>CM069529.1:20562500-21832500 GCA_035773235.1 Eospalax fontanierii
CAGAAATCAAATCATTTTTGGTTTTCTCTTTTCAGTTTTATTGGTTTTTCATCTAAAGTGTGCATTTTTATAGTTAGGCTAAGGATTATGATATGTAGTCCTACCTTTTCACAGTCTACAGTATTCTAGGTTTATCCGAGTGCTTCCTTTTTTGCCATTTTCATGTACATACATGTGTGTGTCATATATCTGATTATCTGATGTACATTTCTTAATACCATCTTGTCACTTTTGCTTTAAGTATGCTCATATTTTTAAAGTAAAATTAGAATACACACAAATAGAATTTTATATTTGCCTACCCATTTCCCATCTGTTGTCAATTTTCTTTATCAGAAAAATTCCCTTAAGTATTTTTTTGTGGTGCAGGTCTACTGGCAGGGAGTTCTCATTTATCTAAGGATGCCTTTATTTTTCTGCATCTCTGGAAGGTAGAATTTGGAGTCGACAGGGTTTCTGTGCTTTCTTCCCCTTGCACAGCACGTTGAAGATGTCGTGTCGTTGTCTCCTCTCCTCTGTTGTTTCTGATAAGAGCTGAGCCATTCCTCATGCTGTCCTCCTCGTGTCCACCCTTCCTTTCTGCACCGCTTTCACCATCTTCTCTTTACTTTGTTCTCCAGTAGTTTGACTATAATGCTCCTAGGTGTGGTTTTCTTTTCTTATCATTCTTTGGGTTCAACAAGCTGCTTGAATCTATATAGTATTTTTCAAAAGAACTGGAAAGATTTCATTATCACTTACTTAAATATTTATTCTATATCTTCTTGTGCTCTGAGTTTTCATGGCACACATTTATCCATTTTGACTTTGTACTGCAGGTCACCAAGGCTCTGCTGTCCCCACCCCACTCCCTTTTCATCCCGTTTTTCATAAAGGATAATTTCTATTCTCTTCGTGTTCATCAGTGTATATCTTCTCCAATCTGCCATTAAGCTCATCCATTAGTTTTCTTTTGTTTCAGATACTTATTTCTCAACTTTGTGGTTATTACTGCTTCCCTTTTTCTTCTGTTTTCCATCTATTTATTCATTTGTAATTGTATTTTCTTCTTGAAAGTTTGGGACTTCTTTAAAGCCCTTATCTGCTATTTCCACTGACTGAGTCATCCTAAGTTGCCTTCTGTTGAACGACTGATCTCTGTCCCATCACTCCATTATAGATCAGATTGGCTTCTTTGTGTATTTACCTATTTTATTTTATATGGTGGTTATTGTGCTTCCTTGAAGTGTTGAATTTTCTTCTGTCAGTTAAGAAACTTACCATAAAATCAGTTTCAATCTGATAGGGATTTTAAGAGGTCTTACGTAGGAACTATAAGAGGTTTTAGGTTCATGACTGAACTAAGCAGAAACTAGAGAAACTAGAAACTTTGCCCTATAAAGAGCACAGACCACCACACTGTCAGTATCGTGCACCCCCAGAGTGATACATTAATTGCAGTTGATGAACATATATTGTCACATTATCACTGAAGTCCACAGTTCGGGGTCACTTTGATTTTATTGTTTACGATCTGTAGGTTTGGACACAGGCGTAATGACTTGAATCCATTCTTCTAGTATCATGCAGAGCAGTTTCACAGTTTCACCATCCTAGAAAATTATCCATGCTGTGCCAGTTCATGCCACCTCCACTTCAAACCAGTTTCACCACTTTCTTTCGTTGGCTCTGTAATGATGCCAGTGAATATGGGTCGGAGTTGTACAGGGGGAGCCCTTCTAGACTGCCTTCATGTACTTGGCAGTGTGTGCTGGAGGTCTGTCCATATCTTCGGGTAGATTGCTAGCCCATTTCTTTTCATTGCTGGTTAATATGTTTGGGTGCACAAACATTATTTGTCTACTGAAACGCACCTTGGTTAATTCTAAGGTTTGGAAATTATGATGAAACTATTGAGGGTTTTTGTGTTGACCCAAGTTTTCACTTCATTTGAGCTAAGTGCCAGCAAGTACAATAATAACTAAAGGTTTTAGATATTTTAAAAAATCACTCTATCATATCATATCTATGCATGGTGCCTCATTAATGTGTGAATATGGATTCCCCAAATGGTACACTGTAAAACATCTTTGTTTGCTTATTTGCCAACTGTGTATCTTTTACTTATTTTTAATCAGGTTGTTTTCTTTATACTGGGTCTTATGAGTTTCTCATTGTTTCCTTGTTAGCGATGACTTTTGCAAGTATCTTACTATATGTGGCTTATTTTCTCCATTTTTAGATAGTGTCCTTTTCACAATAGAACATTTTAAATTTAATGACATCAGCTTCTATTACTTTCATCATAAGTCATAACAAACCCAAGGTCACTCAGCTTTTCTCTCATGTGATCATTAGGAGTTCTACAGTTCACATTTCAGTCTAGGCTCCATTTGAATTAGTTTATGTCTAAATTCATCTTTATATTTTTTCATGTCTCATTGGTCTAGCAATAATTTGTTAAATATTCTTTTCTTTACTGTGTTACCTTTGTTCCTTTGTCAAAGATCACTTCATTGCATTTATGTAGGTCTGTTTCTGGGCTTTCTGTTTTCTTAATCTATTTGTCTATTTTTCACCAATGCCACACTGTTTGGACAACTGCAGTTTTATAGCAAGTCTTAAAATTGGGTCACGTCCACGTCTCACCTAATTCTCTTTCAATGTTCTCTTGACCATCCTGAGTCTCACCTCTTCTCTACAAGTTTTAGAACCAATTTTGTATTCCTGAAATGACATGTTACAATTTTGACGAGCATTGGTCTGCATCTCCCGACCTAGATGAGAAGATGTGGCATCTTGACAATACTGAATCTTCCTATCTATGAACATGGGACAGCTTCCATGCATTTAATTCTTGGGTTATCTCACCAACTTTTTATAGTCTTCTTTATACATAAGTGTTTATAGTTAGATTTAGATCTAAGTTCTTTATTTCTGGTCTGCAGATACAAATGGTCATAGTATACAATTCTTTTATAAATGGTGAATTTATAAAAATTTATAAAAAAAGTGAATACTTTGCTAATATTTTAAAGGATTTTTACATCTGTTCATGATTTATATGTGTTCATACCTTTTTTGAAATGTTTGAAATATTATAGTAATGCTAGCTTTATAGAATGAGTTAGAAGATATTCTATCTGCTTCTCTCCTCTGGAGGAGATTATAGAGAATTGTCATAATTTAATCCTTAAATATTTGAGAATTCACCAGAAAGTCCATCAGAGTAAAGACTGTTTTTTAAAGTTTGTCGTAGGGGTAGGGCAACCCATACTCTAGGACTAGAATAGCTTACTCCTATTTCTGATATATCAACAAAGTATCTGGGTGGGGATAGGGACAGTCTCTCCATTATGATTGGTAAGAATAGGACATGTTGTGTCTCCAAGCTCTGTACAATCACGAGTCTCTGCCCCACCCCTGGAGGCCTGGGGGGGGGGGGAGAGACAGGTATAGATCTTTACTGAGAAAGATTTCTCTTCTACAAACTCTTAAGCTTTGTCCTTCAAAGTTCAATTTTCTATGATATATTCTTAAAATTTTAGTTGTTCGGCCTCTTAAACTTCATTCTATGCTCTCCCCCACAACCTCGCTCTGTAAGACTGCCCCACCCTGTCCCATAGTCTAGAAACTGTCCTTAGACAGAGAGCTGGGGACAGACATGTGGTAGATCCTATGTAGTTTTCCTTGTTAGATGATAGTGCTATTTCACTGTTACCTAATATCCATAAATCATTTGCCAGCTATTTTAAGGTGTCTGTGTGGAGAACAAGACTGTATGAGACCAGACACAGAAAACTTGCTGGAGATTTGTGAGCTGAATGGAGATTCCAGAAGTACACAGTGTCTTGAAAACAGGAATCTGGCCATGCAGAATGGGGGAACTCACTGAACATCTGTTGACACTCATTTGATGCCCTGAAAGGTTAGGTTCTTAAAATCAGTCAATTTGTCTTGTGCAGAACAAATAAGAAAGTCATTGTCCCAAGGATCCTTCTGTCAAATTGGCTTGAATAATTGATTTCCACTAAATAATAAAAGTGAATGCAAGCTGGATGCTTCTGTGCTGTTAGCAGTCCTCAGTATCCCTTCCGTATGCTTTATCAGGAGAATTTTCAAAAAGAACTTCCTGTGTTGTTTTTTTTTCCCTCTCCTGACACTCCCCATATTTCAGTCTAAGTTTCCAAATTTGAAAAAAATCCCTCTAGTGCTGAAAGACTAGTGCCCTTTGCCATCCTAATCCCAGGGCCCCTAAGCACAGTAAGTTGTTCACTGCAGTTTGTGCATTTAAAACATAAAGGTTTTGTGCCAGTATTCAGTCTATGCTTTTCAATAAATGAAGACTTACTCAAGTTTTCTATTTTTTTTTTCAAAATTATTTGTCCTGTGGCATGTAGTAATTATCTGTGACTTGGGACAGCTAGAATACAAAGTAACTGATATATTTCTGTGGTCTTAAATGCTGTTCCAACTTTAAAGGGGCAACAGAAAGACTTCCTGTGAACTGATGAAGAACTGGAAGAGGAACTGATCTTAAGCACACAATATTCTGTTTTCTCAAATGTTTCTCATTCTCCTGTTGCTTCTCTTTTTCATGGGATTTTCACATATTCCCCTGGATGACTCTTTTAGACTGTCACTTGTCAGTCAATGAAAAGTAGATGCCAGATGAGGAAATAAGGAAGTAAACTTGCCTTATTTAAGATTGGGTAAATTTTCCCTCTAAAGTTTATTGTTGTTTGGTGGGTTTGTTTTGTTTTTCTCAAGTTAGTTTCTGGCTGTGTCTTGTATTTGTGTTATCTATAAAACGAGGAAGGGACATAGGTGATCATGCTAAATACAGTAAAGACTCAAAAAGAGTATTGTGCCAGAAAACTACTGGGGAATAACCGTGGAGTTTACTGTGGAATGTATAAAGTGAGGTTTTGTTGCTGCAGAAGTTGAGTCTACAGTGTTTCATCTGGAAGGACTTTGAAAAATAATAATTGTGAGATAATTTCAGTGCTTCGGGAAAGAATAAAACATGGCAGTTGGATGAGCAACTCTTTAGAAGTCTGTGGTAAAGTAATAACAAAATTATGGATTCTCCAACCTCAGAAAAGCTGACTAGTATAAATGATCATTTATAGTCCTTTTTTTAATCTCATAAATTTTATGTAAAAATATAATGGCCCAAAAAAGTATGTCCTTGAATTCTGAGGAGTCTGTTTATACAATTCACATAACTTGCCAAAAAATCCAGAGTTGAGTAACTTTTTCTTGAAAACACAACATTCTATTTTTTCCTGGCATCAAGTCCTTGGGGATTATTAGCAGTCAGTCCTGGGGCCCCTCGCTTCTTGGTCCAGTAACTGCCAGCGGTGTGATGTGTCACATCTCTGATTTCAGCAGTCCATGTAGAGCTCCTGCCAACACTGAATGCAGGTGGTTTTCCAGTACTTTCAGCACCTAGCACAGCTAGCAGTGTCTGATGCACAGTAGTTACTTAGAATTGCTCTCAGATTGGTGTAGATTGCCTCTGTTTTAATGTCAAAGGCAGTACTGTGGGCTCATTTGGACTTTCTTCTAGTATTCCCTTTCCCAAATATATTATTTTTACCTTTGGAAATGTTAACTCCTTTCCTGAGCAAATGTTGGAAAAGATTGTTAGCAGAATCCTAGATTACAGTGGACAGAAACCCATATAGACAATTCTGACATACATAGCTGCTAGAGGAATTACACTTGGGCTAATATATTATCTTGAGCCTTTGTATAAGGTATTTTGGTGAAATAGTTGGTCTGCTCTGTGGTTTTAAATAGCTTCATAATACGTCCTGGTGTAGCTATTCTATAATTTATTTGTAGGAGCCCTCGTGGGTGGTGTTTAAATTGCACATACAAACATACACATGTGTGCACATAGAAATGCACTCACCTTTACATTTGTGTTGCTGTTTACTTAGAATAATTTCTTATTTGTGAAGATACCATATTAAATCATATAAGCATGTTATAGATTATTGTGAATATTATATTAGGTGCTATTATAAGGCCTTCATTAATGCCTCACCATAAAAGTTCAAGAGTTTTGGGTAGTACGGCTCTTATTTTTATTACATCTGTCTTCCTGATAGACTTTGAGCCCCTAGATAGTGTCTTGGTTAGAAAAACATTAGTGGTCTCAACTCAGATTAGATCTGTTATTCTTTGTTAGACAGTAAGGAAATACCATTACAAGAAGCCCAGGGGAAGAACGAGTTCAGAACTCATTAGTTCAGGAGTTGCAGAATGTCAGGAAGAGCCAGCCTTCTCATGTGTACCCATCCTGAGTCCACTTTCCTCCATATAGCCCCGTTACATGGTACGATGCTCACCCTAGCCTCAGGAGTCACATTTGGATCAAAGGCAGAAATGATTGCCTTTTCCCAGTAATCTCTACTGAAGAGCAGTGGTGTCTTTTTCTAAGGCTGTGACAGTTTCACCCTCGCATTTCATTTAGCATAATTAAATAAACAGAGTGGGACTACCCTGATTGACCTAGACAATTGGTTTTCATTCCTTTTGATCATGACCCATACCAGGAAATGTGTTTTCTATCATGACCATGTTACTCATCACACATATATTTGAATATATGTATCTGTCACATATATTACAACAAAATATAATTCAAAATAACTTTTCCTGAAAATAACTTACAACCTTCCCTCCCTGTTGTGGTTTGTATGTGAAGTATGGACATCAGAAGTCTCATGTACTGAAGGCTTCATCCGTACTGTTAGCACTGTGTGGGGAGGTTCTAGAAACTTTCTAAGGTAAGGCCTAGCTAGAGAGGAAATAGGGTGTTGAGAGGGGTGTCCGTGGGTGTCGTATCTTGTCCTGGGACCTATCTACCTCTCTCTGCTTTCTGGTCTCCATAACTTGGACTGCTTTGCTCTGTGATGCCCTCCCTACCATGAAGCCTCTGAAAGCATGAGCCTGAACAAATCCTCCTGTATATGCCAGGTGTTTCCTCCCAATGATGCAGAACTAACACCCTCCTATGATAAGGTTAAATACTGCTTATTCATACTTAAATGTTTTTAATAGCCAGACACAAAATTAGAAAGGATTTCATGTTGAGTCAAGATTGAAAAGACTTTCACATTCCTTCTAACTGATAAGGTAATCTTAATAATAATTGATTCAGACAAAATTAATTAATGAATTCCATGCTGATTGGGACCATACACAGTGCATGAATGGTAGGATTTGGGGGGGTCTCTAGGACTGGCTTGGAAACAGCCTAGCAAACATAGTAAATAATAAGACAACTAAATTCAGTGTGTGATCTCAATTGAATTCTGAATTGAGAAGATTTCTGTGAAAAGAATAAATAGGATAGTTAACAGAATTTTTAGTATGAACTGTATATTAGATATACATATTGATAAATTTCCTACATTAATAATTGTGCTATTAATGTGTGCAGGAGTGTTCTTACTATCTGATGGAAGATTGTAAGGAAGTTCTTTGTACTTGTGTGAATATTTTCTGGGGAGACAAATGCATACTCACCCCAAGCAGGGCACTGATGACTAACCAAAGTAATTATTCACCCAAGTTGAGTTTGATGAACCAGCAAATTTATTTGATGTACTTACAGGAGCTTGATTGACTCCCAAACTGCCTCATCACTGAAAATTCACTGTGATTTTCACACCCAAACATGGATGACGACTTCCCCTCCCCATATCTACATAAATGGAGTCCCCTTTGGATTTAGCCTTCCATACTAAATACATTGTCACCTCCCAAGACCACTAAGAGCACAGAGAATTACAGCTGGGGCAGCATTACATACAGATGGGGTAGAGCGCAGGAAGGAGTAATTGTAGGTAATCCCATTGCCCAGATTAAGATGGTAATGACTGTTGTGCTCTGAAGAGAGCATTCCACAACAGCATCCATCCATCCATCCATCCATCCATCCATCCATCCATCCATCTATCCTTTTTAGAATCTTATACATATTATATTTGCATTATTTCCACCCCTCACAGTCCTCCTCCAACTCTTCTAATATCCCCACTTCCTCATAATTTTTTGTCCTTTTCTTTGATTGTTATTGATACATATACCTATTTTTAAATATGTGTGTGTGTGTGTGTGTGTGTGTGTGTGTGTGTGTATTTGTGTATTGCACTGAGTCCCTTTAGTGCTGCTCATATGTACCTGTGTTTAGAGCTGCCCACTTTGGGGATTACATAAACTCTCAGGGAGCTATTCTCTGGAGAAAATGGATTCTTCCTCCCTCATTATCTTTGAGTGCCTATAGCTCTTCATCTTAAAGTGGGACCCTGTGCAATTTCCCCCCATCCACCATGGCATGTCAGATGGTTTTCTCATTATGACACTCTTGTTAGGCTACTGTGCTGGTACAACTGGGGAATCGCCTCCATTGGACTGGCCTGTGGCCATGTCTGTGGGGCATTTTCTTGATTGTTGAGTGATGTGGGAGGGCCCAGCCCACTGTGGGCAGTGCCACTCCTGGGCAGATTGTTCTGTATTATATAAGAAAGTAGGCTGAGCATGGGCCAGGAGAACAAGCCAGTAAGCAGCATTGTTCCATGACCTGTGCTTCAGCTCCTGCCTCCCGGCTCCACCCCTGAGTTCCTACCTTGGCTCCCTCCGTGATGAACTGTGATCTGAGAGTTATAAGGGAAATAAACCCTTTCTTCCCCAAGTTGGTATTGGCCACTGTGTTTGTTACAGCAACTGAAGGCAAACTAGAACAGCTACCATACCGTGGAGATTTTATGGGTTTAACTTTCTTGTTTTGTCTAGAATGCACTAACTAGCAGCTGGTGTCTTGTCCAGCTCTTACATTCTTTTTGCTCCGTCTTCCACAGTGCTCCCTGAGCCTTAAGTACAGAGGTTAAATTGTAGATGTGTCACTTAGAGATGAGCACCTCACAGTTGCTTATTCTCTGCATTTTCACCAGTTGTGGAATTTTGTAATAGTCTCCATCTGTTGCAAAAATCAGCTTTTTTGATGAGTGATCAGAGCTACACTTGTCTGTGAATATAAGGATATCTATAAGTCAGGACATTACATTGGTCTAGGAAAGTGACAGTAGTAGGTTCTCTAGGGTCTATGGCCTCTCCAACCATGAGTACTTGGCAATGTTTACAATACCATGCATATTTTTTTTCCTTCTGAATTTGAAAATTAAAAGTTTTAAATTGTCAAGAAGGATTGTAGTAATTAAGAAAATAAAAGTCCGGTTCTTGTTCCTACACACTGAGCACATTATCAGTATGTCACCATGTGTGGCACTTGTAATATTCCATTTAATTTGGTTTGCTGATATTTTGTCACACCTATATCCTTAAGGGGTGGAGTTTTCCTGTGCTATATTAGACTGACTTTAATGTCAAGTCAATACTAGGATAAGTTTGGAAGTGTTCCCTCTTTTGAGTGAAGATTTTGAGAAAACTGGGCAATAATTGTTTTTTAAATGTTTAGTCATACATAGTCAATGAAGCTCTGCGGACCAAAAGTTTTCTTTGTTGGGAGATTTGTGATTAATCATCAAATCCCCTGTTGATAGATATGTTCAGATTTTCTGTTTCTTCTTGGTTAGTTCTAGAAAGATTGTTAAATTTTTTCCCTTCATAGTTTGAATATATTTTGAATAACAGTGTATTTTTACATTATGTAAATATGTCTGATTTAGTTTTTGTTATTTGAATCATATAAAATAAACCTCCATAAAACTACCTTGCCTTATATAGTTGATCTAAAATGCACTTTTCATGATAATGCTTTGAATAGTCTGTTTCCACATCTTTACCAATATTTGATATTTGTCACTTTTTAATTTTAACCAAATTCAAAGTATTTTTATTTTTAAAATTTGAAACTTTAAAGCTGTCATCTGTAAGAACAACGCTAAAAATACGTCTTCAGTCTGCCATTTTGTTTCTTCCTTTGTGTGTTGTGTATGTATGTACATGTGCTTATGGGTGTGCGTGCATTCATGTGTGTGTGTGTGCTCGCACGCGCACATGTGGAGCCCAGAGGTCATTGTTGCGTGTCTACTCAATTGCCCTCCACCTTATTTTTGAGATAATGTCTCACTGAACCAGAGCTCACAAATTGGCTAGACTTAGCAAGCCCACATGGAGTTGCCCATTTCTGTAGCCTCAGTATTGAGATTCCAAACAAGTATTGTCTTACTCAGCTTACTTGGGGCCTAGAAATTCAAACTCAGATTCTCATGTTTGTGTAGCAATCCTTTACTGACTGAACCATTTCCCTAGTTTCTCACCCCCTCTTTTGAGACAGGTTTTATGTAGCTCAGGTTGGTCCAGAATTCACTGTGTAGCCAACAAGTGGGCTTTGGATCCTCCTGCCAACCTCCTGAGTGCTAGGACTGCAGGTATGCTACCAGCTTGGTTATGCAATTCTGACTCAAAACTTCATGCATGCATGATAGGCAAGCACTCTACCTGATGAATGAACATCTCAGCCTGAGTCAGTCGTTTGTATTGTTCTGCATATTTTTTAAATCTTTTTTATTTTTGTTTTGTTTTGTTTTTGACAGGGTCTCCTTGTGTAAGTTTGTATACCAAAACTTTCTTGTGGGTGGGCCTAGGGAGATGGCTTAGTGGGTAAACTGTTTGCCATGCAAGTATGAGGTCCTGAGTTCAAGTGGCCAGAACCCTGTAAAGCTGGCGTAGCAGTGCATATCTGTAATCTCAGTGCTCTGGAGAGACGCAGGCAGAGACAGGAGAATCCACAGAAGTGAACAGACCAGCTAGCCTAGTATACATAGAGCAAACAGCAGAGACCCTACCTCAAACAAAATGGAGGATTTCGACCAAATCCAAGGTTGTCTTCTGCTGCCACACTTGCATACGTGTTGTACACACACACACACACACACACAAATAGATGAACGTAGGACCGCTGGCATTACAGCTTACAAAAAGGATCATCTAAAGCTTGAAAGATGGTAGAGGATGGTATGCTAAGAACTTGATAGCACAGAGGTAATGTTGCTTGTACATATTGCCTGTGACTCTGAGTGACTGGGAAGAGTGGAACTCTGGGTGAAGGACTCTGAGGAATGCTCTAGTGTTTTCCCTTTTACTTATACACATGATACATTATTTCAAAAAGTTCCAAATAAGCCTATACAGGGCTCTTTCAGCAGTTAAAAGATAAGTAACACTTCCCAAGCAAAACAAAACATTGTGTCATGGGTTAATTGATAGCATATTTTCTTTAATGACATAGAAAACAGTAGTGCTTTATATACATAATGCCATCTTCAGCTTTATCTTGAGTTTGATTTATAGTGCAACTTACTGAGTATTAGTCTGCTTTTTATTATATGTTGATGGCTTCATAAGAACAAGTAATGAACAGATACATTTGCAAGTAAGGATATACTATGAAGCAGTACACAGTAACAGAGCCCAGAATTTCTCCAGGTTTAGCCCAGCAGCTCCGTATTACTTGGGAAATATAGCAAGTTTTCAAGACCTATCCTTGATCTACTGAGTCAGAACTGTGGAAATGGAGCCTATCAGCCTGAATTTTAAACAATGCTAGTAGTGATTTTGATGCAGGTGAAAGTTTGAGAATTACTGTTCTAGGCAGAATTTCAGACAAGAGAAAAATATTGGTTGTTGTATTTGAGTCAGGTGTATGAACGTCTTAGAATGTATGAGAGCAGATTCTTTGATTTCAGCTTAATTATGTCTGCTAACTGTGAATTATGTCTGCTAACTGTGCTTCAGAGTACGAGGAGATTTCCTCTGGTGTGCATTAGCCTAACTACTAGTGAATCTGGGCGGAGTAACAGAATGGCCCACGGATGCCATCTCCTTCAGTTGTGATTGCTACTTCATTTTTGTCTTTTCAGCATGATGTATCCCAGACTTTACTCAAGGCAACACTGGACAGTGTTGTGGAAGAATGTGTCAGCTTTGTGGGTGTGGATATTAACATCTGCTCAGAAGTGTTGTTAAGGTGAGAGAAGTAGTGGCTGAAGCTCACAGCTCCAGTCCAAGAAAAGGGGACACATATATAAAGTTTTCATGTGCAGGAAAGTCTACAGGTTTGCACAATTCTATAGAATGAGCTCTCTAGGAGGAAGACACCACGTGAGGGAAGGATTGTGGCTGTTCACATTATCATCTTCAATATCACAGATCTGAAGAGAAGAGCATATGGTAACCACTGAGTGCATTAGTGTCCTAGTAGAATGTAAATGCAAAAGAGCAGTTGCTCGCCACTGGACAGCGTATACCTTAACTATTGTGGTCTCTTGCGTGCATGTGTCAAAGCTGAAAGGAATTGAAAGATGATGCACTCGGAAGGTTTGGTATGGTTGCTTTATATTTTTACCCCACTTCACAAGTCTCCCATCAAAATGTTGCTGTCTTTTCTTCCCCCACTGAGTATGGAAGAGCTCTTTTTTCTTTTCTTTTCTTTTTTTGTAGGGGCGGGGGTGGTCTTATTGGGTGTCCAAGTCTGCTGACACAACATAAAGTTCCCTGATCTGTACCTGTTTCACTGCGACTGCTAGGGTGAGAAATACCCTTCACATTTTAAAGGATTGCTTTTCTACCAGAGACAGAAAAGTCTCATGATTTTTAAATTTTTATTTATTATTTTTATTTTATGTGTATGAGTATATTGCCTACAAATAGTTGGGTTAGCCACCATGTGGGTGCTAGGATTTGAACCCAGGTCTTTCGCAAGAACAGCCAGTGCTCTTAACTGCTGAGCTGTCACTTGAGCCCCCAATTTCATGATTTTGTATCTGGAATTCCACAATAAACTTAAGGTCTCTAACATAATAATCTTTAAATAACACCAGGCAACTAACAATGATAGTGTTTTCATAGTGTTTCCCCCTATTCATGGGGAAGTACATTTCTATAGTTCAATTTTATATATCAGTGAGACTAGGCAGAAATAATAATAATAACAACAACAATGTAGGTCAACACAAGCGAAGCTGTTTGTAACTTCTGCCACTGTTTCTAATGTGAGCAGAAGAGGGTACAACTTTCCCTTGGTTGGGAAGACAAGGAATGTGTGCAGTGTAGGAACACCGTGAGGAGCCAGTCTGCTCCTCATCTCAGTGTTGACCAGTTTGTCAGTATTGTGAGCAGCATCTGGTTTGTTACTATTTTGCATAACTGTCCTTTTCTGTCCTTTTAATTAACTTAATTTAGACATGTGAGAACATGTGATCATAGTTGAGTTTATGATCCAAATATTTTATGTTATTTTTGTATTTTGAGAGATGACATAATTCTTTTAATTTGTTTTTTTTTTTAATTTGTTTTTCTTTTTGAAACAGGGTCTCCTTGTAGCCACATATGTCCTGGAACTCCCTATGGAGACCAGGCTGGCCTGAACTCACAGAGATCCACCAGCCTCTGCCTCCCGAGTGCTGGAGTTAAAGACAACATGATTTTTGTGTGTGTGTGTGTGTATATATTTTGTATTGAATTTGGGAGTATTCCATATAAAGCATCTTAATCGTCTTTAGGCTCCCTCCTCCATAGCCCTTCCCACCAGATTTCATGCATTCTGTCATTTGTGTTAAGGCCTATCAAGTCAAGTAAGTGTACCCAGATGTCCCTCAATGCAAGTTCATCCACTGGGATCTAGTCGGCCTTCTAGAGTTTCTCTCTTAAAGATCAACTCTCCCTCACCTGGCAGTATGTCATATTTTTAGATGAGATTTTTCTTTTTTCTACTTGTTTTATTTTCCTTTTTTTTTTTGTTTTAGGCATATTGCTGGACTCAATGCCAATAGAGCCAAAAATATTATTGAATGGCGAGAGAAAAATGGGCCCTTCATCAACCGAGAACAGCTGAAGAAGGTAAAGGGGCTTGGTCCAAAATCCTTCCAGCAGTGCGCTGGCTTCATTAGAATCAACCAGGACTATATCCGAGCATTTTGCAGGTAATTATAAAAGAGTATACCTCTGATGGTATTGCAAACCTCCGTTGCTTCTGTTGCCCAGCCTGTGACTGGCATAAAGTCTAGATACCGTACCTTCACTCAATGTGTTAAATGCTTTTTGCTAGGCATTGAGAATACAGCAGTCTACAACTCAGCAAAGCGCCTGTTCTCGTGGAGTCATATTTTAATGCTTGGAAAAGACAATAAACCAACTAGTAAAACAAGTAGTTTCAGATGGCAAATTCATGTTATAAAATGAAGGGATTTGGCACTGTCCTGGGAAGCTGTGCAGCTGCTTTAGACGAGTTACTAAAGATTTCTTTGAGCAGCTGCACAAGGGATCGGAGGGAAAGCAAACAGTAAGTGTGAACAGTGCCCAGAAAGGACCAACTGTGATGTGTGCAAAAGACAAGATGGAGCCAGCATGATGGCAGCACTGTGGGGGAAGGGTCGGGAAGAGATGAGGTGATGCCTGCCACTCAGCACTGCTGACGTCACTCTGACCATTAGTCAGTAGCTGGGTGGACTAAGTCCAGTTCTTCCTTTCTAGTCCTGGTTACCCAAAAGCAAAGAACTTAGATAAACTTCTTAGCATTACATAACCACAAAATAATAGTTTTAATCATCTGCTACTTTGGAACTACTGGGTTCAATGATAAGTATGTTTTTCCTTTTCACAAATTTATAAAAGTCTTGGCAAAAATAATCTTTATTCTGGTAAAGATTAAAAAAGGGAAATTGAACCCCATATGATAGTATAACACATATTGTAAAGCTTGGTAACAAGGATAATAATTAAATAGTTTGTTTTGATGTAGAAATAAAATAGAACAGAATAGAATCTCAAATCCACTAAAATATAGTTGGACTTTAGCTTATGATAAGGTGACATTTCATATACTGGTACAATTGGTAAACTTTTCCGTAAGTGCTTTTATGATACGGGTTTGATAAGTGCAGAGTGCACTTGAATTGAGTGGAAATTCTAATAAAAATTCTAGATGGATCATAGTGTTAAATGTCAAACATTAAATGTAATAGAACACAGAGGATGGGTAGATCTTTCAGGACAATGGTTTAGGATTCTTCCTAACTAGAAGCTGAGTCTGGAGAGATGCTGCTGTGCAGATATGAGGACCTGAGTTCAGATGCCCATATCTCATGTAAATGTACAGTGGCTGTGCTCATTTGTAAGTCCAGTGCTGGAGGAGGATAAGGGAGGCAGTAGATTCACTAGGGCTGGCCAAAATGGTGAATTTAGGCTCAGTGAGAAACCCTGTCTCAAAAAAACAAAGGTAGAGCAATAGAAGACACCTGACTTCCACCTCTGGACTCTGATAGCACACCTACATTCATGCACACATACACAGATGCATACATATACATATATACACATAAACTAGCATTATTTAGATTTTTGTGTATTCATACATAATTACATTTATAAACATTTGCTTGATGTTAATAAGGTTTTTTGTTTGTTTCTGTAGTTAACACTGTTTTTAGTCAATATTATCATTTTTCTTGAATTCATTGTTTTCTGGAGTTTGTAAGTTTTTTCCGAAGAGGTTGTATGGTTTCTACCAATGTTCTGACATGTCTTAATGATTTTAGTTGCCTACCTATTGAATACTAGTTTGCTTCTACAGTTAAGGCATTTTCTTTACAACTTTGAGGTGGCTTTTCTGTGTTTTGATGCCTCCTGTTTTTCAGTATGAAAGCTGATGCCAGTCTGATTTGTGTTGTTTGAAGTACTTATTTACTTTGTTCTTTTGAATGCCTTTGGGGTTTTTAAGATAGACAATTGATGAAAGATAGATGATAGATAGATAGATAGATAGATAGATAGATAGATAGATAGATTCATTCTGAAGTGCCCCATTGATATTTCAAGTGTGAGTCTTTTTCCACTCAATTCATTGTGCACTTAATAGGTTCTTTTCAGAATATAGGTTTTTTCCTCTGCTCTGAGGACTCACCTTCACCATATTATGGTGATGATGATGGTGATTTAATTTCTTCATTTTTCCTCCTAGAATGTCAGTTATATAGATCGAATCATTTAAGAGTATTTTTGGCTTCAAGTAACAAGAAGCCTTGTTAATGATGGTTTAAGCAAGCAGTGGTAGTTTCTATAAAGTGTGTGCGCTGTATGTGTATAAATTGTGTAGCAGAGAAATGAGCATGTTTTTAGTTGAAGTCTCTTTTACACCCAATTTCTCCTCTTTTTAAATTCGTTTTGTCATGGTTTTAACACTGCAGTAGTCAGTACACTGAATCTTCAGGCCAGAATCAGGGAGTTGCCATGACGTCTTCGGCAGGTGTTGAAGTCACAACTGAGAAGCAGGGCAAAAAGAAGAGCAAGACTGCAGTGAACACCGCACCCACGCCGAATCCTCTGGACCAGACATGTATTCATCCAGAGTCATATGACATAGCAGTCAGGTAAGCCAGCGGCCTGTGCAAGAATTCCATATGTTCACAGCGGGTGCTGTACAGTAAATGCCTTTACGGGCATGATAGGAGCCAAAAACATGACCATGCTTAACGTGACCGCATGTTTTAGAGGTTCCTCAGTGCTGAGTTCTGTGGCACTTTACTTCATTTCAGTGAGGTGTGAAGGCATTATCCTGGAGCAGTGTCAAGCCTGGCTCTAAGAAGCAGCATGTGGGGTGGAACTTGTGCTACTCTCTGTTTGTTCTGGAAATTAACATGACACAGTTGGCTAGTACCTGGCATAAGCTTGTGCTCTTCAAAAGATAAAAGTTTTTTGATAGTATAAACAGCCAGCTTAGATTTCCTAGGAAATGCTATCCTGATGATTATTAGAGTCTGAGAAGCAATGCTCTTTTAATGAGGACACTTTAACACTGAATGATATGGAGACGTCGTTAAGTACAAGAGGAGTTTAGCATAAGGCATTTAAAGAAAACAACTTTAAAAATGACTACATTTATTTGTGCCTGTGTGTGGGAATGTAGTCAGAGGATAATTTAGGAGCCAGTATTCTCCTTCTATGTGGGCCCAGGGGATTGAACTCAGGTCATCAGGATTGGTGGCCAGTACTTTTACCCTTTGATCCAGCTTGCTGGCCTGAACACAAATTTTAGTTGCACATTTAGTTAACTTTAAAACTTTCAATTAATTTAAAACCTATGACTTGCTACATAAGCAAAAATGTCTAAGGTTCTTATTAGATTATCAAACAGTTGATTTAAACATAATGAATATCGTTAACTTTTCATTGACTCTAAGATGAACTATGTAGTTTTGTTTAGAAATCATTTATACTTGTTTATGTCAATGAATATCATTGGTTTACTTCTTTTTAGAATATTTGCAATTATAGGGGCTGGAGAGTTGGCTCAGTGGTTAAGAGCACTGGATACTCTTTAAGAGGACCTGGGTTCAGTTCCCATCACCTACATGGTGGCGAACAACTGTCCATAACTCCAGTTCCATGGGAATCTGACAACTTCTGACCTCTGAGGGCATTGCACAGCACAGGTGCACGTACATGCAGAAATATACTCATACATATAACATAAAAATAATAAAATATTTTAAAAAATATTTGCAGTTATAAAGGACTTTATACATACCTTAGAATCAAAAAAGAAGTAAAACATGTTAGCCTGCCAACACCAGGTTATCCTCCTAGTATTTCACTCAGAAAATAATTGAAACATCGAGAAGTCGGAATAACTTTCTATACCTGTGTCTAGATGTCAGCAAAATACTTTTCCTGTTTTCTGTGTGTCAATCCATTTGTCGGTCAGCTTAAAAGATGCAGACATCAGTATATGTCCCACTACATTCTTCAGTGTGTGGGCAGTTTAATAATTCTTTACATATTTCTCTTGAAGTAAAATTCACATAAAATTTAATTTTAAGTGTACACTAGCTGACTTTGGGTAAATATCTACATTGTTGTAACCCAAAACTCTTTCAAGATAAAAAATTACTTTCATCCCTCAAAATTCCCTTCTCTCCACCCAGTCCCACTGAAACCTCCAAAATTTTGGCAAAGACTACCTTGCCACTCCAGAGTTTCTCAGAAACAGCACCACTCAGATATTTGCACTGGAATATGCTGGCTTGAGTGTTCTCTAGCATCACATGACTGCTAAATTCTACTCTTCTCAAGAAATGCTTCCTGCTCTAACAAGTGAAGCTTTACCTGCCTATTTTACTGAGAGATCTGTAAGACATGGACTTCTCTAGAGCGGAATCTTTGCTGTTCTGCTGATTTCTTCTGTTTTCAGTCTGAGGCATGAACATGTCACAGTGACAGCTCTATAGTGCCCATGTGTGCTACTTCCTGTTTAAGGACAGAAGGAGGATGTAGGAGCCACAGTAGTATTACCTAGAGCCAGAAGAGGCTTGTGAGTGAGTGTGAGGTGGACTGCTGTCATTCCAATGGAACATGGTGGAGGAGCTCACAGCCCAGAAGATAGACTCGGACCTGTGACTTGAAGACTGTTACTACAGAGGGATTTTCCTTCAGCCGTTTGAAGACTATTCTCAATCCCGTCCATGTGTTTCTGGATATGCCCCTACGCACAGGACGATTTCATTTCCTTCCTTGCTGAAGAACTTCAAGCTTTCTTTAAGTTTCCTACCTCTAGTTGCCCTCTTCTCTTGATTCATCCTCTTCTGTCCTTTCCTAGCAACTCCATTTCTGCATTCTGTTCTCACCTTCACTTCTTCCATGCCACTGTTGAGGACTCAGGCCTCGGCCATTGTCTCAATCTCTGTTATAACTGCCGGGCCTCTAATGTAGGACAGGAAGTGGCAGCTAGAGGAATCACGTCTTTTAGCTTTCATGAAATTCTAGAACTGCCTGTCTTATATTTCCTCTCCTGTTGTCTATTACTTTAGCCTGCAGACCTTGCTGTGATCTCTACCTACCCCCTAAAATCTAATGCAGCAAACATCTTCTCTGACTTTCTCCTAGAACTTCTAGCCCATTGCTCCCTCTTTCCATTGCCAAATGTCTTAGAAGAACCGTCTGCCTCTAATTCTTACTGTTGTCATTCTCTCCCCCACCCCTTTCAGTTTGATGTCTGTCTTCCTTCTTTGAAATCACTCTCTCAACCAATGACTCCTGCTTGTCAAAACTATCCTTAAACCACTTACCCTTGCTGCTATGTTTGATACCATCAACTTACCATGAAGTAGAAGGGGCTTGGTCTTAATACTTAGTGAGCTCAGGGACCATAGCTAGATTTTGAGCTGGAGAGTGACATGGTGGGCATGCCTGCTATATTAGGAGTAAACTATAAGGAGCAGTGGCAGAAGCCAGGAGAGCATTAGACTAACTGCAGTAGTCCAAGTAGGGATGATGCTGATTGACAAATGACAGCAGCAGTGTTGAGATGTATACACATTCTCTGTGTATTTTGAAGATAGAGCGATAAGATTCGCTGACAAATTGGATGAAGATCATGAAAGACTGGCTATGAATGGCAAGAATAATATGAAGAGTGGGGACAGTGGGAGAAAAGTGGAAACTCACTGTTAGAAAGGAGTTGTCAAAGGAAGACTCTGAAAAGCTGCAGAAAGATCACCACCTCCACCCCAAGATCTCTTCAGTCTTGGGACTTTCAGGATTGTCATTGCATGCGGCTCCTGAATTTGTACTTTTATCCAAACCTCAGACTATCTAGCTGCCGCCTCGTAGCTCAAATCCAGGATGTCTGAAGTTGAACCCCAGGTCTTTGCCCCAGGCTTCATGTCAGATCACTTCAGTTCATCCTTTCAGTTTCTTGGTACAAAGCCTTGAAGTCATCCTTGATTTTGTGATATACTTTTGTCATGTGCTGTTAGAGACAGCTTTGAACTTCACAAAAGTCACTTGCTAAGTATTGATCTCGATTATGGCATCTTAGAGCAAATATATCTTCCTGCTTTGGTAAGTAGGCTTCTTGAGAGCATGGATCACCTCTGTTCATCTTCAGATTCTTCACACCCTATTCTAGTTTGCTATATGGTACAAATGATGAATAAAATCATCACCAACAAAATTCATGTGGTAAATATTGACACCATAAAAAAAAAAAAACCACAGCATTTGGAATATTGAACCAATCATAGAGGACAGGAATCTTAAAAGAAGTCCCATTTTGCATAAAATCAAGAAAAGCAAGATTGCATGTAAAACTTTTAGTTAAGTATCCAATTTTGATATGGTCCTTAGTTGTCTGTTGTATCCCACTTTTTCACAATAGTCAGAAAATTAAGACTTGGATGGTCAGAAAATTAAGACACAGTATAAAATAAGTAATTCATCTGAACTTTTGGTTTCAGATTTGCTAAGCTTATAGCATTTAGATTAAGGTTATTGTAGGCTATAAGGTGCAGTAGGCTGGGGACCATAAGAATCTGGTTTGGAGGGTAAAGACATGGCTCAGCGGTTAAGAGCACTCACTGCTCTTGCAGAGGCCCTGGGTTCAGTTCCCACCATCCACATCACAACTGTGTATAACTCTAGTTCCTAGGGAACCAACACCCTCTTCCAGCCTCCATGGGTATCAGACACATACATACCTACATGTAGGCACTCACGCATACACATAAAATAAAAATAAATAATATATCTTTTTTAAAAGAATCTGGTTTACCAGTATATCCCCAGCACCTAACAGACTGAAAAATACCATTTGAAAGAAGAAATGACAGAAATGGAGAAGGAAAGGTAACTACATAGAAGAACACTGAGGAAGAGAAACGACATAGGAAGTAGCTTTTACAAAACAAAACAAAATGCTTCAGATAGTTTCTCCTGTAGTCTAATCTGGCTGAGCTTAGTGCAGTTGTATAAATGAACTATTACTAGAACACTAGGTCACCCTTTCCTGGCATTCTTGCCTTCCCTACGTTTTGATCAAAGTACCTCTTTAGTAGCCCATGTGGACTGAAAGAGATTCAGCCTCTCCTGATGGAATCCCATTCGAATTCCCACTGAGCATTATGTCCAGTGTGTAGCACCCTCTCAGTTTACAGACTGGAGAAGCGAAAGTGGGCTGGAGAAGAATTTCTTCCTGGTTGTTATTGAGAACTCGTCATGTGTCTGCATATAACTGTTCGTCGTGCTAGGTTCTCTGAGCCATGAGTAGACTGGCTGCTGTACTGAGTTTTAGAAAGTGGGCCGGGAAGAGCTTGTGGTCAGGTCCCACCCACTTCCATGCCTCCTCTCCTCTCCTACGATTTTGGTTGGTCTGGGAGCCAAAGCACATATCTGTTTCCCCTTGTTCTTGAGTTAGGTGCCAGGAAAGGAGAGAGCTAAGAGCTGCTGAGCCCTAAGTGTCACAGTGAGACCTGGCACTCGTCCAAAGAATCTGCCCTATTAGGAATTTGATTCACTCCAGATAGTTAAGCTCCAATGCTATCATGCTTTCAGTCTAGCTTGAAAAATGCTAGGAAATTTAATGTCGGGACTGTCACTCAGCACTCATAAAGTATTTGTTATTTTCATTTGGATCATTATGGAAAGTTTTTTAAAGATTTCTTTCTAGAAAAGCTGATGTAGCGGGAAGAGGGCAGGTGGTACCATCATCAGGACCAAGGTCAGGGTAGCTCAAGTAGTGATTTGCATCTGTTCAGTGGCATAATTTTAGCCCAAGAAGGATCCCTCATTACTGCTGGGGTGCCGGTTTCTGACTCTTAAAATCTAGTGTATTTTGAGAAAGTGGACAAACTGAATTTAAAATTCAGGTCTAGGACAGGAATAATCACATAAGCTTGACCCAATCTTTTTTTAAGAAAGGGGAAAACATCTATATAATGCCAATCAATGTATATTTTTTTGATTTGTTGTCAAGTTGTGTGAGGTTTTCAAGACCCAAAGCAAAATGACCCCATCTGATACACACAGCAGCAGAAACGTCTTTACTGGCCCTGTGGGCGGGCAGCAGGTAGGTTGGGGGGAGTGCTTTTTAGGTCTTGCCTTAAGTTGAGGCAGATAGTGACAGCACTGAAGACCCTTAGCAAGAGGGTCAGCTGGTGCTGTCCTTCTGCATTCCTGTTGAACCCAGCAGCCCAGAACTCTCCTTCCAGAACTGTCTTTAAAGGTTTCATGACCTTCTCATTGACCATAGATTGCCACCCAGCTTAGAAAGAAGCTTCTAGCTAATAAACAGCTGTAATGCAGGATGCAAAAAATTTTTTATGTAAAAAAGCAAATAGTCTGGAAAGATGGTTCAGTTGGTAAAGCATTTGGTATGCAAGCATGCGGACCAAGTTCAGGTTCCCAGAAGCCACATAAATGTGGAGTGAGTATGGTGGCCTACTTAGAATACCAGCCTTGACAGGTAGAGACAGCAGGTCCCCAGAGGAAGCTAGTTTGTGAAACTAGCCACATCAGTGAGCTCTGGGGTACAACTGAGAGATGCGCCTCAGTTAATAAGGTGGAGGGCAGCTGAGTAAAACTGACATCTACCTCAACCTTCTACATGCCCACACACCTCCATAAACACTTGTACTCAGAGACCATATGATCGGACACACACCCCATACATATCACACACACATATACATATGCACATATAACAACGTATAACACACACACACAAATGAGAAGATAAACAGGGTAGGCATGTAGCTCTGTCAGTACTGTTTGCTAAGCATGTATGAGGTCCTGGGTTCTATCCCTGGCACTGCAAAAATCAGGTATGATGGCACACACCTATAATCCCAGCACTCAGGAGGCAGAGGCAGAGGATCAATAGTTTGAGGTCATCCCCAACTACATAGAGAATTCAAGGCCAGCCTGGGCTACATGAAACTCTGTCTCTCTGGAAAAAAAAAAAAAAGTAGACCCATGGTTGATAGATTTGATGCTCATATACAGGCTTTGTCTTTTGTTATTTGTCATTTTGTGAGAAATGAGTCTTCACCATAGCAGTGCCAGACAACCACTGCAGTGCGCAGAACAGGTTTCTTTCCCGTTTTAAAACAATAAAAGATTTATTTTTAATTGTATGTGTTGGGGTGTGTACATCTTAGCGAAGGTGTCCACAGAGGCCCAAAGGAGGCATCTGTTTCCACTGGAACTAGAGTTACAGGCAGATGTAAGCCACCAGTTCTGAGCGCTGGGAACTAAACTCAGATTCTCTGGAAGAACAGCCAGCACTCTTAACCACTGGACCATCTCTCCAGCCCCCAAAACAGGTTTCTTTATGGCAAATGTGCCTAAAAGGACATCAGGCTACAAATGCTGTATAATGGCTGATGAGTCCATTAACAGACCTAAGAGTTATGTGAAAATTTGAAAGATCAAATTTTCTGGACTTGGCGTCAAAATTGGCAGCATTTGGACATGAAAATGAAGGTGAAATCACTGCTGACTCTTTGTGAGAGAGTAACCTGGAACCTGTATTAACTATTTATCTTACATTAGTTTCTAATGGGCCTACAGGGAGACAATATGATACTGACTTTTCATAAAATGGCAGAGCAGTATAAAAGAGAAATTAAATCTAAAATCTAGAGATGAATAGATTACTAGGAACGACTTTCGGTTTGTCTTTCTAATTAATACTAAAATCCAAATATCTCATTGTAATTCAAAAGTGTCATTGCAAAAGGGGAAAATGATGAAAGGGAATCTGCCTGCTGAAGGACTGGATAGTCAGGCCATCGCATTCTGGACGTGATTGCATATCTGGTATCTTGTAGACTGTTCCAACACATACGTGGAATTCTGACAAAACTAGTGGGAGGCACTAGGAAGTTGAAGGACCCTCAGACTCCTGGGCTCAGATGCTGGCTGTTTAATCTCCCTGCCCCTTAATTTTCTTGTCTTTTAAGTGAGTAAAATAGCAGCTATCTCATGGGTCTAGGTGAGTTAATACACATAGAATGCTTAGCTCCTGGGACACAGCAGTTGCCATAATAATCACTTTTATTTTTGCTGTCATTAGGAAGGGGCTTCAGCTAAGCAAGGGATTGTGTATTTACTTTGTGATCTGAGTGTAATTAACACTTAGCATTGTTAATTCATATTAATACCCAGCTCCTGGGACTGAAGAAAAGACAGGTTTCTCTCCTGTGTATCTAAACAAGCCTGCTACTACCCAGTGGAAGAAGGAAGGGAGGGAGGCAGGGAGGGAGGGAGGAAGGGAGGGAAGGAAAGAGGGAAGGAGGGAGGGAGAGAGTTGCTGGCCAGTTATGAAGTTGTGCTGACTTCAGGCTCTTCAATTGTATAAGTATTTGTCCTTCTTCTTGTCTGCTCTTGTTCAAGTTTAGACCGTTCAGTCTGGATCCTGACACTCAAGGGTATTGATTCAGTCTCCCATTACCTCCTCTCCTTCCTGTCCGCAGTCTAACTATGGATTTGAATCTCAGCCTGTCCACTGACTCTATATCTATCTCTACAAATGAACCACTGTGACCTCAGTGCCCTACTGTGTTATGGAGTCTCTCTGGCCTTTCAGAAGCAGCCAGAGACTTATTGAAATGGCAGGTGTTAATATGCCTCTGCATATTTTTGGAAAGGAAGATCCCTTGACAGATTGGCATTCGTGGTCCAAAGGCTGCTTCCTAAGGAAGAAATTTCTTTTTCCACTCAGGCTTTCTCCTAAGTCTCACTGGAATGGTTGCATTTCAGCCCTTCCGTCACCAGCCTGGCTGCTTTTGAACACTTCTGTTTTATTTGCCGTCCTCTATCAAATACTCACAGGCACTAATCCACATTATGGCTTTATAGGCAGTAAATTAAATTATATTAATTCTAAACACAGTGTTTTTGAACTATATAGAGGCTGTAGCCTTTGAAACCACTAACTTAATTTTGTCCAACCCTTACTCAGTAACTCAAAAAGAGCCAAAGTTTTTTCAGATTTAGTTTAAAAAATAATAATAAATTGCTCCCAGGCAGTGGTCTGGGGTGCCAATTTTTATCAGCAATCTAAATCTTCTGTCTGCATCCTCCAAAGTGAAAGGGTCAGAGTGCTAATGAAGATGCAGGGGACTGTAATTTGTCCCTTAGCTCTAGTCTTGTGGTCTCAGCTATGTGACTTTAGACCAGTCATTGCATACCTCTGAGGTTTGATTCCTTTTTCTGCAAATCTACAATAAAATATTCAGAGAATTAAATGAGATTTTTTTATTGAGCACTTTGAAAGTATCTATCTGAGTGTAAAATCCACCTCTAAGAGACGAGCTAGAAATGAAACTACTCCAGCTCTTTTATCCTTACTTAAAATGAGTAGGCAAGCTCATTCAAGACTTTTGGGTAAAGCAATTTTCTAAAGTATTTTTAATTGGTTTCAGCATTTTGTTACATTCCTTTGAAGAACTTTGATTTTAGCAAATCATTATCATTTAAGGTAAGATATGTATATTTGAGAACACCCAGGCTCACTGCAGAGAAGATAATCAAACAGGATATGCTGTCACCCCCCCCCCCACCACCACACACACACCAATCATCTTCTCTTGTGTGGGGAAGGGTAGTTGTTTTTAAAAAATGAGAAAGAAGATTCTTCATGGCATTTGTAAATTGACTCGTGTGGCAATTCCTAAAACTGGAGTCCAGACACCCTCAGAGTGATAATGCCCTGGGTCATTCTGCTATAGTAACTAATGTTTTTAACAACCAAGCTATCTCTCCAGCCCAAACAAAATAGCTTTCTAGAGACAGGTTCTCCATGTAGTTGCTACAGCATGCATGAATATCAGTGTCTGAGTGTGCCTAACATACCCTCAAAAATGAGGAACATTTAGTGAGTTACAGGCAGGTTCAGAAGTTAAAGGCAGCTCACAGCTTCTGAGGCCTTTAGGGATAAGCTTGTGCTCTTTGCCCATGGCAACTTCCTCTGACTCTGTCACTTTTTGTTTCTTGTTAGTGCAGGAGATGCTATAGCAGCAACATTCCAAATGGTGTCAAGCGACGGTACTGAGGGTGCCACCCTGACCCAGATAGTGTGTACATTCAAAACAGTACTCCCAGGTCAGAGCCCGAGAGCCTTCAGAACAAGCCCACAAGACGCATTTTTTAGGATGTTTATCTCTAATGTTAATTTTTAAAATCCAGTCAGCTGTACGTTCCCATGGAGAGTTCTTTGCTCTTTCTGTAGTTGATTAAATGCTAAGAAAAACCACTCAGATACTATTTTCATTAGCCCGCTATTAGCTTCTGTCAAGCAGTGGGTAGCTATGGGACCGCTTCATAAATGCAGTCTATCTGGATTTACACTTGCTTCTGGGGTTTGTACTAGCACAGGCTTTTAAGGATTCTGGTACAGGTGGAATTTGAAAAGATTATTCAGTGCTGATGAACATTCCCATTCCTGTCATTGTGATTTGATCACAGCAGATATGGTGATGTCAGCACCATTTCCATCAATCCACACTGAGCCTCGGCTGCCCAGCAAACCCATGTACATCATCCCATATGGACGGTAGCATGGGGACAGAAGTTCCCCTTTACCATGTTGAATTCAGATTTTGTCTTTCATCTTTAGAGCAGTGGATTTAAAACTATACACACATGAGTAGCGCATCATTGCTGGACTTTGAGTTGGTGGCCCACTCTGTAATCTGCAACCCCAGTTTAAAGAGATAGGGAGAAATTCAGTGATTTAAAAAGACCTGGCACAGTCATTTTAGAAATAGAAGAGAACAGGGAGAGCAGGCTACAAGTGGTCATTTCCAAAATGACTGTGCTCTTGCATTTAATTTTTTACTTATTGATGAGATTACTTTAAACCTGAGTAGCACTAATGAGTAAAACGAAACAGTTTGAAAACCTCTGAGAAGCGTGGGACGTGGGTAGACAAGCAGAAAGACTTTGCTTGGTAGTGTGATTCTTGATGGGTTTTGGAATAGCATTTGCTATTCAAAGTGACTGTGTTGCATCACTGCGGCTCTTCTGAGCTCTGCAGGTATCATATTGCTCTGGTATAGTTACCCCTCAGCTCTTAAATCTCCATGCTGGAATGATTACATAAATCTGAATGGCCATTTCTAGGGATTTCTTATTCTTGGGGGGGTGAGGGGGTGGCTTTACAAAGACTTTTCTTTTTCTTTGTAGCAAGTTTCTGTTGAAAATATCAGCAGCATTCGCTTATATAGTTTTATGTTGAAAAATAAGCATGGTCTCTACTGCAGGGTCTGTGTTTTAACTTTGTACAGATGTGTGCTAAAAGAACATGATGTGCTTATTTGTTGCATTTATGCTACTTTCTTACTCTAAGTAAGATGGATGAAATTACATATTAAATCAAAACAGCAGCTCCAACAGCAGTCTTTAGCAAATGGAAAAAGCCTTCTAGAGACAGTAGAGAAAATGAGACTATGATCTCCATAACTCATTGACTTGAGGGAGAACTGTCCATTTAAAAGCTTGTGTGTAATATGTTCTTTGTGGGGTATATCTGGTGTTCGCTGTCTAATGTTCAAAAGCAATCTGCCACTGAATTGTGTTAGTTCAGTATTAAACTAACATTGTGTTTTTATCTTAACCAAATACAACAGCAATTCTTCCATGTATTCAGTGACACAGACACTTGCATGTGATATGAAACTCTAGTGAGCAGAAATGGCTGTGTAGGGTTGGGCGAGATACTAAACTGTCCAAAAACTCAGTTTTTGTTTCCTGCATTTCAAAATTGTTGTCATGTGTAATTGTAATAGTCAGCGAGCACAATGCTTGGTACATATTTATCATTACAAGTTCACTTAACATTATGTGTTAAAAGCCTCCTAAAAATAAGCTGTTTTTATTTGGTACTTCTGAGTTAGGAAGCACTTTGTATTGAGTATTACTTCTCAGTAAGGGGAAATTTGAATATGTGGAATAAATTTTTCCAACACTATTTGAGAAGCCAGATCTACTAAGTGGTAGAGCATTGCTTCCTACCACATACAGCTGAATGTATTTGAAATCTAGTAAAAGCGCAATCCATCCCAAGGCCAGTCCGCAGTTCTCTTTCTTTCTGGCTCCTCTCCCTTTTGTTTGCTGTTTTTCTTTTTCTGTGACCTTGTTAACTTTAAGAAAGTCTTCAAAATACAAACAAACAAAAAAGAAAAAAATACTTTGTTCTCTTGGCATTTAAAAATAGAGTTGATCAATATGAATCATTAGCAGAAACTTAGTACCTTCTAATTGATTTTAGTTACTGCTGCCCTCAGGCTCCCGTGTGAGAGAGTGTGAAGGCTACATGAAATCAGCATCCACCTCCAACAGAGCAGTGTTCTTACGTCTGTAGTCACTATTCGAAGCAGATTTAAGGAATATGGAAGTGACTTCAGCCAGAGTTAATAGAGGGGAGGGGTAGAGAGAGAATATGACTGTGCACACATACACACAGTTAACGATCTTAAGACTCCAAGTGGCCTGCTGAGTGGGTGTTTTGTTATTGAGGCAAAGACTTGTATGGTACTTTGGGAAGTTTCTGCTATTAAATGCTTTTACTAATTGCTAGATGCTTTTCAGGGTCATAGATTTATAGCCCACGATTGCATTGATTTTAGCATCTTAAGAAATGCATATGAGCCAGAATCTTGAGGATTTGAAAGGTGTTCTACTTAGTGGCCAGTTGCATACCGGTAAAGCCAAGTCAGTGAGCACCAGGAAAGCCTGCGCAGCAGAGCATGAACTGTTTAGAACTGTGTAAGGAACTTGGCTGCAGGCAGAGACTGTCAAGTATCATCTGCCCTGTCAGTCAGAGCTCCAGCTGCTGGGCCCTGTCACTAGCCCTTTGTACTGCTACCTGTCAGTCAGCACCAACATGTACAGGCTGCCTCTTCTCCTGCTGGGGAAACCATAGACACAAACTGAGAAGGTGAATCTCCCTGGACTCCAGTTTGAATGGAAGCACATTTCCAGTGGATAATAAGCATTGCTCCTTGTTTTCTTACTGGACCATTAACCAAAATAGATATTCTCAAGAGAATCTTTTTTTGTCTAACCAGAAATAATGGCTCTAGAAGGACTGCACATTTAAACCCAAAGAAGCTCTCTAGTTAAATGAGAGCTTTCCCCAGCAAATAGAAGATTATCAGTACCAGTGTATTCCTAAAGAGGTTTCTTCTAGATGAACGCAATACAAAGCCTTGGAAGCACAAACTGATGGAGTCTGCTGCCAAGTGGGCTATATCCCGATTCTGATTATAGACAAACCTCCAGCAGTTTCCTTTTCCTTCCTGTATCCAAGAGACATCCTTAGAGGAAAGGATTGGAGGGTATTAGTATCACTATCTATCTGATTACTGTGTTGACATTTTTAAAGTGCCATTAATCATAGGAAATGGAACTTAATGATGTAGAAAAATACCCAGCCAAGGAATGTCAAGAAAGAAAGCCACAGCCCAATACTCAAGTGTAATTGAAGGGGACTGCATCTTAACCCATTATTTTTTGTTTTGTGGTGTTATGAGTTTCCTTTAGCTTATGTCTGAACTGCAAAACTAAGTCACTGAGCAGCCTCTATGCAAGCAAGGGAACTAGTACACACAGAGTAAGCTTGAAAGTCATCTACTTCTATTTTGCATATGTTGCAGCCATATGATATGCAAAGTATATAAAGATACTTTTAATTGTGATTTCATCTGTGAGGTTTTACTTGCCTCCTTTTATGAGCAAGTTACTTTTTCATTCACATCCCCACTTCCCTTGGGCTGTGTTTTCTGTTGCTGGGCAATGGAACTCGGGACTCTCGGGCATGCTAAGCACACATACACATCAGGCTACTACTCATTGACATCCCCCACTCCTCTCCAGTATTTTTTCTGTTGGTTCTGAATACTCCATGTTTTTATGTAATTTCATTTCTATGTGGCCTGATGGCATTTGTGTCATTAGACTGGCCATATGTTGACAGGCCACATATCAGCACAGGTCCCCAGACATAAATGTGGACAGACAATGGCGATGTGGCACAGAGGACAGTGGTTCATCTAAAACCTAGCAGGACTTGATGCGTATTCCATTACATTTTGGTATCATCATAAATTGTGTTTGACTGTCAATCTAAACTCAAATGTTTTTCCTAACTGAAACTGTAGGAAATATGATGTAAATATAGATAGGCTTCTTTTAAAAGTATGCATGTGACACTATAAACTATACCGAACAGTACACTGTAAAATTCTCCTGGGGTTGACTGGTGCTTCATTAGAAAAATAGCACAAGACCCTGAATCTACCTGCTCCCCACAGCCAATTGCTGCTTCTCAGATTAATCACTTATTTCAGCATGGAATGCACAGTAGATTCTCAGTGAAGACTGGATGTGTGGCAATGTGTGGATCTGAGATAAGTGAATCTGAGGAGGGCCTGTGTGTAAGAAAATGAGAAAAGTAACATTACTGATAAATGTTGGACTTTTCTTTCCACTGAAGGTTTCTATCGTTCATTGAGGGGACACTAAGCGAGATCGGAAAGCCTGAAATGCAACAAAAAATAAATTCGTACCTTGGAAAGGAGGGGATAGAGAAAACTGCAGAAAATTTGCAAACGACAGCACACACCTTACAGGTCATCATAGATGGTCTGAGCCAGCCTGAAAGCTTCGACTTTCGAACAGGTGAGTTGAGTCAGCATGTTCACATAGCTCACATCGCCCGTCACCTTTGATTGCCAGTTCTGTCACTCCATGAGGAAATTGAGGCTTGCTGTTTGTCCTTCAGTTATTGCAGCTTGTATCTGGAAGCAAAGCTAGAAGCTGGGTCTTCAGGCTCCTTGCCCATTGTTTGCTTCCTTTTCACCGGAGTAAACATGTCAATATGTATTATATGACTACATGTGCCAAACACATTTTTTTCTGAGCTTTGTGTAAGTTCTTTTTATGTCTGAGGAGCCAGAAGGTCAAGGTAAAGCCTTCAGTTCACAAGCCAAAAAGTGAATCTTTTTCCTGAATTACAGTCTTCCAGGTTTCTGGATTCTGTGTCAGTGACCACATTGAACAAATAAGATGATATCTCTTCTGTTGATTTTCTTTCTAATTCATAGTGCTCTCAACTTTCTGCACAGGTAGAGGGTGAAGGAAGTGTAATAGCCATAGTTGTTGAGAGCACTGACCCGGTGAGAGGGAATTATGGTATCAAATGACCTGCTTCCTAAGGAAGTTTGAACAGGAACCCCAGACACTTTAATGCATCTGCACACTTGTCTCATGACCAGATTTGATGATATGTTTTTAGAGGTTGACACTTTGTGGCAGTTCAGCATGCTTCCCGAGAACAGGTTCAGTGAATTTTGAGATACACTCAACAAGTTCCTTGTTCTAATCCCTCAACTTCTCTGCATGTTTTTAAAAAATTAAAATAAAACCTAGAATAAGACCTGTGAAGAGTGTGGATATAAAAACGTCCCCATTATCCTTCACATACACTCAATATTTCAGCAGATAAAACCGTTTCCACTGAGAAGCCTGGTTCTTGTGTGAATTCCGTGGATGTAACTTGCAGAGCTAAGGAGATCAGTATTTCTTTCTCATAGTAGAAACTGGGTGGTATGCCTGTGTCAGTGCATTGTCAAAGATGCTTTAGCTACACATAGCTATACCGGCTTTTCTTGTCCATCTTTGTTTTCCCGCCCCAGTATTAATTGCTCCCTTGTCCCAGTTACACCCAGGACTCAGAACAAAAGTGAACACTCAATTAACCAACCAACCTAAGTAAAAGCCCTTACCCAACGTACCTTTCATTAAGCAGAAACACAGGTGGACCTGGGGTTTCCAGCTTGACAAGTAAAATTACAAATATGTCTTTTAAAGCAAATTTTGCAACTAACCTTTGCCTTAGTTAAGTCACAATTTTTATGATATTTGAGAACTATCATTTTACTACTGAACACCTTCTCAAGGGGAAAGCAGGCAAGTTGTACTTGAGGGGGGTAGACAGTATTTTGGGTATTTCCACATTATAGTATTTATGTTACATCTCCTTTCTTCCTGCCTCATTTTTTGCCTGTTCTCATCCCAGTTTCTGTTTTTTGAGTCACATACATAATTAATTCCATTTTTATTCGTGTTCTCCTTGTTAACTTGTTTCCACAATTAGCAGCCTAGTGACAGCAGGACTATGCTGCTTGGTTATCAAAGTGTTAATGTTTGCATAGTACATGGAGGATTTTCTGATTTCTCAGTGGCCCAGACTCTTTGGGAACATGTTAAGTAGTTTCGGACTCTGATTTTCCATGCAAAATTAAACTAAGCAGCTGATCATAACCCCTTGGGGGAATCTGCAGCAGCTGGACTTCTGCAAGAAAAAGAGAGGGGAAGAGGCTTTGCAAGCATGAAAACTGCCTTCTGGGGCCTTGGAGACCATCCTGCCTCTGGCCCTGATCAGCGACTTAGTTTCACTTTGCTTTGACACAGCCTCCGCTTGGTGTGGTATCACATTACAGGAGGTTTCTTGCTTTTGGAATTCAGTGTTTCAGCATCAGGTGAAATTCTACAGAATCAATTCCAATTTTAGTATATTTTTTATGAGAAAAATGAGATTAGGGTTTACAGAAGTTTTTTGTTTTGTTTTACAAGAAGGAAACTTAATTTTGAAAAGACCTTGGTCTTAGGGTAGTTGAGCTGGGGGAGGGGAAGAAGAGGTGACCAGTTGTTAATACAAATGTAAAGGATAGCTCTAACAAGTAATCAGGATAAAGCCAACAGCTGTGGAGGAAAAGGAAATGGCCTGGGCTGGGCGGAGGGGAAGATGAGGTCTTAGTAAACGGAGATCCAAGCATAGAATGTGTTCTTTGTTATCAGAGTCAACACTCAGTAATCCTAGAAAAGGGGGCCAAGCAAGCCGGGGAACACAGGCCATGGACACTTCACAAGCCCCATTTAAACTGTTCCCTTTCTCATTCTGTCTCATAAAACCTTTATTATTTTATTCTAACTGCAACCATAATGATTCCTTGACGCGCTTCATGCTTTTTCAGGGGCTAGTGTCAGTGAACAGAGAGACTAGAATGAGCTCTGCAGAGCTCGAGATCAGAACTGAGCCTTCTTCATCTTTGTGGATCTATCCAGCAGAGCGCCTGGTCATCAGGCTAATGATGGGAGTTAGTAAGCAGCCAGTGAACAGAGCTGGAAGTACAGAAGGGGTTCAGCTCCAGCTGGCCTGGGTTTTGGAGAAACAGGTTATCAAGAACCTATACATTTTGGTTAGATAAAGGTGTTTGAATTGGAAGCATCGATTCTTGAATTTCAAGTTTGTGGGAAGCAGTAAGGAAAGTAAGGAGTTTCATCTATATTGGCCAGAAGTTAGTATAACGTTTACCACCTTGAAACAGTTTAACCATCCAACACTGAAAACAAGCTGCCAGTCTCCGGTCTCCAGGGCTTGCTCTCTCAGCATTTGTGATTTCGACTTGTGTATTCGCTGAGCAAAGATGTGCTCTCATCGCCCTTTACTGGGGAGGAAATAAGATGGTGCTAATGTTCACGTCATGAGGCAGAGTTTAGAGAAAATAAAGGGAGTAAATGTTCTTGAACTGCTGCTCTGTGCGAACTGCTAGGACGTGTGTTCTCTCTACCGGCCTTTGTCTTCAGCTCCTTCTGTCTCCTCCTTCAAAGCTCAGTATTGATCTGGCCTTATATTTCAGTCGATACACAGTGAATGCCAGTCCTCTAAGTCCAAGGACTTCTTAGTTACACTGACGTTTTTCTTCTTTCCTCACAGATTTTGATAAACCTGATTTCAAGAGAAGCATAGTATGTCTGGAAGACTTGCAGGTTGGAACAGTTCTTACAGGCAAAGTGGAGAATGCCACTCTGTTTGGGGTTTTTGTGGATATAGGAGTGGGGAAGTCAGGACTGATTCCCATAAGAAGCATAACAGAAGCAAAGCTTTCTAAAACGAAGAAGAGAAGGAGCCTTGGCCTGGGCCCTGGAGAAAAAGTAGAAGTCCAAGTCCTCAACATTGACATCCCCCGATCTCGGATTTCTCTGGACCTCGTTCGGGTGTTGTGAGTGTCTCTCAAGTCAAACACCAACTTATTCCCTAGGTTCTACAAATTGACCAGAACAAGTCAGAAGTTTGTGAAACAAGTGTTTTCCTCATACTGCCGTGATTTCCTCTTGTAAAGACAGCCAGTAGACATTGTGGTATGGCATTATATAGTAACAGTTTTCTGACCAGTTTTTAAAATTTTTTCTAATTCTTCTTTAACTTTGTGTTCTTTTATAAGTGGTTTCACTTCAGCTTGCCAGCATCTGCCTTCTTAGACTTTGATGGGATGTCTTTTTTATTTGAAATGTACAATGTTTGTTGACACATTAGGGCTAGCAGTATTTAATCCTGCCATTTTATTGATTTTTTTAAAAATTGGGACTGTTGGACATAATTCATAGCTTTGTAATAATCTTTATTTTCCCTTGCCAAACAAACCAAAAATATACCAGTAAAACAGACTATCATGTGTTCGTGACCATCAAGTGAATGGTCCAGAGTGTTCCCCTGAAGGATCTATGTATTGACCCCTACAATAAACTATTGTGACTGGTGACTTGGTTTGCTGTGTGCACTGAGAAAATGGTGGAAGGTGTGGTTTGTGGAACTGTGCCTGTGAGATAGAGGAAAGTCTCTGGAAATTTCAAGAATGATTTTTTTTGGCTTAGCTTGTCCCAGGAGGGCATATTCTTTCTTAACCATCAGATCAAACTTCAAATGGAGAAGGAAATGGCCTTCTAAAGATTAAATATAGATGAAGTAAGAAAGACCAAGAAAAAAAAAACAAAAAACAGTAGAAGTGACCCAGACTGTTCTGTTCTTATGCTGTGGAGAAGGTGTTTGCATGACAGTTTAGGATCCAAATGACAGCAGCAAAGCCCACACTGGCTGCTGTTGACTTGCCTAAGGAGGTTATTTGTGTGAATGAGGACCTGATTTTCTATTAATGTGCAGAAGATGAAAACTTAAGCACAACCAGTCCTCTTCATCTGTCTTTGACATTCCTAGTAAGCACTATTATCCTGGCATACTTTTAAATAACACCTCTTTTTCTCAGGATGCCTCATTTTGGATCATCTAACCACCCAGTGGAAGTCTTAATGTAGTGAACATCACTGTGTATTTCATGACAGTTCTGACTGGTGGTTTTCTCTTCTCAAATATACAGCCTTTGAACTAGTGTACATAGATCTTTTTAAAGTCTTATTTGCCTACCACTTTAATTCCTGAAGTGCTTCTGTTTTTTACTGGTCTTTGCAGTGTTTATTACACCAACATCATAATCACCTGAACAAACAGATTGACTCTTAAGTTTTTATGATGGGGTCAGAGCTCAAAGAACACTAATTCCCCATGCTATCTATTAGAACCCCTTGTCGCCCAGAACTGTGCCAGAGAATCTCTCTTGCCGACTCAGCCTGTGCAGATGGAGCTGCCTGTGTCCTCACCCTGTGCCAATGGAACTATCTCTGGAACCCTGTTTCTCCTGCTGTGTCCCACACACACTCAGGCCACACCCATAATTTATTGAAGATGTTTTTTCCAGCTGCATTGGGGAAGTACATGTTCAAGTTCAGCTTCACCCTTGATTTCACAGACTATTGAGTCTTTTCTTCCCTAGTTCACATTCACCCAAGGTCACATGTCCTTCCCAACCTCCAGTGTGTCCAGTGGAGATGAGTGGGTGTGCTACCTTTCAGTGCTTTGATATGTTAATTCTCAAACATATGCACATTCATTCATTATCTTTTTGAGTGGAGTGCCAGAGGTTGCCCAGGAGGTGCCCTGGTCATCAGACCCAAGAGCACATGATTTTGCTGGGGTTAATTAAAAGTCATTATTCCAGATTATATCATTAATAAAAGTCATTCCTTCAGGTCTTCGTCTGACAATGGATGTTAATGTTGTAATTGAACTTGATTGTTTTATTTACCTTTCCAAAGATTCTCTGTGATTCATAATTTGCAGATCACTGATAAGTGATGTCCCCCAGGGAGTGCTATCAGGAAGGAGCTCTTGGACACCTTGGATGCAGGAGCCAGAGCAGCTCCATGCATGTGGTGGTAAGCCTTCACAAACACAGTGACTGGACATTGCAGTAGGTGTGTCAGTAGGTTTGTCTTTCTCAAACGTGGTAGAGTCTTTATTAGGCCCAAGCTGGGAGAACAGGGGCCCCATCTCATTTATCATTGCAACTCCAAGAGGTAACACAGAGGCCACTGGTAGTCTCCACTGGACATTTGAACTGCTGTCTTTATTTCCATGGGCCTTCTGTTCACAAAGTTAAGATGGGAAGATGAGAAAGCACTTATGTCTCTGAACCGTGCCAGTCCCCAGACTTTGTGCTTTAGACACTCACCATATAGTTTCAATAGAAAATAGACATTATCACCTACCCTTATAAAGCTTGGTCTATTGAGAAAGAAAGAACCATTAATCAAAAAATTACACAAAAGTACTGCTATGGTAAGTGTATACTGCCAACAGCATATCAGTGAGTTGACTCAGAAAAGTCAGAAAATGAATGTGGTTTGAGTAAGATGTGAAAGATGACCAAAAGTTTACTAGGACAAATGGCTTCTTTTAAAAAAATATTTTCAAACACATTCATTTATTCTTTGTGTGTGTGTGTGTGTGTGTGTATGTGTGTAGGTACCACGGCATTCATGTGGAGGTCAGAGGACAGTCTTCAGCAGTCCATTCTGTCAGTTCTCCTCTCCTGTCCTGTGGGTCCCAGGGATCAAACTCAGGTCATCAAGCTTGGTGGCAAAAGTGCCTTCACCCATTAAGCCATTTTGCCAGTTCACAGATCATTTCATAACTAAATAGAATTTTTTTCAATAAATGGTAGGGATGAGCCTTATTGCTGTGGGTTTAAGAGGTAAGGAGTTGGGTTGGAGGTCGGGAATAAAGACAGTTCTTTTGCAAATTTGGATACAGAGGAGAATAGCATAATGGCTGGAAGGGGAAACGGGGTCAGGTGGTTTTCGTATTTCTTTTAGAGGAAAAAAATGTATACAAATGGATATAATGCGGAACTCTGTTCAGGAGATGAAGATTTACTGGAATAACATCCTTGACTGAATGAGATCAGATGGAATCTGGGGTATAGGCTGGAGACAGGAGCGTGGCGTTCGTCTGTGTTTGTAGCAGGGAAGACTCAGTATACGGGCACGAGGCCGTGGTAAACGTGGGCGAGAGCTTATAGAAGCCTCTGGATTTCTTCCACTTCTCTCATGGAAATATGAAGGAATGTCATCAAGTGCAGCTGAACATGTGAGGAGGATTGAAGGACTGAGAAGAGAGGAGAAGTCCACTGAAGGATGAGACTGAAAGAAGAGCTTGATGATCAGTCAACGTCAGTACCTGCTTTCTTCCAGCTGTGTCAGCTTGGGCAGTGCAGGCCCAGATCAATCAGAGAGGTAGAGAGCTTCGGATGTGGAAGTGTGCCAGAGGAGTACAGAATACAGAGAAGGACAAGAAGTTGAAGGCATGTGGACAAGTAACTGAAATTTAAACTCAGTAAGAAGAAAAGGGAGAAAGTGAGGGGCAGTGGGAAGTCATAGGAATAAGGAACCGTGAGTCTGTGGGGGATGTTGGAGTGGGATGAAAGGAGGAAGTGGATAGTAGATCGGAGTAGCTGTCAAATGAGGTGCATAACCTTCCAAGTCTGGAGGGCTTGTGGGTTTGGTGGTGACAGTGCTGGGCCTGACAGAAGTAGAAACAGGAGATGAGAAGAGCATTGTTAGAGAAGAGTCAAGAACAGAATTACAGAGTTATCTGTGGGTCTTAGGGGCTGATGAAGAAATGCAGGTATGAAGTATTGTAACTTAGAGTATTAGGGGCTAGAGCAGTGGTTCGGCAGTTAAGAGCTCTTGCTGCACTTTGAGAGGACCCGAGTTACTCCAGCTCCAAGGGATCTAGTGCTCTATGTAGGTCTCCGTAGGTTCCCACACACACGGCATTCACTCAGACAAACATACACATAAAGTAAAAGTTTTAAACTTTGAAAAATATTAGTGGCAGAAACTGATGGCATCACAGGAGTCTGGGTGTAGTTGGAAGGTAGGGTAAGCCAAATGGGATTCCTGATGAGAGTCAGACAAGAATCTAGGATGAATCCACGGTTTCTGGCATAAGTGACAGAATGTGTAGAACTGTCTTGACTAAGATGGGGAAAGCTGGGAGAAGAACAGTTTGAGTAAAGGAGTTCATATTGGACAGGTGAAATTTGAGATGCTCAGGAGAATATCTCCAGTGGACAGGATAGGTCAGGCAGTGTCTTAGTTTCTTTTCTAGTTGCTGTGATAACATACTCCAACAAGAGCAACTTAGGGGAGAAAAGCTTTTATTTGGCTCACAATTCCAGGTTTCAGTCCAGTATAACACAGCAGGGAAGTAACATCAGTGGGAGTTTGGGAGAAACTGGTCACATTACATCCATAATCTGAAGAGAGTAGTAAATGCAGATGTGCTAATGTTCAGCTTGCCTCCTCTATTCATGCAGTCCAGGACTCCAAGCCAGGGAGTGGTACTGCCCACTGTGGGCAAAAAAGTCCTTCCACATCAATTAGCATAATTAAGATAATTGCTCACAGACATGCCCATGGCCAGCCTGGTCTAGACAATCCCTTATAGACACTCTTCCCAGGTAACTCCAGATTGGTGCAACTTGGCAATTACAACTATCCATCGCAGGCATTTAGTTAAAGTCCAGGGGAGAGTATTGAACTAGGGATCTAAATCTGGTAGTCGCCTGCCTGTAACTAGTTACAGCAAGGAGACTGAATGAGATCACCAGTGAAAATGAGTGGGTGTGAATCAGAAATCTGTGACACTGTACTGTAAACTCTTGGAATCCCTCCATTAATAGTGGGATTTGTTTCTTCCCTTTTTCCTTACTAAGAGAATGCTAATTGAAAGGAGTAATTCTAATGAAGATGTCCATAGGATACAGTCCTGGCCAGTTGAGTTTGGCAGAAACCACGAGCAGGGCTCCCCTGTCATGCTTGTGTTCTTGCCCTTGATTTTTGCTCCTTGGAATGCTGGATGCAGACCAATGACAGGTACTCAGAAAGGACTACTGAATTTATCCTGGGAGGGTTCAGACCCAAACTGCCATATTTGGGTTTGTCATCATGGGGAAGAGGGACCTCATTCATTTAAACTGGGGCCAAGGGGAGGGTGTTGATAGCAAAGTACATTTCTGATTCTGCATTATTATTCCATACTGTATCTCTTTCCAAAGAAAAGTGTCCTACATGCGACAGGTGCTCAGTAAAGACTGAGTGATTGGATGGATGAATGAACATCTAATAAGAAGGTAAGAATATAAAATTGCATTAGGCAATATACTAGAATAGATTCCTCTTTATAATACAACACTATAAAATGTCAGGAAATGATGTAACAAACAGTGAAGAAAAATTAAGAAGACTTTGCTACTAAATGTGAAATGAGAGCAGAATATTTTAAGGTATACTAGATTCCTAAGTGGGAAGTGTGACATTATAGAAAGACCTGTCCTTCAAAAATAAGATTTCTAAAAAGAAGATCATATAGATACACACATATGCCAAAATTCCAAATTCCTTTGCTTCTGTTATTTGTTTAAATTTATTTAGAAGATTATATAAAAACTATCAAATCAATATTTTAAAATAATTATTGAAGTAGAAGTTAGGAGAGAAATCCTTATCTAATATTAAACATTACTTTAATACTGCCATCATTTAAACAGACTGTTTAAATAATGTTTACATTTGTTCAGCACAGGACTAGACAAACAGAAGGACAAAATAAAACAATTCAAAATAAATGAGAATTCAGCATGTGTTAAAAATAAATTCCATGAGGATTACAAGTAAACATGAAGGTCTTTGAGAAGCTATTAGATAAGTATGGTTATAGAATAAAAGAAAAAAATATACAAAAGCATGGGTCTTTTGACCCAAACATTCTGCTCAGAAGGCATGTATGTCTTGGGCACTTATGGGACCCTGTGCTGGATGCCTGGGAGAAAAAATGAGTAAGATATCATTGAGGCTATGGTGAACCTGGACTGTAAGCAGCACCTAAAGATACCTTACTGTCAGGCATTCTGGAGGTCAGCCCGCCTGCTGTCCCATCTCAGAGCACTGGAAGCCACAAACAAGACTAGGAAGCTTAGCTTTGGATTGGTGGAGTGCTGAGGTGGGAAGGTCTATCTAACGCTGACCTCAGAGTTAACAATTAGGTTAATACTGGAAATAACAAGATGGGACAGTATGTAAAAAACAAAAATAAATGCAGTCAGTCTCTTCATTTTGGTCTCCTGCCTAATCTCAGTCATAATTATGAGTTGGATTTAAGTAACAGATCATGGAGAACTCCCCAGTGACTGGGCTCATTGCCTGAGCAGTCTGTTCCACAGAAAGAAAGATGAGATTTCTGTTCACTCATCTTGCAGGGCCAGGATGGCTGTGCACAGGTTGGGTTTCTTGTCTGGGGGAGAGAGGAATGACAGACTCTGGTCCCAACAATACTAACTAAATATTACCTTTGAGAACTTAAAAATCACCCCCAAAAGAGATTTGCTGTTTTGTTCCATAACACTAGGACTCTAAATCAAGACTGCAATATCTATCCTTCAAACATCTTAAAGGAGTAAATTCTTATACTGAAGGAAGGAAATTAGTCATCTTAATACCACAGAGAAACCTCTCGAGTGCCAGAGAGCTTTTCACAGCAGAATGGCCATCCAACAGGCTTAGAATGCTGGGTGGTCCACTCCAAGCAGAAAAATTTACAGTTGAAGAGACAATGATGAAGGGAGGTGGGTCGTTATGTAATAACCCTGAGTTGTTGGGGAAGGAAAATTTGAGAATCCTGTTTTAGCCAAGCTATTAGGCCAAATGTAATTTCAGACTTAAGCAACTGAGTAACATGAAAGCCTGATGCCTACTAAAATCTTTTCACTTCAGACCAAACTCTCTACTTCCATATAGCCAGACAACTGTAACTAGGTAAATTCTTGAAAAGAGAATTTAGGTTGAAGACACCCTAAATGTAATGATGGTATTTGACTACTTGACATTGCCCACACTCCCCGCAATTTCATGCCTCTTGGTGATGAAGAAGGTGGCATCAGGGAAAGTCAGAAATTTTTCCAAATTCTTTGTTTCACATGATTCGAATGATTCATGAAGCTAAATACAAAATGCTAATTTGGTCAAGTTTGTCTAATTTGGAACTTCAGTAACCCAAACAACTGAGTTCCTGGGTATGCTATCACTTTGCCTGTATAGTAGAATCCATGACTAGTATATAAAGTTCTTTTGGGCCATAATGTTATTATCTTTTCCTGATTAAAACAGGAATGCATTCACTGTGGTATAAAATGTACAAATAATGAAATGCAAAAATCTATGATTTGACAAGTAGCAGCTTTTATAGCTTTTATTATATGATTCTTCATAAAAATTATTAATAAATTTGAATTGGAACTACTTAATAAACTGGGATTATTTCTGCTATTCTGCTTTCTCTCTATATGATATGTGGTGTGAGTGATATTTCCATTATCAGCACCTACATATCTACCTTATTATGGGCTTTGGTGAGTCTCAGAGGTCCCCTGCAGAATCCTGTTCTAAGCACTTGTTCTCCATTTGGTGACAGTGTTTTAGGAAGCTGTGGTATTTAGGAAGTGAGGCCTATGTGGTAGAAGTAGGCCACTGGGGGGGGGGGGTATTTTATTTATTTTTATTTTATGTGTATGAGTATTTTGCCTGCATGTATGTAAGTCCACCTATGTTGTGCGATGCCCGTAGAGGTCAGAAGAAAGCATCAGATCCCCAGTTGTTAGCCACCATGTGGGTGCTGGGACCTGAACCTGTGTTCTCTGGAACAGCAGCCAGTGCTAACTCCTAAGCCATCTCTCCCTCCCCTAGGAGTGGGTTTTTTAACCTGTCCCTGGTTCTGCTCTTGTGCTCTCAGCGTCCTGGTCAGCCACAATGCCTTCTTCACCATGATGGACTGAAATCTGAAACTATTAGCCAAAATAACCTTTCCTTCTTCAAGTTGTGCTTCCAGGTATTTTGTCACAGTAATGAGAAAAAGAAGTAATAAGATTTATTGCCTGTGGAAACCATTGCTAGCACGGATGCTGGGAACATGGGTTCATGGTCCTAATGGTATTTCCCTGTCAAAGTATGTACACATTTAAATGTCCAGAGCTATTACAAAATCTTCACTGATAGTAAAAATAGACATCATTTCATGATTTCCACTTCAGTTCTGTATGTCCATCAGTGTGTGTTGATAAAAGGTTAAGTTGTTTAGTGTGGATGGAGATGTTCAAAAAGTGAATGTCCAGCCTTGAAGAAACCCTGCATTGCAGGAGTTCTTTCTGGGACGACAAGAGTAAAGATGATGCTTCCTGTACAGCTTACTATTCTCATCGCATCCTGATACCTCACAAAAAGCAATTAAAGGGAATAAAAGTTTGTTTAGGGTCATGGTTTAAAAGGTATGCCGTCCTTCCTGGTGGAAGGCATATAGAGGCAGGAACATGAGGCAGCTAGTCACATGGTGTCAGAAATCACGGAGAACAACAAATGCGGGTGCTCGGCTCCCTTTCCCTTTCGGTCATTCTGGAACTCCATCCTGTAGGACGGTGCTGCCCACATTCAGGATGGAGCTTCCCTCCTCCGTTAAACTTCTCTGAAAGAGCCCTAGAAGAAACATCCAGCGGTGTGCCTCCTAGGTAAGTCTAAATCCAGTCAAGTTGGCAGTGAAGATTGGACATCACAATCGCCATTATGGAGCCGTCAGAGTCACTCTTTTATCCTGGGAGCGCCTCTCTTCACATGTGTCTCCATACTTCCGTTGGCTCTCAGGAATGGATCTTACCTGGATGAAATTTTCTCAGAAAAACCTTACCTCCTAGGCTAAATCAAGTTTACCTTATAGGCTGTCTTTGAGCCACAAACTTCCTTTACTTCCTGTGCACTCACGTTCATGACAGGACAGAATCTAGTTAGTGTCTTCCTCTGCACTGACCTTGAGGGTGGTAACCCTGAATATTCATTGCTCTCTTTGGTAATCTAGGTACTTCGGCCCCCTTTTATTCATTCCTGACCACCTCTAGCTTTGACCTCATCCTTACTTGACCTGATCTTTACATTTTCTTCCCTTGGTTCTTCCAGTTTCTCTCTTAGCTTGGTGTCTGCAGAGAACAGAGCATGAAGAAAGCTGACATCCCCAGATTTTCTTGAGGATTACTGTGATAGGGAACTTTGGTTGTCAACTTGATGTACTTAGGAAGAAAGAACCTCAGCTGAGGAATTCGTTCCATCAGATGGTCTGTGGCCATGGCTATCGGGATCTTTCTTGCTTGCTAATTGATAGAAGAAGGCCCAGCCCACTGTGGGCAGCCCCCCCCCCCCCCCCCCCCCCCCCGCAAATGGTCCTGGGTTATATGAAAAAGCCAGCTAAGCCAGGCGTGGTGGTGCACACCTTTAATCCCAGCACTGGGGAGGCAGAGGCGGGGCAGATCTAGGTGAGTTCAAGACCAGCCTGGTCTACATAGAGAGTTCCAGGACAGCTGGGACTACAAGGAGACCCTGTCTTAAAAAAGAACTGCCCCCCCCCGCAAAAACAAAAAAGAGAGCCAGTGAAGCAGAAGCAAGGAGAAAGCCTATGAGCAACGCTGCTCTGTGGTCTCTGGTTCAAGGTCCTGCCTTGAGTTCCTGCCCTGGCTGCCCTCCGTGATGGACTGTAATCTGTAAGGTGAAGTAAACTCTTTGCTCCCCAAGTAGGTTTTGGTTACACGGTGTTTATCACAGTAACAGAAAACAAACTAGGACAGTTACAATCCTAGAGCAGAAAATGTTAGAGAAAAGGATAAACAAGCCCAGAAAAGAGAACGCAAACACAAAGCACCGTGCTAGCAGCTCAGCTGTCCTGGAAGAAGTTATGTGAAATGATGGTGGCTCAGAACAGGAAGTCAAACAGACACAATATTTTTTGTCTTCCTGTCTCCTGTGTCTTTATGACTGCTCAGTCTCGCCTAACCAGGGACAGGTTCCCTGTGTACTTCCAGGCGTTCCTTCTTGGTCTCTGTGGACAGTAGCTAAGGAAGTGGGTCCAATGGAGTTAGATCTTTTACTGGAGCCACTTCAGATCCCATGGCAGCACACATGATGGAGGCCATGCTACAGTCTGGTCCTTGTCCCTTGTCCCTAAGGCAAGGGGCAAGCCTCATGATCATAGTAGCAGCCAGGCTCCCCATAGAGCACATGGCCAAGGATGGGGCTAGAGGTGATGAAGATAAACAGAACCCGTACAGCCTCTGCTAGAACTGGTAATTTTCCAACACACTTAGCTTTCCTACATTAATTAAGTTACCCCACCACACCAATTCCCATCATCACACCTCATCATCCCTTGTTCCCGTTCTGTGTCTGAGGACCTCAACTCCAACCGAGGCTACACAAATGCCCCAACAGGCCAGCTCCAGAACCTGCCCATCTGCATTGTTGACTAGGCTCCCTTGGATCCTTTTCTTCCCACCTAGCCCTTTGAGAGCACTGAACAGCCACTGCACATCCATGAAAGAAAAGGAGAAATCCAGAGCTGCAGGCAGATCGCTTTGGCTCATGGAGAGTTTGGCTCCTGTGTGATTGATACTGGAAACTGTTGTAGCTGAAAATGGATGTGAGTCAAGGGCCAAGAAAACTAAAGCTGACAAATGGCCCTTAACCCACATCTTTCAAAGAGGAAAACACTCTCCTTGTCCCACCCCATCCCCAAGATAAAAACATCAAAACCCCTAGGAGAGGATATGCAAAACTAGACTGTGTATGTCTAATTTGACAAAGGGTTATTTAAAAATAAATTGCTCAAAGCAAAGCACAGAGCAAAAGAGTTCCTTTGGGCTCTGGCCAACTCCTCATTACTGCAGTCTGCTGGCCTCAGTGAATAGGGCCAGGACCAAAGAAAACAGTCTACAGCCATGCTTCACCTCCAGAAACTGTACCCTGCTCTTTTATTTTCAGTTGACAGTTTTACTGAGTCAAAATTCACATACCATACCATTTGCGCATTTAAACGGTACATACAAATCATGCTGGGCATGGTGGCATAAGTCTGTACCCTATCACTCAGAATGCTGAGGTATGCGGCAGGGGGGATCTCGAGTTTAAATCCAGCCTGAACTACATAGCAAGACCCTACGCCAAAAGACAGTACAACAATGAAATAATAACAGAGGGTACAAAACAATAGGCTTTAGTTTATTCACAGAACTGTAACTGTTACCACAGTCGATTCTTGATAGTTTTCATCATCCCAACAAGAAATCTCATACCCTTTAAGCAGCTGCTCCATGTCTCACCATCAATCCTAGCTCTAGGGAAAAACTAATCCACCTGCCTCTATTCTGGACTTCATGTAATTGAAATCAACACAATATTTTATGGTTGGCTTAGACTGTTTTCAAGGTTCATCTATGTGAGACCTGTCAGTACTCTATTTTTATTGCTGAGTGATCTATTGTATGGATGGATATATATATATATATACTCTGTTAACCATCTGTCCATGGACATTGGGTTCTACTTTGGGGATATTAAGAATTATTCTCCTGAATACATTCATATGTTTTGGTGTACCCTTTCTTTTGTCTTAGTCTATACATAGGAATAGAATTTATAGGAAGTTCAAGGTTAACTTTTTTTATTTTTTTTTTGGTATTTGAGTCAGGGTCTCCCTTTAACCCCAGCTGGCCTGGAACTCGCCATGTAGACCAAGCTGGCCAGATCCTCCTACCTTTGCCTTCCGAGTGCTGGGATTAAAGTGCATGTACCCAACAAGTTTTACCTTTTGAACAAAGGCAAATTTTTCTCCAAATTTGTTGTAACTATATATTTACCAGCATGTATAGAATACAGTTTTCCTTATCTTTGTTAATATTTGTTGTTACTTATGTTTTTATTGTAGACACACTAATGGTTTTACCTTGTGGTTTTTAACTTACATTTCCCTCATGGATAATATTGTTGAATATGTGTGCTTTTTGACTGTGTTTATATCTGCATTGAAGAAATGTCTATTCATACTCTGGCCACTTTTTAATTTGAGTATCTTTCTATATTCTTGGAGTTCTTTATATATTCTAAATAAAAACATCTCATCACACATATGACTTTTTAAAGAATGATCCCATTTTGTAGAGGGTTTTTTCCTTGATAATGTCCTTTGGAGCACATTTTAAATTTTCACATTTTATTTATTTATTTTTTAATTTGGTAACTTGAGCTTTTGTCCTCATGTTTAGTGAACTGTTATTTAATCCACAGTCACAAAGGCTTACACATTCATGTTTTTCTTATAAGATTTTAGTTATTTTAAACCAAGTGCACAATGGTGCATGCCTATAACCCAGCACTCAGGAGGCTGAGGCAATAGGATTGCCATGTTTAAAGACAACCCAAGCTACTTGTGAAGACCCTATCTCAAACAAACTTTTGAAAAATAATTTTAGCTCAGACACTTAGTCTAGTCCATCAATATGGTATATATTTATATATGGAATAAGATAGACCTCTAAACTGATTCTGTCAATGTCCGGTTTTCCAATTCTCCTAGCACTATTTGTTGAAAAAAACACTTTCTTCCATGTTTGTTTATTTTTGTGTTTTATTTATTTTAATTTTATATGTATGAGTGTATTCTCTGCATGTATGTAAGTGTATCCATGTCGTGCAGTGCCCATGGAGGTCAGAAGAGAGTGTTGGATCTCCTGGACCTAGAGTTAAAGACTGTTGTTAGCCACCATGTGGGTGCTAGGAATTGAACCTATGTCCTCTGCAAGCAGCCAGTGCTCTTAACCACTGAGCCATCTCTCCAGCCCCTCATATTCATTGATTACCACATTGTCAATAATTACTTGACGTAAGAATTCTATGCTATAGACCAGTTCTAATCCATTGGTCTGTATTATGTCTGTCCTTATGCCAGTAGTATATAGTCTTGAGTCCTGTGGAATTACAGTAAACTTTTAAACTGGGAAGTCTGAGTACTCTAATTTATTCTCATTCCCAAGGTTATCTTGGTTATTCTGGGACCCTTCCACTTTCTTATAAATTTGATGGTGAACTTGTCAGTTTCTCCAAGGAAATCTGATATTTTTTTAAAGCATTCTGTTGATCAATTTGGGGAATATTATCATCTTAACAATATTAAACTTTCCAATCATGAACAGGAGATGTCTTTCCATTTATCTGTTTTTAAATTTCTTTCAAAAATGTTTTGGTGCTTGTGGAGTATAAATTTTGCATTTTTGTTACATTTATCCCTAAGTATTTTACTCTTTTGATGTGCTTATAAATGGGGTTGTTTTATTTATCTTCTGTATGTTCATCGTATGTAGAAATAGAATTGACTTTTTATTATAGTGTTGATTCTGTGTCTTACAAACTTGTTAAGCTCATTAATTAGCTCTAATTTTAGTGGATTTATTGGGACTTTTCTATGTATAAGATCATGTTTTTTTGTGACCTGAAATAGTCATCTTCTTGCTTAATGGAGGGATGTGGCAAATGATCTGACTGAGTGACATCTCAATCAAATACAATTGAAAAGAAATTGAGACTGGTCACTCTTGCCCTGTTCCTGTTCTTGCTGGAAAGTAGTCAGTTTTGTCTTCATTAAATATGATGTTAGCTGGAGAATTTTTTTTTGATGCGTGTGTGTGTGTGTGTGTGTGTGTGTGATTTAAGTTCCTTCCTAATTTTTTTTAACATGTTGAATTTGGCCAGTTCTTTCCTGTATCTCAAGATTATAGCATTGGTTCTGTTCTCTAGTCCACTAATATGTGTGTTACATTAATTTATTTTCAAAATGTTAGACCAATCTTAATTCTACTTACTCATGGCATATATTATCCTTAAAAGTTCATATGTTGAAAAACTGCTGCTCAGTTCCTCAGAATATGACTCAGGTGCAAATAAGATCACTGCAGATATAATTCATTAAAATGGGGTCTCATTGGTTTGGTTCCTAGTCCAGTATATTATAAAAAGGGTACACAGACACCCCAAAGGAGAAAGTTAGATGAAAACAGAAGTTAGACCCGGAATGGATCTGTAACGTATTCATCTCAGTTTTTTAGTTTTCAGTATTGATATTTAAACCACTGATTTTTGGTAGTTTGTTATAGCAGGCCTAGAAAACTTCTATGATATATGATCCTTTTTATATATTACTGCTTGGCTGTTGATATCTAGTTAATTATTTTGCGTCTGTTATTCATAACAGATGTTGATCTGTAGCTTTCTTTACATGTGATGTCTGTTTGGATTATATTCTTAGTGTTTCTATACATTTGCCACCTACATCTTTATTTTTTATATGTTTATTTGTTTATTTATTTTGGTCTTTTTTGACACAGGGTCTCCACATAGCCCCAGCTGTCTTGGAACTCACTAGGTGGACCAGGCTGGCCTTGAACTCACAGAGATCTGCCTGCCTCTGCCTCCTGAGTGCTGGGATTAAAGGCATGTGCTGCCACACCTGGCATCTTTATTTTTCATAAAGACTTTATCTGTATGAGTGCACACATACCTGCAATGTACTTAGAGGCCAGAAGAGGGTATCCAGTCCTCTGGAACTGTAGTTATGGGTGGTTATTAGCCACCATATGGGTGCTGGGACCTGAACCTGGGTCCTCTGGAGAAGCAATAAGTACTCTTTCCAGTCCCCTTCCCATATACATCTTAACTTAGCACAACCTACTTCAGATCCATGCTGTTATTTCCATCGAGATACAGAAGTATCACTCCCATACAACTCTACTGCCTCTGATATTCTTTTGTATTATTATTGTCTCGTTGTGTTATACTATTACAGTGAATAATGATTGCATCTGTATGCGTTACAAACCCAGTAATATATTGGTGTCATTATTATTCTATACCCTTCAAGGAAGCTAAGAAAGGAATATAAGGGCGTATTTATAGAGTTTGTTATATTAATTTTTATCTATCATCTCTGGTTCTCTTCCTTTGTACCTTGTTTTCTAAGATAAGAGGGGACACTGAAGATTTTGGTGGAACAAAGGAGCTGGGAGGCATGTGAAGATATATGATATTCCAGGACCATTGCTTTAGTGAAAAGAACATTGAAACACTGACATAGAGGTGATTAGACACTGTCTCAGGGTCAAGCATGGATAGTCACACTCATGGCGACTTGTTGATGAACTGAGGTCAATCTAGGGACCAACCCAAGAAGGGAATGGTGCCTAGTCTGGTGATTTGAGGATCAAAATTAAAAATAAATGAATAAATGAATAAACAGGAAAACTTTCCTCTGTGGAAAGCCTGATACCCAGCAAGTCGAGCCCATTGCAGCCACAGTGATGCTTGCAAATTGCCAAGCAGTTATGTCTGAAGAGCAAAGGGGATGGGGCCTCTCTGTGCGTCCCTGCAGCTGTCCCGGATGAGGTTACAGACCAACGGAGAAAATGCATAATTCCCTTCCCCTTCCCAGAGCAGATGACCTTTCAGAAATTAAACAAATCAACTCTGTCCTCTGAGGAAGCAGGTCTGACTGCCCTGCATCAATGGGCTCTATTGTTTCAGGTGAATCAATTCATCACTGATCTCCAGGTTTTTGTCTGAATTTTCCTCTGGAGTAATTTTATAAGATCGGGACTAGACCTGCCACTATGTGCAGTTAAAACAAAACACAAGGACAAAGAACATTCTCCCCTAAGTGTAGCCACAACCGTCGTTTTTCTATACAAGCCTGAATAAAATAATAGTAGTTACCATTCAGTTACAGAAGTAATCCAGAGTAGCAAACCCAACAAGTAGCATCTGAAGTTTAAAAACTCATCGATTAAGGGCTGGAGAGATGACTCAGCAGTTAAAAGTGCTTACTGCTCTTGAAGAGGACTTAGGTTCGATTCCCAGCACCCACATTGGGCAGCTTACAACCTCTAGTAATGCCAGCTTCACAGAATCCAATGCCTTCTTTTGGCCTCTGTGGGCATCTTTGTGCACATGTATGCATGCACACACACATATGCGTGCACACAAACATATTTTTTAATGAAAAATAAGTCTTAAAAAAAATCCATCAGTTAAAAACATATCAAAGTAAAAATTAGAAGATGCAACTTTTTAGTGCCCAGCAGTTAAGAGCACTTACAGAGGACCCTAGTTCAGTTCCCAGCACCCACCTGGAGGCTAACAACCAGCTGTAACTCCAGTTCCAGGGGATCTGACTCTCTCTTCTGGCCTCTGTGAGCATTGCATGCATGAGGTATACATACATATATGCAGGCAAAATACTCATGCACATAAAATAAATAGATAAATCCTTAAAGAAATGTGTACCTATCAGTATTTCACTGATTTTCAGTCAGTGTGTCAATGTCATTAGGTGCCCTGATGCAGCCATGTTCACACAGTTTGTCTCCTTGTATGCATATGCAAGTTGTATGATGATAATAGATTTCTTCATATAGAGCCATCTTTGCATTCTTGGTATGTATTTGGCTTGATCATGATATATATTTATATTTAAGTAAAGTGCTACTAGAGTCTACTGACTAATATTTACTATGCTTGGGGATTTAACTGTTCCAGTTATATTGAGTTGATAGGATTTTTGGTGCCTTTCTTTCTATTCTTTTTTCATATTTTTATTGAATTTTTGTGCATTTCATACACTACATCTTAATTATTCTTTCTATCCTTTTTTTTTTCCAGTGTAGGCCACAAGATAGTAATGAACCATAGCTAATGAACTATATAAGTGGTATAGCCCACTGTGGAGTGTGACCTTAATCACTCTGCCAAATAACCCAAGTTAGTAAAGGTTATTTAAACATTCTTTCTGTTCTTTAGAACCATGTAAATAATGATTCAAATTTTACAATTATATGTCTAAATATTAAAGTTATATGTTCCTTTAAACCATTCAATAGGCTCCATTTGTAAATTCCTCTATTTATAAACTCTTTCTGGGTGAGTTTTGATCACTTGTATTTCCACAGCTAGTGGGAATTATCTACTACATATATAGTCAGCCCTCTGTCTCTATGGCTTTGCATTTGTGAATTCAATGAACCACAAATCCAAAGTACTGGGGGAACAATTTCATCTGTATTAAATATGTTCAGACTTTCTATCATTTTTATTCCTAAACAATACAGTGTAATAGCTATTGACACAGCAATTACATTATAAAGCCAGAGATGATGTGAAGTATGACGCAGATATGGAGAGGTTAAATGCAAATGCTGTGCCATTTTACACAAGTCCACACAGGTCCCAGAACCACTCCCTCAGAAAGAGAGAGACAGCTGTATCAGTGCTGAGCGAAGTAATTATCTTAAATGTGGTGTTTTCAGATCATGCTTTTTTCTCCATACTAATCTTTAATACTTTTGTCAAGTCTTTTTTGTTATTTGATTAGCTTAGATAAATGTCTACCCTTTTATTTTTCTTTTAAAATATTCTCTAGGGCCTGGAGAGATGGCAGCTGGAACACTGGCTGCTCTCACAGAGGACCCAGATTCGGTTCCCAGCATCCACATGGCGGCTAACAACCAACCGTCCATCCCTAACTCCAGTTCCAGGGAATCCAGCACCCTCTTCTGATGTCTGCAGGCATTGCATGACACAGGTGCAGCCAAATACATTCATACACATAAAATAAAAATAATATTTAAATAAAATATTCTCTAAGAGGAACTTGTGTCCTACAGCTCACATCTTTTCTGGTTCTCTAATTGTTTCATCTTGACTAGTTCGCTCTTTATTTTTGTTCTCAGTTAGTGTGCTATTGTTTTTTCTCACTTATTGAACTCTTAATTACTTTCATTCTCCACTTATCTTTCAATAGAAAGAACTCCCATCAGTAGCTTTTTAGTGAAAGATTCTTATGTCTTTGAAGGTGTGTGTGTGTGTGTGTGTTTAAAATCATCGGCATATTGCCTTTATGCTTGAACTATCCTTTGGCTAGAAATAAAATTCTTTAGTCATAGTTTTCCTGGTTTCGAAGACTGAATTTCTACAATGCCGAATGTTGCTTTAACGAACCCTGCCCTCCCTGAAGCAATTTGATTTTCTGTCTGAATGATCATGTCTTTGAAGTGCAGTAACTCTATTAGAGTCTGTTCTAGTGCTGATTAACCTTTATTAGTTCTTCTTGGAAGATGATGTGCTTTTTGAAATTTATAAAATCAAGTATCTTATTTCAGAAGAATTTCCTTGAATTATACTTTGAATGGCCCGTGCTTGATTGTTCTGTTGTCTTCCAAAAAGAAACACGTGATTGAACCGTAACTCTTCTTTATCTGCCTCCCCCGTAAATGAAATTTTTTTTCTTTAAATCAAAACTCTTTTTTTTCCTTTTTCTTTTCTTTTGTTCATTTTTCTGAGGCCTGCCCTCCAGGTCTTCGGCTAGTTCGCATCTTTTCGGAGCTCAGCACTTTCCAGTGCTCCGAGCTCCCCGTTGTTTCTGTGGCTTCTCTGTTTGGGATGGCGGTACTTTCCTCCAGGGTCTTTGCCACTCGCACCCGGTTCACTTTATCCTGTGTACCCTTCGCTTTTCTCCCTTCCGTCCTTCATCTGACTTTGTATTTCTGATCTACAGACGCAATTTCTTCCCTCTGCTGGCTGACTCCATGCAAAGCTATTTGGTCTTCATTTTTAGCCACTATTCCAAAAGTATTTTCCCTGACAAACACTGGATTTGTTTTCTTGCCTGTTCTGCCATCATAATTCTTTATTTTTAAAGATACTCATGCAGCTGTGAAACCATTCCTAGTTTATTTCTCAGGTACTCTTACTTTTTTAAAGAAAGTTTTCTATACAAACTTTAAAGAAGGCCTTTTTCTTGCACAACCTGAGGGTCCACAGGAGATCCTAACTTACAGAGAAGATCCACATATGTAAGGCTGATTGTAATGCATTATTAGTATAAATTCAGACTCTACAACACTTTATTTACAAGAATTGGTGGCCTTGGGAAGTTCCTCAGTGACCTTTCTTTCTCTACATGCTTTAAGTTTCTCCTTGTAAGACTGTTCCATCTATGTAATCTCAGAAGGGAAGTAGAGAGAATTCCATAGCCAGATGGTAATCTTAGCCTCCTTTTATCTTTTAAAAAATTTATTTTTAAAAAAATTGTGTGTATGAGTGTATTGTCTGCATGTGTGTAAGTGCACCTGTGTCGTGCAATGCCTGCAGATATCAGAAGAGATGTTGGATCCCCTGGAACTGGAGTTATGGACAGTTATTAGCCTCCATGTGGGTTCTGTGAATTGAACCCAAGTTCTCTGCAAGAGCAGTTAGCATTCTTAACCATTAAGCCATCCTGCCAGCCCCCAATACCTTTTTTTCAAACAAGGAAAGTTGGTTTTGCTCCTCGGGGTAAATCTGTTGTTAATCACTTGAGATCCACAGCCATGAACACCGAGTCCGATTTTTCACTACAGCTTGGGGTTCTGAGTATTTGTAAATCTTCCCCTGTGAAGTGTGTATCCCTCTGTTTGGGTTGGTTTTAGAAAGGATACGAGATCAGAGATACCATTAGCCCTCCATCTTAGATAAAGGACCAATAACGTCATTATTGGGTTGGTTCTACTCTTGTATAGCTCGCACATTCAATCTGTTCCAGCCTTTATCTTCTGCCTGTCAACTTTAAAGCGCACACACTTATACACACACTCTGTGAAGTAAGATGCACACACGGTTGCTTTTGCCTTCTCTCATTTCCCCTGCAGCACCTGCTAGCGTGCTATCATTTCTACAACACCAAGATTTGGGCAATTGTGTTTTTATGCTTTTTCCCCAGTTTTAAAAGCTGGAAAAACAGCATGTACTTTGTGGAGTGTGAAAATTAGGCCAACTATGGCTTCATATAGTATTACTAGAAACTCAAAAACAAAATTCTGTGTCACTTAACTGTTGAGGCATTCTAAGCACACTCTCTCTGAGCATTCCAAGCATCTCTGCACCCTTATACTCAGACAAAATGAATACATCTCAGCTGTTTCTTATCCAGTGTCCTCCACTTCAGGAGGCTCTTAATTACCTTTTTTCTCTTGGATATTTTCAGTATATAAATTATTTTCAACTGGTTAATATATACATTCACTATAATGTTAAAAGCATCTACCTCCTTTACCATACAAATTTTTAACAAAATCTTTTGGTTTTAGAAGGCAGACTTCTTGTGGACCAGCTGTGAGGAACCATTTTCAAAGCCTACTGCTTATTTGCTATCTGGGCTTGAAAAAAAAAAAAAAAACTCACATTCACAGGTAGGTTTGACTGTTCCTTGATATTTCAGTTTTCTTTCTTGCATTTCTTTTCTTGGGACATGAAAAAGTTCTGTGAATACTTTGAGATGTGTATGTCTGAAAATTTCACTAATCTGTCCTCTCGATGGCTAGTTTAGCTGAGCATAAAATTCTTGAATTAAATTAGTTATTTCTCAGAACTTTGAAAACAGTGCTCTCTTGTGTTGTAAGAAATTATTTTATTGAACATAATATAATGCTACTTTAACTCTTGCTCTTATGATTGATAGGCCTTTATTGAGGAATAATCAACACATCAAAAATCATATCTTTAAAGTATGTAATTTGATAATTTAACATTATATATACACATGAAACCAAACCATCATTTCCCAGTGTGGTTCACTCTGGATACCTGATAGTGACCTTTAGTTAATCTTTTTCCTCCTAGGCCTTTTCATTTTCTAATTTTAATGAACTTTAACAGAAAATTTTAAAATGTTATGTATATGAATGTTTTGCCTGCATATATGCAAGTGCACCCATGTCATGCAGTACCCACAGAGACCAGAAGAGGGCTTTGGATCCCCTGGAACTGGAGTTACAGATGGTTGTTGGCTATCACAAGGGTTCTGGGAACTGAACTGGGGTCCTCTGAAAAAGCAGCCAGTGCTCCTAACTGCTGAGCCATCTCTCCAGTCCCAATTCTAATGAACTTCTAATATCATCAAGTAGTTTTCATATCAAGAACTTAATTTGATTCATTTTTTAAAATTATTGATTCTAGTGCTCTCTTTATCAGAGTTGTTTTATCCTGCCCGATAACTCCAATATCTGTGTCATCTTTGAGTCTGTTCTGAACTTTGTTGTATTCCTTGATTTTGGTCATTTTGTCCTGTCTCTTTCCATGTCTGATATTTTCTTGATTAGATGACAGACGGTAATATGTGAAAATAATAGATATAATTTGAGATTCTGACTAATGCTATTTTCCGGAGAATACCCCTTGCTGTTTGCCAAGGAGTTAGAGTCGGGGTGGATCACTTGAGGCTGGTCTGGGAAGAGCTCGCAGGGCACGCACTTCAGTCCTTTGTACCACTGTCTGATTCCCATGTGTCTGTATACTTCATGCTCCCTTCCAGAACCTTAACCACAAGTCTGACCTGTATATTAAGGACTCACCTTGTTGGTAGATGCTGGTCTCTAATTCTGGTCCTGGGCCTGACCCTGAGAACTTGGAGACACAGGGTCCAATATGCTTCTTTATTTTGTTTCTTCAACTCCTTACCTAAGCTATTTAGGACCAGCAGATTTACTAAACAGGAAAGTCACAGCCTTCAGCACTCTTGCTCCTTAAGTCAATACCCTCAGCTCCCACCTTCAGGAATTAGAAGAAGAACAGCAAATGAAATCAAAAGGAAAATCAGATACAAGAGCAAAAGTAAAACAGCAGAGATAATCAGTGAAACCAAAAACATTTGAGGTTGGGGGCTCGGGAGTGGAGCGGCCTTTCTATCTAGACTAATCGGGAAAGAGAAAAGGACAGCTCCCCATCATCAGGACCAAAAGAGAAAACATAACTATACAATCTATTGGTACTGGATTTTCTTTAAAGAAAAAAAGCACAAGATCTGGACTGCTGGGTAAGATGGCAGATGATTAACCTCATCACTGAAACTCAGTAAAAGAAAGCAGTCAAAGAAATACAAATAAGCTCTGTACCTGCAAGGAAAGATCTGCAAGCTTAAGCCAGGGGCAGTCTCTGCAGGGAAGATGGCGTCCCCATGCTGAAGCAAGCTGCCTTGGGGAGAGCATCAGAAACTGCGGTCCATACCTGCAGGTTCAGAAAAGGTCAGGATTTATACAACTCCCAATGTTGGTCAAAAAATCTTCTGTTTGCAATGGCCAGTGGCTAATGCAGAGATTCATAACTGGTCAAAGTGCTAAGAATAAGTGACCGTTGGGTACTCAGCCCTAAAGGGACCTCTTCATCAACCCAACCCAAGGCTAAGGGAGCATTGCAGAAGAGAGGGGTAGAAAAATGTAGAGTGGGAAGCTGGGAAGAGGCACTTCCGGATGTGACATAGCCCTTGTGCTCGGGAACTTAGCACAGCTGTGGTTACCTGCACAGGGTCTGCAGGTCCATCTGCATTCTAGCATGGACAGAGGACGCCCCAGGAGGCTCCATCCCTCAGTAAGGCGCTGTGGGCGGCTAAAGGCTGTTGGGGAAGCGAGAGTCGTTTCTCTTCAGTGGTGTGACCACTGATAAGTTGCGCACGTCCTGCACCCATGTTCACACAGGCACCCTAATTAAACTCGGTGGATCATAATATTTTAAAAAGACGTGAAAGTATGACTAGTCTTACTGGGAAGAAGGGTTCCACGGGGAATGGGAAGAAGACAGGAGAGGGTAATGGGGAATGAATATGATCAAAATACAGTATATACGTGTATGAAATTATTGAAGACATGAATTTTGAAGCCTATTTTAAAGTGTGGATTGGGATGATGGTCCCTTTGGCCGCTGCTATTCTCACGCCATGAGAGTGTTTTGCTTTACTCTGTAATAACTCTGCTTTCTACACAGGGGACAGGGAGAGAGTGAAAGAACAACACTGTGACCCTTAATTCAACAGTCAGATGAAAACTCCTTGGAGGAACAAACTTTGAACCAAGGCTCATTCTAAAAGAAATATATAACTTGAATTGTGTTTTGTTTATTAAAGAGATTGAATTTATAGCTCAAAGCCTTCATACAAAACAAAAGCTTAAGGCCTACTGAGGAATTACAGTAAACAAGAAGAAAACCTGCTAATCACTATAGAAATACTTCTAGAATATCGAGGGACACTATTTCCCAACGCATTTTATGAAGCCAGTATTACCCTGTTTAGAAAACTTATAACAGTTGTTGAGTATTGTGGGACACTCTTCTAATCTGGGCACTTGGGAGGCTGCAGCAGGAGAATCCTGAGTTCCAGGCCAGCCTGGGCTACATAACAAAACTCTAGTGTCAAAAAAAAAAAAACAAAAAAAAAAACCTCAAAAAAATTGAAATAATAAATGAAACCTCTTATAGGTTTGATTATAAGGTATTTAAAATATGTAGAAATAAAACTGATGATAATAACCCAAACTAGGAAAAACATAAAGGACACTCAAATACTCTGTATAATCTTTACATTTGTGAAAATGCAAATTATGTCAGCTTCTAGCAAAGCAAAATAATGTGCCTCAGTCAGCAGAGCCATGAAAAGAGTAGTAAAATAATGTGCAATTAACAAACTAATCAAAAAGGAAATGTAAGGATCAAGTATTTGGTTAACTGTCTCGTAAGATGAAAGGAAGGACAATGGGAAAGCACAGAACAGATGAACAAAGAAAAGACAATGGTAGTTCCAGCATGTGAGTCCCACAACATCAACAGCTACTTTAAATGTAGTTTGGTTAGAAGGCAGAGATTACTGAGATAGAATGAAAATGAAAACCAAAGCTGTGGAGTGCCAAACAGAAGTCATGCAGAAAGCAGCAGCAAGAATCCATCACCTTGGGTATCAGAGCAACCTGAAAAGTGAGGCTCAGAGCTGAGGGACGCACCTTGAAGGGTGAGACCTAAGGCCTTTGTGCACAACAGCAAGAGAAAAGGTCAAGGCTGGGGGCAGAGAATGCCTGAGACCGTAACTTAGTTTGGAGCAATAAAAGAAGGTAGGCTTAAACGGCACACTTAGGTGTGTGTTGCTGAGACATGTTTAACTGGCTTGCCAAGTGTATCTCCCATGTGACTCCAGCTGTCCACCAGTGAGTGAGATGAAAGTCAAACAGGGAGGATCCCCCCACTCCCGGCAAGGTTGTGGTTCCTTAGCTGTCAGTAGCACCTGGGTCCCCTGTTGAGTGGGGTATGTTTTGGAATAGTAGGAGAATACTAATTTATTCTTCCTTCCTCTTTTTTTTCTTTTTCATTTTTTCTGTTTATAGTACAGTGGCTGCAGACACACTTTGATGTTTCATCTACTTATTCAATTTTTTTCTGTCACTTTCTTAGATTTAAATGAGGGATCAGCAAGCTCCAACCCACAAGTCACCTTAAGCCGTTTGTGTAAGTTCCAACTCCATTCAAGTCTAAATAATCACAAGATATGTGGCCTGGTGTGGTAGCACAGCCTTTAATCCCAGCAGGAAGAAGACACAAGCAGTCTCTGTGAGTTCCAGGACAGCCAGGGCTACATAGTGGGACCCTATCAATCAATCAATCAATCAATCAATCAATCAAATACCACAATGCTTTGCTATAATTCAAAATACATAAATGAACTCACGGTATATATAACCTTTCTGTTTTCCTTGAATTATTATTTTCTTTGTACTTCTATATAATTTTATCCCAATACAGTATCTTATGATTAAAAGATGTTATTGATCACCATCATATTTTGCTTCAAGAAAATTCATACTTAAATTAAAATTTAATTATTTATAATTTCCTGTATCCATAAGTCTCCTAAGTATTTCTTTTTCTTTCTGATCCTGTTACTGCAATTATTAGCAGTATACAATTAAGCTAAATAGATGTTATATGGTATTTTGATAAGTAATGATTATATTTAAAAAGTAAATGTTGACTAGAAAATTACCACTCAGTGATACTGGATGAAGCATTTTCCCATTACTTCACATAGCTACAGCTAAATATTTCCATATTGAGACGTACTTAGCATCAATGCTCTTCCTCTTTTTAGTTTTAAAGAAAGTTTATTTTATTTTTAATTATGTGTATGTATCTGTATGTGGGTTTGTGCATGCGAGTGCTGGTTTGTGCATGTGAGTGCAGGTGCCTGCCGAGGCCCAGGGGATCCCCTGAAACTGGAGTTTCAGGTGGTAGTGAGCCACCTGACATGGATGCAGCAAACTGAACCCAGGTCCTCTGCAAGAGAAGCAAGAGCTCTTAAGCTCTTTAAAACTTTTTAGTTTTCAATAGATGCAAGAGTTGAGAATCCTTTTTCACATAAGTACACAAATGTCACTGAAAGTTTGGACATCCCTTCAAGTTATATGTGAAAATCATACAATGACAATAAAAAATTATTTTTAACTATCTATGACTGATAATTTGATTAGGTCTTCCTTAAATCTTACAAAAAGCCCAGAATTAGAACCCACACAACTTATAAAAGATCTCTTGCTTCCTAGTCTTTAGAGACATTCAGTGTCTGAATTTCAGGTCTTCCCCTTTAACCCCCTACCTTAAAAAATCTTTTGAAGATTTATCAAATTATTTTTAATTATTCTTGTTAGTTTTATAAGAATATCATTTTTGGCAGTGGCACAAGCCTTTAATCCCAGCACTTGGATGCAGAGGTGGGGGAATCTCTGTGAAACCGAGGCCAGCTTGGTCTATACAGGAAGTTCCAGTGGGTTCAAGATAGGGAGCTCCAAGGAGACCCTATCTTGAACCCACTCTGCCTGCTTTGAAAAAAATCTCATTTTTATCACTTACAGATTTTAAGCAAGAGTATTTAAGACATAACATTGGAAATTGTAATTCATTATGAACAAAGTATAATCGTAATGAATCTCCATTTCATAGGACTTCTTGATTTGTCTTAAAAAGACACAAGCCAGGTGGACAGAGTTTGATACTTGACAAAGATAAGTTAGTAATTCACTTAATGGTTGGAAAGAAGAATGTTTATAATTATGTTTCTGATATTATTAGAAAAGCACAGCAATATTTGAGATGCAGGAGTTATCCCTGATTAAATACAATCAATCATGGACAGTTTGGGATATTGTGTTCTTGTGTATGTTTAGGGAACATTTTATCCTGTGCCTGTGCAGAAGTAGATGTTCTATTTTTCAGAACACATTTTAAACTACTTTATGGATAGTAATGGAAAAATAAAATACAAATCTACTAACTACATGATGACAAAGGAAACTGAGCAGCATGGGATGAACATATGTATATATTCCCAATAAAAATAAGTATGAGTGTGCATTGAGTGTCCTATCATCCATTGGCAAAGGCTAACAAAAATATTTCTTCTGTCAATTTGAATAAATTGTCAAAAAAAATTTTAATGTTACTTTAAATGTATTTCCTATCTCCAGAGGGAACACTAACCTGCTGCAGGTATTGGAAAATTAGGGTGGGATTGTTTGTTAACTCCTCCTCAAAATCATGTGCCTTGCACCTGCATGGGACCAAGGCATGGGGTAAATGAAATGGCTCTAAGTTCCTTCACTAGGATTAGTACTGATTCAGAAACAGCCCTTGTAGATTGACATATCACTTCAATACTCAAAATTCTTGAGTTAGTGGATTTGTAGGCAAAATAGATCTTAAGGTCAATGTATTCCATGACAACTATAGATTGGAGGTGGTAGGAATCACAACCAAAGTTGGTCATCTTTCTTATTGCCCCATTCTTCAATGAATTCAGAATCTGCCTGCACGGGCAAAATTCTCCATCTCTAACGCCGTGCCTCGTCTTTCTGTTTCAGAGTTCAGCTTTCTAATGAATATGTTACAAAAGAGTTTTAGTAAAAAGAAAATCCCAAACAACAAAAGCCTATGTTGCCATAGATGTCTCAGATTCTTCCTTCTTCACCTTCACTTTCTCCACTGCTGGGGCAGTAGTGATGCAGGAGCAGGCCGCATGCCCCGGCATGGCACACAGAGCTGCCAAGGTTGACAGTGCCCAGTGTCTTTGGAAATGAGCCAGAGCAGAGAGGTTCAACTTTTCTACCAGCTGCTCTAAGGAAGGCACTGATCCTGCCCTTCCTGATGAGCTGTGCAGAGTGAGGGCAGAGCAGATGCAGTGAGCATGGAGCCGGGCTCTTGGTGCAGGCAGGTGCAGGCTGACACTGCCAGGAGCCGTGCTAGTCGCTGGATGAAAACCTCCATAAAGAGGCCTTAGCTTCCTAGGCAGGGCCAAACCCCTTGACCACAGCTGAAGAAAGTCAGTCTCGACATAAATGTGTACAAGGACAGGAAAGGCTGGAATCTCTCCTGTGGATTATGATTGTTTGTTGTTTTTTATTAAAAGAGGCTCCACCAACACCAGTAACACTAGTTCTAAAGACGGGAAAAATAACCCACAAACACTTCAACCTCAGATGTGTTTCCTGTCAAATCAGAGTTTGGAAAGAACTCCTGGAGATGGAGAGTGTGGAAATCGATCCCTGTTCTTAAAATTACCCTTGCTCACATTTCCATTAGATGTGTTTGCCCAAGGTTATGCATCCTCGTTTGAGACTACTAGCGTAGATAGAGACTCGAGAGAAGAGAGTGAGAGAAATGGAAGCCATGGAACGAGTGGCAGAGTTCCTAGGGAGAAATGACAATTGAGTAACTCAGAGCAGTGCGCTCACTGGCGGCGGCAAGGGAATGGACGGAACAAGTATGTAAAGACAGAAGTCAAGAACACTTTCCTTAAAGTATAAATCTTTATGAGGAAAAAGCTTAGCTAAGGAAACAGTATACCAGAAGGGTCAGCTTTGGAATAGGTCGTCATAAGATCACTGAACTTCAAAGAATTCTTTGGAAAACCAAGCAAGTAAAAATTAATTACTTATGAGAAGGTAAATTATGAGGCTTATCAGACATGCCTCAAAGAAATTAAAAGACAGCAGAATATACTTTCTCAAGAAAGTATGGCTCAAGAAGTCTATTCCTGGTTCAACTGTCCTCTTGAGGCTTCACTAAAACAGCCAACAAGTTGCTTTGAGTGTGCAAGAACCCAGTAGAGGGTTGCTTCTTTGAATCTTATTGATGAACACGAACTTGCATTTTAATTGCCTAAGAGAAAACTCGAAAAATATCTGTGATATGCACTGATCTATTTAACCACAGAAGTAAACCAAAACAAATGTTCAGTTCTTGACTACAGAAGAGAGTGGTATTATAAACCAAGATGTTTTGAAAATGGCATAAAGTCACAATAGTCAGGAGGAGAAATAATAAAGACACATGTTTTAAATATAATAAAAACTTTAGAAGCTGGGAGGTCAAATGATACTTAACAGAGATGTAAACATCTCTTTAAAATTATATTTAAAATTTTTATGGAGGTAAATTACAGAAAATAAGAAATTCTAAGTGTACATACCATTACGTTTCTTGAAATACACGTCTGAATGCACCTATAAAAAGAACCCACTCAGGTCAAGAAATTGGGTATTACTAGCATTCTGAAGCCTTCCTTTGGCATCTTTTAGTCACTGAACCTACTTAAGATCATCTGCTCTAATGATTTCCTACTGAATATATTAGCTATGTCTTTTTTATGTGTTATGTTATAAGATTTATGCACTATGACGTGTCTGCTTTCTTTTGTCTGGTGTTGGGTTTGTCAAATCTGTTTGTGTTGTTGCATGTAACAACAGCTCATGCATTATTATGTATGCAGTGTGTTCAATTATATGAGTATGTGATGATTTGCCTACTCTGCTACTGACAGTCATTTGGGAGTTTCAGTAGGAGGATATTATAATTCTGCTGGAAGTCTCCTTGCATTTAATTTCTACATGCCTGCTTTCCTATTGGAAATGATTATTTGAAAGAAAGCTAAGATGTATTAATTTAATGGTTGCAAAGATATTAACCCTGCCATATAAGATATATATTCACTGATTTAACAAAAATAACTCAGCATAATACCCAAAAGAAAATGAAAGTGAAAAAGTAAGTAGGCTTAAATGGACTATGTGACCTCATCACCTGAGATAGGAAATGAATAGAAATATCTAACATGTAAAATCAGGAAACTTATAAAATATTTATATTATAAAGCTTATGCTAATGGTTAAATTTTATAGTATTCAGAACCAAACTGAGATGTGTTTCCATACATGTAGAAACTAAATTACTTTAAGGAACTGTGTAAGGAAAGTTTTATGTAGCCACAAGTTTTCTTTTTGCTTAAAAAATGAAGTACTTGAATTTTGTTTAAAAGCATGGAGACAAATGTCCAAAGAAATTGAAAGTAAATATCAAAATAATTGAAAGTAATTATCTCAGACAGTTGGGGAGGAACTGCGTTTGGTTTTAGGTCTTATCGGATTGTCCAGCTATTTTTTCAGACCCCTGAACTAGTTGATTTGTTTGATATTATTTTAGTAAAATTAAGTGTTTTGTTTTACTTTTTCACAGGAGCAGCTAGCAAGAATTTAGTTATACACAGAGGTGATTGTGAGTCATATAAGCACATCTCACCAAACCCAAACTAAATGTGTTCCCCAACTCAACTTTGTTCTACCCAGATCCTAAAAATGTCCTTGTCCACTTGAAGGTCACCCAGCAGAGTGGAGTAAGTCAGAAAGGAAGATTGTCTAATTTGCTACCACCTCTTAAGGCTGGAAATTACTGTGCCAGTTTGAGTCTGAATCTTGAACTCCAAGATCACTCCATTTCAGGGAAACAGAGGACCAGAGCAGAGTACAGCACAGCACAGGCTCAAGTTAAACTGCCGCTTAGGAATGAGGGGTAGCAAGTACCCTCTCAACTGTGGGGTGGGGTTCTCACGCTCAGAAAACAGGGTGATTTGAATTATTATTTTCTCAGATGTCCCAGGATGCAGGATACTATGTCAATCTGAATGCAGAGGACAGAAGTGAATTCAAGACACTGATTGTTGCCTCAAAGTAGCCAGAATTAGTATGGAAATATTTGCAAGGTAGAGAATACAGTTTAAAAGGTATATATTATAAAGTGAGAAAATACGCTAGACAACAAGCAAGATGGATAATTAATTCCCTCTGTGTAAATTGAAAAACCGTCGATGGAGTTACTCACACGTGCAGGGAGTTAGGTGGGCAGAGGCTGGCTACCGGAACGGACCCATGAGTGCTGAGCCGGGAGGCTAGAAAGGAGCTGAATTCATACACAGAAAGGCTGAGGAAGCAGGTCCTTTGGAACTGGTACAAGCTAGCTGTGGCTTTTCTTGCCTCAGGGTTCTTTTCCACCTCGTAGATTTGTGAATTTGAGGATGGATCTAGTATATGCACCACAGGAATGGAACTGGTAGGAAAATAAATCCAAGGGAATTTCCATTTCGTCCTGACTCCTAGTCCACATGGCTCTGCCGATCGGCCTTGTCTGGGATTGTGTTTCAACCCTTTTCTGTGCATTTACAAATAAAATCAGGCTGCTCTGGGCATGCTTGTGAGGCGATGCTTAGAGTCTCCACGGTTGGGCCAGAGATTGATACGGTGTGTGCATGCCTCAGCCAATGCAGCCCTTTTGATCTCTTTCTAAAGACAACTTTTAGCCTCTTGCACCGAGTGATTGATTAAGTTAGGGTCTCTTTCAGGAATGCTCTCCTCTCGTGCCTCTTTAGAGGCTCATGGTGAGGCTGCCAAATTTTGCTCTCTTTTTATGCTACAGATTGTTCTGTTCCAAGTGGATAAATGGAAACTGTACCTAATGTGCAATCGGTTACCGATTTCTCTATATTCAATCAGTTACCTTGGAATTCCCGTTTTGCATGGTCTGGGCACCGTCTTATCACATCATCAGTCATGTTTGTAGCAAGGTTCTGGCCCTATGGTTAGGAAGCAGCTTTGTCTTGGAGCTTTTTCTCCTCACTCCCATTTTGGCATGGGTCTCGTAGGGTATCAAGAGTGATATCATTTGTTTTACAATAAGCCAGGGCATGTGTTTGCAATGTAAGTGGATTCGCATGGTCTTCTTTACTTTGTAGATGGAGAGGGAACTTGGATGCAAGCGATTCTGCTGGAATAGAGGTTCAAGGTGTTTCCAAACCCCAAAGCCTTTCTGTCCAGCAGACCTGATTCCCACCATGATGTTTACTTATAGCATTTGTGCCTAGAAGGAGTTATTCCAGATACCATTTCAGTGTCCTTCTGCCTCCCAAACCTTACACTTCCTTTCTCAAAATGACCTGTCTTGTAATCCAAATAAGACTGGTCTCCATGAAAGGCCACACTCAAAGCTCTTTCCTCACCCCTCACATGATGTCTGGGACTTCACTTGCTATAGACCAAGTCTTTCCTTCAGAGATCTGGGTCTGTTGTTAGATGTTTCGAACCCTCTCAGCTCTGCTGCAAGAAACTGGAGCTGCAAAAGCAGTAAAGGATCAAAGCTCTTAGAGGAGTGAGGAGACCTTCAGGATGAGAACAGGGTGTGCAGGTCCAGCCCCCCCCCCCTCCATGGCACACCGCCTGTCCTGTAAGTCCTGAGTTTAGCTTTGTTGTGGGACCTAGGGGATCTTGCTCTTTATTTATTTCTTTAATGTGTATGGTGGTGCCTGCATGTATGTGTGTGTGTCATGTGTGTATGGGTGTGCACAGAGGCCAGAAGGGGGTACTGGAACACTGGAAGTAGAGTTAAATGCCAGTGATAAACCTTTTAATGTGGGTGCTGGGAACAGAACCCACCTTCTCAGGAAGAACAGCAATGCTCTTAACTGCTGAGCCTTCTCTTCAGTCCTAAGACCTCTTTATAATCTAGAATGTTAATTTGTGTGTATTTTTTCTTTTGGAGACCTATTATTTCCCACAAAGATACTCAATTTTTTAATTATTCCAAGAAAGCTACTGTGTGTGCTGAGGAGAACACTAATGCATTTTCCTGGAACTAATTCACTTTTCTGTCCATTCGCTAACTTACTCACTCAACAAGTGTTCTTTGCCAAGTGCGGCAGCACACATCTAGAATCCCAACACTTGAGAGGCAGAGGCAGGAGAATCACCACAAGTTCAAGACTATCCAGACCATCCAAAGTTATACAGCAAGACCTTGCCTCAAAACAAAACAACAACAACAAAAATGTTCTTGAATAGATCTCAAGTACCAAGCATAATGCAGGCACTGGGGACATAAAAGTCAATGATGTAAGTGTGCATTTTCTCATGTGGATCTGTCCAAGAGCTTGGCACTAGGACAAATGTGAAAGGAATGGCCCATGAGGTCTTACCATTGTCCAGTGATACCTACCACAAACGCCACGGAGGGAGGAATGGATGAGAAGGGTTGGTGCGTACGGGGAGTGCAACCAGAAGTGAGGAGATCAGAGCTGGGCTTTGCAGACAGCTGTGGGCCAGCAGGGAAGATGGGAAGCAATGCAAGTGAGAGAAGAGCAAGCTCAAAGGCGAAGCCTTGCCTTGTGCAGGGTGAGACCAGCCTAGGAGCAGGTGAGCACATTTGGGGAAGAGTAGACGCACACTGTAGAGTCCTGTGAACCAGTGAGACCCTGGAGAGAAGGACTTTGTCAGCCACAGCTTTACTCAAAGTGGACTCTAACTCATAAAAGAGAAGAAACTGATTTCCACTCCTGGAACGGAAAGCTGTGCAGTGTCCGACCCTGGAGGGACAGTGGACTAGAAAAGGGAAACAGAGGCTGGGAAGACTCTGGCATCCTGGGGCCACAAGTCTGGTGCTTGGAAAGGTGACTCCTGTAAGTTCTGTGTATCTGGGGCCTAACCTGGTAGCTCCCAGTTCCTCTGAAGTAAACAGCCAAGGATGGAGGTGGAGGAGATCCAGATCTTGACCCCTGTACCCAGTGGGCTACTGCTGCCACAGAGAGAATGCCACAGAGAGGATGCCACAGAGAGGATGCCACCCGAACTAGTGCTGTGCACAGGGCAGACGGAGACCTGGGCTTGCAGAGGAATTTCCCTTGAGTAGCTAATAATCCCATCTTGCTGCCACAGGGACCTTACCCCAGGTCAGCAGATTTCCTGTTTCACAAGAACAAAACCCATGGTGAAAACAAATGTTCAGTTTACCAAACAAGAAAGGCAAACAGTAGATGATAAGAAAACGAAACAAAAACAAGCATGAGCTGGGCCATCTTTGTCTTATTATATTTTGTCTTCCAAATGAAGCATCTCCACATGTGAATCTGTTTTTGTATATTTTGACTGATTGCTGGCATAAATATTTCTGGAAATGGACATGGCATAAACATATCATTAGCCAAGCTGCAACTCCGTATGTGTGTGAGGGCCAGTGTGGTTTGAAGAGATGTTTATAGTGACTTCAGTCAACAGACCTGCCGCTCTGCTCTCTGATCAAGTGTCTTTGAGGACTGAGAGCATCAGGCCTGAAGATGAGTCAGGAACCATTTGAGGGGCTGGAAGAATATTCCAGATTTTCAGCATTAATTAAATTAGAAACTTACCATCTGCATACTTGCTCCTAACTCTGATCATCTTTCTTAATTTCTAAAGTGTAGGAAGTGCATTTTAGCATCCCCCATGAGGCCGTTACTTTAGAAATTCCAGCTGTTGCCTAGCTCATCTTAATGACAGTGCAGAATGATCTGACCATGGTGAGGAGGAAGTGTTTCTGACCCCAAACTCCACCAGAGCCCAGGCCCATACAGTACATGTAAATGATTCACTAAGACTTTTTCCTTTTCTTAAAGGGAGGGGGAGGGGGGAAGAGAAAGAGAGAGAGAGAGAGGGAGAGAGAGAGAGAGAGAGAGAGAGAGAGAGACCTAGTCCCCCAGAGGCTGGGCTCTCGTGAAGACTGCATGTGAAGACATTAGTAGCTGAGTTGAGATGGGAGCATTTCTGCGTCTGGGATATATTGCTTTGTCTAACAAGGAGCCCCAGCAGGCTTCCAATTGTGGCGTCTCCAGACCCTCCCAGCTGCACGGGCTGATTGACAGACTGTGGGCAGATGCAGTGCCAAACTCCAATAAAGAGAGGGCCTTGGGAAAATATAAGGCAATTATTGATGGGCAGCAATCCACTAATCAGACAATTTCAAAATTAATCCCATATTCCCTTACTGTATTAGCTTTCTTCCTTGTTTGTATTTATATAGCAAATTCATGACTTCAGTGAAAATTCTTCCCTCCAGCCCAATTATATCTCTCCGAGGGCATTAAATTAAAAAACAGGAGATATTGAAAGTGGCTTGCAATTAGTTCCTTTAGTTAAAGATTCTGTACATACTTAGCAACAGTGGGGTTTGTAACAGGATGCACAATAATAAAAATAATCCTCCTGGTTTTTCTTCTTCTTGACAGAGTAAGGGGCTGGTGAGAAGAATGTGTCTGACATTACTTTGGACCACAGATAATACATTAAATAATTGTGATTTGATTTGGGAACTGATTATTGTTGTGTAAAATCTCACTCAGATGTCTCTTCATGGGCTCCAAACCTCTCAAGATACTCTGACTTCCTTTTGGCTGCGGTCAGTCCTAGTGGGCTCCTCTGACTGTCCTGTGCCTCATTAAGAGTGTGGGGTTTTTATAATAGAAAAATCACAGAGAAAAAACCCGGTCAGTTTCCATTACAGGTCTCACATGCAGGATAACCTTCCAAGTAGTGATAGGTGCCCTTTCTATAGAGAGTGAATTTCACGTGTTCTGCCAGTTATGTACTGTAGAAGTCAGCCTCTCTACTGTGTCCACTCCTGTGTCACCTTTCCCTACCCCTCCCACAGCCTCTGGGGTTCCTGGGTCTGGGGGACTTGAGACAGGTGGCATCCTTTTGATCCCTGATAAAACTGCTTTCTGATGGTATCATTCTCCCACCTAAACTGAGGGAAGCTAAGGATCAGTACAAGTTGGAGGAGTTATAAATGGCCAGAGCCTCATGGTGACATGGAGACTGTGGCTGAGTCCCACCCAGTCTTCAGGCTTGGCAGTCTTTCCCTGGTATGCTGCAGTCTGCTCCCATCTTGCAATTTGGCAGGAGGAATTGAGGCATCTCTGGTCCAACCTTAGAATTCAGTGACTTTAACTTAAGTACTATTTGATATTCTTCTCCTTCTGGCCCCAGTCCCAGTTCCTTGTTGCTAGTAGAAAAATACTCAACATTCATGCCAGTCCTCCCCTCCTGCTAATACTTACAGTGACACTGGAAATTGACCATGAAACTCCTTCTAGAAACAGTCTTAGAAACTTGAATCCTGGGTCTAGATGAAGTCTTGAGAGCATCAATGAACTGGGTTAACAAGAATAGGTTAGAAGAAACTGATAATACTGAAGAGGCTTTCCATTCCAAACAAGAGAAAGACAGGGAGAAGATTGCCAGAGAATACAGTGGGGAACATTCAGGTTACACCAGAAACCAAGAGAAGTCTCCCACACATGAGGAGCCCATAAGACAGAGAATCTGATTCCCCAAAACTTGTGCGCCAGGACTCTCTATCAACCAGTCTGAGCTGATATTTATATCCTGGCTGAGACCTAGGTCCTCAGCCAAAGGCAAATCAGTGGTTTGCTTCTTTGTGTCTTTGTTCCTGTTGCTGACAGCCTTCACAGAATGCCAAATTCAAGATGAAAGCCCAGGCTCTGAGGTTTGTTGGCCACTTGCTGCAAAACTTTTCTGACACCATTGTCTAGCTGGTTCTTGGGGGAAGTTGTTTCTAGGTGCCTAATCTACCTATGGGAAGACTCACTGTTAGCTTTCTGCTGCTGTCACAAGAGGAATCAACTCAAGGTGATGGGGTTTACTTTGGCTTCTAGTTTTAAAGGCTTCAGACTGTGGTCACTTGGTCTGGAGGTTCACACTGGAGATGCTGCGCACCTCGCAGAGCAGAAAGAAGAGGAAGAGGTCGAGGTCAAACTGCAGTGTTTAATCATCCATCCTCAATGACCTACCACTCCAACTCCTAACGTCTCTACCACCGTGGAACAGCCCAGATCAATGGATGAACCCATTCGTGAGATGACAGCCTTCATGATCTAACACCTCCCAAAGGCTCCACCTCTGAAAAACGCTACCCTAGTGACCACAGTTGTTGACCGAGGCTGTTTGGTCTAAACCACAACACGCTCCTGCACCCTCATTGCTGGACTAACTCCTTGATCACCACTGCTTGTTTCAGGCCCATTAGGTGCTATTCTTGACTTCCTCCTGGAAGCTGCCATACCACAGCTCATGCAGTTACCTCCAGGTTCCAGCCCCTGCTCTCTGTGTTCACGACCAAGTAATGAGATGGACCATTCCGGAGACAATGCCTTTACTAGGTTTTCCTCTGTGATGCTAACCTAAGGAAGGGACATTACAAAGTACCTTAGGGGAAATGCAGAGTATGAACTTTTTCCTTCTCTTAAAAAGTACCTTATAAGGGCTGGAGAGTTACCTCAGTGAGTAAGAACACTTGCTGCCAAGCCTGAGGACCTGAGTTCAGCCCCTGGAAGCCACATGGTAGAAAGAGAGAACTGACTCTTGCAAGTTGTCCTTGCACTGTGACGTGTGCGCATACACAATAGATAGATGATTGATAGATAGATAGATAGATAGATAGATAGATAGATAATGTGAAGAAAATATTTAAAGTACCTTATAAGATTTTTAAAAATGACTTAAGACTGAGCTGAGGGTGTCGCTTAGTGGTGCAGACTTATACTAGCACTGCACGCACAAAAAGACTAGGATAGTTTACAGCTTCAAAGTCAGTATCTTATAAGAGCTACAAAGAAGACTCATTGAATACATGCTGAGGCTACAACAGGAAACTTGAAAAACCAAAGAGCTGACATGCAGAAGAATGAACAGGGGTATTCCTGAACAGCCTTAAAGGGGAAATGAGGCCAATGAACAGAAGGTTTTAACTTTATGTAAGGAACTAGTCTAAAAGCCAGGTATCTCTAAAAACAGTTTCTACCGACACATTATGGCAACATCAGGCAGAGACGGGATAACAGGCTGGGAAGGGTGTCACTTTAGAACCTGGGCTACAAGGCAGCATCGGGACAGTAAGACTGACTTCAGCCTGAGCAAGAGACCATTTGGAGTGATGACAGAAGCAAGTGAGAAAGCCATTGCTTTCCTGCCTTCTGAGTCTGCAGTTCGTTGTTTCAACAACGGGGCAGGGTTGAATGAGGGAGAGAGTGATGGGATTTGGGATCTTTTGCTAACATCTCATAGTGAAGGGTCTCGGTGTGAATTTTTGTACACCCCATGGCTCCCCTCCTCGTGAAGTGACCCCTCCCCACCTTTCCTTGCCGTCCACAGTGAGTACATCTCAGACCCATGAGCAACTGTTTTTCCTTTTGGTGGCTTTCCAAATGACCAGCCTATACCTTGAAGAGTCTCCTGTCTGCCCCCTACTCATGAAGTTCCGGCTACTTCCTGCTGCCGCGCTCCCTGCAGCCCTCGTCCCCTGCTGTTCCTGGCCTGGTGATTCTGTTCCCACTGCTCTTCTTGCCTCACTTCTGTCTGCCCTTTCTGCCCCGGGCTGACTCCTCCTTGCTCCTTCACACACTCTCCTCTCTGGTTTCTTCCCTTTTTCTCCTCCCCGACACAACCTGGAGCAGAAAGCCCTTGCTACTCCTCTTAGCTTCTTTACAACTTGCCTTTCTTTTCTCGACCCAGCTGGTTGGGTGCCTCCAACATCTCTTTCATCTTTGTGTGTAAACACTGGAGATCTTCATGAGAAGCCTTGGGCTAAGCATGCAGGACTTACATGGAGAAGGAAAGAGAGAAAAACGAACAGACTAGCTTCCAGTCTCTGTATATTTTATTTGAAGTATTAATGTCAAAATCAGCAGGAGTACCTGACTCATGCTGCAGGTGAACTCTGGTGCTATAAAACAAGAATGGAGGGACCCATTTCTCAGGTTCTGTGTGTGAAACTCTGCTTCCCTGACCTGAGGGACACATGCATGGAGGCCCATAGGGTCAAGAAGATTGTGTGTGTAGATAAAGCCAAGGGCTGAAATCAGAGGCAAGTCAGGACTCTAGGAGTGGCTCTCTCTTATAATGGTTTGAAAGCTTTACTGGTCACACTGTGTCTGGTCAGAAAGGAAAATTAATGGGTGGGAGTTAGAAAGCTGGAGTATCAGTTCAACCTTTTCCACTTAGCTGAATGATTTTGGCCATGTTTCTAAATTTGTTTCCACATCCATAGAACAGTAGTAGTAACAGCTGCCTTCATGGCTGAGACAAGGATCAAATTAGAAGGTGTTTTGCAAATTGTAAAGTATTAGGAAAGGTTTTATACTGCACAGGCTTGGCCTTTAAAAGAGTTTTTAGTTCTGGTCCCAGACAACAAGGTGATGAAGGGGTCTCATGCCAAGCATTCGCACATGGGTACAGTGACGGGGGGGGCGGGGGGGAGAGGCCAATACATTCCTTTTCACATTGAGATATACTTCAAATAATACAAATTTCACAAAATTCACTTTAAGGGATGTAATCCAACAGCTTATGTTCTAGTTACTGCGATGGGCAACATCACTGATAATTCCAGAAACGTTTCAGCACTGCAAATAGAAACCCCATGTCTAGGACTGGAGATGTAGCTCAGCTCAGAGTGCTTGCCAAGCATTCATAGAGCCCTGGGTTCCACCCCAAGCACCACATAAGCTGCATGCCAGGAATCTCAGCACCCAAGAGTAGAAGCAGGAGTTCAAGGTCATCCTTCGCTACATAGCGAGTTTGAGGTCAATCTGAGATGCATGAGACCCTGTTGAGGAGCAGGAGGAGAAGGAGGAGGAACAACCCAATGTCCATTAGTGTGAGTCACAACTATAAGGAGACAGGGTAACTTCAACAATCATAAACCCATTTTCTTTCTCTATGTTTTTGTCTGTTCTAAACATTTGATGAATGGAAACAACACTGTATTGTGTGGATTACTCAATCTAAGGCATTTTTGCTATGCCAGGGAGACCAACTTACGCCGAGAGTGGAGTTACTGTGTATAGAGTACTACTATGGTGAACTTTTTTTTTTTTTGAGATGGGGATTTGTTATACAGTCCAGGCTAGCCTCGACCTCACAATCTTTAGTCTTTCAAGTATCAGAATTACAGGTGTGTGTGTGTCATCACCACTGAACATATCCATCAGCATTGTATGAGGGTTCTGGTTTCTCAACATTCCTGCCACACTGTCATTTTCCACTTTTCTTTATTATAGTTGGTCTAGTAGATATGAAGTAGCCTAATTATGGTTTTGATTTTCATTTCCCAAAGGAGGGAGTCCAATATGTTCCTTTTTGTTGTTATTTTAAAGACAGTATCTCACTATGTTGCCCAGGCTGGCCTTGAACTCCTTATCCTCTAGCCTCAGCCTCTTGAGTGCTGGCATTAGGGGTGTGTTCTACTGTACCCAATTCAAGTCTAGTATCTTCTTTCTGTGTAAGTGTTTGTGGTTGTAGAGTTCAAACCCAGGACCTGGTACATTTAGTCTTAACAGAACTGAGCAGTTTAGGGAATAAGATCCTAAAAGCTGCCCAGGAGCCTTTCTGTAGAAATGGAGGCCCTGAGTTTACCTATCACCCCATCTCTGCTCACAGTAGCCAGTATGATTCTGTGTGCTAAAGGTGGAGTTACAGGTTTTAAGAGGAGTAACGTAGCATTTGACGGTCACAGGAGCGGATGCATACAGATGCTCAAGGTTGTAGAGCCGAGTGGTAAGGGAGCTAGAAGTCATTTCCCAAGCCAAGTCTTAACCACAGTGTCACAATGACCTGTGTCAGAAATAAACCACCCACCAGTCTTCAAACTTCAACAAATGAGTTGGCAAGATGGCTTAGCAAGAAAGGTGCTTGCTGCCAAGCCTCATAACCGGAGTTCAATCCCTGGAACCCCGTGGTAGAAGGGGAGAACCAACTCCCACAAGTTGTTCTCTAACTTCCACGCAGGGACAGTGGTATGCACTCTCACCAAATAATAATAAATATATAAAATAAATAAAGTAAATGCAATAAAAGTTATTTTGAAGTTAGTAACTGCCTCCCCAAGTGGACCATGTACCCAAACCTGTGCTGGGCGCTGGGGCTTCAATGAAACGGCTTTATGAGGCAACTCCGAGAATGGAGAGTTCTGAGAGTTTGTTAGTGATTTTTGTAGAGTGAAGAAATGAGTTTTATAATTTTTATTTGATTTATCCCTCAAGTTGTTAACACCTCCCATACAGGAGCTGGGAAGAGGCTTGCTATAAATACTAGCTTCCAAAGTCAAAATGACTCATCTCAGTGGACTTAATTAAGCTGCTGATTGGGAAAGGATCAACACTTGTCAGTAACAAAAGACACTGTCTGTGGGTGGGAGGGTCTGCCCAGTGATTGCTCCTGCAGTTTGTAACCTTTGGGAGGACAGAACTCATACAAGCTGGGTGGCAAAGGGATGGGTCTTAGGTCACAAAGCACTGCCTGAGCCTCCAGGGCACACCCAGCCCCAGGGAAGTTAGAAACCTGCAGCACAGTGGCCTGGGCGGCATGTCATGTACTGTATCTTTTACGTTTACTGACTGAGTCAGTGCTGCTTACTGGAACAAATGGAGCCTGGAAGCTTGGAAGTGTCTGCCTGTGGCTAGAGGACTCCGGGTCAGGTGATAGCAGAGAAGCCAGCCCCTTCTCCTAGGGCTGTGTAGATGTACAAACCTGTCCTTGGGAGCAGTTGGGAGAACGTGATTCCTATAAACCCAATTGGAGGGCTTGGGCTTGCCCAAGACTAGTTCTAAGAGCAACTAAACATGTGGAAGCATTTAAGGTGTGATACAGAAGAACTATGGCCCCCATGAGGCTAGAGAAGAGGCTGCTGAAGCAGAGCCGAGGAACTCTAGGGCTGAAAGAAGAAGGCATGCAAGGCTAGGAGCAGACAAGTTTGTGATGGGTGCCAAAAGCTTCTTGAGATGGAGCCACAGTGTGTCCTCTGAAAGAAGAGCATCTCTGGGGTTGTCACCAAGACGCCCAAGGCACAAAAGTCAAGGAGTGTCCAACAGTTACAAGCAACAGCAAGCATCTTTGAGACAGGAGTGAGTCTGCTAGCTTTTTCTGAAAGCAAATTGCAGGAAAAGTCTGGTGCAAGTACCATGCTCCTGAGGCATGGCCAAAAAGGGGTGAGGGCTCAGAAAAGGACAGAACTTTGGCACCTTAGGAAGACAGGAACATCGGAATCTGTGACCAGGAGTGCCAGGGCCATTCTACTCCACAGAGACACTGAGCACACACACGTCTGCAGCTCTTGAGAAGTGGACACTTCACGGCAGAGGAGACTTGGGGGTCTCTAGGCAGAGGTCAGGGTGAAACAGCCCATCTAGACTGCACCTTGCTGCAACAGACTGCTGCTTCAGGAGCAGGAAGGAGAGAGAGGGGCTGGGGCCAGGCCCTCAAGGGTGAGAGCAGGGCGTTTTCTACCACCAGACCCCAAGTCAGCCTAAGAACTGAGAGCAAGTCTGGGGTCCCAGTTGATCACAGCTAACTGGGAGAAATCTGGGGCAACCCCTCACAGCCTAGCTGCCTGGCCGCCTCAGACCCTGCATCTAGGAGAAAAACTAGTCACTGCGGATCTAAATGTTAATAAAAATGAAATCCCTCAGCAGTCACCAAAATTAGCCTGGGTATGATTGAAATGCCATGGCAGGTCTTGTTATTTTTATGAAGCCGTGAATAATATAAGTATCCAATTGATAAAATGTTATTAAAGCTGACAGCCCTTAAGTGATCTAAGTGGTAAATATTGAAATGAGGTCTCTGCAACACTGTGCCTGGGGGACCTGCCGTGGTAATAAGCATTGAACAATGATTCCACGGGCTCTGGGGGCCTGCAGAGCTTGAGGGAAGCAAAAGTGCTCTTCCTCCTAAATAATTAAACCAGGATTCCAGGGATGGATCGCGGGTCCTTGTAGTGGTTTGTTAACGTCCAAGGGAACTGCCTTCAGGCAAGGACTCTGTAGGGCCAGTTTTCCCCCAACTGGGGGCAGCAGGCAGCAAGGAGGAGCTGGCTCCCCTCCCACAGTCCCCCAAGGAGCCTGAATGGAGAGAGCTGCATATTTTAGACTTTATTTATAATATAAACAGATTGGTGCAGCCTGAGGGCAGCTAATCGTTGATGAGCTGTGAGGCTGCCACGTGGGTTCAAGATTTTATTAGCACTGCCTAGGAAAAAAGCACCAAGAAGAGCAATTTAAAATTCAGTATCTTCTTAATCACTAGAGCCTTAAAGATGTGCAGGGAACATCTTCCCTTCACTCTGATCTTGAAAAAAAGCCGACAGAGGTGCTTCACAGCCATCATCCACTGCAGGGCCAGCTACACTCAGGTCACCTGGGCTTTCTGTGCTTGGTCAGGTGAAAAGTGAGATTGGGGAGTATGGGGACGCTTCTGTGGTAGCTAGAGGCAGCATAGTTGAAGCTGGTCTGTACAAGGTAGGGGATGGGAGGAGGCGCACTGGATAGAGCCCCTGTGATTCCTGTAACGACTCGTGGGACAGCAGAGGTGATGCAACCACAGACTTTGGCGTCAGCTCAGCTCTGTCATGTACCTGACAGGGCCTATCTATTAGGGAGTGTGCATAGAGGAGCACCAGGCTGCTCTGCTTTCGGGAGCCCTGCTGGGGGTGTAGACAGTGCCTGGGCATCAGGGTTTGGGGGTTGATAGGAAGTCCTTGCTTTAATTTATCCATATAGTTCTGAGACATTCATGCTGACAGCCTGGAGTCTTTGAGTTTGCAAGTGTGATCATATCGGCCAGGAAGCCTGTGTTCCAAGACTGATGCAGGTCTGAAGTACTCCAGGCTGCTGGTAAAATGTGGCAGAAACAATGATGATTCAAGAGCAGTTGATATGATAGTTTTCAAAGTCCATTTTGAAGCAATCTGAGGCTCAGAGAAGTTAAGCAGCAGATCCAGGTGGTAACACAATGCGGTCCTGACTCTAAAACTGAGTTTCCTGTAGTCTTGAGTTTGTTTCCAAACAACTGCTGCCACTGTGGCCTCTTCAGGGTCTCCTGCACCTGAGGCAGGTTCTCCGGAGCTCACCCATGGGTCACGTTGTTTTTGAAAAGCCTTGGAAGAAAGTGCTGATGTCTGGGCATTATGTGGGCTCTGTAGGGAGCCATCACCTCTGCCCAGTCTAGAGCACCATCCACACACAGTCTATCCCATAGGTGTTCCTGTTTGCCGTGAATGTACCATTTTCCTGAAAGAGTCATTGCTCTTTCCTGACTTCTGACCCTCTGACACCGGATGACAATAATAGCTTTGGTCAGCATAGGAACGCCTTCTTACGTGATCCAGCTCGTTGATACCTGCATGACAAGGCTTTTGTTGTTGTGAACAAATACCCAAGACTTCAGGGTGGAAGGATTTATCTCATCTCACAGTTTCATAGGGTTCAGTCTATGGCTGCTCAGCCCCGTGTACTTGGGAAGAACGCCATGATGGCAGGAGTGTGTGGCAGGACCTCATGGAGAACAGGAAGCGGAGACAGAGGACAAAGTACAGCCTTCAGAGGCACACTGCCTAGGACCTGCTTCCTCCATGTTGGCCTCCTAAAGCTTTCATCACCTCCCAGAGTAATGCTACTAACAGGGACCAGTTCAATACAGAGTAATGCTACTAACAATAGGGGACCAGTTCAACACATGAGGCTGTTGGACACTGTGCATTTCTCATGCTGAGTGGATAGGGCAGGTTTCGCCAGCTGACAGGAAACTGAAGCCTAGAGCAATGGATGGGAACTTAACTTGTTTCCCAAAGTCTCCTAGTGCCAAGATATTCCTCCTACCATGACTCACTGGTGGCTGGTGCTGCTGGAGGTAAGGGCAGCCTGAGAATTTTGATGGACCTCAGAAAACAGAACTCTCTCTAGGAGACATGAGTGTTCTGTTGAGGATAACCTGGTGCTCTGGGTCTCATTTTTGAGGCCATTCTTTACCTCTGAAAAGGAAGATTCTGAGATATTTTAAAGAAATAGACACAAGGTCTCAGGGGTTGGCAGTGACTCCGGAGGAGGGGGCAGTTGGCAAGTGTATTAAACAATAGTTAAACTTCCAAAAGCGTCAGGCAGTCCACTGGTGTGTCTTTTGGTGCCTCTTTGGGCCTCTGTAAACAGCAAATCGATTGAGAGTCAGGCTTGTTTTCATAGCTGTCCTGCACACTGGGAATATTAGATGAAGCAAACCTTTTATTTAGTTCCTGACAAGTAATTAAATTTGCCTCTGTATTGGTTTGTGATCCAGCCAAGAAGCCAGGAGTAGAATTCTGAATGGCTCTAGCTATTTGCTTGAATATTACAACTTAATTTTGCTTCTCAAGTTACAGGTAGAGATTTTGATACTGTGGAAAGTTTGACTCACTCTTGGGGCTCCAGGTTGAAGATTTCATTTTTTCCAGCAGGAATATGTTCTCCTCCTCAAACATGTGAAAGCCCGATTTCTACATATTTTCCAGAGTGAAACTGTGGGAAAAACTGAAAGTTACAAGTTAAGAAACAGCAACTAGGAATAGCAAGAAAGGCCTCTGATGCCTTCCAAAAGACCCATTTCTTTAGGAATCAAGGTTTATTTTAGCAACAGAAAGTTCTGGATTCTGATTCATTGCAAATGACAGAGCTACCACAGTTCTGAGAATTTGTATAGAGAGTGTGTGGGATGAGCTGTGGGACTACTGGTCTCATAGACCTGGCTTCCCCAGACACTCCTCTGGGTACCAGGCATGGACTACCCTACCCCACCTCAAGATGATAGTGGCAGTGTCTTGGCCCCAGTCATTACAGGTGTTGGGTACAATCATGCTCCTTGCTCTAGAAATAAATGAAAGAAATTTCAGGGCCTGTGAGATAGCTCAGCAGGCAAAGGAACTTGCAGCCAAGCCTGATGATCTGAGTTTAATCCCTGAGACCTACATGGTGAAGGGAGAGAATTGGCTCCCGAAAGTTGTCTTCCAACCACATGTGCACACAAACACACACACACACACACACACACACACACACACACACACACGCATGCCCTAAACCCATCCCCTCCCTTTAAAAAAAAAGAAACACCAGCTTCTAGGCAGGAGCTTCCCTAAAGATTCCTTTCCTGAGCTCTGATGGAGCCAGGTCCAAGACAATTTTATGTTTTCCATCTTGGCCTGGTGGCCTGCATCTTCACAGTGATGTGTCCAGGTTTAACCTGATCTGCACTCAGTGACTACTTTCAATCTGATAAGATGTATCTCTTTACTACTGGAAAATTCCTAGTACCTCCTCCGAGTGTTGCTTCTCTGTTCTCTCTCTCTCTCTAGCATCGGATGTCTACTAAATACATGTTCGCATCTTTCAGTCTATTCTGTAGGTCTCTTAAACCACATATGTGATTTCTTTTTCTTTACATGCTGTTTTTTTTTAAAACCAGGACTTCTGTGTGTCCCTGATTGGTCAGGAACTCCCTAAGTAGACCAGGGTGGCCTTGAACTCACAGAGATCTACCTAGTTACTTGCTGCATTTTGAGGACATTTTTTAGCCATGTCCTTTAATTATTTTTCTCTTTAACTATATCCATCTCATGTAAATTAGTTTTATTAGATTTTAAACTTTCATTAACTATATTTCACCCAAATTTTGGGATTTACTTTTATACCTTTCTCTTCTTTATTTTTCTATTACATAATTTTCAAAATACTTTTAAAAATTTAAATTATTTTTTATCTTTTGGGTGTATTTGTACATGTGTGTTCAGGTACCTAAGGAGCCCAGAAGAGGTCATTGGATCCTCTGGAGCTAAAGTTATAGGCAGTTGTGAGCTGCCTTATATGGGTGCTGGGAACTGAACTTGAGTCTTCTGCAAGAGCAACAAGTGCTCTTAATCACCCAGCCATCTCTCTAGCCCTGAACTATGTTATTTTTCCTTTACCTCTTTTACCTCCTTTACCTAAATGTACTCATTCTAATTTGCTTTAGATTTTCTCTATTACTTTTATTTCATTTGGAGTAAATTCATTTCCCAACCCATTTTTCAGGCAGGTTTTCTGAGGGCTTGTTTTCTTCATGTTTTAGAATTTTTATTTGCAAGATCAGTTTTGAATGTAGGTTTGACTGTGGTTCTCTCTCTATCTCCCCATCCACATCCCTTCCTCCCTCCTTCCCTTCCTGATTTTGCATTCACCATCACTGCGGCTCTGCAGAAGTCCTGGTCCAGTGTCTTAGGTACCTCTCGTAGGCTTGGTACTTACGGCTTGGGTCTCCTGTCCTGAGCCAGTGGGAGCTGGGCTTGAGTCCTGGCTTCAAGGACTGTTTCTCTGTCCCCACAGGTAAACCAGTTGATAGCAGTACTATTTAGACCTATTTTCTATCTCATTCTTGGGTAGGAAATCCCCAGACCAATTCCTAACTTTTAGAACATGGGTCTGAACATAGTTTTTTGTCTCTATAGGTCATTTTTAGGGACTGCTATTCTTGAAGACCTCACCTGTTGTCTGCTTGCTAGCTTGTCTGTCTATTGGTTTAGGTCCTTAGAGGTGTTTATCTGGCTTTGAGCTACTGAGCTCTGTCTTTGTCACTCTCTCATATTTTATCTAAACATTATCTAAAGTTGCTGTGTTTTGGAGCACAGGAAGGCCTCCAAGTATGAACTATAACACCATGTCAATAGAAAGTTCTAAAGCACAACTTTAAGTCTTTGTGTGAAGATACAGGAAAAGGGATTATGTTCCCACCTCCTGAGTTGGTTTTGGGGCATGCTGGAAAGTATCACTGAGTACTTGGTTTGAAGGTTGGAAGAGAGGAGAATGTGGCTAAAACAGAAGCGAGGCCCTGGAAACATCACGGTTGAAAGAGAATTTCAGATCCTCTTTGCTCCTCTGTCCCATGATTCTATCCACATCAGGGCCAGGGCTAGTCCACGCTCTGAAGGAACCTCCAGTGAAAGGAATCTACACATGTCTGCTTTTTTTTCCCTTGCAACTCGAGGTCTGTGTCCCTGCAGGCCTCCGGAGGTCTTCCACCTGGCACATGTAAATGTCAATACCTGCTCTCTACAGTTATTTCAGAACACTCAACCCTTCCAAGCCCCGTACACACAGCCTGGCCCATCGTTTCATTGCTTGTCCCTAGGTGTGGTGTGGTTTAGACATCTGCTTCTGCTGCCTGGAGTTTTCTGATGACTTCGTAATATCGCCATTATACTTCTCAGAAAGAGAAGTGAGCCCATGGCAGCACTCTCTTCTGCCCAGTGAGGGAAAAGCTGCTAAAACCACCAGCAGACAGAGCTCAGCCTTTCCTTCCTGAGACCACTGGGGGATTTCTGGGTGCAGGAAGCATCTCCTCTAGAGCATTCAGGGCTGAGCAGACAGGAGCGGACAGATGGCTTAGGATTGTATTTGGTATGTGTGAAACAGTGCCTCTAGAACCCTGTGCTCTATCTAGCTTTGGGGCTGAATTGGGTCATGGGGACTTATTCCAAGGAGTGAGTCTGAACTTTGGCCTAGCCATTTTGTGGTACTCCTGGTCCAGTTCTGCAACTTCTGCTATCAAAGAAATGCCATGCTTCAGGCCATGAACCAACAAGAACCGCTTCCATGACTGCAACAGTTACTCCCCTAATAGACTTTTTAAAAATTGGGAGAGGGGGCCTAGATGCATGCCACAATGCTTGTTATAGGTCAGAGGACAACCATGGGGAGTAGTTCTCTCCTACCATGGTTTCTAGGGAACAAACTCAGGTCATCAGGCTTCTACTGCAAATGCTTTTACCAGCTGAGCAATCTTGCTAGCCCTCCCCTAACATATGGTGACTTACAGAACTTTAGCCAGAATTACATTGATCGGTATATGCTATTGAAATGTCATGTGGCCTCCATAAATGTGTACAATCATTACATTGTCAATTAAGAAGAAAACTTACAGTTGGAAAGTTCTGAGGATTTGGAATCAGATGTCCCAGGTTTAAATCTCAGTTCATCTATCACTTACCATTAACTTGTAATATCTTACAACCTCTCTTTTTTCGAGTCTGCCCCAAAGGACAAATAAGTTCACATCTGAGAAGTGTAGTGTAAAGCACATCATTAATAAACATTTACTAAATATGCTTTTCCTTTAACTCCTCTTCAGTTTCCTCATTTTTTTCCAGTAATTATAATGCTTATGTCACAGGATTGTCAGAATCAAATGAGATAGCCTATAAATTACACAGCAATGTATGATGCCTGTTGCCACCATTATTCAGATATTAATGCATTTAATGGTCTTCGTAGGGACAAGAGACACTGGTTGATGTTGGCTGGCCTATCTTTCTATGGAATCAAAGCCCAATGACTGTTCACTTTCTCCAGAAAGGAGCAGAACAGAGGTGTCTGTGGCATTTCTCCAAGTGGACAGACATGGACGTGAGACCTTTTGTTGATGGATTTATTCAGGGGAGGTGTGAAGTGATGTTTTCTATGGGCCTAAGAAAGTAAATTAACCTCAGAAATTAGGTCATATGTGGGTGTTTAAGATGCAGAAGTCTGTCCACCACCTGACTGCGATCTAGAGAAAAGGCATCTCCCTCCACTCTTGCTTACTCTTTCTAACAGGCTCTGGTCTCACTGTGCCCAGGTTAGCTTCCCAGATCATGATTTTCACGTCTAAGCTTTCTGAGTGCTGGAATAATAGGTATGTACCACTACACCCAGCTGACAGTGATCCTTTAATGTTAGGATTTTAGAAGGAAGGAAGGAAGGGACAAAGGAAGCAGGTAGATAGAAGGGCCATTTTACAGGGTCTTAAATTCTCCAAGCATTGATGGCTTCTCACAGAGTGATAGCAGAACAATTGCCAGGGTCAGTAAAAACCACAAAACCAACTTTGAGTGTATCAAGAGGACTCAGGGTTCCTGTGGATGGCAGGGGATTTGAGGGCCAGTGGTAGGGACCAGGGAGACTTCCGAGGCTCTTGCAGTGGGAGTGTTCCATTAGGAGTGCCAGTCTGTGATTCTTTGCAGGCAAAGGTGACTGACGGATGCCATTTCTCTAGGGCTAGAGGTGCTGGAGCTGCTTATTGCATTTGCAGATTTGCAAGCAAATGTATGTGTTTTATAAATGGAGCAAACGCCTTATGTTTCTGATTGATGGGCCATCAGTTGCACAGTTGTTGGGCAGTGATTGATTTTCCAACCCAGCTGCTCCAGCTGTGCCGCAGATGCTCCTTGTCTGAAGTTAGGGGGCTGGTGTTGCAAGCTGCGGAGAAGATCCTAATTAGAGTGATCCCTGAGAAATTGGCCATTGTGATGGCTAACAGCCATTAATTTGGGGCTTTCCTTGGGGTGCTAAACTACAAGCTCTCCCTTGGTAATTGCCATTCCCAACTGGATTGGTGCCATTTTGAGATGAACAATGATGCAGATGGGGCCAAGCTGAATCTTAACTCTTGCAGGATTTGCTGAGCCCAAACTCAACTGGTAAAATCTTATTTTAAAATTCAAAATTAACAAATGCTATCCAAAGGCCTTAAAATACACAAAAAGGTAATTGATGATAGTGAGAGCCAGCCACACTCTCATGATCTGTGGTTAATATTTTGATGTATTTTATTTTGATTATTTTATTCTAAGTGAGTATGACCTACATGTTTTAAAAGATGGGATCACACTGTAAACATAAGCTTTTATTATGAGTTCTATCTTTGGATTTGGGACTACAATATATACCTTTGTTAAAAAGAAAATTGCTGACCAGGTATGGTGGCACATAACTTTAATTCCAGCATTCAGGAGATGAGGCAGGCAAAGCTCTGTGACTTCAAGGCCAGCCTGGTCTATGTAGTGAGTTCCAGGCCAGCCAGAGACCCTGTTTTAAAAATAAATAAATAAATAATAAAACAAAATTGCTGCTCAAACAAATGATGTAAGCTTGCTTTCAAGACCTGCTTAACAACCTGTGCTGAGGATGTGACATGGAAGATACTGGAGGCTTGGCATACAGAACAGTTTCACACTAGCATTATCTTATACTAGATGCCTGATTTTAAAAACAGTGATATTAATATCCTCTTTTTCCCATCTCAAGGGGTTATATGGGGCCATTATGTGGGGCCATACCATGCAAGGACATAGGAAACAATCATGTAACAGAAAAAACATTATCATTGCTACTTAAGAAAGGAAAGCTTTCTAAACATGTAAATAGCACACATCTAAATCAAGTCTAATTAGAAATAGCCCTAGTTCATTAGAGCAGACCAGGTGGGCTGCACATGCTCAGCCTTTTCTTTGAATATTTACTGCAGAGGTAACATGAGGAAGAATACCTTTCCTCCCTGGAGGTAGGATATGGGCCAGTCGCTTTATGAAGCCTTCTTTGCTCTATGAAGCCTTCTTTGCTCTATGAAGCCTTCTTTCACCCAACAACTGCCATTTGATGCTCTTGAGAGGGTTTACAGGTCTCTTCTAACACTCTCATGGAGAACTTCTACTGCTTCTCCCATTTGCTCCACATAGTGACTTCGGGGAGGGAGGTATTCTTTCATATGCCGGTGGGCAGAGAAAACCAGTTCAAAATGCCAAGGCTTCCTTTAAGACTATCTGGATTGTTGACTGTCTGCACTGATGGCCCCTTCCTGTCAGGGATGCTATACTATGTGGTATAAGGTTCAAAAGGTGCCTCCAACTTGCAGACCAGAGTAACATAATAGAGTGGCCCCTGGCTGCTGACACCTCTGGCTGCTACTCTTTCTGCTTGGGAGGTTCCCTGAGGGCAGTTTCTGATTTGTATTTCTGAGCTCAACACCCAAGCCAGGGCCTACTTGTGACATATGTATACCTGCTGGTGGCCTAACCCAATGCCATAATCTGAAGCGACAGATCACCTTCAGGAATTTTTGAGTTCTTAATATTTTCATCCCAGGAGGGGGAATTAAACTGCCAGGAACGCTCTCTTGAATTTCCAGGTCTGATCCCTGGGTAAGTCAGAGGGCTGAAGTACATGGAGAGGGGTGTGTGGCTGGGGAGTGGGGCAGGTCACACACACAGCTGCGTGCCACTCCTGTCCTGTTAACACAGCTGAGGAAACCATCTCTCCACGAAGCCAGTAAACACCACAGTGAGAAACAAAACCTCGAACTTTGAACTCAAGCCCATGCAGATGGCAAGTCTTACCTGCCCAAGTTCCCCGTGTGCTCACCTGAGGGAAAAGGGCAGACAGGTGTTAGGAAGAATCAAGACAGTAAGTGACCAGTCCAAGGGTCATCCTCGTCCCTCATTACCAGCCTTTTAGGGCTGGACCAGCCTGGGCACCAGCACATTGGGGTGGGCAGGCCCGGCCGTCGGCTCTGCGCAGGCGCAGGTGAGACCAGCCGCCCATGCCCTCGCGCCTAACAAAGGCCCTAAGCCCTGGCGGCCTCCCGGAGGCCAGCCTTCTTTGAAGCCCACAGCCTGGATTATTTAATATAATGGAACAGTGCAACTCGACCCATCAGAGACATAAATTTCCAGGTGTTTTAAATTTGTTTCCCCCCGTCAGAATGGTAAATGGAGGACAGTAAAATCCAGCACCAGGTTGTGGCTGTTGAAGCAAGAGCCGGCTTCAGGCTGTGCTGGGTGTGCTCCAGGGTGGGCCTGGTGGTCCAGGCAGCTGGGGTTCACCGGAGGAGCACCCTAGGACTGGGGACTCCCTCCCCTGGACAGGAGTCTCTGAAACCTGGAGAAGGATTCCTCACCCAGACTGAGCAGTGATCTTGGGTGCTTAGCTTATGGCACGTCTTGGGGCATCTAAATCTCTTAGCCCAGACATCTGTGCAAATCAACCAACAGCCCCTCGGCCCCCCAGGTTAATTGAGGTGCGAGCGCCTGTAACATATAACGAGGTTTCTATTGCCCTTGCCAAGTTCAATTACAGGCGCATCTGCTTTCTGATTTTTCCAAGATGGCTTGACTTTAAAAAAAAAAAAGAAAGAAAGAAAGAAAGAAAGAAAGCCCAACTACAAAGGAACAGACTGCACGGTAGCCTTTTACAGAAGGTAAGAGATTCTGGCTGCCTTTTCCAGACTCCTTTTTTTGAGATGTGTTAGAATCCATACGGTGGCTGCTGAGGATAGATATTACTGTGAGTGATTCTAGAGAAATCGGATCCTTGGTCTCACTACCCACAAGGCTCTTCAACCTTTTGCCTTCAAAGTAATAGAGGAGCTTGACTTTTTATGAGGTGGGCTCCTTGTCTGATACTCAGAAACCCATGGAGACTTGTCACTTGGAATGGAGAAATCATTTCACATTTATTTCCCAAACAGGAAGCACGGGCTCAGAGAAGGTGCAGACCCCAGAAGTTAGTGCAGTGTAGACATGAAAGTGGCTGCTTCTTCTAACTATGGTGGCTATCATTCCTTATTTATTTTTATGGGCAAGGTCTTAAACGGCAATGCCTTGGGCAGTAATCCCCCTAGTGACAGTTATATTTGCCTGAGTAGCATGCCCAAGTGGCCTACCATTACTTACTTGTAAGTGTGTTTAGTCAGTAACAGGGCCAAGAACTGGAATACAGAGCTGGGAGACATGAAGGTTGGTAGCCCTCAGGAAACGTACCCACCATCATCCAGTTGAAGAGACTGGTTCACAGAGCTATGGATGAAAGGTACCTATGAAACAAGTGGACAAGTGGTCATTAGGACTAGGGAAGGTGCAGGAGTGATAAATCCTGGCTTCCGTGGACAGGAAGAGGCTTTTGGGAGGAGGCTGACCTATAGAATGTGGAGAGCTATATGTGAGACAGAGAAAGGCAAGGCACAGGTGCACGGGGTGTGAGGAGAGAGATGGGGGGCATTTTGGAGATCAAAACCAAGTGGGGTAGGACCTTGGCGTTCCCAGAAAGCTGCCAGTCCCCTGTTGGCCCTGGTGTTGTGTTTTGGGCCTGCAGTTGCTTCCTGATGACAGTCCCCTAAGAGCAGAAGAGTGTTGTAGAGATCAGTTTCTCCAGTTGATTTCTGGAAACTGGAAACAGTGATTAGCAGATCAATTAAGGTCCAGCCAGCCATGGGATTATAAAGTGTGGCTGTTAACTGAAGACAGACCTCCTCCAGCCTGCTGAGAGCTCTGATCCTGTGAGCATGCTTACCGTACCTCTGCTAACCTATGTGCTGACCACCACGACTCCTTCAGCCAATGTGTGAAATTCCAGCTGTTCTGTCCTGCTGATGACACAAATGACCATAATAAACCAAGGAGGCCACAAGTCAAACAAATAATTTGGTTGACAAATAGGAGTATAAACAAGGACTTGATAAATGAATTTCCTAATAGTTCTCTGTTTATTGACATTAGCTTAGTTTGGTCATTAGGCCTGACATTTCCCATATATACCACGCAGTATCATGTACTGTGTAGTCTAACATCTCCTCATTCTGCTTTGTAGCTTTTTCCTGGATATTTTATGTCTCTAAGTCTCATGTCTTTGACTGAACCGTGAGGCACTGGTTCTGAGAAGTTGTTATGTGCTTATTGAATGAAGAGTAAGGTCACGGAACTTCGTGGGAATGGTGAAGATGGAAATGAGAGAGGTGGGCAGAACCTCCAATTGCACCTTCATCCTCGTGGTTCAGCCGGGAATCAGAATCTAGCACTGCTTCCCCTTTCTGCCTCGGTAGACTCATTTCTTTACCTGTCATGTCTCCATTGTTCCTTCCACATTCAGGAGGCCCATCCTTCTCTTGGTGTTACAGACATTTAGCAAGTGCAGAATGAGACAGTGGACAGGAAAGCAAACTAGAGTAATGGTCTCCTATGAGGCCAACAGCTTCCCTTAGGATCTCAGACTCCTTCTCCCAGAGCCTTGCCTCAAATGGCTCAAACCTGACAGACTTGCCCTGGGCAGGTGCCTAGCTAATCATCAGTCCCTGGCCAGTGGACACCAGGAGCCAGTCTGCCCTTGCTCATAGAATGTGCAGGAGCCCAAGATGCCTGCCTGGGGTAGCCTCATGTGCAGCGTTCGCAATGCAGGGAAAAGCAGAGGCAGAGGAGGGTTGAAGCTGTAAATGCCAGCTGTATTTTTATTGGTCATCTGCAACTTCAAAGGCTTCCCTGCTTTAAAAGAGGCCCAAGCAGGTATCCAGTTGGCTCTCTGAGCTCCCAGCCTTGAATGCCTTATTGATTTTCAATGTGGCTTGACTCCCAGGTGGGCAGACTTCAAAATGGTATGTGTTTTCTGCTGTCATGTTTCCATTCCTGTTAGTTTCCATCTCCAGCAAGATTCTGGATAGAGTGAAGGGTCGCTCTACCTTCTTTGGCTTCTCTCACCCTTCACCCCCAACAGGAGTTCAGATGGCCAGGGGCCGCTTCTGTAGGGCTGTGTCTTAGAGGGTTACACAGAGCTGTAGCAGATGCTGCCAGGTGCGAGGGAAGAGATGTAACGCCTGTTCTCTGGGGGCTGAAACTGATCGGCCCTTGTAGTGTGTTCTGAGTGCAGCCACTACAGAAAATGTGGCCAGTGGTAGAGGGTGGAACCAGCCCCTAATGACACTTCTCTGTTCAACACATGCTCTTCGGAAAGGACCTCAACCTACCAAGTGTTTGTTGAGCTATGGTGTGCCAAGCCATGGGGAGATGATATTCACTAGATGCCTATGATAAGCCAGGTGCTCTGTTAGGCTCTTATTACTCTGGAGTTCTACTGAAACTCTGTGTAAGCGCTGTATGACTTGGGGAAGCCAATTACTTTTAATTCCCTTCACACGCGAGGAAACTATTGCAGAGGCTTACTGACTCGCCCAAGCTCACTGAACAAGTAAATAAGGACAGAGCAGAGCTTGCTGGCCCTTATCCTCATGCCAGGCTGGACTGGGCGTGCCTGTTTGTATTGTTCGATGTGGGAAGAGAGAAGGAACACTGGGAGGTGGTCATCTCATTCATTAGTAGATAATGCATATTCATGTAGAATAAATACCAAGATGAGACATATGTGCAGCTGTAATAGTAACAGCAAACATTTCTATAGCATGTACCTTGATCCAGAGATTACTGAAGTGCTTCACTAATCTTAACTAATCCCATGAGGAAACTGAGGCACAGAAGGATTGTACCTCAGATTGTACCAGAAGAACATGGCTGGGAATGTCAGAGTGAAGACTCTGATACCGAGCAGGTCATGAATGCTTCATTGAACTTCAGGACTGCCCGAGCAGGACACCAGCGGCGTAGACCAAGTGGTGGCCTCTGACAGGAACTCTGCAGCCTGTCCTTCCTATCTAACCTCTACTAACCTCTACTAACCTCCGAAGAGTTGTGAAGCTCTGGCTAGGCCCTGATTCCCCCCTCTTTGATAGATGGGGAGAGAGATAGCAAGTGGGAATCCAGAGTTACCCAGACCACATACTGCAGGGGGCTTTCTCTAACATAAATTATCTAGTTGTGAGAGTTAAAAGACATTTGATCAGAAGTACCTTGTCTGTAAACCTGGAATATACTGGTTCTTGGAAGCAGTCTCCTAAGAAGGCAGCTGCCTTCTGCCTGCCCTGACCACAGTGAACTGGGAAAGATTTTTGTGGATATGAAAGAAAGAGGTAAGTCAAGCTAGAGACAGGGCAAGCTGGGTCCAGGTGGGAGGGGGATTTCCCCCGCCCTGGCACAGGCCTTCTGTTCAGCATCCTGCCTGGCCAGCCATGCAAAAGGAGAGGCCTTTGAAGTCACAGACCACCAATAAAATTGCAGCTGGTACCAGGAGCTCACAAGGCTCCAGGCGTGAGATTTTACACCGCAAGGTCTAAGCCAATGCTGACAGGGTTGGAATGTGCCCTGGTCTCCCCGTTTCTGTGCAAAGAGCCACTAGGGTGCCTCAGACCCTGGCTGCTCTGTCACCCAATCAATCAAGGCTACAGTCAAGGTCCATTAGTCACCACAGGGAGGTGAGAGGAACAGCTTGCAATGGCAGTGTGGACCCAAGACAGATCACATACAGGAAACATCACACTGTAAGGGGCCGGCGAGGCCAGGCAGCAAGTCCAGGCGAAGGGGGACAGATTAGTCATTGGAATAATTCATATGCGGCAAGCTGGTCCTGGTGATGCAAGCCTGTAATGCCAGCTACTCAGGAGGCAGAGGCAGGAGGATCGTGAATTTGAGAGCAGCCTGGGCCACATAGTGAGACCTTATCTCAAAGAAAGAAGTTTCAGGGAAAGAACAGGGGGATGGCTCGGTGGTTAAAGAGTTTGCCATGCAAACACGGAGACCAGAGCTTGGGTCCTCAGAAACCCAGGAAATGCTAGGTGAGTGTGGTGGCCGATCTTTAATTCTAGCCTTGGAACGCAGAGACAAAGGGTCTCCAGATCAAGCTGGCTCTGGAGACCAGACATCAGCAAGCTCTGGGTTGGATTGAGAGACCCTGCCTCAGCGCACAGGGTAGAAGAGCAATAGAGGATGAGTCCAGACATCAGCAGGCTTGGGGCCCATATGCACACATGTACACACACACGTGCACATGCATCACACACATGTTGCCCCCACATGCAGATATACATACCTATATGTACACTGCACACCAAAGAAAAGGGACAAAAGCTATGTGCAGCAAACTCTAGGTTTCTGAAGGGAGACTGGAGACTGGATTAAAGGGACGCAGTGCTCCACACTCTTCCCTGGTCCTCCTCCCTCCTTTTCTCGTACACAGAGTGAACTGCGTTGTTTACCCCTTGCCCTGTGCTGAGGGTGATCCCATTTCTCTTCCTAGGAAGCTGCTGTCCTCCAACAGACAACAGACAGATGCCATCTTCCCAAGCTTAGTTATGCGTGCTTGCCTAGGATTGTCACAGCTGAGCATGTTAGCTGTCATACCCCACAAGGAAGGAGGGGCAGAGATAGTCACAGGACCCTTGCCTGAGAGTCCAGCCACACCTCCCAACCAACCAGTTGGCCCCAGTTGCACATGGCCTGCTGGAGGGGCTAAAGATACAGACAGGGCGAGGACTGGAGAAGTCCAGGGGAGGACATGGAAATGCCACCATCCAGACTTGGGTGAAGACTTCCCAGTGCGGCCCTAGTGAGTGCTCACACTCCTGTAAGTAAACCAAGCAAAGTCACTGGTTTCCCAGACCGCAGTTTGGAGAAATCTGTACCTTAATTTGTCTTTGGACCAAAGGAGGAGGGGGTGGGCATTGTTTACACTCCCCCAGAAGGAATTCTAGCAATAGAAATTCATGGTCTGGAACCGTCAGCTCCCTTGTAAATGGACTTTGAGATCAAAACCTGAAGGAATAAGGTTGATGACTTGCCACAGCAAGGGATGTGTCTCCTAGGCAATCCTAAATCCAGGCAAGTTGACAATAAAGATTAACCATGAAAGTGGGCCCGACCCCCTGTGCCTTATCTGATCAGACATGGAGTTTGGGGGCTGGGCGGCATCATTCTACTTGAGATCCTGAGTACTGAGTTTTCCTGCCAATCATCAGTTCAACCTTAGACATCTTACTGAATCCAGTATGGAATTGGTGGACCTACCTGCTATGTGCCAAGCTCACGTCCATATTTTATTGGTTCATGATAAAGACCATTAAATGTAGAGAAAATCTCAGACAGATATGAAACAGGAAATTATTGAGTATGACTAACTGGTAATGATGGAGACATCTTAAAAACTAAGTTTACAAAACATATGTAGCCAAAAGAGGCATATCTCCTTTAGAGTAGCTACCTTGCAAGGCCTGGGACAGGCATGCTTTGCTGGATGCTCTTGTTCTAAAAAGAATTTGGTTTGCTGGTCAGTAAAGGCCCCATTGCTGCTGGATTAAATGTGCTGGATTGATCTGGCTCACTGGTTTTAGGAGAGAGATCATATGCTGCCTCACATCGTGGCGACCAGAGAGATTATGGGAAAGATTTGATGGTCAATGTGAGGGATGTTGTTTTGACCCATGTATTAAATCTTGTTAGAGGGAGGTGAAGCCAGGCTAGTATTAGCTGGTCTAGGAGAACAGATGGAAGTGACGTGGTATTGGACTGCTTTCCCCACTCAAGTCAGACAGCTAAGCTGGAGATGTTCGGTAGCTTGGAGCCCTGTTGGTGTTGAAAAAACCCAACAGTTTCAGTTCTTGAGACTGAAACTGAGGATCAGTGGTATCTGAGCAGCTGTCGACTTAGCAAAGGCTTGGGTTCCTTCTCTGCCACAGCAGTGCTAGGCCTGCTGGGTGAGGTGGGCTTCAGTGGGCCTTTTCCTTCCTTTCCTGTTCAAGACTGGCTCACATGGCCCCAAGGCAGTTGCTGATGATGTGGGAACCTGGCAGAGCCTAGCATTCAGTACCTGTGAGAACAATCTATAGGTTTAAAAATTATGAATATGTAAGAACTTTAGGCATAGGGATTCTGTCAGTTTTTTTCTTGTGATACTGGGAATCAAACCCAGGGCCTTGTGCTTGCTAGGAAAATGCTTTACCAGTTTTTACCAAATGCTTTTAAAACTGAACTACATCCCCACCTCTGCAAGGACTTTAGTGATGGTCTGTGTTTTATTTTGTTTTACACATGAAATGACCAAAAGGTAAAGTATTTCAAAGGTATTTAAAGAAATTATTGAAAAGGAACCATAAAACTACCTTTAAAATAATCATCTTCAATTCTTAAATTCATAGTTGAGTACCCAGTCTTGCACCAGGAAGTAGGACCCAGCAAAATCCAGGTAGTCCCCTCCAAGTTCACGTTCTCCAGTGGTCATTCAGATGTAGCCAGGGAGGACTGTAGATGTCGCTGAGGGAGTTCCCGCCAGGGATCAGAATAGGAGTCCCAGTAATACAAACAACTTTGTCATAATGGTTTTGGAAACAGAATTCTTATTTTAACAATAATATATACCTAATGGATAAATGGTGGAAGACTAAGGTCAGCACCTTCCCACACCAACTTCTCCCAAACTTTGTTATTCTAACACATTTCAAGATTCTTATGTAAGTAGCTTTTTCCCCTAGGGACATTATTTACACATTTACTTATTTGCTGTGAACTTAGACTATATGAATAATTTTATATCCTGCTTTTAAAACTTAGCAATATGAGTTTCATCCCTTTCTTAAATGTTATTCTCAAACATAGTTTTAGTAGCCGCATAATATTCCACTGAATGAAACTCATAAATCTAGACATTTAGACTATTATATTTCTTTTCTTTTCCCTTTGGTTTCTTGACAGTTTCATACGCTGTATCGTACCTACCCTGTTACCTTCTCTTATCCCCTTCCCATTCCTACAGACCCACTGTTTCCCAGCTTGTTCCCCTTTTCTTTTATGTCTTATTTTTGTGTGCAGGTCTTCTGTGGGTTGCCATACCTGTTGTGTGTTCAAGATCACCTCAGCCAGAACACATCCAGAAGACAACATTTCATAACACTCTTCCCCAGCCTCTAGCTCTCACAGTCTTTCTGGCCCCTTTTCCATGATGTTCTCTCAGTCTTGGAAGGGATGATATAGATGTCCAATTTAGGGCTGAACACTCCGCAGTCAATCATTCTTGTCATTTTGACCCGTTACGAGTCTCTGTATTAACCATTGCTCAATACAAAAAAACCTTCTCTGGCCAAGGCAGATAGCATCACTACTCTAAGGTTATAGATACCAGTATTTAGAAGACTGAATACATATCTACTTAGGTTAATGTCAGTGGTAAGCTCGGTCTAAGTGCCTGTGACGTCCCCAGCCCTAGGTTTTGCCCAGATTTATAACACCAGGTATATCCTTCTTCCTGTGGAGTAAGCCTCCAGAAAGTAGCTGGTCACCCACCCCCCAAACAACTGTGCCGCTATCGCACCCCTGGAAACATCTTGCTTGGCAGTTGGTATTGTAGAACCCAGGATCCACAGCTGGGTAAGACTGCTGATGCCTTCTGCTCCAACAGCCTACATAGTACTCTCCAGCACTGTGAACTCTACTCAGCTGGGTTCCAGCTTGATCTCTCTGTGTGCTGCATCCCAAGTGTGTGGTGTCTTCAGCAATAGGATTTTACTATCTAGTTCTGGTGCATGTCCAAGAGCACTGGCAATAGCCTCCACTGTTTGGAGAGCCTCTGGAGGCTCCCTGGCCAGTAACTCGTAGCCTAGAGATATCCCATTTTGGCATGGAGGTTTTTGTTTAAAGGTTTATGGTTTCCGGGAGCTGCAATATCCATTCGTGAATCTTTTAATTATCTTATAATTTAGTAGACGTCTACATGGTTTTCCCCTATTTCCCGAGTTTTGGTTGACCTGTTTCTCCTACCAGCCCCACCTGTCTTCTGTCACCCCCCCATCCCTGTTTAACCCTTTCGAGCCCTGGTATTACTCCCACTGTTCTACATCACATGTGTTTTACTATTCTCCCCCTAAGATCCCACCCCTCATGCCCCCATCCCACGTCTCAGTGTCTCACAGATATGTGTTTGAGAGTTGTGGAAAACAGCCTTCCCTGCACGGCCCCTGTGTCCACCGAGTGCTACGGTAACTTGCATTCTCAAGTTCCCCAGTGTGGATTGTAGGCATCCCACCAGTTCTGAGACTAGTCAGATGACAGTTGCCCAAAGTTGTCAGGTATCATTGACTGAAATTCTGAAACCAACCAAACGTGCAGTAATGTTGTTCTCAGGAAATGAATGATTTACTTATTTTTAATCTAGAGCTTAAACATTTTAATGTACCTCCCAAGATGTTACCTGGTTCAGAAAATGGCAGAAAATCCACGGAGCTCTGGAAAGCCAACTCCCCCGGGGGGTGCTGCCTCCAGAGAACCGACCTTCCACCCACCCAGTGCCAGAGGAATAGCAGAGAGATGGAGAGCCGCAGAAAAGGTATCAAAATCATACTTTGGGTACAATTTTCTTGCTGTCCATAGAGGTTACCTCAGACATTAGTGAGTGTGAAGGACTGATGTATACTTATGAGAGATGAGGAAACTGGAAAATGAAAGCCTGTTCCAAATGACTAACGTGTTCATGGCACACTCTGTCTGAAACCCTATTTTAATAAGAATCATTATTAATAAAAATAGGCTGACTAATGTTATTGTTGGAAGAATAAGTGCTTTTTATTTCTCTAAATGCTTTTTTTGTGTGCGATTATATATATGTGTGTGTGTGTGTGTGTGTGTGTGTGTGTGTGTGTGTGTGTTTTAAATGTTGGTTTTGAAAACCTGACATAGTTTGCCCTTCTAAGAATCCCTCAAGAGCTTATTTGTTTCTCTTTGAGTTGGGTTTCTTTCCACTGGCATTCACTTTGCAAATTTACTAGTAGTTGATCTAGAGTACAGTCTTGCTGACCACGAATAGACCATCTACAGGCAGAACTCACGTTAGACAAACTCACAGGCTGCTGTGAAATTAGAGGTTCCTGCCTGAATCTCTGCAGGTAGAACCCAGACACCAGCAGTATGGATGTGGGTATGTGTGGGCACCTCCTTAGAGGTAAGAGCTTGTTCAGTGAGTGGGGTCATCACCAAGAGATGGGAGTGCTTTACCATTTGTTTCCCTGCATAGTACCTGGGTGACTGAGACCATCCGTGCCTCCCAGTGTCTCCCTGTCCTGGGTCAGCAGGGATTATTTGCCCCCTTTGTTGCTATCTTGGGGCCCTGATTCCATTCTGTCTCTTTCTGGCACTTCATTCTGCTTGTTCATGGATTGGCTTCAACACTTAATAAAGCAGGGGGTCTCTACATTTTGGATTCTATGCCAAGAAAAAGTGTATGTACTTTCCTCATCTTTAACTCTGGGACCTTAAAATATCTATTTATTCTAGTAATAAAATATAGACTGCCATGGTATGTCCCAGAGTGGCTGCTGTTTCATAATTTTTGGTTCATCTCAGGTTGGGAGTAGAAATTCATATTCTGTTCGAGACCTGCATTTCTTGGGGGCCTGCAAAGGTTTTCACCATGGCTTCTTCATTCCTTGCAGCAAGCATGTCTGCAACACACCACCTGACCCCACTGTCTCTTGCCATTGTGGTCCCTGTTTTGTGGTTATAGCATCGTGCTCCTGGTGGTCCAGGCTTGCAGGCTTCTCATCCTTGCTGAACTTCACTCTCCTTGACCTTTACATCTAATCAGGTGCGGTGTCTTCAGTTACCTCAGCTTTTACTTCTTCCCCAGCCTTTTTCCTTTTTGCATGAATGATGTGTGCGTGTGTGCATGCTTGTGTGTGTGTATCTGTGTTTGTGAGTGTAACCACACATGTGCCATGGCTTATGTGAGGTCAGAGGACAGCCTTGGGTGTAGCTCTGTGCTTTCCATCTTGTTTAAGACAGAATATACTGTTAGCACTCCATAGACCGGACTACCTGACTATGAACTTCTGGAGAGTCTCTGTCTCTGCCTTCCATCTCCTGGTAGGAAAGCTGGGATTATAGGCATTTGCGACTATGCCAGCTTTTCCTTTGCCTTTCTAGTTCTCATCAGCTTTCTTCTCTTCTGAATCATTGCTGCTATCTCTCAGCTGATCATCCATCCCTACTCCAGCAGCTGGGTTAACCACCCCATGGTAATTAATATTCATTGTCAACTTGACTAGAGTATTTATTTATGTATTTATTTAATGTGTTTGAGTGTAATAACCGCATGTAGGTAGGTGCACCAATGTCCTGCAATGCCCAAAGAGGTCAGAAGAGGCCATCGGATCCCCTGGAACTGGAGTTGAAGACGATTGTTAGCCACCATGTGGGTGCTGGGATTTGAACCCCGATCCTCTGCAAGAGCAGCAGTGAGTGCTCTTAACCACTGAGCCGTCTCTCCAGTCCCTTGACTGGAGTTTGACTCGCTTAAGGAGACACACCTCTGGGTGCATCTGTGAAGGTATTTCCAGAGGAATTCAACTGAGGGGGAGCGACATCATCCTCTGAGCTGGGGAAGAGGAGGAGACCACAGCACTAGCACTCGGTGCTGCTTCTTGAGTGTGGACGCAAGACAACAGACTACCTCACTCGATGGTCTGTGTCCCTTCTAAAATTGAGTCAAAAGAAATCCTTCTTCACTTAATTTGCTTCTGTCAGTATTTTCCCAGAGTTGAGAAAAGGAACGAAGACTCACCTAAAGTGTAACTCCCGCCCATCCATCCTTGCTCACAGCCTTCACTCCTTCTCTCCTGCACTGAGTTCAGAATAAATCCCCCAGTGGGACTCCAGTCCACCTATTCAGTTTCATTTTCTCATCACCATCTGAGGTGGCATCTAACCTGGTCGTACATGCTCCTCAGGCACAGTCCAGACCTCTCCATCTGTGTCTTTAGGGTCACTAAGATTATACTCTCTCATTGCCCCCACCTTTTGTCAAGATGAAGCTCTGCTTGTTCTAAGGTTTGCCCAAATATCCCGCCTCTGTAAAGCATCCTTCTGTCACTTTGAAGTGGCTTCTTTCCTCTATACATTCACTCGCCCTTTCAAGTTGTCTTGGAGCATTATTGAGTTTGTCTTATACTAGTTGGTTGAAGTCTTCTCTTGCACACTAAACTATAAGCCCCTTGCAGGTAAGGACCATTTATCTTTTCTGTAGGCACCAAGAGTGACCAGTTGAACCCTCATCCCCTTGGCCGGCTCCATAAACATTTGCTGAATTGAGCCAGTTACCACCTGGCCTCTTGCCAGGCTGAGAGTCAGAGAAATTAAACAGCTTGCAGCAGGTGGGAAACTATGCTTACAGCCCCCAACTCATAATACAACCTTTCTTTCCATTCCTTCAAGATTAACTGGATAAACGGAAGTCCCACTGGCTAGTGGACAAACATTCATTAGGTGCTAACTATGTGTCAGGCACTGGGCTTCTGGGATACAATAGTGAACAAGACAGGTTGTGGACCTGCTGTCGTTGGAAACTTAGCCCAGTGATGGAAAAAAATCCTAAATAATGGTAATTAGGTGCTACAAGGGAGAGTCCAAAGGTGTTAGGACAGCATAGAAAAGTGGAATCTGACTTAGACTAAAAGTTTTCCTGACCCAGTGGAAAAGGACCAAGAAATGAATGGTTTTCAGGCCCAGGGAACAATAAATTTAAATGCCCCAGGGCAGGAAGTTTAGGGGTGGGAATAAAAAGGATTGTTGGAGCACAGAGATGGAGGGAAACATTGACAAGAAGAGTGTGGCTAGGATGGGAATGTAAAGGCAGACTGGGGCCAGCTTACAGGAGGGACTGTGTTGGGAGTAGGACATGGAGACGTGGTGAAGAAAGGACAAGAGAAACCATCAGGGAGGTAGCTGAACTCCTCAGACAGGAGGGGCTAAAGCTCTGTGGTGGGAAGACGGTGGGAGAGGAGAGCAAGTGTGCTTTCTCAGGACTGCACGCCTGAGTGTCTATGCCAGGAAGAACCAGGGCTGGAGTCAGGACCTTGTTCAGATACTGGTTTGGCGAGACTAGGCAGTGAAAGCAAGTAGTTTAAGCCCTGGGTAGCATCTGGAGGCCTGGCCTCAACCCCACCAGAGTGCTTCCACACACTGTGTGGCCTGTGCAGGACTTGGAGCCTTTTCGGTTTTCATTTCCTGAACCATATAGTGGAACTGGTAAAGCTCCACAGTGGAAGCCAGTAAAACCCATTCAAACAGAGCTCTAGAAATCCTCTGAAGAATGACTATTGTTTACTCTCTAATCGTAGGCGTTTTCCCTTGAGAAGCGGTCCCTGTGTGACAGAAGATGTAGAGGAAAAACTAAAGAAGAGCAGTTAGCACTCGAAGACCTTGTGCCTGCAGACTGGCCTTAGCAAGGTGGACGAACCCCATGATTAGAAAAGAACGCAGCCAGCACTCATTGGATTAAGAGTGTAGAAAAGCAAACGTGTTCGAATCTTAAACACATCATAATTTTAAGCATCCACAAGTGTTTAAAAAGTGTTAGCTGCTATGAGCACATACATCCATTTACTAGTTAAACATCATAACCTGTTTCTTTTCTAAACACATGGGCAGGAGAACAGAGCACGGTTAACATGTTAAACACACTGACATGTTTACAATGTGTTGCAAGAAGGTGTTTAACTTTTTGTGCTCCAAAGCTAAACACTTTGGAATTAGAGGGTTGGCTAGCTCCTCCTCCATGTAGTATAGCTGTTGCCCACTGGTCCCTGGCTTTGGAAAAGTGGACCATCCTAGCAATGAACTGTTCTACACAGAGCAGAACGGGCAACTTGTTGCAGAGCCATGGGGACCATGAAATGAGTTTCTGAAAGCACATCCAAAGAGGAATTAGTCCCCAATCCATGAGTTTCTGGACCCTGTCCCTGCTCCGGATTAGTGTGGCACTATTTCTTCTCTCTAGAGTTCATTTTGTTCTGCTGGTGGAGCCTTTGAGGAGGCCCAGACATATGCCAACTGGGGCCTCAGTCTCTCCTCCAGACTGGAAAGCGTAAGTGCAATGAAGAGGATGAAGGGAGCTAGGTGGACGTTCCCTTCCCGTGACTGCTGTAAGCAGTTCTATTTGGTGCATAAGACAATAGATGTTATTCTGCAGCTGTGGAGGTCAGAAATCCTAAATGGCTCTCTTCGTGAACATCAAGGTGTCAGTGGGACTCATTTCTTCTAGAAGCTCTGGGAAGAGTAAGTTCTCTCTTCTTTCCCAGTCTAGAAGCTGTCTTCCAGCCTTAGCTTGTGGCGCCTTCTGTCTTCCAACTATCACTGGCCGATCAAGTCTTTTCCGCACTGTGTCCTTTGACCCGGCCTCTTTGCTCCCTCTTCATGTACAAGCTCCTTTGTGATTAGTTTAGGCAACCTGGACAGTCTAAGGATACCTTTTAATTTCCTCTTTGCTAGGTAATATAGCATATTCACAAGCTTTAGAGACTAGGATGTGGCTATCTTGGTGGCGAGCATTATTCTGCTTGCCATGGAGTGTTACAGAGAGAAAAAGCTTAAGAGAAAAGAAATGATATGAAAGTACTATCATTTGAAATCCTACTGAATCTAAGACAAAAGCCTGTCTCAGACAAGTACCAGATGATGGTCCAGGAGAGTAGGCCAAAGGGCAGGGACAGCTCACTCGATGACTCCAGATACCATTTTGAGGTTCCACACTGCTGCCCTCTTCAGTCCATCGTATCAATCTGAATGGGTTGTGTAAAATAAAAGGCAATGGCAGTTCTAGGAACTTGTCATTGCAGACTGGCGTTTGCAAAGTGGAGAAGCCTAAGCTGCTGTAACAAAAGGATCCCTAAATACAATGCTGAAAGAGAGAGAGAGAGAGAGAGAGAGAGAGAGAGAGAGAGAGAGAATTTCTCTTTCATGGTCATTGTAGCCCATGCTGCTATGGTGGCTCTGCACTCCCAGACGTTAGTTAGCCTTTCATTGCTGTGACAAAATACCTGACAAAGTGAGGGAGGGAAGATTTATTGTAGCTCACAGTTTCAGAAGTTTCAGTCCAAGGTCAGCTGGATCCATTGCTTTCAGTCTGAGATGAGGTAAAACATCGTGTTGACAGGAACATATTGCAGAGGAGGTGTCCTTATGGCTGTCAGGAAATGGAAAGACAGACAAGAAGGGGTTGTAGGCAAAGACTTCTTCCAATGGGATTCTACCTCAGCTTCCTCTACTTCCAGGAAGTGTCATCAAATTAAGAATCCATGAATTAACCTGCTGTGTAAGTCAGAGTTTTCCAAGTCTACCCATTTCAGGGACTGGATTCACAAGCTTGGGACCAAACTTGGAACACACAAGCCTTTTTGGAAGAGAAACTTCACATCTAAGCATGTTTCTAAATCCAGGGATTGTGCTACAGTCTCATCTTGTAGCATGGAGAAGAGGAAAGGACCAGAGGAGTAATGTGTGTTTCTTTTAGGGGCATGACTTAGAATAGAATTTTTCAACTTTAACGTTTTACAACAGATATTATTTTTTGTAATGGGCTATTTTGTACAGTGTTGGATGTGTAGCAGTTCTAGTAACTAGAAAACAGTAGTCACATCCTCCAGTTATGACAGTGAGGAATTTCTCAAGACACTGTCAAATTTTGTGGAGAGATGGGCTGGGGAGCACAGTTACCTTCAGGCAGGAACTGTTGGTGTAGAACAAGCACACACCGCTCCTGCTGTCATCCTGATGCTCAGAACTTAGCATGGAAGTCACATGCTCATCTAAAACGTGAGTGGGAGTTCTATTACTAAGAAGACATGACTGACTATCTGGGGACAACTGCTGGTGTCTGCCTCTCTTGCAGCTATTTGGACAGCCAACGTATGAGGCTCCACTTCCTATCTGTGGCATGCATCTGAAGACATAGGGGGTATGGGCTTTGAGGGAAGGGGCAGAGTGTGGCCACCAGTGGGAGGAATTTCTGTGGCCTTGTCCAAATCTCTAGATGGTCAGCTGGCATCCTTTAGGCGGAGTTATCTGAAAGTTCTAAGCAATCAAGCATTGGAGCTTGACTTTTCAGAACTAGAGAATCCAAAGGTATTTCTGGGAATCAAGAGCTTGCCATTTCTATGCCATACATCATAAGATGTAGATTAACTGGTGAGTGGTTTTGATTTATAACTTCTGATTCTATCTTCAGTGGATCCAGAGTGATTTTGGGGCCTCTCCAGGTCAGTTCCCAGTAGGGCAGTAGGCTTTAAAGGCAGGCAGAACTGGCTTCTAAATCTGTTTCTGTCATTTATTAGCTATATGATTCCTTGGCATCTTGTTTTCCTCATCTGTAAAATTAGGTCAATATCATCTTTTACTAAACTTACTGACAAACAAAGTAAGGGAGGGAAGATTTATTATAGCTCACAGTTTCAGAAGTTTCAGTCCAAGGTCAGCTGGATCCATTGCTTTCAGTCTGAGATGAGGTAAAACATCATGTTGACAGAAACATATTGCAGAGGAGGTGTATTTATGGCAGTCGGAAAGCGGAAAGACAGACAAGAAGGGGTCGTAGGCAAAGACTTCTTCCAATGGGATTCTACCTCAGCTTCCTCTACTTCCCAGAAGTGCCATCAATTTAGGAATCCAGCAATTAAAATGAGAATTGTTGCAAGAATGAAACGAGGTAATATGTGGGATAGACTAACTTGAGACTTAATAAACACTTGGGGAACTGGGAAGATGTCTCAGTGTGTAAAGTACTTGCTTTATGGGGAGCAATTATGGGGACTAGGATTTGGATCCTAAAACTCATGTAAATGCTGAATAGGTGTGATGGCCCACCTGTAATCCCAGCAAGTGATGGAGCTAGGGATTATGAATGGGGAGGAGGTAAGGCCACAGAGGAGCCCCAGAGTAGGCTGGCCAGCTAAAATGGTGAACTCTGGATTCAATAAGAGACCCTGATTCAGTACATGAGGTGAAGAGTATTGGAGGAAGACACTTGAAGTCAACTTGTGACCTCTATATGCATGTGCACACATATGTATGTGCACCTCCCCATTTGTGTGGCCACACACATACAAAATACACATACCATAGACATGCATACCACACAAACACATGCAAAAGAAAGAAGAAAAATATAGACACTTGATAGCATCTGTGCATTTAATGTGTATAAGGCTCTGCTGAATTCTGAAAATGTGAACATATAAGCTAAGTAGGTCAGTTCTTACCTCCTCACTGGTTATGTGGCGGCATCATCATGATTCTAGAGCTTGTCTGCCAGTGGGTAGATGAGGCTAAGCCAACAAATCCTAGGACTGAATGTGAAGGAATGAGGCTGGCTGCTGAGGTCCACTAGATGTTTAATGCAGACCGTGTGGAAAGGAAGAGTAGAGGGCTGATTGAAGCAGAACAGTCAAGGACTTGGTTTTAGAAACCAGGCTCAGAGACCCCAACATCTCTAGGAACTCAGAAGTCATGAAGTGCGGTAAGGATGGTGGCCTGGGCAGGAGGTCAGCCAGTGGCAGGAGGACAGGCATGGTGGAGCTCCTTCAGCCTTGCGGGGAGGAGCTGAGAGGTCTGGCTGCGGTTAAGGAAGCTGCTGGAGGTCCTCCTGGTGAGGCCAGGCTGGCTGCTGAAGCAGGAAAGCCTGTTTTATTCGGGAGAATGGGGTACTTCATGGTGGCCCAACGGGAAGTTTAATGAGATATGACAGCCCTTTCCTTCTCTGTTCCTCCGCCAACCCCTGCACTGCATCCCCTCGCTTAGCGAGCTGATTAGGAGAGTAAGTTCAGGAGGCAGGTCACCTCCAGTAAGTCATCAGGGAGCCACCAAGTTAATGATGGCTCCGGGCACTGAGGCTCAGAAATTTTCCACCCACAGCTACTTTTGGCAAAGTAAAGACCTCATATGTTCCCACTTACTAAAATGGAAACCCTTCTTTCTAGAACACAATTTAAATTCAGTGGCCAGTCATTATAATCGCTCCCTTGAGTGTCCCTTTGACACCTTTGTCCCTCTCGTTCCCTTATACTGTTTTGGCCAAACCGCAGCCATGGTATAAGTCCAGCTTTCCTTTTAATCCACATTGGTTTGAGAAAAAAAGTACAACCATGTCAATTGGTCTCATTTTCTGTTTGTGCCCACAGATTATCCCACACTGGCCTGGCAGTATTCACGCTCCCAGTCATCAGGATGACTTTATACCTTCCTTCTTTCTTCAGACCCCTCACACCCTTCTCCTCCGACACCCTGGAAGATGACCTTGCTTTCTTCTTCGTGGTCAGCCCACATCCCATGTCCCTCCATCATTTGCCCTCGTGTCCTCTGTTTCCTTGACTGTGACGCGGGTGAGTATGCTGTTGGTCTGTACGGAGCCACCAATCTCTCCACCGTACTGCCTTCCGTCCTGCCTCACATGCTCAAGGACATCACTGGGACAACATTGCCCACTTCTCTCCTACGTCTTCAACTGTTCATTCCTTCCTGACTCATGCCTAGCAGCATGTACCCATGGGATCATGTCTTCCATTTTAAAAATACCTTCTCTTGAGCCTACTTTGCCTGCCAATTTGGGTTGCTCCGATGCTCCGGAAAGCTGCCTACACTGCCCTTCCTCCACTCATCTCCCATTCTCTCTTGAAAAGAATCCATCAGTCTTTTTGCTTCTATCCCCACCATGCTTAGTGTGCATGCTGCTGGGTCCCCTGGTCGTGACTCAGTCCTTTCAGCTACATTGGACACAGTTCATTATTTTCCTTCGTGAGGTTTTCTTCACTTGACTTCCCAATGCAGTCACATGAGTTCCTTCTTTGTCTCCTTTGCTGGATTCTCCTTTTTCCTTGATCCTTTAAGGTTACTATCTCCTAGGTCAGTCCTTGTTCATCTTCATTTCTTTATTTTACGCTATTCTTTTGGTGCTCTTACCTAATCTTTGTGATTTTTGCGTAACATATGTTAATGATGTCCGCATTTGAATTGATATCTCTGACTAGCCACTCTTTCTTAGACGGCTATTTGATAATATCTTACGTTCACCATGCCTTCCTGGACTGGCCTATGTGCACCATCCCCCGACAAATCTGCTTCATCCTTAACCATCTCTTATGTGACAATTCCGTTCTTCCAGGTGCCCAGGCTTATCACTGCCGTAACTGTCACCCCCAGGGGAACCTGCTCCCCTGGACTGTTTAGCAGCCTGCCTTCCACCTTCGTGGAAATAGCTAGAGGGGATCCTTTAAAGTAGAAACCAGATCACGTCGTTCCTCTTCTTAGCACCCTTCAGTGGCTTCCCCAGCCTCTATGGGGTTTCCAGCTCCTCCTCTGTGAACTCATCCCTGATGTGCCGCTTATAACTCTACCCCAGACACGATCCCCTACAGTTCCTCAGTCCCCCAGGTGTGCTCCTTACAAAGTAGACTGTTCTGTCTGCTAGACGGTCCTTCCCCAGACATCCTCACAACCCCCTCCCTCCCTCAAGCTTTGCTCAGTGAGTCTGCTCTGGCGTCCCACTGTGTTACACTCCCCTCCTCAGACACCCAACCTCTTTATCCTGTGTTACTTAAAAACATTTTTTTTCATTTTTATTTTTTATGTGTATGAGTGTATTGCCTGCACGTATGTAAGTGCACTCATGTGGATTCCCAGGTCCTCTGCTATAGCAGCCAGTGCTCTTAAACACCGAGCCATCTCTCCAGCCCCTATGTTACTTTTTGTGGTTTCCATAGTAGTCACCCTTCTCTGATGTCCTGTACATGTATTTGTTTATTTTTAACTGTTTAGTATTTTATAGGTTTCCGCAATTGGCATATTATTTCCACATGGTGGGGAATTTTTTGTTTTCATCTTGAATTCCAGGGACCTGGAGCTATTGCTAGTACACAGTAAGCAAATATTGGAGATTGCACAGAAAAGGTAATCTTGTTATGAGGAGCCTTCAGTGAAAGCTATGTGCCACCCAGTTCTCCATCCGTTCATCCACCTGACTGTTCATCATCTGGTTTTGTCATTCAACAAGTGTGATTTTGGTGCTTGATTGTTTGTAACCAATGCTTTGAGTTGCGGGGAAACCGTATCAGTACTGTTGGTTTCTCTGCGTTCTGCAGTAGCAAATATTCAACCAAGATTTAATTCTTCATGTACAAATAAACAAGCATATCCATTTCATTAGTATGAAAATTTGCCTTTGTTTGTTTTTAATGAGTGGTAAAAAAAAATATGTATAGATCTTTCAATCAAGTTATCAGGGAAAGCCCACACAGAGGAACCATTAAACTGAACTTAACTGTTTATAATCTAAGTTGGAATTAAAGGCATAGGCATTATCATGCTGGAGGGCTGCTATCTGGAGTGGTAGCACTTCATGCATTTGAGATCAAAGAGCCTTTGAGGACTCACTCACTGCATGTCCTGGCAGTGCTGAGAATCTCCTGGGAGGCGGAAGCAAAGGACCTTCGGGACATGGGAGCCCAGCAGCCTCAGAGAAGAGCTGCTCTGCTACCTGGTTTCCCTGGTGTGTGACAAAGGCTTTCACTCCTGGGGAAGAGCCCCAGGGCTAGGAGTGTTTTCATCCCAAAGGCAGAGGGAACATCGAACCATCTGCGTCCAGGAATTAGTCTCCCTTGAAAAGCTGTGTCTTCCACTTTGCTGGGGGAGCTGAATTCTAGGTAGCAGTGGAAGATGGGAGCTGAGAGACCATGTCCTGGGCATCCTCAACCCAGGAACCGTCCTCCCACCTGACTCCACCAAATGCTGCAAGAAAAGCAACACTAATCCCACAGCCCCAAACCAAACAGCTCACAGCTGGCCAGCCCAGCAAAACAAATAAACCAGACCTCCTGTGAAGAGCAGACCAGAGTAAGCAAGACACAGACTCTGTTACTTATCTTTGTTCTGTCATCCACTGAAGGTTTGACGGGATGGAAGGTGTTGACACATAAAATCACATCTGGATCTGCTGTCATATCCCTAAGAAGGATGGAGTGAGGGGCTTCAGGAAGAAGCACATAGAAAATATGCTCCCTGCCTATCTTGATGGGACATAGTGGGCATGGCCTAGGGCTGCTGAAAGGCTGGTTTTTAATGGAGAAGGCTTTGGAGTAAGGCATAGCTAACCTGGAGAGCAGAACCTTTTAAATTTTCTCTAGTTGTAACCTATTTTGCCCAAGAGACTTTTATGAGACCCTGGGTATAGAGATATATAAAAATGAGTATACAAATCAGTCATTTACTGACTGATTAAGAAATTTATTCTAAGGCAATTATTTGGTATACATACAAGTTTTTTACCACTCATTAAAAACAAAGGCAAAATTTCATACTAATGAAATAGATATGATTGTTTATTTTTACATAAAGAATTAAATCTTGGTTGAATATTTACTACTGCAGAATGTAGAGAAGCCAACATTTTTCAGAATTGATCAGTTTTGATTTTATAGTTGTCAATACTGAGAATGCTGCTTCATATAAATATGTAGTATAAAACAGCAGAAATATGTTTAGGGCCATTTAAGAAATTGTTGGAAATTCTGTCCTAATCCCAAGCCAAAATTCATTTAGTGATTTTTTTTTTTAAATGAAACTCAAGTTAGCAACTCAAATAGCAATTTAAAAAAATTAGACATTCTGCCTGGGTGTGGTGGCACATGCCTTTAATCCAAGTATTCAGGAGGCAGAGGCAGACAGATCTCCGAGAGTTCAAGGCCAGCCTGGCCTACACAGCGAGTTCCAGGCCATCTGGGTCTACAGGGAGACTTTATCTAAAATAAATAAATAAATAAATAAATAACCACAAACAAAAAAGATAGCCTGACACAATATAATTAAGATATGCTAATTTGATACATGCTAAGGAATAATGATTGTAAAATTTAAGTCTTTGTTTTCTGCAATTAAACCATTATGTTTGTATAAGAGAGAAAATTTTGAATGCACAGTAAAAACACCGAAATTCATAATATAGACGTCTCCAGTCTGAGCCGAGGGTAAGGGTACAGATAAGCAGAGAGTGGCATTGCCCTGGCTAAGGGCCTGTGTTACCTGGCTCTTCCTCGCTGTGACAAATACCTGAAGTAATCTAAAGAAAAACAGATTTATTCTGACACAGGTTTCAGAGGATTGACTGCTCCACAGCTTTCAGGAAAGGCAGAGAAGCCATAGAGCAGAACTGCTTATCCCATTGGTGTGCCAAGAAGCGGAGGGACAGGAAGGTTCCAGAGACAACCCCAGTAACTGACTTCTCACCAGGCTCTACCTCCTACATCCTACCACCTCCCAGTATCAACAAGCTAGGAATCCATCAAAGATTAACCATTTTTTAGGTTAGACCCCCTAAGGATCTAATAACCACTCATGACAAGATCTACCCACTGGGGACCAAGCCTTCAACTGGAGAGGCACACCATCCCAACAAGGATGCGGGTTCTCAGATAATTAGCCCAACACAGCCATGCTGTTGCCAGAAATACAAGTCTAGATGGAAGCTATTCCTTCTTCTCTGCCAGTCATGTCAGTCTCACCAATATAGCTATTTATAATCTTTGAGTTTCTATAAAAGACAGACAGTGAAATCATTTCACCTAATAACATACTCGTGAAGTCATCCATCCCACAAATGCTATAGCAGAACTTTCTTAAGATAAGAAAGTTTTTGCTTCTTAAAGGCATGACTCCTCAAGGGTGGTTTTCAGCATCCATAGTTGGTTGAGTTACTAAAGTCATTTATTTGCCAAATTGGATCCTGGAGTAGAAAAATGACCTTAGTGGAAAAACTAGTATAATAAAAAAAAAACTGGTTTAATTAATTATAATGCACTAATATGGATTTCTGAGTTCTGACATATGTGCTCTGCTTATGAAGGATATTAACATTAGGGGAAATTGACTGAAGGGATCAGGAACTGCCTTCACTATTTTTGCAACTTCTGCAAATCTAGAATTATTCTAAACTAAAAGTAGGTAAAATAAAATTATTCAAAAAGTACTTAGTAGTGTTTTCCTCAAAGTAAATAATAAATTGACATAATTTATTATGTCAATTTTTTTCATCTAAGTAAATAATAAATTGACATAATTCTTTTTTCAATGTATATTTTTATTGATTTTTTGGCATTTCATACAAAACATCTTAATCATCTTTATACTCTCTCCCCACCCACCTTCCTGTAGCGCCCCCCCCCCACTGGATTTCATGCATTCTGTCATATATGTTACAGCCTATCGAGTCAAGTTATGCACCCAGATGATCCTCAGTGCAAGTTCATCCACTGGGATCTAGTCAGCCTATCTAGAGTATATCCATTTAATCCTGGCACTCTCCTGTTGGAGAACTTGCTCCATCAGGGAAAATGATTTAGTTGTTCCGGGAGAAAGAATAAGAGTCTACACTCATCATCCAAATGACATGAGCCCTGGGAGATGCAGCAGGGAGAAGCCGACAGGGGTCTGATGTTTGGAATGCGCAGTGGAACCAGGAAGACGGAAGAGCAGATGTGATGGGGGCCCCGCCCTCCAGGAGTTTGCAGAGCCTTTATCTCAAATAGAGGAGCCATTAAAGCTCTGCACTGATCTTGGGAGAAGGCCCTGTTTTTGTTTTAGAAGATAAAAAGGGAACCAAAGGCAAAACACTGAAAGGAAAAGTATAAGGAGAGAGGAAGAAGAAGGGGCAGGCCGAGGATGGGAGGAAGAAACAAGACAGCTGGAGGGGCCGCGGCTGCGGAGAAGATGGGAAGGCTATTCTGCTTTGGACTGCCCTCCTTCTCGACCCTCACCACCTCCCTTCTCCCTGACTCCTTCCTAAGGTGGACATGTCAGTGGTTAATTGTGACAGGCACTGTGGCAGTATCGAAGCTGCACTCGGGTCAGGGGAGGGCTGCTTCTAGCTCTGTGCAATAGCTGCAGGAGTTCAGGGCTGAGTGGTTTTCCCAGCTGCTAAGGTGCGTCAGATCATAGGTTCTCACACTAAGAGAGCCAGGAAGCCATGTTCTCGGTGATCACAAAAGCACTGAGGTACATACAAAACATGAGCCAATGGTTCTTGAACACATCCTTTGGGTCGGGCCTATGCTGAGTGCTAGGACACATGGTTATAGCATGGAAACGTTCCTGCCTGCCCTCTCCTACAGTGATGGTTCACAGTGTGGTCTTGGACAGCAATATCATAGCATCCGGGGACCCAAGAGAAGCTTGGACGTCCTCAGAGACTGAGGGTGTGGTTCTTGTTCTGTGCTCAGATCTCAGAAGATTCTTAGATGCTTAACATGCAGACACTACCACTGGGTGTGTGCTCAGCACATAGAAGACAGGCGCTGGGGGCCCAGCAGCGATAAGGAAAGCTGTGTCCCCATCTTCTCTCACCAACTGACTTCAGGCCCCTGAAGGCCCTCAGTTGCACCTATAAGGGACCTGTTGATGGGAAATCCAAAGCTTTCCAGGGCAGGGACATAACAATGGTCACAATGCTAATGTCAACTTTAACTGTTGATTCTGGGGAGCTCTTGCCAGGCTGTGCTCAGGTATATCCCTGTAGGCCAACTCCACTGGCTGAATCAATTGACAGTAGAAGTCAGTCCTGCCATCATCTCAGTGAGGAGGACAGAAGCTTGGAAGGTTGCAGCTCTGAGAGCCTAGGCAGCAAGCAGGTTGTACAGTGTGTGGGTCAGGAGAGCAGCAATTGTCTGGGGGGTGGGAAGGGCTGAGCCGGGCACTGTGGCACAGAGGCCAGTCTTTGGATTGACAAGTAAGAGAAGAGCCGAGGGAGGCTTTCCTGCCTTCTGTGCAAAATGACACTATCTATCAGGCACTGCTCCAAGGATTCCACCATTAAGTGCCTTCCTCCTAAACACTGGTCCCTGTGGGTTCCCCAGTCACAACTCAGTTGCTTTCTGTCCTGCCTCAGCCCTGGGGGTACAGAGAAGTTCTGCCCCTGTGGTTTCTTTGGACACCTGAGTTCGCCATGTGAAACCTAGATTTAGGCTGGCCACTGAAACACAGCCCTTCTCCCTTTCTTCTTCAAGTTCCACCCAGAATATGCCCCAGTAGTATAACCTGGATTTGTAGGAGCAGTGAGCGTGGTGAGAATCAGCCTGGTAGGGAGGAAGAGGCGGACCGAAATGGGTAAATTATTCTCTGTGTACTCAGAGAAGTTCCCTGAATGAACAGTATTCCCTCCAATGGAGCCAGGGAGTGCTCCCGTGCTGGCCAAATAATCCAGGACCCATGGAGACACAGAGCAGGAGACAGGCTGGGTGGGCACTGTTGTGGGCGGGGTGCACTGAGGTCTCCTGGGAAGGAGACGGGCTCCAGTGTAGGCTTGGCAGATTGGCAGGGATTCCAGTAACTGCAAACATGGGAGATGAGGCTTTCCAAACCAGGATGTGAGCCTAGAGAATTACGCACGGGTAAGAACAGCGTCAGCGGGGAGGTACTCTGTGGCCCCTCACGGCCCCCCGCCCCCCTTCCCGCCCCCGCAGCCCGGAGGCCTGCATGGTTTCCCATAGCAGCAGACTCTGCAGGTCGTTAGTTGCAGCCGGGGAAACACCTGCCCTTGGCCCGTGCCAGGTTTTTATGTTGTCTTCATTGCTTTGGCTTATCTCATTTATGATTATAAAAAGATTCTTGGCAGCTGTCATCAAATCCTAACCGTGCCTTTAATGTCCCCCATATATCCTGAACATGTCAGGAATTCTACACTGCACGTTTATGTATTTCTTTTGCTATAATAAAATGTTAGAAAAAAATGTAACTTCAGTGGAAGGGCCTATGAGGATAGTAAAAAACATAAACGTACACATCCTTCTAGTGCTTGAGAAATGTGTGTGCCCACACGCACATCAGCACACTCATGTTACTGACATGGTCCCAACCTTCATAAAATCAGGGGCTCCAGAGGGAACAGACTGCAGAAGCGTAGAGATTCGGAACAGTCAGGCCATTGCAGGATGGTGGCTTGGGCGGGCAGCCTCAGGGCTCTGGGTGAAGGTACATGACAGTGATGTACTTTCTTGCTTCTCCTAGGGTCAGTCATTGTTAAGTGGCTTCTGCATGGCTGTGGAAAGGGGGTGCTGAAGCTCTGACTCCATATCTACATCACCTTCTTATGAACGCTGTCGTGCCTCAAATCAGTTCTAGCTGAATGCTCGGACTTACCTGCTACAGTGGAGGGCTCAGATTAGCACCTCAGCATCAGGCCGTCGAGGCTGAGGTTTTGGACTGTCTCATCTGTCCATGGGCTTTAGTCTCTGCTCCACTCCCCTTGTGAGGAGCCAGTTTACCAGGAATTGCAGTCTCCTCCTGAGCATCCTTTTTGGTTGCTCCTGGGATCCATGTAGTACCTTAGGGCCTGTCTTGGGTAAAGGACTTCTTTGGTACTGGATTCACAGCTCCCTGGATCTGTTCCCTGGCTCAACAGCCTTCATGTTATGTAGGATATCTGGGTCTGGACTTCCAGCAGCCTTCTTAGATCACACACACACACACACACACACACAGAAATACACACAGACACATGAGGCATTGCTGCCAATCTTACTTTTGGTTTGGTCTGTGCCTGGGCTTGTGGCTCATCTCATGGCCAACACAGACCTATTTGTAGATGCCCCTGTACCCAGAGGAATCACTAATAAATTCATCTGGGAGCTGATGGGTTATCAGGCAGCAAGTCTTTACTGAACACTTACAGTTTTCCTGGGCTGGGAAAGGATGGTGGAGACAAGATAAAATATGTAGACACATTCCTGATCTCAAGTCATTAAGTGCAGTCAAGTCCAGTGGTCCTCAGCTTTTTTTTTTTTATGAGGCAGAGGGCATCTATAGTACAGGTATTCAATGGTTATGTCTTACTTTATCCACAAGAGGAGCTAAAGCACAAAACTTTTTGGTAGAAATTCCAAAGCCTTGCACCACGTGAACACAGTGTAAAGGCTTCTTCCAGGAAAATCAGAAAGGGTCCACATTATTCGGGGTTCCTGGATATACTAATGGTTGCCCAGGTTCAGCTGCCACAGAAGCCGTCTGAAATGTCCAGAATCATAAACATGGAACGGGGGCAGTAGTTTTGAACAGATGTTGTGAGCTCAAATCTGCCTCTGTCACTACAGCCTACACATTGTGCACACCCAGGAAGCCAGACGGGGCATCTGGAAGCAGGGTCTCCCCTGAGCAGACAGTGCCCACCCTCCTGTGTGCTGCCAAGAGGGTAACAGCCAGGGCCTGGGGCCCAGGAGATTCATTCTGTTCCCTCTACTTAGCTTTGGGACTGGAGGTCAGGTCAGGAGGCCAGGGGCCAGGTTCCTTTCTCCCCTGAGTGTGACCTTCTCACACATGGCTTTATGACACACTGGGAATGATGAACAGCCACAGGAAGGACCAGTAACAGACTGGAAGATTCCAATGTCTTGGCTTTCCTAGGGGAACCTCAAGAACCTAGTCCCCAAACAACATGGAAGAGAAAAGAGCAGGAATGGTGGGCGAACTCTGACAGACTACCTCAGTTGCAGGAACCCGGCTGCTAATGCTGTCTGTAAGTAAAGCTGAAGTGAGTTAAGGATGACGTCTCCAAGCTGCTTAGAAGATCTGTGACAGCGAGCCTGCTTGGATGGTGGTTCCTTCCTCTGAGTCCCTCCAGCGTGGTACTCGGGTCCTCCTGTCTCACAGTCCAGCTAGTCATAGCACCATTCCCCCTACTGGACCAGGAGTGACAGAGGTGAGACTTCATCTCATTTGTCCCAGCCCTGGACACTCAGCTGCTACCCATTTGTAGAATGAGTGGACTGATGACCTCCCTGTCTCTCCAAGTCCCTCTCCAAGAGGAGAAGAGGTTCTAGGCTCTCACGGCCCTTCCAAGGCCTCTTGCTCTCTGCTAAGTAAGGATTTGGAGGCTGTTTCTGATTTGAAAATTGAAGCCGGAGTGTTTTTAGTGCTGTTTTCCAAAATCAACATTCCCAAGGAGATCTGGGGCGGAGAGGAAACAGTGCCCCTGGACCTTGGAAGAAAGGATCAGTGTGGTTCCATTATTTAATTAGGCGGAAGAATGCTCTCGTGGGCATTCCTCCTGAACAAAGGGGAGGGTGCATGGGAGAGGCGGTTCTCCCAGTATAAGGAAACCTGGGCTAGGAGGCGCTGGGGGCAAAAAGTCAGGGTTACTACTGCCCCAAAGATATTGAAAATTGTGTGCTTTTGTCACTTGGGACCTCAATTTCTCATATGTCTAATGTCAGTGTGGTTTTTTTCAGGAATTATTGTAGGAGTCATTTTGGGAACCGTCACATAAAAGCTTTGACAAGCTCTGAAAACCATACTGTTTTAATGAAAAAAATGCATTGGGTGATGGGTGTGCTGTGTGATCTTGGCTTGGTTTCAACCCTCTCTGGACCTTCAATTCTTTTTGAAAAAAAGAAAGAAGCATTGGGTTGGATTGGATTATCCTCATGGTTGCTTAGAGTTCTGAATGTTTGCTGGCTCTTCTATTCAGAACAGGTTCAAGGAGACATGAACTTAATTAGTTTACATTTCGAGGCTTGCCAGTATTTGTGTGCTAATACATCACTGTCGCTGTCACCAGTGAACAGTCATAAAGTGCTGAGAGCTGTTCTTGACCTTGTGCTTCTTGTCACTCTATTGTTTAGTTTTTGAGTTACTGACTTCCTGTGTCTCGTGGTTCATCTACACCAACACTGTCCAGGGAACCATACAATAGGAGCCACATATGTAATTGAAATATTCTAGTAACCTTAAACATCTAGTAACATTAAAAAATATAAGCAGAAATGAGACTTTTCTTTTGGTTTTTTTGAGACAGAATCTCCCTGTAGCCCCAACTGGCCTAGAACTCACTACATAGACCAGGCTGGCCTTGAACTCTGAGATCTGACTGCCTCTGCTTCCTGAATGTTGGGATTAAAGGCATGAGACCAGCTCAAAACTTTGATAATGTTTTGTTCAATCCAATGTATTAAAATTGTAATATTTAGCATATATTAAATATAACATATAGTACATATTTTATGCTAAAATATTCATACTCCTAAGTTCTTTCTGCTGGCATGTAATTCAGTACTCCCTGTTTGGTGAGACTGATAGTTTTGAGCATCGTTTTATAGCTGAGGAGATTGAGGTTTGGGGAGAGCAAACACCTGTTCAAGGCCATAGCATAAGTAGGAACAGAGCCCGGACTTGAGCCCAGTTATTTTGGTTCCAATGAGGAAGGAGTTCTAGAAAGGCAGCCACCTTCATTTGCTTGTCCATTTGCCTGGCAGCTTACTTATTAGTTAATTAAATGGAAGCTTTGTGCTGGGTGCTAATAAGGAAACTTTATCCTCCTCTGTTTTAAGGGGAAGCAGAAATAGAGAGGGCTATTCATTGTGTTGCTGTTTCTTTTGTTTTCAGAGTTGTGAGAAAGATGAGTTTGTCAGGATCTTTATCTTTCTATCTGCATGCCTGCTTTAGCAAGTTCCATGAACCAGAGCTACAGAGCATTCCTGCACTCAGACTGTATTTCCTTTCTTCCTCTCTGTCCTGACTCTGTGGGGCCCCAGCCCAGCCCCTCTTTTCCTCCTTTGACTCTATGTCTCGGAGCCTGGAGATGCTTTTCCAGACAGTCTCTGCTAGACTTGACTTTGGCCAAACTAAACGGTGTTTTCTCTAGCGAGGTGATCTCAGCTCCTTCTTTATAAGAAAAGACACCATCTTTTACTTTCCTAACAAAGATTTTAGTTTCGGGACCTGAGGCCTTGCTGCTATAAGTCAAGGTGAATCTATGTTGCTCTGGGGAGTACCTGGTGTCTTGTTAAGGCACACTGCTTATCAGAGGTATCAGGGGGTGGTTTTAGAAAGATAGATAGAGGATCCCAGCCTTGAGGGCAGGGGATAGAGATGTGCAAGCCAGTTACGATCAAGTGTTGATGGTCACTTGGAAGTGCTGGCTCGAAGGCGGTGCTGACCGGGAGCAAAGACAAGGCTCCAGGCTCCTGAGCTGAAGTGCACAGCGGCACAGGGAGGGTAATGGGCCGGGGGAGTCTGGATCTGAGGTTAGAGAGGAAGGGACCTTTTGCCTCAGGCCCATGAGCTGAGCTACTCTGTGTCCTCCCTGTGCTTTTGTTCCTGAGAAATCACAGAATTCTTGAGATGAGGAAATCCTAGATGGCAGCCGCTCTGGTCCCTCGCTCTGACATTGTCCACAATAATGGGCTCAGTCAATGGTCTGTGACATCCTCATGTTCCTGTTCAATATTCAGGACATAATCATATTATCAATTATTCATGCTTTATTGGACATTTAGACAAACTGGTAAGTGGCCTTATGCCTTTAGTGAAGCAGCCATCTAATTAAAAGCATATGTCAAATCATGCATAAAATGGGAGTTTCCAAGGTAGAGTAGACGGAAATCATAGGTGCAAACTCCTTGTGGACATGATCAGTCTTTTTCTGTCTTATTAGTCGTTGGAAGGCATTTCGGTGCTGATATGCTTGCATACACAGTATCTTGCTAAGTAGCTGTAGGTATACTGCAAACATACTATGGTGCCTGAGACAAGTCTGGGGGTGGCTTAAATGGATGGCATTTTTAAATGGTCTCTGGTGATAGAAGCCCAGGTGACTGCTGACACAGCTATGAGGAAGTCACCGTGTGGAGACACAAATCTGAAGAGTTTTCATCAGTTTATTTATTTTTGAGACTGTTAGTTTGAGCACAAAGTTCAGCAGTACGTTCATACTGCTGTGCATCTAATCTCTAGGACTCTTCATCTTCAGAACTGAAATTCCAGGCCCATTAAACAGCAATTCACTGTTTCCTTTTCAGCTCCCCCCGCCAGCCCCTGTCACGTCCTCGCCCCTCCCACCCCGCCCCCCAAACCACATCTACTTTGTTTTCTATTAGTTTTACTACTCTGGAAACCTCAGGTAAATGGAATCATACAATACTTGTCCTTTGGTTTGGTTTGGTTTTTGGTGGGAGGCAGCTGCCCTTCAATGGGGCTCACCATTAAACCAGGGTTATTTTGTTTTCTAAATTTATTTTTAATTTTTAAAAATTTATTTTTATTTTATATGTATGAAGGGGAGCAGCAGAGGGGGAGGGAGAAGGAAGGGGAGGAGGGGGAGAGTGTTTGCCTGAAGGTATGTAAGTCCACCTGTGTCATGCAAAGTCCATGGAGGGCAGAAGAGTGTGTCAGATCCCCTGGAACTGGAGTTATGGACTATTGTTAGCTGCCATGGGGGTGTTGGGATTTGAACCCAGGTCTTCTTCGAGAACTGTCAGTGCTTTTAACTGCTGAGCCATCTCTCCAGCCCCCAGTACTTGTCTTTTTGTGATTGGTTTATTTTACTTAATATAAAGTCCTTACAGTCCATCCAGGTTATAGCATATGTCAGAATTTTCTTCCCTTTAAAATATGAATAATATTCCGTTGTGTCCTATCTTAAGGGCTGCTATAATGCAATACTGTGTACTGGGTGATTCATAAACAACAGATGTATTTCTCCTACTCTAGAGGTTGGAAAGTCTAGGTGATAGCATGTTTGGTGTTTGATGAGAGCCGTATTTCTGGCTCATGAGTACTTTTTCACTGTTTGTCCGCCCGGTGGAAGCTGTGAGCTCCCTTGATTCTTTTTGTAAGGGTATGCATCCCCTGCATGAGTCTTCTCCCTCTGGGCCTATGCACCTCCTCAGGCCCCACCTCCCAATACCATTATCCTCGGGGTTGGGATCTCAACATATGAATTCCGGAGGGCATCAATATTTAGATCAGAGCAAGTCACATTATGTTTATGTATCCATTTGTTGATGGACACTCAGGTTGCTCTCACCCTTGAGTTACTAGGAGCACCTGAATGCCTTGAGACCCTGCATTCAGATTTTGTGTGTGTATGTGCCCAGAAGTGGAATTGCCGAGTCATTTGGTAGCTCTTTGAAATTGTGTGTGGACTCACCTTGCTGTTTGCCCTCCCAGCCACATCAGTTTCCGTCCCCATCAGCAGTGGACAAGGCTTCCAGCATCTCCACATCCTCACCAATGCTGTTTATTTGTTTATTATTTTTAGTAGCTTCCACTGAGTGTATGTGGCATTTCACTATGGTTTTCTTTTGCTTTCCCTAACAAGCTGTAACATGGAGCGTCTTTTTTATTACTTGTTGACCATTTGTATATCTTCTTTCTTTTCAAGTCTTATGTCCATGTTTTATTGTTTTTTCATTGAGCAATCATAGGAATTATTTGTGTATTCTGAATGCTATTCACTTACCACCAGATATGTGATTTACTGTAGAGAGCCGCGGATTGCTGCGTCTTAAAGATGGCGCCTGCTCCTGCCCCCCACCATCCCGAGGTGGGCGCTCTCTGGAGGAAACAGCTCCATAATTGGCTGTGGCTGAGGTCTGGCCCTGCTTCCGCCTGTGTGCGCCTATCTGCTTTCACCACGTGGTAGTTTGGGGTTGGCTGGCAGGAGGGAATTTAACTCTGTGGCGGGCTTTGGGGGGGCGGGGAAGAAGAAGCAGTAAGGAGAGGGAAGAAGAAGTTAGAAAGTTAAAAGCCAAAAGGTTGTTCAAGGTTCCTGAATAAACTGCTTTTGGAAGAGTCCGGAGTCGCGTCTTCCTTGCTGGACGAGGCGGGCGCGACAATTTACAAACATATTCTCCCAGTCCATGGATTACTCTTTGCTCCATTTTGTTCCCTTGGATGCACAGAATTTTAATTTTGATGGAGTCTAAGAGATTGACTTTTTTTCTTGATATGTTTATTTTATGTGTATGAATATTTTGCCTACATGTATGTAAGTGCACCATGTGCATGTAGTGCCAGAAGAGAGCATCAGATTCCCTGAAACTATAGTTACAGATGGTTGTTAGCTGCCATGTGGGTGCTGGGAACTGAACCCCAGTCTTTCACAAGAGCAGCCTCTTAACCCCTGAGACAGCCCCAAGATTGCCTTTTTATACAACCATGAATTGGTGAGCTATATTGTCAAGAGACAGGCTTTGGTGACCAGGGTAAATATTTGAACCTGAAGTCCAGAACTGAGGCACCAAATCAGGGCCTCTGAGGTGCCTGGGACTGGCAGTGTCTAGAACTTTGGTACTGGAACGTGTGGTAGGAAGGCTGCTTCTACCTGAGTGCGTTGAGCTCCTGGGAAACAGAGATCAGACTAAGGCTCTTTTTTGGCGGGGCCCAGGCTTGCAGTTGGAGCGCACTAGGCGCAGAAGGTATGGCTGTAATGTGAAAGGCAGCACCTGTTAGTCCTCTAATTGCACTAACTGCTAAATGTCCACATTTAGGGAAACTCATTTATCCTACTTGGGAGAGGATCAGGGAAGAAAAAGACACTGACCTCAATTTATGTTTTTCAGGATTGACAGTGCTAGAATCAGATGTGCCTCTGGGACTCAAGGATGGTTTCCTCTGGGGAGACCCTGTCTGTCTTCCTCTGTAGTTTAGAGGAGCTCTGGGATGCCCTAGAGCCATTACCCAGGATGGGCCTGGAAGCTTAGACTTCCAGCATGTGACCTGATCCTCCTAAACTGCCAGCAGTAAGAGAGAATGTGTCCAAAGACACCAGAAACTCAGTCCGCTAGCCTGAATAAGCATTGCAAAAGACTTCTAGTGAGGGGTGTCCTTTAGGGCTGAACTCTTGAGTCTGGTTGGACAGTAGCTTTTCCCATGAGGAAAAGAGAGAGACTGAGCTGGGTGCGCCCATTAGGGCTTCCCATATGGGAAGCAAAGGCCCTTTTGTTGTGTCAGCAGGGCCACAGTTAGAGGCAGTAGGTATCCTGGGTGGCTAACAAAGCCGGCACTATGACTCGCTTTTCATTCACAGGAGAGGTGGAGGGCTGTGACACAGAAGAAGCTTCTGTGGTAGCTGCAGCTTCTCCCCTGGTCTTGAGTAGTTAACTCTGCTCACCTGTAATTCACATTCCCCTCTGAGTAAAGTCAAAGCTGTGGAGCTAGTTGGGCCCTTAAGTACAGTTCAGAAATGGCTATTGATCCTTGAAACGACCTCAGAGGCACCTGCGCTGCTACTTCTGCTATCAGCCACAGTACCTATGAGGAATTCTGGGAAACGCACTGTTTTCTGCCCGATACAGTACCGTACAGTCTATTAGCCCTTACAGTTGAAGCCTGGAGTGCCTGGTTGGCCGCCTTAAATGTGTGTGCCCACAAAGGTGTCTGACCTCAAAGACCTACAGCCCAAAGAAGAACCCTTTGGGGACTCTCTAGCCTCACTTTCTCCCTTCTTAGGATGGGCAGGAGGCAGGCTGTAGGAGATCCAGCTAGACAGAGTTCTAACACACTGGTGCTGGGGTTGTGGGGGGCAGGCCTTGCAGAATGAACGCTGCAGAGAGCAAGAAAGAAGTTGATTTGTGGAGAGCCTTGAAGGCCAAGGGATTGTATATCGATGTTGAAGGCTGAGGGATTGGATCAGGGAAGAAAGGTGAGAAAGTGGTTGTGGTGTAGAGGGACTGTGACTGAGATGCTTTGGGAGTTGGGGTTCAATAGAAGGTGGTAAGAAGAGGCTGCAAGACCCACAGGTTTAGAGAACTGAAGATGTGTTTGTACTAGAAGTGGAGGTTTTAGACATTTGTTTGTTTCCACTGGCCCTCTTTGGAGTCACTCTGTGATGGAAAAGAGAGTGTTAGGTCTCTACACACAAGACTTCTTAGACAAAGCTCATCAGCAACCTGCAGAAACTGTCTCTGGGCTGGGAGGGAGGCTCTGGCATCGCCTCTGGCTCCTGGGAATCCAGATGTTCACACTGCTGGGAAGAAGCTCATTTTAAAAGATCCAATAGTTTGTAATAAGATGCAATTTTCTCCTGAAAGCAATTAGTATCTGCTAATTTCTTTGTGCACAATGACTTTCAAGCACAAATCCCAGGCTCCATACATAGCCTATTAATCACATCAAAAGATTCAGACTTCAGCATTTAAGTAATGAAATATACTAATATACAATCTTCCTCCTCAACGAAGACAAGAGAGCTTATATCTGAAATTCCAGATCTGATGAGAATACAACTTAATGTTGAAGAGGATGAGAAAAAATTCAGATGAAACAAAGCAGGGTGTGGTGGTGGCTCACACCTGAAGTCACATCATTCCAGAAACTGAAGTAGGAGGATCACCATGATTTTGAGGTCAGCCTGGGCTACAGAGTAAGTTGCAAATAAGCCCGGGCTAGCATGAGACCTTTTCTCACCAACCCCAAAATGGGGACAGCTGAAGGAAGCCTCCCTAGGAGGTCTGGCCCATCCAGGTAGTAAGGAGAACAGGAAGTGAAAAGGGGGTTAGTGCTCATTCGGAAGTGAAGAGCCTGAAAGGGAGCCCTGAAGTACTGACATGTAATACTGGTTCTTTTCAGAGTCTGCTTAAAACCAGTCTCGCGTTGGGATAGGCAGCCGTGCTTGTCTAGTTGGTGGTGCTGTTTTGGGAGGTCTTAGAAGGTGTGGTCATGCTGGAGGAAGTACGTCACTGGGGGCCAGCTTAGAGAGTTCTTAAGCCTTGCCAAATCTTTAGTCGTGTTCTGTTTCCTGTGCCCGCTTGAGGATGTGAGTGCTTAATTGCTGAGTCTGCTACAGCCACCTCTGCCTGCATGCCTCCCTGCCATGCTGGACTCTTGCCTCTTTGGAACCACAAGCTAAATAAATTCTTCCTTTTATAGATTCCCTTTGTCAGTGTTTCTATCACAACAGCAGAAAAGTGACTAATACAGGTCTTGTGAGCCTGATGTGTCTATGTTCCCACAGGCCCTTTTTGAGACATGATGTCAGGTTGGGAAATAGTTTTCTAAGGGGATAAATTCAGACATTCAAAATGAGTCCCCTCAATGCAACTGTTAAACAAGAAGGTTCTCAGACTCACTTGAAGGTTTGTTGAACTATTTAGGATCTGACCAGAGAAGGTCTCTTAGTCAGGAGACTAGATAACCGTGCAGGGCTATCATAGCCCTTTGAAGACTTTTCCAAGGTAAGAAATTTCCCTTAATGAGAGAATTCCATTGGAGAGAAGTTTATAGTTCTGTACTATGCCCTTTGGAGGAAGTGATGTCTGTCCTTGTACCTATATAGAAATGACTCTAGAGGACTAGAGGTTTTTTTCAGTGTTACTTACTATGAAATGGTGACCATGGCTGATGGGGGTGCAGTTAGCATTTTTCAGGGAAATTTTCTAGTAGGCATGACCCTCCATTTTTAGCATGTTCGATGGAAAACAAGCAATTCATTGCAAAAAGTATAAAGGTCCAGTCTCTACTCTGACATTTTCCCAACTGAGGAATCTAGAAGTGACTCAAGCTGTGTGAACCACAGGCTCCTCATCTATAGCAAATGATACATCAAATAACTTTTGCTGAAGAATAAACAGAAAACAGAAGCATAGAGGCTTAGGACAATAAGCATACAGTATTTCCTATGATTCTGTAAACTGGCTAGGTAGTGTTTTGAGTTTTAGGTCTAGGCTACCTCCACTGGAGCTCAGTGGTCCAGGATGGCCTCATGCCTATGCCTAGGTGGGATGGTTGGAGTATCTGGACTTTACTCTCCTTGGCTTCTTATTCTGTAGGAAGCTAGCCTGTGCTTCTTATTTACATAATGGCAAAGAGTTCAAAGAAGCTCCACTTAACATCATGTTTGTGAATGCCTCTCTGGCCAAAGCAAGGTATTCAAACCTGATCCAAAGGATGGAGAAACTGCGATGAGGTGCAAAACACTGGCTATTTTTTGCAGTCTGCCATAACATCTATGACAAAGTCTAACTCCATGGGTTACTGTGAGGCTCCTATGAGATGACAAAGCTCTCCACATGGCACATAGTAGGCTTTCTGAGGCTGGAAATCCCCTTTTCTCCTCCTTCTGGATTAAGAGGCTGTCTTTAATGAAAGACACAATGGATCCGTTGACTCTAATTCCATTCTCTTTCAGAGCACATGGAAATTGAAGCCATGTGGGACTTAATAAGAGATCAAATGGTATCTTAAACATCCCAGGGCAGCAGCCCTGTCCCCAGAGCCTGGGGCGGCTCCTGTGAAGGGATCTGTCTTTTCTGGTGTTCTGGACCTCTCTCCTCCCAGTCCCATGCAGGTTGGTCTTTTTTTTTTTTTTTTTTCTCATTACAAATTGCTTGTAAGCACACACATCCCCAGATGCCTGCATAAAAACTGGCATTAAAGTTGGGTAATGGTAGAGGGAGCCTTGTTATGATGAGTGCAACCACGAACTGTTCCCAGAACTCTTGTTCCACTTGGAAAGCCCAAGGAAGCTGTGTACTTCCCAAATACAATCTGACAGCCTCTTTCCAGTGAGCTGGAGGAAGGAGGACATTGGTTTGTACACTCTGCTGGTAAACCCGTTATCCTGGTGATGGAGTTTAGGGGGTGGAAGACAGAGGAAACCCTCTGAGGAAGGAAACCCCAAGAGACAAAGAAACATTTGAGATCGTTAAAGAACTCTGATGGTGAGTTTTCCTAGAGACAGATACTAAAAGATCTGGCACATGTCAGAGAGGATTCCTTGGCACATCACAGAGGACCAGGATCCTGCCTTTGTCTAAGGGCTCTTCAACATCCCAGCAAGGTGGGAGTGAATAATGGGCTTTGGGGATGCAGAATCATCACTCCTTTCCCAGGAATGCTATTTCTTCTGTGTTTGGTGGTCTCTCCTGCATTTTGATTCTCAGTTCACTGATGATGGTACTGGTGATAAAATGTTAATGATCAACCTTGTGCAAGTGCCCTCTGACAAGTGTGTGGGCTGTGTATACCGCTATATTAGATGATAGCCCATCTTGTGTCCAGTATAATAGATGATAACTCATCCTTGTGTCCTGTATACTAGATGATAACTCGTCCTTCTGTCCTGTATACTAGATGATAGCATATCATTGTGTCCTGTATACTAGATGATAGCCCATCCTTGTGTCCTATATACTAGATGATAGTGCATCCTGTGTCCTGTATACTATATGATAACCCATCTTGTGTCCTGTATATTAGATGAGAGTGTATCCTTAGCCTCCTGCCAGGGTAGCATCCAGGGTTCATACAATGGCCAATGTAAGTCTCATAATCAATATTAAGCTTCTGGAAATGAGAAGCTATAGACCTGAGCCTGGAAGGTAAAAGGAGCTGTAGGCTAGGAAGCAGAAACTGCTTTTTAGAAAGCTGGTCAGAACCAGAATAGAAGGAGAGGCAAGAGATAAATATTCATCCAACCTTTTCTGTATGGTAGAAACAATGCTACAGGTTTACATCAGTTCATTTTTGTTGTTGTCTGTTTCTTTTTTTTTTTTTTTTTTTTTTGAGTCAGGATCTCACTCAGTGACCTTGGCTAGCCTGGAACTCCCTATATAGATGAAACTGGTCTCAAACTCACAGAAATCTTCTTGCCTCCCGGAATGATGGAATTAACAGCTTGAGCCACCACACCAGGACCTCATTAAACAGCATCATGTTTAACACTTCCCTGTAGATGGTTCTCTTCTGTGATAGCCTTTGACACACCTTTGTTCCAGGCAGGGCTTTGTGGTTAATTTTGGCCATTACTGACTTATAGAAGTGATGGCCACCACTTCTGGGCAAATGCGTTGAATGGGGATGCATGCAGTAAACAGGTGACAGACACTTGGTTGAAGCAGCCTAGGTTGTGGACTTTTCAGGTGAAGGACAATTGCTTTGGGGAGATTGCTGGACCTGGATCTGACTTTGCCTGAGTGATAATAGTAAACCTTTGTTTTAATCTACTGGCATTTGGGGTTCTTTATTATTGTTCAATGTAGCCCAGTAAATGTACTCATTTTACAAATGAAGAAACTAGGCCTCTAATTAGGTCAAGAACTTGCCAACGATGCACTGATTATAAATGAGCACCACAGGCTTTGCATCTAGGGTACAGCTCTAGGGCTTAAGCTCTTACCCATAAGATGACCTGACAAGTCTTGATCCATGAGAGATCAGTAAAGCACTTCGCAGGGCAGAAGTAAACTGTTGAGAGCAGGAGGTTGTGCTGTTATAGGTGAGGGGTGTGCTGGAATGGGAGACAGTGTCCTGTCCTAGGCCGGTCAGTTCACCAGGGTGCTGTGCTTCTACTTCTGCTGCTTAGAGGGGCAGCCTTGCCCACCTGGCTGGTCATGTTGCCACGGATACCTGCCTACTTCTGAAGAAAGGACAGAAAAAGCTGTTTCACTTACATCAGGGAGGATGGGATGAACCAAGGTGGTCTGTGTAGAGGTGGAGACATGTTACCAGGGACTGGGCCGAGGAATTCTCTGTTACAGTCCTAGATCACTGCAACCCATGGCTGAGAGAGCTTCTGGTGATGTCTTTCTCCAACTGTTTCTCTTGGCAGAGTTCTCCACAGTGGCCCCAACTTACAATGAAGGCCACATACCCAGGAGGGGTTTTTACCACCCAGCTTGGCCAGATGAGTGAGGTGCTGATGTGTGGCCAGGTTTCCGAAGCTTGCCTGGACATGAGATCACCTGGGGCCACACACTAGACCCCTTCCTAGCACCCTAGGGATTCCACTAGAGTCTGTTTGTTGCTCACTGTGGGATCCCTGGTTTAACCAGCCCTCTGGGGACTTATACTCTGACAAGTTTACAGTCAGTCAAGCAGTGCCTAGTGGGTCCCCCCTGGGCCATTGGGGTGCTGAGAATATGGGTGACATGCCCTCTAGTATCCTGAGCACAGTATGGAGCCAGAAAAACTCAGTTGTCTATTACATTTCTTTCCATTCTAAGATGAATTTAGTTTGAAAAAGATTTATCCAGTTGAGCTTTTTGGTTTTGGTTTTCAAGATGAAAACCACTGGCACACTCTGTCTCTCAGTGTTCGGATGGCCAATCCATATGAGAAGCTGCTTTGAAGTCTCCCTCCCAGGAAGAGCTGTGATTCTCCAGAGACGTGGTTTGTATTTTACCTGAGCAGCACAGTGAGTCTTGTAACTGATAGAATTACTTTTTTGCTGTAGCATATGGAAACCCAGACTCAGATTTAGAGTTCTTCTTAGCAAGGATTTATAATTCACTTACTTCTCTACGCAGCTTTCAGTCACTTGCTACACTATCATCTTCCACTCCCTATCTTACGTGGATGTATGTAAACTTCCACAAATTCTATTTGGAATGAGGTTAGATGGACATAAATCAAGATCATTCCAGGAAAATGGTTTCAGAGACTCACCTGGGCAGAGCTTCAGCAAAGAGTAGCCTCCTGAGCAACCCTGAGGGACGGAGAGGGAAAGTGAGCAGCCTGGGGCCTCAGGACAGAAAGGCGGAATGAGGAGGAACCAGGCATCCTGATGTTGGTGAGTTCTACAACACCACCTCAGGGTGGTTGTGGGTGGGAGGGCCATCTCCGGCAGGCAGCACAAACATTTCCCAGCACCCAAGGCAGTTGGGAATGGATTCCTTTGGGTTTCAGTAACTCTTCATTTTTCGGAATATCAATGAAAGTACATCCATTTAAAGGAAGGGAGCAGACTCCATCCAGGTGTCTTAGCTAGTTGTAGGAGAGCCTTCAGAAGGGATGGAGTACCAAATTCATTGGTGGGGATGGTGGATTAGTGAACCAGGCTATCCCAGTGCCTGAGGTATAAAACTGGCAGGAGTGAGGATGTATCCTGGGCAGAGAAATTTTTAAAAAGGGCTTTTTTCAAAGGTCTTAGGCCTCTGTGAGCCTCCACTCAGTTTCCATGACGTCGAAAGAAGGGAGCAGAGAGGCCATTCGAAGCTTTGCCAAAAGTTGTTGCCGTTTTCACAGTATTTCCCCGTGTGTGCCTGGTTTTAAGCCCTGTCCTGTCTGAGAGAGCATAGTGTTCAGATGTGCCTCTCGCCTACCTCATAGCGTGGAAACCCAGGAGCACAGCTTGGAGCTATAGGGTTTGTGTTCAGGGCAGAAGGTTGGAAGCCACAAGCCAACTCGCATGCCCAAACTGCCATTCCAGGCACCTTGCCCTTTCTGGCTAGTGCTCTTGTGTTTCCTCTGGTCTCTTGATTCAAAGGTGTTCTGGCTATGTGGGCTCTGGCCCTGCGGCTTTGTGGCTGTTCAGATTCTATGGCCCTTTTGGGGCTAGCTGTGGCCTACCCCTTCATGAGACACATGTGTGTGCATGTGTGTCTGAGTGTGAATGTGAGGCTGCTGGGCACACAGAGGCCCGCCGACGTCTATTACATGGAGAAACATCTGTTTTCTACAGAACATCCAGAGTATCAGATGTTTTACTGCAAGGAACCCATTTTTTTTAATAAAACGAAAATGAGACGTGGAAATCAAGGTAACCACATTTTCAATGTTTATAGAAGATAAAGGTTTAACCACAAGTCTTTCATCAAGTGGAAGACAATAGAAAAAAGCTTAGGGAATGCCCTTTGGCTGTCCTCGCCTCCACAGTGAAACCTCGCAGAATCTCACCTCATACAGGATCCTCGGGGCAGCTGGAAACATTTAGTGATGTGTCTAGATGTTGTTGTGCAGTGGCCCACCATCGACCTGTCCGGCTGTGGACAAGGAGAGGGTAGAGCAGATGAAGGGGTCGGGCTCAGTGGTGGCTGTAAATGGTGTCACGGTGCCTCTGGGGACAATGCTCTTGAGGCCTGAGGGCATTGAGAGGACCATGGGCCTTCTGGTTGATTCTCAGCTCCAGAAGTCATTAGCAGGTGGAGCCAACTGAGTCTGCAGGACTTGCTTCCCTGCTTCTGGGCCAGAGTGGGAAGGTCCCTTGACTCCTTCGCATGCAAACAAGGACCCAGGGTTTCTTCTTTTCTGAAAGGCTCAGTGCAGGACTTGTTTTTTTTAGATGTCTACCACGCACGCTTTTGGTGAAAAAAATCCTTCCGTGCTATCATCTTTCTCATGAGTCACCACAGGGGAATAACACGAGGCATTCTCTGCAGATACACTGTCACCTGAGTGGAAAACCACCTCCTCACTCATTTCGAGGGTTGTCTTTTCCCAGGGCAGATGCATACTGATACTGAGTCTCATTCCTCAATTGGGAGTGGTTCTCCTGTCACAGAGGAGAACTTGGGGTGTCAGGACCTCCAGATGCAGTTCTGAGGAAAGTGCCTGGAATATAGGCAGAGAAGGAATAAATGGAGGCTCATGGTGGGGTCCCCCAGGGTTGGCTCCTCGCCCCTCCCTCCCATGAGGTCTTGCATCAGCAGCTCCTCTTTGGACCCGAGTAACTTTTCCATTTTAGAGCTGTTCTTCACCTCACAGGCCCCTGGCAGGCACTTATCTCTCTCACCATCAACTGTGTGTCCCCTGAAGCACATAAAGTGTAGTTTGGAGTGAAGGATCATGATGAGTTATGTGACCCACAGTTTACAATGGGGACCTCCAGACACCCGATCCAGTGTCTGAGCTCAGTTACTGCAGAACTAGTGATTAGGAGCTCCCACAAGGGGAGGAGTCCCTGCGGACAAGGTCACAAAGGTGGATGAACTCAGAGCGCTGGCCCTTGCTGGGACATGTGCCTCTGTGATCTCACTGCTGTGTGGATCTCTCAGCAGTCCCTGTAGTGGTGTGTGTGTGTGTGTGTGTGTGTGTAAGCGGGGGGTGGGTGGGAGGGGAGGGAATTATGAAAAGTTTGAGGACAGATAGAGCTCACTGGGGGCTGCTTTGGCTGCCAGTGAACTGGATTTAGGGACATGAGGTGTCTCTTCCTTGCCAGCCCTAACCCAAACCGTGTTTGTCTTGCTGAGTTAGCAGGAACTAAGATGTAAAAGGGGTTTCAACTGGCGCAGTGAAACCAAAGGTATTTCACAGACGCACAAACCTCTTAAAAGCTATCAAATGGACTGGAGGATTCTGCCTGGCTCACAAGCTGGGCCTTCAGGAGAGCTGTTACAGTCAGCTGTTTGGTTGGATTGCCCACAGAACAGTGTTCTGTTTTTTTAGGTATATGATATAGTGACATTTGCAAAACCCCAAGATGTTCTTTTCTGGCCAGTGTCCTCTCAACCTGAGATTCTGCTTCCAGAAATTCCAGGGAGCATTGGGCTGGTGTAGAAAGGCTTAAGGAACCCTGGGAATAGCCAGAACTTGGGGCAGAACGGATCAATAGCCAACAGCCCAGCATGAGGTGGGTCCTGGTACATATTTAGGGAATGTGTAACTTTGCAAGGAATCAAGTGACTCAGATCCTTGTCCTGGTTCTGTCTCGTGTTCTTAAATAAAACATAAAACTGACCCTCAATTTCTCCTTCTGTGAATGGCCTATAAATGCCTGTCCTGAACCTATCCTAAGATCACTCTGAGGATCCAGTAAGACAGTGTGACAAACATGGGGTTTGCTCTGTGAATGGTCTTCAAACAGGCATTCTCTTACTGGAGCCTCAGTGTGGAAAATATATGTCCCCAAGTAAAAGTGGACGAAAACAAGAGTCAGCAGTGTGCAAAGATGTGTAATTACAACATCTTATTACTTCTGTCGAGAAGTTAGTCCCCACTTCACGGATGAGGCAACTGAGGCCATGAGGAGCTAAGTAACTAAAATGACACAAATAGTAATTAGAGCAAGAGGTAGGCCAGATGAAGCCGGAGCCCAGGCAGGATCACTATTGTTCTTAGTTTATAGATGAAGAAGCTTATGTTCTGCTTGTCTCTACCGGAGTCCACATTACCTAACCACGTGATTGCTTTTGGCAGTAGCATAGACTGCTTGCTTGCTGGCTTACTGGCATATTCCAGTAAGTACAGGAATATGGGGACAGGAACTGGGGTCAGGGAAGGTGAGGGCTGGGGCCACGCAGGCAGACCACAGTTAGAAGTGATCAAATGTGGGTTCTGCCTCTCCCCTGGTCTCTCAGCAACAGTCCCCAGAGCTGTGAATCCAGCACAGAAGCTTCTCGGCTGTGCCGTGTAACCTGGGCCTCAGCTGACTTTGGCTTCCACTCACACATGGGCAGGAAAGTGTAAATACAGCCTGATTTGTGCTGCCTGCTGAGTTGTGGTAGATACCTAATCTGGGGAGATTTCTGATTCCTTGACTCAGAAATTAGCATGTAAGTGTAGAAACCTAATAGCTAACCAGAGACAAAGTCTATAATAAACCTAATAAGGTTTAATTGTTTCTATTTGTAATCTAAAATGACCTGGCTGGATTGCTAGGGCTTGGGCTGGGGCCAGGTCCCTTTCTTTATTTAATATACATTTGCTACCAGCTGCTGAGGGAGCCTTCCTGTCTGTATTATTAATATGGTATAGGCCTTTGGTTTCCAGTATCATCTCTGGAATTTTTGTCCCAGATCCTGCGCAAATGAACATAATCCCCTGGCGGGAAAGGCACTGTAGTCCTGGCATCAGGCTTAGAGCCTCTGGATCTCACGTGAGGAATGCCAGATGCTGTGGGCCTTGGCCTCGGCCTTCTCCTTGGTTAGCTTCTCGAGCAGCAGTCACCTACTCAAGCCCTACCTTGAGCTGAAATCTGGACAGAAAGGAAGGAAGCCTTGGGGTTCTCTGGCTGGAAGAATTGGAGACTCCTAGCTCATGAGGACTCTCACTGAGTTATTCTCCTGGAACAGATGATATAGAACATTTTCCAAATTACAAAATAGTGTTTGAATAAGCAGCATGGCTTAGGGTGAGGGTACAGCCCACCTTCTGAGTTTTTGATTAGCAAGATGAGTCTTTGCACTTTAATGATAATTGCTTGGCCTCCATCCTGGGGGGGGGGGGGAAGACTGCTTCTTCTAAAAGAAAGAGATCAGAGAAGGCTATTGGTCCAAGGGCTCTGGCTGCCCCAGAGGCTGAGATGGTATGTAGTATAGTTTACTCCAGAATCTATCATGGCCTTCATTGTTGCCCAGGACTGTCTGGTTTGAAAGCTGTGGCAGACATATGTGGAACAGCCTAACCTAGAGAACATCAGGCTGCCATTCATCTCTGTAATATTCACTGTGTAAAAATTGATGAGCAACTTCCCTCAGTGCTAGTGATGAACGTAGGTACATATCATCTCTGACCTCAGGGAGCTGAAGAAGAGATATATGTAATGCCTGAGTGATGCTGGGCAAGTCAGAGCAAGTCATTTAACATCTCTGAACTTTACTTCTTCACCTTTGTAGGAGCATAAAAATCATGTGCCTCATAGAGTTGTTGTACAGGGTGGAATGAGGTGGTCATTGCCACAAGCCCACCACAGTGACCAGCTAGAAGGAAGTGCTTGAGTGGGAAACACTTGCTATGCCATGAAAGGGTCAAACATGGCCTTAGACTGTCCGTCCCTGTTTCTTACTTTTCATTGCCTGTTTCTATTTCAGTGACAAAATGCCTGACATAAATTAAGGAGGATCCAGGCTTGTGTGATGCAGGCCTGTAATTTCAAGTATGCTGAACCAGGGGGATCATGAGTTAAATGAAGCCCTTCTTGGGCTAAAAAATGAGTTCAAAGCTAGCCTGTTCAACTTAGTAAGACCCTGTCTCAGATAAAAGAAAATAGCTGAGCAAGTAGCTTAGTAGAGGAGCACTTACCTAGCATGCCCAAGGCCCTGGGTTTAATCCCTAGCACCCCTCCCTTCAAAAATAAAAACAAACAAACAAAACAAGACCTCACAACAATACACGAGAAGAAAAGGAGGAAATTTTTATGTTAGTTCACAGTTTCAGAGGCTTCTGTCCATGGTCCATTGGCCCCATTGTTGCGGATGTGCCGTGAGGCAGAGTATTAGGGCAGAGAGGGCCACAGAACAAGATGTGGCCCCTGAAGACCCGTGACCTAGACCCCACCTCTGTTTACCACCACTTCCCACTTATGCCATTATTAGATTATGAATCCATCAAGGGATGAATCCGTTGATCAGTTCAGATCCTTCTTGATCCAATCACCTTTCAATGACTAGATTCACCATTTGGGGGCCAACTTTTTCAACACATGAACCTTTGAGTGGACACCACGTATCCAACCCATACCAACTAATTTGGTATGAAAAGGTCTTTCAACAGTTGTATAGCATTATGGAGGCAGGGAGTTGGTACAGAAGACTGGGGAAGCTGTTTGTAAACATCCCAATTGCCCCATCTTGTTTCTAGACCATTCTTTGGAAGGTAAGGCAGGTTACTTGCTGGAGGAGCTTCTGGTCTAGTGTCTCTGAGTTAGGGTAGGCTTAAGGAATTTGTATATTTCTCAATATTTCTGGGTGATTCTGAGGCAGAGGTAGGTTTGAGAAATACCAATGTAGTTGATAATTTGAGAGTGACACTCCTGGTCCATTCTACAGCCATGGTTCACAAGGGTAGACCTCGGCCTGTCACCATATTAGTGACACAGATGACAGCTTCCACCAATGATTGGATGAGGGGTGGGCAGCTGGCTTAAACACCCACCATCAGAACCGATTATCTTCAAATCTATAATAAAGACATCATTCTTAAGTAGACGCTTGAGCAAAGGAGAAGCACAAATTTAGAACAGATACAGAGATTTCATTCCACTAGGTGGACTGAATTGATAGAGAGACAAGAATGAAGTCACTAGGGAGTGAGGAAGAATGTTCCTTGGCTTTGCAGGGGTCTTTCATTTTCTTGTCTTTTCATGGGCTCAGCCACTCCCTCCTTCAGTTTCTGTGAGAACTGAACTTAGGGGCTTAAACTTGCCTTAAGTTGGTTTCTAGTTTTTTAAAAACAAAATAGTTCCCTTAACAAAGAAGAAACTATTTACTATGAAAAATTTGGGTCAACAGAATGACTCAACGGGTAAAAGTGCCCCAAGCCTGATAGGAGTTCAATCCCTGGAGTCCACAGAGCAAGGACAGAATTAACTCTGGGAAGTTCTCTACCTTTCACATGTGCACTATACTCTCATAATTAATTTTTTTATTTAATTAAATAAAATTTAAAACATTTCAATTAAAAATGGTTTTTGAGGTGTGTATATATTGAGATAGGGTCTCCCTGTAGCCTCAGCTGGCCTGGAACTTACTCTGTAGACCAGGTTGGCCTCGATTTCACAGAGATCCACCTGTTTCTGCCTCTCACGTGCTAGAATTGAAGTTGTTTAGTTTGAAGATGTAGTAGTCAGCTTACTGTCACTGTGATAAAATACTTGAGAACAACTTAAAGAAGGAAAGATTTATTTGGGCTCATGGTTTCAGAACTTTCAGTAAAGGATCATTTGTCCCTCTCCTCGTGGGTTTGTGATGAGGTAGAACACCATGGACGGGGTGCTTAGTGGAGCAAAGCTGCTCAGTTCATGGAGCCGGGGCAGCCTAGACATCTAGGGAGGGGAAGGAAGATGGATGGAGGGGCTGGAGACAACACATTGCCCTTAGGGACTTGTTCTCAAGGGCTTCCCCTTCCCAGAGACCTACTTCCTCCAACTGGGCCCCACATCTTAAGTTCCCATCACCTTTCAGTAATGCCATCAATATTTGAACCAATTCATGGATTGATTCCATTGCTACATTGAGGACCAAGCTTTCAACACACGAACCTTTGGGGGACACTCCACATCCAAAGCATAGCAGAGGGTGAGAAGATGCTACCGGGGAAATGAATGAAGTTCAGGGTCTTAAATCTCATATCATCCCCCTGAACCTTAACTTCAGCATGCCTTGGACTTGGGGTTCTGTGACCTGCATTTCCACCTGAGGAATGGTCTCTCTCTCAACCTCACTCAGTCCTCCAACAGAATAGAAACCCTGATGACGTCAACCTTATCATTGGAAGCTTTATAATTCAGACCCCAGGTCATATCTGGAGGGAACCCCTGGTAAGCTTGTTTTAGTTGCTTATTCATTTCATCTGTTAGTTCAGACCATTGTGTTTAAGACAGTCATTTAGTTGACAAAAAGCTCATACCGGAAGCTTCATAGCCAGCAGTTCTCCCTTGAGTAGGTGATAGCCCTGAGGAAAATTAAGAGAAGAGAAATCCAACTAGCAGAGAGGTCAGAAACAATGGCTGATGGGAGCAGAAGGGGGTTAAGTACCTCAGAATCTTTGAGAACAGAGTGACCCACTGAAACCATGCACCAGACATCACTGACTGACACCCTGACCTCTGAGCCCTGGACTTTTTCTGTTTTTTAGGTGATGATGTCATTTTATGCAAGCCTGCCGTCATGGCTCTGGAAGAGCTCTGGCTGGCCCAAAGGCAGTCTGCCTGCAAAGCTTCTTTCTCTAGGGAGATGAGTGGGCCTTCAACTGATTAGACAAGGCCCACCAGTGTCATAGCAACTATAATGCTTTACTCCGAATCCATTGATGTAAATGATAATCTCATTTGACATCTAGAATGTCAGACCAAATATCTAGACACTTTAAGTGCTCATTCAAATTGACATATAAAATTAATCATCTTGGCTGCTCTCATAGAATAGGCTTGAAGACTTAATTAGTTAGGAAAGACGAGAACTTGAGAACTGCTCTCCCCGACTAAGAGGAGCTCAGTGGGCTGCTCTTGTATTCCTAGACAAGAGTGTCTTGGCACATGGAGGGTTAAACAGCCCCTGGATGAACCCAGTATTCTTCCACCTGTTGTCGGAGCTGTCACTCCCCCTCATAGGCCCCTGTGCACCCCAGCCCTTAGGTGAGGGGAACTGGAGAGGCCCCGAAGTTGCTTGACACCAGATACTTCCTTCCTTCCTGGATTAAGGGAGTATTGTCAATATCATGTCCATGTTTACCAAATTAACAAATGGACTTCAAGTTAAACACTAGACGATTTGTGAGACGGATTTCTCAAAAATGTGCCTGGCTCAGGGGATCACTCACAAGTGACAGGCTGTTTGCCTTTTTTGGACTCCTGGACTTTAACATTATGTCACTTTAAGTTGCTTTTTATGGAAAGCTGCCTCCCTGCCATTCCTCAGCCTGGGCAGAGAGCCTCCAGGCAGGCGTTCTGAGTACAGCTGGAGCCCTGCTTTGCTGTGGGGCCAGCTTCTTATTTCTGGCCCCAGCAGAGACAAATATCCTTGGTCAGTGGCTCCAGAATGGAAAATAAAGTGTGTTGAAACACTTCACTCCCCACTGGGAATCTGGGCCACAGGGCAGAGCAAGGCCTCCAGCCAGGCACTGGCAGTCTGCTAACTGTGGCAAAGGGGCAGAGAGGTGGCAGGACACCTGGTCTCACTGTCCTCTTTGCACCTGAACATCAGCATCCTGACCATACCTTGGGTGCGGCTGCATCTGTGCCTTGGCAGCTGGAGAGCATGCCTCCGGGACTGGGGCACACGGTTTTCATACCGCTCCTGAGTGCAAATCCCAAGGGGTCATGCTGATCAGGATGTGAACCTTCATGCAGACAAGTGATGCACGCCTCTGGTAGATTTGTCTCTTCAGCTCCATTTTGTAGCCTGTTGTTTTTTAAATGCTATTTATTTTGGAAAAGCATTCAGAGGGAAGAAGAGAGTGCTTTTCAGCACCTTCCCAGAGCCATTCTGCAGCAAAGCAGTCATCTGAAAAGCGAAACTTAGGTCAATTATTTTTCTTTCCTTGGCTTACCAGACAGCAAAGAGCCGGTTTAACTGACTTGACCAAGCTGTTTGATGAATCAATCAATCAGCAAATATTTGTTTTGCGAGGCCTGTGAGCAAGGCACTCACTGTTTGATTAAATTGTTTGATGAAACAGAACAAATAGACCTGTATTCTCAGTTCCTTATAGATACTGGCTCTGCTTGCTGTGCGCTGCTAATTACCCTCCCACACTAATTACAGATCCTCCTTGAAACCCAGCTCTTTCCCTTGAACCAGAAGTTAATCCTGGAAATCTGGTAATGCAATTACTGTGCTAGTTTCAACAAGTTGAGGAGAGAGCAGGAGGTGAGAAAGAAAAAGAGAGAGGAGAGACAGAATATGAATTTGCCCCATTTATGAACTCCATAATGAAGGAGGGTTAGAAAAAGACTTTAGACACGGGAATAATGCAGACCTGTAATTCAGCCTGGTCTGGTGTCTGAGTTCTGTCTTTGAAAAGGAGCCGGAACCAGCTTTCTTAAGTGGTCTTTAATGTGTTTTGAGGGGTGGGAGTGGCTTTTTTATTAGCTTAGTTTTTAATTGATGTCACAACTCAAAGTTGGGACTGTATTTTAAGAAGGAGTAAAGAATGAAAACACTCAGGAAACACACAAAACAACCCCAAAACCTAAACCACAACAGTGAAAAAACATGTCTTTCTTTTAAACATCATCACAGTATAAGGCATTCGATCTGTCAGATATGCTTGTCATACCCACATATTTTATAATCCAATATGTTCAGGCAAGAATTTTGGCACAACCTGCCAACAGCAATCCTGAACTTTCCTTGACACTTTAAAGAGCACGTACGTAATATGTTGTGGGGTAGGGGGATGGACTGATTTAGGACAGGATTTAACCCTTTCTTTTAGGTCTAAGAGTCCTTTGGAGTTACGTCTCACTTCAGAACAGAGCTCAGGGGAGGGCTTGCCACAAGCGTTGCTGACAACCAGGACTGAGCTGACAGAGGAATTGGTTGCAGCCTCTACTGCAGCCCTCATCTGCCTGTGAGTCAGAAGGGCTTTGAACTAGACCTCTCATGGATGACCTCATGGGGATACTATCCCATTCAGTTCCATTCACAGAAACATAAAATTCCACAGGACTGTTTGGATGAATCAACCCAGTGGTTTGAACATTTGTCTGTACATTAGACTCTCCTGGAATGCTTAAAAAAAAAAAAAAAGACAAAAGCAATATTGGGTCCCACTCAATATTATTCAACCAGAATCCTTAGGCTAGTCCCTGACTATTGAGACTAAGTTCCCTGGTGACTCTAATCCAGTATTAGGACTGAGAACTACAGTTTAGCCTCTCATTATGTAGACGGGCCCCAGGTAGGCAAAAATAGCTCAGGTTAATGCTCATAAGGAGCTTCGTGTTCTCAGCGCTTCTGATCCCACCTGTTGCTGTCCACAGCCATCCATAGACAGTGGGAAAGACAGAGTATCTCCTCCCTTCCATCTTCTCACCAAGAGCATTCGAGAGCTTGTATTATGACCTTCTCTTGTTGTCTATTTCCTTGGACTTCTTGCATGAATATGGGCTTTCTCACTGATCCTGTGGATCAAACCTACCTCTATTGTACTTTGTGGAAGGACAGCTCCAGAGGGCAGGTTCTCATGGCTACCATCCTGGATTAGGAAGCAGCTTTTGGAAGAGATGGGAGGGTGGGTCCACTTTGCCCATTGCTCTTTAGGAGTCCAGAGGAAGACAGGACTTCCTCTTGGGTCCACTCCAGCTGTGTGCCTCTTCAAGCCCCATTGTTTTGTTGCTTGATTGTCATGCTTGTTGGGTGGGTGTGGCCACTGAGAAGCCATTTGCTTCCTATAGAAATTGATCCTACCTTCACATGGTATCAACTTTGCACACAATTGTCTCTGAACCCACACCAAGAGTTTCATTTAGGAACCGTCCCCAGATTTCACTGTATATGGCTTGACTGTCACAGGAAACTCAGTTCAAACTTCCCATCTGCAAAAGACTGGACTTGGAAAGCCAGAGATGACTGATCTTGGGCTTATCTTTAGCTGAGAGGGCTTTTATTTTATTGCATGCCTTGTGCTTCAGCTCCAAAAGCACATGGCTAAAGAGTTTGATCTATCTCCATAGTTTAGTCCATGAGCAGCAAAGAAAGAAGGATCAGGCCTGATTTACTGATCTTGGTGTCACCCCTTGGTGCTTTGAATCTTGGTGCCACTACTCTGAAGTTTCATGACCTGTGGTATGTCCCCTGAACTCTGAGAAGTAGTAATAACAGTCTTTGTTTCATTGGGTGGTAACTTTGGTTAAGACAATAACCCATTTAAAGCATTCAGAATGAAGCCAGGCATGTAAATAACTTTTTTATTTTATTACCATAAAAGAAGAATTTGGGACAGACTTATAGACTTCCTGAAGCTATTGTGCAACTTGTCTTATTAGTAGAGTGGTTCTTAAACTCTCACCAGAGTCCCTAGCAACTGAGAGGAATAGAAACATAAGCCTAAGAACCAAGGGACCTAGCTTCTTCCAAAGCAGTTGAGTGCCATAGACTTAATGCATGAAGACTTCGCATTCTGTTTTTGTTTCCCCTTTCTCCCCCCTGCATTCTGTTTTTAATGTATCTGTGCTTTCTCTTGTTTCTTTACCTATATAACAGCAACTCTTTTGGACATACATGGTGCTTATGAGCGCAGAAGTTCAGTTTGAGGGATTTGAAGTTAGCATGTGGAGAATCTCAAACAGCCAGCTGCTAACTGCTCCCATGAAGGAAGGATCCTCCAGATCCTTCCAGGAAAGGAAGCAGAAAGGTGGGGAGGAGACTACATGTGAGCGGTAACCCCTCCCTAGGAAGGAGGTGAAGCTGGCCAGACAAGACAGTGATAACTTCATCCCGAAAGCTTTTGTTCTCTGTAGACCCAGAGGCCCCTCCATGTCACCCTCTGGGCTCCAGACTCGGGGCTGTAGACCCTCCATGCCCCAGGGAGTCTATGGTCTGAAAGATATAGCGTGACTTGGTACCTTGATGCTGGCTGTGTGCTGAAACCAAATCCAGACAGACTGTCAGCATGGAAACCATGCGGTGACAGGTTCCTTCACCCTCCAGACCTGTCAGCTCATGAGGGACTGACAGGCCTCAACTAATAAGGCAAATAAAGGCTTTAGAGGTTGGAGGAGGAGTGCTGGAATTCTTTCTTTAACGTTACCCTATTTGTAACGTGTCACGGCACTAACGCCTGGCTCTGCAGAGGTTGTAGTTCCTGGCTTTTCAGATCTACCAAGGGTGAGGAGAAAGGCTGAGCTGGGAGTCTGAGCAGCTCCCTTTGCTGGCTGGGCCACTGGCTTCTTCCTTGGGAAGTCCTTGGCCATCAGGATTAAACCTTTGAGACTAAAATCCAGTATGTCTACCTGCTCCAGGGTTTAGCCAATCATAGTCACTGCAGCTCTTTCCAGCCCACTTCTCAACACTCCAGGGCTTCTTAGCCTAGTTCCCTGTCTCATCCTGGAGTTTGGCTCCGACTCTCAACAGCTCTAAGGAAAAACCACCTCAGTTCTGTCTTCTCAGAGGTCTAGCTCCAGTCTAGCTCCAGAAAAATCTCCCAACTTTTTTGACTCCGTCTGTGTTCCTGAGTGTTTCTTCTGCGCCACGCACTTTCCTTTGCAGGGTGAGGATCGCAGTAATGCTGTATTCTGTGCGGTTACTTACAAAGACAAATGGCCTGTTAGCCTTTTAGGGTGTAATTTAAAAGCCATTTGTCTAGTGATAATAACTGGAAATAGACTTCTGCTGTAGACTCCTATGACTTCCTGCATGAGTGAGAGGTCGGCTCTGGAGACTGGGGTTGCCCTGGAGACTGGTTGGCAAAGGCTGTTGACTTCCCCATTGTTTTCCCAGGAAGGCTCAGAAATGGGGAAGTGTCTTGCTGAGGGACTGTGAGGTCACAGTGGGAAAGGTAGACATCTTTCTCCCAAGCTAGAAAGAGTCTCTTGTTTGACACCCTGAGAGCACTGAGACTAGGAAATGGGCTGGGCTCAGGAACATCAAGGAGACCACTCTCCCTCGTCTGAATCCCTGAACTCTTATAGCCTTGAAAGTTTGGTCTATATTGCGGCTTTTTCTTTTAAAATCTGCAGGTAAATTTGAGCTATCTGGCTTTGGCACACCTCAGAAATGAAATATTTCAGACAACTGACACTCTTTGTCTTTAGGCAACAAAACGTCTATTTTTAGTCATTGAGGAGTACCAGGTTTTTAAATTTTTTACTTTAATTTTTTGTGTATGAGTGTTTTGCCTGCATGTATATAAGTGCATGATGTGCATGCAATGCATGTGAAGGCCAGAAGAGGGCGTCAGATCCCTTGGAACTGGGGTTATAGATTTATTTTAGCCATGTAGGTGCTGGCAACCAAACCCCAGTCTTTTAAAAGAACAGCCAGTGCTCTTAACTGCTGAGCTATCTCTCCAGCCCCAGGGATATGCCATTTTTAAAAAGCTATTTTTTATGTCTATTCCTCAACAGAATCACTGCAGAGACTTGTAGAATGAAAAATTCACTGATGATATATGACTATTACATTGTGTGTCAGTTTTGAAAACTGTCTTCTTTACTATTCCTTTGTTTATTATATGCTATTTTACAGTTATTACCATTGTTATAGCTTGAATGTGGAGTGCCCTGCATAGGTTCATGTGTTTGAACTCTTGGGCCCCAGCTAGTGGCAATGTTTTGGTAGGTGTTAGAGCCTATGGGGCTTAGCTGGTGGATATAGGCCTGTACAAGTAGGCCTTGAGGATTATAAACCCATCTGCTTTCCAGATAAGCTATGTCACGCTTTTGCTGCCATGGATGGAACCCAGCCATCATGGTTCCCCACATCTCATGGACTTGTCTCTCTGAACTGTGAATCAAAAGCAATCCTTTCTTATGTCGTCTCTGACAGGTGTTTTATTACAGTGATAAGGAAAACTAGATAATACCATCATCCTATCTAACTTATTATTTAATGTATTCTTACTCTTTTTGGTGAAATAAAAAGATATAAGCATTTTGTGTGCATTTTGTGGACTTCTCTGTGGCCACTGGAAATGACAGAGAAGACCACTGGCATTGAAACTGGAGCATCAGAATGGCCTCGTCTCATGGGGGGGCTCTGATTTCAGGCTCTTTTTAAATCGTTTTATTTATTATTACTATTATTATTATGTATGTGTATGTGCATGATGAGGTGGCATGCGCCACAGTGTGCATGTGTGGAGGTCGGAGGACAATCTCATGGGTTGCTTTTCTCCTTCCACCTTTATATGGGTTCTGAGAATTGAACTCAGGTCGCCGGGCTTGCCCAGCAAGCATCAGGTTCTTTGCATCTATGAATGAAGACTCCAAAGTACTCAGTCTTAGCTGAAAGCTCTGTGTACTCAGCTAAAGAGGATTCCAGACCAGAAGGTCACCTTCATTGTCACCCATTGTGTACTAGGCACTATTTTGGCACTTTCACACATTATCTTGGTTTATTCTGTTGATCATACTCCAAGGATATCCTTGTTCAGCAGAAGAAGATGCTTAGGCTAAAGGCATAACTTACTCATTCCATGCAATTGACCGACAAGGGAACTAGGTTTGGCTATAGCTAACCCTAGCTCCGCAGCCTTTGTTATTTCTGTTACTAAGTATCAGTTGTCTATCACCTCCATAATGCTGCATGATGTGTGACAAGCAACCACAAAACCTCAGGGCATGCAACAAGAAGTGCATATTGCTCATCCCTTTGGGATTCACTCAGGGTCAACAGCAACTCTGGGTTCACCCACTCACATGTCTGGTGGTGGGCTGGCCGCTGCCTGATCCAGGCTGACTGCGTTTGGATTAATAGGCATAACTCAGTTCTGTTTTGCATATGAGTGCATTTGTCAAGAGGCTAACCTAAGCATGGCCCTGTGACAGTAGCACAGGTGGAAGAGAGCGAAGGGGCACAGCCGCGGAGGCTCAGCCTGGACACCGGGGTAGAGCCATTTCTACTGGACAATCCTAGGCCCATGAGGTAGAGCAAGGTAGACACAGATGATCCCCTAGAGTCAAGGACTAAGAAAAAGAATTGCAAATTCATGTCGCACAGGGTTAGGGTACAGGGCTGAGAGGAGAACTGAGGCCATCAGAATGATCAGCCACGAGCCATGAGCAACGTTATTCGAGCAGGTATTCTGAGTATCTGTGCCATTCACCTGAACTTTTGTTTTGCTGTGTTGTGTTAAGACAGGGTCTCACTGTGCAGCCCTGGCTGGCCTGGAATTCATTATACAGACCAGGCTAGCCTTGAACTCACAGAGATCTTCCTGCCTCTGCCTGTCTCCCAAATGTGGGATTAAAGATATTCACCACCACACCTGGCCCTCACCTAACATCTTTCAGGTGTTAGTGAGTTTTACCTGGGTTGGATGGGGAAAAGAAAGTTTAGTGGGGTACAGATGGGGAAGAAGGAGGCAGATACATATTTCACCAACATAGCCTCAGTCTGCAATTGTTGGCTGTGCTAAGAGAAAAAGTGTTCCGCTCATAAATTTGTTTGATAATAAATCAAAGTTAATTTATTACAGTATATCTCAGTGCCTTCAATATTTCAGTGAGCCAAGCTTTATGCATGTATGAAAACATCAATAGAGCATGGAAAAGAAACAACCTAGAAGTCAGGTTTTCTGCAATGCTGGCCGGACTTTGCTAGCAGGGTTTGGTGGCTGATTGCTCAGGTGAAGGAATATTGGGTGCTGGGGGCCCTACATTGACTTGCCTGCTTCTGACTCGCCTCACCTGCACCTGGGAATCTTTGTCCGCCCAGAGCTCAAAGGTAAGGATACTACTTGGACTCCCTTTGCCTTCCACATAGGAGGCTGGAGGACAGGACCTTTGGACCTTTGCAACCGCAACCATGGATCTCTGATGTGGATTCTGCATTCTCAATACAGGCCTATAGCAAACAACATCCTATAACATGGGTGTGGGTGTTTTTAGCAGGGCTGGAGAGTCCTCATCATGTAACTCTGTCCATGATCATCACACACAGTCCTGGGATTCATAGCCACTGTGTATGTGGTGGTGTGAGAACCACTGCTCTCTGGAACTTCATGTGTGTTTACATTACATGTTTCTTGGGTATATATAAATTATGCATGAGGCTGTGTTGTTCATGATCCGAATTTAATTTGAACCCAACACATTTTCCCATTCCACAGTGTTCCCTCTCCTTTTCAGTCATGCATCACGTCAGAAACAATCTAGGTTTCTTTCCTTAAACCATGGGCTCCTGACTTTCTATCTTAATGGGGGAACAGGTGCTCTCCAACCCAGCTGGAATGGAGCACCCTGCTCCCCCGTGACTTAGTAAGCAGTGGAGGATCTTGAGGGACCCCTTCCTCATCCTCCTCTCCTCTTTCCTCTGGTAGCTGGTTGAGCTGGGAACACCAAGCACAGAACATCCCAAACTTTGTGTTCAGGCTTCTGAGGCCCTTTTCTGAAATTCTACTGGGGAAGAAGAGCTCCCTCCATATTGATGAATGCCCAGGGATTATTTCTCTTTGTGAGTGAGAATCTCAGAAGCTGAGGATTGCTCACAAGAAGGCATGAGTTAAAGACTGTGAGTTATAGAGCTGTAAGACAGAACTCTAATTAGCTCTCATCAGGTTGTCCCCTGAAGGAAATCAGTGTCTCCTTCCCCAGCTCCATCCTGTTCCCCACATGTCATGACCCCAGAAAGACAAGTTCAGTTCCCACAGGTGCACCGCTCCTCTCCCAGATGAAGGAGAGGAGAAGAGTGATGAGAGCGGATCTCCTACTCGGAAAACAGGAAGCAAGCTGGATAGATTGACTTGATAGGGAGCTATCAGCCTGCTGGGCTCTCGCTGGGATTCTTATCACTGCCAGTCATCAGCGCTCTGGTGAGCTCATGAATAATGCATTTCCCAGTGATTTCCTTCCTCATTTGCTAGCTGGAGGCAATATTGATTGAGAGAGGAGAGAGAGAGAGAAAAAAAGTCCACATAGCTGAGTTGTGTTGCGGTAATTTTTACTTAAAATGATTTGGAGCCAGGACACATATATGTTTATCTCTACACATGTGTGCTGGTGTCTGTGGTCTGGGGTATTAACATTTACCTGAGGGGTCACCACAGCTATTCAGCAGTGTTTTCCAAATGAAGGCTTGGTTAAGATTGGAGCCTTGACACTGACTGCTGCTGGGTGCTGGTCCAAGAAGAGGAAACAGAGTAGGAAGAGGATGGGGAGGACGAGAAGAAGTTGGAGCAGGTGGAAGTGGGTATGGTGGAGGTGAAGAAGGCGACGATGAGGTGGGCTGGCAGGAGGTGGACTAAAGGTGGCACTGGGAGGAGATGGTGGAAAACTGGACACTGATGATAGAAAGAAGTGCAGGGGACAATGTGTGTGGAGCCTTCTCCCCAAAAGTCTGGGTTGAAGAAAAGGTGACAGGGTTAAACCTCTACCTAGACAACAGAGAGAACTGGGGGAGGCCTGCGGATGGTGGGCAGCTTTTTAATACATGGGGGGACCTTGCAAACATCCGTCATCTAGATTAAGGGGCTTGGAATCCTGGTGATTCGTGGGTAGGAATGCCGCAGCCCCAGGATGAAAGAGACCCGAGCCTCAGCAGGTCTCCACCCTCAGCACCTCTGCTTCTCTCCAGCACTTCAGGCTTCTCTCTAAAACTTTGGTAATGGTGGCTTCTCCACCTTGCAATTTATACAGTCCTAGGAAATGGAAACTCGAGTCTTGAGTGGCTGGCAAACAAAGGGAGGTAATTGGGGGAGCCTCCTCTGATCACTCCCTTTCAACACCAAGCAAGCAGCTGGCCTCAAAGAACTTTCTCTTGAGCTTTTAGAGTGTTAAGGGGAGGGCAGGTGGAGTCAGTGAATGGTCTGGGAGGAGACTTTGCTCACAAAGTTTCTGAAAGCTTGTGTGACAATATAATTAAATGGGAGGCTGCGACAGCCTGTCAGACTGGAAGTGTGCTGCTCGCCTGAGGTGGTGGGTAGGTGGAAAGAAGAGGAGGCGTCAAGCCCGCCATCAGCACAGCTATTCCAAGTATGTGCTTCTCTGTCAGCTATAAGTGAAGGGAAGGGAGGTTCTGAGCCAGGAGCTGAGTGAGGACGGCAGCTATATGTCAGCACCATAGCCGGTTCGGCTTCCCAATCGGATCATGTGACATCTTAGTTCCATTTGACCTCTTCTTGCTCCAAGCTGAGCCTCATGGTGCCCAACCCTGTTTAGTGCTTAGGCTGTCTTATTGTTTCAGCCATTTTGCAGAATTAGCCATTGGTCACTGCCGTACTTGCCTTGTGAATATGGAGACTGTACAGCTGGGAGGGGCTTTGTGTACACAAAGAGAGATCTGACACAGTCAGTTCTAACCTTCTTTCTCTTGCCCATTTTTGGAACTCATTTATACCAGCCCGTCAACACTGCCTCAGCTCCCCAGGTTCCATTCACTGCTCTTGGATGGGGAAAGCTCACCTCATGCGGCCTCTTCCCTGCTACTCTTCTAGAAGCATCCTGCATCCCAGCTCACCCTTTCCTACGGCACAGGAGTGTAGAAAGTCTTCCTGATCTCCCTCCTGGCTCACAGGTGCCTCTGTCCTGTCACAGTCACAGTGACTTTGCATGTGTATTCCCAAGGAAATTATAGGCTCATGGAATCCAGGGCTATGCCAATTTTGGTTCGGTGTTATGTCCATAGACAGTCTAGCATTGAGCCAGCATAGAGTAAAACCATGGTTTTTCAATAGGTAAACGAAGGGTAGAAAGACAGGCTTTCTTCTAGTCTTGTTTGGAAAGCATTTGATTGACTTATTTACTCAGAAGAGTTGGGGAACCACATGTATTTTCCTACTAGGAGCATTTGTTCTAGAAAGAAAAGGCTAAGTTAACCCAAGGAAATGTGTGTCTGTGTCATCGTTCCAGGAACAGGGCAGTTGATATTTGGGGTCAGACAACAATGCTAGTGCTCCTCTCATATCTTTCCATTTAGACAGTCTTCTGCTTGCCCAGGATACAGAGATTGCCTGTAGTCCTGTTGTTAGTAACACTAGGAGGCCACCCAGGCAGTGAGTCTCGCATTTTTCTGTTATTGTTGTCTTGGAGACGCTGGTGCCCTGTTTTGGACTGCTGATTCCCCCTTAGAGTTTGTGCCTTCCTGCCCTCGCCTCATCCAGTGAAAAGTCTGAAGTAGGGCACTTTTCAGAACTGGGAGGAGGAAAAAGCTGGAAGGTCTGTAGGACGTGGAGCCCAGGGTCCCGGGCCAGCCCACAATGTTCGTTTATTTGAAATTGCTCCGTGAAGGAAGGTGCTCTAATCGATCATTCCTCTGCCTGTGTCAATTGGAGAAACAAGAGTTCCGTATTTAGAAAGCCAGAAAAATGGAAGCTTGTCTCCCACCTCCCAGGTGTGCACTTATGTATTGATGGATGACCCCAAAGTGCGTTTGTTATAGAAAAACTTCGTGCCAAAGACAGAAAGTCTGCATCTGGAAAGTAGTCTAGCAACTGGGCCCCTGAGCTGGAGGCGTACACTAGGCTCACAATTCGCTTTGACAATAGTTCTCAGTCTTGGGGTGCAGGAAGGGGTTGAGGTTTGGGGTTCTCCATGTTTCCATGATATTCCATGATGTTGTGTCTTGATAATTTGTTTGTTTGGTTGGCTGGTTTGGGTCCTGGGGGTGGTTTTAAAAATCATGGAAACTAATAAAAGCCAAAGCAGAGCATCTCTAAGCTAGTGGTTGCAAGGCCCTGTGAAGGATTTAGATGGGAGCTCTCTAGATACTTGGGGTGTCCGCCTCAGGGAATACTCAAGCCTGCACCAAGGTGACCCTGACCTTGATTCCTGTTCCACCCTCCTCTCCCCTCCAAAGCGGCCTCTCCTTTCCTGACTGCTAAACAATGGCATCCTTTGTTTTAAAAAGAGGGTAAAATAATCACACTTCCAAAGTGACATGTACAAAAAAAGAACAGAGTGAAAAATTAGGACAGGCTGAGCCCCAAATGGTGTGTTCAGCTTGGGCTCCTGTGCATCTGTCTCCTTGCAAGGGGTGACCCCAGCCAAGGTCTGAGCATAGTCAGTCTGACAAATCAGCGCCTTGTGTTTTATATGATGTGGAAAAATAGCTGTTGTGAAAGGGTTAAAAATGAGCTTTCCTAGTCAAGAACTCCAAGCGACAGACAGGCACGTTCAGTTTCAGTCCGGGAAGAAAGACAAGTGTTTGGTTAGTAACTGGATATGGCCAGAGCTGGTTTCTGGCCTCCGGTCTCTCTGCAGGTTGAACATTTGGGGACGGCCCAATTCTTGTGGTTGTTTGAAGGTGGAATAGAGACGGGCAGCCCTGGAAGCCAAGAGTGCAATGCAATGCTACACACCCCTCCTTTATACAGAGGGAAACTGAGGCCTGGACACCTGTCTGGTCTGATCATCCTAGTGAGTGACACAGCAGAAGCAAGTGTGAAGTGACAGGCTTCAAACCCCGGTGCCCCTTCTGGGTCTACATAGAAGGGGCTCCAGCAACAGTGGGACCCGCCCTGCTGTTCCGGTCCCTTCTTAGCTGGAATGAGTCTGCAAATTGTTCTACTTCTCCATGCACAGTCCTCCTCTCTGAGATGGGCCCCCTCGGGGCTCGCTGGCTAGACAAGGCAGTTCATATAAAGTCAGAGGTTTCAGCACTCAAAAAAAAAGTTTGTTTTCATCTGGAAAGATGACTCAGTTGGTAATAAAGTACCTACTACACAGGCATGAGGCACTGAGTTCAGATCCCCAGCACTCATTTAAAAACAGGCATGGCAGCACACATCAGTCACCCAGTGCTGGAGAAGCAGAGAAAGATCTCTAGAGGTCATTGGCCAGCAAGCCTATCCAGTCTGTGTGCTCCAGGTTCAGACTCTATCTCAAAAAAGTCAGGTAGAGAGCAGTCTAGGAGAACATCTAATGTTGACCCCTGGCCTCCACATACATGCATGTATCTCCAGACACCATGCACACGAACATGTACATATACACCCCATCCACAGCTGATCATTGTTGTTTATTTTAATTTTAAGTGTACGATTGTTTCCCCACATGTGCATGTGCACCAGATGAATGCCTGTGCTGAGAAGGTCAGAAGAGAGCATCAGATTCCCTGGAACTGGAGTTACAGGTGGTTGTGAATTGCCACGTGGATGCTGGGAACCCAACCCAGGTCCTTTGCAAGAGTAGCCAGTGCTCTTAACTGCTCTCCAGACCCCACAAATGCTCATTCTCTGGCTAATAGGAATTCTCCCAGGCTTGGGGTTGCTCACACAAAGGGAACTATCTCTCTAAAGCAAAAAGGACTTCAGAAACCCTTTGAGAACCAAACATCCCTGCTGAAGTTCCACACTCTCAGCACAGCCCCTTAGTGGAGGAACTCCAAAAAGGGAAAGCAAATAGGGTGGGAGAAGAAAGCAGCCCTTTCTAGGCTAACGGGAATTTGGCCTGAGAGACCCTGGGTTACCATGCCTGTGGAGGCCTGTGGAGTGAGGGGACCTGTAGACTAGAAGGCCAGTAGGAAATAATGCTTTTTTTGTCTCCGTCTGCAGTGGAAGAAGGAAAGCAACAGCTGGTGGGCGTACGCAGCCTGTTAAGGGCACGCTCCCTTCAGACAGAAGGAAATCCTGCCCGGAGCTGGCAGAGCCAGTGTAACCACAAGGGAGCCGAGTCTGGGGTCTCTGTATTTGAAACTGCTGCTGCCAAGACTGGGGGACCCATGTCTCCCCTCAATTCCTTGAGCAGGGGCCTCCCTCTCAGCCCTGGACCATAAGGCCCTTCCCCTTCCCAGGAGGTGTCTGATCTAATGATGCTATCAAGACAAACTTCGAGGAAGTTGGGGGTTTATTTTGTATCGACTTCAAACCACCTATGAATATCCCCTCCCCACTCCAGCCAGCCTGAAATGGGTGATTTTGGCCCATTCTGCAGTCCGGAATCCATTTCCCCAAGCCAGGCGAGACAGTGAGTGGCTTTTTCTTCCCCTTTAGTTCCTTCTTGGTTTTCCTTATCCGGGCCACAGGCTCATAGTCCTGAGAAAGTCTCCAGGTTGGACCCCCGCGACAAGATGCCCAGCATTACTGTCTGCTAATTAATCCAAAAGCTGGCTCCCCATTGGCCTGTAGATTTTTACAAACCTGAATTAAACGAAGTGTTTATGTGACAGATATGTGGGAGGGATTTCAGATATAATCACCATCAATCTGGCTGCAGCCAAAATAAATTCTGTGAAAAGTAAAACAAACTATTGCACAGACAAAGTAGGCCTTAGGGGTCTCCAGCAATAATCTGTGTTTTCTTATTTAGCTGCTTCTAATATTTCTGCTCTCTTTGGTGCAGATAGGATCTCGGCACACAGGGCGCTCTTGCTGCAGCTGAGGGGTGGGCACACACCCCTCCCCTCGGAGTGGAAGGAGGGTGGAAGGTATGTCGAATTTTCACATTTAAAGTTTAGTTCCAATAAACTAGTGTGGCTGGGCCAGGGGAGCCAGCTGTAGCACCTCGCCTATCGCAATCTCCAAAGGCATGCAGGCATGAATTGCAGACTCTGTGTTCTTCAGCTACCCCAGAACACTTGCATGGAGAAAAGAAGGAAGAAGGTGGAAACCTATATAGTGAGGATTTGCCCAGCTCTAAATTGGTGACAGGGCCTCTCCATAATGCCTTGTTAAATAAGGAGGATCTGGACTTGGCCATCTTCTCTAAGAAGAAGTCTTTGGGTACTTGGGTCAGCCCTGCCCAGCTGCCCTCCCTTGTACCCCTTTCTTCACAGCTGTGGCCACTCCAGGCCACCTTCCTCATCTAACCTGGCTGGTCCCTATTCCCAAGGCTGAGTCCTACTCAGCTGCTCATCTGATTTTGAATACAGTGCTAACCTGCTGCTGAGCTCCGGCCCCACTTCCTATTGGATGCTGCCAGCTGAGCAGCTTAAGGGCATTCACCTCCAATAGCCAAGACTCCAGCTTGCTCCAAACAGAGCTGCCCAGTTTGCCTGCATTTGGGTTCAGCATCCTTGCTGAGATTCCCCAGCTTGTGGGAGCTCCTCCTCCCACCCTGCCCACTGTCCCTGCTCGGTGCCTCTGCTCGGGTTCATCAGGTTGCTCCTGAGTGCCCACGTGGCTGTTTGGCCATTTGCCTCTCCATCCTTGCTTTGTAAGAACCAAAGGGCCTGTGCTCAGTGACCCAGGTCACAGCTTGTCCTTCTCTCCTGGACAAAGATAGCATAGTCTCCAACCCCAGTGACCCTGTTGCACCAAGTGTGGCATGTCAGTTTAGCTTGGATACGTTGGATGGAACAGAAAGAAAACTTTTCCATGAAATAAAAGTTGGTTGTAACTTTGCAAACCTACTCATCCATCCAGCCATTCATTCTCTCACTCAATCATTCAGTAGCACATATTAAAAGTCTATTACATGTAAGATGCAGTTCTAGCTCCTTGGGATAGACCAGTGAATTAAAAATCCATGTCTTCCTAGAGCTTATAATGGGTATAGACAAATGGTAAGTACATAAGAAATATGTACAGAAGGTGAAAAAGTCACTAAGAACAGAGCAGGACAAGAATTAGAACTCCTAGAATGGAGGTTAGGGCACACTCATATGGGGTGTTTGAGGCAAGCCTTAGATGGAAGGGAACAGGTGAACATAAAAGACTAGAGAGAAAAGAGAAAGTTAGTCCCAGAGTATTTGGGGAAGGATGTCTTAGGAAGTGGGAATAGCCAACGTAAAGGCCCTGAGGCAGAAGCTTGTCTGGCCTACTTAAGGAGCAGTAAGGTCAGAGTGGACTAGAGTGAAGTAAGCAATGGGACAAGTAGAAAGGAAAGTAAGGTCAGAGACCCAACAGAGGACGGATTGTATAGGACCTTTAGGCACTGTGAGGACTGACTGTTTCTGTCCCTGCTTGAGTAAACTGGTAAAGGTCAGTCTCTCTCATCAAGCTAGAGTTCAAGAAGTTCAACACATAATCTTGAAGTTGCAGGTCAGGTCCTGAGGACAGGGATGAGTAAAGCACTCTGCTCTCATGAAGTTCAAGTTTGAATCCCAGTGTGGGTAGTCACGGGAGCGGGGCAGAGGACCCTGGGTGGGGGTGAGGAAATCTCTTGTTTAACCATGGTCCCGCTCCTTCAGCTTCCTGTCATTGTACAGCATTACTAAGCCGTGTTCAGTTCCCTAGTGCTGTGGTGACAGAATGAACGGAAGAACCTGAAAATGAAGGGACCTACAGAGGAGGAGTGGTCAGGGAACCCAGGTAAATTGACCATCACCCTACGCCCCTTTCCTGTGTGTCATCTCTGCCATACCCACTGTCCTGCCTGCGACCTCAGCGCCACTTGTTTGGCCTGGTAAGAACCAGTGATTCTGTTCATTCAACTTGATGTAAACTTCCAGCCTGAAAAACACATCCAACACTGTCTGCTTGTGAAGGAAATTTACCCATTCCTTCTATTTCATGCTTTCCTGATCAGAAAAACCTGCATTCGGTGCTAATCTTTAAGTCAAATGTGTAAGACTCCAACCAACAATAACAAAGCCTGGCCTGCAGGTTGCCGGGCTCCGTGAGCTTTTAGAATGCATTCAGACAGTGTGAGGATATTAATAGGGAGACAGGTATCTCATTTCAGGCTACAAAGCAGACCCCGCAGTGGGGCATGGAAATGCTTAAACAGAAGAGAGGATCACTGTTGGAACACAGACATGCCTGAGCGAGGTCCCAGATGCCAGCTTCCAGCTCTGTTTGGAATAGAACTGAGCACTGATGGCCAAACCCAGCAACTGACTAAAGTAATTAAGCTATGTGCAGACAGCCATGGGGTGGAGAGTCGGAGCTGGGCCTTGGAATGTATCTTGGCCACTCTTCCTTCATCTCACAGGTGATACTGTGGTAACAGTGACACTCGACTTCATGTTTAGTGGCTCTCACTTCAGTGTCATTTGAGTGACAAATCCGTTTGCCTCTTCTGGAATGCCAGGATTCTAGATGTGCTTCACTGTCTTTTTTCTGTGACAATGGCTTCCTGTACCCAGCACTAGCAGAGTGGACACTTGGGGATTTTGAGGGTCTCTTGATGGGGATAGATTGTTTGGTCATAGTGGAAAGGACATTGGATCTGGGCTTAGCTTTGTCTCTATTTACTAGGTAATGTGTGTGTGTGTTGTATGTGTGTGTTATGCATGTGTTTGTGTTTGTGTGTGTAAGTGGGTCTGAATGTACATGTGTGGTCACATATGGCCAGAGGTCAATCTTCCTCTCTTGCTCTCCACTCTATTTTTTGAGACACAGCCTCTCACTGAACCGGAAGCTCACCAGTTCAGCAAGACTAGCTAGCCAGTGAGCTCCTAGGATCCTCCTGACTCTGCCTCCCCAGAGTTTAGACTTATGTGGCTTTTGACAAGAGTGCTGGGGATCTGAACTCTGGTCATCACACTTGGGCAGTAAGCATGCAAGCACTTCATTGACTGAGCCATCTCCCCAGTTCCGTGACATTTCCGTTGGTCTCTGCCGTGAGTCAGGAGAGGAGTTGAGATGCAGGGTGCAGAAGGACTCAGAGAACTGGAGCACCGAAATGATAGTGGAGATTTTTACAAACCATGGTTTCCATCTCCTTTTTCCAGATTTCACTGTGTCACCTCTAGGGACATGACTGAATTAAGGGGGAGGTTTCTGAACAGAGGAAGCTGGCTGCCTCTAAATGGGCCCACTGTGGTCAGATGGGTCCTCAGCACTGTCCAACCCAAGCTTCCTGCCACAGCCCAGCCTCACCTGTCTTTTCAACTAGGCCCCAGGCTCTCCCTGTCCTCAAGTTCACCAAGGTCTCGTCTTTATTTGGGAAACCCTCCTATCTTTGCAAATAGCGGCATGATTGACTCCTTCCTAGGCCTGTCCTCAGCTCCCCTACATGAATGAGCAACTGGGTCTACCACATCCTGGTAATTAGAATGATTCCCTAGAGTCAGACTAGGAGAGTGGCAGCCCCAATCTGAAGCTTCCTAGACAGTTCATCATTTGGCTCCTATGTACCTCAGTTTCCTCACTGACAAAGTAGAGTTAATAAAAGAATTGCTTAGAGAGTTACTTTGAGTAGTTAGAATAAGTCAAAGCTCTAGAACAAAGTCTGATTTATAAGTGTGTGACATATTATTACTAATATACTCTTACTATAGATTAGTACTTAGCATGTAGTATGCAATATTATATAGTAGGTTTCGGATCCTATTTTTATGTTCTCTTTCATGTTCTCAGTACTTAATACCATGTCAAACATTTGCTGATTAATGATTGGCATAATCTGCAGAATCATGTCTGTGACATCATTTATGTCATTTTCTCTCAGCAAACTTCATAGGACAACCTGTCTGCTGCTGCATCTTGGTGACCTTCATATGAATTGTCTCCTGGCTTTAAAAGGTATTGAGGTCCATTTTACCTCAATACCACCCCCACTTTACACAGGAAACTTCTCCAATTATGTCTCAGAACTGCATTAATCTATGAGTATCGAGGTGCAGATTTAATGGGCAGTTTAATACTATGTTCATTTAGCAGAGTAATAATAGTAGACTCACCCCTGGGGCCCGTGAGCTCCCCAACCATGAAACTCAGTAAATGTCAGTAAAGTGTTCAGCAATAAATGGCAAGTCTATATAACACCCCCTCTCCCCAAGGCACGGTGAACATAACGGAAGAGGAGGCAGAGAAATGGAGAAAGCCAGAGGTTGGGGAGGACTGAAGTGAAACCATGTCTTCTGGACATGATAGGCCCACTGCACTCATGAACTCATAGCAACTATGTTTGCCTACACAAGACCTGCACAAGATCAGGTCAGTCAACATTCTAGCACGAATGAGGAGGGACTCATGAGACCTCACTCCTGAAGAGCTACTGACATCTGATGACGTCTGGGGGAGAGTTAGTTTTCTTTAAGGCTGTGGCCGCTGGTAGGTCTAACACACTCCAGTGGATCATCCCACACCCATGCGTATATGGGCAGCTCAAACTGGACTCAGTGGGTCATTTTTTAAAAAAGAAAAAGGATACAAAGTTGGGAAGGGATGAGGAGGGGGTGTGGATCTGGGAGGGGAAGAAGTGGGAGGGATGCATATGATCAAAATACATTGTATGAAATTCTCAAAGAATTGATAGAATTATCATATTAAAAAATACTGAGGTTGGGGCTAGAGAAATGGCTCAGCAGTTAAGAGCACTGGCTGTTCTTACAGGAGACCCAGGTTCAAATCCCAGAACCCACATGATGGCAAACAACCATCTGTAAGTCCAGTTCTAGAGGATTCAACACCCTCTTCTGGCCTCTGAGGGCATTGCAGGATACAGGTTCACTCACACACATGCAGGCCTACCACTCATACACAGCAAAAAAAAAGTTCTTTTAAAATATTTGAGATCTTATTTTTGTCTCTTAAGAGAAAGTTATAGAATTTTAAACAATAGAACTACAATGTGAAAACAAGTAAACTCAGCTGGTAATATATCTTTCCACTTGGAGCTGTGGCCTCAGCCACACCGATCTTGACATGGTTTCCAGGATAGAGTCCAGGCTGGGTTCTGTTGAAGAGTAACTTAAAAAAAAAAATCAAAAATGGAACTCTCCCCCAACTAAGCCATGGGAACCAAATGACATTACTGCACACACATGATTTGACAAGTTCACAGAATGCCTAGAAGAAGCAGATCTGCTGGGGCTGTGCTCCACAAGGGAGGCCAGCATGGGGCTGAGATTGTAATTCCTGGAAGAAAAGGGCCTTCAGTCACTCTATCTAGTTCTCTGGCCTTCACTGCTGTGCACTGAGTCCTGAAAATGAGACACAAGAACCTACCAATCCGCCAGCTTTGGTTTGAGGGGAGAATACTGGAGAGGAAATGCTGTGCCATTTTCCCATTTCATTCTTAGTTTCCTTTTTCCAATTGTATTCTCAGATACAAAAAAAAATTCCTCTAACATTATCAACCTATTAGGATAGATACTAATCTAACAAATAGTAACATTCGACAATATTTAGTTATTAAATAAAGCGTTGATATAAATACATGTTTATGGATTATACATATGGATTATACAAATATTTGTCTGTGTGTGGCTATAGTCATAACGAAACAATTTAAATTAGGAAGAAGTCAGGAATATCAAAATGCTTCCTTCACCTATTTCATAATAAGATTGTGCAGACCAATGGCATACTACAATCATGGATGGATGGAATAAGGAGTCTGGTCAATTCTGCAAGGTGGCAGCCAGCATCCCTCCTGTCTCTACATGTGTCCCTGCATGTGCAGGTTAGCCTTCATCAAGAAGTAAAGCCTGGGCTCCACAAGGTGAATCAGCAGCTGAGCGCACTTAGTACACACACACACACACACACACACACACACACACACACACACAATACAAAATGTACTTTGAAACTTAAAGAAAAGAAGGATTGGCTGTTTCCCCTCCCATTGAACATGGCTGGCATTGCGACTTGCTGTGGCTTAGAGGATTCTCCTGTAGGAGACGTTTGACAGATCTGGAACTTCTTTCTTCACTTTCTGAGAGCCACCAACTGAAAGCTCTAACTAACCTGCTAGAGGGACAGACTGACCAATTAACCCCAGCTCCAATGAGCCTTCACCCTACCAGGTGCCAGACATGAAAGAGAAAAGTGACCCTGAATTCTCCAAAGCAAAGCACACTTTCTACTTTAACTCCATTTGGAAAAGAGAAGAGCTAGCTGCCTTTTGAACACTCCTGACCACATCCGTCCATCATGAGCAAATGGCTTTGCCCCAAGCCACTCTCATTTGGACTCTCAGCTTTGCTATTCCAGGACCAGGAATCATGCTTCATTCTGCGCTTGCAAGGAAAAGGGACTGGTTTACTCCTGTAATCTACTAATGACCTCTATAGCCATGGAATACCCAAGATGATCAACTTAGAGATCATCTAACTAGTGGCCCGGAAGCTTGGCTGCAGATCAGAATTGCTTGGGCCGCTTTGAAAATTGCACTGATCTCCAGGCCTCAGGATCAGAGATTCAGTTGGGCCTCAGTACTTAACTGATGCCAACTGACCTCATGAGGTGGAGCATGAAGGTGTGGCCCACAGTCAGAAGAGCCCTGGGAGGAAAACTAATTTAGTTGATAAAATGTTGGTCGGGTTCTTGGTATATCAGGGACTCTGAACCCCAGAAGGAAGAAGAGATTTCTCGAAGGCAAACAAGGATTCTGGTAAGGAATAAGGAAAGGACAGGACCCAGGAGATTCCCTAGTTTCTGTCAGGAAAAGCAGGCAGCTGATCTGGGAGGGCAGTTTCTGTGTCTGGCTCCACATGTGAGGGGAAGGTATGATCACTCTTTGAGGGCTTTCCTGTGAGGAATTTCTTAAACCTCTGACATGACTGTCGAAAAGAACCTAGACAAGGTAGGAGACGTGCACAGAAGATGTGTTTGACACAACAGGGTCGGGAAAGTTCAAGGCACCGTTCCTCTTGGCAAGCTTGGCAGGAATGCTAAAACTCAACTGGGGAACTGGGAGCCTTATGACAGTAAAATTTTAAGGCTTCATTTTTGGTAAAATATGACTTGCTGTCAGGTATATGAGTTGGTAGCTTTGATGCAAATATATAATAAATCTCACCTCTTTACTGAAATCCGAAGAGATTTTCTGCATATAAATAAAAGCATGAGTGCGATAAAGCGGCTTTTGATCACTTCACATGAAAGGTGTTAGGAATTTTCACACTGTTACCATAATTAAAGTACGGTGGATAAAAAAAAAATCTTACTTGAACATCTCCCCCCCTGCCCCTTTTAAAAAGGCACTTCTGCTGAGAACCTCACTCGTCAAACTTTGGTGTCGTTTTGACCTTCACTTTGTAGTTTGAAGAAAAGTTTTGGCAAGAAAATTGTTTTACAGTTGAAACTGCTACACACTGTGAGTGACACTGACCTTCTCCTTAGCCTCTGCATCAGCATCTGGGTCCTAGGAGCACCTTATGTCAGCGAGCAAGTTGTCTGAAGGCCTTCTGTCCTTTTCTTGTTTGCTTCTTGGGCTCCTTTCTTTTATGTCAAGATGGGAAATAAAATTTGCCCGACTTGTTTAAAATGATTTTTTGTACTTTTTCTTTATACCAATCATAGTTTGTCACAAACTATGGCTAAAACTGGCAGCGGGAATATGACTCAAATGCACAGTCCCACCTACTTGCACACATTGGAGTATCACAAAGGTGGCTTCCTTGGTAGCCAAGCCTTGCTCCATCCGGCTTGTCCCATACATCCTGTCCTGTCTCAGGTAAATCGTGAGAAGCAGCATTCGTCATAGCCACTATAACATTCAAAATCACTAAGGAATTTTCTTTCGCCTCCTGAATAAAAAAATCACCATTCAAGTCAGTGTGTAAGACTCTACAGTCTGGTCCAGTTTTATTGCTTGTACTCTGTTAAGCTTGGAACCTTAATTCCAGCCTTAGTGATTTATTCTCTATTGTTCTCATTTCAAAGACAATTTGACCTTTGGCCTCATAGAAGTGTCCTTCTCTCTCTGGTATGCCTTCTGCAAGGTCCCACTCACTGCTACCTCCCTTGGGAATCGCTCCTTAGTTACTGCATCTACCCCCCTGAACTCTAGTGGGAGTTATTTGCTAATCTTATCCTAACATATTTTTATTTTTATTCTATGTATTTACTATCTCATTTATTCCACAAATACTTATGGTATAACTACACATATGTCCTGGTTCCATGTAGGAACACAGCTGTGGATAAAAAGGACATGATGTCTGCCCTACACAGCTTACAGTCTAGTGAGGGACAGTGACTATTCAATGTGACAAATGATATCTAGGGGGCAGTACTGTGTGCTATAAGAGACCATTAGAGAGCCACTTACCTATACTCAAGAAGCAAACATCCTTCTAGGTAAAGCACTGCCCTAAGTAAGATTTAAAGAATGGGAGGAATCAGCCAGGCAAAGATATATAGGAAGACTGTTTCTGGGAGAGACAGCAGCACACATAAGTCATGGACCACAGAACTGGAGGAAAGAGAGGATGGGGCGAAGTGGGAAGAACGTTCACAAGGAAGCAGAGGCTTAGCCCTGAACCTTGTGTTCATCCTGTCAGTGGATGTCCTCTTGGTAAGCACGGTCTTTTTCTGGAAGCATTATAGTCCCCTGTAAGATTTAAAACCAGCACTGGAGATTTTTAATTTTCTCAAACAGCATGGAATTCAGTGCTAGATGATTTCCTGGCTGACTCACTTGGCAGTTCAGTCACGTTAAGGCCATGGGTCAGTTTCTCCAGGAGTCCCTCAGGTTTCCGTTCATGCTCACAGCTGATTTTACAGCTTCAAACATCACACTCCCTCATGGCAGGAAGGTGGACAAGGAAGAAGAGAAGGTCTCATCTACATGTCTCTTTATCATGTGGGAGACTTTTTCCCAGATCCCTCCATATAACCTGCATTCCACATATCACTGGTGTGAACCCAGGCACACAGCTTTTAAAAGATATCACTTGCAAAGGGGAATCAGACTGCTGTAATCAGCTTAAACTAAATACGATTTAGTTTAAAGGAGCTGGAGGAAGCTCCTTTCTGCCCCAAAGACATGGTCACTTCATACTTGAACAGCTGGAGGTTGTGGGTTTTTGTTGTCATTTATTTGTTTTTGTTTTCCAGTTGGAGTTTTTAGAAAGAGAGGAAAACGAGATTATGCTGGAGAGACATCAACAGCGTCTGCCAAAGGCATCTCCTAAAGAAATACCTAGCACAATAAAGGTGTATCCATTTTGGGCAAGAACAGAAACAAAACCAACCAACCAATCAAACAGAAAACTGTTTGCATTGGGCATGGTGGTACACACCTTTGATCGCAGCACTTGAAAAGCTGAGGCAGGTGAATCTCTGTGAGATAGAGATCAGCCTGGTCTACATAGTAAGTTCCAGGCCAGCTGGGGCTACAGGGAGACCCTGTTTAAAAAATAAACACAGAAAGGCATTTGCCTTCATTTCTTCATATTTCAACAATAACAGAAAAAGGAGAAAACATACAAAAATAAACCAAGAAAGTAAAGGAAACAAAACATGCAACAGAATTGCACTTTATTATAACTCAGATGTAATCATCGGCGAATTTCAAATAATAATCATCATTGGGTTTGGTATCACACACTTATAATCCCAGCTACTCCAGAGGCTGAGGCAGGAAGGCTGCAAGATCAAGGCCTACTTGAGTAACCGTGTTACAAAATATTAAAAGGTAAAACAAAAAGTGTGACTGTAGCTCATGATGAAGTGCTGACCTAACATACCAAAGGCCCCAGGTTCAATATCCAGTATCATAAAAACAAAACTAATTAATTAGCAATTAATTGATTAAGTATCATTTGCATTTTAAAGGCTTTAAACTGTAATAGCAGATGGAGTATTAAAATGGGGACCTGGAAGCATTAAGAAAATCAAATGGAAATGCTGGAGCAGAAATGAAGAATGCCTTCAATAGGCTCATTAGTAGACTTGGCACAGCCAAAGAACAAATGGCTGTGAAGACGGATCCATAGAAATCATCCTGACTGGAGCCCAAAAAGGGAAAGTAGGAAAGAATGTGTGAAACCTGAGGGATCATGTAGCCTAATAAACAACCCTGGAAGATGGAGGAGGAGGTTGGGGGAGGAGAAAGAGAAGACAAAATATTGAAGAAATAACAATCAAACATTTTCTAAAATTAATTACCAACACTCTCCTATGGATCTGAGAGATTGAGAGAATACCCAACAGAACAAAATAAGCTAGTCATATCACATTTAACTGTTAGAAATCAAAGACAGAGAGAGGCACCTAAAGGTGACAGGAAGAAAAACATTATATACAAAGAAAGAAAGATAAAATTTACAGTATTTCCCAGGAATGACTGGGAAACTGCAATTTTATACCCCACTCAAGTATCATTTGCAAATGAAAAAAAGAGATAGAGGCTTTAATCAAAGAAACAGAATTATTATTGAACAGGAGTGAAAAATAGCATCTCAGTACAATTTAATCTATTACCATGAGAAGTGAAGGTGACTGCATTCTTTTTGCTTAGTGTTAACTTGTTACTGGTCTTACATGTGTAACTAATTCATCTTTCAATCTATTTTGCTATAACTCACTTCTCTTTTTCTCCAAGGAGTTTCTTGGCTATTTTGGATACCAATTCTTTGTTTAAAATGAAGTAAACATTTTTTCTTAATCGGTCAATTTTCTTTTCATACATTTATGGTGATTTCTTTTGACAGAGTTTTGTGATTTGACGAAGCAAAATTTAAATACACTTTTCTCTCCAGGTTCATAAAGGCTTTCACTATGTCACATTCTCTCATATTCTTCTGATGGTTTATAGTTTTATATTGTGTGTATGGCTTTAGTCCTTTTGGAACGGATATTTTGAATAATTAAAAGTAGTGATGTGACATGCCATACTTATCACATACCGTATTCCTGTGTGGTCATGTCTCTGCCTCTAAATTCCCCTTTATGTTCTGTTGAGCAACTTTTTAAAAAGTTATTATTTTTTATTTTATATGTATAAGTGTATTGCCCGAATGTAAGTGCACACATGTTGTTCAAGGCCTGAGGAGGTCAGAAGAGGGCATCGGATCTCCTGGAACTGGAGTTACAAACGGTTGCTAGCTATCGAACTTTGGTCCTCTGCAAGAGCAGCGGGTGCTCTTCACTGCTGAGACATCACTTTAGCCCCCTGTTGAGCTACTTTAGCTCCTTGGACCACTATAACATGGTTTTGTTTCATACTGTTATTTTTGCTTTGCTATCGTGATAGATGATGGCCAGGTCTGTCCTGCTCAGCTCCTCCCAGCAGAAGAATCTGTCAGAAATTTTGAAAAGGGGTTCTAAAAGAGAGAACATTCTCTTTCACTTTTCTCATGTAGCCCAGCAAAAGCCGGGCTTGGGGATGAATGGTGACGATAGCCAGGCATCCCACATGGCCTGTTTATGTGGTTTTAGGGCCTCCAGGCATGTGTGATGCCTGCTTATTATCATTTCCTTTGTGTTTAGTGCAGCAGTAGGACATGATGGCAACGGAGCAGAAATTGAACTTGATAGTAGTCTGGATAATGCGGTTTGTAAAACCATCCTGGAGTTTGGCAGTATTGTGGCTGAGGACTTCCGTGCTGCAGAAAACCATGTGGAAGCCTTCCGATCACCTGGAACCTTCTCCTGGCAGCTGATTACGGCAAGCGCTCAAACTTGTTTCTCTTGGTGGAGCAAGGGAAATCCCAAAAGCTCTGCACGCCTGCTTAATGTGGTCTCAGTGTAGTCTCTTTAGGATCATAGAGTGACCTGCCATGTGAATAGTACAGCATGTCCTGCTTGACCGTCCTTGATCCAGCCAGGTCTATGTTGGAAATCTGGAACAGCATGTTTTCTTTTAGAGAGAACTTTTCCAAAATATCTTTGGATAATCTTATATTGCTCTTCTAGAGGAACTTGAGAATTCGTTTATAACTTCTTTCAAAAATCCCATTGTGAATTTCATTGAGATTTTGCTGAATTTATAGAATGATTTGGGGAGAACGAGCATCTTTAAACTGCCAAGTTTTTAAAATCAGATACATGAACACATTCTTCTCTATTTGGGTTTTCCTTTATGTCTTTTCCTAGAATTTTATCATTTTTATTCAGCTAGCTCTCACATGTCTTTAGGTATTTTGCAGTTTTAATGCCCTCAGGAATGGATCTTTTAATGGGATTTTGTACTAGTTATTGTAGAACAGAAGCAGGCTATAGTTTTCACTGTCATTGCTGTGCGTGGTCCTCTAACTAATCTGAATAGTTTATTCCAGATGGTTCTTCAGATCTTTATATTTTACTTTCTTTTTCATCTTTGAGTAGTCTAGGACTTCCAGGTGAGTATTACTTATTATGGATTTCCTGATCTTCTGTGTAACATCAGAAAGAATAATTACAGTATTTCATCCTTAGGTATGATGTTCGCTCAAGTTTCTAGCTAGTATTCTGTCTCAAGGGGGAAAAAAATCTTCTGTTTCCACCTTAGTAAGAGTTTGTTTGCAGTGGGTATTACATTTCATGAAATAATTTTTCTGCTTCTGTTGAGAGATCATTTAATTTTTCTCTTTTAGTCTATTAATTGAACACTGTTTTGAGATGTTGAACCAATATGACATACTAAGAAATATATTCTGTTTGATTTTTTTTCTCATTTGTGTTGATAGTGCTTTTAGTTTGCTTATAAATTCAAGTAGAACAGGCAGTATTTGATTTACCTGGAAGCTGAGTATTTTGTATGCCTGGTCTAACTCTGTTGTTCTAGTATTTTTCTTTCAGTGATGGAATCTGTGATCATCCTTTCCAGAGGTTTTGTTGAGGATTATAAGGAGAATCTAAGGGTATTTAGAATATATCTTTAACTTTTAAAAGTTGACCTCATAAGGGAATAACAAGAGCTTACCGAGTGGAAAGTGGCACCCATCAGAAATACAATGCAACATTTATCTGAGATGAACTGAGGAACTGGTAAAGGCTTGACTCATGACCCATGAGACGGTATGATTCATCTTTGAGTGAGAAAACATGGAAAAGAACAATCAATTCCACCACAACAGAGAAGGTGCACTATCACAGAGTCAGACTATCCAGAATCCAAGATACAGACAAGAAGCTAATGAACTTTGGTTTCCATGACAACCAGAGGTAGCTTCCCCAAGATGCTCAGGAAGCTTAAACTTCTTGGAGCCCTTCAAGGTCTGACTTCTCATTCTGTATTTGTAATTTTGCATTTTTCCCTTAAAGAAAGATCTCAAGTTGTATACACTTTAGACTGTACAAATCCTATGTGTACCTCATAAAAACCCAGTTGCCGGCTAGCTACTAAGCCTGGACCCAGTATTCTGAAAGTCCTGTTCTGGAAACCCTGATAACTCTTTCAGTTTAACAATTAGAGTAGGTGGCAGATTAAATTACCTGATTCCTAGCTGGCCTGGAAGAACTGTGGTCTGACATAGAAGCTGGTGCCACATGGAACCGGTGCTCGGCTATCTCACACTTTTCTCTCCATGGGGCACGTGATCAAATTCATTATTAACGCTAAGCTGATCTGGTTACCTTGATTGACACTAAGTGATTTCAGCCTGAGCTATATTTGTCTTCATGGGGGAAAATGAGTGCCATGGAGCTGAAAGGTTATTTCCCTCTTCAAATACATTTGGGGCTGTCACTGCACAGTTACTCACCCTGACATCAAAATCAGACCCATGGGCTTTGGAAGACAGAAAATGACATCATGGGCAGAAACTGGTGTCAGCTTAGTTTTGTTTTTTCATTTTCTTTCTGAACCCTGACAGAGAAGTGGATTGTCTAGAATTTGCAAGGCTTCCAGGCAAGGAAAAGAGGAATTAGTGGTGGCTGCTCTTGTCTGCACACACAGACAGCTTCCAGGGTGTACTTCTCTGCCCTGTGGTTCTTCTCTCTTACTGTTTAGCTTAATTAGTTTTATGTGTTAAGGTTTTGGTGTCTACTGAATAAGTCCAATGAATCATTTAAACTACTATTGCCTAAAATTTTAAGCTCCTGCTTATTTTTGTTTATAGTACCAAAAAGAAAAATACTAGCCACAAGAAACCGAAGAGCAAAACGCTAACCACAAAAAACTGTTCCTAAGCAGAAAAGTTAACGAACAACCCTATTTTATGTTTACAATGCTATGTTGTATGTATTCCTAATGAGTGTGAGAAATATATCAAATCTAGTAACAAAAATTATATAATGCTAGCCCATAGATTCCAGCAGGAAGTTTAAATTAGATGGAAGACTTTAGCTTGAAGACATTAAACAGAACTATAATGGCTTAAAGTGAACTATTATCCTACCCCACAAGATTGAATTATTTTGGATGAAATAAAAAATTAAATTTAATAAGCTATTGTGAGGAGTTTAAATTTGTATTTATTCTTTGAAAATTTCATGCATATCTATAATGTATTTTGATCTTATGTTCCCCTACTCTCCCCTTGAGTTCTCCAAGGACCCTCAATACACGTCGCTTCTAACTTCATGTCCTCCTTATTTATTTGTCTATTTATTTTTAACCCACTGAGTCTAACTAGTGTTTCCCATATGTCATCCATTGAGGCATGGGGCAGCTACCAGTGGTTCACACTCCTCAAGAGACTCGACTTAACTACCCCCGCCTTCTCAGGCCCCAACCCCCTACAGCAGCCCTCAGCATCTCCGTGAGGGTCATGGCCTTGGGAGCCCCTCCACAGTCCAGCAGTACACAGTGGAATTTTCAGCCAGCTTAATCTTACAGATATTGTTTTGGTGGAGCATTCCTTAGGACTTGAAGTTTTAAAAAAAAATGTGTCTGAGGGTGTATCTCAGTTTGGAACATGTACTTAACAAGCACAAGGCCCTGGGTTCAGTCTTTGCCAGGAAGAGAGAGAAAAGGAGAGGCGGGGGGGAGAAGAGGAGGAGGAGGAAGAGAGGAGAGAAGGGGAGGGAGGATGGAAAGGAGAGGGAGGAATGAAACTCGGCTCGGCTTTCTTACTGTTCTTGTCATTCCCGTGGGCATCTGGTTCACTGATGTCATAGAGGATGCAACCCTCCTGCAGCGTCCACAACTGCATGAGCTTTGAGCAGAGATGAGATGAAGCCATTCCAGCAACCTGTCCACAGAGCCTTTCTTCCACAGACTTTGTCAGCTGAGTGGGAAGGCAGAGCTACTGTCTAGTGCCGAACCATGAAGTCTTCACTGCCGAATTTGATCAGTCCTCCTTTCTCTCCAGGGACAAGGACAGAGGAACCAGCTGGTTTCACATTCAGTAGAAAAGTGGGAGGGAATATCCCTTGATCTGAGGAGAGTATCTCATGAAAACATGGTTTCTTTTATATAAAGGCAAATAAAAATCCATGTAAACAAGCATTTTTTATTTGAACATTAAATTTTATTGGTACAGAGCATGTGTTTTGTTATACTGGTGACTAATGACTTTTAAAAATGAGATTTTGAAATACCATTCTGCTTATGTAACGGAGATAAAGAGCTTTTGGAACATGGTCTGGTGTAAACCTCTATAATAATAGCTGATTAGCAACAAGACTAGTTGAAGTGCCAAAAATGTTTTCTGCAGAACTTTCTATTAAGTGGGAAAAGAGTTGTTTCTTTTAAGTTTATCCAAATGGCTTTTATCTGAGAAATCTTTCCAAAGTTGACCTCAAATTCATCATTCATCATGGTGTACAAAAATATTTATGTATAGGTGCATACCTGGTTGGTTCGTATTTCTTTGTCTAATTGGGTCAGTAGGAAATAATTTATTCAAAAATATCTAGTTAAATATAAAATATTTAGTTAAATTTGTTTACGAAAGAGGAGAGGAAATATCTGAGAGTGAAATGTAATAAACATACTAAAAGTTGTTTATTTCACAAGAAACATTTATCTTTATGTCAGTGATAGCTGTTTACAGGTCTCTATTATGGCCTGTATAGATTTGCCTTTCATAGGAAAGCATCTTTTAGATGACAAGGAATTTCTGGATGTCAGATGTTATGTTGATAATGATAATTATATTTATTGACTCACTCTTGCTTGTGGAGACGATAGAAAAAGCCAAAAGGAAGCTGGAGAGATGACTCAGCAGTTAAGAGCACTGGCTGCTTTTGCAGAGGACTCAGGTTCAGTTCCCAGCACACACACTGTGGCAACCAACCATCTGTAACTCCAGTTCCAGGGGATCTGATGCCCTCTTCTGGCATCCATAAGCATTGGATGACATGTGATGCACATACATTCATGCAGACAAGATACTCATACACACAAAATAAAAAGAAATAATTTAAAAATTTTTTGAAGGAAAAAGCCAAAGAGGCAAATAAATAAAGATACTTTCTAAAAAGAAATAAGTACTCACATAATGAGTATGTTGAAAACAATTATTTTCCTAGGATAGTGACTTTTTAAAATTAGAAAGTGTCTGAGTAGTGGGGTTCCATGGGTGGAGGGATACCAGGTCACATTTACCTGAGGTCTCAGCAGTTGGACTTCTTGGGCTCTTCTGGGGCCCCGGATGTGACATCCCTGCAGGTGTCCATCCTACTGCTAACTTGTCTTCTGAAAGATTTAGACCCTGGACACACAAACTATTTTCTCATCTTCAGCAGAAGTGGCCAACGGCCTGATTTGTGTTATTCCCTGAAATAAAACAGAACAAAACACCATTGACTTACTGCACATCAGAAAATATCACTAGCCTTGAGAACTGACCCTTGAGCCTGTGACCCCCTAGCTCCATGGCCTTGAAAGTGTTTGCCTCAGTTTCCTTATTTGTAAATGAAGAAAAGGATACTTTCTTTTCAGATATTGTGAGAACTGAATGAAATGATACACAGAAATCACCTGCACACAGAAGAGACACAAGAAATGTCCATCCTGTTTCTCTGTGCCCCTTTTGGAAAACCCTTTTCTGTTTGGATAAATCAAAACCTTCTGGGAACTGAGGATTCTTGGCAGGTCTCATTAACTGAGAGATGATTTTCCAGAATATTTTTGCATTCTCTGTTGTTCAGAGGCACAGTTTTGACTTGGCATAGTTCTCAAGGACCCTGCACATCTTCACAGGGTGAATATGGCCTCTGGGAGGCAAGGCCTGGGTTGGAAAGTCTGGTACGGTGCCCTCTGTATATCTTCACTCTGCCTCTTCCCCACCCCCCGACCTCCACACTTGTTCTTAACCCCTGGGAATGCTCTGGTGGTGACTGTGCTCCTTGTAGAGTTTCAGGCACAGCAACACTCCAGCGTCACCATGTAGGAGGCTACCTCTTCCGCCTGAACACTGGATGGGCTCTGGCTAAGGCTCCTTTCTGACTCTACCAGAGAGCAGAATAAATTGCTATCAGTGAGCACAGTTAGGGTCTTAGCCTGGTTAAACTCAAGGTCATTCATTAATTCCACAAACATCCACTGAGTACCTCTTGTCTCAGTGCTCCCCAGCAACCTTACTGATGGGCCCTTTGTTGAAATCAAAGGACTGCTGGACAGGTTCCATGGATGGGCTTCTGAGATCACAGGGACCCCTGAAACTGAAAACCAAGCACGTGTTGCATGTGTCTTGTGCACTTCTAGGGAGAACATCCAGAACTTTCCCAGGAAGTTAGGAACTACATGCTGCTTGTGAACTGGATGTTCTCCCTGAGGGCCAGAAAGAATCTTGGTTTCCAGAGCCCCTCTTGGAATAGAAAACATACCACGACACAGGCTGTGTTCACCTTTTTTTGGAAGTATGTGTCTAGGGACTAGGTGCTAAGCAGAATTTGCTACACCTCCTCCAGCCACTGTTCCTTGGACCACCATGTGGTGGGTCACAGGCTGGTCTGCATTCTGCTAAAGATAAATCCCTTCCCACCATCTGGTATTAAGCCACATTCTGGATTGAGACTGCAGAAAGAGAATCCAGTTTGGCTATGGAGACACTGTTCTGGGCTGTCCTCATCCGCCTTGGCCAGACTGTCCAAGCCTTGGCTTTCCTTCTGGAGTGGGAGTTCCTGGCTGTGGAGCTGTGTCTTTCTCCCTCACGAATACATCTTCAACAGTGTATAGTACCCTGGAAGTATTTATTCATGTTTATAGAGTTGAAATGAAGAGGAGTAAGTCCTTGCTCCAGACTGAAAGGGGAAGGCACACTAAATAAATGACAATGAGAGAATTGTCAAAGGCACAGAGGTTGCAGCTTGGAAGGTGGCGGATGGATCTTACCCCAAGGGCCTGTTGAAGAGAATCGGAGAAGCCTTCGGGAAGGAGAGGCTGAAAAGGCAAGACTTCAAGGGATAGTAGAGGGTAGAAAGGGACATGTAAACAAAGGGCCCTGGAGAAGGGAGAGGCTCAGGCAGACCACAGAGCAGGGAGGTGTGGAGATAGAGCTAGGTTGGTCAGGTTGGGGCTAAGTGCCCAAGAGGGAATGCCATATTGGATTGGAGCATCGGCAAGTGCCAATAGCTCGCCCAGGAGGTAAGAAACTTGGCTGTCTCTCTCTGTCCTGCTACAGAACTTTTTTGGTGTTGGCTTCATGCCAGGGTTGCCAAAGAGGCCCAGGGCTGGGCAACCTAACACTTTTCACAGCCAGATGTCATCATCCACAGACATCGCTGTCTGTGGAAGGTGCTGCGGTTGGTCAGCACTGAAGGCAGGCAGACAGCAGGTCTATATTTATGCAAGCAGCTGACGCAGTTCCCAGGGGATCGAGTTTCAGCTTAGAGTGTCGTCATTTATAAGCTCTGTTCATCTGTAATAATGAAATGGTGCAGGGCAATGTGGTGAGATTTGATATAGAACTTTGTCTTTTTCCTCTTTCTGTTTTATCCTTCTCACCTCCTTTGCCCAAACCTCAGCTTTTGTTTCTAGGTGACCTAGGCATTTTCAAGGTTACAATCCGGAAGTATTACCAAGTAGCTTTCATGAGATGCAAATCTTTTAAAACAAGGTCGAATATCTTTCCTCCAGGCAGCCTTTCTGAGTAGCCTTTTCCTTAAGATGCTTTTTCCTATAACACGGACTTGCAACTTACATGGGTAATTCCCTTCCGTTGTAGTTGGTCCTGCAGAATATTGTGAATAGCTCAGAACCTGGGCTTTTCCAAGCTCCGTTCTTCTGTTCTTCCTTACACAGGGAAAAGGTGGTTGAGAGTGGCAGTGGATTACGGTGTCCCCTTTTAGCTCCTGTTTGGGACGGTCTCTTCTAGCAGTCTGGATGCTTCATTCTTCTTTCTCTCCAGAGCACTTATCCAGTGCTTGCTGGAGGATAGATGGGCTGTGCAGGGGATGGATGGATGGGTGGGTGACTAGGTGGCTGGCTGAGTGGATGTATGGATTGATGAGTGGGTGGGTGGGTGGGTGGATGAATGGGTGGATGGGCAGATGGTTGTGTAGGTGGGTAAATAGGTGCTTGAGTGGGTGAGTGAATGGTGGGTGTAGTATATATTGTCTATATGTAACCTAGCTTCCCCTCAGTCACGTCCCTAAAGAATCCCAGCATCACTGACGAAGGCAGAGGACCCCAAAGGGGATGTGTCCTGAAAGACCGTATGTGTTGGATTGTGACTGCTGCTATGCTCAGAGCAGAGGGCAGCACCAGCAAAGTTATGATATAGTGTCCCTTGTCCTCCAGTATCATTTCCTTAGACCTATTCTTGTTGGATCACCTTGGTCCTAGAACCTCTGGCCCTCTGTGCCTCTCTATGAGCTATGCTGGCAAGAGAAGAAGCTAGCCAGGTAAGGTGAAAGGCCAAGCCAAGGACAAGCGCAGTGGAGCATGTGGACTGCTACATGTTTTTCATCACAAAGTTAAACAGTAATTGTGGGGGGTGCAATTTCTGGCATATTGAAAATTCAGCAGTTATAAAATAAAACTGTAACATTTCTCTTTGAATATGGCTCATGAACTATAAATACCAAGGCAATTTAATATTAACCCACCAACACCTCTTTAAAAACCCAGACAAGTCCTTCTTTTAGTCTTCAGAAAGTATACAGTATTCCCGTTTCTCCCTAAAATCTGCATTTTTATTCCATTCCCCCATAGAACTTTCTCACAATGTTTGTTTTTATACTCTTTGTAATAAAATACTCTTTGCATATATAGTGCAATTAACAAATCCGTTGTGATCATAAGTTCTATGTCAACTTTTTTCTCAATTACCCTTAAGACAAATTTTCTTTATAATTGATAAAAATTAAATAAATTTGGTTTTTTTGGTCTTTATGGGACAAGGTCTTCTGTAGCCCCAGCTGGTCTAGAACTCACTATGTAAACCAGGCTGGCCTTGATCTTACAGAGATCCATCTACCTTTGCCTCCCAAGTGCCAGGATTAAAGGCATGTGCCACCAGGTTTGGCTAAAATAACGTAAATTCAATGTAAAATTTAGTAAGTAACTAAAATATGATGTTACTAGAAATATATCTCTTACTGACACAGAAGGGTTTTCTTTTTTAGTTTGTTGCTCTGGCCATTCAAGATTACTTGTTGTTAGCTTGAGACAGTGTTGGGACTCCAGTCTACTCCATTTCGTAAGTAGATACACATACCAAGAAATTGTGCTCATGAGATGTGAGCATAGAAAATTTTGTTACAGCAGTGATGCTCAATTTTTAAAATTTCTTCCCAGCTGTATATTTAAATCACAAAAACTCCAACATTTTGAATGATCCTTTGGCTGGTAATTTAATTATATCTAGATCCCTCTGTTAGAGAATCAAAAAGTCCTTAAGATTAACTGATCAAAAATAAAATCTGTGGCCTAGATGAAGAACCAACTTTCCAGTTTTGTCAGAACATCTAGGAGGGTCAGTACAATTGACTCATGCTAAAGAAATGGAGAAGAGGTGGCTGGAGAGAAGGCTCATTAGATAAGATCACTGGCTCCTCTTACAGAGGACCCAGGTTCGGTTCCCAGCACCCATATGACAGCTAACGACTGTCTGTAAGTTCAGTTCCAGGGGAATCTGACATCCTCTTCTGACCTCTCTGGGCATTGCATGACATGAGTACACTCACATAGATGCAGACAATATAGTCATACACATAAAATTAAAATAACAACATAGAACATTTTTTAAAAGAGATGAGCACAATACTTAGTGCATTAATGAGATGCTGAGTTTTTCCTTCCCACAATTCTTACCTCCTAACAGGGTTCTTGTGGATTGAGTCACATGCAGAATATATAACTCTCTGTGTTTTTCCTGGTTTTCTGAATTCTTCAGAAACATACATTTCTGTTTCCTCCTTATACTTCCTTTATTATTTATTTATTTATTTGTAGGAATGTTTTGCCTGAAGATGCCAGAAGAGAGTATAATTCCTGGAGCTGGAGTTATGGACAGTTGTTAGCTGCCACATGAGTACTGGGAACCAAACCCTGATCCTTTGCAAGAGAAGCCATTGCTTTTAACCCCGGAGTTATCTCTCTAGTCCCCATACCTGTTTTCTAACATGCTTTCCCCAACAGTTTGGGTTTCTTTACTTCCCTCTAAAGCTCCCTTCTCGTCCCCACCATGTGACTGACAGTCTACCATGTGATCTCGGTCTCGACCTCCATGTGGACTCCAAATTCGCATGTTTTGATGGCTCTTTTTCCTTCTCCCTTCCACTCTCTTCCTCAAGGTAGCTGATGAGATCCATAGCTTGTCTGCCCTGAGGAATTTCCTTAAATTCTAATAAAATTGTCCTAAAGCTTCCATTTGAATCCATCTTAAATTCTTTTATGACTGGGACTAAGGACCTTCAGGGGAAGACCTGGTTCTTCCTCTCTTTCACCCCATCCATTGGTTAGCTGCAAAGGAGAATCACCTGACTGGAAAAATTCATTCATAGTCATTGCATTCATTCAGATTTGAAGTTTCTAAAAAGGGTTGCCTGTGACTTAATTGTGTCTTGTCATTTTTTTCATATAAAACTGCCTAGTTTTATCTAATGCATTCTGAAAGGTTAGAAAAATCAAAACACTATTTCTGTACCTTGCAAATACAAAGTTTTTAAAAACATTTTTCTCATTTATTTATTGATTGATTTTGTGTATGTATGTGAGTGCATGTGTGTGCCATGACATGCATGTGGAGGTCAGAGGACAACTTGTGACAGTTGGTTCTCTCCTATCATCTGGGTCCCAGGGATCACAATCAGGTTATCAAGCTTGGTGGCAAGTGTCTTTACCTGCTGACCTATCTCCCTGGTCCCAAAGTTGTTTGTAATAAAAACTCTCTCTATAACACACACTCTTAGAGTTATAAATTTATTCAATTTGAGTTTTTTTTCACTTTCTAACTAAATTAGCAAATCCAAAATTCATTGTCAAACTAAATGACCAAATTAGTGACATTCAGTCAGAAAACGTCAGACTCTATTTTTAAAAATTTATTGAATTTTTGCAGTTTCATACAATCTATTTTGATGGTATTTAGATCCCCTCCTCTGTCTGCATTTCCCCTTCCTGCTCCCCCTGCCCAATTTAATGTACTCTATTATATATATAATAAGACCTACAGAGTCTAATTCGTGTCCCCATAGGTCCTTCGGTGTGAGTTCATCCACTGGAGCCTGGTTAACCTACGAAGTGTCCCATCTTTGAAAGAGACTGGCCCCCCACCCCCACCCCAGCTGCCAGCTGTTGCCAGTGGTTCCTCAGGTAAGGTTGGAGTTTCTTATCCACATCTGTGCTGGGATTTTCAGACTCCATTTTTTTAAAATTTAAGTAACTGTGTCAAGATGCATCCTAGAGACAGTCTTGCTCCTGAGTCCTGTCTCTGGTGGAGTGAAAGATGAGGCACAGAGGCTTGCACACATGGTAAATAAAGTGTTGCCGCCTTTAGAATTTCTTTTGGCACTCTCTGTCCTGCCCTCAGGGAATTTTCCCAAAGAGAGGATAATTTCTTGGCAGTAATAGTCAGGGAACAGAAGAGTTGATATTGTTAAGTGGAATATTTCTTAAATTACCCCTTTGTTGAATACCACGGAGGTTTTAATCTCCAGAGAAAAATGTACTACGATAATTCAAACTCAGAAGAAATTAGAGGAATTCCTTTCTTTTGTGAAGTGGGATTGTAAAAAAGAAAAGGGAAAAGGAGAATCCAGGAGCCTTGACTATGGACAACCTCAGGCAAGTGTTTAAAAAAAATAGTCACGGTCATTGAAAATCTAGAATTGAATTCCCTAAAAATTATCTTTGTTTGTATGCCTTTAAAACTTGGATTACATATAGCTGTATTTCGTGCACTGGGTCAGGACCACTTGATTCAACATAAACAGGTAGTATAGCCAGACCTACAGACAGTCTGGGGTGGCCTGACATGTCATCTACCAAATACTTACTGTGACCCAGGCACAGGGATGGGACCTGTGGGAAAAGCATATTCTGCTCCTGTTTACAAGTTGAAGGTGTTTAAGCAATATGCCCAATTCTTGATTATTTGGAGCTGAAACATTGGAAAACCAGTAAATTCTGGGATAGTTCTACTTATTGGAATATTAATTTATTTGATTTGAATGGCAGAAAAACTAAGAATTCCACTAGGCCTGGGGCCAGCCCTCAAAAGGCAGCTGTCTGAAGGAACTAGGGGCATTCTCTTTGGAAGCCCTTCACCCCAGGCTCCCCGACATCACCCTTCACCCCAGGCCCCCCCACATCACCCTTCACCCCAGGCCTCCCCCACATCACCCTTCACCCCAGCCTCCCCCACATCACCCTTCACCCCAGGCTCCCCCACATCACCCTTCACCCCAGGCCCCCCCACATCACCCTTCACCCCAGCCTCCCCCACATCACCCTTCACCCCAGGCCTCCCCCACATCACCCTTCACCCCAGGCTCCCCCACATCACCCTTCACCCCAGGCCCCCCCACATCACCCTTCACCCCAGGCCCCCCCACATCACCCTTCACCCCAGGCCTCCCCCACATCACCCTTCACCCCAGGCTCCCCCACATCACCCTTACTTCTTCCCTCCCTTCCCATTCTTGTGGGTGAAAACCATTTCCAGTTCTCCAGGAGACTGAATGATGTCCCTGCATAATTTATGGACACCTGCAACTTCAGAATGTAAACTTATTTGGAAATAACTTGTTTGCAGATGTAATGAGTTAAAAGGTCTTGAGTTGAAACCATCCTTGTTTAGGATGGATCTAAATCCAATGACTAGTGTCCGTTTAGAGAGAGAAGAGAGCACAGAAGACATACACACACAGCAGAAGGCCAAGTGAACTGGGGGGAGAGAGTGGGCTATCCTGCCACCTGCCCCAAGCCAAGAGCCTGGTGCCACTAGAAGAGGCAAGGAGCATTCTTCCATAGTCCCTTTCAAAGGGACCATGGTGTTTCTGACCTGTTAACTATGCCTGTCCAGGACCTGCAGGTATGAGAGAACCAAGCTCTTATTTTAAGCTATATTGTGTGTGGTACTTTGTCATGGCGGCAGTAGAAACTAATACAGGCCAGGACACAGGAGGAGTCACCCTGCACTAGCCATTACCTCTTAGATCAGCTCTTTGATTATTGCTTGAGTTTCTTGTTCGGATCACATGCATTGGACAAATAGGTCTTTATAGTCTCTCTTATTACTTTTTAATCTCTCTTTTCCTTCCCCTTTGCATTTCAGATTGCGAAGGAGATGCTCAGGAGAGCTTCTCAAATAGCAAGAAGGATCATAAAGACTGAAATGATCGAAGATGGCTGGGCATCCTTTCAGTGAGTGTTGTAAAGAGGACTCACCGGGTTATCTGACCTTATAAGGTCCTAAGACTTGCATACTTAATTTTTCTAGGTGACATTATAATTCTAAAATATGCGGAGAATTAGAAATGGTTCTTGTCTATGGGAATGGGGAAGTAAAGGAGAAAATCAGTGAGACAGGAGGAAAACCTAAGCAACTATGGGAATGAAAGTTCCCCAAAGAGAATGTTCCAGAATTTTACCTTTCCCAGCTCCCAAAGGAGCTTTGCAGAATCCTTAGTTCTTCTCTGGTATTGTGACTGACACTTTTAAATGATTCACTGGGTCTTAGTGTAGTTTAAGTGTTTGCCAAAGTGCAAAGAAGAAAAAAATGGTTCTTGGAATTTTGGTCTTTTAATCGTTGCTCCAGACTGGTTCTGGGAATTGAAAGGCACCATCTGCAAAAGGCTTTTGGAGAGCCGGTGGGAAGAGGAGAGGGTGGGGGCGTCAGGGAGAAGAATCTGTCCCCAGATCCATTAGTGCAGCACGATCTGCCATTCCCCCAAGCTTAGTGCCTCTGAGGGAAGAAAGCACACAATGTGGTCTTCAGCAAGCCTGGATGCTTTAACTTCATTTCCAGGCCCATCCTTGCCGCTCCTTTTTTGATTTATTTTCTGGTTTTTTTGGCTATTGTCACAGGAAAAATCTGTTCCCTTTTCAAAAACACTGAAAGATGGGATGGGAGAAGGTTCTCACTTAGAGCCTCCCCTCTAAGCTTCTGAAAGACAACTGCCTTTTCCAGACCCAGGCCTCTGGTTAGCCCTTCTGTGCCTGAGTCAGAGAGGAGGGAAGGGATGCCGCACTCAGAAGTGATGGAGGGAGAAGCCAGGTCAGGTTTATTGGCTCTTCTTAAGGAGCAATATCAGAGAGAGTATGACAGTCCAACAGGATCACTGTGAGAGTCTAGACTGTCAGCTTGATCGGGTTGAGAAGGGCCTAGGAGATTAGTGAAGCAATCCTTTGGGTATGTCTACGAGAGCATTTCAAGGGAATATTAAGGAGAGGGGAGTGAGACTCTCTCTGAGTGGGGGAACTCTCCTACACAGGCTGGGAGTCTCAGGGAGAGCAAAAGGAGCAAAGGAAAACCTCTCTAGTGTAAGCTTTGGGTCTTTTCTTCCTGATGCCACGGTGTGAGCTTCTCTGTTCCACCGTGATCTCCCTGCCACAAAGGGCCAAAACATCTGAAACTGTGAGCCAAACTACAGCCTTCCTCTGCTGTCCTCCATAGCCTCTTGTGCTCAGCACTTTGTCCCTAGCTGGTTTGGAAGGTTGAGGAACCTTTAGGAGGTGGAGCTTTGCTGAAAGAAGTGAATCTTTGGGAGCTGGGCCTTGAAGTTTTATGGCCCAACTGTTTTCTGTCCTCTCTCTGCTTCCCGACTGCAGGTACAATGTTACAATGTGGCCCAGTGATGCACATGTCACCATGCATTCTGTGCTATGAGGGATTATACCTCCTCAAACTGTAAGCCAGGATAAACCCTTTTAAGCGTCCCATCATCAGGTGTTTGGTTATAATAATGAGAAAAGTAACTGACCCACTCTCTACAGTTACTTTTCTCAGGGATTTTGTCATAGTGACAAGAGACTGACTAATCCAATCACTTTTTGGCAAAGGGTCTTCTAGAATCTCCAGAAGATCTCCTTGTAGCCAGATACTATTTTAGGGACCTGGTCACATTACAACTGCCTTGGACTTGTTTAGAGTAGACATGGCACCAACTAAGTAAGTTTAGAATATTTGAACTAACAGTCTTATAACAGAGGAAACCATACATTTCTAAATATGAAAGTTAGGTTATACATCCTCTAGCTGAGCATCGCACTGTGCTGATGAGGAAACTCAAGCCCCGCAAGAAATGATAACTGCTCCTTCCATTTGTTAGGGCAGCGATGAGCTCATAGCCTTGACCAACAGCTGAACCTCCAACTCTGAATTCTTGATTCTCCAAAACTTGCTTATTGCTCTTCTTAGCCTAGTTTTCATGGCCCTACTTGCTTCTTCTTTATTTTTCTAGATGAACTTTCTTTAAATTATTTAATTTTTGTTTTTTTGAGGCAAGGTATTATCTTGTAGCCCTGACTGGCTTGCAACTTGCTATGTAAACCAGGCTGGCCATGGCTTGCAGTAATCTTCCCGCCTCTGCTTCCTGAGTGCTGGGATCACAGATATGTACCTTCACATCTGGCTTCTATATGAACTTCAGGAAGAAGTTCTTCTTGATCTACAAAAGGGTATCTTTTGTAGTATCTCTAGTGAGATATTATTAGATTTATAGAACAACTCAGTAGAGAATTGTCATTTCTGTGATAATGCCTCTGCCTAAGAATATGCTATACCTTTCCATTTTTTTCCAGTCCTACTTTATCCCCAGGAATATTTTAAAGTTTTCTTCATACATTTCTTACATGTTATCAGGGTTATTGTCAGCAATTTTATATTTTAGTAATCATTGAAACTGGGGTCTTGTACTGTGCCTTCTAATGGCTTATATATGTGTATAACATTGTTCACAAAGTTCATTTTATAACTGGCTTCTTCATTGATTCTCTTGCTTACAACAGTTTTCAGCAGGTTATCTTGGGGTTTCAAGATATGCAATCATGTTATTTATAAATCATGATAACGTTGTCTTTGATTTTTATACCACATACAAAAGTTACTCATAATATTATACACTTTTTAGATATTTTGAGCAAGAGAGACATACACACCAATTTAAAAATAAAATAAATCTTTGAATAAAGTCAGGTGCATGCCTTTGATCCTACCACTCAGGAGGCAGATCGCTATGAGTTTCAGGCCAGCCAGGGCTATATAGTGAGACCCTGTCTTTAAAAATTAACTAAATTAAAAATATAAGGTATTTTCATTCAAAGGATATTATTAAGAAGGCAAAAAGATGAGCCAGGCATGATAGCACATGCCTTTAATTCTGGCACTTTGGAGGCAGAAGCAGGTGAATCTATGTGAGATCCTGGCTGGCCTGGTTTACATAGTGAGTTCCAGGCAGCTGTGACTATACAGAGAGACCCTATTTTCAAAAAGAATTTTAAAAAGGCAAAAGACAACATGCACAAAGAAATTTTTGTAAATCATATATTTAAAAGGGACTTACATCTATAACATATAATGAACTCCCTCCATTGACTCAATAATAAAAAGCCAATCCAATAAAAAAAAACAAGAAAAACATCTAAATAGGTGATTCTATGATGAGGATATACAAATGGCCAGTAAACACATGGTAAGAGGTTCAGTGTCATTAGCAATCAGGGAAATTCAAGTCAAAACCACAGTGAAATATCATCTCCTACATGCATAATCAAAAGTACCAGAAAATAACTCATGCTGGCAAAAATACATTGAGAAATTAAACCTTCATACGATCCTGGTGGTATTTTAAATGGTGCCATTGGCTAGGAAAACACTCTGACATCTCTCAAATGGCTAAACTTAAGAGTTACCATTTGATCCAACAATTTCAAGAGATCTCCCTAAGAGAGATGCTAACATACATCCACGTGGAAACTTTAACATAGACATTCATAGCATTAGGTAAGTTGTAATCTCAGTGCTTGGGAGGCTGTAGCAAATGGACAGAGTTTGAGGCCAGGTTGGGTTATGCAATAAGAGTTTGTTTCAAAAACAAAAATAAACTAAAAATGGTCTACAGTAACATTATTCATAATAACCGAAAGATCCATGAACTGATAAATATAATGTGCCATATTGATATAGTGGAATATTATTCAGCAATAAAAATAAAAGCCCTGATATATACTGCCACATGCATGAACATTATAAATTGAAAACATTATAAATTTCACATTGTAAGAGAAAGAAACTAATCATAGATGACCACATATTCTATGAGTCTGTTTAAATTAAATACGTAGAGACAGAAAATGGGCTCATAGCTGCCTAGGGCTGAGAGTCGGGTGAGGGCGGTGGCTAAGAGGTTAGGTGGTTTGAATCCATTTCTGCATCTCTCCCTTGACCGAAAATGGAAATGCTATTCGAAAACTGATGATGAGATGGATTCCCAAATCTGAGTACATTGTCATTGAACTGTACATTTTAATGGGTGTAAATTATACAGTATATGAGTTGCGTTCCACTAAAGCTGTTTAAAATGGTGCCTGGGGAAATCAGGGACTGATTCTGGGTCTACAGTGCATTGGCATTGTTATGAACAAGGCGAAGAAATCAGGGGCCCAGCTCAAGTGAGGGGACAAAATACCAAGAAAAATATCGGACAGCGGTTGACAGGGAGGTAGGTTCTATTGCTATTTTCTTGTCTCCGTGAGGGAGCTCTCTCATGTTTGCCCAAGATCTCACCGCTGGCCGAGTCAGCTCTTGGCACAGCCAGGCATCAGGCACCAGAGCCCTCCCTGTTAGGCAGTAGTGACTCTCCAGAGAGCACAGGGCCTGTGCTTTGAATCCACCATCTGGTAGTGATCACCCTTCCTGGGCATGATTAAAGGGGTGTTTGCTTTAAAATCTCCCCTTCATGGTGCCTGTGGTCGGAGCCCCTGTGGGCTTCATTTCTTGGGTTGGTATTAGCTACTCAGGGTTCTCTGAGTAGAGTCACAGCTCATCAGTGGCATCTTTTGGGGGGTTTCTGGTTAGCAGCTGGGTGTAGAGTCTGGGGATTAGAATGCCAGAGGAAGCAGGGCCAGGGAAAGCAGGTTGGGCACTTGTAGAAAAACCCCTTCACTCCTGGCAGTAACAGCTCTTGGCATCTGGTCATTTTGCCTGTTTTCTTCCATGAGAACAGTTTCTAAAGACTGCAGATCTAGGCCAGAGCCTCAGAGGTTGCAACTGGGTCGGGGTAACAGAGACACATGCTGTGTGAGAGCTTGAATACAGATATGTTTGGCTCACCTCCGTGACCTGAATTCAAAATGCCATGTGCCTCAGTGGTTATGGGTGCCCCTCAGCTATTAAGGGATCCAAGAAACTTGCTGCCTTGACTCTGCTTACATGGATAGTGAGTTGACACCTGGATAAGCTAGGAAGCCATCAAGGCCTGACACCCCATGAACTCTCCTGCTTAGTCTCAGTTTCTTCTGGGGACAATCAATCATGACCCGGCCCCAAGCTCCTCCCCGGTGCACCTTGGTGGAGGTTGCCTCCTCCATGTCTCCTGTAGAGATGCCTGGGCCTTCTTCTCTTGACACAGAATGAGCTTCCACAGGCTCTGAACCTCCCACCACACTGCTCTGAGAAGCTGGGTGGGCTGGGGAGTTTCCAGGACAGATGGATGGTAGAGGTTATGGTGTTGGCGGAGAAGTGGGGCAGGGAAGTGTTGATTAGATGTAAAACAGAGGCAGAAAAACATCACAAATACAGGGAGAAATATGAGAAGGGGAAAATGAGGAATTCGGGGAGCCTGGCAAGCACAGGTGTGTGTAGGTGGCCTCTAGCTTGGTTTATCTCAGCTCGTTCCCAGAGCCTTCTCAGATTTCCCTCTACCCTCTTCTCTGAGTTCACGCTTCTTGTTACCTGGGCTTATGTGTCAGCTCTGCCACGGACTACTTGTGGGTCCTTAGAGGACTGGTTCTCTGAGCCTCTGTTTCATTGACTAAAAAGGAGGTGGAATGACATGTCAGTCTACTTGTGGGATAAAGGTTAAATAAGGTTAAAAAATAAAGCTCCCAATGTAATTGGGTCTTAGGAATTTAATAATTACGTCTAGTGACAAGCCTTTCAATCATTTTTAAAACTTTAATCCAGTGGCATTGAGGGTTAAATGTGCAGCCATCACCATGAACCATTTCTAGAACATTTCATCATCTCTAACAGAAGCTTTGTCTCCCCTAAGCAATCAATAACTCTTCCATCCTTCCCCAATCTGTCACTTTTAACCTATTCTGTATAAACTGGGTAATTTTAGGTGTTTCATATAGTACAATCATAATGTTTTTGTCTTTTTGTGTTTGGCCTATTTTAGTGACTATAATGTCTTCAAGGTTTATCCACGTTATACATGCATCAAAATTTCCATTCTTTTTAAGGCAGGAAAATATTCCATTGGCTGTGCAGACTATGTTTTCTTTATCTGTTTGTTGATGAATATTTGGTTTTGGCTGTTGTGTCTTAAAGATACTATGGTTGCACCATGATGATGTAGTTGGTCTTGGGGATCAGAGCCCAGACCCTGGAGTTATATTGCCTGAGGCCCCATCCTTTCACTCCCTACCCCAGGATGCTGGTGAGCACCTTGTGTTTCTGTTTCTTGCCTGTGAAGTGGAGATGCCAAGTATGAGACTCTCACAGGAAGGAAATGCATCAGAACAACTAAAGTAGCCACAGTGATTTCTGATGCCTGTGCAGCATTCATGAAGATTTTCTTGCCATTGTGTTGGGAGTTTATGCTTTATTGACCTAGTGAACTGGAGTTTCTAACCTCTGAGAACAGGCAGTTGAAGATGGAGAACTGATAAACTGAAATGTGTTAGAGATTCAAATACTTTGAGATCACCTACTCAAATTTCCTCCTGTTATCAATAGGGAAACTGAGGTTGGAGAGGCGGGATGAGAGTGATAGAAGCAGACCTGGAGCCAGGCACATGAGCCGGACACCCACTGGGCTCAGCTTGAAGCCTAGCGGCACCTGTTCCCCTCCACCATCCAGGTCCCTCTTCAAAGATCACACCAAGTTCTGGGGGCCGTTGTACCCAGCAGCCTTCTGCTCCCCTTAGACAATCTGGGCTCCTTGGCTCAGACACAAGGCCGGCGGTGAGCTGTGCTCTGCAAACCACCTTCTTGACTTGTACCCACTGTGACTGCTTAGGGAATCAGGGATGAGTGTCACAAAGCATTAGTTTGGAGTCTTTTCTGGCACAAGCAAGGAATGGGCCAGAAAGACCCAGACCTGGCCTGATGGAGGCGGGACTCTGTTTTATCTGAGCTGGGTAAGCAGTCTGCTGTTCTTCTCTTTGTTCATTTCATTGGTTTTTTTTCCTGAGGTTATTTTTGTAGAATTCCAGCCTGTCTGGACTCTGCAAAAGGGGACAGTAAGGGAACAGCCCACATCTAGGCAGGAACACCAGGCAGACAAGGGGACTTGGTGTCAGTGAGAACAGCAGGGTGGTGTCACGGGGACAGAAGACCCAGGGGAGGAGAAGGGATCAACTACCAAAAGGTTGCCTCCCTCTGGAAGGCTTCTTTCTGGAGCTCTTTAGTGAAAGAATTATTTGTTTATTTATTCAAAGATGAACTTTCCCCTGTGCCTCCTCTAAGGAATTAATCTGGCAGAAGGAAGTTGTCTGAGTTGGGAGTGGTAACAGAGAACCCTCCCCCATCTGGGGAGGGGTGGCTGGGTGGGGGTCAGGCCATGCAGCCGAGGGCCACACCAGTGATGGGGGGCTGGGGGCAAGATGGTCTGTTTGGTAAATCTAACGTCCTTAACTTGAGTGTAATCTTTGTATTTTTGTTTTTTAATCTGTTCCTCTTTCTATCTTTCCCAGTGTGTAAATCAGTAAAAGATGTTTTTCTTTAGAGGCATAAACTTCTGGTAGCCCGGGCTGGACAGCTAAGACTCAGCCCATCCTCAGCTCTCACTGTACTTATCCAAGTTGGATTCTTGTGCAGTTAGTTAGGCTAGGGGAGAGTCTAACATTGGGGCTAAGGCAAGGGGCAATGTCGAGGCATGCGGAGATGGATGGCTCACCTCTACGTGCCAGGCTGCTCTTGAAGCAAACACCAGGTGAGGGGCTGCGGGAGGAAAGGAAGGTTTCTCCTTAGTCGAGCAGGTGAAAGTGAGACACTGATAACAGTGAGCAGGTCTGTAATACACCCCTTGGAAACTGAGCTGTGCCTGGCATGAGCCCACTGGAGAAAGAGGCCACATCCGGCCTGTCAGGACACACTGGGCAAATGTGGAGTGTGGCAATTTGGGGTCAACACAATTCCCAAAGCCTCTGGAGCTGGAGCGTGGAAGTGGAGTAGTCAATTTCCAGGCCAGGGGGCTAATTCTCATCTTCTAGAGTGAAGATGAGAACATCCAAGCCTACCTCGTCATGGCCCCAGGTTGGCCTGAAACCTGTCTCTCCCCAAGATGACATCTTGGCAACCACAGCCTGAGCTTCTCGCTAGCTCACACGCTATTTCTGAGAGCTCTGTGGCCTCCTAAGCACTGACAGAAATAACAGACAACTTTTGGCGGCATTTGGTAAATGCCAGGCTCTGCTAAGAGTAGAACTGCTCTGAGGGCCCGCCTCAAACTCATTTCATTGAATCTTCACACCAGCTAGACTGCATAAGGCAGGAATAACCTTTATTTTACGGATGGGGTGGACTGAGGCGAGCGAAGGAGTATGACTGCGGGGCAAACACAGAAGCCTTCGGGAAGCACCCTTTACTTCTGACAGCCTGTTCTTCCTAGCACAAGCCAGAGTGGGACTTTGGCCTGAACTGTCCCCTGCAGGAATTGCACGCCTTAGAGATGTGGTTTGTGGGCGTTCGTGAGAGAGTCATGAGAAGTAGCAGTCTTCTAACAAAGGTTAATGTAGCTAGCCTAGAGCCCTTACCTAGGTCCACATAGCTAGACATGAACACAAGAGTCATGTTCCCCTGACAGACTATTTCTTTCAACTATTCTCTTTGTGTGTGTGTGTGTGTGTGTGTGTGTACGTGTATGTGTGTGTGTTCTTTCTTTCTCTTGGAAAATAAGGCTGGGCCTACACTTCTCCCTTCTTCTGGTGCAGCTTAGGCCTGCTGGTGGATAGCAGGTGTCTGCTCAGACTTTTCTCTGAGGGAGGGGACTATGTTGACAGCGTCACCAGCCGCTGCCCTGGGTCTGCCCCCTAGAAGATCCTCCATCTGGTAAAGAGCATTGAGGAGAGCTGGGGAGACCTTGTGCCCTCCTCAAACTGAGAGAGCTGATCAATGTCCCTGGGAGCCTTTGGCCAGGGAACCTTTGGAGGCCAGGTGGAGGCACAGCTTGGGTAGGATGGACCCACACACTCAGAAGAGACACGGAGAAGAATGTTGGGCCTGCTCAGGCTTACCTTAAGAAGTGAAAGCGCTCTGAAGGAAGTGACTGCAGAAGAGTCCAGACTGGTTTACTATGCTTGGTATCTTTTTCTACAGATTTCTTTCATTTACCTGTTAAGTACTTGTTTTGTTTGATTTTTCATCCCTGAAGAATGAAAAGCCAGTTTGTTTGTTTATTTATGGACTGAACACCTGTCCCCTGCACTGGGCCCAGCTGGTCTACCTTTTGTCTACAGCCCACCAGCCCCACTGGAAGACTGAATTTAATGCAGAGATGCTTGAATCAAAATGCACAGAGCATTTCAGTTATTAGAGTGGAGGCCCACACTTTGTTCTGTGTGAGATCACAGGAGTCTGGAGCAATTCCTGACCCAGAATGGCATCTGTTCCACATGTCTGAGTGGCACCCGTAGACTCAAGGTGGAAACCGTTTTTCAATCAACTTTTTTTGGCTATTAATAAATTATTAATACATTTTTCAATTGTTGTAAGAATCTATAACATGAAACCTATTTTAACAAATTAGATGTTTTCTCCAGTTTTGTTAGTCAGGCCTCCATTGTGGTGCAGTAACCTCTAGAATCTTTTCTTCTTTTTTGTAAAAAATTATTTATTATTTTTATTTTATGTGTATGAGCATATTGCCTGAATGTAAGTGTGCCGGTGTCGTGCAGTGCCTGTGGAGGTCAGAAGAGGGCGTCAGACTCCATGGAACTGGAGTTATGGATGGTTGTTAGCTGCCATGTGGGTGTTGGGAATTGAACTCAGTTCCTCTGCAAGAGCGGTCAGTGTTCTCAGCCACTGAGCCATCGCTCCAGCTTCTAGAATGTTTTCTTCTTGCGAGAATGAAACTCTACACCCACTGAATAGCAACTCCCAAGGTCACCCACCTCCTAGTTAGTCTCTGGCAATCACTTTCTGCTTCTACAGGTTGCACTAACTTAGATGCGTTATGTACGTAGAACCTGAACTGCTTGATGTTCTGTGGCTGGCTTATTTTACTTATCATAACGTCTTCAAGCTTCTCGCGTGTTGTAGCAGGTGATAGGATTTCCTTCTTTCTGGAGGCCGAATAGCATCTGTATGGATACCTCACCTCTTTATCCGTTCTTCTGTCTGTGGACCCTTAAGTTGTTTCTACCCTTGTCTGTTTCCAAGAACAATGTGACAATGAATATGAGCATGCAAATATTTCTTTCTTTCTGGATAAATACCCAGTAGGAGATTGCTAGATCGTACAGTCGTTGTATCTTTAATGTTTTTGAGGAACCTTCACTTGCTACTTTCTATCGCAGTGTCTGTACTGTTGTATGTCACCCCAGCATTGCTACAAGGTTGTGATTGCTCCACGTTTTCACCAGCACTTGTTATTTTTCATTTTCATGGTCATATTTTTAAAAAAATACTAGTCATTTTAACAGGCATGATATCTCTCTGTGGTTCTGATTTCCCTGTGTTTTTCTGGTAGCTATTTGTATGTTTTCTTTGGAGAAATACCTATGAAAGTCCTTTGCCCACTTAAAAAATCAGATGATCGCTATTTTTGTGGTTGTTGAGTTGCAGAACTTCCTGATATATTTTGGATTAATTAACCCCTTCTTAGATATATAGTGTGAAATTATTTTCCGTGATTGTCCAGACGGCCTTTTCACTCCATTCATTGTCCAATGTCGTGAAGATTTTTTTTCTTATGTTTCCTTCTAGAAGATTTTTTGTTTGTTTTTTTCAGGTCTTCCATTTAAGTCTTTAACCTATTTTGAGTTGACTTTTATGTACAGTGTAACGTAAAGGTCCTATCTCATTTTTTGCATGTGAATATCTAGTTTTTCTAACCCCATTTGGTGAGCAGACTGTCCTTTTCGTCACTGTGTAGTCTTTGGGGTCATTGCTGAAGATCACTTGTCTATGCACAAGTTCCATTTTGTGTTCTCTATTCTGTTCCATTGACCTGTGTATGTCTCTTCTTGTGCCAACACCATATTGTTTCGACTACTATAGTTTTGAAATATGTTTTGAAGTCAAGAAACGTGAGGTTTCCAGTTTTGGCTTTCATAATTTTTTTCTATTCCTCATATTTACTATTCAGAATCGCTTTTGTTCCATATGAATTTTAAGATTATTTTCTCTACCTCAGTAACATTCTGTTGATATTTTTAAAAATTCATTAAGGGATGGGGAGGTAGCTTGGTCAGTAAAGTGCTTGCCATACAAGCATGTGGACCTGAATTCAGTTCCCAAAACATACATAAAAAAGCTGGGCATGGTGGCACATGTTTGTAACCCCAGCATTGGGGACTCAGAGACAGGTAAATCTCTGGGGTTCACTGCTTAGCTAGCCTAGCCTAATCAGCCAACTCCAGGCCAATGAATGATCTTTTAATTCCAGCACTCAGAGGAAAAGGCAGGTGGATCTTTGTGACACTGAGGCCATCTTGGTCTATATGGTGAGTTCCAGGCTAGCTGTGGTTACAGGAAGACCCTGTCTCAATGAAAAAAATAAAATAAAAATGAAAAATAAAAAATAAGTTAGAGGGACTGGAGTGATGGCTCAGCAGTTAAGAACACTGGATGCTCTTCCGAAGGACCCAGGTTCAGTAACCAGCATCCAGATGGTGGCTAACAACCATCTGAAACTCCAATTCCAGGGGATCCAATGCCCTCTTCTGACATCCACGGGCACTGCATGCATACACAGGTACTCTTACATACATGCAGGCAAAACGCTCATACACATAAATTAAAAAGACAAAAAGCAAAATAATATAAGGTGGAGAGCTCCTAAAGAAAGACGCTGGAGAGTGACCTCTGTCCTCCACATGCACACACACAGACTATAGAAATAAGTAAATAGAGCATTAAGTCTTTAAGCTGCTTCAGGTTGTACAAACATGTGAATACTATTAATTCTTCTAACCCATGAATGCCTCATGTCCTCGTATTTTCTTGTGCATTCTTTAATTTATTTTAGCTTAAAATTTACTTTGGTTTATTTTATATTAATTTTTTTGAATTCTGAATATTGATCTCATATCTTACAATTTTGTAGAACTTCTTTCTCAGTCCTAAGAGCCGTTTTGCTTTTTGTGGCACTGTGGATTGAATCTCGGGTCTTGCATATTCGAGGCGAGTAGTCTACCACTGAGCTATGTTCTCAGCCATGTTTTGACTTTGTTTCTTTAATCTTGAGACTGGGTCCCACAGAGTTTCCTAGGCTGCCCTTGAGTTTGTTCTGCAGCCTAGGAAAACCTTGATCTTGACTGAGATCTTCCTGTGCCCCCCTCCCAAGTAACTTGGGTTAAAGGCCTGTTCAAGCATGCCTGGCTTCTAACCCTTATTTATGTGTAATAATTAGTGTTTTCTACAGAAAAGATCATGTCATCTATGAACAGAAATAATTTTACTTCATTCTTTCTGACTTATATGCCTTTAATTCCTTTTCCTTGCCTAATTGCTCTGGTTAGGGTTTCTCATGCTACATTAAGTCCTGAAGTGACTGTCCTTGCCCTATTCCTTGTCTTACAGAGAGGTTCAGGAGAAAGGCCACTGAACTGACAATCAACCAACAAAGAAACAGAGTGCGAACTATGGTCTGAAATATTTTAATTTTTATTCTTTCTAACTTGTGTACATAATCACGTCATTAACTCTGGGTGTCTGTTTTAACTCCTATAGAAAAGAGACCTGCCTTTGATGATAAGGTCATGTCCAATCAAATACTCTTAAGTTGTATGATCTCAAGAATATTATTTATTACCTACTGGACATTCTGGTGATAAAGGGTTTAAGATAAGAAATGTTCAACTCTTGATCGATTAAGTACATATAATAAGTACTTATATGTAATGTGCTAGGTAAGAAGTATCCTTGTTTTCTAATTAGGAGTTTGCAGTCTGGAACTTCAGGCACACATATAAAGTTCAGTATCCATAATAGAGCCATAACGGTACCACGTAAGAAGGCAGTGCATGACGCACTGTCAAGTGAAGAGCACGGGACAGTTTTATGGGAAAATGGCTCACAAAATAGGCGATACGGGAACTTCATCGCCTGGGTAAGTGGCATCATGGAAAATTGGATCAGAAGTCCCAAGAAGGGAATTGGCTGGAGCTGCTGTGAAAGGATATGGGAAATATGTGTGTGCAGTGGGTACTTGCTGGGGCTTTATTCCCCTCAATACAATCTCTGTTATTTTGGAAATTCCATTGATTTCTAGGATTCATCCCTTCTTGTCTCCTCAGCCCATGAATTGCATGTGGGGTCATAAGAGGGATCATCACATTCTTCCTCCCGATAGCAAACTGCAAGATTGATTCAGGGTCAGGCTTTGTGTCCCAACTACAGTCAAAGAATATGTTCAATGTCTACGGGGTTACTAGGATAGAGGTAAGCTCTCTTTCTCACTTGAAGTCCATTTTGCATATAAATCTCTTGCCTCCAGGGAGAGAGCCTAAGAGTGGAACCAATACAGAGGAATCAAGACCAAGAGATGAAACAGTCCTGAGGACCTCATATGAGACCCCACGTGCTGCACCAGCCAGCTGCACCCCTTGAACTTTTCAATATATACTTAATACATTTCTTCTTTTTGTCTTACATGAACTTGGGTTGGTTCTCTTGAAATAGAAAGCATTTTGTCACAGGTAGGCCTTGAGCTAGATTTGAGGCAATGGAAGTGAATGAAGGGACGGTCTAGGTTGGTGGTAGATGAAGTGGGGTGTGCTGCTGAGGGCAAAGACGTGTATCCATGAAGCTGAGCAGAAACTGACTAGGGAGGCTAGACAGTGTGCAAGAGAAGCATGTTTTCATTTCTTTGTGTGGGTGTGTCTGTTTTGACACATGCAGTTGTATTGCCAAGGAGAGGGTGTAACAAAGGAATAACGCAGAGAGAACTCTAAAAGTAACAATTTGCTAATACTACGTAGGAGGCATTGTAAGCATTTCTTTCACTGAATCCTTTCAACAGCCTATGAAACGCTATTATTTCTCCATTTTACAAGTGAGGATACCAAGAGACCAAGAATTTGCCCAAGCTAGACCAGTTAGAAGTGTCAAAGCTGAGATTTTAACCTGAAGATCCGGGCTGCATAACTAGAGAGCACACATCTCTAACTTACTCTCTTCCTCCTCTGCAACATGCCACCTGCTAACTAAGCCTGTTTAGGTGGTGGGGGGAGGAGGGAAGCTGTCACCAAATGGTGTCATAGGAGAACACAGAAGTCAAACCCGAGCCGGTGACATGGTTCAGCAAATTAAAGTTCTTATCACCAAACCTGACAACCTAAGTTCAGTCCTCAGGATCCACATGATAGAAGGTGAGAACTGACCCTGAAAGTTGTCCACTGACCTCTACACATGTGTTGTGAGACATGTGCCCCACAAAAAATAAACACATACACACATACATAAATAAATAAGTATATTTTGAAGTCAAATCATTTATCCCGGTGGTCCTAATTTGACTATTTCTTTTTTTCTTAGTTTTCCAAGGAATTTACTACTGAGCAAATACTGAGAGTTTGGTTTCTTGCCCATGATTAGCACAGTCACAGAGTTCAGCAGATGAGTCTGGTGGCTCCTAGGCTGATTGAATTCCTCACTCAGGGATACTTATGGGCGAGGCCCCTCATTGGCCTGGGTCCCTTACTGGCCTGGTGGATTTCTCCTTTGTCCCTCCATCATTCCACCTTCTGCATATCCCCTTCCCTTGGATTGCTCATGTAAAGGGAAAGAAGACATTTCTTCTAAAAAGAAGTTTAATCAAACCAAAAGCTTGTACTTCCAATTATTGACATTGAACGTGTGCTTCGCCAGCGCAGCCATTTGGGACAAGTCTTTCTCCACCTCTTTGTCTGATGATGTAAAGCAAACAGACTGTAAAAAAATAAACTCCCTCCCCCAAATATTATCTTAGGCCTCATTTTACCATGCTTTCTTGAGCTGTCTTTGTGAAAAGGAAGACAAAGGAATGTGAGAGGCAGTCTGTGCCAGGATGGCTGAAGTGTCCCCCCACCCCCCACCAGTTCTTCCTGGCATGGACTCTCATCCTTCAGATCTCTGCCAGGATACTCTCTGTCTAGCCCATGTCTGCTTGTACCCTCCTGAGGACCCTTCACAACAATTCTCCAATTGTGGGATGAGTTAATTCCACCTTCTTCTAAGACTGCTGTGAGCCATAGGTGGTGAGTGCTAAGGAGAGGCAGAACCCTGGGCAGGTACAATGCACAGGGGCTGGGACTCTGAGCTCCCTGGGGAGAATACAGCTCCTTTCTAATTACAGTCTCAATGGGCTCAAAAACAAAACAAACCATCGAGTGAAAGCACTCTGCCTGGCCAAAGCCAAACATTCCAGTAGAGTGGGTTTGGACTTGAGGCAACTTGTTTGCAACCCAAGAGAGTAACATGAGAGAATGTTTGAGAGAAAGGCCTTAAAATTCAGACTCTGATGAGGATCGGGGTAGTTGGGAAACTTGAAGATGCTGGGGGCCTGGGGATGACCTCTATGAAGACAGAAGGCCCACAGAGAGGCGGCTGAGCCAAAGGGCAATGTCTTGGACTTGATAAAATGTTTGCCAGATTCAGACCTCAGAAGTTTATCTAGGTATAACAGAGCTTGGAGCTCAAGAGGAGAAAATCAAACATTATCCTAATATTCCTGTTTTAACTATAGGTCTGGTAATCAAATAGAACAGAACATGCTTTGAATAGAAATTTTGCCATTTGGGAAACCCAAGGAAATGATTGAACCTAGGCAGAATCTTGGAATTAAACATTGGTGGATGTATAATACAAATACGCATGTGCACATGTTTGTGTTGTAGATCATTGTGTACCTTCTGGTAAATTAGTGTATACAACCATCTGTGAGGTCATCTTATCCAAAATGATTAGACCCAATTGCACTTAACCCATAGATCCAACTAGAAATTTACAGGGTCAGAGAAATACACTAATAGGACCTGAAGCAGTGAAGGTTGAGCTATGGGAAGCTTTACAGATACTCATCAGTAAATAAAATTTCACAAAGGGGTAGAAGTAGGCTAGGGAGAAGTCTATACCATAAGGAAATCTTAAAAAATATTTTTTAAAGCCAGGCCTGGTGAGCTAGGGTGATAGCATTTGTAAATTGCTTGCCTTGTAAGGGTGAGGACCCGACTTTAATCCCCCAGAAAGAAAAGCATGTGTGGTGGCTTGCACTTATAACACCAGAGCTGGGGAGGTGGAGTCAGGTCATGGCCAGCCAGCCAAGCCTACTCGCCGAGGCCCAGGCCAAGGATAAACTTTGTCTCCAAAGACAAGGTGGATGGCACTTGAATAACGTGTGAGGTTGTTTTCTGGCCTCCACACACATGCACATACATATACATGTACCTCACACACAGACACATAGACACAAATGAAAGAGAGAGAGAGAGAGAGAGAGAGAGAGACACTGTAGGGTAGGCAGGCCTATAATACCAGTTACTTAGGAGGAGGAAATACAAGGATCAAAAAGGTAGGAAAGTCAGGCATGGTGGCTTTGATCCCAGCACTTGGGAGGCAGAGGCAGGCAGATCTCTGTGAGATGGTATGTAGTGAGTTCCAGAAAGGCTCAGTTACAGGGAAACCTTATCACAAACAAACAAACAAAAAGGCAGAAGGATTATAAGTTCAAGGCCTGTCTGGTCAACTTAGTAAGACCCTGATCTCAAAATAAAAAATGAGCTGGATATTGCTCAGTGGTAGAGTGCTTGCTGGCATGTACAAGTCTTAAAAAGTAAAACTAAACCACTAAAGGATGTGCATGCTAATACATACATATATATATATATATATATATATATATATATATATATAGAGAGAGAGAGAGAGAGAGAGAGAGAGAGAGAGAGAGAGAGAGAAAGAGTTTAGATGGAACTATACTATAACAGGGGGACAATGACCCTCCTGGACACTATAGCCTATCAAATAAAAAGCTCAGTAATAGGAATGGGTTGTCTCTTTTGGAGTTGTTGGTCAGTGAGGTGCCATAGATCCTTCTCCCAAATTATAGGCTATTACCATTGCTCTTGATTACCCTCCAGAACTTGACAGTAAGACCCAATTGCTGAAGACACTACATACCTGAATCATAGAATGTGGATAAATCAAGCTGGTACTAACCTGGAAGCTTCATCTCTACCATCTATCTTTCATAGTGCTTTAAGGTACTATGCATACTGCCAGAGGAGACAAGTAATCATCAATCTTACCCAGCTGTGAATTCTGCAATCTACAGTAACACCGAGTCTGGCGAGATATACCCACTGGTGCAATAGTGACACATGTTATGGAAGTAACAAACCACTTTCTGATTGGATTTAAGGCCCACTCCACAATATGGAACCCATATCTGGCACTGTTGTCAGGTATGAGAACTTGTGACCACATAGGTCATAGGTCCTAGGGGAGAATCTACTATTATTATTTTGCTAAATGGACATAGTATTAAGTCAATTCTTAATGACTTATTGTTATAACCATAGATTAGTGCATCTCTCAACCCTTGTCAGAGAAGTTTCTTTTGGCAGTAGATGGAGATTAACACAGAGACCCCCAACAGGTCAATGTAACATGTAGAGGATAAGAGTTGTGACAATGTGCACAAGACATGGATAAGCCATACAAAAATCTCAGCATGGAGAAGGAGGTGGATACCAAGTTCTACCCCTATCTAAGGAGATATTGCTTGGAGAGAGACAAGTTTTCTTCACAGGTTTGGCACCTGGTAGGTAGAACAGGCTCCAATAGATGGCGCCACACCCAGGAGTATGTGGCCAGCACAAATTGGACTGGTTGGATTATTACAAAAACAAACAACAACAAAAAGAAGACAAGAGGATTTAAGGAGGGGGTTGTGGATCTCAGAGGAGTTAGGGGAAAAGTGGGGGGTTAATGTGGTCGAAATAATGGTATGAAATTATCAAAGAATTAATAAAAAAATTAAAACAGAAAGAAAGGAGGATATCGTCATAAAGTAAGGGGTTTAAAGAGGTGGGCTGTAGAGAGCCAGGGCTACCGAGAGCTCGTGGGGCTGGCTGATCTCCATTTCCTGATTTGGGAAGTTATAGCAGTGTTTATAATTTATTGCACTTCATATCTCCGTTCTGTATTCAGGTTTCCCCTTGTTTTTAACATTTAAAGTTTTTTTTTTTTAAGTTCATGACTATTTTTCTACCCTTCTCCCATGAATTTGGAGCTGTTTGCTTGTTTTATGTGTATGAGTGTTTTGCCTGAATATAAGTGCAATACCCACAGAATTCAAAAGAGGGCATTGGATCCTCTGGAGCTAGAGTTATAGATGGTTCTAAGCAGTCATGTGGGTGTTGGGAATTGAATCCAGGTCCTCTACAAGAGGAGCTAGTGCTCTTAACCACTGAACCATCTCTTCAATTCCATAATTTGGAGCTTTTTTGACTTCAGCTGCCAATTCATGGATTCTGAATTCTGCCAGACTCTCTCCTTTTCCAAGATTATCTTCTAAGTATATTTCATACCACTTAGAATGAATGAGACGTTATGCCACAGAAATAAAGAGCTCCAATGCCTCAGTGACATGAAGCAAGGATTTATTCTCACTCATGTACCTATCTAGTATAGCCTGGCAGGGGAGCTTTGTTAATTAGAGTTGCTCAGAGACCGAGATGTCCTTCTCAGATGTTCTCACTTGACATGGAGCTGGTACATGTACCTTCTGCTCTGGATCCATTGGCCATGAGGGTCCACCCAAACACAAGAAGGGTGAAGCACAGTGCTGTAGATCTACTCACAGATGTCTGGTAAACAGCATTCATAAGACACTTCCTGCTTTGCATTGCACCCGCACGCATGACTTTCCGTTTTGTCATCTACTATTACTCCCAACAACCTGGCTCAAATTTCAGTCACCACAGCATACTAACTCTAATTGCATGAAGTGCCATTGCAACTTCAACCAAGTTACCAGGAACTGGTGTTATTTAACTAAACTGAAACTTGTACTTATCTCTCCACACAAAGCAAGGTTGTATTATCAATGGTGTTTACCACATACTTCACGAGGTCCATAAATCACCGGGCAAACACATCAGTGCATCAAGGCATGACCAATCATGTCACTTCTTTCAGAGTCACTGCAATTCTGTTAGTTTAAGCACAGACAGCAAAATGTGGAGTGAGTGGTGTGGTCACCTTGTCCCCCGGTGGTAAACCATATGAAGGCTTACAAAAAAATATATGTAATGGATAATGGAGAGTAAGCTGGCAGAAATAAACAGACAACAAATAAAGAAAGCAGAATAAAACCGGATATGATTAGAAGACTTGGAAATAGGGAGGGCAGAGCAAAGTTAGGATGAAGGAGACCTGCATGAAGATATGAACCACACTGGGAAAGGCCAGTGAGTGGAACAGACAAAGCGAAGTCACCTCAACATCTTTTAGTTTACATCACGCTAGGAACAGAAAACTGTTTGTGGTCAAAATGGAACATTTTCTTCTACTTTGGATCAGCAATTCATATTTTAGAATATGAATTAACGTGAACAATGAAATCAATCACTGCACTTTAAAGAAAATGGTGGCCATAGGAGACAGAGGAAGAGCCTTGTCAGAGCTGGTTTCATCATTCAGAACTGATGAACCTATGGGTATCGAGCTACAAGGTAGGCACGGGTCCCATGAAAATGAAGTAATTCGAAAGGATGCAAAGCTAGCAGAAAACTTTATCTTAACAGAATCCCCCCAGAGAACTCAAGACAGTCCAAGTGTAAAGGTTAAAATATCAGAGGCTGATCCACAGGAGTGTGGCCATTCTCCCGGCCAAAGGAGAGATGCTTGTTTTATATACCGTGTTCTACAATGAGAGGAAGAAGGCGAAGACTGGGCGAAGTATTTTTGATACGTTTTATACACAGAAATAAAACACTTTAATTATCAATATTTCTAATGTTTTAAATTACAGGGTAATAGATCAATATTGCTTTTACTAATTTTTCATTTCCCTGTGCATTTACAACCAACAGCAAGAGAGTTTTCAATGTTTTGGCAAAAACTTTTAAAGGTCACAGAGCAATTGTGATTTCCCCCTCTTGATTATTAAGATTACTTTGCATGGTTTCAATTACCCTGTCAGTTTTATGGTCCTATGTGACTGTGCCAAGCAAGGTCTGCCTGTACACAGACCTGGCTCAGGTGAATATATTACAGTTCCCTTACATCTGTTTGTGCCAGCTCACATACGTGGAGTGAGGGGAAACTTCTGCAAAGAGAACTTGAATCATTAGGACTTGGTAGAATTAAGAGTTTCCGATATATTTCGGAGGCTGCGGAACTACCTTTGTGGGTGAGTTGGGGCAGACCGCATCCATACAGGGGCCCATCTTTCGCTGAAAGACGGTACCGATATTTGAAGCAGAGATCAAAATAGAGTCAAATCCTGGTCTGGGTGACTGTCCAGGACTTTGGGGCAGTGATGAAGCACTTAGAAGCCATCTGATGCCCATGAGGCTGCAGGAATTGCTGTTTAGGAGTAGGAAGGGGGCCATCCACACTGGTTTATGAGCAGCAGCGCCGAGGCTGACAGCAGGGCTGAGCCACAGTTCAATCAGCTGAGAATAGACAAGCTCCCTAAGGTTACACGGGTATCCTGGAGAGGAGGTAGGAGGGGCCAGCAGATAGAGCCCTGCGATGCTGAGACCCAAAAGTTATGCTTATTGGGAGTTCTAAGACCATATCAGCATGATCTTCTTTCTCCACGTTGCCAATGAGGTCTGCAGTCCTCTGTAATGCCCGATTCTATTCATTGTTGTTGTTCAGACTTGGAATAGTCTGAAAGTAAAGGCACTGCTATTAGTAATGACATTTTTTAGTAATATAAATCACAGATTATCCCAGGCAAACCAGGCTATAGTTAGTTACAGACAGAATCCAGATAAGTATAAACTAGAAGTCAAGTCAGAATGAATAGAAACAAATTAATTTTCTTTCATTGGTGTCCCACTGTGGTGGTTCCCTGAACTTTGGGATGGAGATTTGTGTGCAGGACACTTATGAGGGAGCACTCCCAGGACTCACACTTCTGAGGGAGAGTCACAGAGGAAGCTGCTGGTCTGCATGCTCTCTCCTCAACAGCTTCAGCTGGTATCATGGGAAACACTGGTGTTGTCTCAAATCAGGGTGAAGGCACAGACCTCTCTCCTCCACAGCCATTGCCTTTGGATGTAACTGTCCCTGAAGTCTGTGAAGATGACAGCAACTTGATGACCTCTGCAGCACTGGCAGTGATCCTGAAAGGATTACAGAGGCACCACAGAGCTCCCCTGACTCGAAGGAGAGGGGAGCTTGAGTAAGAGTATCTGTAAAAGCTGGGGCCTGTGCTCAGTCCTTTGCATCTGGTTAGGAAAGAATTGAGTCAGTAAAATTAACACGGTATAAACTTATTTAAAAATGATGACCTAAGAAAACACCATTTAATCTCTTAAATTAAAAAAAAAGGAGCCTGGAGAGATGGCTCAGAAGTTAAGAGCACTGGCTCTTCAGAGGACCCGGGTTTGATTCCCAGCACCCACTGGCAGCTAACAACTGTCCGTAACTCCAGTTTCAGGGAATCCAACACCCTTAGCCATCCTCTTCCGGCATTGTACAACATGGGTGCACTTACATACATGCAGGCAGGCAATACACTCATTCACATAAAGTAAAAACAATAAATCTTTTTTTTAATGAAAAAATAGCACCAATCTTTTTGATATTACTAGGACATTTTTCCTGTAAATTTCTTCCCAGTTCTATATGGAAACATTTGCCCTTAAGATACCTATGTAAAACTTACAATAGTTCAGGCACAGTTGGATACACCACAGAAATAACTATTCATTTAACTCTCATCATAACTCTACGAGCTGAGACACAGTAGTCAAGGAAACAGAGAGCCCCAAGGATGGACAATCTGCTCAAATGGTGATGCCAACATTTGAACCCGAATGTTGTGTCTGCAGATTTTTGCTTTTTGTTTGCTAGGCGAGTGCTTTAGCACTTGGGCTATAGCTCTAGAGTCTCTCTAAGTAATTCAGTCTGGCCTTGAACTTGAGATCCTCCTGTCTCAGCTAAGATTACAGGCTTGTGCCAACAGGCCACACTGATCTTCTTTTAACCTTCATGCTATGCCATCTCTAAGCCACTATTTAGTTTATTTGGTACTGTGTTAAGCACCTACTCATTGCCAATGTTCAATATTTGAAGGAAATAAAAATATCTTCTCTGGAGTGATACAAAGTATAGAAATAATAATAACAATAATAATATACTGGTGATAATAACAATATCCAACATGTATTGAGCTCTTCCTACATGTCAGCTCTGCACTGACAGCTCCACATATCCCATCCTTTAGCCATGCACAAGACTAACTGCCTACTGTGAAGGAGGTGGTCATCTACCAGGAATCAAAACAGAATAGTTACATAGCTAGACATAAGACATGACTAAAGATCCTTATTATGAGACAGACTGTCATTGGGCAAATGATTCAAGAATGACAGAGACAGTTCAGATCTAGAAGGTTTAAACCTTGAAAAGAGTATGTACCCTCCATAATTAAAAGATAAGCAATACTATAAACAACAATATAAGATCAAAGAAATATAAGCCAATTGATATTTTTTCCAATTGTGATTATTTTAGTGCTCTTTTCCCATTCTCTGCTCGTGCTAAATCTAGCATGATCTACACTTTAGATAACTGAGCCTTGGAAAAAGACAAGCTTTATCATGAATCTTTAGAATGTGAAAGTTTCATGGGTCTTGAAGATGATGGGTATAACTGAAGACAGGGCGTGCAGATGAATGAACTATGAGTAACTGAGAACAGTGGCCTTGCTGGGACCCGGGGTGTGCTGTGCACTGGAGCAGCTGGTGTGGGCAGACAGAGCTGGTGTGGGCAGAGAGATTGGGCCCATATTTTAAAGGCCTTGATTCCTGGTCCTGTGGGTGAGTAACATGTCCCATAAGCTATACAGAGCTATGGGATCTGACTATATGCTGTTACTACCATTGTGCTGCTGCCCCTCAATCAGAACGCCAGGCAGCTAAAGGTACTCAGAGCCATTTTGAGCAGAAGCCCCAAGCAGTGAGGGCTGGACTCCTGGCTGTCTTTATGGAAGCTTGCCTGTGTTATAACTCTGACTATGCAGTCATTCTAAACACCCATGGTCTTCCTCATGGCCCAGCTGCTCTGTCAATGACATTTACCTATGAGCTAGAGCTTTTGGCACCTGCCCAGACTTGGGGGCTGACCCTAAAGGCATCTAGGCCTTCTTACTTTTGGAAGAAACATCCTATCAGGTTGAAGGGTTCCTTGTTTCTCTTTATCTTCTGCCAAACAGTTAAGGAATTTTATTCCACAAAAACATCGTAAATAAAATCTTGCAACTGCTCTGATCTGAAACTTGTTGAGGCAGAAGAATGGCAGGGATCAGTGTTAGTGTGATGCCTTGGGCCAGAAAGCACACAGCTTAGTCGTAGATCAGCTACTGCAGGCAGACCCAGTTCTTAAAGGTTCAACATTGCGGAGCCATGTCCTCAGCTCTTTCTCTAAGGAACAATGGGCCACAACTACAGTTATTGAAAGATGCCTCACAAGGTCACCAAGTCAAGCCAGTTTTTACTACTGTTCTATTGAGAATTTTCAGATTACTGATGGTTGCGTTCTTTTCTCTGAAGAAAGATTTCAAGCATGTTTTTACCTTCAGTTTATATATTCAGGTCAAATCTGGCTCCTCACTTTAGTGGAATGAACTATCCCAGCCTGGCTAATTGCAGGATAGAAATGTTTGTGGAACTGTTTACCGGGCACTAGTAAGAGAAGCTTGCAGCTAGAAAGGCTTTGAAACCCAGGGGCATTGTCTTCCAACTACCTGTAGGCTTGCTCACATGTGCATTTGTGGAGACTGAGTTCTTCCTTGGTTTTGGTTCATACTGTCTGGTTTCACATTATGTTCCTGTCCGTCAGGCTAGGCCCAGCCCTTCCCAGTCTACAGTGCTCAGACTAGATGTAGCACAATGGTTCCTACTGCTTAGCTGAAGGCCCATGTTTGAGCAGGTGGAGCTCAATGGAAGCAAAAGTTATGTCTTTTCAGCACAGTTTGGTAGATAGTAAGAGCAGAAGAAACATACTCTAATGTAAGCAAACGCTATGTGCGCAGGCCTTTCCCCAGGCTGATCCTCGGTCAACATCAAGACGGAAACCCTGAATTGACTGGGTTCTTCTTAGAGCGTGGGAAAGATGGCAGCAGCTTCCACAAATCTCACGGGAAGCCCAAATGACTGGAAGGGCTCTGGGAGGGCATTCAACAGATGATTTTTTAAAAAGGGATTTGCATGTTTGACCAAATCATCTAGGAAAACAGAAGGGAGCCTGAGCTATTTCTTTACCTTCAACAGGCAAAGCTCAGGATTACGGAGAGTATCAGCATTACTTGGAAGCTTGTTAAAAATAGAGTCCCTGCTCCTAACCCCAAATCTACTCAAACAGAGCCCAAATTTTAAAGAGATTTGTATGTGCTGCCTTATAGAACACAGAAAAGGTGCTGTAATGGTCTGTGGTCTGGAGTTTAAAAATACAAGTAAATTGCAAATACAGAGAACAGCATCTACAGGCCATCTTTCCTTCAACCAGTGTTGATTGAAATGTACAATGTACTTTGTCCTGAATCGACATTGCAGGAAAGAAGGAAGCAAAAGCAGTTGGCCCCAAACCCTGTCTGTTCCTTCCTGGACAATCCAAGGGGCAAGCTCTTACCTTAACTGTATTCACTTCAGTAGAACCACCAGGATGACACAAGTCACATGGTCAGCCTAGTTTCCAGCAATAACAAGTCATCAAGATTGAGCTAGTAAGTCTTCCAGGAAGACAGCCTGTTGTAACCACCGTCATAACATTTTTCTTTGGTGATGAGGCATTGCTGGGCTTGTTGAAAGCTCATTGTTACTGCAGCTCAAGCACTCAGGCTGCCCCAGGTCCAGGCAGGGGCTGGAGCAGAAGGCATCCACTACTGATTAGTCCCAAGGCACAGCTGTGTTGCTGAAGTCTGATCCACACATTGTAGCTTGCAACTGAAGTTGTTTTAGAACATTATGCATGCAACTGTGGATTCTGGAGTCTGCTCTGAGTTCATTTCTAGGTCCTGCCACTTGCCAGCTGTGTGACCTTGTATAAGCGTCAATTTTAAAGCTATTAATAACACTCTATTTGGCTTCCTGCTTTATTTGGATGATGTCCAATATGTCTTTTTTCTTTTATGGATTACGCTTTTGGTGTCGTAGTTGAAAAATCTTTGCCAAGGTCATCAAATATTTTTCTCCTGTGTCTCCTTGCACATGCTGTATACTTTAAGGTTTTATATTTAGATCTATGATCCACTTTCAATTTTGACTACGATGTGAGGAAGAGATTACCAGCAGGGCCTTTCTTTTTCTCCTTTGTTTCTTCCTTCCATCAAATTCATGACTATTTCATCACTTATAAATTCATCCTTAAATTTCACTTCCACATCTAAAAAGTACAGCATTAATGTTCATAGACTCATCTTGTACCATGGCCTTACTAAATTATTTATTAGGTCTTGTAATTTCATAGATTTATCAGAATGTTCTCCATAAGAAACCACATCATCTACAAATAGAGACATTTTTATTTCCTTGTTTCTGATCTTTAAATCTACCTTTTCCCTGTTTCAGTGTAATGTCTAAGAATATAAGTACAATGTTGAAAAGATGTGGTTTGAGGACATCTTACTTGCTTTATTTCCAAACCTGCAAGAAAAACTGGATGTTCAATATTTCATCATTAAAGATGCCTTTTTTAAAAAAAAAATAAATTAAGATTCTTTGCTAGATTGCTTAGAGTTTTATCAAAAATACATGTTCAATTTTGTCAAATGCTTTTTCTGCATGTACTGAAATGATTTCATAGTTTTACTCCCTTACTTGGTTAATGTAGCAAATTATATTGGTCTATTTTTTCATTATTAAACCAACCTTGCATTCTTGAGGTAAACTCTCTTTAATTGTGACTTATTATTCCTTTTAATAAATTATTGGGTTTAATCTGATAATATTTTGTTAAATTTTGGTATCTGTGTTCATGAAGGAAGTTGGCCTGTAAGATTCCTTCTTTATAATGTCTCTATTATGTTCAGGTGTTGTTGATACCATAAACCAAATTGAAAAGTGTTTCCTGTTTGCTTATATTTTTTCAAAGCGTTTGTATAAATTTGATATTATTTCTTCTTTGAATAGTTGATAAAACTTACAAAATTACTTAGAGTCTAAAATTCAAATTTTGTTTCGTTTTATACAAATATTGTTAATATACATACATATTTAAATGTGTCCATGCCATAGATTTTATAGAAATTATTGGTATAGAGTTCTTTGAAACATTCTTAAGTTTGCTGCCATTTTGTCACCTGTAAAATATCCACATGTAGTGATGACTGCTTGGTATTCTCCAGTTTTCTTGAGCAGTCTAAAAAAAGTTATCTTTTTAGGAAGAAGGGTTCAATTTTTGGAGAGAACAAGAAGGTTTTGTTAATTTTCTTTGTGGTTTGTCTCTTTTTTATTACATAGATTTTTGTTCTTACCTTAATTGTTTTGTTTGTCTAGTTTTATTCTGGATTTGAGGTGAAATGTCATTCATTTTATTGTTTTCTTTTTTTAATATAAAAATCCCAAACCATAATATTCCTTTAAAGTAGTCTGAGCCGAATCACACAATTTTTGTTGTATGTTCATTAAAATTGTTTTAAGTACTTTAGAACATCTAATTTCTTCTTTCACCCAAAAGTAGCTTACAAGTGTATGTTGTGATTGCTAATATTAGATTTTTCCCCCCTAGGTCTTCTTATTGAAGGGGTTGTTTAAATATAATACTATATTTGTAGTATTTTCTGTTCCTTCCTTCATTCTGACAGAACTTCTGTACCTTAAAAATTTTCCCTATTACAGCACATCACACGGCTCAATTTGTTCTATTCAAAACACTGCTTTTGATCTTTCATTTGTTTGCCTGATTCTTGTCAGCTGTCCTCATTGGAAAGGAAATCACAAATAGTAAGGACCTTGTCTGGTTTTGTTTTTCACTGAATCACCAACACCTAGAATAGGACCAAACACATTATAATCACGGGATATATAGCACTGTTATTTCAATCCTTTGATTTGTATTAGTCCAAGGTCTTCTTTCTCTTGACGAATTTGTGCAACTAGTAAGAATGCATATCATCCAGTTTTTAGGTATATTGCTCTCTAAATACCAATTAGGCTAAGGGATGGATAAATTTTTATCCTGTGCTCTATCAGTTACAAAGAAGGAGGTATCCTACAAGACCTGCAATGTTTTCTGCTTTTCCTCAATTCTGTCATGTTTTGAAGCCCATTCTTTTTTTGATCATTTTGAAAAAGGGTCTCCCTGTAGCAGAAGCTGGTCTGGAACTCACTATGTAGACCAGACTGGCCTCAATCTCACAGAGATCCTCCTGCCTCTGCCTCCAAAGTGCTGAGATTAAAGGTATGCACCACCACACTTGGTTTAAGCCTATTTTTATTCTCCAGTAGTGGGGATTGCATTTACGGCCTCACATATATTAGTCAAAAACTCTACCACTGAGCTAATCCCCAATTCTCTTTTTACTTTTATTTTAAGTTAGGCTCTCACTAAGTTACCCAGACTGGTCTTGAATTTATGGTCCTTCTATATCAGCCTCTCAAGTAGCAAGGATTATAGGTCCATTACCACTAGGTCCAACTTGAAGCTCTACTCTTAGATACCCATGCACTCAGAATTATTGTGGTTTCCTTGTTCACGCTTTTGAAAACAAATCTATTCTAGTGATCTCTTCCCTTTGAGTAGAATATTTTATTTCTTAACATTTAATGTAATTATTAATATGGCTTTATGACTGCATTTCATTTTCTGTAATACAGTCTACTTTTCATTCCTCTTCTTTTCCCTTTCTTGACATCTTTTGGATAGCTTGAACATATCATATATTGCTTTCATTTATTAGACTTTTAACTATACCACTTTGCCTTCCTTTTTAAACTTTCTAGTGATTACAATTAACATCCTTAGATTTTTTTCCCCTAGTACTTAGTTAATATTGTATTTCATTACATAACATGTAGAAACCTTGAAACACTATTAGTCTATTTACCACTCCTTTGCCCCGTTGTAAGTCCACAGAAATAGAAAACATCACTACCTTGTATCTTTTTTTTGTTGTTGTTACTTGCAAGATTTTTCTCTTTTTCTGTAGCTTTCAACAGTTTAACTGTGATATTACTAGTTGAGGTTTTACTCATAATTTTCCTGTTTGGTATTTATAATTTATATCTCTGAATTTGGGAGCTTTTCAGTCAAATATATCTGCCCCATTATTTCTGTCCTTTCCAGCCGGAACTGTAATTAACTATATACTTTGGATATTGTCCCACAACACACACCCAAAGCCTGTTCATTTTTTCAATCTTTTTTGTCTCTTGTCTTCAGACTGGATAATTTCTGCTGATTAATTTTTCAGTTTACTCACTCCATCATTCTTTAGGAGAATGTATTTATGTTCTACCAACCCTGTTTTTTATTTAAACTTGAAGCTACAACTCAGGTTTTAAAGAGCAACAAATCGCTATAATGATAAGATTTGTAAATATCAGTCACATAACATCATGATTTTTAATATAATATGATTAAAAACTCGCCCTCATCGTGCCTGCTCTTCCCATGGTGGTGCCCAGCATACAGAAAATAGTCAAGATATGTGTAAATAGATGGCTATGACTAAATGTTGAAATTGTATTATCAGCTCTATGTCACAGAGGAGGGAAGATGAGTGGGGGTAACAGATCATAAGGAGAAAGGAAAGCCCTATTTGAAGACACCACCCCACCAGAAAAGAGGGCCTCTCATGATGCTTTGATGTAAAACATCCAGCCCTGCTGGTCTCCAGGCATGCTCTGCTCTCGTACTTCAAGATGAGAACTTGCATACTCCCCAGCAGGATTGTGCATGTAAGCTCATTCCACCTACTCCTTCTCTTCCTTCTGGGCCACAGAATGAACTGGAAGAGTTTTCCTGCTCCATCCTCTCTGCCATGCAATCCTTAGGAGAAGACCCCTATTGTGTTCCCTGGGAATATACTTCTCATTCTTGAAGAGGAGCAGAACAAAAAAATGTCATTCTTAAATAATTCACTGTTACTTTCTTTAAAATATTTATTTATTTATTTTTATTTTATGTGTATGACTGTTTTGTCTATATATATATATGTATACACACACACACACACACACACACACACACACCACATGGATGTCAAAAGAGGGAATCAATTGGATCCTCAGGAACTGGAGCTATGAGGTTGTTAGCTTCATGTAGGTGCTGGTAACTGAATCCTCTTCTGGAAGAACAGCCAGTACTCTTAACCCCTGAGCATCTCTCCAGCCACAAGTTGCTTTATTTTTTAAAAAATACTGCTCTTTCTAAAATACTTTATTATTTTTATTTTATGTGTATGAATGTATTGCATGCATGTGTGTGGGTACATGCAAGTGTCATGAAATGCTCATGGGGGTCAGAAGAGGGCATTGCATTCCCCTGGAACTGGAGTTATGGCCAGTTGTTAGTCGGCATGTAGGTTCTGGGAATCGAACCCCATCCTCTGCAAGAGCAGCCAGTGCTCTTAACTGCTGAGCCAACTCTTCAGTCCCCAAACACTGTTATTTCTAAAGCTAGAATACATTTTGTAATGCTCCTGCCTGAAACTCAGGCCTGGAAACATTACATAATTAGAAAATATACACTTCACAGGAGTTGGAAGCTCAGAAGAGCCTCTTCACCATCCCCAAGAACTAGGTAGGGAGAGACATCAGCAGAGGCACATGATGTTGCCATGCACTTTTTTTGAGTGGGGTATGCTTAGAAAGTCCGTAGCACATACCAGTGGGAATTCAGTAACAGTGCATTAACCGATCTGGTGCTCTCTTCTACCCCTTTTCCTCTTGCTATTTTTCATACAGTCGTGGGGGAAGAATCTCTCTCAAGACTGGATCAGGGAGTCACTGTCTTGGCCCCCTGACAGAACGCCTGCAGTGTTTTGCTATTTTCTCTAACAGGATAGAGGTCTTTTGACTTGGGGGCTTCTTTGATGAGCAGAGCTTATTTAAATGCCAGATCTTTTAGAATATTAAAGTACAGCATAAAAGCTCTCCTCCCGCATTCTCATTCTGTTTTCTTTTGCTCTCCATTCCCTTCCCCAATAAAGTGATTATCTAGAGCCTGATGGTTAAGAATCTGCTGCCGGGAGTGGTGAGTTGCTCTATTCTTGAATGTGTTTTCCTTCCCTGAATTCCTTGAGTCTTTGGTATGAAAAGCATAAGCTAAGAACAGGACAGGACAGCTGGGTCAGAAGCAGCTGTGTGTCCAGGTGAGGGATGGTATCCTTTTGGAGCCACCTGCACAAAGTAGCTGCTCTGATTTTGCTCCTGGGGATTGTGTCTTATTGCAGTGTAGTGATATGGGTGCCCCCTAGGGTGCTGCAGAGGTTCAAAGCCCCCCCCCCCAAAACAAGCCAGGAAGCTCTCCCTAGGAAGGCAGGACACATGCAGGATCATCACTAGGACAATGTCACAAAGGTCTGCTACTGTGCATGTTTAGTTATGAGTTTAAAATGTACTTTTAGTAGGTCCCTCCCTCCCTCCTCCCCTCCCCTAGGCAATGAGCAAATGAGGCCCCTTGAAATCTGGTAAGTTCATATTGTCACTAGGGAAATTAAAATAAAAAGAACTTCCATTTCCAGATTCCTTCTCTGAGTGGACTGCATGAGGAGATGTCTGCATGAAATTGAGGGTAGATATTTCAGACAGGAGGGGGAAACATTTAAACTGACAAATCAGCCCAAACCACTGAGGCTGTAATTCTTTCTTCCCCACTTTCCAGCAGAATAGTAACACAGTCTGGTTATTGGCAGCCCATTAGTGCTAAGGAGAGGCGCTCTGCAGTGTGACATCAGCCCACTGTTTGACCCAAATCTAGTATTTCACCAGAGCCCTACCATGCCCGCCTTCCAACTGCGCAGAGGACATACATGGGGGAGAGAGGAAGAAGGCAGAAATAAGATACAGATTGGAGAGTTTTTGATGTGTTTAGCACATTTTTTGTGACTTCCTTTAATACCACAGCCCTTGCATTCTTCCACCATTAGGGGAACAAAAGACAAGTTTGAGCCGGGGGTGGAGGGTGGATGGGGAAAGAGACCCATTAAATAAAAAGTTCTGTTCGCTTCATTAACATTTTTAATCCCAGTGATTAAAAGGGAGGCAAGAATGAAATGAGAATGGATCTCCAGCCTGGTTACTTCAGATATAAAAAAGTTCCTTCATTAAATCAGTTGTTTCTTAATTCATAATTGAACTTAAATAAAGAGCAACCTATAGGCAGCTGTTTCTAATATTGAGTCTTCAGCACACATGAAAGACGCATTTATTCCTGCAGCAGCCTCTCTACCCTTGGGTGTTATCAGCTGAACATGTTTTGAACCTACCTAATGCATTTGAGGTAGCTTGGGTTTATTTTTCTTTCAATAAAATAAATGGTTTTGTAATTAAATTTCTGCACTGCCTGAGCTTAATGGTTACATTGACAAGTGCTAATGTATGGCAAGAAAACGAGTTTGAAATGAAACATGCTGTTTTCGAATCTGCAAGCAATTTTGTAGTGGGGCAATCAAACCCCTCGTGCCAGCGAAACATTTTCATTAATCTGCACAGTGCGCCCCTGCCCACTTGGCCTGGCGCGTGAGGACACTTTTCAGCTACCCCTAGGTCCACTCTCCCACCTTTACCTTTCTCTAAGAGTAACACACGCATGTGCGTGCACGTGTGTGTGCGCGCGCGCGCGTGTCCGCGTGCGCATCATGAAGCGAGCTGTTGTTTGAAACCGTTTTGCGGTCTCTGGCAAGCAAGCCTGTGGAAATTCGCCGACTTTCCACCTGAAATGTTGCAGCTGTCTTTCTCCTCCGAAGGGACTGGCTGCCTCAAAGTTTCAATCCCTGGCAGGCAGTCAACAAAAAGGCTGCCCGAAGTTTTCCTTTTTTTTTAACCCCACCCTTAGCTAAATTTATTTTTGAATAAATCTCATAGAACATAGGGAACAGCTATTATATGGCTTCACTTGCTCAGCGCAAAGCACTTCAAGCCCCGGCAAAGGACCTGAGACCTCCCCGCTCTAGAGGCCTCGAGGAACCTCGGGAACAGAAACCTGCCTGGACTAAGGCGGCGACTCCTGCTCCACTTCCGCCTGGGCCGGAAGTAGTTTGGAGAGCCTGCACACCTGCGCAGGTAAGGGCACCCGAGCTTAGATCCCAGACTCTGCTCCTTCCAGAAGGCCTGAGCCCTGGTGGGAAGCTTCGGGGCTTGGTGGTGGTCTGCGGCCCTCATCAAGGGCGAGGCAGGGGATGGAGGCCACAGGCCGGATGGCGACGGAGCCCGAGCCTCTGTTTCCGCAGCTGCCCACAAGGTGCGCAACTCAGCACTTTTTCCCTGCGCTGCTGAGAGGAGCCAGAGGGCTGACCGCAGGACGCTGACTCACCATCCTGGCAGCCCAAGTCGCCAGCTCCTGCCTTATCCTACTGTCTTTGTGTTTCCAGCCCAGAGTGTGGGGGGGGCGGGGGCGGTGTGGTCCCAGCCCCTTGGACTCACTGCTGTGAAAGCGATGGTTTCCACTGGGTGTCCAGGGACACAGGGGAGAGGTCTCAGGACTCTCCTGCCCAAGCCCCAATTCTACCTCTCTTGGCTTGGACACAACAGTGCCTGGGGAAGGAGACCATGAGAAATGAGATTACCACTCATGTTGAGCAAGGGCAAAGTGAAATCCATCCTCAGAGCGATGAGGGAGCGAAAGAACAGGAATTAGCTGGTAGCTGATGTAGGAGGGAACTCATGAGAGGCAGAAGCGGGGACAAGTCTTAGACCCAGGTGTCTAAGACTTCAGAGCAGGTGTCTGCCGAAGGGGGGAAGTTCCTGGGTTAAATGACAGCTAATAGATTTATGAAGGAAGGAAAGACAATTCTATCTAGGGAAAAGGCAGAAAAGCCTATGCTCATAAGAATAAAGACTGAGGAAGTGAGGTTAGAGAGCCACCCGGCTGAGTCTGGGCTAGAATCCCGAGAAACCAAGATATAAAGATGTGAATGCAGTGTCATCTGCAGTCAACCTACCACTAATATAGCTGTTGTTTCTCATAGGGCAGTAGATTATACCAACCTAATCGTTTATTTCTGTATGCTGCCTGTGTTCTTATGCTTTTGGGGATCTAGGGGCATCACAAGGTAGACTGGCCTGTCAAGGAGGACGTTTGTGCTCTGATAGAACTACAAGCAGAATACTATGTGACTTTGGACAGGAAAAGTGGGCCATGCTGGGAGTGAGAGGAGAAAGCTTCCTGGAAGAGGTGAGCTTTGAAAGATGAATAGAAGTTCAAAAAGGAAGGACAGTTCAAGTTAAGAAAGCATAACATGGAGGTGTGAAAGGTGAAGTTTTCTCTGAGAATGATGAACAGTCCGAAATGAGGGGAAGGCAGAGTTTATAGTGTGTGTGTTTTGCTGGGAGTGGGAAAGATGGTAGGAAACAGAAGTGTTTGGACGGAATTACATTAAAGATCTCTCAGCAGGATGCAAAGGCCATATTTTATTTTATAACTACTGGCACCACTTAAGGGTGTTAGAACCTTGAAGACTGGGGTGTCAATGAGGAGTGGTGGTGTAATCCACTTGTATGTTCCGTAACAGTCCTTGATAAACATGGGCAGGCCGAGGAGAGAGGCCATTGGATGGAGAGAGGCAAGAAAACCAAAGTCTACTTCAATGGTTCAGGTCAGCAAGGAAGAGGGCTGAAGGCAGGCAGTATGGCTGGACAGGGGCGTCAGCGCAGGGGCATGTGGGGGGCAGAAGAGAACTGGTGGGCAGGAGTCTCTCTTCAGTGTTCCTTAGAAAGAGCTGTGTCTATGATAGGGAACAAGGGACAATGGGTTTGGGGACAGAGAAAAGAAAACACCAGTTCCAACAAGATATGTGACTTGGAGTTCCTGGTGGTGATTTCCATGAAGAATTATCATGGGAGAATAGAGGAAAAATGGACCAAATGGAAGGAAAGCAGAACTCCCTGGAATGCCACATCAAAAGGAGCCACGGTACCACACAGCAGACACAGTGGGCTCAGATGAGCCAAGAAAAGGACCTGAGAAAGATACTCCAGTGTTTCAGCAAGACCCACGAAGAGAGTGGGCAGTTGTGTTCAGCAGTGGAGGGGATGACGCCATCCCTGAAGAATGGTCTAAGTGAAGAGAAACTGGGAGGGCTGCGAGGAGCAGAGGCAACCTCATTGAGAAACGGGTTTGATTCTGCAAAAGTCTGTACATCTTGCTTTCTTGTGACTATGGTAAAACCACACAAAGTTGCCCTTTTGATTGATTGATGTTCAGTGGAGTTTGTCAGAGCTAAAGGAAATCAGCTTTATTACTTGTTTTTGGAAATTACTTCCCATACATTTTGGGGAATCCTGACTTCAGAGTAAAATTGTTTGGCTTTCAGGATGTCTATAAGGAAAGATTTCTGGGGGTGGAGGGTGGAGCGGGGAAGAAGAGGAATCAGTAGAGAGGGAGAGACTAAAGTGGCACCAAAATGGAGACACTGAGGTACAAAATCATGGCAGAGGCAGAAAGAGGTGGAAGAAGATGGCCTTAAAATTCAGATAGGAAAAGAGGTGATGGTCAGAGACCCACAGAGGTAAAGACAAGGAGAGACGGGAGCACTAGCATCCTCTCATGGAAGTACCGTGACACAGTGTATTGAGGAGTGGGGATGAAAGTGATGGTGAGGGGTGGCTTAGAGATGAGAGGCAGTTAGGATGAGGGATGGTATGTCAAGTGTTGACCAGCCCTGAGAATCCTACTCAAGATGGAAGACTGGCTGGGCAGCAGTCCCATCCCTATGGACATGGTGTTTGTTCTGGCCTTTCTCAGCAAATTGAAACCAGACACAGATGCACAGAACACAGCCACGGGATTGCTCTGGCTACAGATGGCACCACGGCTGCTGTGGAAAGGCAGAGATGAAGGAACCAGGGAGAAATTTGTGGCAAGATATTTTCTTACTGATAAGTGTGAGCTTTATCTTTGAGATCTCTATAGTCTTGTCTTGGGCCAAAACTTGATAATTTTTATATAATATAGATACACCACACACACACACTCACACACCCCTCACCAGAAAGAATTATAAAGTAGAAGTTAGAAAATGAACCCACTTATTTGTGTGTGGTGGTGCACCCCTTTAGTCCCAGCACTCAGGAGGCAGAGGCAGGCCAGTCTCTGTGAGTTCAAGGCCAGCCTGGTCTACATAGTGAGTTCCAGGCCAGCTGTTTCTACAGGGAGACCCTATCTAAAAAAAGACAAGAAGAAGAAGAAGGAGGAAGGAGGAAAAGGAGGAGGAGGAGGAAGAAGAAGAGGAAGAAGGGGAAGAAGAAGGAGGAGGAGGAAAGAAGAAAGAAAGAAGAAGGAAAAAGGAGAAGCAGAAGGAGAAGAAGAAGGTGGTCCCCCCTTTCAGGTTCTCCTTCTCTTTCCTGTGCTGTGTGACCTGGATCAATTCAGATTTTTCACATCGTAATTCCCCTCTGCTTTCTTTGGGGACGTATTTTGATGAACAGCCTAAGTCTGTTCCATGTTTCATCTGCTATTTCTTTTTTTTTTTATTTTATTTTATGTGTATGAGTGTTATGCTTGCATGTGTGTAAGTGCACTCCATGGAGGTCAGAAGAAGGCATCAGATTCCCTGAAACTGGACTTATGGACAGTTAGCCACTATGTGGGTGCTGAGATTTGAACCTGGGTCCTCTTCAAGAAAAACCAGTCCTCTTAACTGCTTAGCCATCTCTCCAGCCCCTGTACTGCTAGTTCTAATACCATTATGCAAAATCTCCAAATTATCGAATCAGTGCTCCCATTCTGATGTTCTTTCTGTCTTTTGTGTGGACTATGTGTTTAAATAAAGGCAACCTAGGGGGGTGAGATGTCTCAGCGGGTAAAGGCACTTTATGGCCTGGGTTTGATCCCTGGGACTGACATGGTAAAAAGAGAGAACTGGCACCCAAAAGTTATCCTCTGACCTCTACACGTACAAGCTGTAGCATGTACATGCATGTGTGCATGCATATATAAATAAATGTAGTTTTTTAAATTACCAAAAAAAGACACCCTCACTGAGAAACAGGTTTGAGTCCACAAGTCTATAGATCTTGCTTTCTTATTACTACAGTAAAACCAAACAAAACCAACTTAGATGTAACTTTGTTGGCATTCTGACTTTCTCTTGATGTTGTCAAGTTTGTCATAACTAAAGAAAATTATACCCGTTTTGGAAATTAGATACCGTTAGGGTCATGGTCAGGTTGTCACCCTCCTCATGTATGGAGAATCGTGGCCTCCAGTAAAACTGTCTCCAGTGCTTGCTTTTTTGTTTTGTTTTCCAGGATGGATAGGTGACGATCACCACACAAGAACCATCCCCCTGACTCACCTTACTGCCAAGAGGTAGGGAATTCTTTAGACTCTTTAGAATTCTTTAGACTCTGTTAATCTTCTGTCCCCGTCACATGTTTCTGTGTCCCTCCCTAAAGCCCTAAGGGGACTCTTTTTTTTTTCTTTAATATGGGGTCTCCCTGTAGCTCCAGCTGGCCTGAAACTCATTTATGTAGACCAGGCTAGCCTTGATCTCACAGAGATCCACCTGCCTCTGCCTCCTGAGTGCTGGGACTAAAGGTGTATGCCACCATACCCAGCCCCTTAGAAGACTTCTGAAGTCACTTTTTGTGTCCTGTTAACATTAAGGTCAGGCACTATGCTATGAATGTGTCAGACTGAAGCCAAGGTCAGAGCCCAAGAAGGCCTCTGTGGTTTCAGCAGCCCTGGGTTCTGTCTGGCATAGAAGCTCTGACTGAGACACTCAGGCATGGTTTGTGGAGAGATCTGTGAGGGGTCCTTCATATCTTCAGAAAGCAGAGGATGGGCTGAACACTAAGGAACCACCTACCTCAGTGTGTCCAGGTAAATGGGTATCATGGAATACCCAAATATTCCTTTGTGCCTCTTAAGGTACTTTCCATCAGGGCTACATTCAGGAAATGTAAATGTCCTAATGTGACTTTCCACCATCTTAACGCATTCATCCATCATAAGCTTCTAAATGAGCCATTTACTTTCATCCATTTGAATTTGATGATCAAAGAAAGGAAGATGTAAACTAGGATCAGGAATCTATGATACACTAAGCCCTTTGCTAAGCTGTTTCAAAACATAACTTATTTTTTAATGTTTTCTTTAGTATTTTTATTTTATGTATATGAGTATATTGCCTGCGTGTATATAAGTGCACCTGTGTCATGAAATGCCCATGGAGGTCAGAAGAGGGTGTTGAATCTCCTGGAACTGGAGCTATAGACAGTTGTTGGCCACCATGTGGGACCTCTGGAAGAGCAGCCAGTGTTCTTAACCACTGAGCCATCTCTCCAGCCCACAACATATTTATTCAGGTAGCTTCAGTCCCATTTTACAGATGATGAATTAGCTGACTGAATTTGGATTCAAGCTTCATGTTTCATTTTCTTGTCTGTAGTTCTACCGTGTGCTGCCCTATAGCAACTGTTGTTTCCAAACTGAAGCCTCAGTGTTCTGATTCTGACGTTTCATGTGGGTGCTTGTGTAAAAGGGGATTACACATCTAAACATGTTGGCTGGAAAGCAATGTCACTTTCAACTCAGCACTGTAGGGAGGAAACATGTGGAAAGAGAGATCCTCAGCTGCAGCTCTGAATATCAGAAAAACATGTCCATGTGCCTCGTCTTCTCAGCAGTCAAGCCCTAGAGGCTTAGATTGTCACTCTAAGACACAGAACAAACATCACGATATAACTCAGGTACCCAGGGGACTTTTCAGGGTCCCTCACTACAGCAGTATCCTTCTCCAGCGAGTCCCAGAGGGCATTCTTTGGGGGAGAGGGCCTGAGCCAGAGAGAAGATGGCATTGTTAGACACCCCCTCTACTCAACCAATAGGTCTCCTCACTTTGCTTCCTGACTGTCACTATGTGAGGCTGAAGGAAGGCGGCTGAAATGAAGAGGAAAATGGGAGTGGTCTGGTAAGCAGAAGCAAGTTAGTTCAGCGCGGAGGCGGTTCACACTTTATGTAGCAGAACTGATTGAGCATCATAATTCATCTTCCCCTTGGCTTTGAGCCCTTGTTAAGATTTCCTGAAAGGAAGGCTCACAGAAGAAGGAAGGGAACAAGGAGGGAAGCCAGGCAATTCCCACAGTGGGGAGGTGCTTGGCCTGGAACGAGGCAGGGGAGAACCTGAAGGCTGGCTGCTGAGACAGGCAGGGAAGACTGGGTGCTTTGGAGCCAAAATGCTAGTTATGAGAATTTCTTAATGACCATAACTCCTGAGAGAGGCATGTGAGCAATGCCTGGCGCCAGCCAAGCTTGCACAGGCACTCCTGTCCAGATGGAAAATCTGCAGGGAGTCAGGGAGAAGGGTGAGGAGAGAGTTGGGGGGCTGCTGAAGGTGACTGATGGCCTTGAGATGGCAAACTGGGATCAGGTTTTACTGGAACGAAATGTGAAGATGAGTGACTTTCAGTGAGAAAGAGCCTCTGTGCTTGGGTTCTCCAATAAAATTGCTTCAGGGTTCTTTGAGAGCTTCATTTATGTTCCCCATCTTCTAGACCTCTGCTCATGACATTTCTTTCTTTCTATGCCCAAAGCCTGCCAGGTCAGCACAGTCTTCACCATCTTGCCAAGGCCATCTCTGAGAGTTGAACTTCAAGCCTCCCTCCCCTTGACCCACACAGAAGTGATATTAGTCTAAGATGAGTGCCTCTCAGAGCCTTGAAGTTACTCAGAGATTGTGGGGAACAAATTGATAAGACCAAATACATTAAATATGGAATAAAATTGGCACGAATATTTAAAGCTGAAACTTCAAAGCAATTTCATGAGGATGGAGGGCCACTTTGGGCCGCACCAAACTAAACACCTGTTTGCTTCCTTCCCCTCTGAGAAGGGGGGCAGATGAGGTTGAAGGGGGATGATATGATGTCAGGAGACATAGGTTCTCCTTTCCTCCTGAAAGTTGGATAATGGAGAGAAGCTTTATTAATTAGTACCAAGTAGAAATAGTTTGATTAAGCTGAAGTTAAGAAACAAAACAGCAGATACTAACTACCACACATTTCCAGTGTAGCACGCTGCAACATGCTATACTGCAAATAACTAATCATTACAATATAATAGTTGCAGTACACATTTCATTTCCACGAGCCCTCACAAATCAATGAAGCAAATATCGCTCCCGATATATGGCTGATGAAATCAAATCATAGTGAGGTAAAATAACTTTCCCAAGTCAAAAGCAGGTAAGATCAAAGTCTTAAGATGTGAACCAGGGCAAGCAGATGCCAGGCTGCTATGACATGCCACTATATCTTACAGAAGAGACACTGCACACGTTTCTGCACCTCATCAAGCCTTCCTGAAGATGACTTCTGTTGACCCCCAATACTATCAATCACCACTGCAGGTGCAAACCCAGTTCAAAGGGAAACTCAGTTTGTCTCAGGGCTTCCTGGAGCAGAGTATAGTGAGTTTGGTGAGACACCGCCAACACATACACTCCATACTACCATTTGGAAAAGCTCACAGACTCCAGCTTGACTTGGCTAACCTGAAATTAAATGGTTGATTTGGTTCCCCCACCCACACCAGTTTGGGAACTACCAAGTCAAATATAAATGTCCATAAGCAAGAGATTAGGATCAAATTAGTGGCTAGCTGTGAATCTCGCTCTGCAGGAGGAAACTCTGAGTGAGTAAACAGGCTGGAGCTCCTTGGTTGGGTAAGTCTGTCTCCAGGAACTTTGCAGTAACCATACCTCAGCTGCAATCATGACGACAAATCCTCATTATTTTTAGTAATACACACCACATCCAGAGTCTTACATCATTTTTTGATGTGTCTGATCTAGGAAAACTGACCAGTTTGAGAGGACTAGGTGAAGGGGAGGGTCTTCATTTCTTAACCTCTTATACACTTCTGTGTAGAAGTGGCCTTTTACACCCCATGCATACTTTTCCACTGTCTGTTCAGATTTGTCCCATCTCCCCGAAGGCCCTTCTAAGTTTACACTGCACAAATTCGTGTTTCAGGGACTTGCCAAATCTTGTCAAGTCTTAATGTTTTCTTTGGCACAAATCACACGACTCCACTGAAATGGATCAGCTGAGTCCATCAGGCCCTGGTGCTGCTTCTCCAGGCACCATGCATAGCTACTGGGTCCCTTCCCAGGCTTTAAAAACACTGCTGCACCCCATGTTTTGCCTTTTCCAAGTCTCCTGGCTTCCCAGAGCATCAGCAGACTTCAGTACCCAGGCCCCGAGACCGAAGACACCATCCGTGGCTGCCTCACCTTCATCATCATCCTGGCACCCCAGGCCCTCACTGATCTCTCACACTCCTTTTGCTGACTTCTTCAGTCTTTCAGGTTAGAATGGAAAGGTCACTTGCCCATTCCACCTGGATTTACAGAGTATTTATAAAAGTCCATTCATTGACCAGGTACATAATGGCGAACTTAGCAATGAACAAAAAGCCTGGACCTTACATTTGAACTCATCTAATCAATTTTAAGATGAAAGTGTTAGGAATTTAATATGCTTCTCCTCCCAGGATGCCTTTTTCTTAAAAGAAAATGCTAGGAAGTATAGTTTAACTCAAAGGAATAAAGTACCTGGAAAGGAATTCCAGGTACCCGGGTGTGGAGGGGAGTCAGGGAGGGACTGTAGGATCTCTTTGTTCTTCTAGAACAGGAGTCAACAAACTGCTTATGGGCCAAACCTGTTCCAACACCTGTTCCAGCTTATGTAATCCATAAGCTAAGAATCATGTTTACATTTTTTAAAAGGTTGATAAAAATCAACAAAAGAACATTTTGTGGTGTGAAAATTATGAGCTATTTTCATAAGGTTTTACTGGCTCCCAGCCACGCCCATTCATTTACACATGTCTGTGGCTGCTTTCACGCCTCAACAACAGGGTTAAGTAGTTGCAAGAGACTTGCATGTGGCCCCCAAAACCTAAAACATTTATTGACTAGCCCTATACAGCTGACACCCCCCCCCCCCATTATAGAATCACATGGTGGAAGAGTGTCTCACTAAACTCACTATGCTACACTCACTAAGCACAAACTGGCTCAGTCTGGCAAGTAGGAATCCTTCCTGTTCTGCCTGTGGATGAGAACCACAAAACAGACTGAAAGTCCAGGGCAACCTGTCCCTGACACATGTCTTCTCTTTAGCACATTAGGACAAACCTTCCTGGGAAATATTTTGACCAACAAACACTACACAACACGGGTATACTTAGACACATGCAAGCAATATCATACACGTAAAAATAAATAAATAAAATATTAAAAACAAAACAGGAAAACCACTTAAAATCTACTATCTTAGCAATTTCATGTATATGTTATTAACTATAGTCACTGTGATGTATGACAGCTTGTTTCTCTTCCACTCTAATTAAGCCAGGATAATACTAGTGCTTTGCTTAAGGAAGTTTGCTGGAAACCTAGGGAAAAACTCGAATAGGGTTTCCAAAATTGGACAGACCTCATGAGGCAACCGCCCTGTTCCCATTTAATTTGGTTCCTAGGCATGTGTTCAGCTGCAGTGAATATGGATGGCCTTCAATCTGACTGTGTCACTGTGATTCCACCAGCAGCAGAGAGCTCCATTGCTCAGGATGCTGGCCACCTCCGCTAGAGCCGGTCATTTTCATGGGCATGTATCGGTATCATGTCCTAGTTTTAATTTGCATTTCCCCGAAAAGCAAGAACCTCCCCTGTACTTTCTGTTCATTTGTCTGCCCTCTTTTGAAAAGTACATTTCTAGTCTGTCACATGTTTCTAGCAAGCTGTGTCTCAGACCTCTCTGTTGTAAAGAGCTACCAGTCCACGCTTGCCCTTGCACCGGAGCTGTGCTCATGCGGCCCAAGTGCAGTCTTTGTAACAGAAAGCCATAGTGAGCAGGAGGGTCTGTAGTATGGCTGGCTGCTTTTACTTGACTGCATTTACAAATCATTTTTCCAAAAGTCAATAATATTTATATATAATTCACCACCACAGAAGGTGCCCTTGTGCCTCCTCCCAATCAATACCCAACCTTGCCAAAGTGAGCTCTGTTCTGACCTCTGTCACCATGAATCTGTCCTGCATGTTCTTATCCTTCACACGGATGGAAACATGCAAGGCACACTGCTGTGTACCAGGCTGGCCTTGAACCCACAGAAATCCGCCTGCCTCTTCCTCTCCCGAGTGCTGGGACTGAAGACATGTGCCACTGTACGCAACTAAATACGTTCTTTTTTTCTCTTTTCATTTTTATTTTTGGAGGGTAGGGAAAGCTCTCTAGAGTGCTAGTGTTAGTTGACATTCCACACACAGTGTGAGCTTCGGTTGTTCTACATGCTTCCCAGCGCTCATGTTGTGAATGGGTTTCCTTAATTTTAGCTCTTCTGCAATGTGTGTATCACCATGAATCTGAGTTCTACTGATAACTACATACACTGATCATCTTTTAAAATGCTTAATGGCCATTTGGTATCGTCTTTTATGAAATACCTGTTGAGTCTTGTGAATACCTATAAACTTTAGGCTGCATTCTTTTATTTTTGTATTTTTATTTTCAAACTGCAACAGTTCTTTACATATTTTGGAAAATAATCTTCTGCCCAATAGATATCATTTTAGTTTCTCCCAGTTTGTGGTTTGCTTTTCTTTTACTAATGATTTATGTTGATGAATGAGAGTTTTAAAGGAGAGTGAAGTCCCACTTATCAGTCATTTCCCTACCTATCCTTCAGGAAGACTGTCCACTGTCTCCCTGACTCTGCTCCCAGGTTGCAGGCTGCTCTAGTTGACCTGCACACCTTCCTGTCTTCCTGCAGAGCCCTTCTGCTGGGGACCTGCTCATGCACTTGCTCCAGGATCCCTACAAAGAGGCTGAGGCTGAGGCTTCCCTTTGAGTAGTAGAGTGCTTTTTTTTTAGTCCTGTCTGGACATTTCCTGCATGACCACTGGACTTGAAAGCTGAAGGTGGGCTTTGCCCCAGGGCGTGGGGGTGGGCTGGGGGTGGGGGTCCCTGCCTGCCCTGAGTAGCCAGATTGTCACTCACTCTATCTGCAGTTCAGTTTCCAGTCTGGACCCACTCTGGGCTCATTCAGCAACCAGAGGCAGTTCAAGCATCCTTATCAAGTCTTCCTTGGCTTTGGTTTCCACTCCCTTCAGGGACAGCTGATCTTGACACCTCCTTCAGTATCTGTGAGGTAAGAGAATGCTTCTCAAGATCTCAGGTCTCCAGGATTACAATGCAGGGTTGCTTTCACCCTCGGAACAAGATCTTATATCACAGGCTCAACATTTACACTCCACGTTTCAGTCCAGTGTCATTCAATCAAGACTCTGTCATTTCATCGCCTATCCCTACAGCACCTCTCCAGTGGCCGCCCTGCCTCCCTCTATAGGACTCTCTGTGAAAAAGTACAATCAAGTAATAGCACAAGTTCAGAAGTGCATCTTCATTTCTAAAAACCTTTATTTGAAAATTAACATTTCTTTATTTTTTTATTTTTTAATATTTTATTTGTTATTATGTATATGAATGTTTTGCCTTCACGTATGGAAGCGCACCACATGCATGCAGTGCCTACAGAGGCCAGAAGAGAGTGTTGGATTCCCCTGGAAATGGGGTTATTAGCTACCATGTGGATGCTGAGAATCAAATCTAGGTCTTCTGGAAGAACAGAAAATATTCTTAACTGCTGAGCCATTGCTCCAGCCCCAGGATATGGCCAACAAACTACAGTAGCATAAGCAATGTGTGTGACTCAGCCAGCAACAGAAAACAGACACTGCTATTACTGTTGTTATTTTGAATTGTTTTCCACATTTACCATTATTTCAACATTACAGACGTTAGACTCATCTCTAAATGTTGCATTTATCGCACTAATAAAGACGCAACTAAAATACAGGTACTGGGGCTGGAGAGGAGGCTCAGAGGTGAAGAACACCTACTGTTTTTACATACTGCTCTTGCAGAGGATCTGAGTTCGGTTCCCAGCACACACACTGGGCAGTTCTGGCCTCCATGGGCATCTGCACACGTGTGTACAAACCCCTGTCTGCCATATACACATAATTAAAATAATAAAACTTAAAATATTTTTTAAAAGGTGCCGTATTACAATTTTATTATAATTTATACATGTAAACACATTATTCTGAGAGACAGTCCATAGGGTTTTCAAAACTGACAAAAAGTTCTAGTATAAGAAAGAAGGAAAAAAAAATCCTGACAGCCTAAAGATTCTCTGAAAGCCATAACAACTTCAGATCATTCGGTTGACCCACACTGATGAACTGGCAGCTACACATCTGGGCTGGGTGTTGCTGAATGCCTGCTCTGTCGGTGTGCTCCTTTGGCATGGGGTAAGGGAAATCTCAGTGGGGCTGAGCATGTGGCTCCAGTTTTCCCTGGATTCTGGCATTCCAGGGATTCTAAAAGAATAGGGCCTCTCTTTTGCAAGTCAGAGGAAATGGGTAGCTATCCAGCTAAATAGATTTCATGCTTCACTTCAAGGGAACAGCCCAAATGATGATCTGTTTGGGAGAATACATTAAAGAGGGGAGTAGAAACAAGGGTTTTATTTCTGCTCCTTCTGCTGAGCCCCTAAGCATCTCAAAAGAAGAGTATAGTTTGTCAAACCTCATTTCCCAACATCCTCCTCCCCTAAATTCTGGACAGATCCTGCTTCTCAGAGGACACTGACCTTGAATTAGCTTGAAGGAAAACCCTTGCCAGGATCTCCTCCTTCCAGGCCAATCAAAACATAACTATTCTTTTGTCACAATTCCAAATGCTGGCTCCTTCTTTTACTCACGCTCTTCTAATCATCAACCTTCCTCAAATTTCTTGAACCAAAATGCTCATGAAGAAAAAAGAGTTGTCCTCCTTCCCTAAAAGTAATGTCTCTATGTTCTCATTTGACATTTCTGTGCTAGGCAAGGTGATAAACACCTTTAATCCCAGCACTCAAGAGGCAGAGGCAGGTGGATTTCTCCGGGTTCCTGGGCAGCCTAGTCTACAAAGTGAGTTCCAGCCACCGCCATATAGTAAGACCCTGTCTCAAAAACAAAAATACAAACAAAGAAAAACCGCCCAACAACATCAACAACAAAACAACAAACAAAAGACACTGAATAAACTATAAAATGGAAAGTGTTTGGTAACATCATGTGAGTTGAATCTATTTTCTTGGCTCATGCAATGAAAGACTAGTGCGATTCCCCCATCATTAAAGTTGGGAACACACACTTCATATTGGTATTTATGTATCATTCAGCCAGTCATATCTCTCCTACTTGCCTACCTTCACCCTTCACCCCTGCTTTGTCATGCATCCTGTGACATTATACATCCATACTGGAGTAGGGAGATGGCTCTGAGTTGGATGAAATCACCATTGACACTGATGTCTTCTGTAAAGAGTAGAACTAGGGTGGCTATGACCCTCTCCTCTTCCTCCCTCTTCCCCACTAAAATTGCTTGCTTTGTTATCTTCAGAAAAAGTAAATGTGACATTCTGCACATGACAGGCTTCCAAGCACTGTAAGTTCTCTATAAAAAGCTGCCATTTGTCGTTATCAGGATCTCTGGCCAAATAGTTGACGATGAGGCAGTTTTATTAGCTCTGTTTTTGTAATAGTCTGTGTCACTCCAGAGACACAGAGGGAAAAACACTGCTTCACGCTGGCTTTGTTTTACAGTTCTTAGATGTGTAACAAATGAAGAGTTTGGAGCTATTTCCAACCATAGTGATTGGTGTCAGATTCTTGGGTACTGCAGGAAGGCTGTAACCCTGAGCAGTGTTGTAGTAATTGGAAGGCAAGCTGTCCTGGAGGGAGACTTAGACTCCATGAGTCACACTTGGAACTCAGTGATTCTACTTCGGACCCTTCCTCTAACTTACGTGTAGCCTTAGATGGGTCCTTTCATATTTTTGGTCCCTGATTTATTTATCCACAACAAGGCAAAAGAGGTCTGGATGCACTCTCAGTCTGTTCCAGCTGTCGTTTGTTTTATTTATTTAAATGTTCATTACATTTATTGGGGAGGGGGGTGCATGCTACGGTATGCGCCTGAAGGTCAGAGGGCAATTTAATGGGAGTCTGTTCTGTCTTTCTACCATGTGGATTGAATTCTGATCATCAGACTTGGCAGCAAGTACTTTTATCCACTGATCTATCTTGCCAGCCCAGCCCTGTCATTTTAATATTCTAGTTCACGAATCACAAAAAGTCACAAAAAAATCCAATTATAACAATTCAACCCTGGCTGGTACCCGCCCTAATCCCGGGACTTCCAAGACAGAGGCAAGGGGATTTCTGGGGCTAGGAAGACCCTATTAAAAAATACAGAAAAATGTGTTTCAGTTTTATATGATGCTAAAGATACCTCATTTGACTCTTGAATGTCCTAATTACTCAATATGTGTACCCATGAAACTCTACTAGATTCCTGTAAATTTTTTGTTTGGGGTTTTTTGTGAGACAGATCTCTTTATAGTCCCCAGCTGGCCTGGAACTAAATATGTAGACCAGGCTAGCCTTGATCTCACAGAGATCTCATCTGCCTCTGTTTCTGGGTGCTGGGAGTAAAGGCATGTACCAGTACACCCAACTGCGAATTATTGTTTTTAGATTGATTAGGGGCCAGTATAAAATGTGTCTTTTTATCCAAGGCTCTGATTCGGCATTGTAAGGAGGCCTGTTTAAAATGGTTTGTTCTTCTTTCAGCAAGTTAAGTGGTGGGTTTTATGATGATTTAACATTCACTGCTTTTATTATTGAAGCAGTCTCCTGTAATCCAGTGAGCATGAGTAAACTGGAATTCATTCTGGACTTGATTTCATCCACTGATGCTGGTAAACGGCTTCGCCTATTAGGCCCTTCTTCGTCAAACATGGCTAAGGCAGAGACTTGGAACAGTTCTAACTCGGCTTGTGATCTTAAATCTCCAAGACTTTGAGGGAAGGAAAAAACAATGTTGCTCTGTGCCTTCATCCCCAAGTTTTAACAACTGTAAAATGTGGTGACACTCTACGTGAAATCTATTTGTCATCACTGTATTTTCAAGTGATTAAAATATTCATGAGATTGCTGACTTTTCAAATATAGAAAAACCCTGTTTGCAGACAGAGCACGAGTCCTCATCAGGTTTTAATGCTGTACTGCAGTCATCTGCTTGATGGGCTTTCCAGTGCACAGTGACATTCACAGTCTATGGGCAAAGGCAAACCTGTGCGAACAGCAGGCAAATGCTACCCTTCCCCTATTTAAGACGGGGGGCTGCCACTGATGGAGTTTTGGAAAACACCATCCTTTGAGCCACACCATTCTCCTAGTGAACAAAATCTTTCTCTTTACCATCCCCCCCCCCCCCCCCGCACACACTGACACTTGTACTACATTTATCAAAACATATACTTAGGAGTTTCATTTACTGATTGCTGCATTCCAAAAGGTCTGGCATTTTGTAGCTTAAAAAATGTGTATCATGCCTTCCATGGGATGTGCAGGATGCAGTGTTTACGGAAAGGAAACTATGTTTCCTTATAGAAACACCAGGCACTAAACCATCTGGATTGTCCAGAGGAGAAAATTCAGTCAGTCATTCTGATGTTTTGTCTATATAGTACCAAACATCTGGAAGCTGGGTGACAGACTAAAGTTTTTGCTTCATATCCTGATGTTTTTATATTATACCAAAACGACTTAAAGTCAGCCAGATCCTTAATGATTTAAATGCTAAAATCACAAATGATATACTAATTTAAATTCTGAGGTGGAGGCAATAAATGGAACAGAGGCATGCTTTGGGTTGATTCTTTGTGCAATGTGCTAGACTTTTTGCAACCAAATTCTAAGAACTAAAAGAAGCATGAAGAAATGTTTCCAGAAATACTGAGTATTTGTTACTGAAAATAGAGTTTGGACTAGTGTTTCGCAGTAGAAATGCTCTCATTTTTCAAATTCGGGTTACCACTTGACTGGTTAAAAGCAATCCTTCTGAAAGTAGGAGGCCAAGCAATTCTATAAATACATTCACACACAACCATGAACCTCATGATCAGCAGGTTATCAAGACTCTAATGGGATTTGGAAGGAGAGTTTTTAGGCTTTTTAAGGATAGATTTTTTTTGACAAACTTTTATTGATGCATACTTTTAAAAATAAAGATTCCCTCTACTGGAGCTGCCTTGATTATCTGTCACAGGATCACAGGCAGAGAATGTTTAAACAGTTTGCAACACAACTATTTGAAAAAGCTACAGTTTGTGTTGAGAGTTGTATTTCTTGTTTGTTCCCATAGTAAGTGCTGCTGTGGGATCTAACACTTGCTATGTGTCCAGGACATATTACCTTATATTAGAAGACTCAACGCAGCCCCCTCAGGTGCCCACAGGTTTTGTGGGCATTTCTTATGCCATGAAAATTCCAATATATTTTTGATTATTTCCACAAAGACATATAGAGTGCACACATTACACATAGCAGTATTATTGAACTGAACTGGCCCCGTGCCCCATTTTTGCTGATTCAGCCCAAGGTTCCTCTTTCCCAGATTACTAAAACAACTTTCCTCTGGGGTAAAGGCTTTGCAGAAAAGCAGAAGGGAATCGAAATACAGAGGGCCCTTATTTTCACCCTTAATTATATCGAGTCCAAAGGCAAAGTCAGACCAAACTTTTCGAGGTTTATAGAATAAAAAAGTTCACAGTCTTCTGCTCTTGCAACAACTCCTTCCCCCCAGACTCAGTAAATTGGAACACAACTTGCTTTTGGCTGATGAATTTCCCCTCTTCTACTAAGGGTGGCACCTTAAATGCAGGTTATTCATTCGTGCCTTTTTCAACGCCTTGCGTGTAGCATTTTAAGCAAGGCAGGCCAAGCTCATCTTTTTATGGACTTGTGGCAAATATTTAAGCATTGCGCTTACATACATGCTTTTTGGAGCTGCAGTGACGGCACTGATCACCTTCTCTACCGCGGTGGGCGAGAGAGTCTCCAGAGATTTGGGGTTCTGTGTGTTTGACCAGACCCCACAACAGGCTGTAGCACCCTGGACTATAGGAACATGTTAAATGGCATCAGTCAGTTCTATGCATCCAAACATTCTCAGGTTAGGTGCTCTGTTCCCTGACATGCTCAGCCATCTGGTGTTGTGGGACTCCCTGGGCTCCTAGACTTTCTGGAAAGAAGGGACCGGCAGAATGTTCCGAACCTGATGTCTCCCCTTGGCTTCCCTAGCACACCCTCAAGACCCCCTAATCCAGGCGGTTGTAGAGTGCTAGGCCCAAAGTGGCGAGAGAGAGAGAGAGAGAGAGAGAGAGAGAGAGAGAGAGAGAGAGAGAGAGAGAGACACGACCACCAGCTGAGCTTTAAGTAAGTGCAGATGTGACAGGCAGAGGAGACCCCAGGGAGAGTGGCCTCTCCACTCCGCAGGTCCTTCCCTGCGCCGGCGAGTGAGGCTGTAACCTGGGAGACTATCGGGCCCACACCCGAGTTGACAGTCAAGGGCACCGAGAGACTCTGAGTTTGAAAGCAGTGCGGGAACGCTGAGTCTAGTTGCCCACAACCCTGGGGACTTCGGCTGCTTCTTCCTTAAAGAGGCCGGGGATGATGCACACCGCTAGGCTGTCAAGCCTTCACGGGGAAGTCAGGAACTCAGTCCTTTTCCACCGCAGGGCCTGACCTCACGGCCAGTAACCAAGAGTCATTCCGCCGTCCCCGTCCCGGCCGGACCTGGGAACCCGGAGCAAGAGCAGGGAGAATAGAGTGGCGGCGTCCAGCCTACTCGCTACACAGTGCTCCCCAGGCGACCGCGGGGTCAAGCCCGGGGCAGGCCCCACGCCGTGGCCCGGCAGAGCGAAACTGCCCTGCGGCCGAGAACCGCCGGATACCCAGCCACCCTCGCCTGCGCGGCCGAAGGGCTTGGGGGTGGGGGAAGCCCGGAGAAGGGGACCGAGCCGTGCTCACTTTCCTGTTAGGTCCGCCCGGAGGCGGCTTCCCAGGGATCCCCACCATCCGTCGGCTCTCCCCGGACCGGGGACGCACAGCTCACCTCCCGGCCACCCTCACCCGCCTCCACCCAGCCATCCCTTTGGTCCGTTCCCGCCCGGTCTTCGCGGGTGCCCCTCGGGTCGCGGAGAACCGTGCTGCGTAAACGCTCTGGGCGGCCGGCACGCGGGGCCTCTCGCCGCCTCCGCCTCCCGGCCCCGGGGTCGAGTCTCCGGGCGCCGCCCGCGGGGACCCGGGGAGGGTGACGGCCTCCCGCGCCCAGCGCCGCCCGTCCGGGGCCTCTAGACCGCGCTCGGCCGCGGGGGAGCCACAGACCCGCCAGCGCTCTCCCGCCGACCCCCGGCTCCCTGCTTCCCGCGGAGGGCTGGGCCCCGGGGGCCGGCAGCGCAGACCCCGGGCTGCGGGCTCCGGACCGCCCGCCGGCCACGTGCACCGAGCGGGCGCCGCACCCAGCCCGGGGCACCGGAAGGGGCCGCCGCCGGCCGCTCCCCCGCACCTGCACCCACCTCTCCTACTCGCCTTTCGTCCTGCGCGCGGAAATGCCACTGGCTTCGAACAGTTTCAGACAGGCTCCCAGAGTGGGGTGGGGACAGGACCATCCCGGCGCGGGTGCGCGAACGGGCCCCGGGCGACCTGGAGTGAGCGGAGCCTCGTTTACCCAGCGTGGAGATGGGGCCGCGAGAGGTGTGCGGAAAGGAGAGCGACGCTTACACGACAACGTGATAAACAGCTTCATATCACGTAGAACTAGCCGGGCCCCCAAATCCTCTCTGCAGACCTGGCAGGACCTGGAAATGCTGGTTTACGAAAGAGTAAAACCGTGAATCTGGCATTAGTCCTGTTTAAAAAGGCCAGCACGAGTAAGAGATCTACATAGGACAATTACATCTCGGCGAAGAGACTACTGCTGGCCGGGGCTGGACACTGCGGAAACAGTCTCCTGGGTCTCTTTTATTTTTTCAAGTGCAAAATTTAAGTAAATTTCTAGCAAACAGCCCCGGATCATACGTGAAGGAGTTCTTGATATTGGGTCACCTAAAACGGTGTTCTTAAGGTTAGTGCTTGTGCAACATAAACAGCAAAACAGAACTAAGCTAAGGAAGACTAAGTCCCCTTCTGTAAACACTTAACATAAACACTCAACTCCATCATCCAAAAGCAGTTCTTGGTTTCTATAGTGAATCTAAATCACGCAGGGCCAACCCTCCGCTTTCACCGCTGCTCTCTCAGTTTTCCTCGAACCCCAAAGGAGCCGAACTGCACTGCCGGTGTTTTGTTCACTGGGGGAATAAATTGTCATTTTGAGCCGCCTGAAGTGCTCTGGAATGAGATGTGCTAAACATATATATATATATATATTAAGATATTTTGGAAGACTGCAGGTGTGGGCTGATTCAAATTACTTAGGTTTGTGTTTTTCTAACGGGTCAAATGTAGGATCTGGTTTGAAGGCAGGCGGACAGAATGAGATTTCCTGAGTGAAAATGCCTTCATACCCGGCCTCCGAAGGAGGAGATAATGCAAACCTGACAAGGTATTCGCTGATGCGCCCATGAAAGCGATGTCTTTCAGCATGAGTACCGTCAACCAGAAAGTATGTAATATTTGCATTCAATTAATCAAATGATTCCACCATTTTGAGAATTTTCACAAGTAAGCTCTTAATAAGACAGTGAAGTCTAGATTCTAGTTCATTTGATGGTTCATTCTTGAGCCCTAGTACCTGATTTCACGTATAGGGGTATTTAATAGCTAGCGAATTAATGGTTGATGCAGAATGAAGTGCACAAATTTCAGTTAGACTTTCTAACCGTATAGGAAACACTGTGCAAGTTACTCAAGGACTTAAAAAAAAAAAAATCAGTTTGGAACAAAGGACTAAATCTAAGGAAGCAGAATCAGGATAGGCTGATACTAATACCTAAGGATATTGGTGAGTTGTCTGTATGGTTCTTAAATGATTTTCTGCACAAAAATTCCGAGACCTATTTAACCTATTTAAAACATGTAAAGTAGGCTGTGTCAAGATAAGCATTTTGTCCTATGCCAGAATAATTCCTTCTATGCCAACACAAGAAACTAACAGCCATATTGGTTTTATTCCCTAAATAACAGTAATTGAAATTCCCTGAAAATAATTGACATCATGAAATCAAATCACACAGGACATAAAAGCTACTGGGAACCCCTTTACATACAATTATATAGATCAGTGGCAGTTTTAAAGTCACTAATAACTAGATATATAAATTTTCTGACTTGAAGGAGAGATTGTAAATCTATCTTCTATAATTTTCTAGCCATTTTTTGATATGAGATAAAATTATAGCATATAAACATCCCTGAGATCTGTTTTATTCTAAGGAAATGATTTTTTTTGCTGTTACAGATGCCCATGAGAGCAACTTTTTATTATATTTTTGAGAACTGTTAAATTTGATGATTAAACAAATACCTTCAAACCATTTCTCAGAAAAGTTCTCAGACCATCAATAATATTTTGCTTTAGAGGAATGCATTTAAGAATACAAAATTGGTGACATTAATATTGAGCTTTCATAACTAAGAATCTGTACATAGAACAGGAAATACATGCCAATAAAAATTAAATACCAAGGTCCAGGTGGAAAAGGACATTCAAAATTATGCTTGGCAGAAAAAGAATATTTTACTAACAGTTCTTAAGGCCTGCCCTTTTCTGATGATGAGGTGTCTCAGGGGCCTCTCTCACCAACCTTGTACAATTGCAGCTGTGTGTATGGGTTGTGCAGAGGTCGCCCCCAACCTCCAAGGCAAAGAAATAAAGGGAGAATGGAAATCTGGATCTACCCTGCCACACATAAGGACTTATAGTTTATTAATCGGAGAATTTAGCTTATCCCTCTCACTATTCATCTGAAATTAATTAAGTGTGTAGAATTACAATGTGGGTGTAGCTCAGACAGCAGGCCCTGCTCAGACTAATCAAAAGGGCACATGTTGAATGAGTACGATTTAGTTAAGGTTAATCCAGTGAAGACGATACGTCCCTGGTCTTAATTACTCTAGGTGATAGATTGTGGAATGGGAAAATAGGAAGGAAGGGAAATTCGGTCCTGCTGAATACCAGGATTTTCTAATTTAATTTAGTTTTCTGTTTTTACAGAAGCAAACAGTTTCCATTCCAAGAGTGGGACCACACTCTCTGGGCTCTTGTTTAAAGAAAGAAAATAACATTAATGCATGCAATTTTTAAGAAAAAAAATTGTTAAAATAACCAAATGCGAAAATGTCAAAGGTTTTTGTGAGAGGGCATTTCTCATTTCAGATTTCTCAGTCTGAGAATTTTAGCATAGGTCAATCAATAGATTCTTGATGGAGCTCTTGAAGAGCAGTTCTTTTTTTTTTTTTTTTTTTTCAGACTGCTCATCTTGTTGAAACAGAGAAGTTCTAGATCTATGGAACTACAATGATGAAATGAATGTAACTCTATTATTTAGAACAATACAATTTAAATATTAGCACGCCATCCTAGATGAGTCATACAGCAAAATACTAAGCAAAGGGAATCAGTGACAAGAATACATATTCCTTGGATTCCTTGATATGAAGCTCAAAAAAACCACAAACTAATCTATAAAGTCTCCAAGCAGAGTAGTTGTTACCTAAGATGAACAGTCAGCAACAAGTTTCTGGGCACTGGTCATGTTTGTTTCTTAAGCAGGGCGCTAGTTACACAGGTGTGTTCACTTATGAAAATTCACTGGTCTTGTAAATCTGTACATTTTCTGGATTTACGTTTTTATCTCATAAGTATCTTAAAAATATTTGGCTTACAAAATGAGAAAACAAAGAAAATGCTGAAAAGTCAAGGGCTGGAATTGTGGGACAATTTGTTTTTAGAAGTCAGAGGGATTAGGGCAGAGGGCTGGAGATATAATTCCAATACAGCACATAAAAAAAAAAATCTTAGCAAAATAGCATTGGCAAGGTTTCTATGTGTCTGTCCACTTTGCCATTTTAATCTCACACAAACTGTTACACTATAGCCCAACATCCATTCTCCGTCAAGTATCTGGATCTTTTTGATTTCTTCTGTGTGTTAGACTTGAAGTTTGACTGAAGTGCTTAAGAAGCTTATTCTTTGTCCCCGTTTATATGCAGCCGGTGTCTCAGTTCATTTTCTCCACATATATGTATTAAAAAATTGTCAAATGATTTCCTCAGTTTCGGTTTTGTGATCTATTTTCTTCTCAGGAGGGGGGATCTGTTTCTGATTTATTAGCATTTGATCCCCTCGTTTCCTGCCATTGATCAAGCCTAATACTTAGTTCAGCTGATGAGTTTTATATGAAATCTGATATTCCAGGAAGACGGAAGGTTGAACCCATTTTTAATATTATTTTTCTGCCCTTCATTTCTTTCTGACTTTGACGTGCACCCTAGACGCCAGCAAAACCTGCAAATGTTTTTGTTTTGTTGTTGTTGTTGCTTTTTACTGAGTCTAAATGGTAGCAAACTTTTTGAGAGTAAACATATTTTTGAATAAAATAGATATTCATCAAGTGTCATTCACATCTTGGCCTTTCCCACCAAAACAAGCCTTTCCCTGCTAGTAGCCAGCTGTCTGCTGTGCCATCTCCATCCAAGTCTCAGTCGATCAAGTCAACCCCTGGTAACATCTGTATTTGATCACTTTGCACAAAACAGGGCCGTCCTAATGCTGGACTTCCCTGGAATCAGCTACACACTGCCTAAGCCTCCCTCAGGAAATACCCCCTGCTCCAGACTATACAATGCTCAGACTAACTCCTGCTCTAATGAGCCCAGGAACATTTGTAGTTCCAGTTTCCTAAATGGTTTCACACTAGTTTGGGATGGGAAAATGTCATTCTAATCACTGCCAAAGCTAGAACAGTTTTTTTGTCCTTTATCCAGTTGAACATTGAAAAGAAAAACCAGTGGAATCTGGTCACATAGCCATCAACATAGAGTCAGAATTTCAGTCATTCCAGACCCTGGTAGAGGCTGATTCTGTAAGCCAGGTGTCCATCAGAGGAACAGTATTATCCTACACATGTAATTTTCTTTTCTCTTTGTTTCTCTTTGCTTGGCCATGTTATTTGTATTTTACTGCTGATTTATTTTTCCAACAGATAATCTTAAGGACACCTCTCTTTCTTTTTAAATCAATAATAATATCTTCTAGAATATTTTGATAGCCATAAAGAGTATTTGATAGGCATAAATATATTTTAATTACCTCAATAAAAGCATAATTGAAATATGGGAGAAAAATTGGCAAAAGGCATAGTATAAATTTTTAACTAGACCTTAAGACAGCATGAGAATCATTAAAATTGGGGACCTCTTTAAATTCATCTTGGTAGACTTTCAGAAAATCCTCAATCAAGTGTTTACTAAAGTTGTTTATCACATTTAAAGAAGTTTTGGCATCTGACTGTCTTCCAGTCACAAAGAGATTAGAGAGTAATTAATTGCATCTTTACTGAAGGTCTCCCCAAGGTACCAAGCAGGAGACAAGAGTTCAGTAGTGACAGTGTGCATCTTCAGGAGCTGCAGGTCTAGTTGAGGGAAGAAACAAATACCTGTAAATAACAAGACAAGCAAGAAGTCTCAGCCAATGATTTAGCCACTTTCCTGGTCCCTGCTTTCCTGGTACTAAGCACCCTGTGGGGGAGCATATGGCCAATGCAGGCTGAGCTCCTGTCTGTGGTCCCGCAGAGCTCACTGCTCTTGCTAGCCCTTCTGCCCATCCTTGACTGTATGCTAAGGTCAAAAGACCTGCACTATGCTCCCATCATGGCTGTGACTGTGAATAGAGTAACACTATCTCACAAGACATTGTCAGGGGAAGGAAATAACTCAATGTAGGCTAGGTGCTTAAGGCTATGTATGCTTAGCCCTCTGCTGTCTGGCCCGCCCCTCCCATAACAGCCAGTCCTGTGGTTAATATCTGCTGAGTCCATCTGGATGAAAAGGAACTTGTTTGGAAATACTTCAGTAAGCTGCTTTTTTAAATGCTCACTGCTGTGGAGTCAACTGACTGTCTCCCAAGCACAGCCCCAATTCACCACTAGGCATGGAGGTCACAGGGTGACTCACATCACTATGTTTCCCCTAAGTGCAAAATAACAGGCTGTTCAAATAAAGGGATGGCTGTTTCCACCACAAAAGGACTAAATTTTAAAGACCTTGCAGTGGCTGTAGAAATCCTTCTTGGCATGAAGGCCAGTGTCTGGTCCCAAGCTTCAATATTCTGGAAAACCTGACCTTGCTGTTTTCACTGCTTTATGCAAATGACTCCAGTGCTTTCCCCTTTCCTTGTGTCAGACAGCATGACTCATCTCTCCTTCTGAGTCTGCCGGCTTTCAGAGAACCTCCACTTCCCCAGCAATCTCCTGCTTTCAGCTGAAGCCTCCTCCCAGCAGCCCTTTCCTCTCCTGTCTTCTGAGTCCTCTGGGGCTCTCCAAGGAGCCTCTCTTCATTCACCCAGCAGTCTTCTCCATGTGGAGAAGCCACACTCCTCTTTTCTCCTTTCTTGGCCTCATGAACCACTCTCCTCATTCACCTTCATTCCAGCTAGGTTTTGGATAGCAGATGAGTTATCACCTTTGGGTTGGAAGCACTGGTCTTTCTGTTCCAGCCTCTCCCAAGTTTCTCCTTTTGTATTACTCCCTGTACCAAGCAAGCTCACTATCCCCCTGGTCTTTGTCCCACCTTTCTTCTCAGTCTTTCCTTGCTCCCAGTCTCAACTGTCCCTTGTGAAGTGCAGAGGGATTGCTGCGAATGGGGTAGAGAGGCTAGTGCTGTGACTCTCAGCCGCCTTAGCATCCTTCCTCCTTGTACTAATCCACTGAGAACATCCAGAAGGCTGCAAGAACCTGCCATAACTGTCCTAATGGTCAGTGAAGAAGTGACCAGTTAAATACGAAGAAGAGTCACCAACCCACTGGCCCATCCATAAGCATAGTAGGTGCATCCTAGGTGAGTCCCTTCTGTGGCTATGGGTCCACCTTCCCTTTCATGTCATGGGCTTAGGGATGTTTCTCCAAAAGGGCTGTGACTAACTGAGCACTGTCTAGGGCCTGTCCGGTTCTATCACTGGGTTAAAAGCCCCATTCAATCTTGTTAAGTGCAATTAATATAAAAATGGTAGGACAATTTGGGGTTTCTCTGAAGGAAAAGGAATAGAGGACTTTTTAAACAGGGGCTGGAAAGATGACTCAGCAGTTAAGAGCACTGGCTGCTCCTGCAGAGGACCCAGCTTTGATTCCCAGCACCTACATGGTGGTTATCAACTGTTTGTAACTCCAGTTCCAGGTGATCCAATGCTCTTTTCTGACCTCTGCAGGTATTGCTTGACATGGGTATACTTACATACATGCAGGCAATACACTCGTCCACATAAAATAAGAGATAAAATATTTTTTAAAAGAATAGAGGATTTTGCCTTTTTTGCTGGAAAAGTAATGTAAAGGGGGAAACAGAGGACAACACCAGGTCTGTGTGATGGGGAGAGGTGCAAGGGCTACCAGCCTCAGAGGTAGCATGTCCTGGAAGAAGTCAAGGCTTGTGTCTGAGGGACTCTGGGACTGGAAAAATGAATCACAATGATATCTTCTTGTCCAATTTACTAATTTATAAGCAATTAACATCTTGAAAATATATATATTATTGAGTAACTAATAACTCAAAAATGCCAACTAATTGAATTCCTCTAATAAGTAAACACTCTGGCACACTTAAGCAATTAAAGTCTCTACAATTCCAATATATCAGTTTCTCCTAATTGCTTTAAATGCCTTGACAAATCAATTGCCAATAATTTGATGATTATAAAACTAATCTGCTTTCTCACACAACTCATTTCAAAAGGGCTAATGCCACACACTTAAAATGTGATTCTTCTTTTTCTTTGGTTTTAATCTTAATTGATCACTTCTTAGTTATATTTTTACATGGGTTATGCTTTTCACCCAGCTGCCTTATGAGTCAGAGTTGCCTTTTTAGCCAAGTAAAGATGGCAGTACTTGTGGGTAGCCTCGACTTGGAACAGGGAACCAGTCACCAGAACATGCTCTCCAGGTGGCTACTCAAGAGAAGTTTATGGCTTGCTAGTAATATCTTGTTTTTTCAATAGTCAGCCTCACAGAAGTCGTGTGTATGTGTGTGTGTGCGTGTGTGTGTGTGTGTGTGTGTGTGTGTGTGTGTGTGTGATTGCTGGGAATTGAACTAATGGCTTCACACATGGTTCACACATGGTTCACACATGGTAGGAAGGTGGTCTACCACGCAGCTAGACCCCAGCCCCTCTGTAGTCAAGTTTGAACTGTCTCCTCCGAACGTTTTCTCTTTATTTCACATCGGGTATAAGCATATTTTGCTATCACTGTTGCATGCTACTTAGGAGGCTGAGGCTGGAGGATATCAAATTTAAGCCCAGTCTGGGCAATATGCAAAAAGACTGTTTAAAAATTAAAACAAACAAAAACAATAAACAAAACAATAGTTGTTGCATTGATGTTCCACTCACTAACTCTGGGTCTTTGGGCAAGACCCTTTCTTTGGGTTTCATTTGACTCTGTCTGCAACTATGACACTTTATGCTACAGAAAACCAGGACTGTGAGTTTTCAGGGGAATATGTGACCAGGGTGAACTGGAGTCAGGAAACTTCCTCAGTGGGTCCCTAGGCCATGTGGATCTTAAAGAATAAATAATCTGGTGAGATCAGGAGTGAAAAAGAGCACAGTCCAGAGAGCCAAGCCTGGCAGGAGGAATTGGTGTGTCCTTATGAAAGTGGAGTGAATGCAAAGTGAAAATTCCCAAGAAGTCATGGTGGTAGCTTTACCACAAGGGTTGTGCACAATCACTAATGGAAACCTGGCCACTTCTCTCCTGGAACTCTGTCCGCTGTGGCCTAAACATGTTTCCTTCTTGACAAGTGTTTATGGGATGTATTTCAATGATGTAAGTTCAAATTTCAACACACCTTGGCAAAGAGTTGATTCTTTCCCTATTTTTTTCTGTGCAAGAAACTAAGGGAAAGGCCTCCATCTAGCAGATGCTGAGGATCACAAGCACAACAGCTCTGCCACTTTCTTCTTTTTATGCCTGGCTCCTGCCCTCCTATTTGGGTTTTCACTGATGGATAAGTGACGTCCTCAACACATAAATACTTAAAAAAAAAAATCTCTCATGTCAGGGTTTGGCGCAGCCAAAACCATTGATCCGATCATCTTTGTGCTCTCTGCCACTGCTGTCATCATCTGCTTGACCTGCTTCTGCTGCCCTCTATACAAGATGTGCCACTGACCACACCCTGTCGTGACCACCACCACATCTACTGCTGTGGTGCACACCTCTTACCCCTTAACCTCCAAGTGTGCCTCCCAGCTGCCTTGGACCAACGTATCAGGGCTGCCACCCCATGCCCCCACACCCTACCTGACACAGTACCCACTGCCTTACCCAGCCCAATCCATGGGCCCATCAGCCTATCATGAGACCTTCCTAGGGGGATCACCTGCACCCTACCTGGCCAGCCGGACTCCGTACAACCCAGCCTACATGGATTCCCCAAAGGCAGTCCCCTGAGCCTTCCACCAACTCTCTGGATGCCACTTAATTATACCATGTGTAAGTGAGTGGTTTGTAAGCATGGTTCTTTACTGCTGTGAGTGGTATGTGTGTCCTTTTGATATGTGGCTTCCTCTGATGCTGACCAGGTGGGGACAGAGCCTTGCCACAGTAGGCCAAAACCAACTTGCTTTCTTCTTCACTTGAACTTACAGTTCCTGAAACCTCATGCAAACTCAAAAACGATGGGGTGGCAGATCTTTTCCAGATCACCTCAGGGTGACCAGCTATGCCCTGTCACACTAGGAGAGCTTTTGGGTGGTATGTGTCCTACTTTGGGGAGTAACCAGCTAGCTGCTGCTTGGGGCCATGGCTTGTCCCCAGGGCTTAGCTGCATTTTGCAACCAGTGAGGCAAGTGGGTGTACAGAACGAAGGACCTGGCTGAAGTTTAGTGTTGTGGGCAGACGTGCTGTTGCTCGGTGGAGCCTGTACCATTCTCAGTAGGGGTGGGTCAGCTCCTGGTGTCAAAGCACACCGGACAGCCAACAGCTTCATGCTCTCTGGGACTGCCTGGAAAGTCACATGCACTCATGGTTCAGGCTCCGGTGGGGAAGCTTTCCTATGTTTTCCAGCCCAGCTCCTGCCATAGTGGGCAAGGCGGGGCCTCTGTCCAACAACATACTCAGGTCTTCTTCCTGCAGTACTTTTTACTTTCAGTGAAACATTTTGCCTATTTTCTGTCTCTAAGCATGATGGTTGATGTAAGGTTGAAACTCTCGGCTGCTGGGGGACACCCTGACCTCCGATAGTCCCAGGTACTGGCCTCATGGGATACCAGTTTCTGCACCACAGTCCAGTGTGTCCTGGCAGCAGGCATACCAGGGCCAAGGGACTGTCTGGACCAAAGGTGGGGTTGGGTGGGGGCACCAGGGTGATGGCTCTGGCCCAGACACAAATACCTCGGTGTTCTCCGTTAATGTGTCACCAGCTGTCTTAGCTTCGGGTCCGTTGGTGTGTTTCTGAGCATCTAGGCTCTGCCTCCTTGTTTATAATAATGAAAACATTTGGAGAAAAATGATCCTCACACTTCTGTAGCTTGACTAGAACAAACCAGGCAGTTCTGTTCCACATAAATGTCAAGAGGGCCAGTCCTTGGTTTCATTTAGCTACTAGATGATAGAGCTGCTCTGTGCAAGGTCGAGGAAAGTTTCATGCGAGGTCTGGTGCCATAGGGCTTCTCCACACGGCCCTTTTCTTGTGCTTTCTTCCCACATATGGCTTCTTCCCTGGTTTTTGATTTCCAAGAGAGGGAAGCAGAAGCATCCTCTAAAAAACTGTCTTATAGGTTATAAATGTCTTGAGCTCAGCGTTCTATCCATCAAAGTAAATCACAGACAACCTGAATGAAATAAACCTTTCTAAGAGGAGGAGCACACACAGAAGAGAAACAAATGGTCACTGTCTTTCAGTACTTCTTACTACTGTGTACCGAGTAGTTGTGCATGGAAATATCCGGAAGGATTAAAACAACTTTGGGCAAATAGTCCTCAAAACCAATACCAGCCTGGCCAGATGGCTCAGGGGGTAAAGGTACTTACTGCCAAGCCTGATGACTTGTGTTCCATTACTTGTACCCACATGCTTGAAGGAGATAAAAGACTTCAAGTTGTTTTCTGACCTCCACATGAGCATGATGGTGTGTACACACATACACACACACACACTCACACACACACACACACACACAAACTACATACATTAAAATTTTTTTTTAAAAGAACCGATATCAGCTAGGTATGGCTGCCATGCCTCTCATACCAGCACTTGGGAGACAGAGGCGGGTGGGTCTCTGTGAACTTTAGGTCTGTCTGGTCTACATAATGAGTTCCAGGCCAGGCAGGGCTACATAGTGAGATCCTGTTAAAAAAAACAAACCAACAAAAGACTAACACCAGTCCTCATGCTGAATGTGAACGTTTCCCATCCGTGAGCAGATGCTGGCAGCTCTGCATACTTACTCTATCACACCTCTGCTTACTGTTATTTCCCATAGTGAAGCCCACCCCCAGCCCACCACCAGGCACACATGGATTAGGCCAGAAGCTCTGAGGATCAGGGGTTGCCTGCTCTTTTCTCATGTGTCCAGTTCTACTCTGAGTCAGGCTACTGATTCTGAAAGAAGGCAAATCTGTACAAAAATCGATGCATTCATATTTTCTTGAGCATTAACTAGGAGTCTGGACTGACACAAATGAATAGTTCCCATACCCATGGAACTCACAGTATTATTAAAAAATATTTTATTTAATGTGTGTAAGTATTTTGCCCGCATGTATGTAAACACATGTATTGCAGTGACTGCAGAGGCCTGAAGAGGGTTTTGGATCCCCTGGAACTGAAATTATGGATAGTTGTTAGCTGCCATGTGGGTGCTGGGAATCAAAAAGAGCAAATGTTCTTAACCTCGGAGCCTTCTCTCCAGCTCCAACATTGTTATTGAATAGTGATGACAATGGCACATCAACAGTACCAGGTATATGTACTATGTCTGGCACACCTACTCTTTCTCTACTAGACACTGTGCCTAGCTCTTTGCATACATAGTGTTGCTGATCCTTCCAACCTGTCTACAGATAGTAGTTGCTATCATTCTCACTTTACAGAAGAAATTCAAGCTTAAGAAGGTGATATAATTTTCTACAAACCCAGAATTTGACGATAACAGAGTCAGGATCCAAACTTGCTAAAGTGGAGTCCATAACTTCTATCCTGTGGGTAGCCAACAGCAAGGAATGTCAGTGCTCAACACTGAGTCTTCAGTTACCCCTACATCATAGCATAGTGTTGGTACCAAAACAGACAAACAGACTAGACAAGCGCATTCCAGTGTGTGTGTTGGGGGTGTCCATGTCCATGTACAGCTGCAAGAGAAGGAAGTTGTTGTTGTAAAGAAATGGTTCCGAGAGTAGCCCACAACTCAAAGTTCTTTTCACAACAATAACAAAGTTCTTCACCATAACAACCCACTATTTGCCTTCTTCATTCTCATTCTCTCATGCACTTATGCCAGAATTTCCGACGGCCTAGATGATATGAAATATCATAGCTGATGTCCAAAACATCAGACATTGAAGATATTTTTAATGGAAAGCAATGCTAAGCTTCTCAGTAGATTTTATGGTGGCTGTTTCTGAATATGTAGGGGTTCCCCCAATAAATTATTATAAATGTTACCATATAATAGGCTCATCTTTTTTTTTTTGAGACAGACTCTCTCTGTAGTCCTACCTGGCCTGGAACTCACTATGTAGACCAGGCTGGCTTCATACTTACAAAGATATGCCTGCCTCTGCCTCCTGAGTCTTGGGATTAAAGGTATATGCCATTATATCTAGCTTGCTGTTGTTTTTAATAAAATAAATATTTTTAGATTGCCTAAGATTTAGTTTCTATTGTGGAAATTCTCTACTGATACAGTTCATAGTGACGAAAGTTTATAGGACGCTCGGCGTGGTGGTGTATGCCTGTAGCATTCGGTTCAGGAGGCCGAAGTTAAGGATTGGTGATTTTAGGCTGGCTGGGACACAAAGACCCTGTCTCAAAGTTCCTGGGCAGTGCAGGAGCAGGCAGGCATACACAAACACACACACACACACGCACACACACACACACTCACACACACACACACACACACACACACTCAGCTTATTGGGAGTCCTTAATAATTACAAGGCTGTGAAAAGGAGTCCTAAGAACAAACGAGTATCAGAGACACCATTTTTAATGCTACAAAACTGGGAGAACAAGTAGTTGAAAGTCTTTTTCCTGAGTTTTGGCAGCGTTTTCAAAGCCTTTAAGGAAATGCAATGAGATTCTTGGGGGCTGACAGGAGACAGTCCTTTGGAACCTAAAGATCACAATGAAAGTAAAAATAAGGTGGTATGTATAATCTCTCCACTGCAATCCCAAATCCCCTCTGTCCAAGTGTGAGGTACACTTTGCCCATTGCACAGCAATAGTCCTTGCTACAGAGTCCAAGATTCATGCGAACCAAACAGCCAACACTTTAGGAAACTGTCTGCACAGGCCTGTGTACCTGACATACAAGGACATCAGGCCCAGGGCTGATCTCCAAAAACCCAGTATCTATACATCAATTTGGTCTAAAAAGAACACAGGCAAAACACCATCTTTCATCAGTCCAGTTCTCAGGCTAACCTCCAGCCTGATGCAGATGTCTGCATGGCAGCTGCGAGAAGAGTCTTGTGAGCTGGTTCTGATATGAAGAAGCATAATGCTTCATCACTACGGAACAAGGCCCATCTTTGACTCCAGGATCCAGGTCAGACAATCCTACTGAGCAAATTGCTTGGACCCAAGTTACATATTTAGTTCTTCCTAAAATTTCTTCATTATTGTTGTGAAGAAGTGAACAAAATTGCTACTTGATTGGCCTAATTTACACAGCACAGTTTTACCATCTCACTTGCAACTGGTGGAGCAGAGGATGCCTGTACGTGAAACCAACCCCAGGCTAAACAGTATAGTTTATTCAAAGGTCAAGACTACAAAGGAGCTTATCCTAGACATGAAATTCCTGACCCTGGGAAAAACTGAAATAAGGTGCTTGAAGGATAAAAAGATTTGGGATGGAGCCCAGGAAGGCCGAGTATTTTGCCTTTGTGTATGTAAGTGCACCACATGAAGCCAGAAGAGGGTCTCAGATCCCCTGGAACTGAAGTTATGGCTGGTTGTTAGCTGACATGTGGATGCTGGGAATAGAACTGGGTCTTCTGGAAGAAGAGCAAGTGTTCTTAACCGCTGAGCCGTCTCTCCAGCCCCACACTTCTCCCTGTCCACCTAGCTATCACCTCCTTAGCTCTCCTTGCTTGTTTCTGCTCTCTGTTCTCAGCCCATTTCTTCATACACTCCCCCTTCCTTTTCTTGGCCTTGTACCTGGAATCTCTATGGATCTGATTTTGTTCTGCTGGAGTCCCAAGGAGTGGGAAGTGCTGTTAAGCAGAATCCTAATGTAGAGGGCAGTGGGGGAGGGGAGAGGGTGAACCAGCAGAGCTCCCTCAACTTCAGAAAATAAGAAGCATGTGACTGTCATCCTGGGTAGACATCCTTTAATTTGATTAGTGTAAAGATGCTATCTTTACACAATCCCAATCACAGAGATGAATGTATCTGAGTAGTGTCATGCTAATCACACACTGAGTTGTTGATAATGCTTGTCTAAATTAAGGTTCCTAAGACTACAAAGACCCTAAGAGTCTCTGAGATGGAATCTCAGACACTGAGAGAGAAAAGTCAGTGATATTCAGAGTAAAGGACCAAATTCTCCAGTTACACCAAAAGGAAAGCCATCTAGTCTAATTATGTAGAACACAGCCTGCATCTGCTTTCATGCGCCCACAGGGCTTGTTTGTAAGCTAAAATGATATCACACCATTTATCTTCTCCAAGTAAGATTAGAGGCTGGAGAGATGACTCAGTGGTTAAGAATGCTGGCTGTTCTTGCAGATGACCAGGGGTTTGAATCCCAGCACCCACATGGCAGCTAACAACCATCTGTAATTCCAGTTCCATGGAACCCAATTTCCTTTCCTGACCTCTGTGCTTATTGTATGACATAGGACACTCATTCATAGGCAATGCCTTCATACACATAAAATAAAATAAATAAATAGAATTTTAATAAAAGAGCTGTAGAGCCTTAAGTTTGAATTCTCTTCTACCAAAGGATAATTTCTTTTTCTTTCTATCTTTTTTTTTTTTCTGGTCTTTCTGTAACCCCAGCTGGCCTGGAACTCACTATATATAGACCAGGCTAGCCTGGAACTCACTATATATAATATATAGACCAGGCAGGCCTTGAACTCACAGAGATTTGCCTGCCTCTGCCTCTGCCTCTGCCTCCTGAGTGATGGAATTAAAGATGTACACCACCACACCCTGCCCAAAAGATAATTTCTTAGGTTCCTAAGGCCCCATCCTTAGAATGAGCTATCTGAGTGTCTTGGCTACACAAAAGATGTGTAGCTCAATATTCATTCAGTCATTCAATGAATAACAGGTGAGTGGAAAGGAATCAGGACTTTCCATGGGAATGTAAGGAAGGGTACTAAGCAGATTCACAGTTAGTGTTGAGCCTCTTGGCTGGCATAGCCTGCTTTATATATAACCACAGTTAGAATCTGGGCAAGGTCTGCTTCACAGTAAAAAACTAACCCCCAGACAGAGAGAGACGAGGACACCAAGGAGAAGAGACTATGGCTCTATAGTGACCATTTCCCACTCGGGATACCATTGAGCAATGCCTGTTCTCCCTTGCTTTGACTTCTAGAATTTGGCAGGAATTCTAGAAGCTTTTTGTATGAGTACAACCCACTTCTTCCCTGAGCAGGTCAAACGGAGCCATCTGTTCTAAGGCAAGCTTGGGGGATAGAACAGGGTCAGGAAAGTCCTTCTGGGCTCTCCCATCAGCATCTCTCTAAAGATGATGTATTTTCTGGGTAGAGTTACTGGGTGCTAAGATATAAATACCATTGAGAAAAGTAGCAGATTAAACTCTGAACACTTACTAACCTCCTGCAGGAGAGAAGAAAGTAGTGGTTGGTAAAGGAAAAGGTACCAAGCATTTGGAATCAGAAGTCTTGAATTCAAGTCCTAAAACTACAGGTATACATGGATCAGATTCCTTAACAGAACGGAGTCACAAGTATTTATTTCCTTCATCAGGGTGAAACCAGGAGAATAATAACATGGGGTGATGTGTGATAAGAAAAACATTGGTTACCTATGTTTCTTTGCTATAGAACACAAAAGCATTAGTCATTATTAATTAACTTTATCATATAATTTGGAGAGTGACTGCTTGCTGGGAGGAAGTTTGCCAAGAGAGCTGTGTAGGAGCCTAGAGTAGGAGAAAATCCCACAATAGGGATATAGTCCAAGGCAGGCTGGTGGGGACCCGCATGGGACACTTGCGAGGCACCGTTAATTCACAGGGAGATAATGTTTGGTCTTGAGAGAAGCAGATGCATTAGAGAAAAGGCAAAGATCCCAAACAGAACCGTCAAGTAGGAGAGCTGCCTGAGACACCAGCTCAACTTCCACAGCAGAAGGGCAGAGCACTACGATGATGGGTGACGACGGTTCAGAGACAAATGGGCAAATACCGCTCTTAGTTCCTAGCCTCAGGTGGCTTCTGGAGAAAACCTTAGTGTTTCCTCATTGCCATTCTCCAGGCTGGGATGAGGATGTGCCTTGTGCCTCACAGTGCGTCTCAGAACTCTCTGCGCTCTACTTTAGAGCAATGGGAGCAGCGGGAAGTGGTGCTTAGTCTAAGACATTTGGAGCACATATTTTGGTTCACTGGGAACCTAAAGACAGTGATCATTATCAGGGGAGCTCAGGATTCAGAGTGTACCTCACAACTGATTAGGAAATCACTTCTCAGGCTGGAGAAATGGCTCAGTTATTACGAGCACTGGCTGTTCTTACAGAGGATTCACTGTCAGTTCCCAGAACCCACATGGTGGCTAACAACTGCCCCTAACTCCAGTTCCAGAGTGTCCAACTCCCTCTTCTGGCTTTCATGGGCATTGCATACAGCAATGCACTTATATACGTGCATTCATTCATGTAAAATTTTTAAATTAATTCTTTAAAAGATAGAAAGAAATCACATCTCCTGGAGTAGTCTTCAGATTCTAAAGCCTTGGGTACCCAAGAACTTGAGAAGCACTGTAAACCTTACTCGGGAACGCAAACCCAGTTGCATTGGGAGGAGGAAGGACTCCTGACAATCACACTAAGTGCCCTGTAGTCTGATTCTTAGAGCAGGAAAGCCCCATGGGCCCCAGCTGTTGTTAATATGGCCTAAAGGACAGAACAGCAGTCTTCCCCTGCCCCAGCACAGGGAGTGAGGCCCCAGTAACCGCCCTGCAAAGCTGCCCACTCAGGGCCCAGAGGCTCTTACCACATTGTAAACCATACATTTGCAAATCTCACAGCTAATCCACAGTACAGCCTGTGTGCAACCTAATATGGGTCTCAGAGCCCAGAGGCACCCTTGTGGCATAGGCAGACCCTGTCTTAAGCCTCACACTGAAAAGAACAACCAGTTAGCCAGACTGCAAAATATGTAACTTGAAGTCCCCTTGCCATGAGAACCAGGGCTCTGGAATTTCCTGGCTTCGGGAGGGCTGGCATTCAGTTTCTAACCTTTGCTTTCTGTTGCTTGAGCTCTTGCATTTTATTCCTGGGGTCGGTTCTGCATTTGGTAGGGAGGTGAGGGGGCAGGGAGAAAGGAATGAAAGAATCTCGATAGAAAAACACAGAGCCTGAGGCTGCCACACAGCGCACCATGAGGCCCATCTGGGCCCTGTACTGTGAACTGGTGCTTGAGACCATGGGGACAAAAGCCCCCAAACTCTTCGGCCCCTTGCCCACATCCTGGGGTTTTCCCACGGCCCAATTAATAGTTATAGCAAGGGGAGAAGAGCTGTCACATCAAGGGAAGAGTATAGGCTTGGGTCAGACAACTGTACCTCCAGCCCTTGTTTGCCTTAGCTCTCTGATGAGCATTGCTAAATGGCTTGCTTCTCCGGCTGTAACAATGGTAAAACAGCAGTGTTGTCTCACAGTGAACTGTGAGGCCTAGATGAATTCAAAGGAGACTCAAGGACACACAGAAGCAAGTCTAGACTATCTGGATTCAGAAACGCTTCCGTGGTTACCGCAGGAGCAAATAGAGCGCCTGCCGAGAAGCCACTGGGCATGCCCTTAAGTAACACTGGGGAGAAAAAGAGAGACCACTGTAAGTGTACCACTGAGCGCTGAAGACAAGCCACCAACACTCTCCAAAGATGCCGTCATCTTTTGTTAAGAATCAACAAGTATTGAAAAGAGCTCGGCAGAAAAGAATCGGTACTCAGTAGTGAGTGAAAAATTATTCCAGGGAGAAAAGACATCTAGAAAATGCTCCACTTCCTTCTCTCTTACATCCTAGAAGTATTTCATACCTCCTCAAAAGTCTAGTCACAAGTTCCCTGATGAGAACTGCTTAGGATGCTGGATCTGATTGCTTAAACAATGGGAGTAAGCATCGTCTCTGGATCAGATTGGCCTTCAGAGCAAACCTGCATCTCTGTCCTCACAGTTCCTGCTCTGGGTTTGCTGGTCTTCACACCATGCAAGACGGGGGGATGCCTTCCAGCTGATGATGTGCATCTCTATGACTTTATCCTTCTGTGTGTGTTTCTTTCTTTCTTTTTTTTTTAAATTATCAACTGTCATCATGTAATTCAATTTCTTGGCTCCTGCCTTAAAAAGTCTGGGATTGCCTCTGAGGGAATTTCTTGTTGATAGCTGAAACTTTCAGATGGAGACGAAAGTCACATGTCCTGTCTCCCTTGCAGCCCTGGATTCAAGCTACAGTCACCAGGGAGGATTTGAGTTACAACTCAGGAGTGCAGATGACATCTTTGAAATGCCCAAGCACTACTGTCATTGCCTAAAAACCTTCCTCAGGCATGTCCCTGTGTGACTATTACTCTGCAGAGACCATGCTGCAGAGTTACTCCCAACCTGGGTGATTACTGAGGGTCAAAGTGAGGCTGAAGGCTTTGATGAAGGTTTGTTAAAAGTGAGGTGGATGCAGTATGCCTACAGTCTGGGGGTGGTATATCTGTGGAGAGACTCTGGGGTAAATGTGGACTGAGAAATATGGACTGAGGGAAAAGACTCTCAGGAAACAGCAACATGGTTGCAGTTGATATCTATGTGAAAATGGTAGTACGTGATGTTTATGCTTTTCTTCATATTTTTCTATCAGTGGAAAAATCCTCAGTAAGTATTCCTCTAAAAATAAAATTGTTCTTGATCCTTGGATCTAAATGGGGGACACTTGATTCTGTATGACCTTAGGCAAATTAGTTAATGTTATTGTTTGTTTTTGTTTCCTCAGCTCTTATAACCACCAGCTCAAAGGATTGAAAGAGTTGCATGAAATAAGAGTTGCATTAGGAGAACCTGGTGCTCGGGAAATCTCAGGTGATTTTAGTTGTCATCAGCAACATCTTCATATTCATCATCTTCATCCCTTTGTTCTATGTGATTTCCAAAGGCAGAATGAGAAGCTGGTTGCCATGCCTCTTGGTTGGTAAAGTAAGAGTAAATCCGGGTGAGACAGGAAAGAGTTCAGTGTGCCTTAGAATGAGCGACAGGGTCTCTTGTTCCAAAACGGACACTGCCAAGGCATGAGAAACAGTCCTCCCACTCTGTGAGAGTATGCTGAGTTATCTTCAGATTTTTAAAGACTTGCTGTGGTTGAATGGTTGAATATGCTTTTTTGAGTAGAAAAATATCTATGCCTTTCTTTGTAGTCATAAAAAGAATCCACATACATCCTAATAAGAGCAAGGCACAATAATTCCCTTTGGAGTATATATGGCAGGGCAGGAGAACACTTCCATGGACACCTGGCCTAAGCTTTGCAAGGCACAAATTCTAAGGTGCAGAGTCCCTTTCCTGTGTTGGAAAGGAGAGCTACTGAAAATAACAGAGGCACCTGACTTGGGAACATGAAAAGCATGGTGACAGAGATTGCTAGTTGTCTCCAGTATGTACCTCTTTCCTTGTTTTAGTCAGATTGCCTGACTTGATTGATTGATTAATTGATTGATTGACTGATTGATTTATTCAGTTTGGCTATGTAGCCCAACCTGGCTTTGAACTTGCAATTCTCCTGCCTATGTTTCCCAAGTGCTGGGATTATAGGCCTATGTCCCCAAATCTTAACTGGGCATTTGCTCTACCTAGTTTCTGGGCTGTGTTCCTTGAAGAGGATACTATAGTCTATAATAGATTGGGAACACAGGAGTAGTTATCCTGCCTATTCAACTAGACTCCCAGACCTTCAATAGAACACTGAAAAGCAACTGAAACCCAGCAGACCCTTTGATTACGGCTCTTGGAGTGGCCTCGTGGGCTGCCCCTCTTTCTATCCTACTAGTGTCTGCAGTTTCTTCATTTCAGCCCTTTAGCTCAGTTCCCTATAGCTCAGTCACTCAAGCATCATACAAGGATTATCGGTTCTTAATTTCCATTTCATCTCATTCGAGTGAGTTGAGGCCTTCGACTCCTAGAGGTGGAACAGTTTGTAGGATAATCGAAGTGTCCTTTTACTGAGAGCTCTACTTATCAGATCACTTGTGTTGCGTTGTTAGCTGCCCTTCATCAGTGTGTCTTACATGGAGAGAGATGGAAATGGTGAATGAAGAGCAGAAGAAGCCCAGCTCATCCCCATGGACTTTCATGTCCACCTCGTGCTGTGATGTGGACTCATGAGCACTCAGCACTCTGGGGAGTGACTACTTCACGTCTTGTCTCTAAGCAGACAACACTGCTTGAGTGTGAGGCTCCGATGCAGACAGGGTGAAACAGGTGGAAGGATGGGAGCAGCCAGAGCCAGAGAGGCCTGTTAAAATGTAGGAGAGGAAAGTTACAGCACAACCACTTTGGGCTTCTTGTAAGCTACTTAAAACCTCTCAAGACCTTAATTTCCTCAAATTACCTCTCTGCAAAGGGCATTGCAAGGATGACCAATCATGTAGGAGGTACCTGGAACATACTGTGTGCTCAGTACACAGTCATGACTACTATCACAAGAAGAGGTGGTTCACTGAGGTTCCAGATAGTTCCTTAAGCAATGAAGCTTGAACTTTACTATTAAGAACAGGCAGAAGGAGAGGAATGGGACATCTGGAGGATGTCCAGGCCGTGGGCATGCCACACAGTCAGGGAAGCGAGGATCATAGGCCCACTGCAAGGATGAACAGCGGAAAAGGGATGGAGTGGGCAGATGGAGGCTATGTGGAAGGGTTTGGATTCACAGCAGCAGACAGGGGGACCTTTGGAAGGTCCTGCAGTTCATGTTTTCTACAGTTCTGTCCCCTCTTGGGCTGTTCCCTCTGTGTGCTGGCAGCATAGAACCCAGCATCTATGAAACAACCTTTGTTATTCTCATTTCCTTCTCAACCAGATGGGTCTGGCCCAGTCCTGTGTTATGTGGGGTAGAGCTGCCAGACTCCATGCAGATTTTCTGGGGGAATTTTGGTTGTGGTATTATTTCATGGTATTTCTGGGAAGATGGTGGGAAGTTTAACCAACCAGTTTACCTTTCAAATGAGGCTTATTTCACCAAACTTGGAAAGTTGGAGCCAAAGCTGCCACCCACCGTAATTACTGTTATGTAGCAAGTATCCACAAGGGCATTTACCATCTTCACAGCACCCCTGCTAGACAGCCTCCAGGAAAGCTGAGCACTATAAAGTTATTATTTTTGAACATCAAATTGGCATTTGTCCTAACATTGGCTAACTTCCGAGCCACAATTTTAAAAATGAAAATAAAATAAAAAACCTGAACATGATCTCTCTCAATGTCAGATGAAGATCGGCACTAATTCTAATTCCAAATCAGACACAAGTTGCAGTGTGCACATTCAATAGGCTGTATGGGTAAATTTCTATTTTATGTTTCCATAATTTCAAAAACAATGCCAAGAGTATGTGATTCTCAGAGACGGCCGTATCAGCCTCTGTTGTGGTTTGGATATGAGTTCTTCCTCAAAAGGCTCATGAGCTGAAGTCTTGGTCCCCAGGTGGCGGTCCTATAGACAGATGGCTGAACTGTGAGGACAGTAACTTCACCAAAGAGTTATTAGAGATGGGCCTAATTGGAGGAAGTAGATCACTGGAGGCATGCCCTTGGTGGGTAAATCTCACCCTGCCTCCTTCCTGTCTATATCTTTCTGCTTCCTGGCTGCCACCAGGTGAGCGGCTTTGCTCTGCCATGCTCTGCTGCTGTTGTGCCAGTCTGTCTAGGTGTCACGCTCAGGTACTCATCACACAGACAAAAACTAATTGACACAGTTTCCAGGCAGATTCATGAAAGAAAATCTACATTTTATATTGAATTTTGGTGATGCTCTCCTCTCGCTGGGAAAACATCCTGATGAAAACAAATAACCTAAGTAAATGCTGCAGAGAGTTTTGCCATCACAACTTGGATGTGGTGCTTTGCATTTGTTGGCCAATTTTATTTCTCTCAACTGGATTATAATTTATTGAAAGAAACAAACATGACATTCGGTCCTTCATCTATCCTGTGTATTATTAATTAGTGAATGCTATTAGCTGTAAAGAATGTTCAAAAATCAAATTGAAAGCATATTGAACAGTATAGGCACTTGTGTAAACTTTTTGCTTGCTGTGACAAATATCTAAGAGAAATGGTTTAAGGCAGGAAATTTTGGAAACTCACAGCATCAGAGGTTTCAGTCCATGGTAACTTGTTTCTGGGCCCATGATGAAAGAGCGAGAGAGGCAGGAGAAGGGAGAGAAGCGAAGAGGAGGGGGAGGAGGAAAGTGCTTACTGAGAACAAGGTGTATTTTATGTGTATGAGCATACTATCTGCATGTATGTAGTGCACTCATGTCGTGCAGTACCTGTGGAGGTCAGAAGAGGGCACTGGTCCCCCTGGAACTGGAGTTAAGGATGGTTGTTAGCTACTGTGTAGGTGCTGGGAACCAAACTTGGGTCTTCTGCAAGAGCAGCTAGTGCTCTTAAACCCTGAGCTGTCTTTCCTTCTCTCCACCAAAACCAGGCTAGTCCCCCACTGATCTACTTCCCACAGTTAGACTTCACCTCCCAGTAAAACATCATATTATGAATCCATAAGAGGGTTAGTCCATTGATTAAGTCACAGCCTCCAAGATCCAATTACTTCCTCCAAAGCCTACCAGTTGGAAAACAATCCCCCAATGCATAAGCCTTCAGGCCATATCTTAGATTCAAACCATAATAAGCATTTATTTATTATTAGCTCACAAAGCAAGAAGCTGTTGGGAGGCAAGGTGGACAGAAACAAGAACTGGAAGCAGACACTCAGTGACTCCAGACTCCGTGCCTCCCACATCCACCTCTCAAGCACTGGCACCTTCTTGAATTTGGGGGTTTTGTTTCTTTTGTTTGTTTTCTGTTTTTTCTTTGCTTTTGTTTCTGAGTAAGAATTCCTTTTCCAGAAACCCAGGCCTACTTTTCCTCAGGCCAATACCAAGTAACATGCCCAGGCCTGAGCCACTATTTTAAACTTCTATGTTATGAGGTAGTGTTATTGACCAGGAAGTAATGAAGGAGTTGATATTGGAGAGCTCACCGGAGTCTGCTGATTTTTCTGTCTGTGGAAATCTCTAGTATGAAGTGACTGACAGTGGAAAAAAATTAATTTCAGAAGTTTGTGGAGTGGGGATATATACTGGAAATTTTTGGATATCGGGTGTCTAGTTTGAAAAAAGAAATTCCCCAAACCCTTTAAGCTTGAAAATGTCTAAGCCAAGTCACCACAGAAAATAGTACAATGTTAAGTTCTGTAGAAAGTTTAGTTTACTTTGTTCTTTGACTACAACAACCAGGGAAAGTTCTGTAGAAAATTTAGTTTACTTTGTTCTTTGACTACAACAACCAGGGAAAGTTCTTAGATGTTGGGTGTTGTACAAATGGGTTCCATAATACACCTGATCCATAAAAACATGAAGTCATTTTCAGCCAGGCTTGCTTACAAGTAAACTGGGTAATGGTACGTCATTTGCAAAAACAGAGAACAAATGATAATGTTTTGATATATGCTACATGTATCATTGTGTTACATGACTGAATAGCTTGATGAAGCTACCTGCTGAAAGATCAGACCTTTTTTCCTTAGTGGATGTATGGGATAACACCAAGTATCTGGACCCTGTAGGACGGAAGGTGTTTGGAAGTCTAGAAAAAGGAAATCTAAATTATCTCAGAGTAATTGAATCAATGGAATGTCACTGCATTCATTTGACATGTATGAATGTATGTGAGATAGAACATATATGTAATACATAATATGGACATATAACACAGTATCCTGTACATGTGATGTAAGATGCAATAAATATGCATTACCTATAATAAAATAAAATTAAAATTTGCAACAAATGGCTTTCCCATTATGTCTCCTTTATATTAGGTATCTTAGTTTACAATACAAAGATAAACCCTGTGCAATAATTCCAATAAGGTAGGCGCTAGGTGTGATACATTTGAAGTCATGGCTGAGGACATGCATTACCACAAACACAATGTGAAGAGAAGGGGCATTGTATTCACTAGGCTTCTGCAGACAGGAGGCTCGTCTCCCCATGTTAGATGGCTTTTCTGGTACACCACTCTCAAAAGCATAGTTTTCTTAGGTGTTACATGCTCACGACAAGGTAAATCCTTAGGAAAACCTTGTTCCTTCCTGAGGGAACTCTACAAAGCTGGTAAGTGTTCATTCCTCTTAAAGTATTTAGCAAAAGTCAACACCTGAATTCCAGCTGGCTGGTCTGCCTTGGGAGCAGGGGATGCAAGCTTCTCAGAAGAGAAGTCTTCTTCAGTCTTCTATCCCTCATCAGCTGGGACCCAGCATTCTGTGCAGAGGAGACTGGCAAGGCCTCCCTACCTCTTTCTGCTATGTAAACAGAGCACCTTCTTAGGCCTCAGGTAAGGAGGGGCAGGTAAGCATGAGGGAGGTCCCTGACAAGATCTCAAAGAGCTCAAAGAACCAGAGACAGCAGTGCACACGGGCTGGAGTACACGGAACAGTGTCTCCTGCTCTTTTCCTTCTTTCCTTTCTGTCCTTTGCCACAGTGAGAAATTAAAGATCCGCAAATGGGGGTTCGCTATCATTTCTGCTGAGCACAGAGGTCTACTTGGTGTTCACTGTTTTGTATCAGCAACCCAAATTCAGTGTGCCTACAATCTAGGATTTAATGCATTTATTTGTATAGTGGTAAACACCTGATGCTCTGGAACTTTCCTTCTGCTGTCTGTACAAACAAACTGCCTTTTAATAACATTTATAGAGCAGTTACTGTATTCTGGAGACTTTGCAAAGGGTCTCTATAGATTATCATTCGTGGGCCTCACAACTGTGTAGGTAGCTTCTACTGTCTTTAATTTACAAATGAAATAACCAAGGCACAAAGTGGGTCTGCAATGTGGACAAAGTGTCTTAGAAGGCCACAGTTTGGCTGAGAGCTTGTGATCTACATTATTTGGAGCCCTAACCCCTCACCCTCTACCTCATGGACCTCCATTTTGGTGGGCTCAGTAGAGAGATGAGAAACAGCTGAAGTTCAGAAGTATTCTGTCCTCTGGACCTTTGACCATCATCTATAGACACCTATGAGTGTGTGTGTGCATGTGCATGTGTGGGGGGGGTAGGCTTCTCAGGGTTTTGTACTTACTAGAAACTTCCTGTCTCTTTAAATTGAAAGGGGATTTGAGAGCGTCTACCAAATATCAAGCATTCAAGGATGCTGCAATTTTATATTTCTTGGTAACTGCCTCTTTTAAATATTCTGGTTTTTTTTTTTTTAATATCATGTGAGTTTAACATTGGAAGACCACAGAACTGCATGATTCACCATCTGTGCACGAGCTGAGCATCAGATGTGGGTAGCTGATCACCAGCAGACTCCGGAAGAAGAGGTGGGATTAGTTGCTGATTGGGCTTCACTGTTGTGGTTCACATGGAGACCGGCTAAAGAGCTAGCATGGCACTTTGTATTCCGGGCCGACATTCACACAGTACACGTGGCAACTGAAATTCTGAACTGTAGTAACTAAAATGCATACTTCTTTGAATTACACAAAAGAAGGACTGTCTATTCATTATGCCATTTAATCTCATGGTAACATAGAGCTGGTGGCATTATTGTACCCATTTATAGATGAAGACACTCAGGGAGGCCAAGTAGCTGGTTCCAAGGGCACACAGCAAGGCAGTGATACATCTGGGATTCCCTCTCTGTCCATCCCAGGAGCCTCCATCCTAACTCTAATACACGGGCCTTCAGTTAGGAGGAGGAAGGAAAGCAGCTTTTCCCTCTTGAAAGGCACAGCCCATCACACCGAGGGTTTCACTCCCTCATTACAGTCCTTATCTGTGGGTTGTGTGAGATTTTCAAAAGCATTTGAATTTCATTCCCTGTCCCCATAACAGTAATACAGAAATCCCTCCTACACTGCTGTTGGGCAGGTTGGCTAATTAGCCACTGAGGCAAGTAAGAGGAAAAAACTATTGTATTCATTTGAAACAGGAAGTCATTGAGTCTCAGGGAAGGGAGGGGTTTATTCTGGGGCAACTCAACAAGTGTGCATCCTCATCCCAGGGCACCCATCCCAGAGCCCCCCCATATGAAGGAGCTACAGGGAGAAACCAGACTGGAGACAAAAGAGCCCTACCCTGCATTTCTCAGCACCTAGCCTCTGCCTCCAGGCCCCTCCAGGCCCCTCTGCTGAGGATATCCCACCCCCAACAGCAGGGAAAGCTGCTTCCATGCGCGGGGACCAGCACGAACAGGAAGGGTGTTTCTCATTAATAGGATCAGAAAAGGCATCTCTATGATTGAAAGGGTTGCTCTCCTCCAAAGGCCCCAGAAAGTATACAAAATTGTTAGATTATCAAAACATTAATTAGACTGTTAAATAAGACCCATATTAATCTTCAATGCATGTGAAGCAGACCTTTTGATGGATCTGGCCTAACGGCTTCAGGGTCTGACTGGTGCTTCCTTTCCAGAGAGTTGCAATCCTGGAATGAACAACTGAAAAGGAGCTTGGGGTTAAATAGAGGCGCCATCTGCCCCAGCAGCACTAGACCCAGTCAAACAAGCTAGGGTTCTTTAGACCGCTGCACTAGGAAAGGGGGTAGCCCACCTCCAGCCTCCCTGATCCAATGTCTCCACCTTTCCTCCAAATATTTGAAGTACTGGGTTACAGCCTGTTATTCCAATTCCAATTTGTAAGTCCAAGTCTAATTCCTTTAAATTCACAGAAAGCATCGTGAAGTCATCATTATGAGCAGCACAGCATTTAAAAGGAAGCATTTCATCGTACATTCTCTGTACTCCGGTCTGCCCCAGCTGATGCGGAGGATCTCATGAATGGAAACTGTCCCATGCCCCAGTCTGCTTTGTGGAACAGCACTGTCTAATCAACCTCAGGAGTCTAACACCTGACTTGCTGCAGGGAGTTCTATATTGAAAACAGGGGTAAGATACCCGCTCCAAGCCACCTGTAATCCCAGCTACCTGAGACTGAGACAGAAAAACTACAAGGTGCCTGCCTGCACCTTGAATTCAAGGTCAGCCTGGGCAGCTTAGTAAGATCCTGTCTCAGTTTTTAAACAAGTTTTGTTTTATGGGCATGAGTGTTTTGTCTGCATGTATGTAAGTGCACCTGTGCATCCAGTGCTCCATGGAGGTCAGAGGGTGTCGAATCCCCTGGAACTGGAGTTATGGACAGTTCACGGCCATGTCGATGCTGGGAACTGAACCTGAGTCCTCAGCAAGAGCAGTCAGTGCTGCGCTTAATGGCTGAGCCTGCCCTCAAATTTTAAAAATGAAAAAAGAAAGATTTTTTTCAGGCTGAGGATGTGGCGGGGTGTGTGCCTAGCGTACATGCAGAGCCTTGGGTCGATCCCCAGGCAGCCAAAGGCAGAATGAGGCAGAGGAGAGGAGGATGGAGAGGAGGAAGGAAAGCAGAAAGGGAGGAAGGCAGAGGAGAAACACAGAGGGAAGGAAGGAGAGTGCATATACAACTTTGATTTTACGCTAAGGGAAACTTCTAGAGATTGTTTGGAACTGTCAGAATAGGGCTGGGGAGGAAAACACATCCCTCAGACTTACGTTGGGTAATTGCTATCAATTAACTTCCAAAATAATTTTTATTACATTCATTGATTGGTGTGTGTGTGCATGCATACCACATATGTACACGCCCACCTATGATGACCACAGAACAACTTACAGGATTCATTTCTCGTCTTCCACCACATGAGTGTTAGGAATGGAACTCAGGTCATCAGCTTTGGTGACAAACACCTTTACCCACTGAGCCATTTCAGTGGCTCTCGACTAATTATTTTTAAATCTTCACATAGTGGTGTCTGTAAGGAGTCATGTCTTGTGATCATTTCTCAAGTCTGAAAATAATTTCCGTTGTGTAAGAAAACAGTTTCTCTGAGCATAACTGGTAAGTGCTCAGGATCTATCTGTGTGATTCATCCTGAGGTCTCCCAACTGTTGACTTTGTGACAACCATTTTAACCTCTTCTCTAGGGATGTGCACTCACAAGCCTCTTCTGCTCGACACTGTAATTCCTATGTAGCTTCTCTGTGGGTGGTGCCACCCCAGGGTACATTGGCTTAGGTGGTTTAAGAAAGGTAGCTGAGCAAGCCTCGGGAGGCAAGCCAGTAAGCAGTGTTCCTCAGTGGTCCAGGTTCAGTCTAGGTCCAGTGCCTAGAGTTCCTGCCTTGACATCTCTCAGTGATAGACTGTGATCTAGGAGTTAGAGGTGATAAGTAAAATAAAACCTTTCCTCCTCTGTTCTTCTTAGTTAGTGTTGTATCCCAGAAAGGGATAACTAGGACAGAGAGTGAGCTCCAACACAGCAGAAGTGTTTCTAGAGTGGGAAAAGAAAAAGATTGAGAGAATATGGCAGTCATTGGTCATAGAAGGACTGTATGATCTGAGCATCTAAGATAGGACAGTGGACAAGGTCATTGGAGTATAAATGGTTAAGAAATTGAGAAGTTTGGATATTGGAAGAACCATCATTATAGGTGGTGAGGTCACCAAGAAATCCTACAGGAGACTATGGGGAGCAAAGCAGTGAGCTAGGGCTCAGTCAACAAACCCAACTGAGGCTTTTGCAGGCTCAGTAGGCTGATGGCATAGGCTTTGAAGTGGTTATTTTACAGAGGGTAAAGGACAGTGATCTCCATGTAGCACTGAAGATTGGAGGAAGCCCTACTCCAGCCTCAGACCCAGAGACATGGGGGCGGGGAGGACAGGAAACAGCCCCTTTACTAGGACTACAGAGGATGCTGTGTTATTGGTGGAAAGCCAGTCATGGGTTACAACAAGAAGTGAAGCACACATTCAGAAGAGACAGATTGTGGGGGAGATTCCATTCACAATGAACCATGACATTCAGAGGGCTCAGGCTGGGAGATAGTTAAGCTCCAGAGCTTCCTGGAGCTTTCTGGAAAAGAAAAGTTATTGGGTAAAGGAAGAAGTGGGAGTCCGGGGTTTCTTGGGGATATGGTTCGTAACTGAAATGAAGGGCCTGATGGCCTGTGAGACTGACCATGATCAACAGGCCCGCAGTGTGGAGATGGGAGTGTCTTTCAAGAACACACAGAACTCTGAAATCCCTCTTTATTCTGCCAGTGGGTGAGCAGGCCAGTGAAGGGACATAGCGCCCTTGGTCTGTATCTGAAAAATGACATGATTGGCCAGTTCTCCAGTCTTGTGTTCTTTCCATTTAAGGATCAATATCTTGGCAACAAGTGTCTTTGAAAAGAACAAACCAGTGATGCATGCCCCAGACCTAGGAGGCCAGACCTAGGCTGCAGTGAACTTCTGGAGTCCCTATCCACACAGCTGCTCCCAGTGTCCGGCCCCATAGGCTCTGAGCATGCTAGACCTGCCTCCTTCTAATGTACTGGCCGGGACTGTTCTGTAAACTCTGGAAGCCATCTTCAGCTCACTCTCCACCGGAAGGAGTAGATGTGTATCGGGGGAAACCAAAACACCGTTTGATTAATCACCCCTTGCAAGCTGGAGAGTGATGGCTGGGCAAGAACTGTGGTGGTTATCTAAATGGAGTGCCGGCCTGTCCCGGGGATCCTGAGCAAATGGACCCCCCTCTATTTATAAACAACCCTGAGGGATGAGCAGCTCGGTTTACGTTTGGAAGGGGCCATCATTCATTTTTATCCATCATACCTGCTTTTAGTGATATTACACACACACCCTGCTTGGGCTAGAATCTCAACAACCCAAGAGGTTTATGTGCTTTTAACACCAATTTTGAGGGTCTCTGTGTACATTTCATCACTCGGGGGTAATGGTAGGCCTGAAACACTGTGTGTGAGCTGATTTCTTGCTCAGGGCCTCACGAGGAGGATTCGCCGCGATGAAGATGAAATTGGATAAACTACTGTTGGCCCCAAGGCTGTGTTTGCAAGTCGGGAGGTGGTTATGAGTGGTGAGGCGAGCCGTTCAGACAACTAGGGTCCTCAGGCAGTGAAGGGCAGAGCAAAGGCAGGTAAGGAAGCCCTGCGGTGCACAGGAAGGCTGAATACAGCTCTGGTCCACTGGAAGCATTTGGCTTTTAGTATTTGCTATATGAAGAGAGGGCAGGATGGGTGAAAAAGCATAAAATTCTTCAATTTCATTAATGCAAATTACTTATAATTCGACCTTTATTTTTCCTCAGATGTTAATTCTGAATATTTAAGTGTCCAGAGAAAAAGGCAAAGAAGACTTCCTTTCACTTTTATAGGTGGAGAACCTAAAGTTCAATGAAGAGAGATCTCTTGCTCCAAGTCACCCTGTGCTAATTACCAGGCTTCATGATTGCCAAGTCCTAGCTTCTAGATGATCAGTCCAGGAATCACCCCACTTAAATCCTTGTGTTTCACTAATCCATGCCAAGCTCTGTTGAAGGCTGCAACTTCTCTTATTCTTCCTCCCAAGGAAAGAAGGAGGATGATTTTATGAAGCAACCAGAGTCTAGGCAGAGAAACTGTGGAGTCCTTGTTTACACAAAATCTGTTATAGGTGCAAAGGGGGAAAATGTGAGCCCAGGGTTACCACTATTGTCCAGAGTATAAAAGTGACCGAAACACAGTGGTGAAAGTCATTGCATTAACAGATGGTCCCTAAGGTGCTAGAGAATATTGTCGTTCCTCACCATCTGGCTCCATCTCCTCCATAGCATTATGGTTAATTTTGTTTGAGCCATGAGTCACCCCAGATATTGATCTGAATGTTTCTGTGAGAGTACTTTTAGAGTAAATTAATATTTTAAATTGATGGACTTTGAGTAAAACAAAGGCCTCCCTGGTGTTTGAAGCCCCCATCCAACCAGAAAACCTCAACAGAATGAAAAGGCTGGCCTCTCCAAGAGGAAGAGATTTTCCAGCACACCCTTGCGGACTGTGGGCTTGCTCCTCCTTACTAGGTTACTGAGTCCATTCCATATTTTAAATTTTTTCTATGTACATGTATGTATTCTATTAATCCCGTTTCTCTAGAGAACCACAACTCATATGCACAGTGAGAGAAAGTTTAGCTGGCAAACGGCCCTCAGGAACCGCGACTACAATTCTTCCCTCCTCCTTTGAATAGATCAAGCTATACTTTCTTTATCCTTTTTGTGACAGGGTTTCCCTGTAGCCCCAGATGGCCTGGAACTCGCTATGAGACCAGATTGGTCTGGATATCCCAGAGCTTCACCTGCCTCTGCTTCACAAGTGCTGGGACTAAAGATGGGTACCACCATGCTCCGGTAGGTTATACTTATTTTAAAAATATTTTTTTAGGTTCAAATAGCTAGTTAAATAGGTTTACTTTCTTTCTTGAAATATGAGGGTTCCCTGCCATATATGATACTAATAGAGTTAAAGTGAGTGTTTGTAATCTTTAATATTATTTGGGTGGCATCAGGTACCAGTGTATGTGCTGTATGTCTATTTGTCTTAAACTAAGTCACAATCACATAGTATAAATGATCAAGATTTTTCTTTCCATGAAATTATTTTTTATATCTAAAAACTATACAGTGTTGTTCAGGGTAGCTACAGCTGCTGCATTATCAATGACAAGTGTCGCTTGCTTGTCCACTGCTCAACTCATAATCTCAGCTTCTAAATGGTACAATTGCTCACCCATCAGCTGCTGCCCTTGAAGTGGGTATCCACCACAAGTATAGCCAACCCACCAGTTGAGCTGGGCATCAGGCCTGATGTCCCCCAAATAATTGAGGCCTGTCAAATAAGTATACTCCTCTTAACAAAAACAGCCAGTTATCATTGGGGACAGAGGCCAAAAGCTATACAGAGTGTTGCCAAGAAACTTGACAGTCATGGAGAGCCACGTGCAAGGTGGGGTAACAAAGCCATGACTAAGCAGTGGGAGAATGGAACAGAACAGACAAGCCAGAAGAAATGGGAAAGACGGTCAGTCTCCAGGGCCTTGTGGAATGCTTCAGGTTTTCAATTCACTTCCCTCTGCAGCACACATGGGCCTGAGCCCCAAATCTACAACAGAAGGAGCCAAAGAATGCTCCCCTGCAGCAAGAAGACTGACCTGCCTGCACCTCTTTGCAGACCAGTGGGGGTGGGGGGGCGGTCAGGTCATCCAGGTCATCCATGCCCGCATCATCACCAGCCTGGCAAACACTGAGTCTCCACCAGAGAGGATGGTGCGCTTAAGTATTCAGAAGAAGGTCAAAGAACAGAGGAGAAAGGACAATTTCTTGAAACAGCAGGTACAAAATTGGAAGGAAGAGAATCAGCCATCCTGCTGCTCAGAGAGGGCTTTCTGGGAGACGGTTACTTGGCTCCATGTTCTTTCCAATTACAGGTATCTCTGACGGGACTCTTAAAGAAGGTTGAGGACACAGAGGGATCTTTCCATTGACTTTAATCTTAAAAGATGGGGATCTTTTAAACCTCTTCCTCTTCTCTTTGGTCAAGCAAGCTCAAATATCTGGGACTGGTCAGAGCTCCACAGGGCAGTGTCCTCTGCCTTCTGAAGCCTTCTCAGGACTGAAAGATCCAGAGTTAAGTTCTCTGTAAAGAAGCTAGTTTGGGGTCAGTGAGATGGCCCAGCAGATACAATTACTTGCCAGACAACCTGAATTCAATCCCCTGAACTCACATTTTAAAAAAAGCATGTGGTATATATTTGTAATCCCAGCACTGCTACAATGAGATGGGAAATGAAGACGGGAGAATCACCCTAGTTCTAGGCGCAACCGATGGCAACATTTTAATCATCTTGTCTAGTGATTCATTAATTTACAAATGACTAGCAGATACAACCTCATGGGGCACCTTTAGCAGCTGGTGAACCAGCTAGCCTGGAGTGTACAGTGCAGCAGAAACAAGCAGCACCCAGCCTCAACAAGATAGGAGGAGAGAACTGACACCCGAAAGTTGTTCTCTGACCTCCACACATACACAGTAACAGGCATGTGCCCACACAGATACAATAATAATCAATCAAATCATTCTTAAAAGTTGTTAAAGAAGCTAGTTTCGAATATCACAGAAATCTAGCCCCCAGTCCAGCTGTGCAGCCTGAGCTCAAGCAGAAGAATGAAAAAGTGGTCAGCAAATTTCTCTTTCACTTTTTCAAAATAAGAACAGCAACAAAGAAAGCCTTTGCAAATGTGTTTTCTTTCCGCTTTTATTTGCACACATTCTGTGCAATTATGGTCAGCAAGAGGGCATTTTCCACGGCTATACTGGCGGTATTTTCCACAAAAGGTTTATGCTGGCGGGCAGCCTGCCCTTGAGCTATTTACTTGTGTGGTAGATAGAAAACCATTGGACCTGTGACCAGTTAGACCCAAGCAAAATGTTTTCATTTGAGCTTCTCCTGTAACAAGGCAGATCATTTTAATTTACCCTCTAACACTTGTCCCATTTTCCCAGGTAAAGTGATTCAGTATGGTACAATCACCTTTATACAACCAAATCTATGGTACAACTTGCACTTAACTGAAAATTTTCATGTTTTTAAAATGCTTCTTTCTAGTCTTCAAGATCTTGAAAGTTTCTAACTCAACTGTTTAAATCAGCTTTCTGTCACTGTAACAAAACAACTGAGATAATATAACAAAACAACTTATAAAGATAAAAGGTTTATTTGACTCACAGATCTGGAGATTCCGGTTTATAACTCATTGGCGTTCTTGCTTTGGGACCTGTGGTGATGCAGCCCATGATAATGGGAACACTTGGCAAAGCCTCTTACATCATAAGTCAGTAATTTAAAGAGATGAAGAAGAGTATTATAACTCTCTGTCAATGTCCTAGAAGTTTCACAGTCCCCACCTTCTAAAGGAGAACCTTCCTGGTAACCCCACCTTAGGATTTAAGTCTTCAGTACATGGGCCTTTGGGGAACAGGCAACATCTACATTTTAGCACTAAAGTTGTTTCTCCTGACTTCATGCCCTCCCTCTCACTAGCTTACCAGATCCTCACAGACAGAGCCCAGTTCTTCCTCTAGGCCATGTTTCCTGATGTGTCCCAATCCCGAATGACTGCCCCCATCTGCTAGCATCTCTAAATCCCAAACATCATTCAACAACTAGTTTCAGCCCCTGTCAATGAATGCCAGCAGCTGCTGAATTTTCCCTGATCCTTCCTTCTTTCAATGAGTCAAGAAGTTGTATTGATTGGTCACGAGCTGCTTCCTTTATAATTAATGAATCACTAGGTAAGTTGATCAAATGCTGACATCTGTTGTCTCTAAAACAACAACAAATTCAAATAATTCATTTTGTAAGTATTATTTCCCCTGGCTGTGGGGACCATTGTATGTGGAAGAATTTGTGAGTGAATCAAATCTGTTTCTTTCCTAGAAGAATTTGCAAAGATTGAGAAAATATACATGTGAAAGATGATCTGGTATCAAAACATGATGGTTCTTCAAAGTTAGCACATGAGAGACCAAAAGGAAAGTGGAGTTAATACCATCCACGAAAGAGGCCCTAACACAGGAAGCAGTTCCCACTGACAGAGGCGCCATCTTTCTGTGGCTTATTGGATGCGTGGATGCTGGATGGATAGATAGATGCACTATGGGACAGAAGGACATACGCATGTAAATGTAGATGAACCAGAACATGGATGGTCCAAAAGGCATCCATATATCCAAGAAATATTTACCCAACCCTTACTGTGCTCCAGTCATCAGAGCTACTTGAATAAGACAGTCTTTAATGAGATTGCAGTCAAGTTGGGAGCACAACAATTCAGTCATAAGGTAACCCAAGGTGACTTCACAGTTCAGAGGCGTAATAATAACTGTCATCCTCTAAACACCTATAACATGCTAGGTGCTTTTCAAACATTATTGCTACAGTTTCCACTGTGGGGTGCCAAAGCAAACTCATAAGGGGACTGTGCGTTATTTTAAAAATTTGAGGCATATATAAGGGTGCTTAATTACTATTAGACACGTCAAGTTCAGGACACTTCACAGTTTTCGCACTAGGTCATAGCACATTCCTTCTGATGATGTCATGTCTTTGTGGAGCTGGGTCTTCAGAGGTGGCTGTAATGAGCAAACAAGAAACACATGAAAGTCAACACAAAGCAGGAGATGAGGCAAGCAGCATCCAATCAGATTTCAGATTTGAGTAGTTTCACAGTTGCTACATCCCATAAACAAGTAACAGTTGCTACTTAAGAATAAAACCAAAGGACGATTTTTTTTCTTTGTTTATATATACTTTGTCAGAGCATAAATTTTATTAGGTTGTCTAGGTCCTGACTTCTTGTTTTCTTTCCTCACATCTGTGCATGGAGGATGATGTGCATGTGTGTATGGGTGCTCCCATGTGTCCGGGGTCATGCATGTGTGAAGGTCAGAGGTTGAGATCCGTTGTCTTTCTCAATCACTCTTCACATTATATATTGAGACAGTGTCTCTCACTTGAACTCAGAGCTCACCAGCTCTGCTAGGAGCTCTCCATTTCAGCTGGTCTTGATAGCCAGCTCCCTCTGGGATCCCTGCCGTTGCCTCCGAAGGAATGGGATTACAGGCAGGCCACCGTCTCGACTGGCATTTGTGTGGGTGCTGAGGATCCAAACTCTGGTCTGTAAGCCTGTCCAGCAAGCACTTCATCCATCGAGTTATCGTCACAGGACTGATTTTTGTTTTTTAATACAGTGTTTTAGTTGTTACTCAATATTCCCTAACACATTTTTTGAACTTTTGAGTGTTTTTTCTAGGCTTAGAGACAATGTAAAAAAGAAAAACTATCGAAGTATCAAGGACATGGTGAATTTAGAAAGTGTGGGCACTTCTGGGTTGTTGCCATTTCTCCCAGGTCGCCCTGGTGGGAAATTTCAGAGGTAGATTTCAACCCAGATGTGTTGTAATGGTCTCTAAAATGACATCAAATTGGGATGGGGAGGTGGGTCAGCAGGTAAAGCATTTGCCATGTGAGTGTGAGAACCTGCATTCAGATCCCCAGAACCTACATAAAGCAGGCCACAATGGTGAGCATCTGTAATCCCAGTGCTCCTACAGGCAGATGGAAGGCAGAGACAGAAGGATCCCCAGAAGCTCATAGGCCAGCTACCCTGGTATACACAGTGGAGAACAAGGGACCCTGTGGCAAACAGGGGAAGGAAGGCGATGTGAGTCGTTAAGGACTCTTGGCTGCCTCTATAAATTGAATCTCCATGAATTCCTGGATTTATCAGGAGAAAAATGAATCAATTCCCAAGAGCTGTGTGGCAGACTCTAGGGATGGGTTTGTTTTTGTTCTTCTCTTTTTGTGTGTTTTGTCTTTTAATTTGTTATTTACTGGGTCACAAGAGAGGAGCAGAGACCAGAGTCAAAGTATAAGAGACACATTTTGGTGAAATGACTCTTACTGCAGTCCAGTGGTATTTGTAAAATGTTGAGTGGCTACCGTAATAACACTGCCTCTGTTCCGACTTCTCTCACTTCAAGTGACAGAGCTCTGGGAAGAGCGAGGACAGTCGGAGCAGTTCCCTTGAGGAAAGCCCCTCTCTGGAATTGGGGAAAATTTAGGCTAACATCATTTGCACCTTGACCTTGTGCTCTTTTTTTCCCCAGGCAGACATTCCCTTGACCTCTAGAAATTCCTCTGGCTCAAGGAAAGCCTTCCGAGCCTCCAGAGGCCTGCCGAGGGGCTGGGAACAGACTCAGAGTGTGCCCCAGGGAAGCACCAACCGGCTTCAAGCGGGCAGAGGGGCTTCCTTGCAGTGCACCAGTCTTCAAAGGCCAAGCCCAAGGCACTGAGACCCCCAGGAGGGCTCCTTCTAGGTGGAGGGAGAGGCTGGCCAGCAAGACCCCCTACTGTGGCGGCTAGCCTGCTTGTAGAAGTCCTGAGAAGCCTAATTCAATTACCCTTATCAGAATGCCTCTGAACTTAACAAAGCAGATAATCAGTTCCAGAGACAGATACTGCGTGGGGGGCCCAAATTATTTTGTTTCCCAAATTGGAAGCTGAAATTGGAGCTGTTTGAGGGATGGAAAACATAATCCATCCCTAGCCCTCCCCTGCCCCAACTCCCAGTGCCCACACCTGAGACACTCCTACCCTCTGAACCTAGGAGCCTGGGATTGCGTATGTACTCTCAGCTTCTCCTGAAGACACCTGATCATGAACTTGACCCTTTCCCTCACCATCTTTGTACCATGACCAGGAAGGAGCAATGGGTATGTATGGAGCCCTCCCTCTATATGTCAGCTACACAATACACGTTATTTAGTCAAACTACTGAGCACACCCTTTGAAGAGGAATATTAGACCCACCATTATAGAAGGCCATAGGGCACTGGAAAAGTCAACTTGGTGCCAGAAGACCCAGGCCTGCGAGCAGATGAGGGGGATTCAAACACGGATATGATACCAAAGGGCCTCTCTGCTCAACACTGGAAAGCAAATAGAAGCTCACGGATTCAAGGTTCCATAGCAATCCTCCTAATGAGCGTGGCATCCACTATGGATGAGGAAAGAGACTTGCAGTCTCACTAACCCTAGGTCAGTGTCTCAGTGGAGATTTGAGGCCAAGTCAGCCTGAGGTCGTAACCTGGGCTGTCTATGTTATAGACTGCGATCCAAGTTGGTTCTTGGATACTTGCAATTCATATTGTTTCCCTGCATCCTCAAGTGCAGGGATCATATCTTTATACTGTCTCTCTCCACCAGGATAGCCTGGACAGGATCAGCATAGGTTGCTTTCTTTTCCTTAGTCTGGGCACTAGGTGATCTGGATTGTTGTTAAATGTTCAGGTGTTTCCCATCTCCAAAGGGAGCTCCCAGCTACTGCTTAAGATTGTGAAGACACAATGTCACCTCTGGGTAGAACCTCAAAAGTCAGTGAATCACATCTCTTGTTTATTTAGGGATATTTTTTATTATATGACACTTGCACATACAGAATAAAATGTATGTGAATTTTAAGGTAATAACAGTAAAGTCTGTGAAAAATTAGAGCCAAACTATGATAACTGAGGTTCCTTTTAGTCTTTCCTGCCCATTGCCCATAACCATTATCCTACACTTGGTGATGGTTGCTTCCATGATTGTTTTTGTAATATTGCCAGACACACTTGAATGGGAGATTATATTGCTGTCCCCAATTCTTTAAATAGTATTTGATGGGGCTGGAGAAATGGTTCGGTGGTTAAGAACACTGGCTGCTCTTGCAGAGGACCCGGTTCAGTTCCCAGCACCCACATGGCAGCAAATAATGGTCCATAACTCCAGTTTCAGGGGATCTGACTCCTTTTTCTGACCTCTGAAGGCATTGCATGACACAGGTGCACTTACATGCATGCAGGCTATACACTCATACACATAAAATAAAAAAAAATAAATAAAATATTTTAAATAGTGTTGACTTTGCAGTTCCTCTCCTTGGAGATTAACTATATTTTCCTGCCCAAAGATATTAAGTTTGATTTTGATAGAGAAATATTATAGGTATTGATGGGATTCAAATTCTGAATCTCAGTCTTGAGAGGAATCACTTATGTCCACTTTTCCCTTTTTTAAAATTTATTTTATGTGTATGAATGTATTGCCTGCATGTGTGTAAATGCATGTCGTGCAGTGCTCTCAGAGGACAGATCCCCTGGAACTGGAGTTACAAATGTTTGTTGGCTGAGCCATGTGGGTGCTGGTATTCGAATCAGAGTCTTCTGCAGGAACAGCCAGTGCTTTTAAGCACTGAGCCATCTCTCTAGCCCCCAACTTTACCCTTTCATCTCTACCTTTGTCATGAGAAAAAAAGCTCTAGGTCACCTGCTTGACTAAGGAAGATGAAATATATATGAAGTAGACGTAAACTCAATCTGAAGATGTTGAATTAAACCCAGTTAAGCCAACCTTGTCTGACCCCATTCACAAGTACCTGAGTAAGACTGCACAAATGTTCTAACCAAACTTTGTGACTCACTTGTTATGCAGCATTATTGTGGCAGTAGCTGACTGGTACACTATGTATCCCTGAAAGGAGTGCTGTTTACTTTTTCTTTTGGTAGCTGCGAAAGATAATAATATTACATGTCATCATACGCTATTTATTTTCCTTTTCAACATCTTTCTGAGCTTAATCCAATGAAATATAATCCAGCAGTGTAAATGAACTTCAGGAACAGACCTTCAGGTTAAAAATGAGGAAAGGTAAAAGATCTAAATAGCCCGTGAATGACTGCACTGGTGTGGAAGCCCAAATCTCACTCCTTCAGCAAATATTTACTGAACACTTTCCTTGGAGCTGGTAAGACAAAGGTGAACTGGAAACATAAGTTTCTTGGCTGTGAGGACTTTGATTTATCGGAGCCACCTTATAAAAAGAGGGCAAGGCCACATCTGTGCCTCCTATCATGTCACTGCCAGCACTTCCTTCTTCCCTCGGCCTCCCCAGTTATTTCCCCCTCATTCCATTAGCCATCTCTTGCCCCTGAGGCAGATAATGTAATGAAGGCAATATGTGGGAAGTGTAGGCGGGAACCATGGCGTGGCTAACTCCCCTTGTAAGAACTGACTTGTAAGAACAAACTGAGTTCCAGGCGTAAAGGACACCATCGCTGAAAGCAGGGCTAGGGATTGTTTGCTCTGAGGACACAGGGCTGTGTCTGTACAGAGGACACATGTCTACAAGGAACTGGCCACTTTCTGGCTTGGGTCCCTTAAAGCATGTGTAGCTGCCCCGGGGACTTAACTCCTGGATGGCCACAGTCAGCTGTGGAACATGTTTGAGAGACAGATGAGGAATATTCTTCCTTTTTGAGGTGGGCAGGGAGCCCCAGCCCTAGCTGAGGCTCTATTGGCAACTGACAGGTGCTGGGAGAAGGAGAGTCCATTTTCCTTACTGATGTGGTTGACCAGACTGCAAGGGATAGACCCACACCCAAAAGCATTTGGGAAACACAGATTAGATTCAATAGGCCTTTTAAAAAAGATGAATAATAATAGAGAATACGGTCAGGGAGGTTAGTGAGATGGGTGGAGACGGAGGAAGAGGTCTGAATATGGTCAAAATACACGACAGGAAATTCTCAAATGAGGAAAAAATTTTTTTGATTCCTCCTGTTTAAGGAGTTTGCACTCAAATGGGAAAGCAGAAAAAGCAAATGCAAATCTTCAAACCACAGATAAACAATATCACAGATATAACTAAACAGAGCTGAAGCAGACACGCAGGGCTGACACGGATACATGGATGCCCAGAAGTGGCTGAGATGACAGAGAGACCATCATTCCCTAGACAGGTGTCTTGTTTCTCCAAAACTCATGGGTAGTCCCCACGAGACAGACCATCCATTCCAAGCTTTGGAAAAACACAGCAAGAATCCTTTCCCATTCAACTAGGCTGAACATAGCCACAGAATCCCTCTGTGATTCAGAAAGCATTCCAGGGTAGTGCAGGGACTTGCAGACTCAGGAAAGGAGGTCACCCTGCTGGATTGGGGTGACCAGGGTTCTTGTGACATGCAGCTTCAGATCAACACTTGTGTTTCTGGCTTCTGCCAGACCCAGAAGCTGCAAAAACAGTAATGCATGGATGTTCCCAGCTTAGCTGATGGAGAGACCACAGCTGCTCCACTCTGACCCAGACTCCCACTCCCACTGCCCAAGCCCCTGAGGGACATCCATGATGCCCCAGTATCTTCACCCCACCAGCCCCTGATCAGAGTCAGGCATCTTTGTAAAGTCTCTTTTAGCTTGCACTGATTAGTTAGTTAGTTAGTTGTTTGTTTTGTTTTGCCAACTTGACACAAACTAGAGTCATCTGGGAAGAGGGAATTTCAACTGAGGAACTTCCTCTATCGGATTGGCCTTTGATCATGTTGCTGAGATATTTTCTTAATTGGTGAAGAGCACAACCACAGTGGGTGGTGTCATCCCCCAGCAAGTGGGCCTGGACTGTGTATGAAAAATAGCTGAGCAACCCAGGGGGAGCAAGCCAATAAGCAGTGTTCCTCAGTGGTCTCTGCTTCAGCTCCTGCCTCCGGGTTTCTGTCTTTACATTCTTGCCTTGGCTTCCTTCTGTGATGTATTGTGACCTGGAAATTATAAAATGAAGTAAATCCTTTTCTCCCCAAGTTGGTTTTGGTAAGTGTTTTATTACATAAACAGAAAGCAAACTAGAACAGAACTCATGGTTGATTCTCTATGGTCAGAGAGGTTTACACAGTGATTTCTGCCCCTTGTGAGTATATGTGAGGGACCATCCCAGAGAATAAATTAGGGAGCAGCCTGAATGAAGCAGAGGTAGGTCCCGACCCCTCTTCAGTTCCCAGATCTTACACACTATGTATTATTGCCAGGTCAGAGAGCAGTAGAGAGCACTGGAGACAATGGGAAGTCCTGGCTTCAGTAGCACATTTTCACAGGGCAGGGCTTTTGGTCTTGGTGGACGGTGACCGTCCCATCTGTAAGCAGATATGGATGGTCAGTGGGTTCTGATCACCTCCCAGCTACAGACATTTTCTACCCTCAGAAGCCTGTGGAGAAAGCAAATGCTTGCCAGGCAGCAGGGGGCATTAAGAAAGGAAGAAAATGACCACATTTATTTGGGCCAAAGTTGAAAAGAATCCCAAATGACTCTTGTCTGTTTCATAAAATGCAACACATTTTCCCTCTGGAAGTCACCGCTTACATATGTGTCACTTTTATTAGCCAACCTATACATGTTTTGGGGAGCATGGAATTTCCATGAAATTCACTGCATTTCAGAACTAAGAGGGATTTTATCATTAAAATTGTAAATATTGTGAAATTATAAATGATGCATATTATTATCCATATATTCTGTTAAATGATTATCAGTTGGCTTATGAGTTATCATTATAAGTGATCTTATGTCTCTCCCATCTACACCAATAGATACATTGATTTTATGATCATTTTACAGGGAGGAAAAAGGACAAGAGAGACTGGAAAACTTAAATTTATATAACTAGCAAATGGTAGGGCTAAGACTGGAACCAAAGTCCTCTGATTCAAAATTCTTAGACTACTTGGAACTCATTTGAATCTCTTCAGGCTTTATCTGGCTCTCAATACAAGCCAGAGTACATAACAGGTGATCAAAAGACAGCTGTGGGCTGGGGAGATGGCTCCGTTGGTAAAGTGCTGGCCTTGCAAGCATGAGGACCTGTGTTCAATTCTCAAAGCCCATATTAAGAAGAAGAAGGAGAAGAAGGAAAAAAAGAGCCAGGTGTGGCAGGTAGTGCACATCTGTAATCTTAGCACTAACAAGGCAGATAAGTTCCCGCCCAGTTGAGAGACCGTCTTAAAAAGAAAAGGTGGCTAGCACGTGAGGACCTATACCAAAGTGTGGTGGTCCTCTGGCCTCCATACACACTGTATCTACACATACATGTGTGCTCATCAACATATGAACACACACAAAGACAGTTATGAGTTGACTGATACCATATAATTATGAATTTCCCAACTTAAAGCTGGGGCTGAGTTCTATGGGCTTTCATGATGCTCCCTTCCCCCATCAAGAATACTTTGGACTGTGCTGTATTGCCCATTTTGTAGAATCCAAGACTGGACCTGTTGACCAGTACCCCAGTCATGTGTCTGTCCAGTCACTGTGGATCTCCCTTATCATTTGAGAAGCCAGTTGGTCTCAGCCAAGCCTGGAAGCCCCCTTTACAAATGTATTCAAGGACACATTCACTTCTGGCCAACAGACAGGCCAGGCCCTACAAACCAGCCAGTTAGACCAGCCAGGAAAAAAACCCTCAGCTCTGGCCACAGGAACTTCACCAATGCGTTAGGCTGAGCCTACGGCGCCAGCTCTGCCCACAGGACACCCAGGGGCATCACCTTGGCAAGGCCAAGTCCCTGGACTCTGAATTTAATTTGTCCATTGTGGGACTGCAACAAATTTGAAAAGCAAACACCTGATGTAGTTAAGTCAGGCATGAGACGCACTAAAGAACTGGTCCCTTCAACTTCAGCCACTTGTAATTTAGCAACATGTAAGCATGCAGTTCACTGGGTGCTAGACACTTGCTCCTTCTTGTGATGTCAGATCTGGACCTGGTCACTTTGCCACTTGAGCATCTTCCATTGAACGTTCTTCACTCTCAACCTCCCATTTATCACTCTCAGGAGAGGCCTGGTCTGATTCCTTATTCACTACCCCAGAGCTCAGTTCTATACCACTTTGGTCCACCAATAGAGTGCTCCCAGGTCTTCATTCAGTTATCATTTTCAACTCTCATCCTCTGTTATAAAGCTTTCAAGGGCTCCCTAATTCTTATGGGAACTGGTTCAGAACTGTAATCATCCTTAGAACTCTTCTGTATGTCTCCTCCAGGCTCCTCTGCTGGCCATTTCCTATTTCTCCCAGTGCAAATCTTCTGTCTTCTAGAATGAGGTCCCTCTTGTCTCCACACACAGCAGATCCAGTCTGAGCTCATAAAATATATTCACATCTTTCTCCTCACCTGGAATGCTTTCCCCGTGCCTGGGTCTACTCTGGTCTTCCTTCTCCCAAAGATCGTCTGCTCAGGCCCCTTTCCCACTGTCAGCAGTCCGCTTCTCTACAGGCCCCATAAGCCTCAGTGATATCCTTTATCATACTGGGTTAGACTGTGACACAGCCATCACTGTATGACTTAGCATACTAACAAATTCTTCTCATAAACCATACATCAGAACTCCTGCTTATAAAGAGGTTCTGCCCTGGTCCTCATTTGGCTCCACTCTTCCCCCAGGAATGATGATTCTGTGGGACCAAGTGATCATGACCATCTTGAGCCTACTCTTTTACTCCCTCATTCAGACCATGCTCCTGATACTTGGCACCTTGGAATTCCTTCTCAAATGGATTAGAGCCTATGCTAGGACCTATGGAAGCTTCTTTTCAGGACTGTCTCTCTGAAAGCAAGAGGCAGTTATTCGCTGGGAGATGGGTTTGTGGATAAAGCTTGGGCTCATGGGCTGGAGAGTAATGGACACTGGTAGAAAGAGAAGTGGGTGGGCCTCCATGGACAGTGGGCCTACAAATGTCCTTTTATCTGTATGCTCGGATGAAGCCAACATAGGAAAAGCAGAGCATGATTTGAGGAGAGATTGAGCACAGATGAATTTGTTGACCTTCTAGATCACCATGGTGCCCAGGTAATTCAGTTAACCAAGTTGAGCTATTTTCTTTGTATGAAATGATCCAGGTTGGGTTTCTGTCACTTGTAACTAAAATCTAGTGGTGATGATAATGATGAGGAGAAGGACGACATGATAATGATGTTAGTCTATTATACTAGTTTTCCTCTGTGAGGAAATAGCTTCAGGATAGCTTGTGAGACCCTGTCTTAAAAAAAAAAAAAAAAAAGAATAAATACATAAAGGTCAATCCCTTGCTCAAGATCACAAAGGATTCAAACCAGAGTCTGTCAGACACCTAACATACCTGCTAAACACCATACCTGTGTTCATACCTGCTAAACTTGTTCTCATTGACCACAAAGACCATGAAATGCATGTGGCTTTGTACTGTTCAAGTAGTCACTGTGAGGCAGCCAAGGCTCTGGGAAGGGAATGAAAAGTCAAAGGACAAGGTGAGGGTGCAGAGGATGCAACACATTCATCCAGACACTTGTCAGTCCCATCAGAGGAAGAGGCAGGGGAAATGATCCTTTTCCAAAAGGATCCAAAAGCCTTCGTCTCCCTTTCCTTCTCTAACTCTGCCTTCTCTGGCTCTTTCCTACGTTGGCTTCTCCAGCCAAATTTTGCCAAGAAGAAAAAATATGTGAGTCCTGGCAGCACACCTCTGAACCCTTTTGTAGGGCTCAGTGGGTTATGCTTTTCAGCAAATATCTAAAGTAACTTCTGCAGTCATTGAATTATATCTTGATGTTAATCACAAATGATTCCTGAGGCTGGCCAAGCACAAATTCTCATCACCATCTAGTACACATGCAGAGAGTGTCGCCATGGTCATGTAGGAACCTAGCCCACGCCTGATGGATCACTAGTCACCCAGTTTCAATCTGGACTTCACAAGTGGAGGAAACATGAAGGGGACTCTGGCTCAAAAGTTGATTATGAGCACATACATAGTTATGAGATGGATCACTGTGTCTCTCCTATGAGGATGGCAAAGCAGTACTGAAGTGTTCCAAATTAGCATAAGAAGCTGTATGTGGGCTGCTGTCAGAATGGGAGAGCCACATGAGACAGACTGCTCAGCCATGTGAGGAATGCTCTCATTCTGTTGTCACCACCATAAAATCTTTATAGAGGAGAGCCTAGATCTCCCCGCTTTCAAATGCTCAGCATCACTCACCAAACACTCACGAGGCACAAAAGACTTTTCCATTTGCAGGTGTGGGTTTTCATAGTCTTCCAGGAAGGTCAGCTGTCATGGCAGAATAATCTCCATGGAGCCTCTTGAAAGGAAAACTCATTCAACTTCAAGCCATAAGTTCAACTATTTTTTATTTCCCGATTTTTCTTTAGTAGAAAATGTGTATTGTGATGGCAAGTGTGCTTTCTCCTGGGAGCCTCTGTTTCCAAAAGTAACAGCCACATATGAGCCTGAAATTGACCTTCTACTCCAGAGAACTGATACAGTGGCTCATCTTTTCAGATTCATCAGTACTTTGAGCATATAGTTAGAAAGGTGAATAGACTGTCAGGAAATAACACTGAAGTGGTTACATAGCATGAACTCAGTCAACAAATGACATTTGGACTAATTTCACTTCAGCCCACGCTACTGGGATACAGGTTGTGCAAAAAGCCTTGAGGAATCATGACTGTCTGTGAAGGGAGAGAGACTGACGTAAGCCCTGTTGTCTGCTGTTGCTGTCACCTGTCTACCACTATCACCTGCCTGACACCTGCCTACCATCTGCCTGCTATCTGGCTCCCACCCACCCCATCTCCTACCCTATAACTCACCCTAACACCTTCCTACCACCTGCCCACCATGTACCCTTCCAGATGTTTGATACCTACTGCACACTGTACCCTGCTTTATGGGCAGTGTTTCTCGGTGGAATGCCATTTAGTTTAGATACTGGATAAATGAGTGGTAATTAAACAATGAGATGGGAAAGAACACTCTAAGAGACAACACTGTGTGCAAAGGTCCTGTATCAAGTAAATATTTGACAGCTCTCCTTGAAACTTTCTTTTCTAGTAGCTTCCATGACTCAACAAGGACTTCTCTCTTGGGTGTGGCCGCTCCCCAGGCGTCTTCATGCAAACTGATTTCTCTCCAGGCCAGCGCTTCTTAGACTTTCTATTCTTGGTTCTTTTATACCTGACAAAATTTTGTGCGATCCCAGGTACATATGTATGTAAGACAGACCACACAAATCAAACATTTATTGATAATTAATCATGAAGAACTTTATCTTAAAAAGTTACTTGGCATGCACACGTTTTAAAACATTTTTATTAATTCGTTGAGAATTTCATACAATGTATTTTGACCCTATCTACCCCCCAACTCTTCCATTTCACTCCACGATATTTTATTGTTTGGTTAGAGATGAGAGCAAATTTGCATACTAATAAGACAAATGTGTTTATTTTTCTAAAACAATCCAAAGGTATACTGATTTGATATTGCATGCTGAGAAATGATGGAAGGAAAATATTAGAAGCCTTTGTTTTCTCTAATCAAGCCACTTGATTTTTGTAATAATTGAAAATGCTGTATTTATAATAATGATTCTGTAGTTTGTAACACACAATAGTCTCAAGTGTGAGACAAGGTGATTCAGGCCATGTTTGATGACAACGGTGCGGAACGGTGATACACACGGGACAAGGTGTGCGTGTGTGTTCAGAGCCAAGACTGCAGTGAAGTCTCACAGATGCAACCAGGGTGAATGCTGCTGCAGGAAACCCCAGAGCCACTGGGCTTTTGATTTTGAATTAATTTTTGATTATTAAGCATTCAGAAAGGTTCTTACTGCTGCCAGATTGTTCCCTACCCTATCTCTACATTCACTTACAGGACCCAGGATCTGGACGTCTGTTTAAGAAGCTTTGCTCCAGGCAGCACTTCAAGCCTTAGTCTTGGATCTGGATCTTTCTTTATTCTCCCCCAAGGCAATTTCCCTTTTTTATAGATCAACTATAATGAGGTACTCTGGAAGCTCAAATATATACCCCTATCCCAGAATCCTCCTATCTGCTGAAAATACGCATCGTTTTCTGCTCCTCTTTGCTTTAAGTTTTACAGAGGTTTGGAGTCATGCTGAATTAGAGATGTTTTTGAAACCTTCGAGTGGGAAAGGTAGAAGAATTCAGAGGAAAAAGCTGAAGCAGGGGTGATGGGTGAGGTCTGCAGCATCTTCAAGGACTGCTGAAGCAGGGGACATAATGGTCCAAGTTCATCTTTTTGTATGTACCTATCTGTGGTCTCAGCAACATTAGTGACAAGATATTTCTTCCACTGAATTGTCTTGCTACCCTTGTCAAAAATAAATAAGCCAAAACCATCAAAAGGCCTATTTCTAGACTCTGGGTTCTGCCCCATTAATCTGTATTTTATGTCAGTACTACACCGTCTTGATTATTGTAGCTTTGCAGTATGTTTTAAAATTGATAAGTACCAGTCCTCCAAGTTTGCTTTTTCACGATTTAGTTTTTCCTGCAGCCCATGGATTTCCATATGAATTTAAAGTGAAGCTTACTGTGATAGTTGTTAACTTAGTGAGCTTTGGAATCACCTGAGGCAAGTCTCTGGCAAACCTGTGAGAAATTATCTTGATTAGATTAATTGAGGTGGAAGGATCTGCCCACTCTGGAACATAATCATTTCCTGGACTGGGATCCTGACTGCATAAAGAGGACAAAGTAAGCCAAGCACAGGCGTTCTGCTTGCGGATTTGATGTGATCAGGCACCTGAAGCTCTTCTTTCTTTGACTTTCCTGAGATGATAGTCTGTACCCTTGAACCCTGAGCTGAAATAAACCCTTCCTCCCATAAACTACTTTTGTCAGATCATTTTACCACAGAAACAAGAAAAGAAACTAAGACATGAGTATCTATAGAGAAACCATCTGTGATGACAGTAGGGGTGATATTGATTCTGTAGATGAAGATTCTGTAGATGAATTTGAAAGATATTTACACCTTAGCACTGTTAAACTATCCAGTTCACAAGAACAGGATGACTTTTCATTTATTTAGTCTTTCTTAAGTTATTTCATAGTATTTTTTGTAGTTTTTACTGCCATGCCTTGAACTTATTTTACATTTATTTATATTTTAATTACATTTTATTTATTTAATTTGTATGTGTGTGTGCTTGTACATGAATTCATATGCATGCATACATACCACAGCGGTGTGGAAGTCAGAGGACAGTCTACGGAAATCCCTTCTTTCCCTCCACTGTGTGGGTCCCAGGAATCAAACTCAGGTCATCAGGCTTTGCAGCAGGTGCCTCTATCCACAGAGTCATCTTGCCGTCCCTTAAATTTAGTTTTTGACATGTTAAAATACTACTTCATCTTAAAAATTCTATTATAAATGGAGCTATTGTCCTAATTATTATTCTTGCCAATATTACAGAAATCAAATCAATTTTCGGATCTTGATCTTGTAGCCTGCAGCCATGCTAACCACGTTTATCAGTTCTGATAATTTGCATGAATTCCTTAAGATTTACTACATGCAAGATGATGTCATGTGAAAAACAAAGCAGGTTGTATGTTTTTCATTTTACTCCGGATGCCTTTTCTTTCTTTTTCTTGCCCAATTACCATGACTAGAGCCTCCAGTGTGTTGCTGAGTAGAAGCGGTGAGAGTGGACGGACATCCTTGTCTTCATCTTGTTACTGTAACTGACTATGACAAATGTGACAAGTTGCAACAACACAAAATTCTTTCCCAGTTCTCTGAGTTAGAACGTGGCCTTATTATGCTAAATCAGAGTGTGGAGACTCTAGGGGAGATTCCATTTCCTTCCCTTCATCAGGTGGTAGAAGAACCCTTCTATTCCTAGGGGAATGTTTTCAATAGCAAAGGACGTTAGATTTTGTCCACAGTCTTCTATGACCGGGGAGATGATGCAGGGGGTAAAGCACTTTGCACGAGCACCTGAATTTGAAACCCCAGAACACATCACAAAGCTGGACGTGGCAGCATGTGTCTGTAATCCCAGTGCTCTTACAGCGAGATGGCATGGCTATGTGGGCCAGCTAGCCTAGCATACATGAATGGAACAAGAACAAGAGACCTTGTTCCCACCACGATGGAAAGGGAGACTGACACTTGAGGCTGTCCTCCGATCTACACGCGGGCACCATGGCACGCATGTCTATACACACGCACGCACACACAAATCTTCTCGGCCCTTGTTGAGATGTCATGAAGGTTTTGACCATCAACATTTAAAGACCATGTAGAAAGGAAATACAAGTAGCCAGACACAGGAGAGAAACTGAGTGAGGGTGGCACAACTGAAGCCAGTAGAAAAAAGAGGGCCACAGGCCGGAAGAGTGGCCGAGGGCATCCATGCCGTGGAGAAGTGAGAAAAGGCGGGAACTGAAAATTGTTCATTTTGTTTCGTTTTGTGGAGGATGCTTGTGACCTCAGTGAGAACTGCTACCAGGGAATGAAAGGAGGTGAAAGGCTCCTGAAAGTGGGGAGCATCCCCAAATGTCATGGAGCTAAGGGTGAAGATGAAAGATGATCATCCCCCTGATGTGGTTAGTGTCAGGATAACTTCATGGGCCATTATGTGATGGGTTTTGGATACAGTTTGGTTTAAGCAGAGAGGGCAAGAAAAATGTCCTCAGCATTAAGATGCTAGAATCATATCCCCAACTTCACGAACCAGTTCCCATCATTCATGAAGATATGGTGACCTTTCCCCTACCTCATCCCACAGATGATGCTGAATGTAGTGTAGAAAGCTATCCCGTTGCATAAAGAAGCAGAGCTTGACCCCAGCAATGGAAGATGGTATGAAATTCATGTACATTCACCAGTTTATTCTTAATATATTATGCTGAGTTATACGTGAGGCCATTTTTGTGCAAGTATATAAATGTACTTGAATGAGTCTTTAAAATGTGAAGATGGGGCAGAGGTCAGGAAGGCAGAGACTCCTGGCTCTAGGAAGACAGTTGTCATCAGCCGCATCATATTCTAAACTGAGAAGGCGCCAGCTCCATCCAGTTCTCTGGACTCAGCCTCTGCATCACTTTCTTGGAGGCCCCTCTCGCGTGACAGGGCCCAGGAGACCTGGGTATCCTGCTACAAAGCTCACTTCCTTAACCCTCACAGCCTGGTTGAATTGAATGCTTCCCTGGGATATTTATGTGGAAACCAGAAAGTACTCCAGAGTCATTTTTAATAAGTGCCAATCCCTCCTAGGCTATCTGCAGTCATAAACATTTACATCTAATATCCCAGAGAAAATATTGTATGCAGTCTGATATGGGGGCGACGACACACGGATTAGTCTAAACAAAAACACGAGGGTGACAGTTGGCTTTTTTCAGCACGAAGCTGCATTCGCTCATTTTTGACATAAAAGTGCAATTTGCATATTGTTTCAAGTCTGTTTAGCTGCAAACACATGTGTTTGGGGCACAGAAATTTAAAATTTGTAAATTATTCAGAAACAACTGCCAAATCGTAATCAAGTGGTAGGAAAAACATTCTATGCCGAGCAGCTTAAGTACAGAGGGGAGCCTTCTCAGACTTGGGAAACATTTTTAAGTACACTGGTGCTTAATCAACTCAGAGAAAACAGGGAGAAATGTTTACTTTCTTAGCAACAATTTAATATAGCTGTTAGGGTTTTTTTTCTGTTTACTGAACACTGTATAATGGAATGATTTTGGTATTGTGACAGTAAATAAGGTGCCTTCTGAGAGAAAACTAAATACTGTGATTATGTTGAAGTCTGATTTTCTAATGCCTTTCTACAAAACATCATAAACCAGAACTCTAATTGGGAGAAAGCCATCCAGTGGATAATGTATAGACAGGGCACAAAGGTTGTTTCAAATTGTAACACTTCGTATGTTCACTTAGTTGCATCCCAGCTTCCCATTTTTGCCATCGATCTGTCTTCTTGTTTCCTCTTTTGTCTTGTGTGTCGAACAAGCTTTGTTCATGGTCTTAGGTTTTGCAAAAAAACTGTGCTGGACACATTGGGGTACAGACTCACTTAGATAACTGAGTAAAATATTTCTTTGGGGGAATGGAGAGCTGGCGGATACTGCAGGAGTGTTGAGTGTGGACAGACAGTGGAAGTACCTGCCTCAAGAAAGATAGAAGGAAATGAGCAGAGAGGCCAGAGTTGACAGAGGCTGGACTGAAGGTCACTGAAGCTGTGCAGTAATTACCCTGTACCTTCCACGCCCATGACTATACAAAGAATGCACAGAGTGCACAGAGATGGACACAACCAAACTGGGTTTTCTTAAGTTAAGTTCTGTCCAGCATCCACTTTGACTTCACTGTTTGGCCATTAGCAGTGATGCCCTTTGGCCAGTGGGGCTGTAGTGGTGGTGGGACAGGAGAGGTTGCTATGGCCATCTTTGAAAACAGTCTGTAGCACTATTCCTTTAATGCAACCAGGTTGTAAATGGGAAGCCATATTATCAACAGAAAATAGTAAATGATTTCAAAGTTAATATGGTGGATGGCCAAATACAATTGGTGGCTGAGGCTGAGCCCTCTAATGTGGAACTCCACTCGTGTACTTTGTGGCATTACTAATGCATGCACCGAATGAGGAGATCTTATTGAGAAAGCACAGTTTAGGAATAGAAAATAGAAACCCTGTCCTTATCTTGTGTGCTCGTGTGAATAAACACAAGAATAATTTTTGCTTTCCAGAAAAACCCCAAGACATCAAGAGGCAAGGTCTGATGTAAGCAAAGTTGTTTTGAAACCTCTTCATTCAAGCTCCTCAGCAATTTTTTTTAGGAACTTAACAATTGCTCTCCAGGCAAGGATGCTCTTTGTGTTTGCTATGAAGGTGATTCACCATGCATTCTCCAATGCATCTGTTTATTATGCGTGTGTTGTGTACATTTCTGAGCAGGTAAACATTTTCTATCAACAGGGGCATTCAGGGAGAAATAATACTCAAATCATTGCTCCAATTAAATTATCCAATATTCATTGCAAAGAAGCCTTCTTGTCTGGCCACTTTTTATGGGTTCATTTTACATATGACTTCAATTAGAACCATCAGTCCACAGGCAGAATATTTGGAAGCTCTTTCAAAAGGAAAAATAAATAAAAGGCCATAAAAATGTGTGAAAGAAGAAATAAAACCATCTTTATGTACAGGTGCCAATAACTGTGCATGTAGAAATTCTGAAAGAATCCAAACAAACTGTTAGAACTAATACATGATTACTACAAAATAAATCTATTAAATTGCATTCCTATAAAATAGCCACAAACATTCAGAAAATAAAGCTTTAAAAGACTTACAACCATAAAATAACATAAAAATAAGAAATACTGGGTAGTAAAGTTAGTAAAATATACAAGCAAGGCTTATATACTAAGAACACAGCAGCAACAACACAAATATTGAGAGAGGTTCAGCAGATGAGACAATGCTAGCTCAGGGCTCAGATGCCTCAGTGCTAAGGTTTTAATTCTTCCTGAACTGTTAAATAAGTTCAATGAAATCTTAACCAAGTCCCAGAAAGTTTATGATTGTTGAAACTGACAAGTAGATTCTAAATGTTAAAATCTAAATTCAGAGGACTCAGACTAGTTAAAATTAATCTTGAGCAGGCCTGATGGAATAAGCTTGTAATCCTAGCTACAAGGGAGATCATGGCAGGAGGATCAGAAGTTCAAAACCTACCTGGGCAACTTAGTGAGAATCTACCTCAAAATAAAAAGTTACTTTTATGACTGAGCATGTATCTTAGTAGTATATAATTTGCCTAATATTCATAAGGCCCTAGATTCAGTGCCTGTTGTCACAAATAACAATCATCATCTTGAAGAACAGCAATGAAAAATTTACAATAAAAGTGAAGGCTTCTGTCGACCGGCAGAAACCATGAAGATAATAAAAAATTGTGCCCATACAGTATCTTGGCATAAGCACGACCAAGGATTCATGTTGAAGAGCATGATGAACCACAAATCAAGGAGAAAAGTCAATCAATCCGATTTTTAAATGTGCAGAGCTCTTGAAAAACAAAGTGTCCAAGTGTCAGTGGGCATATGAGAAGGGACTCAACGTTATTATCGATACACAACTTAAAGCCATGAGCTGCCACCCCTCACCCAGCAGAATGACTAACATTAAAAAGACAGACAAGACCAAATGACTACTGAAGAGAGGACCTCTTGAACACCGGCAGTGACTTTAAAATGGAGTGGTCACTTGTAAATATCATTTAGTAGCACATGTAGTTTATTTAAAGCAAATGTGTACAAAACCTATGATCCAGAAAAGCCAGAGACAATTATACAATGAGAAGAAAATTACACATACATGCACAAAAAGACATATAAGATTTCTAGTAGCTTTAGTCACAATGGCTAAAAACTAGATGCAACCCAAAGTCTCATCAGAAGGAGAATGGATACATAAATTAATAAACTGTAATACTTTGGCATGTGTACATAAACACTTGTACACTTGCATGTGTATTTGTGTGTGTATGTATGCACACACATATATGCACAAATTTGCACACACAAGTACCATGGGATACTATGTAGCAAAAATACATACAACATACTGATACATGCAATAACATGGGTGAACCTCAAGGTAGTTTATTGAGTGGAAGAATCCAGATATTAAAATGCATATTGTATAATTTGATTTATATAAAATTGATGAGAAAACTAAGCTATCCCTTGTCATTATAAATATAAATTAGTAAAGGTCATAACAACTATAAATTAGTAAAGGGTTGGGGATGTAGCTCAGTGCCAGAGAACTCTCTAGGTTCCATCTACAGTCCTAGGGGGAAATACATATATATATAAACACACACACACACACAGCAGTTATCTTGGGGCTGGTGTAGGTGAAGAAGACACATGAGAGACTTGGGGGGATGCTGGAAAGACTCAGTATCTTGACCTGATCACACATTTGTAAAACAGGCAAGATGAACATTTAAAATTAATGCACCCACATTGTTCACTTTATGAATGTTATACCACAATAAAAACACTGCTTTAAATATGTGTTTAGAAACAATTCATATCCAACCTGTCTCAGGAGTAAGAAAAGGAGATCCACAGAAAAAGGAAAAAGAAAGTTAAAATCAGTAAAGGAAAAGTAACCAAATGGTTTATTTTTAAATTTTTTTTTTAAAATTGGGGGCTGGAGCAGTTAAGAGTACTGGTTGTTCTTGCAGTTTAGACCCTAGCACCCACATGGCAGTTAACAATCAGTTCCAGAGGATCTATGCCCTCTTCTGTCTTCCTTGGGCATTGCCCAACAAGGGTCCTCCTACATTCATGCAGGCATAACACTCATACACATAAATAAATAAAATCAAAAATTACATGTGTGTGTATGTCTCTGTATGTGGGTATGTGCACATAGGTACAGGTGCCCTTGAAGCCAGAAGAGGGCATCAAATCCCCTGAAGCTGGAATTATAGGCAGTTGTGAGTCACCCGATATAAGTGTTGGGAATTGATCGTGGTTCATGATACAAATACTCAGGGCTTCACAATGAGTTGTTCAGCCCGTCTGCATGTGCGCAGCTTCCGATAACTGCTGTACCGGGTTGCCCCTCCACCTGGCTATTTGTTTTACATTTGTTCTCCACTTTGGTTCATTTCTGCCCTGTTTTCTATTTCTGAATTATTTCTTCAAATTTCACTTTATTGCCCTCCTTGGATTTCCAGTGAGTTCTTTTTGTTTTATTTCTAGTTCTTACTTTAAGGTTTGCAATATCCGACTTTAGCTTTTTACAGACTGCAATTTTCTAACATTACACTATTTTACACGTAATGAAAAATTGTGAAACAGAGCACCACCACTTAGCCCCTCCGAGCCTTGTACTGCTGTGCGCATGTATTTTACTTTTTCAGATGTTATAAACCGGTGATTATTTTATTCACTGTGCTTTAAACTGCTGATTATAATTTTTAAAAATTAGGGAAAAAGAAAAAAAAAGGTCTTTTCTGTTTATACACAGGCTCACTATGTCAGGACTCTATCATTTGGTCTTTCTGTGCTGTGGGTTTAACCTCGAGCTTTCCACATGCAAGGCAAGTGTGCCGCCTCTGAGCTATAGCCCCTGCCCTCTTCTTACTTCTCATTTTACACACAGGGTCTGTCTAAGTTGCCCAGGCTGGCCCTAAGCTCACTCTGTTGCCCAAGCAAGTGCTGAACTTGTGACGTTCCTGCCTCTACCTTCTGAGTAGCTGGGATTACAGGCCTGTGCTACCAGGCCCAGTTTGGAACTCTGTTTCTTCCTGTTCATTTTTCTGTCTTTTTATTGTGTATGTGTGTGTGTGTGTGTGTGTGTGTGTGTGTGTGTGTGTTTGTGTGTGTGTGTGTTTGTGTGACAGTATGTGTGTGGAGGTCAGAGGACAACTTTGTGGACTCAGTTCTCTTCTTCTGCCATCTTTATATGAGGGTCCTGGGAATTGAACTCAGTTCTTCAGGTTTGTGCTTCAAGCACCCAGTGGAGCCATCTTGCTGGCCTTTACTCGTGTTTCTATCTGGTATGGCTTTGTTTCCACTTGACAAACTTCCTTTCTGCTACATGTGGTAATGATCTACTGGCCATAAAAATTTGCCCAACTATTGTTTATTGAAAATGTTTCTAAGGTGAAATCCTTAATTTTTGATGAATATTTCACCATTCGCGGGTTCTAAATTCAAGGTTGAAAGTGTTTTTTTGTTTTTCAGCACTTGGAAGATGATGTTCATTGCTTCTTTCTGGCCTTGTGTCGCTTCTAATTTGAAACATTATCCATATTCCTATCCTTGCTATCTTGTATGTAATATTTTCTTTTTTTTCTTCTTCTTACCTTTGTGTTTATTTGGCTGTTTGTTTGTTTGTTGAGGCAAGATCTCTTGGAGCCCCAGCTGGCCTCAGACTTGCTGTGTAGCTGAGGATGACGTTGAACTTCTGATTCTTTTTCATCCACTCCCCAAATGTTGAGAGGACAAGCATGTGTGTGCCACAAGTATCATTTGGGGATTTTAGTTTTTTTATGTGGTGCTAGGAATTGAACACAAGACTCCATCAAAGTAAGCAAATGCTCTACCAACTCAGTCACATCCATAGCCCCTCGATACCTTTTTGAACAATTTCACCATGTTGTATCTGGCTGTCAGTATTTATACTATTTAGTTTGTTAAAATTCTTCAACCAAGATATTGGTGATTTTAACAAATTTGAGAAATGTTTGGCCTCATTTCTTTAATGTTTTCTACCTCTTCTCTCTCTTTTAAGATTTCACGCACTAAGTTAGCTAAGTTAGCACTCTAGCACCAAGCTGTAGCCCAGCCCAGACTTTACAGGATAAGGGGAAGAGAGTTAAAATAAGATTTTATATTAGTATGTTACCGTGGATTAACAGAGGACAGGTCATTTGAAAATAAGGCATTTGTTTTGAAACAAGAGAATGTTTAAGTTAAATAAGCACATTCAGATTTTTCCTGCTTGGGTGGGAGAGATGGCTGAGCAGTCAGGAGCACTGGCTGCTCTTGCAGACAGAGGACCCAGGTTCAGTTTCTAGCACCCACATGGCAACTAATAACTGTCTGTAACTCCTACTCCAGTGAATTTGACACCCTCTTCTGACCTCCTCAGACGCTGCAGGACATGGCTGTACTTTTACATACATGTAGACAATACACTCATACACATAAAATAAAACTAATAAATAAAAAAAAATCTTACTGCTACAAAATAGAACATAAATTTTCAAATTAGTCATAAAAAACCAGGAAAGAATACAGAAACTTGGTGACTCTGTTAAGGGAGTTAAAGAAATAAGTTCAACAGAGATGAAATTAATGTGACAGTATAACAGTACAGGCATGCTGTATCCATGATCATGATGTGCATAGTACTTGGAATGGATAAAAAGCCAATGTCTAGCTACATGGTGTTAGGGGGCAAACTTTTAAAAATTAAAGAATGAAAAATACACCATGCAAATATTAGCCATGAAAATTTATGTACCTGGGGCTGGTAAGATGGCTCAGTGGGTGAAGGCACTTGCCACCAAGTTCTGTCTGACACCCTCACAGTCTAAGTTCCATCCCTGGAGCAAGAGAACCAACTTGCACAGTTGTTCTCTGACCTCCAAAAGTGCTGCCGCACGCATGATGGGTGTGTAGACACACACACACACACACACACACACACACACACGTACACATAATAACAATGCTTTTAAAAATAAAATTAATGTAACAATATTAATATAAATTACATAACTATAAATAATCCAGCAAAAATGCATAGCTATTATAACTTTCAGGGGATTTCAAATCATCACAAACTCTTTGCAGAGCAATTTGTTAATATTCATGAAATGTCTAAAAAGGAACTTTTTTAGGGGCTGGGGAGATGGCTTAGTTGGCAAAGTACTTGTTATGCAAGCAAGAAGACTTGAATCAGACCCTTAGTACTAAGGTAAATAAGCAGAGTGTGGTGGCTATAATCTTAGTGCTGGGAGGCGGACACAGGAAGGTCCCAGAGCAGAATATCAGCAAATCAGTCATACCTATGTCACAATGCTATTGTAATATTGCAAATATTAAATGAGAAATATGCATGCCATGTTTAAAAGAGTAGCTGGTACATGATGATAAAAAATGCTTAGGGCTGGAGAGATAGCTCGACACTTATGAGCACATACTGTTCTTCCAGAGGATTCAAGTTCAACTCCCAGCAATCATGTCAGATGGCTCTCAACCACCCATAACTCCAGCTCATAGGTGATCCAACACCTCTAGTTTCCACAGGTACTTACACTCACGTGCATGTGCACACACATAATTTAAAATAAATTAATTTTTTTTAATCAAGATTTTTTAAGAAGCAAACGCTAGCTGGGCATGGTGGCATATGCCTTTAGCCCCAGTTCTCAGGAGGCAGAGGCAGGCAGATCTCTTTGAATTCAAGGTCAACCTGGTCTACATAGTGAGTTCCAGGCCATCTGGTGCTACAGGGAGACCCTGTCTTAAAAAGAACAAAAAATAAAAATAAATAAATAAACAAACACTTTGATGAGATTCCCAGGGATCCAAACTGCTCTGCCTAATTGATTGCTGTAGAATTTCTTCTGGAAATTGGTGCTGTTAGCCAAACATATTATTTTTTGCATTTGAGAGATACGGAAGTCGGCGTAGGGAGGTGACTGTATCCCATTATCATGAGCTTCGTTTTGGAGATGGGGAAACTGGAACATGAATAGGTTAGTTCATTTGACTCAGGTTATACTTTTAGTAAGCACTTGGGTCAGAACTTCAACCAGGAGTGTAGCTCCTGAGACTGTGCTTATAACCATTATGATACGATTAAACTGTAGCACTGGAAGAAATCCAAATGGGAATTTGGGTCAGTAATTTATTCATAAAATAGTTCTCTGTCCATTCTCAATGCCAGGGCAGAAGTAGATAAATAAAAGGATTATTATTGGGTGCTTTACTACATGACAGATGCTATTATAAGCGACAACACACAAGAGAGAGAGAGAAAAAGAGAGAGAGGATTAATCTTCATTATCAAATTATCAACTTGACTGGATTTGGGATCATCTAGGAGATGCTCTTTTGGGGTGCCTGTGACAGTGTTTCCAGAGAGCTTTAATGGAGAAGCAAAGACCCATCCTGAATGTGAGTGGTGCTATTTTATGGACTCTTAACTGCTGAGCCATCTCTCCAGCCCCCAAGTCTACTCTTAAAACAAGATTTATTTTATACACTGAGGGTTTTGCTTGCCTGTATGTATGTGTACCACATGCATGCCTGGTGCCAGAGGAGGCCAGAAGAGGAACTGGATCCCCTGGAACTTGGAGTTACAGACAGTTGTGAGCCACCATATGGGTGCTGGGACCTAAACCCACATCCTCTGCAAGAGTATTTTTCAAGCCCCAAATCTACTCTTAAAGAGATGCCAGAGAATCCTTTAAAATGCAGAGGTTTCAAGTCTCCTGCTTTAAAAAAAAATGAAAGTAGTTTACAACTGTTCTGCACACGTTAACGCATCCCACAAGGCCTCCCTATGACTGGCTTTTCTGTCCAAGGCTTCTTTCTATGCTGGCTTTGATCTCAAACTCTTCCACTTCTGGGACTCCCCAAATTCTGTCCATAAGGCTCCTCCTCTTACAGTTTGCAGAGCTGATTTCTGAGCCTCGGGATCATTTGAAATAGCACCTTCTCAGAGGAACCACCACCCAAGGCCATCCAGTGTAAAGCAGTCATCCACTAACCCCAGTCCTCTCTCGGACATCCACCTATTCTTTTTCTTCATGGTGTGTCATTCTTTCAGATAGAAAATATGCATTTTGCACCAACCATGTATTGCTTTTCTTGATGGTACAGAACACAGCCATGAACCTAAACAAGGCTTTCTAAAAATTGCAGTTGCATCCATGTATATGGGTGATTCTGTTAGAAATTAAGTTTTGCTCCTTTTCATGGATACAGATGCTTCCTGAAGAAAAAAATGAATTTGCTTTTCATTTTTCCAGCTCTCAAAGCAGTTTCTCTCAGATGAGATTATGTACATTCATGACAGTATGACCGTAGCCTTGCGGCCCAATGTCTAAGGCTCTTTGGAAAGGGTGGTGTCTCCCAGGTATGTATGGATTTCAAAGGAGGAAATTAGCACTGGGCGCTGGAAGGAGGCCTAGAAGCTGGTGTTTTTGAACAGAAAGCAGGAGGGTTTGTGTGAGGAAACGAAGGAAGCTCATGGAGGCAGAATCCAGTGAAATGGGCATTGTGAGTGAAGCAAGCTTTTCAGGCAAGACTGGTGAGAAACCTGGAGTTTCTAAGAACAGTGGGGGCTTGAACAGGTGTTGCCCACCCGCCCTGCAGGGAACCACAGGAGTGACAACCACCGGGCTGTGAGGGCTGGATATGTGAGGTGCTTATGATTTTCTGGCCACAAAACCTTAGGATTTTGCTACAATCCATGGAAAAGGAAATGACTGGTTTGTGTTATTGAACTTGGTATAGACCAAAGCAAAAGCTGACATCTAGAAGGGATTCAGGAGGTAAATTTCACACCCAATGGATTGAGAGCAATAGAAATATCTATCAGTATCTTTTACATAATAAGAAGGAACGATCTTATCTCTAGGATTTGTGGCTAACTGCAAAGAGAATAGCATATGGCATATGGTCTGTAAAAAGAGAGATGAAAGCAGTAGTAGAGTATGTGCTTAACATGAACAAGATCCTGGGTTCAATCCCCCAGCAGAGAGAGAGAGGGAAGACAAGAGGGGGAAAAGGAGAGGAGGAGGAGGAGGGAAAGCAGAAAGAATGAGTGAAACAGACAGACAGACAGACAGACAGAGACCATGCAGGTACATGTGTGTGCTTGTAGCTGACATATCTCTGGAAGGAAACACTGGAAACTGGTAGACCCGCTGCCCTCGGGGGAGAGCTCCATGGCAGCGGAATGGGAAGAACTTTTGCTCATCATCATTCTGCTCTTTCTGAACTTTTAATAATATTGTTTCCTTTTCAATGTTTTAATTTGTTGATTTTTATTTTTTGTGTGTGTTTGCTTGTATGTAAGTATATCATGTACATGCAATGCCCACGGAGGTCAGAAGAGGGCATTGGAGCCCATGGAACTCGAGTTACGGATAGTTATTAGCTGCCATGTGGGTGCTGGGAACTGAGCCTGGGTGTGCTGTAAGAGCAGTCAGTGCACTTAAGAGCTAAGCCATCTCTCCAGTCTCTGTGTTCTCCGTTTTTAAAAGCTAGTTAAATATATAAATAAAATCACTGTTTACTTTTACTTCTCTTTCAAAAACTCCTTACAACTGAAAGATATTACTTGTATTAATAAAGAAAACATTAAAGGGAGAAAAGATAACAAGGGGAGTCTCATTGTCACAAACCTAACTCAAAAGGAGAAAAATAATCTCTGTAGTTTTGCCTAGAAATATGTTTTGAGGTGCCCCTTTGTATTAAGGATGTTAACCCAAATGTGATTGCACCTTTTCATCAATGGAACCAGTAATAGGAATCATGTAGGCAGTTATATGGTATTTTTTAACATGTCTTGTGAATTCCTCTAATAGAGGTAGTTTAAAAGTCCAGTCATATCACAGCCTTCTCCTCAGAGTTTATTGTCATCAACATCTGTTTTTTAAAAGAAAACAGCCTCCACACCAAGAATTCTGCTGGGCTCTGTCAAAGCTACTTACAAGGACGAAAGTGCCTGAGTCTGGGGCTGTGATCTGTAGCCACATACACAGCAGAGGTGGGCCCAGGCTTGGCACCAGGGTCGGCATAAATTCAGTGCTGGCAAAAGTGGGAAACCAGGTGCTTTAAAGAGCTCAGAGCTTTAAAAATGTTTCTGTCAGTCAGGAAACACACATCCCTGATGGACGACCACAGCCCAGACAGGATTTCTGACATTTCTCCTGTGCCACCTGACCAAAGGAGCCTCAGAGTTTTTAGAAACTCTTAATTGTCCCATCGTCGTCGTTAGGCTGTATGGTGTCTTCTATGTAGTCTTCACGTGATCATCAAAGGTAGTACTGTCTTTAACTGGGCCTCCACTGTAGAGTGTATGAGCTGGAAGGCATCCTGGGGGACCACCTCCATTTTCTAACTTGGCAAACAAAGAAAAGGAGTCCTAGAAAGTTCAGGTTGTTCATTTGTCTCCTGTGCTGTCCTCTGCCACAGATTCCATGCTGTAGGTCCAACATCTCCTTTTATGGTTTCTTGCTGCTGTGTGGACTGGCCTGCATCTATCTGTAAGTCCCTCCACCCCCAAGAGCAGGCCCAAGAGGCTGACTTACTTCATACCCTAGTGGCCCTACCAATAAGCTCAAGCAAATAGGAAATGCCTTAATTCCCTCACCACCCCGAGTCTCAGCTTCCTTGTGCAAAAATTAAATAAAAATGGCCAATGTCAGTTTGGTGACAAAATGAAGAAAATGGGGACTGAGGCAGGAGGATAACTGAAAGTTTGTGACCACCTTATGCTGAGTAGTGAATTCCTGGCTAGCATGAGATACAGGGTGAGACCTTGCCTAAGAGAAAGGGGAGAAGGAGAGAGGACAGGAGAGAGAGAGAACAGGAGGGAGAGAGGAAGATTTAAATGGCTTTGAAGATCTCTTTCACCTTAACTAGAAGGTCCCGGGAAAATGTTCTGCGTGTTGACTGACTGATTGATTAGTACTGTGTACCCAAGTTGATTTCTAGTCTTTGAATGGCTGAGAAACATCAAACTGCCTCCTACTGCTCTATTGTTCCACAAGTAGCCTCTTGTCTCTGTCCCTCCTGAGCCTAAGGGACACAGCCTCAAGCCTTGCTGCTCAGTTAGTTGAAGGAGTCAGGCAGGACTGGGCTTCCTTGGTATCTGGGTCTCTGTTTCATCTCCTTCTACTGCTTCCCTGGATCATCACCCTGAATGTTTCACGATCAAGGTGCTGACATGATGCAAATATACTATAAGGGGAGAGAGTAGAACGTCTTCGGGGAGCCACAAGAAACGACCGGCTAGAAAAGGGATGGAGAGTTTCTGAAGGAGTTGGCATTTAGGCTGCTCAAGACCCCACTGGGTGATGGGAAGGGAGGGCTGCTTATCCAGAGATGTAGGGCCAGGAGGTGCTGGGGGTGGGGGCATTCAAATTCCAGCTTCCCAAGGACTCTCCTCACCAATGGTTATTTTGTAAATCAGACCCTTAACTTTTTCTAACCATAACTATTCTGCACTAAGCAATCAAGAAGCACTCATTAAGATGAATTTCCCTATGATCAATGTCATTGAAAAAAAGTGTGTGTGTGTGTGTGTGTGTGTGTGTGTGTGTGTGTGTATGTGTTCACATCCATCTGTTATTTGCTCCCTCCACTCTGAGTACCTCTTTCATTTCTCTGAATTCTTTTCTTCTTGAGATAGGGTCTCCCTGTAGCCACAGCTGGTCTGGAACTTGCGATGTAGACCAAGCTAGCCTCAATCTCAGAGAGATCCACTTGCATGCACCACCATACCCCAACTTTGTTTTTCTGTTTCTCTGAATTCTTAATTGTCATTTCATCTATAGAACAGGAACCATGTCTCTGTGGCTCTGTTCTGTCCATCTGCCTCTTGTCTCCATCCCTGCTTTGCCTAAGAGGCACAGCCTCGAGCCTTGTTGCTCAGCTGCAGGCCTCAGATGAAATCAGAGCTGGGTTGAAGAAGCGGGGCAGGATAGGGCTTCCTTGGCATTTGGACCTCTGTTTTATCTCCTACTGCTTGGAGACATTTCCCTGGATTGTCACTTTGAATGTCTGTTGATCAGGGTGCTGGTATGGCCGGGTTTCAGTGAGGGCCTTTTTCCAGCTTACAATATTCTCACATGGTAGAGGGAATGGGAGAATTCTCTGGGTCTCTTTCTTAGGGTACTAATCTTATTTGTGAGAGTTGTTCTCATGGACTGATGACTGCTCAAGGGTCCCACCTTCTGATACTATCACATTGGAGTTGGGATTTCAACAGGAACTAGGGGAAATGCCAACTTTTAGTCCATTCCACCCTCATATCCTCCAAATCAAACAGAAAGGTGGGGGCAAGGAGCCGCAAAGGGAGCTCTAGGTGAACGAAAGGGCCAGTAGGTCAGTGTAACCACAGCCAACCCAAACTTACTATGTGCCAAGCACCATTGCCTGAACTCACAACAATCGCTTTAAGTTCATCAGCTCCACATTGCAGATGAAGTTGGTCACAGAGAGAATAAGCACCTTACCCAAGGATTGTTTGGCTGATAAGTAGCAAGTTCCAAGTTTTTAGCCCTGCCAGTCTCTGAGTCTGAGTTTTAAACTCCCTCAACAGACTGCTTCTAATTTTAGCCTGCTGCTGTCAATCCAATCTCCTGTACATCAGTGTCAGGTTGAATTCCACTCTGCCTCTGTCTAAATATTCATGGCTTTAGATGCCTCTCCTGGTGTCCCCTGTGAGTCTCACATTCCTCACCTGAGTGGCTGAGTCTGTCCCCAAGTCCTCTTGGCCCAGCGAGACAGCCTGAGCTGCCAAGCTTGGTGCTTGGCTATTCAGAAAAGAACCTTCTAGAAGAGGGGGAGTGAGACTTCTGAATTTTTTTTAAATAAGTTGTGTTTTGAAAACTGTAGAACCATGAACATGTCCTATTTGAATGAAAAGGAGATGGATGAGGAGAGGTAAAGGACAGAGGACAGAAACTGTTCCCACTCACAAGTGTGACAGGTGCAGGGCTCACAGCCTTGCCCCTGAGCTAAGCCAAGGAGCAGAGGCAGAACAGTGAGAGAAACTTCTTTATGAGGTCTGCTGTGTTCTGCAGGCAGGGGTTTGAAGTGAGGACATCACTTAGGCTCATCAGTTGCCAGGAAGCACAATTACCCGGTGTTAACATTCTCTGCCTTCCCTTGGCTCACTCAGACATATCTGCTCCTAGGTATCTGGAAACCTTTCTCTCTTTCCAGGGCCCTACACCCAAGTTCTGTCACCTGTGTCTTCAGAGAACCAAATAAGCACACATGATATCCCATTGTGTGGAGGAGTCAGATAAGGCCGTCGGAATGCTTACCAGCAGCAGCTTTGGAGGAGGAGATAGGTCAGACTTTGAGACCTGTTCTCACACAGGCTCCAGGCCAAAGGGAAAGGGAGGGCCCTAGTTGACAGGTGTAGCCCAGCCAGCTACCACCTGTAGGAGGCTACCACAGAAGGACCAGGGCGCAAAACTGGGCTCTGATATACCATCCAAATAGCATGCAGCCCTATTGGGACCCCTTAGACTTTTAGTAGAAATTTCAATCTTAGAAACTTTGCAGAAACTTGGGCCACAGATGGATTGAAAATCTCCTCAGAGCTGAGCTGGAACACTGACTGTTGCCCTTCCAGAAGCATCCCTGGCTCTTTGCTGAGTCATAAGGTCCTGAAGATCTGACTCATCAATAGTAGCCAGAAGTGACCATCAGAAGGACAACAGATATGTTGACCAGATGAACCTGCAGGCTAAGAGTAAGGGGGACAAGAGATCATCTTAACAAACACAGAGTGAACATGCACTATATACCAAGCTCTGACAGAGAGCAAAACTTTCCAGCATATGAGCCAGCACTTCAGGCATACTCAGCATACTCGAAGACACAGCCTCGTAGGAATGAAGCTCCAAAGAAGAGGCCTTGTGCCTGATGAGCTGAGACACCCGTTGCTCTGGTGGCATGTGATCTGGGTCCTGGGGAACAGAGGGTTCTCTCAATAGATGGAAACGGGGAGGGCACTGCAGACAGAGAACCAGAAACGCATAGAGGAAGGTCAGGGAATGAATGTCAGTTGGCAAAATCAGTGGGAGAGAGACAGAACCCTCAGAGAGAGGCTTGTATGTCTTACCAGAGTGTAGACTTTCTTCGGTGAGGAAACTGGACCATTATAGCTCATATGCAGGGGAGGTGCCCACTGATCACAGGGGAGTCATCGGGATGGATGTTGCAGCCCCCACGGCTTTCAGTCTGTATTCTTCATTCGGTGGCCACACGATGAGATGTTGGATTTTAAAATGACAGCATATGCTCTCAATGGTTCTTGTCTGAGGACAGTCCCTGGGCTCAGCATTTCATGGAGCTGGGCTCCTGGGTCTGTTTGAGAGGCTCTAGTGGGAAAGTTTGAAAGGACCCCCATCTAGAAGGGTGGATGGCAGCAGAGGTGACCTTGGTCCTAACCTTCATCACTGTTGTGAACACCATTAAGTTCCCCTCAAGTCCCATTCAGCAGCCTCCTTTCTGACAAACATTTTGCTCTAGAATGCTCAGGATCAACCTATTTCAAATAACTAGGGAGAAGAAAAACCATTTTTTTTTTTTGGTTTTTTGAGACAGGGTCTCCCTGTAGTCCCAGCTGGCCTGGAACCGGCAATGTAGGAACCAGGCTGGTCTGGATCTCACAGAGATCTGCCTGTCTCTATCTCCCAAGTGCTGGGATTAAAGGTGTGCACCGAGAAATAGTTTTTTAAGGAACCAAAGAGTAAGCAGGTAAAGAGAGACCCACTCAACAGACAAAATCATCCATTCTAAAGAGGGAAAAAAAATCAAATCTTTCATAGTCTTATTGTATTCATTTAGGGAAGTCAAATGTGGTCTAAATGCTGTCTGTCCTTCATTCTCCCAACATTTGCTTTAGTTCTCCTTAAGAGTTCCTGGATCCCTTGGAGGAATAAAATAAGTCTGCATTAGATTGAGAACCGTTTCCTTCCTCTCCCCTCACTCTGATTTCTGAGACCGCACCAGCAGGCCTGGGGGAGGTACTCAGCGGCTTGTGGGCACCTCTGCCTTGCCACCAGCCGCCAGGGTCCCCCTGTGCCCCCCTTCCCGCTCTGTTCCCCATGAATGGCAGATTCCTCTGTCCGGGTCGGGTTTCCAATCACCATAGAAACAAACTGGAGGCAGTTTCATTAATCATTTAGAGCCCAAGAAGTCTAGGTCAGTCTGATTGCAGCATATAGGGTATCATCTCCGGGCCACATGGGACTCAGTCGATTTGAATTAAAAAAGATTAAGCTGCCCTGGGCTGCCTGGCCCCATCAGTTTAAGTTCTCATGTAACAGTGGTCTCTGGAGCCATATGGATTAGTGAGTGAAGCTATGCATTTATGTGACAGGATTCAGTGAAACGTTAGACGGCTGCAGGTGTCTGAGGGGGAAGAGGACAGGTATCACATACAGTTGTGTTTTTTTTTTTTTTTTTTTTTTTTTTAATACTTGTTGCTGCTCTTTTGAAACTGGAAACAATAACTCAGTTTTATTTCTCCAGTGACAGTTACTGCTCTTGCTGACCATGAAATGGTACATTTGTTACCCAGGGGTTTATGGTTCACAACGCAGTTGCCTATGTGGAGCTCAGAAATGGCCTCAGTCCTTATCATCTCCAGGGTGGCGGGTGAGAATGCTGACTTTTTTTTTTCTTCCTTTTCTATGGAGTGGTAAGAAATACCTCAAATAAATATTGATGACATTTTAGTTTTGCTTGAATCAAGATTTATGAGCCCCAGGAAATTGACTTGGAAGCAGCTACAAATCAATGTGGTTCTGAAAGAGTAGTGTAGGGATCCCTCCAAATGAGCCCCCCAGCCCGTCCAAAGTACCAACCTTATTTATGGGCCTCTCTGGGACTTCAAAGAAGTTCTGTAACTTAGGCCAGACTGTTTTATTGCTTCATGGAGCTAAGATGTTTCGGGGGGAAGATGCAGGTTACAGTGTGTCAAGCAGCTTCCCGTGGGTGGTGGGCAAGAGCTCTCTGCATAGTGAAGGATTGATCTAAAGCTTTTTATACTCTGGCTTTCTACAGATTCTTTCCTAAATCTTCTTGGCCTCCTTGGCATTGTCTGAGGTCCCAGGTGGTAAAGGCCCAAGTAGAAAGAACTTTTGTACTCTCTTCTTTTGACTTCTCTTTCTTGGGGCAACTGCCTTAAACTATCAAAATTACAGAAATCAATTACTGAGTTCCTTAGGGTATTTCCATGGACCCACCGGCCCCAGCGCAGTGCTTTGTCTCATTCCTCATTGAGACAGTGATGGGTCTGAGCTTTTTGCTATGAAAAGCATAGAGCAGAGACTATTCCAGAATCTATGGCCAAAGGGATAGCACAGGGGTTTGGACAAACTTAGACCTAGCACACTCAAGTTCTCAAACCGGCTGTGCACTGCCGCCTGGCTGGGCCACCCCGGCGGGCTGGGAGACTCGGGGGCAAGTCAGGTTGCTTTCTGGGTCTCTGTGTTCTCATCTCAAGAAATTTCACTAACTTTTTCTAGTTGTAAAGCTCTTCAGTCCCTTCTGACTTCTACGTACTTGATGGGCTCTCAAAAAGGAGAAGCTGGGCCCCAGCCTCCAGCGGCTGGTGTCAGGCGCGGTAGAGGAAGCATGAACATTGATTCCGACCCAGCCCCAGTTGGCATTTCCTTCCTTTCTTCCTCTAACCCCCCCACAGCATTGAGAGACAGCCTGCCACAGCAGCTCCCAGTGCCACTGCCTCCAACATCGCCATGCGGGAGCCTTCCCTCTCTGTGTGCTTGAGGCCATGCGGGGCTGTCAGAATTCCACTCTGCCGGATAGAGGGCTGAGATGCTAGATCAGAGTACTAGAAATGGCCAGAGCTTGTTTAGAGAATGAACATGAAACCTAGAAACGATGGAAGTTCTCAAGAGAAGGCATAAATGAGACCAGGAAAGCAATATAACTCACTGATTTATAGAGTTTTCTTGATTTTTTTTTCTACTCATGATCCCTTTTCACCCAAGAATCTTTTATGTGACCCCAGGCATATAGCTGTATAAAAATGGGACTATAAATAAAATATTTCTTGATTAAAAAAATGATAAAGAAACGTATTTTAAAATAAGTCTTTGGGAGCTAGAGAGATGGTTCAATGGTTAAGAGCACTGGCTGCTCTTGCAGAGGATGCAAGTTCGGTTCCCAGCATTCCCACGGTGGCTCACAACTATCTATAACTCCGGTGTCAGGGGATTCAATGCCCTCTTCTAGCCTCCTTGGACCTTACATGCATAAAACAAAAATAAATGAATGAAAGCAATTCCTTTGTATGGTTGTAATTTTACCATTTATTAACGGTGAAGACAGCCCTCCCCTCAGCTATGGCTGAGGTGCTCGGTTCTTCCGAGGAAGCTAAAGCTAAGGCAGGGTTGGGGTGAGCCCTCACTTTATCTAGTGACTAGCAACTAGCACCTAGCACCACTGCATGGCCTCTGCATCCAAGCTTGTCTACATCTACTCTGCCCTCATCCTGCATGACAACAAGGTCACCATGTTGGAGGGTAAGATCAATATTCTTATTAAAGCAGCTGGAATCAATGCGGAACCTCTTGGGCCTGGCTTGTTTGTAAAGGCCCTGGCCAGTGTCAACACTGGGAGCCTCATCCTTGATGTAGGGGCTGGTGGACCTGCTCTGGCAGCTGGTGCCGCTCCAGCAGGTGATTCTGTACCCTCTACTGCCCCAGCCCCAGCTGAAGAGAAGAAAGTGGAAGCCAAGAAAGAAGAATCAGAGGAGTCTGATGACGACATGGCTTCGATGCTTTGGACTAAACCTCTTGTTAACCTGCTAAATAAAAAGCTGGACCATTTGGTCTGGTAACTTGGGGGAAAAAAAGATGAAAACAATTTGCGTACTAATGAGGAAGATATGTTTGTTTATTTTTACATAAAGAATTAAATCTTGACTGAATGTTTGATACATCAGGTCACAGCATCTTCAATGTTTTTCAGAATTAATAGATCTTTTAATTTTGTAATCATCAATGCTGAGAAGACTGCTTCTCATAAAGATATATTGCAAAATGGCAGAAGTCTGTTTAGGACTTGTAATGGTTAATCTTGATTGTCAACTTCATGGAACTGGGAATGGGGTCTCTAGAAAGGTTTAACTGAGGAAGACTAATCCTGAGTGTGGTCAGTGCCATCCCTCAGGCTGGGGGTAGAGACCAAATGAAAAGAAGCAGATGAGCCAAGCACCAGCCTGCACAGCCCTCTGCTTCCCGGCTACGTGTACAACGTGAGCGGCCACCTCATGCTCCTGCTGCTGAGACTTGCGCTCCTCAAACCATGAGCCCAAATAAGCCCCTCCTTCCTTAAGTGGCTTTTTCCAGATCTTCTGTCACAGTAATGAGAAAAGTAACTCATTCAAGCTGCTAGAAATTCTATCCTCAGCTAATATTCATTTAACAATTTGTATGAAACTTGAGCAGTAATGTTTAGAATCAAGCATTTTAATACAACATAATTCAAAGGCAAATGAATGTAACACATGCTGAGGAATAACACTATGAAAATGTTCAAAATGTCTGTTTTCCTCCATTAAGTCACTGTATTTCCATAAGAGCAGAAAACTCTGTATACAGTAAAACACTGCAATTCATAACATGTAAGTGTTTTGAATCTGAGCCAAGATGTTTCTGGAAGCATTTGTGGGCATTCATAGTATAATAGCAAGCACAGAGTGAAGTGCATGCATTGTCTGTTCAGCACCAAGGCTGCAGTGAAGTCCTGCCATGCAACACAGGAAAACACTGCCAGAACACCTTGGACTCATTACACATTTGATTTTGAATTAATTTTCAGTTGTTGCCCATTTGTAACCCTTTTGCTCTCATCAAATTCTTCACTCAGTTCCATGATCCCATGGGGGCATGACCCACAGTTTCAGAAGCTCTTCAGAGTATAGGTGACAGTGCTTGATCTGTGGACTTCACTTGTGAGTTGTGACTTTGAACGATTCTTTTAATCACCACAAGCAGAAAAAGCCCAGTTGCTGAAGCCAGAGGTCCTAGTACTAGTCCTGATTCTCACTTGCATCTTAGTGCAAGCTTAGTCAAGTGACCTTATGTTTGTTCCTTCGGGGACCCACTTGAAGCTCTGGGAGAGCTTCATGGGGAAAGTCCTCAGCAATCCTCCTCCTCCAGGAAGTACCTCAACCAAAGAGAATGATTTACTAAAGATCAAGCATGGACAACCTGAATACTCCATGTGACTAGCAAAGAAGTCCCCTAGTACCAACTTGGAACAAATCTGCAAAGCTCTCTTGGTTCCAGAGTTCCCTGGGCAGGCAGTTGAGGCCTTTATTAGATTTGTATCCCAGTTCAATTTTCTCTCTTCCTAGTCCTCTTCTACCCCCTCCTTTGACCAGACATGAGTCCCCCAAAATATCCACTAACACACATCCTGCCTACTCATCACAAATCTCACTCTCAGACGTCCCTGCCCAGGAAACTTCAACTATGACATTGGTTCTGAGACCCAGCTCCCCTAAAACATGCAATTGGAGTGTATAGGACTGTGGTACATGGCAAATGAGACAATCTACCAAAAGCATCCAGCTCATTCCCTGGTATGAAGAAAGAGTACAGCAGACTAGCTGTGTGTTGGCCTACCGCAAACTCCTCATTTTGCAGATAAACTTGTCCTAATCTTGAAGAATGAACATGAATCCAAAGATAAGACATGAAGAAAATGTTAGAGATGCTAGTTCTCCCCGCTATTCTTTGGTCTTTCTTCAGTCATAACAGAACTTTGATTTTTAGCTGGACACATAGCCGTTCAGAATAAAAACCCTCCAGTGGTTCTAGAAGACAGACATGCTCAAGTGATTAGATATTAGGCAATTAGATATTTTCTAAACTGGCATATGTAACTTCCAGAAATTGTCCTAAAAAATAGGCAGCCTGCTCTCTCTTTCCCTCCTCCTTAATGAACTGTAGCAGATATCTCAGACCATAAGGTGATCTTCAAATTGGCAGCCAGACCCAATCCAGCAATGGGATAACAGGAACTTGCATCACCCAAACCAGCCCTGGACTGCCTCCAGACTACTACATGAGACACAAGCCACTGTCACTGTAGATCAGGAGCAAAGTCCCATGGAACAAGAACTTTCAAGTGGGAATAAAGACCAGGAGTGAAGACTCAAAGACCCAAATGAGTATGAGATAGTCACAAAATGGTGAAGAAATTGGCATCAATAATTATTGATGGTAATAATAATAATACTTTAGGTACAGATAGTGCCTTTTGTTCTTAAATTCCTTATTGCTCCATCCTTACAGCTCTGCAGCATAAGAAAGTCAGATGTAGTGGCATATGCCTGTAATCCCAGCACTTAGGAGGCTAAGTAAGGTAGGAGGATCATGAAACTGATGCAATCCTGGGCTACATAGGCAGACTGCTGCTAATATCTTCACACACAGGTAAGAGACATTTGTGACCTCCACTTTGCAAGTATTGGAATGGAGGCTTAGAGAGATGAAATGGCTTGCCCAAGTTCACATGAATAGAAAGAGTCAGGGTCAGAATCCAGGACGGATTTCTCCCATTTATGCCAGAGGTGAACCTTTGACAATTCACTCAAACCAATTCAGCTGATGTATTAGTTAATTTTCCTGTTGCTACTATCAAACGCCCGACAAAAAGCAATGTAAAGGAAACATTGTTTATTACGGCTCATGGTTGGGAGGAACGAAGTCTATCATGACAGAGAAAGCACGGTGGAGGGAGGGGTTGGTCCACGGTGCCGACCAGGAAATGAGGAAGGGGAGTGCCAGTACTCGCTTTCTCTCCTTTCCTTTCATTCAGTCTGGAGCCCCAGACCACGGTGGTGGAGTGCCGACAGTGTTTAAGGTGGGCCTTCCCCCTTCAGTCACTGCTCTCTAGAAATGCTCTCACACACACACCCTTCTGTGTGTCTCCCAGGTGATTCTAAGCCCAGTCACATTGACAGTGAAGATTAACCCTCCGTCATAGTTACTATGCTCTTACTATACTATACAAATATTCAGAGGTCCCACACAGGGGGGCAAAGGGGAGGGGTTCAGCTGCTCTCAGGACATCCTCCATCCCCTAATGGCCTTTATAGGCATTAGCTGAGCACCTGCAACATAATAGCCACCATGCCTTTCACACCAACTGCTTCTGCACGCACTGCTCTCTCTTCCCTTCCTATCAACTTTCTGTCCACATTTGTAGCTTCTTTTGCATCATACTGCTGCTGCCACAGTCTTTCCTAGTGGCTTTGGGAGGAAGGAGCTGCTTCTTTACCTACTATCCTCTATCACCTCACAAGACATATCTCTATAATACCGAATGAGAGGCAAAAAGGAACACTACATACTGATGGTTGAATCAGGAGTCCTTTATTAGCAGGAGATCAGAGAGGGAGCTAATGTCCAAAAGAACTCTTGACCCCAAGGAGAAGCAGGGCAGGGTTTATAAAGCTTAAAAGCACAATTACATCCTGTCAGGGGCAAAGCCAATAGCCATAGTTCTATCAGATCACCGTAGTTACACCAGATTAGGGGCAGGTCAGTTAACAAAGAGGTTTCCAGTTAATAAAAACTTCTGTTAGTAAAAACAAATTTCTCCAAATTGCAGAAACAATGGAGATGCAGCTATAGCTGGGTGAGAGGACGTGCTATCTGGACCTGCTACTTGGCTACCTGCAAGTTTCCCAGTATTATAGACAAAATGTACTCCCTGAAACTACCCGCATGAGAAGTTCTGCCTGACTGGCTGCGGTGGGAATGTCTGGGTAAAAACACGGGGTAAAGCAAAAGTCAATGAGAACAAAATGGTGTTTGTTTTGCCATTGCATCTCAGATGAATTTGTGCTTCTCAGACAGATCCAAGTTGACCCCAGAGAGAAGGAACTGATAGGTTCTGAAGGCATTCCCCAATTTTAGACCAAGAAAAGGAGACAATCTTCTTAGGATGGAATAAAGAAAAAGTAACTGCATTATTTTTGCAACAAATTATGTCACAGCAAATTATCACAAAATGGGTAATTTGCAGCAGAAATTTATTTCTAGAAAGTAGTTGTTCAAAACCAAGATGTTGGTAGGGTTGGTTCCATTTGAGTGCTCTTGGGGAGAGTCTGTGCTAGTTCCCTGCAACTGGAGGCTCCTAGCAGTCCTGGGCATTCCTAGGCTACAGCAGCTCATTCTGCTTCTCTTTTCATAAGCCCTTCTCCTATATCTTGATCTTTGTGTATAAATTTTCTCCTCTTAAAAGAACACTAAAAATTAGATTAATTCCCACGTTAAGCTAGTATGACCTTCATCTTGATTTGGTGGCATCTGTAAAGACCTTATCTCCAAATAAGGTAACCTTCTAAGGTGCCAAGGTTGAGGCTTCAACCCACACCAAAAACCAAGCAGAGGTTTTGCAGCCAGGAAGGCTAGTTTCTACCCTACTTGGTTTCATTATCCTTTGGATCTGGTATAACTGAAATCATCTCTCTAAGTTTCAGGTTCCTTGAAATGAATAAGCATAGGACACATGTGGAAAGCCTTAAATGAGAAAAACCATTATAAATACCTAGTCTTATTAATATGAACAGATATTTTCCCTTCTTCTCCAGCTGAGTACCAAGGAAAGAGTTGGGGGAGGTAGAGAGGAATAAAGATGCTCTAGTGGTGGAGAAGATACACTATGGAAGCTACTTCCTTGGTCAGCAAGATAAGAGTCATGGCCAAGGATTTTAATAAGTGACATGAAGGGGAACTTGAGGGACAGTGTGGGTCCAGAAAGGCTGGTTTCCTGTAGTTAAAACCAGAATGGGCTAGTTTTCTGCAGCTAAAACAAGCTGGTGAATTCAGCAAAATCCATGCCCAAAGTCCATAGAATCTACACAAGAAATTTAATAACTCTAAGACCCCTGAGGAAGAAGATGATGTCAGGACAAAGGGGAAAAACAACAAACTTTCAGAAAGGACAGGCCATGTTGAAGAACATGAGAGAATAGGATTGCTCAACATTGGGCCTGATCAAACGAGTTGGAGGAGCCTTTAGAACCAGAGTAGGATGTGCTACGACGTTCCAGATGCATCTTCCTCATACCCATGGTACAACTTCTCCCTGGGAGAGAGCCCAAGCTCTAGAACATCACTCAGTTTTCAGCCCAGAGTAAAAGTTATCCTCAAGTGTGTTAGCTCTCCATGTTGCCAGGGAAGCTAAATACTACGTGACCAGAAATCCTGAAGTGGTGATCAGATTCTAGGAGTGTTAGAGCAGGAAAAACAGGGCATGAGGTCAATGTGAAGATGCATGCCCGCTGGTGAAACTGTGCTAAATACTATGGGAAAGTAAAGCGTTCAGGGGATTTGAACAGAAGTTCCCAAGGATACCTTGTTCTGTCTCTGCATGAGTGGTGATCGCTCATCTTAAGAAGTCAGCCTTGTCCACACCCTGACCTACTTTCTCCCAAATCATCCCCTAATCTTTATCTCCCAACCCTTAAACCCTATACCTCTGTTCATATGACCTCTATCTCCCCTGGGTTGGGCCTCAGTGCCATCTCTGATTACCTACTCCAAGACCTGAACTCCATAGTCTGGGGTGCCCCTGGGACAACATTCATAAGTTCCATGAGAGCAAGGACCATGTCTCACCAACCTTCTCACCATACCCTCCCTCCTGCAGGGTTCACACTGTGTCTCCCATAATACGGTCAGTACTAGTAAATGTAACCACCCATTTCCACTTAACCCTACCCCTCCTCAAAAAAAGAAAACCAGGGCAGAATCAGAGCAGTATTTTCCACATATACTTAAATTGAGAGTGATGAGGAAAATGTAGAGAGGAAGGACAAGGTAGGAAAGGCATGGTTCAGGTGGAAGAGTTGGTCAGTTTTCCCAAGGTTCAATCTTGCACTGAGGTCTTCATATGAAATTTTTCCGTGTTATGATGCTTTGAATGAGGATTGTCCCCCATAGGCTTTCAATACTTAGCCCCAGTTTGTGGAGCTGTTTGGAGAGGGTCATGGAACTCTTAGGAGGTATGACCATGCTGGAGGAGGCACGTCACTGCCTCTTGAAGTTTTTTCCACTTGCAGTTTCTCTCTCTCTCTCTCTCTCTCTCTCTCTCTCTCTCTCTCTCTCTCTCTCTCTCTCTCTCCTGTACCTGTTTGAAGATGTGAGCACTCAGCTTTCCTGCCAGAGGGTAGGCTGTTGCTATGAAGAACCTGATCATGCTGGTTTTTGGAGGAATGTGGGAGGCTTTGAAAGATTGAACTAGAAAAGTAGTTGAATGCTGTAAGCAGAGCTTAACAGGCCATTCTAGCAGGGACCTAGAATAAGGTAGTACTGACAGCAATGTAGTTCCAAAGGGAAAGAAGGACTTAAACAGCAAGTGGGATATTTTGGCAAGGACTCTGGCAACCTTTGGCCTATGAACTTGCTTGAGGCCAAATTAAGAAGTAATGGAATAATTTATTTAGCAAAGGAAATTTCAAGACAAACTAAGGTTGAATCTGTAGTGTGGTTATCTGTGGCAAATGCTATGCAGAGCTACAATGACAAAGAACAAGTGGGGCAGAAAGAAACACAAAACATACAGTTTGAAAAGAAAAAGAGTTGGCTAAAATAGTTCAATAATCTAGCAGTCATTGCAGCCAAGGTGTGTCCTGGAAGAGAGGCTCTCTTTGATAAGATGAATGACATTAAGGAGAGGCTTCTAGATTTGTACTTGAACAGTGGAAAGAATACCCTTGGTCAAGATCCCACCAAAATAAGATTCCAATTTGTGAAAGGAAAAGGCTTAAGGAGGTTTTTTCTCCTAGAAAAATCACTACAAAAGGAACTACAAATGTGGATGAAGAGGGCCAAGGTCCATCTCAAGCTGATAGCCTAACCTGGCTGTGCTTTCACATGAAGCTAGGTTAGAGGCACAAAAGATACAAAGGGAAGGTCCTTAATTCTTCCTCTTCAGAGAGCCTAAAGCCAAGCAGCATATGGCAGGGGAGTCCCTGTGAGAAGACGGCACTGAGAGGCCAAAAAGCCTTGAGAAGCTATATTGTGTGAAGCTGTGAAGGTCAATCCTGGGTTACAGTGGAGATCCCTAGATGTTGGAAATACCAGAGCCATGAGACATCTGCCAAAGAGAGCTGTATACAGGGAGTGGTACCTGCCCAAGAGAGAGATGCATGTTGCAGTCAGCAAAGTTGGAGGGGCTGAGCCATCTTTGGATCTAAAGTCCCAGATGTCAGACATGGAGTTACGGGATTTGTATTTGTCCTGCTGGTTTTCTGCCTTGTTTTGGTCTGCTATTTCCCCATTATGCCCCCCATTCCTCTCTTTTGGAATGAAAATGTGTATTCTGTGCCATGGTGTGTTGGAAATATGTAATGTACTTTTTGCTTTGCAAGGGGTTACAGTTAAGAGAGTGCCTTGAGTCTCAGAAAAGACTTTGGACACTAGACTTTTGAACAATGTTGAGGCTGAAAGATTGTGGGGACTTTTAAAGTCATATTAAATGTGTGTTGCATTACAGTATGGTCATGAGTCTATGGGGACCAAGGAGTAGAATGTGGTGGTTTGAATGAGAATTGCCCCCTTAAAGGCCCAAAGTATGTGAATACTTGGCCCCAGTTGGTGGTGCTGTTTGCAGAGGTTTAGGAGGCACAGCCTCAGTGGAGGAAGCACATCATTGGGGCAGGCTCTGAGAGTATATAACCTTGCCTACTGCCAGTTGAACTCTCTTTGCTCCCTGTGCCTGTCTGAAGATGTCAGTTTTCAGCTTTCTGCTTCTACCACTCCTGTCATACTTCCATGATGGACTCTTAAGCCTCAAATTCCTTCTTCTGTAAGTTGCCTTGGTCATGGTGTTTTAATTACAAGAATGTAACTAATACATATCTAATGACACATGTCTTAGTCTGTTTTCTGATACTATAATAAAGTATCTGAGAGTGATAATTTATAATGAACATAAATGTATTGGCTTATAGTTCTGGAAACTGGGGAGTCTATTATGAAGATATCAATCGGTTTGGAGATTTCAGTTCTAAGAGGGTACCTTATGTTTTCATCACAGAAGAATGGGAAAGCACAGAGGCAAAGGGGAGTCAAGTTCAATCTTTTATGACCGTATTAATCCCACCCATGGTGACAACTCCCCCATGGTCTAATCCCTCTAGGTTCTTCAGCATGTGGAGCATGTTTAAGGGATGACAGGGGTTGTGGGGAGAGTTCTTGGGGAAACTGGGAGATTATCTGGAGGACAGGGCCACAAAGAACACTTCTCAAGCCCCTGTGTTCTCTGTCCAGACCCTGACCAACAAAAGCTCTAGATTTCATTCCCAGGCTGGCATGGCGTTGTGAGAATGGGAAGCCCTCAGAGGTCATCCAAGTGAGAAACAGTCCCCACTTGTTCTTGATGGCTTTCTGGGACACAGGCTTGTGCTGCTCAGTGCTCTTCAGAAGTCTTTTTCGCATTTGGCCACGCTGCCTCCATGTCCACCTAACCCATCCCTATTCTCTTTTTGAACACAGACCACATGTGGCTGATCCACCTCATCACTGCAGACCTCCAACTAGTCTCCCTGTATTTCACCTGCTTCTCCTGTCTCTAGCAGCATAAGAAATTCAGAGTCCAAAGACTAAGTTCTTTACTCCCAGCCTATGTAAAGGGAGCACATTACAGGATATGGTCTTGGGAAATTTATTTCCCTTTCATATATATGTAAAACAAAGATAAGAAAAGAGCCTAGCTCCTAGAATTGACATGAAGATTACATGAGATAGCACACAGAAAGCCCATAGCACAATGCAGGGCACACAGTGAGGTTAGTCTCCAGGTAGGTTTTAACAACGTGGGTAAATAGAATCATAGCACACATCCTTTTATTCTTTTTCTTTCACCCTCTTAGTGGGAACATTTCCCTATATCATTAAATATTCCTCAGAGCATTTTTAACGGCTGTAATATTTCAACTCAAGAGTTATGGTCATTTATTTAACCACTCTCAGTGGGATTACTTCTATAAACTATTTTCTTAGACCCCAGCTCCCAGGTCAGAGCCACAAGGCAGAGCGATGAGTTGGGTGCTCTTTAAGAGCTACTGACCCTCCCCTCCCACCCCCCAGTCATCCATTACCCTCCCACCCTGCCTGCCTCCCTCCATCTTCAGCTGGAATCAATTGCTTGCCCTTCCTGGCCTTTCCTCCTGCTCTACAACATCAATCAACCAACAGCCATCACCGTGTGCCCAAACCTGTGCCAGCAATACAAGGTGCCTGAAAGAAGAGTGGTCACCCTACCTTCAAGAACTGACTGCTAGAGGTGAAAAGATGACTCGATCATTAAGAGCGCTTGCTGTTCTCACAGAGGTCCTGGGTTTGTTTCCAGTACCCACACAGCGGCTAACAACAACTTGTAACTCCAGTTCCAGGGGATCCAACACCCTCTTCTGGTCTCCACAGGCTCCTGCATGCACAGGGTGTACATAAACCCATTCAAGTTCACACATGTAGATATAAATAAAAATAAATAGATCTTTATAGAAAGAACTGGCTTTTCTTTAGGAGGAGGCAAGCTCTATGCATATCAGACAAGTAAATAACTTGGGGAGTGTTAATGGAACTGGTGTTCCCTGGAGCAACGGAGGAGAGAGGCCAAGAAGGTGCGCCAGTCAGCAGGGAGCAAGGTGCACCGAGGCTTATGGCGCGGGAGCCAGGAGTGGGGGAGGGGTTGGGTGGAGAGGTGGTTAGGAAAAAGTGCAGCTGTGAGCCCTTGTGGGGTCACAGTCCTGCTGGGGTTGAGCTGGTGGGGCCTGAGGGACTGAGGGGCCCAAGCTCAGAACGAATGCCCCCAGTGGCTAGGGGCAATCATTTCAAAATGAAGGTAATGATCCAATTAGTGGTTATCCATCAAGTTCAGTTATCTTTCCTTGGGCTGGAGAGAGGAGAAGCTGAGTAAACACGTGCCTTCGACTGTGACATAAAACCAGACTCCCTCGTGCTGGAAAATGAGTTCAAGATGTGGGCTGAGCCACCTCTCTGGGCCTGCAGGTTAGTGACTGTGACTGGTTCTTCTGAGATGGAGGCACAGCCCCTCCTCCACCTCTGTGAGACTAGGGAAAGGCCAGGCATCAGAGAGACTGGGAAGTTTCTTACAACACAGCCAGAGTCAGACCAGAGTCCTACCACAAACTTACATTCACTTAGTCCTAGTAGAAACTTCCATTTCGGACTTCTCGAAGCCCTAGTGGGCCTGCCCAGCTCAACCTCTCCTCCGCACATTCACTGTCTGGGCCAAACATTTCCATATCCCTGTGTCAGTCTTCAGCCTCCTTATTTGACTCTAAGCCCCTGGAGGACAAGGGCTTTCTGTGTCTTTGAGTGGAAAGCAGCACAGAGGAGTCACATATTCCAAATGTCCACTTGATTTTTAAATTTATTTATTTACTTAGGTTTTTTTTTTTTTTTAAGACTTGTTCATTTGTATTTTATGTGTCATGAATGCTTTACCTGCTACTCTATATGTATACCACATGTGAGCCTGTTGCCCAAAGAGGCCAGAAGAGGGTGTTGGATCCCTGGTGCTAGAGTTACAGATGGCTATAAGCTACCATGTGGGTGCTGGGAACTGAACCCAGGTCCTTTACAAGAACAGCAAGTATGTTTAACCACTGAGCTCTCAAATCCCATATTTTGAGCCTTGTTGATCCAGGGTCTTATGTAGCTCGGACTGACCTGGAACTCACTAGACAGCAGAGGATGACTTTGAACTCCTAATCCTCCTGCTTCAGCCTCCCAAATGATTGGATTATAAGCATGTGCCACCACATCTGGCTTCCAAATGCCTACTTTAAAATGAAGAAACTGAGGTCAGAAGATGGCAAATAATTGGCTTAAGATCACACTGTTGGTTAACACTTTATTCAGTACCAGACCAAGTCTCCAGGCTCAACAGAGGGTTGTTGCAGGCTCCTAACTGCCAGGTACTGTGAACACAAGTCCTCCGAGTAGCTCACATACTGTGACAAGATGTGGGTAGTCAGCTAACTGACTATGAAGCCCAGCACATGATGAAACATGCTGAGGAGAAAAACCCCGACAGGAAAAGAGAGTTGGTAGGAAAGGAGGGTGGGGAGGCGTTTGGAAACCACAGCTGAGAAGGTTTCTAGAAAGATGGCGCCTAGACAGCACTTGGAGGAAGTGAGGAGTGAATGATGTGGCCTTGTGCAGACTGAAAACCTCAGGTGCAAAATGTCTTAGACAAGAGACCGCCTGACAAGTTGCAGATGTAGCAAGGAGGTCAGCGTGGCCTCAGCAGAGGTCAAGGAGGGGACACAAGGCATGGGTCGTCATAGGGTGCAGAGATATATAGACTCTTACTGTTGTAAGGACCGGGTTTTTCTCTGCGTATAATAGTCATTCCAAGTTCAGAAGCCAAAAATGATTTCATCTAACTTAAGTTTTAAAGCAGTGACCCCAGTTATTCCTCCATGCACACAGCATTTCACAGATGGTAAAGCAAACACTAGCAGCCATCATTATGGTACGGCCCATGAGGAGGTATACCTGAACAGAGTTGACCTGGAGAAGCGAGCCTGCATACAGAGATCACAAGAAGGAAGACCCAAGATCTACCTGTTTCTAAGTCCAGAGAGACTTGAGGCTGAGATCCTTCAAGGGACCTGAAATCCATGTGGAAAAAAAAAAAACAAATCAAGCATCCATCCTCCTGAAAGGATGGGGTGTAGGTGTAGGACCTCAGGCTGAGCTGAAGAACACTTTGTGAGTGAAGATTCTCACATGCAGAGAACTTCAAATCTCTTTCACTGAAAAAGAAGTCCATTTATCCTCATCTTCCTCAGATAAGAGTCCCAACCATCACTCAGCCATTCGTAAGTCCCTTCATCCGGGCCCTGAAACTGTTAGCTTCCAGATTAGAAATGACCTCCAGTTTCTTTATCCTTACTTTATAGTGCCCCCAACTCAGGCTACTGCAAAAAGACATTATAGGATTGTCCAATACCTTCACATAGTCCCCATTTGGAATCTCACTCTGCCATTTGCACTTGCCAACCCCCACGGTGTTCCTGGCTACCTCAGAAAGCTGTTCTTCAAGGCACAGCTCCTGCCACACACTGACCTTCTTCAGCTTTGCCAGATCTCCCCAATTCACCTGGCTCCTCTGGGCAGCTAACATTTTAGGGGCCAATGAATAAGATGCTGCTCTTGGCTCCCAACCTGAAAAGGACAGAGGATGACATTGCTGCGGCAAGACCATGCCTGGCTCTACCAGAACACTACCAGCTGCTCTACATTCTTTGACTGGGACTACAGGACCTTTCTTCTCATCATGGAACAACAAGATGCTTTTTCCTTCCTAGAACCAACATATCTGGACACTGCTAGTCCCAAGAGCTCTGAGAGATGCAGATCCTAGGCCCAGCATGGAGTCTTGCCCAATTCTGTAGTAGTACTGACTGAGGCACAGGCTCACTCGCTGTGTGCAGACATTTCCTGGAGAGTTCACTGCTTCTTCCTCTGGATCTAAGCTAATACTCAGTGACCACAGATGGCTCCTTCTGCTGTAGGGGTGTGGATCTATTTTTAAATGGACCAGTTTCCCTGGCTGCTCATTTTACACTCAGCTCATAATGCTTGGACTATCTGCAAATCAATTGTAATATACTTTACCCAATCATACAATTTCCATTTCCTTGGGCTTCTTCTCTCTTCTTCCCCCTATTTCTACCTAGGAAAATCTACCATGGGCCTCAAAGGTGAATACCAGCTGCCCCCCGAATGCCATGTGACATTTAGCAAGTGGTGTAACTATTCTGAGCCCAGATCCTCTATCTGTAAGAGAGAAAAAAAAATGGCGAGGGCTCCCAGGTGTTCTTATTCGGATTGGTTAGAATGAGGGCAGGCTCTGTGCCCACTCCCGAGCAGGCCATCTGCTGAGTGGTAGTGTTTACTAGTATTGTTGCATGATCCTATTGGAAGAGTCACTCCTTCCATTGGTGTCTCTCATGGCTTCATCTGAAAATCTGCATATCCTTTTCATTTGTATTTTCCTTATAAAACTTCTCACTAGGGGAGCCAGGGAAAAAAGGGAGGTAGAAAATACATTTTAAGTAGAAAAAAGTTATTAAATAATAATCTAATAATTGAGCAAATGGGTATCATCTCCTATGGTAACATAATTAGGGAAGGGACTGCTTCAATCTCAGGAAAATGGTGCTGTGGTTAATTAATTATGTCTGCCACTGCTGACAATCCCATACACAGTATTTACCTGATAGAATAAACTACAGGTATATAGGATACTGTTAACCATCTGGGACTCTCAGAGTTGCTTGTTCAAAATGCCTAATATCATAAAAAAATTGCCATGTATATACAGGTGTGAGATTTTTATTTACTTTTTTGTTTTACTGTTTCTTTTTGTTTGAATTTTGTGAGGTTTTCTTCTTCTTGTTTGTTTTTGGTTGGGGGGTGTTGTTTTTCAGTTTTTGGCCTTTTGAAACAGGACCTCACTCTGTAGGCTCAGCTGGCTTTGAACTCACTGCAGTCCTCCTGTCTCAGCCTCCCAAGTGTTGGAATTACAGATGTGAGCCACCTTGCAGGACCTCATTTAACTATTTATTTAAATACTTAAAGCTTTGCCTGTAAGAATAAGAGAGTAGTTAACTGTACAGTTCTTGTGTTGGTTGGTTTCCTATATTGTAGAAAATGTCAAAGACAGCCAACCTACAAAGAGAAAAAAGTTATTTGGGCTCCAGGTTCTGGATGTTTCAATTAATTTATGATCAGTTGGCCTCGTCTTCAGCCTTTGGCGAGGCATCAGGTCATGGTGGCAGAATGTGATAGAACAAAACTTCTTGCTTATTTCATGGCCAGGAAGAAGAAAAAGAAAAAGGAAGGGCTAAGGAGTCTCACAATACCCTGTCAAGCACAGCTTCAGTGGCCTAAACACCTCCTCGAGGCCCCACCTCCTAATAGCCCACTAAAGCCCAATGGCATTTCTTTTGGGAACCAAGCCATTAACACCCAGGCCTTCAGAGAACATTCAAAAATCCAATCCATAAAACTTCGCAAATGTACAGTTCCTTTCTATACTTTGCTTCCTTCTCAAAAAGAACATTCTCAAAGAATGTTCTAAAGAAACATGTCTCAGAAGAGTATTTACTGTGCACTCAGAAAAATCAAGTTGGTCTGCAGAGATTTCTCAGTGGGTAAATCGCTTGCCATGCAATTGTGAGGACTTGAGTTCAGATCCGCAGAACCCACATAAAGCTGGGTGCAGTGGCTTATTACTTATTACTAGAATCTGTAATTCTAGTGCTTCTACAACGAGATGAGAAGCAGAGACAGGAGAATCTCCAGAAGTTCACAGCCAGGTAGTCTGGCACATGCCACAGCTAACAACTCTTAAAGAGAGCCTAGCCTGCCTTAGAGGTAGAAGGGGAGGGCAGCCCAAGATTGTGCTTAAGCACAAGTGGTATACTCATGTTCCCCAGCTCCCAAAGAAAAGACAAGTGTAAGTAAAAACACATGAAACAAACAAAGCATAGGTGGTGCTTCTAAAGGGAGATCTTCTAATGGAGAAGGACTCCCCACTCAGAATGTGAAGCACCCAACATTGTGGCCTGGAGAAGTCTAATGTCTGGGTTCTCCAACAAGAGAGGACTCAGTATCTCCTACGGCTGCTTATCAAGGGGGCAGGAAAGGTGCAGGACATTAGTAAGAGAGTTCCTTGTCTCTAGATTCAGTTCCCCTTGGGTGTTCAAGATTATCTAGAGGCCAGTCTGATACAGGGAGCTTGCCCACACTTGCCTCTCTCTACGCACCACTGGGAGCTTACCAGCCACTTCATTTACAGGGTCATTGGTCGTCTCGATGACCTGAGCTAGAGAACATCATTTCAATTACCTTAAGGACTGGGGTTTCATTAGGCGGACTACAAGGGGCAAGAGCTAAGGCTTGCATCCAAGGCTGACTCCAAACCCTTACTTAATGTCACACCATTGATGCTCTAGGTCATTCTACATATGGTACAGAGTGATTTGAACAAAATCATGCTTCAACTCTGGAATAGAGTAACTGTTGAAGTTGGACCCTCTTTGATCTGCTGGGGTTTTGTTCCTGAGAGTTGCTTCCCCAGGTCTCTGAGAAGACCCTGACTCTGGCAGTTCCTCATTACCACATGGAAGAGGCTCTGCTCTCAAGGGGATGTTTCTGAGGAATATTTTAATAGCTCTATCCGTAGCCAGCCTGCCACAGCCCTTAGCAGTTCGCTGCCCACAAGGAGGGAACCCTGAGGAGCCTCTAATCGGCCAGCCCTCACTTGTTGCTTGTCTGTTGGTATGCAACCTCTGCAGGGTCCAACCATATTAAATTGCTTCAAGCAGCCTAAAAAATAAAGACAATTGCAATGCCATAAGGAATAACATCTCCCCAACCATAAATAAATTAGGGCTCTAATTCTATCAAGGCCTGTGGGTGACATCACACACTGAGAGCCAAGCTTAGAAGTGCTGTTTGAAGCACCACAAATCTGAGATGGAATTACCATCTTAATTTATTTACATCTTATGGTGACTGTGTTGCTGTGATAGAAGATTTCTGAAAAGCCTGGTCCCTCCAGATTATGACCTCATGTTCTGCTCTTCTCAGCCCCGCCCCAACCTTCTCTCCCTCAACCCCCTGCCAGAACTCTCTCTCTTTTCTTTCCTTCTTTCTTCTTTTCTTTCTTTCAGTCATTAATTAATTCCTTCCTTCCCTCTTTCTCTCTCTTTTTCTCTTTCCTTTTTTCTTTCCTCTTACACCCTTGAGCCTGTATTTCTCTCAATGCATCTTATTTTCTCCATGTTCCTAGAATAGAAAGACAGAAACTTCTAGTTTTGAGAGGAGCTGGCAAGTTACAGAGGGAACAGGTCTGTGTGCGGTGGGGGAGGTACAGAAGAGCGAGCCTCTCCTACACCGTGATTTGTTGCTCTGCCCCAGGCCATTCATCCAGGGCCTCTCTGGAGACATATAGCTTTTCCTTGCTTAAAATTTCAACTTAATTAAATCCACTAGGTGTGTTCTTGGATGTCAACCATATCCAAGACAACGTGGGGCAGTCAGACCCATATGGAACCAAGGAATTTTAGGCAGCCATGCCTTTGGCAGTCGAGTTGGTTCAAGTCCTCATTTTACAAATGAGGGGACCCAAAGCCCAGAGAAATGAAGTATTTTTTTTAAGATCACATAGCTAATTCATGGCATAGCCAAATCTAGACTACACAAAATGCAGAAAGTGTTAACACGGTTTGCCAAGACTTTGGAACTTAGAGAAATAAGACAGATACCTTCAGAAGAGCTAAGCGCATGGCAATGTTGTGTTCAGTTACAAAAACAGATTCAGCCCGGCATGGGGTTGCACACCTTGTAGTCCCAGTGCTCAGGAGAAAGAGAGAGGCTGATCTCTGTTAAGTTCTAGGCCAACCTGGTCTACATAGGGAATTCCAGTCCAGCTGGGGTTACAGGTGATACTGTCTCAAAAAACAAGCAGAAAACCTGAATTCAGGGAAGGAGGAGAGAGACACTGGCTGGTAAGTGTAGGCAATTCTCAGAGAAGGGAGTGCTGGTGGAGCTGGATGCAGACCAAAGCTGGGATCCTGCTTGGCAGGGCATGAAGGAAAGCAACACGGGCGGAAAAACAGCCCCAGCAGAGGCCTGAGAACGGGCACAGCCTGGCCGCGGAAGGTCATTGGACTGCAGGGGGAAAGAGGGCCAGAGTCTCCACGTCAGTATCTCACACTGAGGTCAGCTGAAGGGGCTGAGAATTCTTGGATAGAAAGCAATGAGTACAGGCATGTTTTCAAACCCAGTTTCTCAAGCTGTGGTCTGGGGGACACTAAGACAGTCTTACTCACCTGAGACTGAACCAGACCCCCAGGTAACCAACCAGAACACTGAGATTTGAGAAGCCATGCTTAGAGTAACCTAGTCTAGTATGAATGCCACTTCCAGATTGTTCCAGGGTTGACCACAGGGACTGTTATTTTTCCTGACCAAGAATGACTTCTTAGTAACTACCATTATACTCAGAAATTCTTGCAAAGTGAGATAAACACATAATTTCCAATAGAACGAAGTGTACAGGAATACTGACAGTTAACGAAGATCACAGTATTAGATTTTGTGAACACAAAGACTTAATCGTTTCCATCTTGGCAATTCTCTTGTTAAATTTTGGTACCTGGGAACTTTCTTCCAATCATCAGGCATGCTCCTGAAGTCTTAAATAGATCTTGAGCCTTGGTAACTAGTGGATAAAACAGGACATGGTAGATCTTGCAGCAGCAGAGAATCCCTGCACAGCTAAGGGCAGCTTCATGGGGAAGATGATGAAACCTCAGCAGAGGAAACTGAGTCCCTGCCTCATACAGGAGCCCTACCAGAACCTGGACTCTGACCCATTTTGGTTAGGAAGGTACACTTCCTCTTCTCCAGGGACCACATAAATCTCGAAGATCCCGGTTGTTGCCCAAGGCCAACTGACATACAGAACCAGTATTGGCTGAATTTCCCAGCAACCCATCCAATGGGGCTTAGGATAAGAAGGTGATTTAAAGAAAAGACCTAAAGTGATGTATGTGTGTATGCCTGAATTGGTAGTCCAAGATGAACATTTTATGTATTAAAAAAAATTCTCCACTCAAGTCCTCCACTAAAGAGAAAGAGAGTATGCACACGAATGTGCTAGAGGTGAGCCTGAAGCTGTGGAGCCAAAACAGCCTTTGAGCTTTCCTGCCTCAACTTAGACAGAGATTGTCATGGAGCTCAGTGCCCATCCTCCCATTCAACCACAAAATGTGTAGCCTGCCTGGGTCTCTCCTTCCTCTCCCCATGGCTACCTTGAAGCTTTTGGTTCAGACTCTCAAAGGCTGAAATTCACCCTGGCCCCTCTGTTAAAGCTGGCATTGCTTTAGTCTTCAGAGAACCACTTCTCAGGGAGGCATTAGCACAGGAGTCAATCTGTCTCTCTCTCTTCGTGGACCATCTGTGCTGAGGACTTTGCGAAACTCAGAGACCTGCCCCAGGCTAGCCCTCACATGGCCACCTTCTTTGAAGCTCTGGGTTGCTACTGTGTCCCTTTCAACACAAAGGGATTTTCCAGTAAGCAAATGTCCCACGGTGGTGGGAACTTTGCTGGGAACCTCCTTACTTCATTTGATCTTTTTAGAAACTGAGATTAAATTCACACCCCATAGAACCCATCCTTTGAACGTGTCCTTACCAATAGTTTTTCTATATTCACAGAGTTTTGCCACCATCACCCATGATCTAATTGCAGGACATTTTCCTCACCCTAAAAAGAAATCCCCACACCCATTTGGTGTTACTTCACATTCCCCTCTTCCTCTACCCCCCTGGGAATCACAAATCTGTTTTCTGTCTCTGTGAATTAGCCTATTCTGGACCTTTCGTAGAAATGGAATCACACAATACGAATCCTCTCTGACTGTCTTCTCTTTTCTCTTGCCACAAGCAGACTTCTTTATCTACTGATATTTGCATGAAATTCTTGAAATTCTCTTAAGGACACTACTGGTTTTTCTCTTGTCCTGTGCTCCTTGGGAGACTGATCCAGAGACCACATCCTTTTTGGTAGTTAGGTTTACTGAGGCGGCTGTGTCAATGCACCAGAACACATTCTATGGTGGGCTGTGGTCAAGTACCATGCCTATGGTGCAAAAATGAGCCACTGTCACAGAAATCAGTGTTTCTCACCATGTCCCAGCTAGCATGGCATTTCGTACATAGCATTTTCATGGGCTTCACAGTCTACAAAAAGCCTTCTTAACTGACCAACACACTTGAGTGGGGAGAATGGGTAAACCGCTCTCTGAAAGTCATGCAGGTGCAAGCTGGCTAAGGCAGGGTTTCCAGTTCAGGCCTCGGCCTCCAGTGCTTTCCCCAGCAGCTTTCACTTGATGATCTGACTGGTGGAGGTGCTTACCCTCCAGTCTTCTCCCCTGAAAGTTTCTCCCTCAGAAAATCATTCTAGAGGAAACAGTCAGTGGTGAGCCGACCACCGGAGTTGCCTTCCCATGCTCTCTCTGGCCGAGCTGCTCCCCTTCTACATCCTGCGAGTGTCCCAGTGGTCCTAATAACATTTACAATGACTATTTCCAAACTTACTGAACGTGCAATTGTCATGGAGCAAGTGTTGGTCCCCTACCTCTCCAAATTCATATGTTGAAACCTAACTCCTAGTGTGATAATATTTGGAGACAGAGTTTTGGGAGGTGACCAGGGTTAAATTGGAGCTTGAAGATAGGTCCTCATAGTGGAATTAATTGCCTTGTAAGGAGAGAATAGGTTGCTTGTTGGTTTCTCCAAGAAGCCAGCTTTCTCCAAGCCATGAGGAGAGGCTCACCAGGATCTAAAACATCCAGCCCTTGATCTCACACTGCCAATGCCCAAAACAGTGGGAAATAACCCTTTACTATCTGTCACCCGGTCTATACTCTGTTATTGTTTCCCTAACAGATGAAGACAATAATGTTAAGAAAATCACTGAACTGGGCTAGAGAGATGGCTCAGTAGGTAAAGTGTTTGTCTTGTAAGCAAGGACCTGAGTTCAATCCCCAGCACCCACATAAAAAGTCAGGAACGGTGGTGCGCACTTGAAATCCCAGCAACAGGGACACAGAGACAAGTGTATCCCCGGGGCTCAATGGCCATCCAGACTCGTGTATTTAGTGATCTTTAGACCAATGAAGAGATCCTGTCTTAAAAAAAGAAAAGGTGGATGAGGAATAAAACCTGAGGTCCTCTGGCCTCCACATTTGTGCGACCACACACATGTACATACAAACATACATACATGTGTGTGCACATACACTCACACTCAAAGATTAATTAACCACTTGTTTTTTTCCTAAGTGACCATTAATGCATATTTCTAAGAATGTTAGGATAGTACATGGAACATAATGTGTTATTTGTAAGTATTTATATTTTTCAAGCTCCTAATTTAAAACACTATTTATTTACGTGTGTCATGTTTCATACAAAATAAATGTTTGCCAATATTGGAAGAACAAAGGAAAGAATGAAGAAGAGAAAAAGTGTGTTTGGTCTTAACCAAACAGCCAAGAAGCGATGAGAAAGGAAAAGGCAAAGGGAAGAAGGAAAAGAAGAAAAGGAAACACCTTGCAGTATCTGTGAAAGACAGAATAAAGAGTGACGTGTAACTAAGTTTTCATCTGCTTTTAAAATATCCATGGGGCCCTTCAGCTGGCTCAAAAGGTAAAGCACCTGCCACCAGGTCAGAAGGCCTGATTTCAATACCCAGAATCCATATAGTGGAAGGAGAGAACCAACTCCCAAAAGCTGTCCTGCGACCTTCATGTGTATGCCATGTAGTATGCATGCCCCCACACAACATAAAAGTAATTAATTAATTAATTAAAGTTTAAAACTACTCTTACACACACCAAGCGATAGCTCCAGCAGTTCAGATAAGACAAATTCATTGACAGGTCATGAAATTCACTTGAAGTTGTGAATAGAAAGACTAGATCAGCCTGGTGCAGGTACTGGAGAAGCAGTACGCAGCCTTTTAAAAATTCATTCTTACCTCCAACCCCATAGTTACGCTTGATTACCTCAACTGACATTTTATTAGGTTCTCATTTCGGCATCCTGAGGGCCTGGCTTCTTTCACCCTCTGAATAGACTAGGTGTCAAGTTCTCAGCTGGTTCTGTCTTCTTTTTCTCTCCCCGTGTCTTCTTAGTGGCAACTGATGTTCCCACTTGTAAACCTCACAGAGTTTCCTCACATTAGTATGAGCTTCATCTGTTCGTTTCTTTCCAGCTGCTCCATCCGCATACTCCCGACATCAGGAAGTGCTCTCATTCAACTGAGGGTGCATGTTGGGATATGGGAAGGTGATACCAGAGAGTCCAGCCAGGAGGTTCCTTCTCTTGACCATTCCTGTACTTGCTTGACTTTTCTGGTTCCCAGCATGGCAGTGCGGAACAGCACTAGATGACCGCTCTCTGGTGGCATAGTAGCCTTTAAATAGCCATGTATTAGACTGAGTGCCCCAGAGGAGAGACTGGGTCAGAGGAAGGTGGGTGAATCAAGGGCAACTATCTAAAAGATGAGATGCACCTGTTAGAGTTTCTTCCCAAAGCATTTGAATCAAGAAATCCCAAGTGATGGATGTCATTAGCAATAACGACTGTGATATATAATGGAACTGAGTCCGGTAGAGACAATCACATGGTGACAAGGGGCCCTGAACACATCACCCATTGTAAGCCTGTGTGTGTGTGCTTTCTTATACCTCCATCCCGGTTGGCTCTCAACAGTTTGGTAATAAAACAGCAGATTAACTGCAGGACCAGAATGTTTACAGACTAGGATTCCCTCATGACTAGGCCACGATGGTTGAAAAAAAAAGACAAGAGAAAATTGTTACTGAGGAAAGTCCTCATAAAATGCCCCCTGGTAAGCCCCCAGAATCACCTCAGGTATCAACCTGTCAAAGCAGGATTTCAGTCCCACTAGTTTTGCTATGCAGCAAAACTTCTAATAAGTAAGTTATGTTGATGGTAGCATAGGTTACTTTGTAGAAATGTGAAGGTCATGATTGCTAGAAACACTGACTAGGTCTTGGGCTGGCTCAGCGGATAAAAGCACTAGCCACACAAACCTGATAATCTAAGCTCTATTCCCAGAACCCACATAAAAAGCCAGTCCTAGCACTCCTGCAGTGAGATGGGAGGCACACGGGAGAACTGGAAGCTCTGGCCTAGAAAACATAGCACAGCAGAGGAAAAAAAAGCAAAACCTTGACTCAATAAAATGGAAGACAGAACCAACTTCTAAAGTTGTCCTCTGACCTCTATACGTGTGCCATGGCAAACACGTGCCTGCACATGTGCACACGAATACATAGATGCATATTAAAAAAGGAACCTACAAATGCAAAATAAAGTTTAAAAAGCAAAATAAACATTGACTCTTTTCTACAGCCTACAGATCATCTATCCCCGATAGATGACTAAAATGGGATAAAAGACTTTGGCGTCTTTCTATACTGTGTCTGTCCCCTTTGCTGTGTCAACTTTTGAGTCAGAATCTCAATTCTAAATGTAGACAGATTGATCATTTGAGAAATGCGTTGCCCAAAACCATAATACTGAGTTAACCTGGCCTGCTGCCGGTGGAAGTGGACGTGTTTCCTCGACCCCACCCTTGGGCTTTCTTGGCAACTTGAGCAATGAAAGTCTTTCAGCCCTGTCATGAGGCCAGCAGATTTATATAAGACGATGACCTCAGCAACAGGGAGGACAACAATGCCTGACTCAAGCCCTGAAAATCTTGATGAGTACATCAAGAGAAGAGACTTGGCAGTTCTTGGATTAAGTCATTGTCCGTTAGTCCAGCAAGTACAAAGCCAAGATGTTTGCACATAAAGAAAAAGCACTGTGCCCATGACTAATAGATGTCACAAAATATTAGTTTTCCCTTGCAAATATATTAATATGAATCTGATGCCCCCTTTGTTCAAGTGAGTACCCTGTTCAGTACTGGCTCCTTTTGGCTCAAATTGGACAGCTTGAGTTGATGTCCCAATAAAGGAGCCTTGCCAGTTTGTAATATGTGGCTTGGTCTCATTTCTTCTGTTTCTATGCCATAAAATCCCACTATACAGTATCAAAACCAAAGAAGCCATGATACTCCTGTGCAAGCCAAAATTACATGGGAACAGAAATTAGAAATAAACAGAAGCTGGAATTAGCAGGAGGAGAATGGAAACACCGATAAAAAGCAGAAACACAATGACACAAAGAGGCAGGGGGCAGGGGATTTGGGGCCAGCTCCCTGGGTTCGAGACCACACATTCTGGTCCAAGCTGTTACCAATCAGCTGACTGGGGTCTTTTTGCTGTGCTCAGACTGAAATCATGAGTAGACAAGGAGTAGCTGTTCTAGGGCTGGCAGACCCGGGCCCTTGAGTGCCAAAGACTATCGGTTTGGCACACAGAGGTTTGTAGCTCTCCCAGCCTTGAGAACTAGAGGCTTACGGCTCCAGGCTTTAGAAATCAGAGACATATCAGATTAGAGGCTACTGCTCTGAGCCTTGATTTCCAATGACCTGCCACCTGGATGCTAGTACGATCCTGGGCTCTAAGCAGCAGTTAGTGGTAGCAACAGGGAGCCTCGGCTAATGTCATATCTCTCAGGTACTTCAGTTCCCACAAAGTCTTAGGTCTTGCATGTCTGGGTCCTTGGCCCTCAAGGCTTGGCAACTCACTGGAACTTGTCCTTGGCTCCTCACCATCGTCTGCCTTCCAGCTTTGACTCTCTGCCTTCTTTCTCCCTCTCTACACTTCTGCCATCTTTCATTGCCCTCGTCTCACCACACTTCTCATCGCTTCTGGTGCTATTGTTACCATGGCTACTGTGGCTGTTACTGCTGCTGCAACTTCTGGAACTGCTCTCTCTTCGTGTTGCAGACTCAGCCCATTCTACCAGTGGTAAAGACTAGAGTTAGGGAAAAAAATGGGGCAAGAAATCTTTTATTGGGCATAATATTTCAAGTGACTTGGAAAAGTGTAAGGAGGAATCTAGTTACATAGACAGGGGTGTGTGGCATGAATGTCACATGCAAAGAGAGGGTGTTGATTTGTTACAGTCATAGTACAGCTTCCAGTATCACAGAGATCAGTGATACACATGTATTTACAGGACCACAGGCTTCTCATTGCCTCGATCGCAAGCTTTCTGTTGAGTCACCAGGGGAAGTACTCTGAGTGAAAATAGCTGCAGGGTCACCTAGAGTTCACCAAGGCTTACTAGCTTGGAATGAAATCTTCCAAAGTCAGTTGCAGTTTGTCTAGAGCAGTCCTGACTACAGCAAAGCCTCCTGAGATAGAAAGCATGGTCAGCAGTCAAGGACACAGTTCTCTGCAGCTGGAGTGGACATTCTTCAACGAATCTGTGAAGTATTCGAAGCAGCCACATTGCCATAATGACAATCAACAAAAGAAAGTTCAGTTGCTCATCAGCTCAAAGCATCTGAGCACAAGGGAAGGGATTGACAGCTATCAATCAAAAACTCCAATTGACCTGACTTATCTTAAGGAAAAGTATACATTAAAGGTTGCTTACAATACAAATCATTATCATCCTCATCATTACCATCCTCCTCCTCGTTATCGTTAATTTTCAGTGCTAGAGATTGAATCTATACACTCATTCCAAGACCTATTATTAGCATTAACATTCTTAACACTACTTAACAGCGCTTAATTTCTAACAAAATGCTCCTGGGAAGATCTATTTCCCTCTAAGCTCTCCCAAGGCTGTAAGCATTCTTCATACATTTTCTTCTCCTGAGATAACTGAACCACTTTTTCTCCCAACCACCAAAACCTATGTATCACCTTCCTGTCCCCAGCTGAGATTGGGAGCCCAGTGTCACAGGGATCCTCAGACCGGAGGCAGTAGCGGGGACACATCCAAGTCAGCGTTTACACATTGTACTTGTTGAAGCTAATTCAACATGTGTAATCTGAGCGCTTCCCACTGTGAGATTCTGTACAAGATGTGCAGAGGGAAAAATGAGTAAAAACGTCTTTGACTTGACAGAGCACGCCATCTAAACCGGGTGGGCGGACGTAAGGAACACACGGACTAAGTCAGCACAAGTCTGCATAGATGTCAGATGTCGCTGTCAACGAGGAGTAGTGCAATGCACTGGCGTTTCACAGAGGTATGAACTTGATTGTCCCCCCAAATCTATAGGTTGAAATTTAATTGTCAGTGTGATAATATCAAGGTGGAATCTTTAGGAGGTGGTTGATTCATGAGGACAGAGTTTTTCTGAATAGAATATGTGTCCATTAAAGAGTTGATACGGAGTTGTTTGCCACTTCCCCTTCCTTTCCTGTCTCCTAGATGAGGATGCGGCTGCCAGGAGCCATGTGCGGAGCAGAAACAGAGCCTTCTCCAGACACTGAATCTTCCATCATCTTGACCTTTGACTTCCTGACTTCCAGAACTGTGAGAAATCAATTTCTATTATTTATATATTGACCAGTCTAAGGTATTTCATTACAGCAACCAAAATAACTAAGACAAGGCCATGATCCCCTTAGTATGCGGGGTTCAGGAAGAGTGCTCACCTTCAGTGGGGGTACAAGGGTGAGATGACATAATATGGAGGCTGTTCTGGCAGGGTTTGACAGGTCAGGAAGAAAAAGTAGAGGATATCATGACATTCAAACAACATCGTCACAAAGCAGGGAACGTGTTGGGGAGTGTGGAAAGGCTGATGAGCTCCATTTTGGGCATCCCAGAGGGGACATCCATTAAACAGTTAGTAATGTGGGTCTGGGACTTAAGAAAATGAGAGCAGAGTACGAACCTGGATAAAGTGGTCATCAGGAGAAAAGTAAAGTTGAGAAAGAAAACGTGAATGCTGCGTGACAGAAGGGAGACAGCCAGGGAGGATGGAGGATGGGAGGCCAAGGTAAGGAGCACGGGCTGTCGGGAAGCAGGGAGGGTGGAGGATGGGAGGCCAAGGTAAGGAGCACGGGCTGTCGAGAAGCAGGGAGGGTGGAGGATGGGAGGCCAAGGTAAGGAGCACGGGCTGTTGGGAAGCAGGGAGGGTGGAGGATGGGAGGCCAAGGTAAGGAGCACCGGCTGTCGGGAAGCAGGGAGGGTGGAGGATGGGAGGCCAAGGTAAGGAGCATCGCTGTCAGGAAGCAGGCTACAGGCAAGTGAGCTCAGTCAGCTTGAGTAGAGAGGAACCCCAGGACGAAGACGCCATCTCAATGAGAAGGGAAAACCAGAAGCGCCAGCTGCCGCCCAGCAGTTGCTGTGGGAAGAAAGAAGGGAGAGCACGACTAGAGCAGTGGGCTGGGTGCAAAGGGGAAGAGAAAAGGGAGACGCACGAGGAGCAGAGCTAGACACCCGAACCCCAGAAGAAAGCCAACCCAAACCGAGTCACCTCGCTCCGCACAATGGGGTTCAGAGCAGGTATGGGACCATGGCTGTAATGACGGAGAGAGAAAGAAATGTGGAGACCCAGCTCCTGTGCCCTGAGGAAAAGCATCAATGGCTATGACGGTTAATCCTGATTGTCAACTTGACTGGACTGAGAGACGGGTAGAGTTAATCAGTAATGCCTCTGGGTGTACCTGTGAAGGTGTGTGCTCGGAAGGTGGACTTGTGGGAAATACATGAACGAAACCTGAACGTCAGTAGAACCATCCGAGAAGCTAGGAGCTCAGATGGAATAAAAGAGGGAGAGAAAGCTAGCCAGCAAGCGTAAGCTACATTTTTAAATTATGTGTATATATGTGGGGGCAGTAATACGCACATGAGTGCAGTGATCACAGAGACCAGAAGACGGTGTTGGATCTCCTAGAACTGTAGTTACAGGCTAAGCAAGCCACCCAGTGTGGGTGCTGGGAACCAAACTCAGGTCATTTGCAAGAGCAGTATACACTCTTAACCACTCAGCCATCTCTCTAGCCCCATTCTTCTCAAATTATTTATAGTTGGTGCCATAGCCGGCAGACAACAGACTCCAGCTTCTCAATCTTTAAATGTGGACTCACACCAGCAACTCTCCAAAGAGCTTCCAAACCTTCAGCCTCATATTGAGTCTGCATTATTGGTCCCCCTTGATGTGATGCCTCCAGGTTCTTGGACTAAGCACCTCTGCCTCTCCAGCATACAAATGGCTGTTGTCGGACTCCCCAGCTTCTGATTATGTAAGTTAACCCAGTGAGTCCCCCTGTCTCCTTACTTCCTGTCTCTCTACTTCCTGTCTGCCATGCTGCTGCTGCTGTGCTCTGTTACATCCACTCAGCCATGATGGACTGACACCTCTAAATCCCTGAAGTTGTTCTCCCAGAGAGCTTGGTCATAGCAATGCAAAAATAACTAATGCAGTGGGTAACGCTCTGAAAGTTACCACTGCCCATTAAGGTTCAGATGTCTAAACACAATCCTATCAACTTTTATTTTTTAATTATTACTGCTATTATTTGTGGATTTCCTAATTTAAGGAATAAAACACTGTTTTTAAAAAGGATAAAAATAAGGTATAAACCCATAAAGTAAAAGGAAAATGTTGCATACATCTTCCATCTCTAAAGATTTAAACTGTATCTTTTCCCAGAATGAGTTATGCATGTGAAAACATGATTTGCTCTTAGCTGAAGATTGAAAAAAATGTGTATATTACACTAGGCATTGTAGCTCAGTGGTAGGTACTTGCCTAGCATGTGTAAGGTCCTGGTTTCCATCCCTAGCACCACAGAAATAAAGTACGTGGCACAGTGATGTGCAACTTGTTACTGTTAGTGTGTGGTTGTTACTGCTACTGTTAGTGTGTGGTTGTAACCTTTAGGTTACAAAGACGGTTCAGACTGCTCTTCCAGAGGATTGGAGTTTGGTTCCCAACATCTATGTTGGGAGGCTCATAACCACCTTAACTCCAGTTCTAAGCAATCTGACACCCTTTTCTGGTCTCCATGAGCACCTGCACTGATGTGCACATTTCCCACCCACCCCCCACATACATATAATTTAAAAACAAACATAAAAATCTGTTGTATACCTGTTCTAGACTGCTTTCAAACTGCTGTGACAGAAACACTTAGGAAGAAAAGGGTTTATTTGACTTGTAAGCAAAGTCCTCATCAAGAGAAGCCAAGGCAGGAACTCAGGGCAGGAACCTGGAGCACAGACCATGAACCAGTGCTGTTTACTGGCTTGTGCCCCTGGGCCCTGTTCACCCTGCTTTCTTATACAGCACAGGACCACCTGCCCAGGGGCGACAAGGCCCACAGTGGGCTGGGCTCACCCACATCACCCCACAACCAAGAAAATGCTTCACAGACACAGCCACAGGTCAGTCCAATGGAGGCAATTCCCCAATTGAGGCTCCTCAACCCAGGTGGGTCAAATTGACAACTACAGCTGTACAGTACCTTTCCCCCAGATGGTTATACGTAGATCCACTTCATCTTTTTTCAGTGACCACATAGGATTCTGTTCTATAGATTGTCAGAAAACTGCAGTTTAATTCTCTGTTAATGGGCAGTTAGGGAGCCTTCAACTTTTTATTGTTATGATGTAATGAACATATGTATTTCTTTCATAATTATATGAACATTTCCATAAAATGAAATCCCATGTGTACACATTTTTGTTCAAATGATAAGGACAGTCAGAGTTTTATAGACAATGCCAAATTGCTCCCCAAGACGATTATGCCCATTTATCCTTGTGTTCCCAAAATAAAAATGCTTCTTTTACCCACATCTTTTCCAAATTTGGGTACTAGCAGTATTTGTCATGTTTTTAACCTAATAGGTACATCTAAAAGCACACATTTTAATGTGATCCACTTATCATTGGCGAGATTGAGCACTATTTCATTTGTACTTTACGCCTACCAATATCTTCTGTGGGTCTATGCAAACGTTTTCCCTCATTTTTCTAATGAGGTGATGGATTTTTTTCTACTTTTAAGAAGGCTGCAGTTGGCTGGTGAGATAGTACATGGTTTATCTCAGCACTCAAGACGCTGAGACAGGAAGATTGAGAGTTCTGGAGTAGTCTGGACCATGTAGCTAGATTGAAGGCAATCTAAACTACAACTGTATCTCAAAACAAACAAACAAGCAAACAACAAACCAATCTTGCCCAGAAGTCCACACCAAGTGAAGCATTGTAGTATATGTAGAGAGCTGTACCATCTCCAGTATATTTCATGAATCCTCATAGTGGTGAGATAAGTAACTAACACAATAGAAATAGCATTAACAGAGTTTAAAAGAAACTTTGAGGAGGCTGAAGAGATGGCTCAGCAATTAAGAGCACTGGCTGCTCATCCAAGGACCCATGTTCCATCCCCAGAATCCACATGGGGCAGCTAACAACTGTCCATAACTCCAGTTCCGGGATATCTGACACCCTCTTCCGGCTTCCATGGGTTTGCATGCACATGATACACTTATATACATATAAGCAAAACACTCATACACATAAAATAAAATTGAAAAAATTTTAGAGAAGACTGAAATTAGAAATTAAAGGTGTTGGTACTTGGGAAGTGTTCCTATTATCCATTACTAAAGATTCAAGGATAGAAATATTCAACATGGACATTAACTTATGACCTAGAAGTAGATTAAATGTTGGCAAAATCAGGGCACAGTGCTCTCTTGTGCACCCCTCCCAAGTGGTTATACCAATACTGGGCTTGAGGGACATGGCAGTTAAGTATTAGACTACGTGGCTGTCAGGAATGCTCAGGACTTACTACTTCTATTGATGTGCACACGTTAGCAGTTTAATAAAGTGTGTACACATATCCCATTGTGTCAGTTTGAGTCTTCTCAATGCTTTGAGAAGTCCTTATAAAATCTCAAGAACATGTTCCTGTTTTACTAAGAGATAATACCCGGAGCAAAAATGGTGATGCAAATTGGGAAGAATGGTGGAGAAGTGGGGTGGGAGTGGAGATGGCCAGTCAACACTTGCTGTCACCATCTGATACCCAGAACGGACAAAAAAGATCCCTTACATGGTCACCCACATTGACACAAGTAAAAGGAGGATCAAGTTCTAACCCTGTAGTGCCCAGAGTCAGACATTCAATACAGATAGGATTATTGTTTGTTGTTAGTGTTCTGTTTTATTGTTTTCTTCTTTTATTTCTAAATAAGTATAGTATAGCACATCGGTTTTACTCGGTATAGTATGCTTGCTTGGCTCAGAGCTCTGACCTCGGGGTCTCCATCAGAAATGTCAGTGCTGTCTTCAGAGGCCACCTCTGCCACATGGCCTCTTCCCTCTCCTAAATCTCTACAATGCAAGCAACTCAAGGGTGTGACTGATGGTGACTTTATCCTTTCACTTGCTGTTCAAACATAACTAGGCTAACATAAACAAGTTCTCTCTCTACTAATGACAATAATCAAATTGTGGCGAAAAGAGTGGTGGTGTGATCTCCCTTCGGGAAGGAAAAGCATGCAAATGTAAAACAAGATCTAACACTTGAAAGGCTGAGGCATGAACAGACAGGTGTGTTTCCACTGTTAGGGAGGTGTCTCCCCAGGGGACATTTTTTTTCCTTCCACTGATTTTCACTTTCTTCATTACCCAGGTCAAAGCGGTACTGTCTCAGTCTCTCTGTCTCTCTCTCTGTCTCCCCCCACCCTTGCCCGGCAGCAGGAGGCCAAGGCGGTGCCCACAGCTACTCAGCAGGGGCTCTCTCTGACAGCTGATTAGTCTCTAAGCACTGCCTCCTGGTCCTGCAGCCTTCTCCAATGCAAATGCCTGTGAACATGCCTTTCCCAATGAGGAAAACATGTGAGATTGAGTTCCCAAGTTATGTTTCATGTTTACAACGGTCTTCTCATCAGCGTTAGTTGGATTAAATTTAGTGATTACAGAGATTTTTGTTTTTATCAATAATACCCTTGATCTTGAAAACAAGAGCAATTTAAGCAGACCCAGATGCTCTAAACTTCACCACATGTTTTTTGTAGATTTTTTTAAAAATCGCATTGTATTTGAGGCTGTCGTTTAAATCAATTAAATATGAATAGTATTCCTGTGGCCACATCTCCCAGATTCTCACACTCAACCTTCACTGTTTTGAGTTATTTGATTGCAGAACTTTGGGAGGAAAATGTTTAATGTTAATTGTTTGGCTATTCCAGTACTCTTGTGACAGAGGTGTGTGGACCTCCTATCCCCTCCCCTCCCTCCCCGTGTGAAAAGCCCATATGGAAGCCAGAATGTGATCCCAGGAAAAAAAAAAAATATCCTTGGACCTGTGGAGTCATTAGAGTTTAAGTCACTGCTGTCTGTTTCTTTCTTTTCAGAAAATAAACTCCCCCTTAAAATCTTGTTTCACTGGGCATAGCGGCCCTCGCCTTTAATCCCAGCACTCAGAAGGCAGAGGCAGGTGACTTCTGTGAGTTCCAGGCCAGCCTGCTCTACATAGTGAGTTCCAGGCCAGCAAGACTACATAGTGAGACCCTGTCTCAAAAACAACCCCAAATCTACCCTTTCATCACATTCATACCACTGTGATCATCTAGCTCCTTCTGTCAATGTAAATGAATGTCCACTGACTTTTTGTAAATATTTCCTCCTCCTCTAAATTAAAGCAACTTCAGTTGGTCATGTAACAGTGCATTCTGGGACAGGAAAGGAGAGGAATGGGGAAGGGATGCATACAACAATAAAATTTGGATCATATGTTTAAGGAGGAAAAGACCATGGATTGCATCCTGACTTTAACATCCATCAAAGACCCTGGACATTTCACTTCATTGGAATTTGTCTTCTCAAATGTGAAATAAGCGTGTGTCTACCACCTTGAAGGAAAACACTTATCTGAATGCTTGGAAGGGTCACACTTACAGAGCAGCTACCTCCATAGGGGACCTACACTGGGTTAGAGTTTCCAGGTTATGAGTGATGGAACTTCTTTTGAGAAACTAACGTGCTTCTTGGGCCCTTGGGTCTTGCAGATAAGGAAGAACCTGAGGACTTCTGGTGAGAGCCACTAAGGGCTACATTGCAAGGAAAGGTCCTTCTGAAAGGGATGCCCAGAGAATGACCAGAAACTAAAAGGGACAATGAGTATCTTAGTTACTTGTCTGTTGCTGTAACAAAATGTCCAGACAAAGGCAGCTTAAAGAAGGAAGGCTTTGCTTTGGCTCACGGTTTGAGATTAGTGTCCATTATGACAGGTATGTCAAGGTGGCAGGAGCTTGAGGCAGCTGCTCACATTGCACCCAGTCAGGGAGCACAGAATGACTGTCAGTGCTCAGCTAGCTTCCTCTTTTCTTTGCAGTCCAAGGTTCAAGGATGGTATGGACCTCTTTAAGGGTAGGTATTCCCACCTCACTTAACCTAACCAAAATAGTCACCAATAGGCATACCCAGATATACTAACATAATCTAAATAATGCCTCACAGGTATGCCTGGAGGTTCGTCTCTTAGATGACTCCTGATCCTGTCAAATTGACAACACTATTACCAACAAGGGGCCTGCAGAGCTGTTCCAACCCTTTAGTGTAGGAATGAAGAAACAAATGTCTTCCAAGCCCATCCCTGGATGAGAGGCTCCATATTCCTGTCCTCACAAAGTCAGCCTCCGATTTATTCCTCTTCCCCTTAAGATTTCTTGAAGTCTTTGGAGAAACCCCAACTGCCACAGCTGAACTAAGAAGGATTAAGAGAAAGAGATTGTGTCCCCTTGAGATAGGACATTAAAAAAGCAGCCCCAGACATTTGGGTCAGCAAAGGAGTGGGCCTCAATGGAGGCTGTCCCCAAGATGACTGACACCAGAGCACCAGGGCCACTTGGTTCCAATTACATCTAGAGATACTTGAAATTGAATTTTGTCACAAGGAGCAAGGTTCTTTCATGTTCCTTCTAAGTCTCATACTCCAAATATCCCAAAACTCGATACCCCAGTGTATCAACACCTATGACCTCCCACTCAGCTGGGATCAAACTCTCTGAACCCTTTCTAGCAGGGGTGATGGATTGCATGGCCCACACTCACACTCTCTCCTAGCCACTGGATGTGCACCGGCTGACTAAAGTAAATAGATGTGGTGAGCATCCTGGGGGATTCTTTCTCTAAAATATCTGTTCAAATATTAACTTCATCATTTTAAGACTTGGCTCCAATCAATCAACAGCAAACCAGTACACATGACTCCTCTTTGTGATGTAAAGAGCTGGATAATCCTAAATGAACACAGAACCTAGAACCCTAGTCTAGAAATCAACTTGCTGTCAGGAGTCAAGTGCTTCCTATTAAATATCAAAAGGCCCCTGACTTATGAGAATAATCTCCTTTCTCATCTGTGTTTGTTATCTATATGCCACACTAATCACAGTAAACAGAAGCTCATAGTTTCTGGCAGCCTATTTCTAACTATATCTGAAATTAAAGACTCAAGTAAGAAAAGTCATACCGGGCTAGAGAGATGGTTCAGCAGTTAAGAGCACTGGCTGCTCTTGCAGAGGACACGGGTTTGAATCCTAGCACTCACCTGGGGGCTAACAACTGTCTGTAACTCCAGTTCCAGGGGATCCGACGCTCTCTTTTGACCTCCACGGGCATTGCAGGACATACGTACAGGCAAGACACCCAAACTCATAAAACAAACAAAAAAATAGATCCAAAAATTTTTTTTAAAGATTCAAGTTATGATAAATAGCTGTTGTTTTTTTCAACATGAGTTTTCCCGGCATGCATTATCTCATAAAATCCAGACAATCACACCAGGCATTTGGTCTTACTTTCCTCCTTTTAATAAGAAAATTAAGACTGAGAGAAAGTGGACTTCCCAGAGACACAGAGCACATGAACGTGACAGCAGGGAACACCTGCATGCTCGGCTTCCTCAGCACGCTGAGCCATTCTTTACAGTGCCTGGTGAAGAGTCTTGTGGTACTGTAGGAGTACTGACATCAACATGATGAAATAAGCAAGAAACTGACCCATAGGACAAGGGGAGGAGAAGCTCCAGAAGAGCTGTCCAAATCCAGAGGAAGGCAGCACTTGGGCAGGAAGAAACCAAGGCATCTGAGGTTTGAGCAGCAGGATTTGTGGCCCATCTCTCCAGGGTTCTTAATGCCAACTCTCATCTTCTGTGGCTCAAAGTCACAAAACTCCTAGAACCAATACCTAGAAAGAAGTTACTCCAGCTGGGTCAGGTGTTCATCTTACCACACTCAGCCCTGACCAGCAGGAGCAGAAACAGATGCAAGAATGTCAAGAAGGGAGCAAAGCCAGAAGTTTCTTGGGAATAAGGAACACTGTGAGCCTGGTAGGAGCTGCTTGTCTGCCTTGGAAGGGTTGACAATCGTATAAGAAGCACTCCTTCCCACCAGAAGCTGTGGGCTCTTTCTCCTCACAGAGATTCAGAAATCACATGGAATTCTCGCCTGACTCTTGATTGGTTCCCAGCTCATAAACCAGGTCTGTGCCGCCTGATCCAGTGTCAACAGGTAGATTCCTTTGGCCCTAGTCCTTTCTCTTCCTTGACAAACCCACCTTGCCTGTGCCTTTGCTCAGTTCATTCTTCCCACACCCCTCACCCTCTCTGCTTCCTCATCAAAGCCCTAAATCTCTCTGCCTTTAATGTATCCCCCACATCCTCTAAGAAGTCTTTCTTGGCCCTTCTACAACCTTTCCTTCTAATAAACACTTTCAGCAATGAATCGAGCTGTATTCTGTACTATTCCTTTTACAAATAGTACAAGTACGTTTTCTAATTCTTGGCCTTCTCTCTGCCAACAAGAATAGAATCTGAGAGCAGAGATCTTATTTTCTCTGTGTTTTTATGCTTTCATTCTATAAATGAGTCCAGAACATGATGATGAAGAGACCCACAAAAATAACTGCCCTCACATAGTCGTTCCAAAGGGCTTCTTTGTGTATGATTTCACTTGTTCCTCACAACAGCCTTGTGAGAAAATGCAGATATTAAACTTTAACATTGCTGCAAGATGTCTGAGGTCCTCACTGGAGGACAGAGTCATCTAGTGGCTGGCACTGGTGCCAACTGAGACTTAAGAGACTGTCGGCCAGAGCACCTGAATGCGGCATCTCCATATGGCTTGGGCTTCCTCATCACATGATATCCTTAGGTAGCTGAGCTTCTTCTGGCTAGATCAAGTTTCCAGCTGTGAGTAACCCACCCAAAAGAACCAGGCAAAAGCTGGCTAGCCTTTTCTGGTCTTGTGTCTGCTTTCTTATGCATTTTATTGTCACCAAGGTTGGCCCAGATTCAAAAGAGAGGGAAGTAGGCACACTGTTCAATGAGGAGATTGTCAAAGAATTTGCCTAATGTGCTTTTAAATTGCCATTTAAAGTCCCCATTGAACAGATTTTTTTTTTTTTTAAGAAGGGAAGTTGGAGAGATGGCTCAGCAATTAGGAACACTGGCTACTCTTGCAGAGGACCTGAGTTCAGTTCCCAGAACCTACATAGTGGCAAACAATCATCTCTTAACTCCAGTTCTAGGAGATCTGATGCCCTCTTCTGACCTCTATGAGCACTGCACACATATAGTACACTTATATGCTTGCAGGCAAAACACTCACCCACATAAAATAAAAATAAATAAATCTCCCAAATGATTTTTTAATAAAAAAGAAGCTTTAAAAGGTTAAGTGGGGGCTCAGTGGGTAAAGCACTTACCACACAAGCGTGAGGACCTGAGTTCAGATCCTCAGAACCCACATAAAATCAGAGGCAGTAATGTTCATCTGTAATCCTAGCACTCCTATGGTAAGAATGGAGACAGAGACAGAAGAATCTCCAGGAGCTTCAAGGCCAGCCAGCCTGGCATATACATAAGAGAAAGACAGGAGACTCTGTATCAAACAAAGTAAAGGGCAAAGATCAACATCTGAGGTGGTCCTCTGACCTCCTTACACGTGCCACAGCATGGGCATGCCTGTACATGCACACATGAACATGTATCCCACACACATACCACACATACACACATGTGCATAGAGAAGTAAGTGGGAGCCAGATATGGTGGCACATGCCTGTAATCTCAGCACCTAGGAAATAGAAGCAGAAGGATCAGGATTCAAGGACATTCTTTACTATATGGAAGTTTGAGACAAGCCTGGACTATAGGGGATTCTTTCTCAAAATACAACAAACAAGCAAACATAAAAGGTAAGTGGCCTTGCCCAAGGTCTTGCAGTCAACTTGAAAGTCACCCCTGCTCCCTCCTCAGGGCTTATTCTTCTTCCTGGCAGCTGTTGGGTGATACCCCAACAAGTATCTATGTGCAATGGGGCTAAGAATAGAAGGAGGGACCAGGATCTGAGATCTCTCTGTCTTCTCATTATTGGTAGATAGCTGGGATCCCTTTGACCATTTTGTACTCCGGACACAACTTGAGAGGTGTCTACTTTCTCAGCCCTGAGAAATAACTCTTTGACATCTAGGAAATGAAATAAGAACATCAGTGTCAGATGGGTGTGTCTTATATTGATCCAACCATAGAGAGCAGCTATATCTATAGCCTATTTCAGGAGGCCAGCTCTACAACCAAGCAAAGGGGCTGAAGCTGAGGTCAGAGCTGAAGGTTGGGACTTAGGACCAGGAGCTAAAGGTAAAGCTAGGGCTGAGGCTGGGGCTGAAGGCTGGAGTTGGAGGTTAAAGGCTAGAGGCTAGGGTTAGGGCTGGCTAGAAATGAGGTCAGAGGTTGGGTTAGGGGCTGGTGTTGGTGGCTAAAGACTAGAGACTAGGGCGAGGGCTGGAGCTTGGGGCTGGGGCTCTACTTCTTCGTTTATTAAGTGGAAATACATTTCAGGGACCTCAAGGCTGAAGCTGGAACTAAAGGCTAGAAAATAGGGATGGGGCTGGAGCCCGGAAGCTAAGACTGGAAATAAAGTGCTGAGGTCTAAGACCAGAGATTAGAGGCTGGACGCAGGAGTAAGGGACTTTACCCTACTTTCCAATAGACTCTGGTACTCAATCCAGAGCCAGGCCACCTGCTCACACATCTGGTCAGCACTTGACAGTGATCACTTAGATTTTACTATTGGACTTGTCACCGTGTTAATGCAGCTGTACATTTAAAAATTTCCTAAAACAAAACAAAAAACACCTTTTGTTTTTGAAAAGATCAATTAGCTGGTACACTGAAATGAAAAACAATTATAGGGCTGGGGAATGTACCTCAATAGTAGAGTGCTTAGCATGTGTAAAGCCTTAGGTTTAATGCCAGCACATGAAAAATAATTAATTGAAAAACAAATAAGGGCCGGGGGGTGTTGCTCAGTTGGTTGAGTGCTTAGCTTAGTATGCACTAAGTCCCGGGATTCAATTTCCAGCACCTCATAAAACCTAGGCATAGAGGTTCACGCCTACAGTCCTAGTGTTTAGAAGGAAAATGCAAGCGAATCAGAGGTTCACAGTCACTCATGGTATATAATGAGTTCAAGGCCAATCTGAGATGTATGAGACTCAATGGAGGCTGGAGAGATGGCTCAGTGCTTAGGAGCACTGGCTGTTCTTCCAGAGGACTTGGATTTGATCCCTAGTACCCACATGGCTGCTGTCAACCATCTATAACTCCAGTTCCAGATAATCTGTTGTCCTTTTCTGGTCTCCACAGACACTGCACACACGGAGTGCTCTTACATACATGTGTATCAAACACTGGTAGACATAAACAATAAATAAAATATTAAATAAATAAATAAGTGCAATTATATAACCACAGACCTGCTTTTATTTTCTTCATGTTAAAGTTGAGGGTTCTGTGCAATGCATAACATATGTGAGTTAATATTTCACAATTAAAGTCAATTTCCATTTGGGAAGACTAGATAATGAACTAACTGTCTCCTGTAATCTCCTGACATGTTTCTGTTATAAGGAGGAATCTTCAGACATTTTGTAATTTGGATGCTCAGAAACCTGTTAATGAAGTGACTGACAAGCACAATCATTAACCCGAGAAACGCACCTTGATCAGACTCGAGGAGGCATCTGTCTCCATGTCTAGCCATGAGGCTAGAGTTCGGGAAGGCTTATGCACAGGCACAGCACTGGAGTCATCCTCACTAGCAGGAGAAACAGAAAAGCAGAATTCTTGTCCTGCCCAAAGTGAAGAGCTTCTCTAGGGTGGAATTAGGTACAAAGGCCTCTTCTGCAGCTGCTCCTTAGCTGCGGGACTCTGGGTAAGGGACTTGACCCCTCTGACTCCTGCTTTCCTTGTGTATTCAATGGGAATAAGTTGCAGAGGCCCCAAGATACTTGAGGAACTGCACGGGCAGATGTTTGTAACTTGCTCGGCTAGGACTGCCATCAGTCAGAGCTTAGCAGAGGAGATGTGGATGTGGCTGTGTTCCTTGATCCAGGGCTGGAAAGAGTCACAGGTGGAGAAACTCCCTGGACATAGCACTCCGAAGATCTAGTACTGCTGCCCCTTCAGCTGTGTATTCGTGGTCATTCGGTCCCCTCTCTGGACGCCCAGCCTCCTCTATGGATGATGTCAGCTGGGTCCTCTCCTTCCTGGTAGCCATCCCTGAGGATAAGCCCTGCCCTCGTCAGGTCCCTTCCCAGTCCTTCTGTACTTCACTCGAAGCTCATGTGTGCTGGGAGCTCCTGCAGGACGGTACACTCACCAAGTATAGAGTTGGAGACAGCGGAAAACTAAGGGTCTCATGTATTGTAAATTCCAGAGTGCTCAGCCACCTAAGTTTTTTGGGGGGTTTTGCTTGGTGGGTTTTTGAGACAGGGTCCTTTGATGTAGCCCAGGCCTGCCTGGAACTGGAGATCCTCTTGCCTCTTTGTGCTGGCCTCTTTGTAACAGACTTGGCTTTATTTTACAACTAGAGACACCTTCACCATAAACCTTGAGAGCACAGCTCTCAGGGGCGGCTAAATAACCCCCCAAACAATAAACCCACCCCTAAAGGTCCATTTTGAGAGTTCCCCAACAGCAGGAACTTCCGAATATGTGTTAAGTGGTGAGACGGGGGAAGGAACAGGCCTTTGCCATGGACTGAGCCGCCTTGACCTCTCTAGTTCCAGCTTCATCAGTCAATAAAACCAGCTACAGGATCTCCAAAATTTCTGTCATGTATATTTCTTACTTCTTATGACCACCCCCCTGAATCTTTTATTAATTTTACAAAGCCATAGCCTTGTCAGAGGTATTCGACATTCCTTTCATGAAAAGGAGACATTTGTTACAGTGGATGGGGCTCTTAGATGGGTCTCTCGCTACTTTTTCTGAACCACCCACTTACCTGGACGCCCTCTGTGAGATTCTTTCTGAGAAGTTCAATGCCCAGAGAGGTTCTGTGGGAATGGTCTATGGGAAGAACTTGGATCCACACACTGCCTGTTGGCAGGGTCCAGTCCAGGAACGTAGGGGATGTTGGAAGAGAATCAGTTATACCCTTGGGTTGCCAGACTAGCAGTAGCTCCCAGCACAGGATCAGGGAAGGACTTCCTTACCAACCGATCACCATTTGGAGAGGAGAGGCTAACAGAGAAGAGGCAGGGCCTCTGTCTGGATCTGTTCCTGGGACACTTCTGTCTATGTCCTTAGCAGAGGGCAGCACCATCAGGAAAGAGAAGCGGTGATCAGCTGAGTCCTCTGGTTACAGAGAATTCCCCTCCATACTCTGGTCACACACATACTCTGGTTCTCCCCTCCCAGGAATTGGCCTCTTGTCCTCCTTGCTTTCCTATTCACCTGCTGAAACCCAAGAGGACAGCAGGAGAGGCTAGGGCTTAAGGGTACAACTCCAAGGACTGTTTTCTCCGACACCACCCCTAACGTGCATCCTCATGAGAGTTCCAGTGACAGCTAGGGCACAAATTCCCTGGGCACAGAGAGGTGTTGGGCAGTGGAAAGATGGCAGGGAAGGCAGAGGCCTGCAAAGCAAGAGCTCTTGACTGGGAGCCACGAATCCAGACCCTTCATGTATATAGACATTTGGTTCTAAGCATTGGGGCTCCAGAATTGAACAAAACAAGATCTCTGCCCTTCTAGAGAAGGTACTCCACTAGAGATGGAGTGAGAGAGTGGCTCCAGGACTGGTGGGTGCAGTTTTTAATGGGAGGATCACATTGCCTTCTTGAGAGGGTGGCATGAGCTCAAACACTAGACCCAGGAGAGCTCACAGTTCCAGCCTGCACTGGCCGAGCCTTGTGAGCCTTGAAGTCACTCTCCTCCTCTGCATGTTTCAGGAACATAAAATAAACAGATTGAAATGAGTCATTTCAAACATGGTTTCCTCTATCCCTTTAGTCAGACAGAGAATTACCTTGAATTTCATGTTACGCATCCTGGATAAAACAGAGAATACTGGGAAAGAAGGTAGAAAAATAGAGGCTATCCAGGTAAAACTGAATTTCAAGTGAACCAATAAATAATTTTTAAACATAGGCTATTCCAAATATGTCACAGGAGTCCCTTTACTAACAAGAGCTGTTATTTATCTGAAATTCAGCTTGAACTGAGTCCTGGGTTTTCACTTGCTAGATTGGAAAGTCTACTGCAGGTGACCACAGAGTAGGAGGGAGCAATGGAGGGCTCAGGAGTGCTACAGCTGGCCTTGAGGCCGCTCTGAGGCCTCAGTTTCCCCATGAGCAGAGCCAGGGGGCAACTCCAAGAGATTGTGATGAATGGTCCCCACTAGGAAAACTGGAGACTGCTGCACTGCAGAACACAGCCTGAGGCAAACCCAAGGTCAGGGGCTCCCTGGTTTCAATGAGGTTTCTATCAAATACGAGATGAGAAGATGTCCAGCTCAGCACCTGACCACTGTGGGGGCCTGGAAAATGTTGGTTTTGTTTGGGCTTGTTTTCTGGAAAACCATCTTTGTTTTTATCGCTTGAGTTGTTGTCCCTTGTCCCCATCCTGGGATTCTGGCTTTCTGAGATAGGCATCTTTGCTATTCTTCTTAAACATGAGTCAGAGCTGGAGAGATGAATCAGTGGTTAAAAGCACTTGCTGTACAATCATTAGGACCAGAGTTTGGATCCCAAAACCTTTGTAATAAGCCAGGCACTCCACACACAGTTTCAAGAGGGACAAAGACAAAAGGATCACTGGGGCTTGCTGGTTTCCAGACCAGTCAAGAAAACAAGAGCTTTGGGTTCTGCAACAGATCTTGCCTTGAAGGAATAAGTGGACAGTGGTAGAAGAGAACACGCAATGCCTTCCTCTGGTCTCTGAGCACACACGGGGGCCTGTGTCCACGCATTCATGTGCACATATGCTACCATAGACAAAAACTCATAAATAAATAAATTATTTAAAAAACAAATGAAGGCTTGGCAGGAGGGCTCATGCCTTCAATCCTAGCACTTGGGAGGCAGAGGCAAGTGGATCTCTGTGAGATGCAGGTCAGTCTGATCTACATGGAGAGTTCCAGGTAAGCTGGAAAGACAGAGAGACATGGTCTCAAAATAAATAAATAAATAAATAAATAAAGATTAAAAAATAAATGAGGCAGTTTAGAGGCTGGAGATGCAGCTCGGTGGTAGAGTACTTGCTTAGTGTGTGCAAAGGCTTGGGTTCAATTCCAGGAACACATGCACAGGTGCGTGCGCACACACACACATACAACTCACCAATTAGAATTCCAAATCATGTGAGCCATGTGTAGTTCATACCTATAATCCTAACATTTGGGAGGCTGATGCAGGAGGAATGCCATGAGTTCAAGGCTAGGCTGGGCTACATACTGAATAAGTATGTTCCAGGCCAGCCTTACTGCAGCTTAAGACCTTGTAATTGAAACAAAGCAAAAACAAAAACAAAAAGTTGTGATATATCACCACACACACACACACACACACACACACACACACACACACACACACTGTCCCTATAGCCCAGCTGGTCCCATCAGGCCCAGAAGAGGCTGACCCAGCAGGTTCTGGGCAAAAACCCCAATAGGACACAGTGGCTCCCTTTTCAAACCTTCTCTTCCCTGGATTAGGGAGCTGAGCTGAGTTTGGCCCAGGAACTCCTTCACCTTCCTCGGCTTTGGAAGCACTGGCTCCAGGGTCTCCCACCCACTAAGAGTTTAATTGGGGGAAAGGGTGACACTTTTTCATGAAAAGGAAAAAACAATTCTTAAAGCTAGATACAAAGCAGAAATGAGAACAGCAAAATGACCGAAATCTCCTGGCAAGTTTTGGAAATGGTCTTTTAAAGGCATGGAACACACGCAAGTCTCCGGTACCTCCAGTATCCGCAGCTTTGGAGCATGCTGTGAGCAGCTGGGACGTCTCAGCTGGCAACAGCACTTGTTTTCTCTCTGGGGGAAAAAGCAGTAGTCAGGGCAGTCTGCTCTCAATTATCTGTCTTGTGGCTTATCTGAGCTGTGATAACTCCAGGGTGACTGAGAAGACAGAGAAAGGGACTGAAAACAAGAAGAGGCAGTGTGGATCTGAGAAACCGTGGCAGTGGCTGTGCCGGCTCCAGTCTCTGCTGCAGGGTAGTTAACCACACTCAAAACCGAGTAGCTGAAACAACCACTTATTTCAATTTCTCATGGTTCTGTGGGTTGCCTGAGCTGGCTGGGTAGGGCTCACTTTGGGTCTCTGCTGCCACCTGAAGCCTTGACTAGACTGACTGCCCCAAAAGACCCTTTCATGCATGTCCAGCACCTTAGTAGAGACCAAAGGGAAGCAGCGTCCATGCATTCACACTATGTGGCTTACTCCGGCTCCTTCACAGTACAGAAGTCTCAGCATAGTGGACCTCTCACTAAATGTGGTGTGTACCTAGAGACCCACTCAGAAGCTGCTGGATGATTTTTATGATCTGGCCTCATAAGTCATCTAGTGTCACACCCCTGTGCATATGGGCAGCACTAAGTGGATTCAGTGGGCTAAAAATAGAAATAAAATCTTAAAAAAGAAATTCGGGCTGGGTGTGGTAGCACACACCTTTAATCCCAGCATCTTCGAGGCAGAGGCAAGTGGGTCTCTGTGAGATCAAGGCCAGCCTGGTCTACATAGTGAATTCCAGGTCAGTTGTGGCTACAGGGAGACACTGTCTCAAAAAGAAATAAAGATACATTGTACACATGTATGACATTTTCAAAGGATAAATTCTTTGAAGAATGAGGTTACTTAAGTCCATGTTCTAGTGACTAAAAGGACCAGTCCAGATACAGTGCAGGGACAGCATAGAGTGTGAATTATGAGAGGGGCAGCCTTTGGGGAGACTAATTATCACAGTGTCCTTGCTGTGTGGCCGGGGCTGTGGTGGCGAGTGCGAAGTCTGTCACCTCAGGTGAAGAGTATAGTCACAGAGTTCAATGGTGCAGAGATGGCCCCCTAAGCCTAAAGGGTGTGTGTGCCATAGTTTGGATGTTGAAGGTCCCACAAAAGCTTAGTGCCAGGAGGAGGTAAAACTTTTGGAAGGTGGAGCCTAGAAGGAAATCTTTAATTCAAAGGGGATTGTGGGACCTTGTCCTTTTATCGTCCTCATCGTCCTCATTTCCTCACTATGTGTAGTAAGCAATTTTCTCTGTTACTATTGCTGCCATCCAGAGTCTGGAGACCTATTAGATCCACCTAACTATGGACTGAACTATATAACAAGTAGTCAGAGAACTGGAAAATGCATCTGGCTTGGCCTCTTCAGCTCTGGGTTTCTGTTCTTCATCTTAAAAGTATAGCAATTCACTAGGGCTAGTGGCCTAAGCCTGTGATTTAACTCCAGCTGTTCAAGAGGCTGAGACAGGAGGATCACTGTCTGGACTGCAATAGCAAGTTTAAGGCTAGCATGGGCAGCTTAGTGAGACCTCAAAATAAAAGGTAAAATAACTGGGTGTGGAGGTATACACTTTTAATCCCAGCTCTTGGGAGGTATAGGCAAGTGGATCTCTATGAGTTCAAGGCTAGCTTGGTCTATGTAGTGAGTTCCAGGTCAGCCAGGGGTATATATTGAGGCCCTGTCAAGAAAGAGAGAGACAGAGACAGAGACAGAGTGAGACAGAGAGAAAACAGGGGACAGAGACCCAGGACCATTATCAGAATCAGGTATGAAAATTAGAGTGCATTATCAATTGCCAATCTTTCCATTTTCTGTAACAACAAAATGTATGTGGTTAAATGGATATGTTCAGTTCTAAAAGTCCTCTGCTTCCTTTCCCGCAAGAGCTGAGGGTGAGTGTGTGTGCACAGATGTGTATATGTGTGCACTAGTACATGTGTATGCATTTGAGGAGATACAAATGTCAGGCAAATGTCCCTCTGCATGTCTGCTTCTACTCCAGAGAAGACAGCCAAATGGGTAGTTTATACTGGAACAGCTCAGAATACCTCACTACTTGTATAGCTATGTGTTGTATGGCCTTTTAATTTAGTCCTCATTCCAAATGCATGACACGTCCTTTTGACGCCTTGAAGAAATGTTTCTCAAATGGCAAGCTGGGCACCGACAGCTCCAGGCTGCAAAAAGAAAACACAGAGCTCTGAAAATTAAAAGTGGTTTTGCTCCTCTTAGGAAATGCCTTGCTTCAGGCTACTTGATGTGGTCATTTATTAAGTGACTTAATCAGGAAAAGGAACTAGTCTCAGAGCAATTAAGTCCCTTTCTGGGCATTCCTGGGTCTCCCTGATGACGGGTGGGGAATGTGTTCATGATATATTCTCTCCGGAAAAGAATCCTATCCCTGGGGTTGGGTAATGGTTCAGCCGCTCAGCTGGGGAGACTGTTACTGAGAAACACACCTTAAATTGCTGGGTCTGGGGAAACTTACCTTTGATGGAAGCCAAGTAGTCTTTTAGCATGGTTTCATTTGCTCGTCAGTGGGAAGGGTTAGAATCATAGCCTGGCAGACCCTGGAACTCAGTCCTGGCCCAAGCCTGTCTTCCCTCTGCCAAGGAAACAGAGAGAGAATTTCAGCACTCAAGGCCACACACCTTCACTTTGGACTAACACCCAGGACTCCTTTCTCAAAATTCCAGACTCTTGACTAGAGGAGAAAGGGATTCTCGGGGGCCCTGTTGGGATACTGAAGGAACATTTTGGATACCCTTTTTCTGAAGGAAGAATCTCTGATTATATACATTGACTCTGCAAGGGTCCTTAAAAATTGTTTTCTAATTGCAACATAGCAACTCGTGGGCTTCTTTTTGAGTGTTTGCTTGCTTCTTTTCTGTATCTCAGGCTGATCTTGAACTGTTTTTGTTGTTGTCATTTTTTGAGTCAGGGTCACCTCATATCCCCTGCTGACCTGGAATTTGCTATGTAGAGCAGGCTGGTCTAGAACTCACAGAGATCTTCCTGCCTCTGCCTCCCAAGTGCTGGGATTAAATGCATGTGCCTCCATGCCCAGCTTGGTCTTGAACTCATGATTCTTCTGCTTACCCAGACCTAGTGCTGGAATCAAAGAGACATACCACCACACTCAATTTATTCAATGCTGGAGATTAAATTTAGGCTTTGTGCATGCTGGGCAGGCAACTCTACCAACTGAGACACATTCCCATCCCTGGGATTCTTTATTAAAAAAAATTGCAAGATCTGGTAGTAGGTCTAGCAAGTACCAGAATATCAAAGTGACATATGTAAATATATCAAGATATCTATATCAAATGAGATGTAAAAATACCTGAGCATATCTCTGACTTTATTATGACTGCCACCTTCATTCTTGGAAGGCTTTCTAAATTTCAGTTTGAGGTTAAGAGAAAATCAAGATGCCCACTTCACACCCACGTTCACAGATACCTTCACTGTCATTCACCACTCCCTTGGTTAATATTTTCACAATGGTGATGACATTATTCATCAAATGATAAAATCTCATGCAAAAGTTCTGACATCCTCTAACTCAAGTGCAGTGTTTGCTGGGCACTCAAAAGCTGCGCCCTGAATGGCATCATCCCTCTCCCCTGCCCTGTGGGCTGGAGGAGAGTCACTGCCTGCCTGCTTTGAACACTGGCTGGATCCAAAGCAAGAGTCTTTGGAGAGGGGCTAGCTCCTGCCTCCCTCATAGGAGTGTTTGAAAGTGGAGGGAAGTGGGAGATAACAGGCCCTGAGACTACCGAAGGGAGATCTAGGCAGGCAGAACACATTTGAAAACAGTTCATCCTTATGAAAACACTCTCCCTCTGACACCGGCCAGCTGTGAAATAGGGGACAGGACAGACACAAATGCATCTCCAAACTCCTGTCCTGGCCATCACTGAATAAAATGCCAGGAAGGTGTGGCATCAGCCTCTCTTGGCATCCCCAGATGCCACCAGGAGCATTCCAGGAAGAGGGGTGAAGGTCCTGGTCTTGCAGTGACATACTTTCCTGCCCATATGGGCTCACCAGAAGACCCAGGTCTTTTCTCTCCTCCAGAATCCTGGTCAGTGCAGTAAACTTTAACTCAAGTTTCATTGCTCAGAACACATTATAGGACAGTGGTCACATGCCAGGATTCTACAAGCAGACCTTGGTTCAACTCCCTTGTCTTCCACCACACACAAAAACTACATTCTACAATCTGCAATGTGGGCTAAGCACAGGTCCCTCATCTTACAGACTTTTCAGGGGAGTCTATGACATTCTTCTTCAAAGATCGCTTGCTCTGTATCTGGACATAGTAAGCACTCAATAAAAGATGCCTAAAGGGGCTGGAAAGATGGGTCAGTGGTTAAAAATGCGTATTGCTTTTTCAGATGATCTGAGTTCAGTTCCCAGCACCACTGTAAGGTAGTTTACAACCTCTTGTACTTCCAGCTTCAGGAGATCTGATGCCTCTGGCCATCCTGGGCGTGTGCGCGCACACACACGCGCACACACACACACACGCACGCACACACACACAATTATAAATAAAATGAATAAATCTAAGAACTATAATTCATAAATTAACAAAAGAATTCTTTAGCCTGAGTAAAAGCCCTATGTCAAATCATTTCTATATTTAGTAAGGATGGACAAAGGCAGGGAGGAAGAAATTATTTAACCCAGTGAATTATGAACAGTTTTAGAAAAGAAAACACATTTGATGTCTGAGGAAGTTGATAGTGTTGGTTGACAGCTGAGAATGGCATCTGCCCTGCATAAAGGGGCAGGAGGGTGGGCAAATGAGCACGGAGACTCTCCTGCCTAGGAGCTGAAGAAATGGCCCAATGGTTAAGAGCACTAGTTGCTCTTACCGAGGGCCTGGGTTCTCTTCCCAGCACCCTCATGGCAGCTAACAACCATCCTTAACTCTAGTTCCAAGGGATCCCACACCCTCTTCTGACCTCCACAGGCACTGCATGCATGTGGTGTATTTACATGAGGCAAAACACTCATGCACACAAAAGAAAAGTAAATAAATCCCCCCAAAGTCCTGTCCTAGATGCAAGAGGTTCTGGGTAGCCCCAACAAACAAGAGCTAACCTGCTACCTATCCACATCACAGATCCAGGGATGAATGCGGAAGAGGGTCAGAGATACTTCTTGTGTGTGTGTGTGTGTGTGTGTGTGTGTGTGTGTGTGTGTGCATGTCACCATATTTATGGGGAGACAGTTTTCTTCATGTGCCCAGTGGCACCTCTGACCCCAATAGTTAGGAACCTCACAGAGTGCTCAGACTATATTGAAAACTCTGTTCTCCCTGAAAATGACCTGCATTTACTGTCCAGGACTGTCTCTCAATAGGGTCAGGGGAGATGCCCATTAGTTGATTCTGTGTATTTCCATTTATTTTGACCTTTCCAGAAATCTCATCTCTCACTGTGGAAATGTGAAGGCAGCAGATACAAATGCTAGACCTTCCCAGGCACAGCTAAGGTAGGAAAACAGCGATTGCTCTTCACTAGGCTTTTCTTCCTTCCACTAGAGAACGGAACTGAGGCTTGCCATCATTTACAGACTGCACTGTGGACCAGAATATTATCATTCACTCTGCTCTCCTACAAGAGCTTATTGAACAAATCCTATGTGCCATGTACAGTTCCAGACATTGGAGATCTAGCCAAGAATTGATCAGACAAGTCCTTGTTGTCATAGAGCTAATCTTCCAGAAGGGAGACTGGCAAGATGCAATCAGACAAGCATAACACCTCCACGTGGTGATCAGAATTACACAGTGAGACGAGGGGCAGCAAAGTCCGAGGTGAGGAGGGGCTCTCCATGTTTGAAGAATAGAAAGGCAGACAAAGCAGTGGGTGCAGTGAACACAGAGGCCCAGATGTGGTGTGAGAGTCGAGCAGGGGTCACACTAGACCTTGAGATCTCGCTTAGAAGCTGTGCTGGGTACAGTGGGGAACCGCTGGGGAATTCTAACATTACAGTACCATGACACATTTGGAAAATCACTGGAGCTGCTGTGGAAAGTTGTAGGGAGGAGCAAGCTAGGAAGCCACAGGTCGGGCAGGAAGCCAGGCCCAGAAACCCCATGATGAGCAAGACAGCTACAGACCCAGACCTTGTGGAGTTTTAGGTCTTTAGTAAGGGGGTTCTGTGCCTCAGAGACAAATTCAAGGATGAAACACTGCTTGCCTCTGAGCTACGAAAGAGGGAACAGCAAACTTCCTCTTGCTCTCTCCAGTCTCTCCAGAGGCCCATCTCCACCCTGTGACCCTCCAGACTGCCCCTCTGAGTCCATCATCCCTAACTAGCTCTGTTGTCCAAAACCCCCATTAAGGTTGCCTTCTCTGAGAAGCCTTCCTTGTCCACGGGGCCTTACTTCAGGCCTCAGCCTTGGTGATAAATAGGAACAAGTGTGTCTTGTTTTCCTCTGAATCACAGGATTGTCATTGTCGGGGATGCAGCTCAGTTGGTGGAGAGCTTGTTTAGCATGCGTGAATCCCTGGATTCGGTACCCAGCACTGCATAAACCAGACATGGTTAGTTGCAGATGCCTGTAATCCCAGCACTCAGGAGTTGAAGGCAGAAGGCTCATAAATTCATGTACATCCTCAGTCATATAATGAGTTCAAAGCCAGCAGTCTGGCAGTCTAGGCAATAAGATACCCTGTCGCAAAAAAAAAAAAAAAAAAAAAAAGATTGTCATTGTTGGCCATAGTTTTACCTTGACAGTTTTACCTTGACAGTGACTTACACAGACCTGGACATAGAGGAAAACTCACTTTATGTATTCCTATGTTTATATTTTCTATTAAAAAGTATATGTGCTTCATTGACCAGAATACGTTGAGTTGAATTGAGTAAGAGGTAAGGATCCTTTATATTAACTGTTAGTAACATGTAACATTCTGGACCTTCTCAGATGAAATGAAGGCCAGAAAGAAAGCTAGTACAAACTACAGATTCTCCTTAGTGGCCCAGCCTCTGCCACGTGTCACAGTAGCCACAAGGATTATAATACAATGAATGCACAAATTTTTCCAATTAAGAATGCATGCTATTCCATAACTGAATTTATTTACAATTTCTACTTTCAATTCCCCCTCTCACCACTTGAGACTTCCTCCCTCAAAGCTGTGATATAAATCATGACTGACGTCCTACTGAAGGACTGGTCTGGGGGGCTTCAGAGACACGGTATGCATTGATGGTGAACTTGTCACCAGGGCTTCAGGAAATATTTCTACACATGATCATGAATATGTGTATCCATCATTCCTTTTAACTCAATCATAATGCATTTATGTGCATCCACCTGCACATGTGTAAGGATAGGTATTTGTCTGTGTACATGTTACTTACATGTGTGTACATGGATGTTTCTGTTTGATTTTATGTGGCTGTGCATATGCCCTTCAATATACCTTTTATGCCTTCTAAAGATACCAGATGTCTTACTTATGTCTTAATCCATTTTCCAAGTATATAACAAAATACTTAAAACTGAGTAATTTGTGAAGAAAAGAGAATATAGAGAAGACGAAACCTGAAGGGCAGCCTTCTTTTTAACAGTCTTCTCTCAAGCTAAGACTAGTACTACAGGAGAAAGAGTCCTAGGATAGCGACATGCATCCTTTCTCCTGTGCATTTGCACTGAGCTCCAGCCCCAGCCCCACTTCCAATGTCATTTAAACCTTCTGTTCATCCACTCGTAGTTCATTGGTCAAAGTCAATCACACAGCCAAGCTCAAGGTCAGTGAAGCAGAGAATTCTGGTTCTCCTATAGGAGCATAAGTACGTGATGAAGGATGCTCATGAGGGTGTCGGGGGAGGGTGAACTGTAAACGGTACAGCGTGGCAGAGCCCTCGAGGAAGACATGGGCAGCATAGAGAGGTTGACTGGACACATGTGCAAAGTCCATTAACAATGATCCTCATAAGCTGAAGAATCTGTGTGTCATCCGGAAGCTAATGGGTACCATTAGAGGGAATTATATTCAGTCTCAGCTGTGCTAGATGGCTGGCTGTTTTGTGGTGGATGGACTGGAAAACACTCCAATACTAGGGAGTGGAGAGGAAGGGAAAGGGGGGAAAACTAGTATTTATTTAATGTTCTCATGTACCAGGCAGGAGGCGTGTACAGCTTTCAGAATAGAACAGCAGCCTTACAATTCATCCACATCTCCCAGTCTGGCCTCACAGTCCCTGTGGACTGGGCAGTGGGTCATATAGACTCTCCCACCCATCTGAGCATCTGAGCATTTCTGTGAGATGCACCTGGCCCAAGGTGAATCTATGGGTGTTCTCTGGTTGTTCTCTCTCTCTCTCTCTCTCTCTCTCTCTCTCTCACTGTCAAGAATTTAGGATAGGAGCAAGAATTTTAGACTGCTAGAACCAGGATGGGCACAGCAAAGTCTAGAGAACAGTAGAAACTGTGAAAGTTGCTCTTCAGGGAGGGAAGAATAGAGGTGCTTACAGAGGAGCAGAGAAAGGAGACCATCCCCGCATCAGAGAGGGGGAAGCAGCTGCCTTAATTCTCAACTAGTCTCCAAGTTCAAGTTTCACTCTTACAGACAGTAGTGCTCCCAGCCCTTGGGTCTGTAGCCTACTCCTTATCATTTGTTTATTCTTTTATCCTTATCATATGTTTATTCTTTTGCTTCTTCTATTAATCTGAGTGGACGTCTGCAACCTGTGCTCCAAAGTACCTTGGCTAAACTAATTCGAGTGTCCCAGGCTTTCCCTAACCTAACAGATAGGAACTCAGTGCAGCCATGAGTAAACCTAAGTTTCACCATCTGTGGAGCTGAGGCTGCTGCCCTATAGCCTGCCATGGGCACAGTGGTGACTGTGCAGCAGGGTCAAATAGAGACTGAAGGCCCAAAACTAAGCAAACCTCAGGGCTTGGGAGCACTCAAGGAGTGCGAGGGACAGCCTTCCCTAAGGGCCTCTCAAATAGTGAGCAACCACTGAGCACTGGGAGTGCAGAGGAGCCTGACAGTGAAGCTGGCTCTCTGCACTGAAGTTCTCTGCAGCCGAACAGCTTGGGTCTGAGAGCCTGGTTCTAGCATAACTGCATTGATTCTTCACACCTCACAGAGGTATTTGAGAGTAGGTGAAACCATGCTTGGCACCTGAGACAGTCAGCAAAATCTCTCTCTTACTGTTACTCTGCTGTTACAGAAGAGCAAAGAGCAGCAAGTGTTGGGGGTTTACAGCATAAGTTTGGGTATTAAAGATCAAATTCCAGAGACTGTATATTATATGGCCTTGGTCAGGTTGTTCAACCTCTGTGAGCCTTTCTCCTTATCTATAAATGCCAATAGTACCCACTTTATAGGAATTTCACACCCAGTGTATATTAGTATATTGTTTTGTGCACCGGAGATATTCTATTAGTGGAAGCTGGTGGGGTTTGTTTTTTGTTTTTTGTTTTTTTTTTCATTTTAATGAATACATCTGGCTCTACTTCAAGGCACAGAGGGCCAAAGAGGAAAGAGGGAAGGAAAAGCAGAGTGGGTTCATTTTCTTGTGGTCACAATCACAATCCACACACGACTACAGAATTTTCAGTATGATCCGCTTTGTGCTCATCCCTGAGAATCAGACTAACAGAAGGAGCAAACTTGTCTCAAGCCCATAAGAATATGCAATGTCACGCTTACATGCAGCTGTCTTTTGCTTTCTGAGAATTGCTCTAATGAGACCCAAATCCTGGAAACACCATCAGATAATGCAAAACATTTTGGCAGCTGAGTCTCCCATTAGTCTCAGAAAAGGGATCCAGCCTTTTTGCATACATTAGCTCATTTCCTCTTCCCAAACCCTGGGAGTAAGGTGCTGGTTATGCCTGCCTTTAATGCCTTCCTCCCCCAGACAGAGAAACTGACTCCCGAAGATTAAGTTGCTTGCTCTTGGTTACACTATGACTGAGTGGCAGAGAGGATTTAACCTAGCTAACTGACTCCAAAGACTATACTCTTTCCTGAGTGATTGTGGATGGTGATCTCAGAAACCCAGATGGTCTCCTATTTTGCCCTTTCTTCCAACTGCTCCCAAGAACCTCTAGGTACATATTTGAACATTCCCAGAGTTCCTGGGCATATCATAGAGGCTTGTTATTTATTGTTTGAAAATTAAGTATTTTTGAAACTTAACTCAGTAGCTTTGTGAATTACAGTAGTCCCCACCTTGACTGCAAGAGATATAGTCCAAGACACTAGGCATGCATGCCTGAAATCACGGCTAGCACTGAACTCTGTACATATTCTTTTCTCCTCTACATGCATACTTACGATAAAGTTCAATTTATTTGTGCATGGTAAGACTTTAACAACAATAACTGATAATAATATAAAACAAGTATAATAATACATGGGAATAAATTTCCAGCACACTACTCTTGTTCTTAAAGTAAGGGTTACTTGGACAAAAGCTCTACAATGTCATGACAGATGATCTGGCAACACGGAGACTGCTACTAAGGGACTCTCAGTTGAGAGATACTGTATATACTGTACAATAGGGAGATGCTAGACAAACGGGTGCACATTCCAGGTGGGTCACAGCAGGACAGATGCAGATTCTATCACAATATGCAGAAGGGTGTACAACTTAAAACTGGTGAGCTCTTTATTCCTACGTTTATGTATGTGATATTTTCAAAGTTCAATTGGCCATAGATCACTGAAACTGAAACCAGGAATCAACACTAATTACATGCAACTCTAAATACACTATGACAGTCAAAGCCCTGATGACAACTGCATCAGTTAGTGAGCTACCTACTATGAACCAGTTTACTGAGATTTCTCCATAATCTCCCAAACAATTGCATTCAATTTAACAAACATCTGATGAGTGCTTACTATGCATTGGGCTCCTATACCCACTTCACAAATAAGCAAAATAAAGCTCCAAGCTTAAGTAACTTACTAAAGCAGTGCATGTGAGGCAAGAACCCATGCCTGCCTGCGGTCAAAGCTCATAAGCTCTGCTTCATATACCCTGCTGCCTTCATATGTGAGCACATGCTGACAGTGCAATTATATCAGAAGGTTTAGAACAGAAATGGTTGCTGCAAAAGGGCCAGCCATACCTGTCACCACAAGCCAGAATGTCACTGTGCTAGCTAGAGATGTCCATTTAAGGCTGATTTTGACCAGTGCAGCAGCCTCATCCACAATGTTCCTATGCTGTCTGCTGTCCCCAGCAAGACTGTATCTTGTTTCTACCTATTTCATTAAAGTCCTCCTACAGCACTCTGCATAAATCAATTTAGGACACATCATTCTATAAGAAATGAACTCAGGATTTTAGCCTTAATTCACAGAGACAACAAAGTATTGGATTTCCAAGGTAAGAACAATGTTGGCATTTCCCAGTTCCATTTAAAGTGCAGAACTTGGTAGAAACCTGAGTGGCTACCTCCACAGTCAGTTGGGTGTGGCTTCTTGTCCAGGTGCTATCCAAATCCAGATCACCAAAAGCAGTCACTAGTTTGGGGGAGGGGTTGTCACTGATGAGTGGGCCTGGTGCATTGTAATTAATGGAAATAAAAAATAAACACCACAGGAGAAAGATGTGCAGGAATCCCTGCTCCCAGATAGAGTTTCTCGCAGGTAATGGAAAGAAAAAGAAAAAAGTCACTTCTTACAGGAAACCTGATCTACCTGTTGCCTGCAGAGGATTTTTGTGAAGTAACTAAGGAAATGCAACTGAAGACAGCAGCCCCAGAAAAATTAGAATAACTGCTTAGAAAACTTTCCTACAACCCGTGGGAACCTGGTAATGGAATAGGCAATGAGACCTCAATTTTCAACAGCACAAGTTCAGTCTGCAGCCTCTTTGGTCATAAGGAGACTCCAGCACCCGGTTCTGCTGGTTGAAGGAAGGCATTCAGCTTTCTAAGATTTCCCCTATGAAGATGGGGGCGCGGGGGAGGGGAAGATGGCGAGAATTTGCTAGGATTGAAGAGCAGGAGCAAAGAGGAGTGAAGAGAGCCATTCTCCACTGGCCTGGTCACTTCCCAGTTGTTGCTGTCAGTCACACCTCATTGGGTCATTCAGGCATGATTCAAACAAGTCCTTGGCCCAGACTCTGCAGGGGAAACAGGCTACTGAGAAAAGCTAGTGTCTGTTGCCCAGGGATCATACTATCTGGCAACTGACAACATCCCTGGCAGCATCCCTGGGTGCTCTCCCCTCCCCTCCCCTCCCCTCCCCTCTCCTCTCCTCTGTCCTCCTCTCCCCCCCCCTCCTCCTTCTCCTCCTCCTCCTCCTCCTTTTCTTCCCGCCCCCACCAACGCACACCTGCAGACTCTTGCCCTCTCACCTGCAGATAAGTGGGCCTGGGCCTGTGCTGCGGGGTGATCAGGGGGGAGCTAGACAATCTGGCTTTTTCTCTCTCCTGGGGTGGACTTGAACTCGGGTACCTGCCGCAGCGCGGTGCTACCCTGGGCAGCAGACAGGCCACCGACGCACAGCCACTCCGCTGCCCCGAGGAAATCCCATCCCGCGGCAGACTTTGGCAGCTTCCAGAACAAAATTCCCTGAGCCTGGCAGGTCGCCGGATGCTGGTCGGCCGCGCCCGCATCCAGCACCCGTGGCGATGGGGCCCCGGATAGGGTGCAACGCCGTTGGAGGCACACCAGGCTTGAGCCGCGACGGCGACTGGGATTACTGCTGTGGCCTGGGCCAGGCATCGTAGGGAGGCGGCCGGATGACCGGGGCCTGGGTACTCGCCTCAAACCCTGCCCGCTGCCGGCATCTCCCGGGCGGATTAGGCGCCTTGCGGGCCTCCAAACCGGCCCCGAGCCCCAGAACTCTCTCTTTTCGTTTGTGCAAGATCCCGGGTGGGGCCGCGGCCTCCTAACCGTTTTCTTACGCCTGACTGCGCAAGCTAAAGGCTCGGAGAACAGAAAGGCAGCAGTGACCCCGCGATCTGTGCTGCTTAGACTCTTGGGGCCTGTGGCTGTCGCAGCCACGTGTGACACAGTCCACAGGGCGGTGTGCACCCTTGCCAGAGTCGGGCCACACGAAACCCAGGGCCTTACAACCTTGCCTGGGCTCAGGGCACCATGGAGATAGTTCCTCTCCTTGACCTGTCTTACACATTGAGAGACACAGAAAACTGTTGGGTACCAGGGTTTGCAAATGCCAAAATCCTCCACCAGAGATACAGCGGACCCGGTGGCTGCTCAGGACAGGTGTGGATGCACCGTGAAGCATCGCAAACCTGCTCCCCGCTTTGAACGAAACGCACTGCTAGGGGACTCAAGAGAGTTAGGGTGAGTTGGTGGCTGGGAGAGAGGTCCTGGGTCAGTGTTTCGGGATAGCACCTGGAACTACTACGGGAGTGCGGGAGGGCCGCTTCTACTTGGGCCAGGACATCCCGCTCTGAGCTTGGGACGAAGAGCTGCGCAGAGCGTCTGAAGCAGGCGGCGGCAGGGCCTGAGTCTGCACAGGGGATTTCTGCAGACTTTATAGGCAGGAAAAATAAAGATTAAACACACGCACACACGCTCTGCTTCTCTGGTTTCGCACTGCGGCGAGCATACTTCCTTTTCTTTTGGGGGTCACCAACAAGGGTTTGGGCTTGCCCAGATGAAGGTTTTCTCTTGTCCTCTGGCCTTGGAAATAGCCAAGTACCTCCTATGCGCTAGATCATGAGATTCCTTTCGAATGACCCCAACCCACAGCAAGGAAGCCCTTGGGACACCTCTGCGGCTCCGGCTCAGGCTCCAGTTGAGTGCGGTGTGCCAGATGTCCGCTGGTCAATGGGCGGTGGGTCAGTGGTGGCCCTGGGAATTTCCTGCCAATCTGCAGACACAAAGGCCTCGGGCCATCCCTTCCCAAAAGTCAGGGGCAAAGGCATCCTGTGGGTGTAAATTCATTGGGTGCACCCAATGCTGCCTTCCAGAAAATTCAATGCTCCCAGGGTACTTTCCAGGGCAGCTTGGAGTTTAAGGAGCCATTTCAGTGAAACCCAACTTTCCAAAGATTTGAAAAGGTTTCCTTCATCCTGCCTGCTGAAGCTCACACAAGCGTGTAAAAGTGTGAGGCACTGTAGAGAAAAACACTGAAGAATACTGAGGTGATGTAAACTCAAGGCACTTGGCACTACAGGCCCCGCTGCTCTGAGTGCGAAACATTGTCTTAGCATCAGGCTAGTGTCCATCAAATCTCCATCCAGACACCTACCAATTGTTCTGTCCTGTGGCAGATTCTGTGAGGGAGGGGCCAGACTATGACTGCTGAGTGTGAAGAGACCTTAGATGAGGTCCTAACCTTTTTAGTACAGGCATCCAGGGGCCCTAAGCTTCCAAAAAGTTCTAGTCCAGACCTGCTAGAACTGGCTTCCTACAAACAGGAGGAGGGCATAGCTAGTATTATATCACATTCATGCATTGGGAAATGGTGCTACAGGTTTTGTATGCTTGCTGGGTAGTGACTTTTCATATGGCATCCTAGGTGGCAGGTCCTCCATCTGCTTTTTCTACTTCTGAGTATTGACCGGAGGCTCCGGGAAGAGCTAGTGGTTGAACTGTAGCATGGGAACCTCAACAGAGGCAGCCCGGGGAAGTACCAAATTCTGGAGCTCAAGAAAAGATCCACCCTGAACACTGTTAGGACCTAGTTGTAAGAGAAGTCCAATCAGCTTGAAGCTCCAAGAGTCCCAAAGAGGCACATTTGTGATGAAGCTGGGACTGAGGGTGCAGGAATCACTGTTTCTCTGTTAGTATTCTTAAGCCCAATGCCTTCTACTGGTAGGGACTTGAAAGATCACCAAAGTTCCAGCTAATAGTGCTGGAATGAGCCCAAGGTCTCACACTGCCTGGTCCCATCCTCCCACACCCAACCAAAGGTACTCCTCTCCCACTTTAGTGTGATTTTGCCAAAAAAGTGAGTTGACCATGACCCGAGTAGGGGTCAGTCTGTCAGCTGAGTTCTTTTAACCATATGGCTGAAGCAAGATCTTGGAAAGGGTAAGCTACACATAGTTGGAAGTGAGCTCGATAAACTCTGAACCTCATTGCAGTCTGGGGCGGTATCCTTCCCAGGTCTCCAAAGGTCCTCATAGCTCAGTCTGGGACAAACCTCAAGTCATAAGACTCTCCACACAGGTAGCCTGGATACATAGGGACTCCTCTTTACCCACAGAGGAAGCCTATAAAGGTGACATCGGAATTTCTGTAGGGACTTGTTTTCCTGCCTTGGCTTCCACTTTGGCAGTCCCGCAGCCTGGGCACTAGGGGTTCAGACCCCTGGGAAGTAGTCTTAGGAAGAATCTGAGGGTTCCACTCTCTCACGCTTGCTTCACTACCAAAGAACGTTGAGCCTGCTAAAACAGAGGGAACGTTTGGTGGATTGTACTGAATCCTTAAAGAATAAATATATGCCTTACCATAGACATGCAGCAAAGTCAAAGGCCAAAACCAGGACTCTGAACTCCCATTTCAGTGCCTATCACCGGCTCTCTCAGCTTAGAAAGCTTACAGGGGTAGGAACAAAACAATCTGGCCTAGACTGAGATGCCACAGCTTTAATGCTAAAAGCAGAGCCGGCGGTATCAATGGGAGTTTGCAGCCCGCTAAAACCGGGTGGGAGACGGGGAACGGAAGTGGAAAACACAAGTGGAACAAGGAGATAATCCCCAGGCTTTTCAACCCCTGGAAACAGCAGGAACACCCCCAGTGCTCCCATCTCCTCCGCTTGCACCTCGCTCCCAGAGAATCAGCACCACGTGTTTCCAAAAGGCGTCCTGACAAAGAAGCAAAAAGCAGTAACATACTCCTCCGACTTTTCTAGAGCCCTTATCCGGGAACCCAGAGCCAGGTTCTCAAGCTGAAGCGACCAGGAACTCAAGCCCCGAAGCGGGAGGCGGGAAGGTGGAAGGTCTTGCCTTCTCTCTCCTCCGCCCCATCCACCTCGGAAGCGCTACAACCATCTGTGCTCCCCGAGGGCGGTCTGATTCCTAGGTTCTGCATCCCGCCCCTGCAAGAGTGAACTTCCGTAGAGGCCAAACACAACCGCCAGGAATTTCTTGGGCCTTGGAACCCGTGGGGTTAAGTCTGAGCCCCGCCTGGCGAGAAGCAGGACGCGCAGAGAGGGGCGGAACCGGCCGAGGGGCAGCCTGCCGGGTTAGGAAAGGAAGGAAAGGCGGGATCCTCCGGGAAGTGGATTCTCAGGCGTCCAGCTGTGGCCACTGCCAAAACTCTGACTTCTCCCCGCAACCCCACACACACCCCGCCCACCTCCTCCTCCTTCTCCTGGAGGACAGCTTGGGTCCCGGATTTCTAGCATAGCATAGGGGCGGGGACGTAGTCAGCTGGAAAAGCCGTCTTCAAGCGGTCCTACGGGAGTCCAAACACTTCATCCCACTGGTTCCATCCTGGTTTACAGTATCTGTGCGGCAGCAGCGACCTTCGGAGCGACGCGGTGACCATTCTGAAGCTGGCGCACCTGGCGAGGCCTGGTGGCCCAAATTTCTGCCCCTTAGAGGCTCCTTCTACCCCTATCCCCTGTCACCTTCCTAGCGGGCACCCCCTTAAACCGTCCTTCTTCTATTTCTCTAGCCTCTTCTCTTCCCACCTAGGTCCTCCTCTTTTCTTCTTCGCGCCCCCCCCCCTCGGCCCTCCTCCTGCGGTGTCCTCCTCCTCCCTTGCTCTTTGGGCGTCCGCCCCGTCAATCACCGGCGTCTCAGGTCCCCAGCCCTGCCCCTCTCCTCCCTCCCAGGCTCTAGGGGTGCCTGGGGCTCTCGGCTCGGCCGCCCTTCCCTAGCGCGGAGCCGGGGCGATCTGTCAGCGGAGCCGGTCGGGGGGGAGCCGGTCGGGCCGCCGGGGCTCGGGTTACCGGTGACTGACAGCGTCTCCATGGCGAATAATTTGACTCGACTATTGTCTGGCGCGGGCAGGCCCCGGGTCAGATAACCCGACCAATCAGGGCGCGGGCCGCCGCGCCTCATGCCCGCTTAGAATAATATTATTAAAAAAGCTGCGAGCGAGCTAGACCGGAGGGAGAGCGAGCGAGAAGCGAGCGAGGGAGCGGCGGGCGGGCGCGGAGCATGCGGAGCGGCGCCCGGGGCGGCCCCCGGGCTTGGGTGACCGCAAGGGCGCGGGCAGGGCGCGCAGGCGGCGGGGGCGCGGAGCTGCGCGGGACCGGCATCCGGCACGAGGACGGACCGCAGTGACTCAGGACCAGCCCGGAACCGGCGCCTGGCCAGGCGGCGGGGCCCGCCCGCCCGCCTCTCTGCCAGGACGGCGGGCGAGGAGGCGCCCATGCGGGGCCGCGGGGCGCGGTGAGGGCGCGCGCGGGCGGGCGGGCGCGCAGCCGGCACCATGTCCATGCTGCCCACCTTCGGCTTCACGCAGGAGCAAGTGGCGTGCGTGTGCGAGGTGCTGCAGCAGGGCGGCAACATCGAGCGGCTGGGCCGCTTCCTGTGGTCGCTGCCCGCCTGCGAGCACCTCCACAAGAATGAAAGCGTGCTCAAGGCCAAGGCGGTGGTGGCCTTCCATCGGGGCAACTTCCGCGAGCTCTACAAGATTCTGGAGAGCCACCAGTTCTCGCCGCACAACCACGCCAAGCTGCAGCAGCTGTGGCTCAAAGCCCACTACATCGAGGCGGAGAAACTGCGCGGCCGGCCACTGGGCGCCGTGGGCAAATACCGCGTGCGGCGCAAGTTCCCGCTGCCGCGCTCCATCTGGGACGGCGAGGAGACCAGCTACTGCTTCAAGGAAAAGAGCCGCAGCGTGCTGCGCGAGTGGTACGCGCACAACCCTTACCCATCACCGCGCGAGAAGCGCGAGCTGGCGGAGGCCACGGGCCTCACCACCACGCAGGTCAGCAACTGGTTCAAAAACCGGCGGCAGCGCGACCGGGCGGCCGAGGCCAAGGAAAGGTAGGAGTAAGTAGAGCGTCGGCGCCGCCTTCCCTGGGCCCGAGGGATAGGGGGTCTCCTGGAGAGAGGCCCAAACTGGACCTCCAGACCTAGCCATGCAGCCTAGCTGCAGCCTGGCCCGCCTCGCCGTGCTTAGGAGACTGGGCCGGTAGGAATTTGTCTAAAGCGGGCAAAGTAATGCGTAAGTTGTCAACTATTTCTCTAGTCGCTTGTGGACAGAAGTGGAGAGACAGCGAGTTTCAGAGAGAGCAGAACTGTGGTCCTGAATCCCCTGCAAGGTAGGCAGAAGCACTGAAGGCCTGGGTTTCCTGGAAAAAAAATCAGATAGTGTGGTCAAAGACGGTGTTTGGGCCCACGCGGACGCAAGTTGCCCATTTCTGGCTTTGCTGTGCGTCCTATCCGTTTTACTAACTTCAGATCAAAGTGTTATTTCTGGTCAGGGCTGCGAGTGGACCCTCCCTAGTATAGTCTGGGTAATGAAGAGACCGGGAAAGAATATTCCTTGTCGGGACATGAGAGTAGAGGACTAGTCCTTTATCCCGCATGGAAAGGGCTAAGAGATGAAAGACCCCAGGGAGGAAATAGCTCTGGGAGAGAATACAGACATATACCCCTTTTCTGCCCTCCTGGATCCCACAGCGCTTCCTGGGCCTCCTAGGCCCTTGACCTTTCTCTCCTCAGGGCCTGCCCTCTTTGATGGACTTGTCGGTCGGTGTCTGAGGTGAAAAGAGATCTGTAGAAGTGCTGGGCTTAGATAGCCTTATGAAAACCGACACTTTCTAAACTAACCTCAGTGTTGAGGCCCTTGTGACTGCTTGTAACTGCGGAGAACTCCAAATCTTGACAAGGGAACCGTAGAGAAACTGATTATAGGGACAGAATCTCTCCTGTGGTAAGAGGAAAATGAGGCACCTGGGTTAGGTAGTATGGGATGTGTTCATCCTAGACTTTGAACTATCCGGGTTCAAGCTAACGGTACCGAACAGTGGGAATGGATGGACAGACTGCAGACAGGACCTTGGTATTTGAAACCTTGAGGTTGCAGTATCAACAGCGGCTAGGTCTCACTGCACTGTGAGAAATTAGGAAGAAAAGTCATTAGGAATCCGCAAAGAGATTTTACCCAGGATTTCAAACATCCACATTTGGGCAGGGACTGTGCAAAGACAGGGCAGCTATACTGTAGTCTCTCAAAACTGGCATTGAGTCCAGGCTCCTGAATAACTGGATTCTCAGGCCAGGCCTCCGATAAGAACTACAAATTCTGTTCCTGAGTTTCTGGTTATGACAGGAAAGTCTAGGTCAGTATTAACCGGCCTTATCCTTCCTGGTAGTCCCTCCGAGGGGCCAACCCATGCCAAGCTTCAGGTCCTGGGCTGAAGTTTTCAGTAGATGGCTAGGAAGGAGTCCTCTATTCTTGAAGTAGGTCTTTAGCCCAAGCCAAAGAGACCTCTTAGTGAGCTTGCTTAGTTTGGAATTAGGGAAAGGACTCTCAAGAACCTCAGAAGCCTGTTGGCAATCAAACGCTTCCCTAGGGCAGCGAAAGGCCAAGAGAAATGAAGGCTTATGCATACTCTCCCTCAAGTGGGTCTCGGCCTTTGCTCTCCAGTCCTTCTTGCATCTAACTCCACTTCTACCCAGCAAATCTAATTTGCTGAGCGCAAATGATCTAAAAATACAGGTAGCTTCCCTTCCTCTTTGTTCATCCCCAAACCCACGCACCGTGCTTGGATGGCGTTGCTTCTGGAAAGAAATGGGGTGGGAGAAGAGAACCGGAAATAAGACCAATAAAAAGGGTAGTCAGGAGATTAAGAGCATGGCACCAGCTGATACCGGGAGAGGGACTAGAGAAAACTAGAGTGTCCAGGGGTTTGAGAACACCAGAAAGAACCAAAGGTCAGGTGTTGCAAATGCTAGAAATCAAAAACACCCGCAAGCAACCACAGCGGCTCTGAGTCCCAAGATAGGCGGCAGACACTGGCGACCCGTGGGGTGGCGCAGAGTGGCCTTCATTTCCCCGCTGACCCCGCTGCTTTGCTCCTGCGCTTGCAGGGAGAACAGCGAGAACTCCAATTCCAGCAGCCACAACCCGTTGGCTTCCTCGCTCAACGGCAGCGGCAAGTCGGTGCTAGGCAGCTCGGAGGACGAGAAGACGCCGTCGGGGACTCCAGACCACTCGTCGTCCAGCCCCGCACTGCTGCTCAGCCCGCCACCTCCCCCGGGGCTGCCTTCCTTGCACAGCCTGGGCCACCCTCCAGGCCCGAGCGCAGTGCCCGTGCCGGGTGCAGGCGGCGCCGACCCGCTGCAGCACCACCACGGCCTGCAGGACTCCATCCTCAATCCCATGTCTGCCAACCTCGTGGACCTGGGCTCCTAGAGCTCCGCTCGCCTCGATGCGCTCGCGCTTGCCTTCGGGGCCTGGCGAGCGGACCTGACAGGCCGTGCCCAAGGGCGCTCGAAGCAGGCGTCCGCACAGGGTACTGAAAGACCGTCGGGCAGGGTGCGACGGGACAAAGCGGACAGCTGTCTGCTCGAATCCCTTCGAGGGATTTACTTGCAACAAGTTGCTTTTGAGATCCTTTGGAGGCCAGGGGACCGAGTCTTGAACCAGGCAAGGGAATAAATTATAAACCATTCTCACCCCCCTCAACACACATCTCTTCATCCTTCTCTTCGCCTATTCTTGCCTTTATCTTTCCGTTTTCCAACTCTCACTTTTCCCTTTTTCCTTTCCCCTTCTTTTTTGCTTTTCCTCCTTTTTAAGACTTTCCTTCTAAGTTTCTGGGTCTCTCCCTCCCTCTCCAAGTTTCTCAGTCCGTCCCCTCTGTCTTTCTTCCTTCTGGTTGTCTGTTTTTATCCCGCATTTCCCTCAGTTCTGGGAGCTACACAGTCAGGGTCTTTGATAATACGGCCCCAAGGGTCCCTCTCCCACCAGTGTGAGCTCAAGTGCCAGCTTTTTGACTAATGAATGAACAAGGAGGAGCTGCACCCCAGAAGCACCTGAACCCTCCCCCTCTGTCTCTCTCCCCAACCACCACACTGGTTCTCCTCTTCCTCTTGGGACTGTGGCCTCAGTGCTCCCTGCCCAGCGAGCCTCTCCAGCCGCGGACTTGCCGTTTCCCTGTTATACCCTCATGTGAATGTTTGTCGGGAGATATTTCTGCTTTTATTTTATAATAAAATTAGAAATCATAAATATATATGGATATATGCCAGAGGGCCCATGGGCCTGGAGTGTAACAGTGTCTGATTTCCCTACCGGACAGGACACCTCCTAGGATGGGGTGTTCTGGGTAATGACACTCTCCACTCCCATGAATCCCGGGAAACCTGGACTGCCCTTCCCACAACGTGTATTTTTGTCAAGGTGAAGGGATGGGATGGAAAACTGAAACCTCCTTCGGTTAAGGCCTTAGTCTATTTTCTCAGGAGAGATCCCTGCAGAAGCAGGCTGCCTGTTTCCACGCAAATCACCTCACAGAACCCTGCTTGGGGTCTTTTTTTCACTTGGGGAGAGAGTGAGAGAGAGCTGAGAGTACTTGTCTAGCACATGAATTTGGAGATGCTGGGGCTAAGGAACAAATTGGATTGCAGCAGTTTTCAGTCAGGATTATTCCTCTGTGAGGCAGTGGCCAAAGCCACTGGAGACAATACTCTGGGCTGATTCTTCTGCTACAGGGGCAGCCTCGGACTGACACTTAGAGGGGCACACGCTCTGAGTTTGACAAACTACACCTGACAAACCAGGGTTTAGGTGGCAGTGAAAGACTCCGCAGGCCAGGCATTGGTCGGGTTTTGTAGACCCAAGCAAGTGAGTGCATTGGTTTCCAAGGACACATTGAAGGGGCTTCTTGGTATGGTATGCTGCAAGTGCATCTCTGGCTGTAAATTCATCTACAGCACTGTTTCTGGTCTGAGGTTCTAGCACCTTTATAACAGACATGTCCAGGCTGGTCCAGGCAGAGCTGAAGAACTAAGTGAGGACAAAGTTAAGGCTTTTCAGTGCTGATTTGCAATGGCCGTGACTACTGATTTATTGATTCTTGGCGGTGGTGTCTGCCCACTCTGGGCTGAAATCAGGATGGAGAGGAAGAAGCATCTGTTAGGCCCTAGGACCTCCTGGAACTTTTCCTTTCTGATTATATCAACACCTCCTGTTTCAAGCATGCTAAAACCAGACCTTTTATCTCAAAATTTCTCTATCAAGAATTTCTCTTCCCATGACTCAGGTGGTTAGATGACCTCGCTGGCATGGGAGGCTATACCTCTGCACAATCCTAGAATTCAAGGGATTTTCACAAACCTGGTATGGCTCCACTCCTCGAAGAGGATGGAGTCCTCCACTGGGCCCACACCCAGTGACCCTCCACTTCTGGAGGCTCTGATTTCAGGAAATAAGGCAAGCACTGGGGTGGGGGGGACTGGTCTGCTCTTGTACTGCCTGAGCAGCCCAACTTCCTCTGACTGGAAGGGTGGAGAGCTAGATACTTCGGGAGCCTGGAGAATAACCAGACGAAGCCCCAGTTGGCCAGACAGCTTGGCAATGACAGAGCCTACTATTCACAATTACTTCTCTGGATAAGGACAACATAGTAGCCTCTATATCCCACATCACCCTCGTCCCACAACCACAGGAGAACAGACTCTGTATTAACTATCACATGGACAAGAACACACACATTTAACATTAATTCAATTCACATTTTTTGAGAGCCTGCTATATTCCATGTATTTTGGATAGCACCAAAACTTACCACTGTAGTGACCACTTAAGGAAACAGACTGTCCCACATGTGTTAATGCCTACACCCACACAAATACAGACCCTCAATTCATTCTGTCACACATGCCCTCAAGCACTCTCCCTTGTGGGTATCTGTGTAAGATAATGCACAATTGAACTGGTCCAGCATGTGTATACTCAAACACACGACATTCAGCCATACCAGACTTTCCCACATCAGGTTTCTCTACAGGAAACATTTAAATCCACAGTCACACCCTAGTGCTCCTGATAGCCCCAGTCCCTGCCTGATGGCCCTCTGGCATGAGGACAGGGCCTTACAGAGGGCCTTGCTAGGAAGGTCTCTAGGTGCTGGAAGATCACTTAGCTGCTTGGTCCCAGAGAAAGAGGTGGTGGCTCCTAGCCTGGAGGTGGCAACTGATCAGGGATCCCACCACAGACATGCCCTCTAGTTGTCTGCCCAGGTGGAATGTAAGAATTTGCTCAAGAGCCGATAGGAGACAGGGTGCCAGCTACACGACTTTATTCGGTGTAGAGAATTCAAAGTGGCTCAACTTGCTCTGACTGCCTCCCTCTCTCACTCTTCCTCCATCAGCTAACCTGAAAAATATGTATTTAAACATAGTGAGGAAAGCTATGCAGAAGCCCACTGCCTAAATCTGCATAAGCCACTTCGACCTGCTTCCTTCCAGAGGCAAGAACCTGACATAATACATACATCTTGTGGCATGAAACCAGCCAGTCCTGTCAGAGTCTACGAAACAAGATTCTTGCAGGCCTGCACCCTCTTCCTGTTAGACCCCCCCAACCTCACCTTCACAGCCTCAGAGTTTTGCTCTAGGACCTGAGAACATGAAGTCACCCTTTCTGCTCTCCTAACAGTTTGTTCCCTATTCTGTCCTGTGCCCACATAACCCTCTAGGGAGAAGTCAAATGAAGACTGTGAGGCCCAGTCACCTGGGGCAGCTGGCTAGATCAGTGAAAGAAAATCTGCTTCGGGCCTTTAAGACCCTGGACCTTAGGCAGCAGTCCATTGGGCAAGCATCCCCACCAGCATCTGGCAGTCTTCAAGAAGACTTGGGTCAATATCTTCTGACTTTTTCTTCAGGGTATGGCTCACCTGACTGAGAAGCAGGTGGTGATAACCAATAACCCCGGGAATAGTTAACCAGAGCTAGAGAGAATTGTAGAGAGAATATAAAGCTACTCAAAACAGTTTCTGCACCGGAAGAAAAACAAGTGGTAGAGCGAGCGAGTGAGCTCGTCAGAGTGAGGAAGCAGGGAATTCAGCTTTCAGGGGCCACCAGCACAGCAGAGCTCAGAATGTGCAGGAACTCTGCAATAAAGACACCAAGGCTTTTATGTTGAAAGACAGATGAGAAAAGGCAGAGTTGGGGTTGTCCTCATTCCAGCTCTCAGGCTGCAATCTTCTGAGCCCTGAAAGCTGCCCAGGACAGACCTTGCAAATGAGTTGAAGGATGTGAGAAGGGCATTTGAGAGAAGCTGTGGGTTGATGTGCCTGCTGGGAGAGTGACTATGCACAGGGGAGAATGTTTAGATGGGCCTTGTAGGAAAGAATGAAGTACTTAGACGCCAGGTGTGCTAGGTATGGATGCTGTGCACTCATAGAAGTACTGCACCTGAAGTGGTAAGTGACCAAAACACTTGGGGGAACCCAGAAAATCAGGCACCACCCGAGCCTCCACCTGGGAAGGTATTGCGCCTCTCCCTTAGCGCTGCCAATCCCAACCTGAAGGTTAGCCCGCACTCCTAGAACTGCTGCTGGGCGAGTGAAGAGGAAGAACTCCGGGCCCTGCGGTTGGGGGTGGGCATAGGAAGCCAGTGACCCCAGCATAGTCCAGGAAGCCCATGCATCCCGGTGTCAGGGCCAAGGCCCCTGCATGCTGCCTCTTCTAGAAGCTCTGCTAGTGTCTGTGAGACTGGAATTCGGAAGTCATTTCTCCAGGGTGGCGGGTGAAATCCTAATGTAAAAGCGTTTATTGGGCGCCCTCCAATGGAGTCAGCAGTAAGGCCTGCCTCCTTAGACGGTGCCTTGGATTCTTCCACCACGGAGACTCCTTAACTCGGAGAGAGCTGGTGGTTTCGGAAAAAATCCATCCAAACAAAGCCCAAGACGAGCCCCTTGTTGCCTTTTAGGCTCCCTTTCCTGAGGGGACTCTTAACCCTGAGAGACCGGCAAAAGGGAGGACAAATGGGGAAAGGCCTTGTTTAGGATGCTCTCAACCCTGGCCCCTTCCAGGGTTGAAATGAGATCTAACCGAATTCCACTCTACCCTGCTCTCCATCTCCTACTTTTTCCCCCCGAATAAGTACCCGGACTGGCACTGCCGGGCTTAGCCTGCCTGTGGAGACCGAGGGTTTGCGCATCTGGCAAGAACCCGCGGTTCAGTCCACTTCCACCCCAGTGAGCTGGCTTTCTGGGAACCAGCAGCGTGTCTTGTCCAAGAGAATGCAGGTCTCTAGGATCTGACCTGAGCAGTCTGCCACGGGCTGCCTAGCCCCGGCAACGACCTTTAGAGCTGGCGGCCTTGCGGTCCACTGTGGCCCGGATGTTCTGCTCCCTCGGTGGAAAGACACCCACGAGTCTGTCATCCGGGAAGCCAGCCAGGCATGGAGGACTTTACCTCTGTCTGGCCAGGGTTCTAGGGCCCGATAAGCCAGTGCCTGGGATCCTGGAGCTTCCTCGGGAGAGAAGAGCTTGGCTTCCTAAGCGGGGCGGGAGCCGGGCCTGCGAAGGGAGCGATTGTTCCAGCCCTGGGAACGTGAGCGGCTGCGCGGGCCTCCCGCATATTGCTGCATTCCCTTTTACCTGGACTTTTCCAAAGGCCCTGCGGGTCTGCCCAGCCAGGGTCTCACCCGGCACAAGAGTTCATTGTCAGAATTTGCCGCGTAACTTTCTCTGAGCCATTCCACGGTGACTTCTTGATCCTCAGAGTACCTGGTCACGGTTACCATTTCTTGACCGCATATTATCTGTACTTTAGGTACTTCAACACCTGGTATGTGCTTAATTCTTATTGCAGCGAACACACACGCTGTTATTACTGGTAAGAGAAACCGGGACCCCAGGTGAGAGAACTTGGCAGAATGGCAAGTTTCTGACGACAGAGGGGTATTTGAACTTGATCTCTGAGACTGCAGCTTACGTTCTTGCAAGGCTATCTATCAGCTGCCCCCTAAAGGAGCGGAAGACAACAGTGCCCAGAATTGACTTGGAGTTTTTCTCACTGTTGGACAGCCCTCTGCAGCATGAGGGCTCTGCAGAACTGAGGACCAAAGCTAGCTTCAGGCCGAGGGTCAGCTGTGGTGTTTGCACCTTCATGGCAGGCTAAAGTCAAATGAAAGAACTTATGTCTTCAACAATTCCCGTAATCATGTTTCCTCCCCTGCTGGCTAGTATAATAGAGTTGCATCTGAGGCCCTGCTGGTTACTCCAGAGTCAGTGTGCTGATTCTTCTAACCGCCTCTTTCTGCAAATCCTACCCCGTCCTGGCCATTCTGCTGGGATAAGGGAGGATACACTGATGGGAACCCTGAGGACTGAAATATGAGTTCTTAGTGGGATTCTCCTCTTTGCTACCCTGGCCCTGGTCAGAGACATGGCTTTCTTCCAGTGCTCAGTGTATTAAGGCTGTCATTCCATCCACACCATTTTCTGCTGGGATGTAAGTCAGCCAGGGAGGGAGAGAGAGGGAGCCCAGGTTTGCTCTCTAAAGATGAGAACAGGGTTGGCCCTTCCCTGTCCGCTCCTCACGGGCCTCTCTGAAAGTTTTGACCCATCTCCTTCTCTACCAGCAAAGATGTGTTAGTGGTTCAAGCTCTCCCAAGATTCTGTCAGTTTCAAAATAGGTGTACAGTATTGTGTTTTTTCTGGGGCAAACCCATAAGGATCCCTGGAAAGCTACCACAAGATGTTTGAAGTGGTGAAAGAGGTCACCTGTCTGCAAGGAGGAATGAGTGTGTAGAGGGTGAACCGAATGTAAAGGAAGTGACTTCTCCCTTTTCCTGCCCCAGGTGCCTCTCTGGGGGCAAGAGTTAAGCAGAGCTGTCTACAGCATAGGCATGTGTCCTATGAGATAGAAGAAGCCACCTGACAACCTTAGAAAAGCACAAAGAAAGACGTGAATAGTTTCTAAAAGCAACATAATATAAACAGATCCTGGAGCTTATGTGGGAATTTGTGATGTATCAGCAGCCCCTGACCTTCCTAATGTTTAACACTTGAAATTACATTGGGGAGGCAGGTAATTCCAACCCTCCTTTGACAGATGAGGGACTAAGGCTCAGGGCATCATTATGTGCACCTCTCCTGAGATAGAAGCTCTTTACAAGCTATTGTTGAAATAAGTTTTGAGGAAATAGCAGATCTCAAACCAGCCCAGAGGATAAAGTTTGTTCCCTTGGAGTTAGGAAAAAGATTCAAGGAGAAACTGCCATCACAGAGGTCTAGACAATGTGACATAGAGTTCAAGTTCAATGGGCTGCTGAGACAGTTAAAAGGAATACCCCAAAAGGAAAGCCTGGCAAACTGGATGGAACTGAGACCTGGAGTCTTGCTCTCTCGTTGGGCTCAGGACCTATCAATTGCAGGTCTCAGCAGATGTGGTAGGAACCAGAGATTTCCTTAGATGATGAATAAAAACTTTGAAGGTGTTCATAAAATGCTATTTTTTGTTTTTTTACATTGTTTTTATTTTGTGTATGTCTATGTGTACACACATGTTGCACATGTGGAGGTCAGAGGACGGCTTGCAGGAGTGGGTTCTATCAGTGTACCATGTAAGTTCTGGGGATTGGACTCGGGTCATTAGGCTTGGCTATAGACACCTTTTATCCCCTGTGCCATCGTGACAGCCCAAGGCTTGTAGGGTTTTTTTCAGCTGGAAAAAATGAACAGAGATGCAACACTTCTGTGTGTTTTGAAATATTAATTACTTTATGTTAGCCATTTGGGATATCATTCTGGAAATTTAAGTATAGATATCATATCTCACTTTATTATTTATTTGTTATTTAAAAAGCTTTTTATTATTTGATGTGTATGAATGTATTGCTTGCACGTATATAAGTGCACCCGTGTCATGCAATGCCCATGGAGGTCAGAAGAGGGCGTCAGATTCTTTGGTCATCATGTTGGTGCTGGGAACCAAATCCAGGTCCTTTGCAAGAGCAGTTGGTGCTCTTAACCACTGAGCCTTCTCTCCAGTCCCTTATTCATTATTTTTAAAGGAGTAGATGAAGTAATCATCCTGAAGGCAAATAATAATAGGAAGAAATCAAGAAGAGGATCACAGAACAGGAAGAGATAAAAACAAGAATCTAGTGAAAGGAGATGCTAGCTGGAGCTAAAACAGAATCTACAGAGTTAAGCAGGGTCAGACAGGCAGTACCTATCTCTTGCCCCCTAACAAGGAATTAGAGCTGGGGAAAGCAAAAACAGACAATGCCACATCGTGCAGAGACAGCTAGACACCAAACCAGACACCAAGAAAGACTGAAAACCCACTACCCTTGTTAGTTGTGTCAACCAGTTTCTTTGGCTTAGTCTACTTAACGCAGAGCAGCTTCCAGTGCAGATGTCACCGAGGCAAAGAGCAGGAGAAGAAACTGTGAGGGTTGTGGTTGGCCTATGACCATGCAAAGGCAATGTGTATTCATTCTACTTGAATTTTGATCTTTGCCCAAGCTAGCTTTATGCAATGAGGTACTCTTTCGCATGGATTATGCACCCAGTCAGCCTCAAGGGAACCCAGTACTTTGCAGTGTACTGTGTTGCTAAGCCAAGATGCTTGGTAAGTTAGATGTAGTAAAAACCTCTTCACCATATGATATTTTCAACTTATAATGGGTTTATTGGGATATGACCCCACTGTAAACCAAGTAGCATATGTATGAAGTATTGTTATAACAAATAAATTTCAAAACATAAGCTTATTTCTCACTCATGTAACAACAATCCCTAGGAATGTTTCCGGTCAGGAAGTAGTTTCCTAGAAGGGTGGCTAAAGGAGCCAGGTGCTTCATGAGGTAGCTCTATCTTCACCTAGGACAGCAGAATCCTCTGCACTCACTTGCTGGGAGGCTCAGAACAGAGGATGCATGAGAGATGCACCTTGGCAGCAGGTTAAGAAGTTAGTCACATGATCAACCCAACTGCAAGGGAGGTTGGGAAATCGAGCTACCTATGTGACTAGGAAAAAAAAAAAGAGCCCAGTATAAAATCTGTATAGTTAGTCAGTGTTTATGATTTTATTTTCTAATTTTTGGTGATGAGGCTTGGACCCAGGGCTCTTTATCACTGAAGAACATCTCAACCCTTGGTTTTTTGAGACAGTCTCACTAAAGCCAAGATTGGCCTAGAACTTCTGATGCTCCTGTCTTTGACTCCTGACTACTGAACTGCAGCATGTACCCTGTCAATGATTTTAGAGCAGAGGCATTTGTATATGTAAATTTTGTTTTTGCTTTTTTGAGGGGGTGGGTTGAAACAGGGTTTCACTGTGTATCCCAGGATGACCTTGAACTTCTGTTCCTCCCATCTCCACCTCCCCAGTGCTGTGATTTGCTGGTATGTGCAACCACGTCCAGTTTGCGGGGTGCTGGGATCAAATCCAGGACTTTGTGCATTCTAGCCAAGCCCAGTAACTAAGTCTCATTCTCAACCCTTCTTTCTTTTCTTAACTTGGTTTTTCTAAGTGAAAACTACAAGAGGCAGGGCTTGGGGCATAGCTCAGTAGTATAACACATGCTTAGCAAGTGCAAAGCCTGAGGTTCAATTCCTGATGCATAGAGGCATCCCTAAAAATGACGGAAGAGAAGACAATATATGGAGATTGTACTTCTGCATTGTGATCCACAAGTACCCATTTGTCTGAGCCTGTTTCCTCACAGTCGCAGAATATGTTAATTTAGCTAAGATACTACTAGAAGTCATATTTTAAAAAATCAAATGAGAGTGGCTTAAGAGAAATAGAGAATTCTTTCTCTCAGACATTTAAGTCTAGGTTAGTGCAATAGATAGCACTTCAGTCTCATAAACTCTAAGGTAATTTAGGCTTGGTACAAAGTCAAGCTCTTTCTACATTTTTTTGCTTTACTGGGCATGACTTCAATCTCATGTTCCAAGATGACAGTAAGATGGAGAAAGAAACAAAGAGCTAAAGTCATATAATACCTTGTCCTAAGAGAGCCTTAGAAGCTGCCTTCCAATATGCCCTTGGCCAGAACCCAGTCATATGCCCACATGGTACTGTCAGGAAGAAGGTGAAATGTATGCTTCATTTATTTTCGTGGGTTTGTTTTCTGGAGATAGAGTTTCTCTATACAGCCCAGGCTGGGTTGGAATTTACTGTGAAGATCAGGCTGGTCTGGAACTTACGATTATTCTCCTGCCTCTGTCTCTCAAGTGCTAGGATTTCAGATATGAGCCACCATTCCTGGTTCATGACGCACATGTTTTATTATAAGATAACTGAAATCTGAAGAAGAAAGGAGAATGGATATTGGGGGATACTACATCTGGACTCATCAAGAGCTGGGCTTGTTGGTCTCTCTTCTATTTAGCTTCATGTTGCTGTGACCAAAAGCAACTTGGGGAGGAAAGAGTTTATTTCAACTTAAAACTCCCAGTTCATGGGGCTGGAGAGGTGGCTCAGAGGTTAAGAGGACTGGCAGCTCTTCCAGAGGACCCAGATTCAATTTCCAGCACCCACATGGCAGGTAACAGCTGTCAATAACTCTAGTTCCAGGCCCTCTTCTGGCCTCCACAGACATTGCACATATGATGCTCTTATGTACTTGCAGGCAAACACATATACCCATAAAAGAAAAACCAATTAATTAATTAAAGAAAAATAACTCCCAGGTCACAAGTCATCACTAAGGAAAGTCAGGATAGGCACTCAAGGCAGGACGTTGAATCAGAGACCATGGAGGAATGCTCTTTACTGGCTTGTTTCCCCCAGCTTGCTCATCTAATCTTTTCATACAGTCCAGGCACCACCCACAGTGGATTGGGCCTTGCCACATCAACTAGCAGTCAAGAAAATGCCCCACAGACATGCTCACAGGATGAGCAATGGACAAAAGTCATCAACCAAGGTTCCTTCTTGATGTCTCCAGATCATGTTGAGTTGACAAAAACTAACCAGACAATCTTCAATGATCTTTACTGATGCCTGTGTTTCTATAAAAAGCAATAATGAGCCAGGCATAATGGGGCATGCCTTTAATCCCATCACTCGAAAGGCAGAGACAGGCAGATCTCTGTGAGTTCAAGGCCAGCCTGGTCTACGTAGTAAGTTCTAGGGTAGCTGGAGCTACAGCTGTCTCAAAAAGAATAAAAACAAAACCAAAAACCTATCAATAATGGGACTGGGGAGATGGTTCAGGGATTAAGAGAGGTTGCTGCTCTTCCCAAGGACCTGAGTTCGATTCTAGCACCCACATTGGGGGGATTAGAGCTCATAACCACCTGGAACTCCAGTTCCAGAGAATCTAACACCCTCTTCTGAACTCTGACCTCTGAAGGCACTCCCATACATGTGGCACTCACTTGCCCATTCACATAAAAAAAAAAAAAAAGTAAATCCTCAATTAAAAAACTCATAATGGTAAGAATGTTCCTTCCCTATGCCTATAATATAGTTCCAGAATTCTACCTGCTGTGCTTCCAGAGAGTGGAATGGTGTACTCAGAATATAAAATTAAGAATTTCCCTTCGCAATAAAGTGGAGATGTTTTTGGAACTATCAGGGGAATCTGTCACTTTTCTTACAGCTAATGAAACAGTGAAGGCTTCAGAAAATTTATCTAACTGCAGCCAGTTAGGGGAAGCTATGCCACGCCTCCCTCATTAATTCTTTCCTTTACTTATTCATTTATCCTATCACTCAGTAGTTTCTAAGCACCTCTACTTGCTCAGTACCAGGTATATATATATAAATATGATTTTTCTCCCCTCTACATTCATAACAAAATCATGTCCTACCACCAAAATGACCTCAGCCTTTCTTGCTGAATGTGGCCCTGTGTTTTCTCCAATGGAACGGGACATGTGGGCCACTTTAGGACTGGCCCATAAGACCTCTCAAATGCGCCTCCCTGTGCTTTTTCTGTTTTCCACAGGCTAAGACTGCAATGACCAGAGTCATTCATGATGATGGAAGTGGGTTCAATTTCAATAGCTGCCCCTAGTTAAGAAAGAAACAAATTCCTTGGTGCTTTGATTTTTAGTGTGTGTTTGTTTGCTCAAGACAGGGTCTCATTATGTAACCCTAGATGTGTAGACCAATCTGACTTCAAACCCACAGAGATTCTCCTACTTCTGCCTCTCAGGACCTGGGATTAAAGGCATATGCCACTATACCTGACACTCCTTTTGTGTTTTATCCAGCATGATTTGGGATCTGTTTATTGCAACATCTCAGGTAATTCAGATTCCAAGTATCACTAACTCAGCAGGCACCATTCACAGTGCTCTCTGAACCCCTGGAATACAACAGCCTGGTTAGCACGCTAGATAATGGGCATGCTGTGGCGGCAGCTCCAGTGTCCTGTTTATGTTGTGTCCTGTTTATGAAGTAAGAACTCCTTCTTTCCAACTCCCACATGCACTCCTCTGTAAGGAAAACCACAACAGGTAGCCAAGAACTCTAAAAACTAAAAACAGATAAAACACTCTTCTGGAGCCAATGCTTTGAAGGAGAGTGTTCTCTCCTAGGAAATTAGTCTGCTCAAGTATTCTAAGAATTTCCTTTCCCATGATATGTGAGAATGGATGGAGATAGGAAGGAAGAAGATCCAAGAACAGATAAAGTAAAGCCAGCGTTTGAAACAAGGAGAAGATAGAAGTCTGATTTACCTATATAGAACACTTGCACACATCTCACCAAATTTGTCCCAGAGAGAAAAGACTAGGTGGGGGAGTCAGAAGGTCTGCGATTTTACCTCTGTCCCCATTCCCTGTGGGGCCTTGAAAAGATCAGCAATACTCTTAAACTGCAGTTCTTCTGGTAGTAAAGGGAGAGAGAATATAGCCTCTCACAGATGTGATGGAGGAAGCCCCAGCCACATGGAAAGCAGCCTGAAGTCTTATGCAGAAAAATTTTAGAAATGAGGACACAGATAGCAGCATTCTACCTTCAGAAGGCAAAATACACCTAGAGCTGGGCAGTACTCACAATATTGCACTGCAGTCTGAACCGACTGCCTTTAAGGTACTGGGATGTTAAAATTAGTTAGGGGTAAAAAACCTACCAGGGGTAGACCCCGCTCGGTAAAGTGCTTGATGTACAAGCTTGATGACCTAAGTCCAATCCTCGGAACCTACATAAAGATAAAAGGAGAGGAGAGAACTGTGAGCTGGAGAGATGGCTCAGTGGTTAAGAACACTGGCTCTTCTTGTAGAGGACTGGGGTTTGATTCTCAGCATCCAAATGTCCGCTAACAATGGTCTGTAACTCCAGAGGACTCTGACACCCTCCTCTGACCTCATCAGGCACTGCACTACACAGGTGCACTTACCTACATGCAGGCAATACACTCATATACATAAAATAATAATAATAATAATAAACATTTTTTTAAAAAGGAGCGAACTGATTCTACAAAGTTGTCCTCTGACATCCACATGTGTATCATGGTATATGAGTGGAGAAAGAGAGAGAGAGAGAAAAAGAGAGAGAGAGAGAAAGAGAGAGAGAGAGAGACTCATAAATTTTTGAGGCAGGGTCCAACTATGTAGCATTGGCTGGGCTGGAACTTGCTATTAGACCAGACTGGCTTCTGACTCCCCCACCTAGTCTTTTCTCTCTGGGGCAAAGTTGGTGAGATGTGTGCAAGTATTCTATATAGAATTCCATCTTCTCCTTGTTTCAAATCTACCTGACTCTCCCTCCCAAGGGCTGGGATTAAAGGCATGTGCCACCATGCGCCACTAAATAAACTTTTTCTTAACTCTGCTAAAAATGTCAAAATAAGTAACTCCCAAAGCCCAAGCCTCTCCAAGCGCAATGAAACAAATGGAGAAAATTATTATAACCATTTTGTTCAGAATTCTGGACTCCAAAAAGCAGGTATTCAAGAAAATAGCCGAGTCTTAGTAACAACAGCAAACTTCCTTGCATTTTTAACTTGCTCTAGTTCCATTTCCCATTCAGCAGTAGTCTTGAAAATAAATAGCCTGAGGTTGGAGAGGTAGTTCAGTGATTAAGAGCTCTTGCTGCTCAGATTGATTTGGTTCCCAACACCCACATGGTAGCTCACAACCATTTGTAGCTCTAGTTCCAAGTGATCCATTACCCTCTTCTGGCCTCTGTGAGCATCGCATGCATGTGGTACACTCACAGGCAGACAGAACACTCATACCCATAAAATAAAAGTGTAACTAACTAACTAAATAGCCCACATTCTTAGTAGCAGTACAGGAATGGGTAGAACACACCTCCTTTGTAAGTGTCTTCAGATGATTTGTTTGGTGGCTTCCTGGACGTTCAGCTCTAAAGATTTGTCTGTGTCTTGCTTGCCCGACTAGACTATGAATATGTCAAAGTATCAAGGAACACTAATCAAAACTTTCACAGGCACATGTTTTAGTTTCTGGTGCCTGAGGCAATGGCTAGCAGTTGAACGAACAACAGACTAACTGAAAAGTTGAGGAAGAAAGATTGGAATGGTATGCTTTGGGAAATAAGGGCTTTGTAAAGCTATAACATATCCTAGGATCCTAGAACACTGACATGCTTAAAGCCACGTAGTCTGTCCAGGAAGTACCAGAAGAGGTTAGAGGCTCTTTGCCTTGGTTGACCTTGAAGCTTTGCTCAAAAAGAATGTGAACTCTAAAGTGGAGTTGTAAAATCCCTGATTAAGTATTGAAGACACACTCAGTAGGTACTCAGAATCTCCCTGCAAAGACAGAACATTCTCCAAGTGCTTAAGAAAATGGATGTCTAATCATCAGCTGACTTGTAGAATTAATGGAAAAGATTGCAGTGGCCATATGTGACAAATAATACAGGCTTTACTAAATTGTTCAGAAAAGTCACAAAACTAACAAATAACAACTCTATCAGACAATAAAGCCAGGGTCAAAGTCTGATTCCCAGAGTTGCCATATTCAGTGTCTAGTTTTCAACAAAAATTATGAGGCATTCAAAGAAATAAGAAAATATGTCCCATAAACAATTAAAGTGGAATACATAGAAACTGTTTCTGAACGAACTCAGACATTAGACCTAGTAGATGAAGACTTTGAGATGAGGTAGAGGAAATGATGTTGAAAGAATTAATGGAAAAACATTATAATGACATGTCAACAAATAGAAAATATCAGTAAGGAAACAGGAACTCTTAAAAGGAGCCGAGTAGAAACTCTAAAGTTAAAAAGTATAGCAACTGAAATGAAAACCTCACTAGAGGAGATCAACAGAAGATCTGAGTTGACATTTCTTTAAAAAATTCAAAAAGCCTGAGGATTAAGCCAGTTGATATTATCCAGTCTGAGTAAGATGAAGGAAAAGGAATGAAGAAAACTGAACAGAACCTATGAGACCCATGGGAAACCCTCAAACACCCCAATGTAGATACTGATCTTCTGAGACCAAAGTCCCAGGAGAGAAGAAAAAAAATGAACATAATCTATATATCTAAGAAGCTAAATGATCTCTAAATAGGAAAAACTCAAGAGATCCATTCTAAGACACATCACAACCAAAATGACAAAACACAGAGAATCTTAAAGACACCAAGAGAGGAGCATCAAATGTGCATACAAAGGATCCTCAACAGGACTGACAGTAGGATGACACTCGAGTGCTGAAAGAGAGAAAGTGAACACTCTCCACCAAGATTCTGTATCTCACAAATTAACCTTCAAACTGCAGAAAGCAAGTGAATTTTGCTACCAAAATGAGCTTCCATTTTACAATGAACTATTTTTAAAAATTATGACTCTCTTCTCAGGCTTTGAATTGGGTACGCATGGTCTCAGTGGTCACTGTCCACAGCAACTAGTCAGCATTCATTTAGATACATCTCATTTCTAAACAGAACAGAAACAAACCAGGGCTAAGCTGAGAGAGACTGGCTTCCAGACTCTTTTCCCAGACTCTTAGAAGTCTCTGTAATGTCCCTTAAAAATCCTGAAAACCAGTTCAGAGAAGTGAGGTAACTCCCGAGCCCACCTTGAGAGATGACTGCCCATGGACCCCCTGGATTTGTGAACCCCTTGTTTCTTCACACTTGATAATCATTCATTTTTAACAAGATCAATTATATATATATAGAAAAGGGAAGTCCAAATAATTGGTGTTTTGTCATTTATCATAATCTCGATCAGTTTGGAATTTTGTTCATAAAAACACCCATAAAATAAGAGAAGGGAGGAAAAGGAAGATGAAATAAAAAACCATGGAGTTATAGGGAAAGCATAAAGAGAAAAAAACGTGAGAGGAAATGGAGAGCCACTGGGAAAAGAAGATAGAAGACTGTGCTGGTTAGTTCTTACCAACTTGACACAAACTAGAATCCCATGGGAAAAGGGAACCTCAAATGAGGAATTTCCCCATCTTGCTGGTCTGTGGCCATGTTTATGGACTGTTTCAGTTCTTGCCTCCAGGTTCTTGCCTTGATCACCTGCCCTGGTTTCTCTCCATAATGAACTGTCACTTGGAAGTATAAGATTCAAAAAACTCTTTCCTCCCCAAGTTTATTTTTGGTCTAGGTTCCAGCCTAGAAGTTGGTACCAGGTGAGCTCAGAACCAAAGGGACAAGAGCAGAGACTATTGAAAGGAGACACAGCTACTATTTATAAAAATGCTTCCTACTTCTGGAACCTGCTGTCATCAGATGCCATGTAACAGGTAATCCCACCAAGAAGAAGTGGGGATATTGCTTCCCAGTGAACACTTAGAAACCCCACATGTAGGTGTTTTGTTTCTCAATAATTGAGTAGGGGATTTCTGAATTAAGGAAATATCAATAGGTCTTTGGCAAGATGGAAAATCTGACAGAGATTCAGTTATAAAGTGCTCTACAAAGCTCTCAGTATGAGCAACAGTTGGTTTTATCTGTTTTGCAGTCCTGCCCTCTGCCTTCTTATTCCTTCGCTAGGGCTATAACTGGCAGTGGGAGCTGAAGGCTAAGAGGAGGAAGACTCAAGAGTCTGAAAATAAAAAGATGGAAGGGTCTGTGGTAATGTGCTGTGGAAGGAATAGAATAAAGAAATAAACCCAGGGCTTGAGGGATGACTCAGTAATAAGAGCACCGACTGCTCTTGTAGAGGACCCAGGTAGGATTCCCAGCACCCACATGGCAGCAAACAACTGTCCTTAACTCCAGTTCCAGGGATCCAGTGCCCTCTTCTGACTTTCAAAGGCACTTCATGACACAGGGGCACTTACACACATGCAGGCAATACACTCATACACATAATATAAAAGCAATAAATAAAATAAAAAAGAAATAAATCTCTATCTTATTTTTAAAAGATCCTTGATATTTTTGGTGGGAAGCACATGCAGTTGTGTCTACTTCTAACTAAAAGGCTGTGTGTCAATATCCAAAAAACACAATATTCCTTCCTGAACCCCTTTGGCCCTTTTATGTGTATAGTTCACGTCGATTTTCTCAATATTTACCTGACCTGTACCATTAAACCTGACCATTCCTGTTTCTCAAAAGTACTAAAACAATTACATTTCTGGGTTCAAAGTACTGCTTAAGGCCTAGCTAGCCTGTGCACCCGGAGGAAGAGCATTCCCAATCATGTAAATGAATGGGTTTGTGGGGACTGAGGATTCCCGAGATGTTCCCATATTCAAGCCTTTCTCAGGAGGAGCTACTGGGAAGCAGAGCTGACTTTATCCCCTTTCCAGCTCGTAGACTTAGTAACAGAGATATGTTGTCTGATTTTTATGAGTGACCTGGAGATATGATAAGACTTCTGGATTTGCAGATGACATTAGGTTCTCCTAGGGAGAGAGGGGTCAAGAGGATGAGTGCAAGTCAGGCATGGTGGCCCACACAAGATGAAATTCGATTGCAAAAATCAAGAATCTGTGATGTCCAGGCTTGAATCCAGTGCTAGTTTGCTGACATATGTGTGATATGGGCCTTGCCTGAGGGGTGCAAGGTCTAAATCCAAATGGTAACAGGAAGGGCTTTGGAAATAGTCTCCTTTCCCATTATGTGAGACACTGTAGACAAAACGAATCACTGTGCTTGGAGAGGGGACCATGACAGAGCTGGAGAAGTCCAAAGAAAAGGTGGAAGTTTTCCCCAATGCACTGGTTTCATTGTGACCCTGGAGCAACCTGCTCTGTGAAGTCTGTCTGATTAACCTCTTTCACTTGAATATTCTACACTGCTTTGTGAATAATTCTACTCTTCAAACATGTCTGAAGACCTTGTTGTCATATCTTTAGTATTAAGCAGAATGTGTGCATACATATAGTACATGCTCAATAAATAAATAATGGAAAGATGAACATAGATTTCATTGATCTCTAAAGGTTTTTGTTCATATGAAGCATCAGGGTATCAGGGTGAAAACTGAGTATGTTCCATATGTGTATCTCTCTCTCTCTCTCTCCCCCTGTGTGTGTGGGGGGCGGCATACATGCAAGTGTATGTCAGAGGACAACCTCAGATGTCAGTCTCACCTTCTACCTTATTTGAATCTCACAGTTTGTAGCCATGAACCAGGCTAACTGGCCCACATGCTTCTGGAGAGTCTCCTGTCTCCGCTTCCCATCTCATTATAGGAATTCTGGCATTAGAAATGCATGCTACCACATAAAGTTTTACATAGGTTTTGGGGATCAAAACTAAGGTTCTCACACTTGCATAGAAAGTACTTTACCCACTGAGCCATCTCCTCAGCCCTATATTTTCTTTTTATTAATCTTAAAAGATTAATTTTAATTATATATATATCCATCTGTCTCTGTGTGTGGGGTGTGCATGTGAGTGTGGTACGTGCATGTGAGTGTGGTACCATGGAGGCCAGAAAACGGCAGCAGTTTCCTCAGATGGAATTACAAGTGGTTGTGGACCACCATGTGGCTCATAATTTTTAGCTCAACATGATAGATGAAATGTCCAAGCTCAGAGGTTTAAGAAGTGACTATTTTGAAGTTTTATGTTGTTTTGATTTGCTTGCATTGTGTAGTTTTCAAATTAGAGATTGTTTTCAAAAATCTTTATCAGCTTCCTAACAGTTGGGGATGGATAATTTCATTAAAACCAGATCGTCCTGGCACCTATAGACCCAGCAGTGCTGTAGCATGCAGGTCATGAATAATTAAGAACACCCTGTTGATCCTCCTGGGTACAGCCAATCTTCTCTGGATATATCCCACTTATAGCGGGCAACATAGCTCCACTGACCTATGCCCAAAGGGAAGTAACAGCATTAACCCACATACAAAATCTTCCTTTTAAACATTAAAGGGAAATTTTGGTTTGGGTTTTGTTTGGGTTTGTTTTGATTTGATTTGAGACAAGGTCTTCCTGGAACTCACTGTAGATCAGGATGGCCTTGATCTCACAGAGATCTGCCTGCCTCTGCCTCCCAACTGCTGGGATTAAAGGAGGGTGCCACCAAGCCCTGCAAAAGGGGCAATTTAAACAGGAATGGAAGTTGCTTTACTTTGTAGTTGTTGTTTTGGTTTTCTGAGACAAGTTCTCATTCCTTAACCCAGACCAAAATTCTGTTATTTTTGCTCTTTTCCCTAAAAGTCATGTTGTAGATTGGTCATAGATCTTTGGTATTTAGAGAGGGTGACTGGAACCTTAACAGAGTTTTGTTTTGTTTTATTTTGCCATGCTGGGGATCCAGTCAAAGACCTCCCTCATGTTAAGTCAAGAGTTCTGTCACTAGCTACCCACCCCTGCCAATAAAGAGATTTGAATAGAAAAAAACTAAACTTAATGTTTAAGCAGATATAGAAAATCCAATTACAATTCAATAACATAGCTTTGAAATATGGGGCAATTTTCTCTCTCATCCCATCGAGAGACAGAATGTATTTCTCTTCTCCACCAGTCTGGCCAGGGCTCTGAGAACAAATAGCCTCTGAGAACAAATAGTGGCAACAGTGTTTCTTGACTTCTATAGTTAAATCATAAACAGTCATGTGCCTTTTCCTTTCTCATGGGGATGCTCACTCAGGGACCTGAGTTCCTACACAAAAAGACACCACGTTGATTTCTCCCTGCTGTAGATCTCATGCAAAGCTGATCTGGTCCATGATCCCCTCTCAGCCGTCCAACCCCCACCAAGGTGCCAGATAAGCAAGAGATGGTATATTGAACCCTCCCTAAGTCCATTGGTCAATTAAATGCCATCACAGGACTTTTACCGATGCTACATGGAACAGAAGACTTGACCAGGTAAGTATCCCTTGAATTCCTGATCTACCATCATGTAAAATAGCAGATCACAGTTGTCTTATTTTTAAGATATTTATTTATATATTTAATTTATATGTATGTATGTGTCCTGGAGAGTGTGTGTGTGCACCACATATACACCGAAGTCAGAAGAAGATATTGAATCCTCTAGAACTGTAGTTATAGGTGCTGGGAACTGAACCCACGTCCTCTAGCAAAAGCAGGAAGGCCTCTTAACCACTGAGTCACCTTTCCAAACCTGAAGACTGCAGTGGTCTTAAATCACTAGATTGGAAGTAGATTTTTGTTTGTTTGTTTGTTTTCTCAAAATCAGAGGTTACAGAAAGTGGAACAGTTGCCAGGCATGGTGGCTCATTCCGGGAATCTCAGCTCTTAGATAGCTAAAGTCAGAAGATTGCTAAGAGTTTGAGACCAGCTTGGGCTGTATAGAGAGTTCTAGGCTAGTCTGAGCCACAATGTATGAGACTGTGTTTCAAACAAACAAGAACAATTATATTCATGGTGTCGTATGTTTTTGGTGGGTTTTGGTTGTGGTTTGATGCTTTTTGGTGCTGGAGATCATAGGGTCTTGGGTAAGCAATTGAATTAGGTGAATTAATACAGATTCTGTAAAAAGAATCCTACTTCATGTAGTAAGGCATAATGTGTGTAAAAATGCACGCTCCCAACCTTCTTAGTCAGGATTCATCTTCCCAGAGACTGCTCAGAGGGACAGTCTGCCCTCCTTGCTGCTTTCTGGGTTGCTTGAGATATGAGAGAGTCAGCCAGGGAAGCTCATGGGGAAAATGAGCGCACATTTCAGAAGCTCTAGATCTGGATGCAGATCTCTGGGAGATGGTGAGGGATCCTGGAATTTCTGACAGTTTCCTCCCAGAATCTGACAGGCACAGAGGTCATAATTATCTTTAATTTTTATTTACTTTTTATATGTATGAATGTTTTGCCTGCATGCATATAAGTGCCCTTGTATCATGCAGCTTCTGCGGAGGTCAGGCGAGGGCATCCGATCCCCCTGGAATTGGAGTTACAGACAGTTTTTAGCCTCCGTGTGGGTGCTGGGAAATGAACCCGGGTCCTCTGGAAAAGCATCCAGTGCCCTTAACCGCTGAGCCATCTCTCCAGCCCCAAGGCCGTTAATTATGACTTGTCCAACTTCTTCCTGGTTGTTCCAAGTCTAGAAAGAAGTTTGCAGGGGTTGTTTGTGATGCTCGGATAAAAATACAGAAATATTGAGGGCTTGAGGAGAACAGTGTGGAGAAAGTTCGTTCTGGGATGGTATGTAGTCTCCAAACATACTAAAACCCCAATGCGAGGAGCGGAGTTCCTGGCCCCAGCCTCGCGTGGGATTTCTAACGGCAGCCGTAGCCCTTGAAGAGGCGCGGAAGGTAAAGTGATGGCGCCACCTGCTGGAGAAACACAGGCTTGGCTTCTTTCCGCTTGCAGGTTCTTTTTGTAAAACTCTGGAGCCGGAGAGCCAAACCCACCAGGAAGCGGGGCGGGGAGGCGCGTCGCAGCCCCCCGGGAAATCACTGTCTGCTTACCCACTTGCCTGCTTGTGCTTTAGGGGTGAGAGGGGGATCCCAGAATCCTAGTATAGCAATCTTTCCCTGGAGACTGGGATCCAGTGAACACCCTCCAAGTCCCTTACAAAGGCAGGACAGGTGAGACTGCGCGCCTCCCCACCCACCACCGTGATGACCACCCTGTCCTCCCGGCGCCCTCGCGACAGACGCTGCGGAGGCTCCTACAGAAGAGGCACTCCGCAGAGATGGACCTTCTGTCCCACACCGACACTGTTGAATGACTCAGGGCACCACTCTGTGTAGACTGCATCTGAAAGCCTCCGTAGTGACCCAATAATGGAACAGACGCCTCGAAAATGACTCTCTCCTCAAGGGATCATTAGAGAGCTATTGAGGTGTCTAATTATTTCCCAGTGCTAATAAAGGTACCAATAAGCAAGCCAAGTTTTTTCATTTTTATGGAGGCAATTAGAAAACCAATTATTTTTCATGTATATAAAGGAGTGACACCTTGACGGCGACCCCTGAAGCTGTGTCTGACCCTGCGCTTATGACAGGAGTAGCACCTAGAACACTCCGTCATTTATTAATATGGACTGGGGCTTTTAAACTCTGAACCACAGTCTACCTCAGATTTACGAAGCCGCAGGACGTGGTCATTGAGCATTGTGTGGGACTTCCTGGTGTAGGGGCATCTTAGCCTGGAATTATACTGCAGAAATTGTAACCCACCTGCCTCTAGGGTGAGCACACAGCAGAATCCACCTGCCTCCCACTCCTCCACCCGTCCCACACCCAGGCTGGTTCAGGTGCACACTCCTGAGTCCTGCCCTGAGCTTCCTTGATGAAGGGGAAGGACAATGATTTACATTTCTAATAGTTTCCCAGGTGATGCTAACTTAGCTAGTCCTTACCTTACTTTGAGGTTCACAGCTCTAAAAATAGGTGTGTGTTAAACTTGAAACTCAGAGTTGTTCCCTCTTCCCACACCAACAGATAAACAAACAGAATCCCAAAGATGCCTGACTTTCCTTGGGAATGAGAGAACTTGCATCTTTTTCTTCACTAGCTACTAACTGAAATGTAGCTTTTTCTTTCATTATGAATATTAGCAACAGACCATAATAGTATTCAGCAGTGATAACAGTTATTTTCAAATCCCACAGCAGTTGTGGCAAGCATCTGCAAGTATTATCTATGCCCATCACTGTTTCAAACCTCTGATGGTTATTAGTCATGCCAGCAGATTGTATTCTTTAATCCGTTAATGGAGAGCATGCGTTTCTAGATTGCTACTTAAAAAAAATATATTGTGATCACTGTATTTCAAAGTGATTGGTTTTCTTTGAGGTCCCATGTATATTCTTTTCTGCATTTGAAAATGTTATTCGGACTGCCCAGGGAGGAGCAGGGAAGGAATCTGGGCCTGTGGAGGAAAAAGAATAAAAATTTTGATTTAGTGTTTTAGGACGGCTCTGTTGGTAAAGTGCTTGACCCACAAGCATGGGGATCTGAGTTTGGTCCCCAACATCACAAAAAAGCTGGACAGATGTGGTGATGTGCACCTGTAATCCCAGCACTAGGGAGGTGGAGAGAGGAGGGTCCCCGGGGCTTGTAGGCAGCCAGTCCAGCGAGAGTGGTGAGCTCCATGTTTAGTGAGGCAGCCTGTTTAGAAAACAAATAAGGAGGAGAATGGTTGAGGAAGACACCGATGTGACCACATCTGCTTACATCTGCATGCACACCTACACACACACACAAGCTTGTTTTAAAGGTATGAGATTACTCTTCAGGAGGAACCTGGAAGTTCCCTCGAGGGCAAGATTGAGAGAAGTGATGATGCTTGGAAGGATGAGGAGGAGGTGGACAGGAGGGAGAGCAGAGGCGGATAGCATCATGGCCAGTAGTTAGCTCCTGTGATGCTAAAAGGAAAGCTGGAAAAGTCAGTGGGCTGCCATCTGTCCTGTTCACACTGGGTCAGGAGGGCATCCTCCTCAGGTAAGGATGAGCAGTTAGCAGCAGAATTCACAGAGCCTTCGGTTTGTTAAGGACCACAGTGCATGCTGTACTTTCTTTGACAGCTCTAAATGTGGTCAAAACTTTATGAAGTACCTTGATATAGAGGCATCCAGTGAAGAGCAAGATGAACCCAGTCTTTGGATCCTAAAACGGGTACTTTTCATCACAGTGAAGGGCGCTGTGTGTATGTGTGTGTGTGTGTGTGCGCGCACGTGTGTCAGGAGGTGGAAATAGAGAGCTATACAACCTGTGTCCTGCAGTCTTTCTTTGTATCTTCTCTAGGCAAGCAGATCCTGTCACAGTGGTTCCCTGGACCCACTCTCAAACTCCTCTTTGTGTGGCATAAAGAAGAGACATTAGGATCTGGGGACAGAGGTTTAGGTCCCCATGCTGTTCCTGCCACTGTGAGTCTGGTGATTTTCTCGGTCTTCTGAACCTTAGTCTCTACAGTGAGTGCAGCACCAGTAATGGGTGGCACACACTGGGCGCATAATAAATACAGCTGTCATCACTCTGACACATGCTGTTGCTCCAGTGGCTCCACCCAGCCTTTCCCTCAGCTCCCCTGCCAGTCTGTGTCATCCCCAACTCGCCACTCATCTCCCTCCTCTTGCTGACTCCTCCCTGTGCCCCCAGACCTGTGTCAGTTCATCTGGGTCTTCTGCATACCTCCTTCTTAAAGGTCACTGCAGAAGATCAGTACCTGGTCAGAGGGAGAAAGGGTTTCATATAGGAAGACTGACCTGGCATTGTTCAAATCCTTCCAGCATAGGCCTTACCAGAATCTAAGACCTGCTGGATCCTGGGCTATCTTCATCCCCTCTCCTGTGTGAGTTGAGACAAAGCTCCAAATCCTATTAACTCTGAGTGCAATCCCCACAGCTTCACACTGTCCCATTCTCTATCTACCCTCCCTTTCCAATGGTGCCAGAGAAGCAGAGGGAGGCATTGCATAAGAACTGGGAGGAACTGGCAGGGCCAGTGGCAACACCCCAAAGAGCTGCACTCAGAGGCACTAAGCTTTTTGTTCGCTCTGTGTTCTCAGACAAGTCCCCAGCCCTTCTGGGCTTAGAATCAACATCCTGTTGTGTGTGGTAGTTGGAGAGAGCTGCTTCATTTTCTTTAGTGTCTAGAAAAGGTGAAAGAGAATTCAGTTGCACACAGTATTGGTTACTGTCTTGTTGTGACAAATGCAATTTAAGGATGGATTGATTTAGGTTCACAGTTCAAGAATACTACCCTCCATCATGGTGAGGAGTTGGAGGCAACTGGTTATATTGTATCCCCAGTCAGGAAACAGAAACAAGAATGCTGGTGCTCAGCAGCTTTCTCCTTTATGTGAGTTCCAGACACCAGCCAGTGGTGCTGAGCATGTTTAGAGTGGGTCTTCCCACCTCAGTCAGCTTAATCTAGATAATCTCTCACAAACATGTCCAGAGGCTTGTCTTTTAAGTGATTCTAGATCCTATTTTGTTGACACTCAGTATTAACCATCACACATTCCAAAGAGAGGATGTTAATGTTTAAAGAGTATTGTGACTATTCTGTGGCACTGGCTAGCATAGGCTGGGCCCTCCACATCAATCGGCAACTAACAAAATACCTTGCAGACATACCCACAGTCTGATTCGATGAAGACAGTTTCTCCTTGCAGACATGCCCACAGTCCAGTTCGATGAAGATAGTTTCTCAGTTGAAGTTCTCTCCTCTCAGATGACTCTGTTTTGGATCAAGTTGCCGACAAAACTAACCAGCACAATGGCTGTGTTACTATACCCACAACTCACAGGGTTTTTCACATATCTTCTTTCTTGTCTTCCTTGATACTGACATTAAAAAAGAGAGAGAAGCCAGGCGTGGTGGCATACACCTTTAATCTCAGCACTTGGGAGGCAGAGGCAGATGGATCAAGGCCAGCCTGCAAGATTTTTGTCTCAAAAAAAAAAAAGAACAACAAAAATCCCCAAAACAGAAAGAAGGGAAACGGAGGCTAGCATAAACAACAAAAGCACATGTGGCCGCTCTGTTCTAGAGCAACTTATATAAACTTATATAAACACTGGGCAGGTGAGGGGAGGGAGTTTCTGATTCCTCCTGCAATGGAGCACTGGGCTTGGACTTGGACTGCACCTGAGGAAAGGCACATGGAGGTGACACCACACTTCCAGGAAGCAACTCCCTCACCTCTCTGAAACTATAATAATCAGTGAGTAATCTGGGGCAAGCTGGAAGACACAGCTTTGCCACAAAAGGCAAGGACAACAACAATCTGTATGGATGTAGACAGGCCACATGGTAGAAATGAGATGCTAGCACTCAAAGGCCACAACCTAAGAGTGTCTGAACCCCAGGAGTTCTTAAGGCACTCCCGAGGGAAATAGGTACCCAGAAGATAAGACAGAATCATAACTAGAAGTATTGCAGCAATAGCTACAATGCAGCTATATTCATCGAGCTTGTGCTGTGTTCCAGAAGCTTGCTAAGTGTTTTTCTATTATTTGATCCTCATAACAAACCCACAAGGTCAGTACCACGGCTCCCACTTTACAGCTAGGAAAACCGAAGCCCCAAATGCATGTATTGCGGGTTCATAAGCACACATTATATGTGCCAATACCACGTTGTGGTGCCCTGGAGAACCATTTGGAACCCCATTGGAGACTCTTCTAAGTCCAGCTACTGAAAACAAGGCTTATGAAGTCTCTAAGGCAGCCCTGGCAACATGACTGAATGGCTCCTTAGTTGGTCCCCTTCCACATGGATTCTGAGCTTTAGTGGTGCCAGTAGTGAAAAACAGATCACTTATAAAAAATCAAGCAAGGTACATAACTGAACCATCCCAGACTACAGGCCCAGGCCTACCTCTCCTGGCCATGGTGGTGTAAGTCACACATAAGCAGGATGCAAAGGAAGAGGCCAGAGCAGAAAGGTCTGGCTTCCAGAACTGGTCTGACTTCCCTGACCCTTTGTCTGATCTGACTAGTCCATGATCTGAAGTCCATGTCCTTGCCCAGAACCCTCATCCCATACTGGAGGGGAACAGAGTGCCAGGACACAGGACAGAAACAGCCTCCAGCCCGCTTCTTCTCTTTCTCCTACTGACTCCCTGGATTCTAGAACCAGGCCTCAGAGGCTGGTATCCACCCACTGCCTCCCCAGGTATGAGGAGTCCCATGGTGTATGAGCATTAGACTTTGGTCTCTGCTACACTTGGCTCTGACCTTCCCTGATGTCTGGCCCCAGACTAGGTCAGAGGAGCAAGCTCTGATGAGGAAATGACTGAAAGCCAGGCAGCAGTCTGGACAGCTGAACCAGAATTCCTGGAAAGCTGGGTGGAGGAGCTCTGTGCTTTCATGACTTCAGAGTTGGGGCTAGACCATGGCTGGAGGGTGCTTCCATGCCACAGCCAGTCGCTTCTCTCTAAGCTGGGATTCCCTTCTTCCTCTTCTCATCTCATAAGACCCCTTAGGCAGCCCTGACACTCACGAGCACCACCCTCTTACCCACCTTCACCTCCCAATTTGGAAGAATGGGAATGCTGCTGCTATTAGAAAAGTACATTTTCAGTGACTCTTACCCAAATTTTTGTCAGCAGCCCCAGAACCTTAGTATCTGGCAGCCTCAGTTTCCACATCTGTAAAGTAGGACTAGCAGATTAAATGTGATTTTAAAAAAACATAAAAAGCTACCTGTGTTGTTTGGTTTGAGTTACTATAATGAAATACCATAAAATAAATGTTTCAAAAGATAGATGTCCTACTCTGGAAAAGGGGAATGCCTAGAAACAACTGATCACTGGATTGGATGTGTGCCTGATGCCCACATAGGTGAAAAGGGCATTAGATATCCTGGAACTAGAATTACAGATGATTGTGAGCTCTCATGTAGGTGCTGGGAATTGAACCTGGGTCCTCTGCAAGACTGCTGCGCCATCTCTCCAGCCCCAAGCAAGATTTTAACCTTTTAAAAACAGATTTTTATTTATGTGTATATGTGTGTGCCTGCTTGTCTATATACACACCATGTTTGTTCAATGCCCACAGGGGCCAGAGGATGACATCTGGAGTTACAGGTGGTTATGAGCTTCCCAATGTAGGTGCTGGGAACCTAGGCTCTCTACAAGAGTAACCACTGAGCTGTTAACCACTGAGCCATCTCCCTAGCCCTAGCTTCCAGTATTAAAAGAGATGTTGCACTTGTAGAAATGAGACATGGGTGATCTTGAAGAATCCAAAGGGGAGATATTGGGTCCACAGAGGGTGCTGTGGGGAGATGTTGAGTCACGGAGAAGGAACTCCTCCAAGGCCAGACCAGGAATGGTGGAGGTTTGGGTGGTGGCAAATGCTCTGCTATTGGGGTTATTCAAGAGGTCAAGAGGACTGGGAGGAAGAAATGGAGTACATAGCCTTACATCTACCTGATCTGAGGCTCCTGAATCTGTCAAAATAGATGGCTGCTAAGAGCTGTGGTTTGAGGCCTCTTCACCCCAAATCTGTCTTCTGTGCCACTAATATGTAAGTTCTTTGTTAAAAATTCACTGCTCTAGGTTAAGACATTGTCATCCACAGTGCTAGACTCCCTGAGTGATCTCACACTGACTTTTAGAGACTCCATGAAGGTTCTGATGGGGATGTAGGGTGAATAAAGATAGGACCCACCTTGGAGGGCAGAGTACCCAGGGGGAAGGTGACAAGAAGGAAAGGAACAGTCCATGAATATTATTGAGGTAGCAGATCCAGCTCCTTAGCCTTACCCCCTGACCCCAGATACTCAGAGACCCAAGAAAGCTGATTAAGTGTTGGTCCAAGAGAGACCAAGGCTTGACCGTACTTTAAGAAGCTCTGGAAAGCTTTGAGCTGCAACAGGCCACTTCCTACAAAGACACAGATGCATTTTTACAGACCAAATCGAAGAAGATTGAGGCTCTGATTTCTGAGAGGTGGGAGAGAGGATAAGACTACTGATAACTCCACCACCAATAATTCCATGTTTGTGCTGGGTCAACAGCATGAGAAAGAGCTGGTGTTGACAAGAGCAGCCATCACAACCATCCTCCGTGATCACAATCATTTGGAAAGGTAAGTATTGACTTCATTTTACAAATGGCAGAGCATGCGTTGGAACACAGGCGACTCAGTGTGCAGGGCCCATGTCCTGAGGAGCAGTCACTTTGAATACCAGCTTTTTCATTGACCAGCCATAGAACTTAGAGTACTAGGATTCATGTGCTAGACAACTGAAGAATGGCCCTCATCCATTGTATAGGTCATAATACTGTACCAAGCCATGAACTTTGGGACAGATACAAAGAGATCCAAGGTCCAAGTTCCCTCTCTAGCCTAAAGGAATTTTCTAGCAGATAGAAATACAGTATGTTGGGCCTGGAGTTAAGAACAGAAGTTAAGAACAGTGGCTGCTCTTGCAGAGGACCTGGGTTCGAGTCCCAGCACCCATATGGTGGTTAACAACCATCTGTAATTCCAGTTTCAGAGGATCTGATACCTTCTTCTGACCTCTACAGGCATTACACAACACAGGTGCACTTACATACATGCAGGCAATACACGTAGAATAAAAAATAATAAATAAAATTTAAAAATAAATACAGTGTGTTATGGGGAAAAATTGAGAAGCTCTTTGAGAAATGTGTAAAATACACACTGTTCTTGAACACTCTTGTATACCCATATTCACAGCAGCAGCATCCTCAATAGCCAAAGGTGAAACTACACAGCAACTATGGCCTGAATGTGTATACCCCACAAAGTCATATGCTGAAACTGAATTGCAAACATTATGGCATTAAGGCAAAAGTCCTTCTCGGGAGGTAATTGAACTGTGCCATCATGAATGGGACTAGTACAGTGCCCTCTTGAAAGAAGCTTGAGGAAATTGTTAGCCTCCTTTTGCTCTTCTACTCCATGAAGCCACGGGGATGTCATCTATGAGAAGTGGCTCCATCCCCAGACACCAAAACTCCTGGTGCCTTGATTTTGGACCTCCTAGGCTCTGGAACTGTGAACAATTAGTTTCTATTGTTTACAAATGACCCAGTCTAATATATTTTCATGGAAGCTTAAATGGACTAAGCTACCAAATACCCATCAGTGAATGAAAGATAAGCAAAATGGGGTGCTATATATATTCATGTATGACTTATGCAATGGTCATTACAAAAAAATGAAACTTTGGCATATTGCAGTGTGAATAAACCTGGAGGACATAAGGCTAAGTGAAATAAGCCAATGCAAAAGGATAGGTACTTGATTATCTAATCTCTACAGGAAGGACTTAGAGTAGTCACATTCATGTAGATGGAAAGGGGCTGTGAGGTGTGGAGCACAGGATGCTAGTGCTTAATGAGACAGAGTTTCAGCTTGGAAGATGCAACAGCTCTGGAGATGGATAGTTGTGATGGCTGCTCAGAAGTGTGAAAGTACCTAAAAATGATCAGTATTATAAATCTTATATTACAAGTATTTTATCACAAGGAACAGTTGCACACTGGACGTCCTTTGCTGACTCCTCAGGCATTGCACGACATGGGTGTGCTTACACACATGCAAGCAGTACACTCGTACACTTAAAATAAAAATAGTAAATACAGTATTAGAAAAAGAAAAATGTATTATCTACTTCTGTTGCTGTAATAAAATGCCCCAGCAAAAGCACCTTTTGGAAGGAAAGATTCATTTTGGTTCACACTTCAAGTGTACTGTTCATCATGACAGGGAAATCATAGTGACAGGAGCTTGAGGCAGTTGGTCACATTGTATCCAAGGTCAAAATGCAGAAAGCAATGGGTGCTGGTGCTCAGTTAGCTTTCTCTTTCATCTAGCACAGGGCCTCAGCCCGGGTAATTGTGCCACCCATTTTCAGAACAGGTCTTCCCATTTCAGCTAACGTAATCAATATAATTCTCACAGGCATGACCAGGGGCTCCTTTCCTAGGTGATTCTGGGTCCTGTCAAGTTGACAATCAAACCACCACAGAAAGCTTAAGCTTAAACTTAAGAGGCTGCAGGACAAGCACTTTCTGAGTGAGATGTTCCAGAAACAGCATCTAAAAACCTGCCTTAGGACTGACTGGGGACCAGGAGCTATATAAGCCTGGCTGGATGACCATGGAACTGACAGAAAACTGAGGGCATGGCAGAGGCTGTAGAAAGAGGAGACTCGCTAGGGGGCATTCTCCAAGGTATATTCCCATTAGGAAGGAATCTTCAGTATCCCATGGGGTGTCCCATGGGCAGAGGCAGTGACAGCTGCAGAATCCCTACGAAGGAAGTGCTTGGAGCAAGCACCTTCTTTGTACTTCCACAGTAGGGCTGTTGTGTCCCAGAGAGCAACAGCAGACTCTTCTCTAATACTTGAAGTGAATACAGCAAGGATGATGCTTCTGAATCAGGGCTGGAGAGAATTTCTTAGCACAACTAGAGATGGGCTGGACAACCTTGGAATGTGCTGAGTTCCCCATCCTCAGACAAGCTGTTCCCCATGTATTGGATGTTTGATTAGAACCTGAGGCAGAGACCCCCCACCCCTCCCAGAAGAGGAGGAGGAATTATCCGAAGGAGTAGCTCTGGCTTTGTCAGATACCACTAGTCCTGACAGGAGCCTATCAGCCCAGGGTACCAGCTAACATCGTTCTGGGGTTTCCTTCCATCCATTGCCTAACATGAGGGACAGAGCAGCAGAGTCAATGACCCCTGGTGACAGTGCCAGACAGACAAAGACAGTCCGGCTTCCTGTGCTTTGTCATCCGTGGTGGGATAAGTAGAAGGCCAGTAAGAGGAAGGGCGGGGAAGAGGGGGAGATGGGGGAGGGGACACATCACCTTTGCCTAGTTGAAAAACTCTTAAAGAATTTAAGAGCGGGTAGCCCTGGGCTAAAGGGTGTGGTGTGGACTTTAGGCTCTTAGGATTTGACAGTGATGTTTGTGACACAGTCAAGATGGGCCCTGGATCCTAAAATTAGCAGGTTTTTCCTTTAGCATTCTCTATTCTCTGGGCAGAAGTATAGACATTCCAGGGGAGTGGCGCCTCTAGAGGGGACAGTACATGACCCAAAGTCTTGCTTGTCACTCCTTTAAATTGGGCAAAGATCGTTAAATTGACTTTTTCACTTCACCCGTCTACCTGCCCCATCTTGGGCTCACTTAACCTATAAATCAATGGCGAGGATTGCCAGTTAACACTTCACTGTGTGCACTTGAGGAGCCCAAATCTGCTGCGCATCAGCATTAGCTTCATGGAATATTAAAAATATAGACTTCCGCCTGTCAAGATCACTTGCTTCTGAGCATTGTCTCAGGAATAAAAGACACAAGTCTCCACAGCGAATAGACAGAGCCAAAAAGAGCTGAGAAGGGGAATCATCACTGCCAGAGTCTTCACCTTGCTTAGTCATAGATGAGGTGGCTGTTGAGGGCCTGTGTGGACCTGGGTTCATGAACATCACACATGAAACATTACTGAGTGTGTGCTAGCTTCTGAGAACATGAGAATGGGAGATGGGAACCAGCCCTTATTGAGGCGGCCGGCAAATTGTCTGATGATTCACCCAGTTATCTAGAGCCAAGCAGATGACTACACACCAGCCAAACTTCACCAAGAGCATCAGTGGAGAATCAGTGTCTTTCTAGGGGCCCTTCCCCAGCCTCTGCTGGAGCCTCCAACCTGCCTTGTTTCAGCTGCTCCTTACTGGTGGGTGTCTGAGGCTGGGTCACTCCAAGTTGATGAGCATTTAGAGAACTCTGCATGGGCTGTTTCTCCTGGTGACAGACTGAGACAAGCCAAGAGCCAAAGGGGGCCAACAAATCAGAGGCTCTGCAAGCCTGAATTTGTGCACATGTCTGTGGAGGACTTGCCAGAGGATTTGATTCTCAAGTCAAGGCCAGAGGTCAAAAGAGACCCAAGAAATCATTGGGAGAGGCAAGCCCAACACTAGCAGAATTATGTCCTAGCCTCAGTCCCTACTGTGGAGAATGGCCAAAGGCTAGAGAGGTATAGAAAGGTCCCTGTCCCTAGACTTGAGGCCCTTTGCTCAGGATGATGTGAGAGGCAGAACTGCTTTATTCTGATGGTGGCTAAGCAAGAATTCCCCTTCATTAGATTGTGGTTGATTGTAGATTCTTAGGAATGCTGATTTCATAACAAGGAACTGCTTTCTCCAACTTCCTCCTTTCCCCAGAGCTCATGCCACCACCCCAGTCATGTCTTGGGTTCTCTTCTGTTGCTGTAATAAAATAGTCTAATTAAAGCAACTTAATGGAAAAAGGGTTTGTTTTGGCTTACAGTTTAGAGAGGCAGGAAAGACAAGGCAGCAGGAACATGAGGCCAGCCTGTCACATTGCGACCATAGCCCAGAAGCAGACAGACAGCAAGAAGTGGGACCAGGTTATAAAAGCTCAGAGCCTGCCCCAGTGACATGCTTCCCCCTCCAGCAAGGCTCTACCTCCCAAAGATTCCATAGTCATCCCAAGCAGCTGCACCAGCTGGGAAGCAGGTGTTCAAACACATAAGCATATGGAGGCCATTTAACATCCAAACTACAATAATTCAAAAACCTTACCTGATAGAGTAGCACATGTCTTTAGTCCCAGCACTGGGGAGACAGAGACTGGTGGAATTCTGTGAGACTGAGGCCAATATGGTCTACCTAGTGAGTTCCAGGTTAGCTAGGGCTATATGGAAACCCTGTTTCCAAAAACAGAAATCTGTCATTTGGGGCTGGGGAGATGGCTCAGCAGTTCAGAACAATTGCTATCCTTTTGTAGAGGACCCAGGTTAGGGTCCCAGTACCCACATGATGGCTAGCAACAGTCCCAAACTCCAGTTTCAGGGTATCTGATGCCCTCTTCTGGCTCCTAAGGACACTGTATGCACCTGGTGAGTTTATATGCATGCAGCAAAACATTCATACAATAAAATAAAAACAAAATCATCATTTGCTGAGTTCTTACAAGGTGTCAAGCTCCATCATACTCTGCACAGCTTGCTTTGTATCACCAGGGTGGCCCTTGTTATCATTTGCTGGGAGATATCTCCCACAGGTTCATGTGTCTGAACACTTGGTCCTCAGCTGCTGGTGCTGTCTGGGGAGGATGTGAAACATTTGGGGCCATGACCTAGCAGCAGAAGTGAATCACTGGGGGCAGCTATCATAGGTGGCATCCACTTTGGTTCTAGCCAGAGCTCTCTGCTTTCTGATCTGTCAAGATGTGAAGGAAGAAGCCCTGCCACAGGCTCCCATCATCATGGATGGAGCCACCACAGCCTCCATGCCTTGCTCCATCCCCATGATGGGCTGATGCTCCCTGCACTGTGAACCAGAATAAATCCCTTCCTCCATTGTTTCTGTCATGTATTCGGTCATAGCAATGAGAACAATAACGAACATATCCTTCTACCTTGAGACACTTCTCTGACATCCAGGACAAGCATCTCTTAGTTGTCTTCCCATGTTTCTAGTCACTCCTTGGCTTCTTAGACCAGTTCTGCTTATTCCTTGTGACCTATAAGTTGGAGTGCTCAGGCCTCTTACTCCTTTGCTCTTCTCCATCTACCCTTTCCCCAGTGAGATCAGTGCACTGTATGGCTTGAAACAACACCTACGGATAGCAGGCCCACAACTCCAGTCCCCACATCTTTCCCAAGCTCCTACTTATAAGTCCAGCTGTCCGTTCAACCTTTCTGCCAATTGTTTTATGCACACTCAGCATGTCCAAATTGAACTCCTGATCACCCCTCCAAATAGCCTTCACCCAGAGCCTTCCCAGCCTAAAAATGGAAGCTCTGACCTTGCAGATACTCAGAACATCTAAGGGTTCCTACTTCCCTCCAGAGCAAGACAATTTTTTGCAAGCGTGCTCCCATGTGACTTTACAAAACCAACAGCCTGGTCCCATATCACTTCTATAATGGCCTTCTCCTGAACTCAAGCTGGTCTCCTCGTCACTGTCTCTCAAACATAATGAGCTTGTCTCCAGGCCTGAATGGAGCTGTTCTCTCTTCCCAACGCACAGTCCCCCTTTGAGCATGATCACATCTCACTTTGTCACTAAGGCCTAAGCTGACAATTTTGCTGTGTGTGTGTGTGTGTGTGTTGGGCATATATACTCTTACCACAATTTACTCAACCATCCTTCTTGTTTCCCTTCCCTTGGTCTGCTTTTTATTATTTTTCGTAACTTTCAAACATCATATATGTTTTGCTTATTCATCATGTTTTGTTCTTCACTCTCCATTTCCCTTGACATGAGGACATAGATCTTCCATTATTTGTGTCCACTCATGTCATCCAAGCTCCTAGAACAATGGCTAGTACACAGTAGTTGCTCAGTAAACACTGTTGTATTTCCTAACATAAGCCAACTTGCCTTCATACCAATCTGAAGTACTTCAAAGGCTGCATATTAAACCAAACAAATTTTACCACATCAAGTTTCTTACTTAAAATGTCTTGTCTTTTGATGACACATTTCATTTATGTGGCTTTGGTGTCTTGATTATTGACATATTTTGGAAATCTTGGTAAATGTGAGCCTTTAACTTAAAATCTGGCTTCAAATCTTTCAGGACTAGTAAATCAAAAACTTTAGATATATTAATAAACCATGTACTCAATACAATCTTTGCAGTCATCATTTTAGACGTTGGAATCAAAAATGAATTTTCAAGATTTCAAACTTTGTTGCAGGTCCTAGGTCCTAGGCACCTACCTAACTTGATGCCTAAAAGAGACCAATGGTCTGAGGATACTGGTGGGGTGGAGGAATGGAGCAGGCCACTGACTACGGGAACAGCCACATGACCTTGATTCTGGAGATTCCTTCAATCCTGAGCAACCTTCTGATTTCTGAGCAATTTTCTCTGGTCTCCCTGAAGTCTGCCTGGCCAGCTTCCCACAGTTCTTAGAAAGCAGTTTCAGAATCTTGTTTTCATTTCCACAAACTATGAGCTCTGCTTTCTGAGGAAACCTTAAGACTCTTTACTGTGAGAAGTAAGAATCTGTCATCCTCTTCACACTTAAGGTCTTGTTTTCTCTTTTAGTTCACAGGTAAATGTTGCTGGATGTCTTTCTCATTTCTTTCTTACCTGGGATTCTTGTTGTATGAGATAGACACACAGTGGGCAGAACACCCACACACACATGCACACACAGAACAGGACACTTTGCAGAGACTATTTAAGGATGTTTATGTTTGTTTTGTCTCCTAACTGTGAATCCTAATAGTGAATCCTATTTCAGAAGAAGATTGCTTCTCTCCCACTGTCACCATGGACTTTTATCTTTTGTCTAGGATGCATGCGTCTGCTGAGCCCCAGGAGTGTGGCTGTCTATCAGTCCCCTACCTGTATGACGGTCTGAGTTTTGGCCCTGTCCTTGAACCTTCCATTTCACAATAGCCTGAATTCACCCTGTAGTCATCTTTGCCCTCCTGGGCAGCTGTTTGATGCTTCTGTTTTTAAAAGAACATTCATTTCTTCTGCACTTCCAGATCTACCCACCTGTGAACCCGCTGGATCTCAGTTCTCTTGCAAACACAATGCCCCTGTACCAGAATGTCCCTTCCTGACCTCCACAAAGTCCCATTCTGCCTCTGCCTGTTCCTTTTCCCCACTCTGACCCTTGACATTGAGGCTTCATGCAACATATGAGTGAAAGAAAACATAAGCCTTGGAGGTGTACAAATTTAGATTCTGGTTGTGAATATGTCACCCAGTGACTTTGTGTGTGTTATTTGACATATCATTTAGCCTTTCAGACTCTCAGTTTTCTCATGGTTAAATTGATTTAATAACATTTAAACTGGGGATGGAGAGATGGCTCAATGGTTAAGAGCACTGGCTGCTCTTGCAGAGGGCCTGGGTTTGATTCCCAGAACCCACATGGCAGGTAACAACCATTTTAACACCAGTTCCAGAGGAAGCCAATGTCCTTTTCTGACTTCTGTGGCCATTAAACAACATGGGTCCACATACATACATGCAGGCAATACATCCATACACATAAAATAAAAATAATAAATAAAATATAAAACAATATTCAAACCTCAGACTCTCAAAGAAATAATTCATGTGCAGTACTTTGGACAGCGCTAGGTTCAGCTGTGGTCTCTTCCTGGCCTTGCCTTTCTGCCCTGTCTAATATTTGTCTCCTGTTGTGACTACAAACTGACTGAAGAAGAGGAGTTCAACTCTAAAGACTGTGAGAGATGTTCCTCTTCCAGTTGGCTTGGGGTGTGGGCTGTTTTGTGTACAAACAGAGGGATGGATGGAAATCAGTAGATCCTCTGACTTCTGCAGCCCACCATCGTCATTACACATTGGCCTCTCCTCTCTGTTGCTACCCCAGCTGCAAGAGGGGAAACACTTTCTCCAGAGGGCAAGGTACCATCAGCCTGACTACCAACACAAGGACCAGCATGAAGCACGGTTATTTTTTCAGTTGGTGCCAGAAACAACAGATATCCCCATCCAGGTGCCGAGTAGGTGAGTTCTGGGGTCTGCAGACTCTGAGATCTCTCTTCATGCCCTTCCCTGAAGGTGAATCAAGCTAAATTGAGTGACTTCAAAGGGAAAATCACACAGTCTGAATGGAAATGAGAAATCCCCCATTCTGCATTAGGGACAGAGATGAAAGGTGAGAAGACTTCTTGAATCCTGTGACTCTGAGCCCTCCCCTGCATGGGCTTGCTCAAAGATCACTAAATCTCTGAGATAACTTTTCTCAGAGCTCACAGAGGACCTTCTGCTTTCCAAGTACAGAATTTCCAGATCCTTCCAGACAGCCCAGGTATTTCTCAGTGTTCTTTCGTGCCAGTAAACGCTATATTCCAAATGAAACAGAAGTGCAACACAAGTTTTTATTTGTTTACAGCATCTTATGCTATGGATTTATTCCTTGGGAATGGCCTGTGTATTATTTTATAATGTTGGGGATTGAGTCCACTGTTCTACAGCCATGGCTCCTTTGCAGTTATATGACAGTCTTTCTGACGGTGATTGAATTCACCGTGTAGCTCAAGCAGGCCTTGCGCTTCCCATCTCCCTCCTTCCGCCTCCCCAGGTACTGGGGATACTAGCCTGAGCCACCAGGTCTGGCTTGTGTGTTCATCTTTGATCGTTTTGCAGAAGGAACAATCTGTAGGCACCCAGTAAGGTCAGTGAAGGGGGTAAGGATGGAGGTCCCCAGCACCAAAGGGGGAAGAACACATTGCTCTCTTCTTTTCTCCGCTCTTCTATGGCAAAGGCAAGTGTTAACGAGTGGGCCATTCCTTTCAGAATCTTTCAGGCACTATGCCTCCCTGCCCTACGGCCAAATCCAAACACCTACACAACAAAGTTCCTTGGACTTTGCCAGCTAGGTACGACAAGTGAGAAGAGAGATGGAGGTGAAATGGCAGCAGGGGCCAAAGTCGGGCCAGTCGGTATCGCTGCCTCAGAGGCAGCTGGGGAGGAGGTATTCCATTTCCTGAGCTGCTTTTGTCCCATTTCAGTTTGAACAGATGGAAATATAGTTCAGTGTTTCAACATCATTTGCCTTTCTCGTGCTAAAATATTGATAAGTGCTGCCCAGGCTGATGCCCCCGCCGTTGCCAGCAGTAACTGGAGCATGATGTGTATTGAAGTGAGACACGGCAAAGCCTTTAACGAGTGTTTAAAATTCCTGGAATAATGTGCGACACTGGCTGGGCTCATTCGGCTCCTGAAAACCTCCCCTCCTGGGCCGCCTCGTAATGGGCAGGAGGAGGGTGAGTCGGCGCGGCCCCCCTGCTGGTGGTAATTAGCACGGCAGCTGCTCGTCTTCAGCACTGAACAATGCGTGAGGTGCTGCATCTGCCCAGGCTTTGGGGGCCTCAACTCAGGGGGGCAGGACACCGGGTGCTGGCTCCTCCGCCCGCCACGGGCCTGTCATTCCTACTCAGCCCCTTGAAGGAGGGAGCACTGCACAGGACTCTTTAGAAAGACAATCAGCAGGGAAAGAAAAGACAGAGGAGGAATATTTAGAGGGTGAGGGTTTAGAAGAAAGTGGAGGCGTTGGGGGCGGAGGAGACAGGAAGAATCCGGGAAGAGCAAATCCGCTGGGAAGAACCGCCAACCCAGAAAGGAGAATTTAACTTGTGTTACTAGAAAAGCCAAAGGACCTCACTCCCAAGCAGAGGTCTCTGAACCTTAGGTGGTATCACACTCCTAAAACATCTCTCTGCACATTGCAGCTGGGTCATAGGTTCCCAGACCTTGGCTCCAAGAAAACCTACAGTGTGGACCTGGAGGTCACCGCCAAAATTCCCAGCAAATTCAGCTTGTCCAGGTGAGGCTCTCCCTTCCCCGGATGGCAGCAGATCAGGGGGCCGACTGCATGGTCAGTTTCTCCCACAGTTTAAGCTTCTGGTTTTAATTCATGACTTTTGAAAACTCTTTATAGATTTTTGTAGGATCATCCAGAAGACAGTTTCCCAGGAGTCTTTGCATCAGAAAGATGTCTGCCTTTTTCAGGGGTTACCCCACAAAAATCCTGATGTGAGAGAAAGCTGGGCTGAACCTCAGAAAGTTGCGAGGTACCATCCTGGAAGGAATCCTGGTCTGTGGTTACATGAGACACATACATACACAATGGTTTAAGAATCAAGAGGCTGGGGGTATAGCTCAGTTGGTAGAGTGTTTGCCTAGGATGCAAGAAGTCCTGGGTTTGAGTCCCAGTGTAGCATCCTGCTGTGGAGGCCCCACATCTGTAATCCCAGCACTTGGGAGGTGGAGGTAGGAAGATTAGAAGTTGAAAATCATCCTTGGCTACATAGCAAGTCCAAGGCCAGACATGACACTCTGTCTCAAAAAGAAAAAGAAAAAACTCAGTGTAACTCAGGACAACTGACTGAAAACTGGTATTATTGCAGATTGTTATAGATTGGATAATACTTGAAATTGATAAGACAGAAATGGAAATCTACAATGAGTTGGAAAGCAAGATCTGACAAATTATGCCTTTCACAAAATAAAACTCAACAATTATACGGAGTAAATGATCTTCTTTGCTGAGATAAAGGGTTGGGGAGCAACAAGTGACTACATGAAACACAGGGGAAGTACGTTAGGGAATAAACAGTATTTGAATAGAATTGATGAGACAGACCTGGAGAATCTAGTATACACAGCTCATAAGTACAGTGACAGGGGCAGATCAAAGGGTTTCCAAAATCTACATGGAGCAGCCCTCTGGACAGATCCTAATAGAGGAGAAAGTGCAGGCCCTACAACAGGCTGTAGGCTCTGGGAAATTGTCAAGAGCCGAATGTTGTTCTCCATCCACCTTCAGGCAATTGACTGCTCAGGAAATACCTTGCCTGGTGACACAATACTTCATTCACATGCATCTGCTCCAGGCACCTTTTCTCATCCTTGTGGTTCTCCAGTCCAGCCACCCCAACAGGCCAATTCCACACTGACTGTTTGTGGGACAAGCTCAGTCACACTAGGCAGAAGCCTGGGCAGGGGGTCTGTCCCTCTCCCTATTTTCCTGAAGCATCTATCTACTAAGAGGTGTAGCTTAGTCTGGTTTTCCATGGTCAGTGGTGGAGATGGGAAGAAAGAGCTGTGGGCATGGCCAAGGTGAGGATCTTCGTGATGCCAACCATCTCCACCTCCTTAGGAGTTTATCTGAAGAACCCCAGGCACCCTGCCTTTAGGCAGTCAACTTGGGCATTGAGACAGAATGGGAAGACCAGGACCTATGAGAAAACAGACAGGATAAGGACTCCTGGAGAGGCCAGAACGAAAGATCAACATTCAAGTGCAAAAGCTGGACTTTGTCATCATCCATTGTGAAATGGCTTCAAGTCTACCTTTAATCTGGTCCTCACAACCAGTAGCAGACTGTAGTATCACCTGTTTACAAATAAGAGTGTCATGAGCTCAAATAATGAAATTATATGACCCAGGCTAAAAGGCTTCAGTTTTCCCCTATACAATGAATCCTTGAAGAACAGCAACACCTCCATGGACACAAATCACCTGAAGATCTTGTTAAAATACATGACAGAAGGCTGGAGAGATGGCTCAGTGATTGAGAGCACTGACTGTTCTTGCGGAAGACCTGGGTTCTGTTTCCAGTACCCACATGTCAGCTAACAACCATCCATAACTCCAGTTCTAGGAGATCTGACTCCCTCTCCTGACTTCCATGAGCATGTACATGGTGTACTTACATATTAGCTGTCCTTGTTTCTTTCAATTGCTGTGATAAAAACACTGATCAAAACCAACTTGGAGAGGAAAACGGTCTTTTTTTATCTTACATTTCCTGGGTCATAGGGCCATGTTCACCACTGAAGGAGCCCAAGGTAGGAACCTGAAGCAAGATCATGGAGGATAGCTGCTTACTGGTTTGCTCCCTTGGCCTGTACTCAACCTGTTTTCTTATACAATACTGGACCACCTGCTCAGGGGTGGTACCACCCATAGTGGGCTGGGTCCTCCCACATCACTCAATAGTGAAGAAAATGCCCCACAGACATGGCCTCAGGCCAATCCAATGGAGGCAATTTCCTAATTGAGGCCTTCTTTACCCCCGTGTGTTACTTTGACAACTAAAGCTGCCCAGCATAATTGACCCCTGGTCAACTTGACACAAAAACACATCACTATTAAGGCACAAGTTTTCCATTTCTTATCCTCAAGGTATGATGTTAATATTATAACATCAAATAGCATAATCTTGAAAGTCTCACAGTCCTTAAAAAAATTTTTTTTAAAGTTAAAAGTCTCTCTTAAAAGTCTCTCAACTGTGGGCTCCTAAAAAATCCAAAACAAGTTAAGTACTGTCTTATTTCAAAAGGGAAGATTTGGGCACACTTAAGCAAAGCCAAAGTCCAGCAAAGTAGCTCAAGACTGGACATTTGGGATTCATTCACAGTCTTCTGGGATCCAAAGGGCTTGGGCAGCTCCACTTCTCTGGCTCTGCCATCCACAGCACCTACGATTCATCACGTAGGCTCATACCTGCAGCTGCCCTTGGTGGTCATCCCGTGGTACTGGCATTTCTGATATGCTGGAACTGAGGCTGCACTTTCACCAATGGGTTCTTCTGGTCTCTCAGGGTGCAAAGTCTCAGATTCTCTCCTTGACCCCTTCACACTTTCAACACCAGAACCATGTAGGAGACTCTTACACATTACCAAATCTGGCTTCCAGCTTGAGATAGAGGCTTGGGCCAACCACAGCTTCTGTGTGTTGATCCTGAGGAAATACTTTCCAGAAGATTTCACCTCAATGATACTGGTCTCTTGTTACTCACAGCTGATTTTTCAGCCTCAGATGACAAGCATCAATTGTTCCAGTAAAACAAAGGTATTACGCTGGTGGTTCTGGTCTCTTCTTAATCAAAACTGATTCTTCAGCCCCAGCCAACCAGAAACCATAGATTCTCAATTCAAAATATCCATAGAAACATCCCAGACAGTCTTTGCTTTCCCTTGGACTTCACAAGCCAGGCCTCCATCATCCACAACCTCATCAGCATTATTTTCCAAGTTCCTACAGAACAGCTCACTAAGCTCTAAACACTCATTGACTTTTCTAGTCCAAAGCTCCAAAACCTTCCAAAGTCTTCCCCAAAACAACCCGATCTGGTCTCTCACAGCAATAGCCTACCCTCTGGCACCAATTTCTGTTCTAGTTACTTTCAATGGTTGTGCTAAAAACACTGATCATAACCAACTTGGGGAGGAAAGGGTTTATTTTATCTTATGTTTCTTGGGTCAAAGTTCATCACTGAGGGAGCCCAAGGTAGGAACGCAGGGCAGGAATCTTCATGTAGACCATGAAGGCTACCATGAAGCAGCTCACTGGCTTGCTCCCCTGGCCTGTGCTCAACCTGCTTTCTTGTATAAATACAGGACCACCTGCCCATGGGTAGCACCACCCATAGTGGGCGGGCCCTCCTGTATAACCCAAAAATCAGAAAAATGCCCCACAGACATGGCCCCAGGCCAGTCCAACAGAGGCAATTCCCTAATTGAGGCCCTCTCTGCCCCCGTGTGTCAAGTTGACAACTAAAGCTATTTAGCACACAGGCAAAACACTCATGCACATAAAATAAAAATAAATTAAATAAATAAATAAAATTTAATACATGACAGGATTAGGACCAAAGATTCTGTATTTCTAACAAGCCCTGGGTGAAGCCAGTGCTTCTGGGAATCCCTGCTCCCTGAAGTACACCCCCCACGTTAAATAGTAGTCTCTGAGACAGGGTTTCCCCTTCTGCCTGCCCACTAAGAATTACCTGGAGCACTTGTAGGTTCTAACCCCATAAGGACCCAGGAGTGTGATTGTCGATAGACTTAGGGACTCCTCATAACCAAATGACTTTGGGAGATGCTGTCCTGGAAGTGTGAAGGAGATGTTACCACAGCTGGGCTGGTTCACTGGGGTCCTGGGGTGATTGATCCCTTCTCCATGGGCCTCCCAGGTTTAGCAGCTGCTGTTTACTCTAGCAGAAGAAAGCCTGCCTTGGCTCTGACTTTGCTTAGGCATTTATCGTGCAGCAGGCTGCTTCCTTTTTCTCTGCTTGGACCCTCTCATTGGCATGGAAACTGATATCCAAAGGTCAGGGCACTTCTTGACAGATCTGATGGAAGGGGTCCTCAAAGAAGGGACTGCTGGAGCTGCTGGGATCAAGACAGTGTCGGTCCTACAAACAGGAGGCCGACAAAATGGAAAGGAAACAGGGATGGGAGGAAGCGGGAGAGCCAGGGCTGTGCTGGCGTGCAGAAGACCAAATAGGGTATGATAGGCATGGGATGCACTACTCCCTGCCCTCACCCCTAGGCATTAAAAATGCAGCCAAACAATCAAAGAATAGACTAGAATGATCGGGGTGGGAGGATATTCTGAAGTGAGTCCCAGCCTGTACCCACTGCAAGTCAGTCTGGTTTGCAGATCACAGAGGAGTGAAGCACCAGGTCTTGAGGGCTTGGCCCAGTGCTGGCAACATACAGCAGGATGGAAGAAAGGAGGCAGGAACTGGCCCTTGGATCAGGGGCTTGGCTGGGCCCAGCCTCTACCACATGACCGGGCAGTAGAGCCACAGGCTGGAGCTGTGCCCTTATCTTCCCACTCTCTGGCTCCTCTCCAGTCCCAGCCAACATCTTCCCCCTTCAGAACTGCCGAGACCACGCCGGGGTCTCTTTGAAGGCAGTTACTGTGCATCTACCGTAAACCATGTTCTGGAAACTTGGGTTTGCTCTTGATGTTTCATCCACTCTGGCTAGCTATTTTCTATTTTCCTTTCTTAAAAAATGTATTTTAAAGCCAAGCATGGTGGTGCACACCTTTAATCTCAACACTTGGGAGGCAGAGGCAGGTGCATCTCTGTGAGTTTGAGGCCAGCCTTGTCTACATAGTGAGTTTCAGGCCAGCTGGGATTACAGGGAGACCCTGTCTCAAAATAACCAAAAAAAAAAAAAGGTCTTTTAATTTTTATGTATTTATTTGTTTGTTTATTTATTAATTTATTATAGGTATGAGTGTTTTGCCTGCATGCATGTATGTATGTATGTATGTTCATGTCATGCGATGCTCATATAGACCAGAAGAGGGCACTGAATCTGCTGGAACTAGAGTTCCAGATTGTTGTTAGCTGCCTGATGGGTCCTGGGAACCTAGCCTGTGTCCTCTGCAAGAGCAGCCAGTGCTCTTAACTGCTGAACCATCTCTCCAAAACCAAAATATTTTCCATAATACCAATTTTACAGATGAGAAAACCACATGTGCCTATGTGTTTCAAATGACTGGTTTTAAAATTCAATAAAGAATCAAGGAGAGTTGGGGCTGCTTAAGAGCATTGACTGCTCTTGCAAAGGACGCAGTTTCGAATTTTAGCACCTACCTGGTGGCTAACAGTTGTCTGTAACTCCAGTTCTAGGGCATTCAACACCCTCTTCTGACTTACTCAGGCAGGCATTGCATGTCATGGGTACACTTACATACATGGAGGCAATACATTCATACACATAAAATAATCATTAAAATAATAAATAGAATAAAAAAAGAAGCAGGGAGACTAGGAGTTACTCTAAAGCTTTTCAAAACAGGAAGGATAACACTGGTATCAGAGAATTTCCAGAGCGGCATTCAAGTGGACCCCACGGAATGCTCCGGCCTTCGATTCCAGCGGCAGTTTGCTGTATCTGAGGCTGCTTTCCTCTGGCTCCTCCACCACACACTCACTCAGAACTTCTGTAGCTGTGCTCCCAATGATGTCCACCTGCTCTAGCTTTCGTTGGTCTGTATAGAGAAGGTTCAGTCTCCAGAGAGACATCCCTTAAAGATGGTGGAACCCTAAGAGAGCCCAGTAGGCTCCTGGTCGCTAGTCATTGGGGGTGGGTGTGCCCTGGAAAGCGGTTATGAAACCCCGCCTCTTCCTTCCTCTCTTGGAATTCCTTGCCCATTATTGAGTGGTTTGGCTCTACCACAAGATCCCGCCACAATGGGCTGCCTCACAGTAGGCCTAAAAACGAGACTACTCCATCCTGGCCTGAAACCCCTAACACTATGAACCAAAATAAACGTGTTCTCTTTATAAATTGATTCTATTTGTTACTAGAATGGAAAGCTGATCGATATACTACCTTTATTCTCCTGCTCTTGCCTGGGTGGCATTTAGTCCTTGCAAGTTTGGGGTCCTTACATCTGAGAGCAGAGGTCCTCCTATCAGTTCCAGACCGTTCCAATTTGCTCAGGGAATCCTCACTTCCCCTCCTTTGAGTGGATCTCAATAGCTCCAGGTTTTGCATATTTAATTTGCATCACATCCTGATTTCTCTAGGCTTATGCTGTAACAGGCTAGTATTGCCTGGCTTCCTCTTCTACAGCTCTGAGCAGATACTTATTTCTTTACTCACTCATTGATTCAATAATATGTGCCTGGCTTTATGGTAGATGTTAGGGGGCCATAGTATTTGGATGAAAGGACGATGTTAGTCTGGCTTCTTTTCCCCTGCACTGTAACCTCCCTTATGACTGAGTCTTGCTACTTGAAAATTCTAGCTCCTCAGTGGTCACCTGCAGGTTTCCTGTTCTCTTTGCTCTAGACAGTCAGAATGATTCAGATACCTGTTCATCAACCTCCCCAGCTTAAGTTACCATCCCCACCCTACCTTCTAAACATTTTCACAGTGACTCAGGGGCCCAAATGTTCCAGGGCAATGCATTTCCAGACTCAGATCATATCAGTTTCTAATGTTACAATATTTTAAATAAACAGCAAACACAATACAGCTAAAGTTCTCACGGGAGAATGAGGGGGAGGGATTCTGACCAGAACGAAGAGCTGGACAGCTGTGGAAGATGAGCCCTGTTGAGGAAGGGCCAGGGATGTATTATGATCATCCTAGTCTATAATAGAACCTCATAATAAAGGAATTCTGCAGGGTTATTCCCAAGTCAGTCCTTCCTGAGTTATTCCTTAGAGCTCAGAGTCCCTAGCTACTCCCTTACAAGACGCCGAATGCCTCACCCTCCCACACTATTAGAGCTCCAGCTAGAACCACCTCCTGAAAGAAGGTAGAGACAAGACCCTGTGTTGGAACCCCTTTACCATACTGCAGGGTGACCCCCAAGAGGTAGAAATGACTAGCAAGCCTCTTGTAACTTTTTTTAGGCCCTCACTTTCCTCAATTGAAAGGTGGGACAAAAATAATCTTCCCAGAATGTGAGGATATTAAGAAAGAAGGTGAATAGAAGACCCTTAGACCCAGCCTACACCTAGAAAGTACTTATAAATGTTCCGGTTCATCTTTCTTTTAGGACTGTGTTTCATGTAAAAGTTAAAAATCCTAGGCACTTAGAGGCTCTGTTGGAGAGGCTCCCTGCCCCCAGGCTTCCAGGGTGGAGATGCAAGGACTCTCGCCTGTCTCCACCTGACTAAGCTAGATCATTTCCCTGGGTCTGGAAAAGAGGTAAATTTACCAGCAAGGAAAGAATCTGAGTCTGGGGAACAACTCCACATCAGTGAGAGCTGCCTTCAGCCAAGACGCTGGGGTAGCAGTTTGAAGCAGAGCCAAAGACTTTCTCGAAAGGAACCTATTTCATCCTTTTGAACTTTGAAGCTTTTTGCACAAAGCCTCTTCTTCCCACTGAAAGTCAAGCCTTCGTGCTTCCCTGGGCTCAGCAGTAAAGACCATCAACCTGAGAAAAAGGCAGGGCCAGTATGTCCACAGAGAGAACAAACATGCATTCCCTAGCTTCCTGAAGTTCCTCTTCCAGGAACTCCCTCCCAGGTGACTACCAGTTCCATGTCTTCTTTTTCACCCAGGATCAAGGTAGAAAGGTTCTATTTGAATGCATGCTGGGAAATAATAGGGTGTGTCAACAGCGCCACCTGAAAACCCCAAGGGCCAATGGCCCCCAGCCTAGAAGATTTCTATATAGGCAAAATACAGACCCTGGTGTCTGTGGCCCACCATACCCTCTCCTCTACCTCCAACCACCTCTGGGAAAGAAGAACAACAAATTTTCATCCAAAAAAGCAAACATGTAGTTGTAGCCACTGCTGTGAGCTCAAAGCTCACACCCATGAGTCAGCGTGTTGAAAGGTTGGTCCCCAGGGAGGTGCTAGGGGCACTGCCGTGAACCTTCAGCAGTGGAAGTTTCTCTAATAGAGGCGTGTCCTTAAAGGGGATTATGGGACCCCACCCACTTTCCCCTTCCTCTCCCTGCTTCTCCACTTGATATGTGAGTGCTTGTTCTGACAGGAACTCCAGCCGTGACACCAACCCCACTAGAAGTCCAAAGCAATGGGACTGCCAAATCTTGGATCTGAACCTCCGGAACCATGAGCCAAAGTAAACGTCTCTTCACTCCATAAATAACTTGGGTTAGTTATTACATTGTAGTGATATGAGGCTGACTAAACACATCCATATAATGGGACATCAAATGGAACGACACATGCTACATGCTACGAATAGATGGACCTTGTAAACAAAGCCAGACACAAAAGGCTTTGCATGATTCAGTTAGATGAAATGTCCACCACAGAGACAGGAAGTAGATTAATGGTCGGGGGCTGAGCAGAAGGAAAGAGAGGCCATGGGAAGTGATTATTTAATGGGTATGGGTTTCTTCCATGGATAGTGAAAATGTTTCCTAACAAGATGGTGCTGAAGTTGCATATCACTGCGAATATCTCAAACATCACAGAGTTGTAAGTTTACAATTATTAAAATGATGAGTCTTGTTATGGGTGCTTTGCCACATTCCAAAACATAAAAACAAAAGTAGAAACAAATCTTGAGTACTTTTCCCTCCACGTTCATCCTGCAGACTCTCATCCTATATGGGAAGAAACTTTCTAAAGCTCACTTGAATATTTTTAATTTTGGGGAGATAATGTTCAATAGGCAAAGCTCACTAAAGGCAGCCCCCAAAGGCCTTGCTGTGATAGTGCCACCCTCAGATCTAAAATCTGTGGATGAACAATGAAGAACACCAGGCCTTGTCCTTGGCCTCTCAGCCAGCATGCACTGTCTTCCCTAGCTCTGGACTTCCAAGCTGGCCCCCAGCTCAGGGAATTTCTTCTTTGTCCTGAGAGACTGGAGGTCCCAGTCAGAGAAGAGCAGGAAGGACAGAGCCCATCTCACAGGGTCTGATGACTGTTTGGAAGCTCAGCTAACAGATCACTCATAGGACCTAGCAGCTTGCTGGGGATGAACAGGACCTGGGCTCCTTCCTGTGGTTCAGAGGAGTGGTCCTGAAGCTGAGGTGGGCATAGATGACCACAACGAACCTAGGCCATCTCCCCTGAATCCTGGCATTAGAGGTGAGAAAAGAAGTCATTACCTTCTGGAAAAATGTATTACCTTTCTCCTTGGAAATAACCTGGAACTTGGAACTTGACTGAGCCATCACTTCATTGGTAGTGACTATGCATCGAAGGCAGCCAGTCCAACTCACCACAAAATGTCCAGTAGAAAGTGACACTGGGACTGGAGTGATGGCTCAGTGGTTAACAGCACTGGCTGCTCTTGCAGAGGATCAGGGTTTGATTTCCAGCACCTACATGGCAGCTAACAACCACCTGTTACTCCAGTTCCATGGGAATCCAATGTCTTCTTCTGGTATTTTGGGCATTGAATAGCATGGGTGTGCTTACATGAAGGCACATAAAATAAAAACAATAAATAAAATATTTTTAAAACAATAAATAATTTTTAAAAAGTGACCCTGGGGCTAGAGAGATTGCTCAGTGATTAAGAGTGCTGACTGCTCTTGCAGAGGTCCTGGATTTGGTTCTCAGCACCCACATGGTAGGTCAAAATCATCAGTAACTCCAGTTTTAGGGTCTCCAAAGCCCTCTTCTGGCCTCTAGGAGCACACATGTAATACCCTTAAATACATGCAGTTAAGAACATTCATACATATAAAATAAAAATAAATGAATCTTTAAGAAGGAAAGTGACGCTGGGCTTGGATGTGTCAGTGAGAAGAAAGGGTTTTTAGAGACAAGGGCCTGGGCCTGGACAGATCCTCCAACAACTTGGGTAACAGAAAGACACCCAGAATGATTAGTTTTCCCTCAGGGTAATGATCCCTTCTCTTACCCTTAATTCTAGGATCCAGAATTCACTCGTTTTTTCCAGCTTGTGTAGAAATCAAATCCCCACTTCCTGGGATTGTGCACAATGCCACCAGCCTTGCTCACTGCTCCCGTGACCCTGCCTCCCAGGCAGCTTGACCTACCTTTCCTGTGGACTTTGCCCTTCATGGTTTATCATCTGTACAATTTCAGTTCTCACTCTCCCAAATTCCTTCTCACAAACCTCTCTACCACCAAACGATAAAGGTCGAATAAAATGACAACAAAACACCACAATTCCCTCAAAGCTCTGAAAGCCCAGAATTTTGGAGATTTTAGAAAGGTGTCGTTGAGGGTCTAGAGAGATAGCTCAGCAGTTTTGAGCATTGGCTGCTCTTGCAGAGGGTCAGGGTTCCATTCCCAGCACCCACATGGGAGCTAACAACTATCGGTAACTCCAGTTCCAGGCGATTTGATGGCCTCTTCTGTCCTCCACAGGCGTTGCACATATGTGATGCACTTACATACACATAGGCAAGACATTTATACATGTAAAAATAAAATAAAATCAATCAATCAAAAAGTTTTAAATAATAAAAAATTTAAATTAAAATAATACCATTGGGGTGGGGATATAGCACATGTATGAGGATATTGCATGTATGAGGCCTTGGGTGTGATCTCAAGTGAGGGGGGAGAGAAAGGGACAGGGAGAGAAAAAGAAATAATACATTAGGAATTACCTAACACCTCATTAGTGGGTCTGGAGCAGTACCTGTAATCAATACACTGATATTTCTGCAGTGAAACATCTAATATCCATGCCAAGTGGAAAAATAGCTTTTAAATAGCTTCATACAGTTTGGGTCAGGCTTTGCTGCCAAGTCATTTTGGCAGCAAATGTACCCAACAAACAAATAAAAACCAATGCCTTTTGAATTTGGGATGTGTAGAGAAGAGATTGTGAGGATCTGTATGTGTGTTGTGTAAGAGAAGCCCCAGCAAGCAAAATTAATCCAGGGGAAAAATTACAGCCTTGTGCCCCTACCCGTCACTTCAGGTCACCTGGTATTGGAGCCAGCCTTCCTTGGGCACTCTTTGTACTCCAGCAAGTTAAGGGCCACCTAAGAAGCTGTGAGCTTAAAAAAAAAGACTTCCTCCACTTTCACTTTCCCGCTGACATTGTCAATTTCCTTATCTACTTAGATTGGGAAAGGAAAGAATTTCAAAGGTTCCTTTGTCTCTAAGATTTAACAAACCTTTTCAGTACATTAGCCAATGCTAAAGTACTTCACCATCAGACCACTGAGCCACCCCTAAAGAAACAACAGTCGGTACCCAATGTCCTTTATGCTCTGAGTCTTTGCACATGTTGTTCCCAGCCTCAGGAGTCTGTTCCTCCTCACCAGCCTGGAAAACTCATATTTACTGATCCAAGAAATATTTCGAATACCTGCATTTGGGTTCCCTCTTTATTCTTACTTCGGTACAGTAGTTTAAATGATAATTTGTGTGTTGGATTTCCCTAACTCCACTAAACTGTGATCACAGGGCTATAGTCTTGGTTGCCGTTAGTTGTCCCATGAGTACTATAGAGCACAGCACATGGCAAGCACTCATCAAGCAGAGACGGCTTTCCACCAGACAGTCTTCAAGGAAAAGAGTAGGTTGCTCCATCTGCACCGCATCGCAGAAGTTAATAATTAGGGAGAAAGGAAGACTCCGCGTGAGACACGTATTGCGGATCCAGTAAGTGCTAGAAAGGGGAAACCCTTATAAGGCAGGTCTTGGTCCACTGAGACATCTTTCAAGTTTGCTGTGTCGAGGAAAGAGATGCAGAGTAAACCCCAGAGGAAGAAGATGCAGCCAGCCAACAGAGCTCCCCCACCCCACCCCAAGCCCCCAGCAACCAGTTTAGATACTGCGCGCCACTGCCACGAGGTGGCAGCAAAAACCCGTTAATGTTCCCTGAGCGTGCTCTACCTGGGATCTGTATTTGGTTGTCCCTGCCAAAAGCCAAAGACCAGAGCTCTCAGAAGGACAGTCGACTAGGAGTGGTGGGCTTTTGGATGTCAAGGAAGAGTTGCTTTCCCTAGGTCTCCAGCTAGTATAAATTCAACTGACATTTGGAAACTTCTCCCAGGTGCCACGAAATTTAGCTGCCCTCACCTGCTCCCTCCTGAGCTGCCTCTACTCAGCCACCTCCAGGAAACCGCTGTGTTCTCCTGTCTTCCCCACTTCTTTCTATGTCAGGTCCTGGAGTCTGGCCATAACAGGGTCTGCCTGCATCCTTCCCGGTTGCCTCCTCCTCCATCCGCTGCTGCTTGGCCCTGAGAACAGCTCTGGAAGCTGAGACTTGCCTGTCCTGGTTTCAAGATCATCTACCTACCTACCTATCTATTCTATCTGTCTGTCTGTCTGTCTGTCATCTATCTTCTCTCTCACACACACACACACGCTGCAGAATCACTGACACACTGCGACAGGAGACTCAGAGGAACAATGGAAATCATAGGGCTAAGAGACCAGAAACTTTTGAGTTTGACTACGACTTACTCTGGGTCTCAAAAACCTTCCTCTGCCCAGTAACTTCATCAAGTGGTGTGTGTGGTGGCTCCGAAACTCCACGCTTCCAAAAGGAAAGACTGTGGCCTTCTGGAAAGCCATCCTAAAAATTCTAGAAACAACAAACCAGGAAATTCCTGAGCTGGGCTGTCTACATCCCTGGAGGTGGAGAAACGGCTTGTAGGAACTTGGTAGAGCCTGCAGAGCTCAGACCTAGACTCCCTTAGGATGCTGAAAGGCCCACCAGTCCTGGGTCTCCCACTCCGCTCTGACCCGCTAGAGTCTTTGGTGCATGGCTGCTCTCTACTTAATATACTAGTTTATTCAATCACCTCAACTACTCCAGAATCTCCTCAAGGAGGCCTAGGACTCAAGATTTCACTGTCCTCATCCAAATGCCCAGCTCCCCCCCACCCCAAAGGATATTACTGTGCAGTAGAATTAAGGCAGAACAAATGAGCACACAGGACCTGTCCTCAGAGGGCTCCCACTCTAGGGAGAGGATGGTTTTCCAAAGAACATGCAGAGAGCTTGATTGACTGGTAGGATCTACTGACAAGACTCCCTCTAAGGTCAAGATGAGGATGAAAAGTTAAAAGCCTCCAGATTTCAAGGACCTGTGGTTACAAGAGTGAGGATTTAGGACCAAAAAATCATAGGTCCACAAAACAGGTGCAAACATTGAGATGATCAGGGCCCACAGTCCTTGCCATTGCTCCTTGGAAATGTCTCTAGTCAGTTCTGTCGCTGAAGCAAAGCTCTGGGGATGGGCCTTGAACTTTTACAAAATCCATTTGGGCTGGGTGTGCTGGCACTGGCCTTTAATCCCAGTATTAGGGAGGCAGAGGCAGAAGGCTCTGTAAATTCCAGGCCAGCATTCGTTCCAGGCCAGCTAGGATGACATAATGAGACCCTGTCTCAAAAAACAAAAGAACCTGTTTTGGCTTCCCAGTGCCTATGGAACCAATCCAGGCAATTTTCTGGAACCTTGTACCTAACCTCATGTCCCCTTCTCTCTAACTCAAGTACCAGTTTCTCAATATCTCATGGGCCCCACCCTACAGCAGCCAGAGGCCAGACCTATCACATGGCTCTGACTCCACCCTGCTTGCCTGGAACTGCTCCACTGGATCCATCTGTCAGCGTGGTGCTTTCCTCCCTCCACCCAGGAGTTGCCACTTCCCAGACATTCTGTGTGCACTTCCAAGAGATCTGATTTCCACTGATGGTCTCAATTTTCCTTTCCACTGGACTGTGAGCAACTTGAAGGCAAGCCTGAATTGTGCTTGACCTCTCAGTTCTTAGAGAACCTATGTGTAGTTTTGAACTAAATCAGGATGCACAGCTAACGTGATTCTGAATAAGGCACTTGTGTGGGTTGGTTTATCTCCTGAGTAAAATACGTATTTTTCCTTTAAACATTCAACAGAGATCCACTGTAACCACACACTTCATACTGAGTCCAGCCCATTAGGAAGCCCTGGTGCTCCAAGTGGAGGTCCATCCGCTCTAGGAGGGGAGCCAGCTAAAATCCCCAGCTCGGCTGATCGCTGGACTTGGTAAGAATGCCTGCCTTTAGTCCCTGGACAGGCGCTCTGCTAACCTCTGGTCCTGCTAGGAGCCCTGTTTTTTGCTACACCCCAAGTGCAGAATGCAGGAGAGATGACCCGCCCAGTGGGCTCGCCGCCCTGCCCGGCTCCCAGCTCTCTAATTTGCCTCATCCAGTGCAAACCTACTAAAGGACCTCATAAATGCGAGGAAGACTAGGGGTGGGCCAAGGAGTGCAAGGGTATAGCGTAGTGGAGAGGCTGACTGTGTGACAAGTGCCTAAGTCACTTTCTAGGCTTCACTTTCCCTTTCCCTGCAATCACAGCCTCTTAAGTTTAGATGTGCCCGGAGATAGTGATGGATGCAGTCTGTGTGCCATAAGCCCACCGGCGTGTCTGTCTGTCCTCCATCCTTCTCTGTTGGACCAGGCCTGCAGACGCCACTGCGTGGCGGAGCAGGTGGAGAGGCAAGCTGCGCGCTTCCAGAGCTGCTGAGCCAGAGGCGTACACACCGTCGGTAATTAGCAGCGCGATCAGTCATTAAAGGGCCTTGCTAAGAATTTCTGTTGAATAATGGTGGCAAATTAATTATGATGGTAAATACTCATCTCAAAATCCAACAAACTAAAGCCAGCGCCAGTCTGGAAAAGCTCCAGGCCGCCCTCAGCCACAGACCGGGCCAGTGCCTGGGGCGGCCCAGGAGGCAGGGAGCGAGAGAGAAAGAGGAAGAGGCTGCGTGGTGCAAAGAATAGAGCCGTTCTGCGGAGAGAGGCCTGGAGAGGCCGGGGCTAGACCACAGCGCCCCCCAGCGGACTAAAAGAAGAGAGACTCTGAGCCCGAGAAGGGGTGGGGGGACAAAGGCTGAGCGAGACGGAGCACTGACTAGGTCGCGGGGCGGAGCCCTGACGCGGGGGAACGCACCCACACTGCAGATCTGTGGCTTGGAAGACCCCCGCCCCGGGGACTGTCTCTCCCACACCCCTCTCACTCCAGACCTTGCCCCGTGCCTTGTGCCCTTGTGCATGGGTTCCCGGACTGCAAACAGTCCCCTTCACCTCCGAGGATCCGAGAGACATCCAAGCATTCACCCTGGTCTCAAGCCCCACCTTCTCCTTCAGATTCTGGGGATTTTCCAGAACGTGCTAGCAAGCAAATCCTGTATACATGTGTGTGTCTTCTCAGTCAGCGCTGACCCCTGGCCTGTAGCTAACTCAGGCAAGTCCAGTCACTGCCAGAGAAGGTCTCTCCTCCCTGAGCCAAATCCAGAAATCGCTTGCAGGCTGCTGGGAGGACACAGACAGAGAAGATGAAAACACACATATATATAGGACTGATCTATACCCCCCCCCCACACACACACCTCGTTTTTTTCCAGACAGGGTCTCCCTGTAGCCCCAGCTGTCCCGGAACTCGCTATGTAGACCAGGCTGGCCTTGAATTTACAGAGATCCGCCCCCCTCTTCCTCCTGAGTGCTGAGATTAAAGGCGTGCGCCATCATGCCCGATTGTATTTCCCTTTAAAGACAACACATTCTGTAAAGTCCTGAAGATCTGAACTAGCCTTCTTTGGGTTTAGGCCCAGGCCCCCCCCCCCTTTTTTTTTCTTAAAAAGAATGTGTATAAGCAAGGGGTGTGGCTTAATTGCAAAATGTGAGGCGTCAGTGATGGGAGTGCAAATACGTGTGTGTTGTGATGAAGACCATGGTGTGTAACTGCCCAGTGTAGAAGACAGGATGTATGCATGTCCACACATAAGCGTGCTTGCTAAAGAGCGTGGGTACCTTGAGCTGAGACAAGAAGTTGTGGCCCAGTGCCTGGGGAGGCTGCAGGAGCTGATAGGGGCTGTCTTAGGCGGGGCTCTTCTGGGTGGAGGAAGCTGCCCACACCTTGCCCAAGAAGCTCCAGGCTGCCTGCGCGTATGTACAGGACTCAGTTCAATTCTCAAGTCAAGGTGGGCGAAAGCCAGTGTGTTCCCTCAGATACTCTCAAGGGCACATTTTCTCTACATGACTTGGCTCATGCCTGAGCCCCAGAGAGCCCTCCCTCACTCCTGATTGTCTAGATTCTTCTACCCCTGCTCTTTCCTTCTTCCTACTTCTCCTCCTCTTCTCTCTCCTTGATTTTTTTGGTATTGCTTTGGTTTATTTATTTTCTTTTTATAGACAACGTTTTCCCCTATAGCCCAGGTTGGCCTTGAACTTGTGGTGATCCTCCTGCCTCACCCTGGCATTAAAGGCATATGCCTGGATCCTCCCTTTTTGTTTCAATTCACCCCTCTTTGCTCTCTTTCTCCTTTTCCTTCCTTTGTACTTTGTAATGTCTCTGCATTCTGCTCTGCCTTTTTGCTCTACAGAATAACACACCTAGGCATTTGGGAGACATTACAAAATGGAGGCCTGTTTGTCCACTCTCAAAAGTAAGCATGCTCACCTGATGTTGTGTATAGCTCTCTACTTGTGTTCTTTAAATCTCTAGTTTTGTGCGTGCGTGCATGTGTGTGTGTGTGTGTGTGTGTGTGTGTGTGTGTATAGTGTTGCTACAGTCTTTGAGTTGTCTCCTCGGGCAGCAGGAGGTTCTGTCTGAGGTTCCTTCCGTGTCCTCTGTTTCTGTGAAAGTGTCATAGCTGAATGTACTGCTCTGCTGCTGCTTCCCTTAGGGATGAACTTTTAGTGGGCCCCAGCCCTGTGTGTGGAACAGACCCTGCACAGTCTGTACGTGTTAGTGCCATTTTACACAGTGTGCAATTCTACTGTGGTGTGAGTGTGGATAGCTCTGTGTAGGGGGAGTGCAATCTCAAGACAGAGAAGATTTGTGTGACCATCCATGCAGGTTTGGAGTGTGTGTATCCTAGAGAGAGTACTTGCAAGGGGCAGGGGCGGGGCAGGGAGAAGTTAAGGGTTCTTGCAACTGTGTTTGAGGACCAGTGCAGATTCTGTAAAGGATAAAGCAGAAACACAGGTCTTGTGCTGTGTGAGGAAGATCTGTGGGTATTGGGAAATTTTTCTGGGGCCAGGTAAGTGTGTGGGAAAGCTGTGTTTATGCTGAAATGGCTTGGGAGTGAAATATACAACATGTGACTGGGGAGTATATTTGCATAGGGGTGTGTGTGTGTGTGTGTGAGATGTAGACTCTCTCAGCCTGGCTATGTCTGCCCCTCCCACCGAGTCAGCCTGACACTGCAGAGCTCAATCAGCGGCTGCATGAATACACTCGAATGGAAAGTTGTGCTCAGCTGACCGGAGAAATCGGAGCTGGGCTAGCAGTGCAACCTCCTCCCAGTCTCCCTTCTCCTCCCCCACATCCCCCAGGCCAGACAGCCACCCCTGCTGGCACACTGCGACAAGGCTGGTTCAGCTTAGCTCAGCTGGGGCCGGAAAGAGACCAGGCAGTGGAAGGCAAGAGGGCGGAAGCCTGAGGACCTACAGTCCAACTATCCCAGCAGCCTGGGAGACTCAGCCTGGGTGCCTAGTAAAGCCTCGGTGGTGGCAGCGGGTTTTGCAGGTGACAGCCACATAAAGCCCTTAGGCTATAAAAGGGTCACAGAAGAAGAGTTTGGGATATCCTGTGTTCTAGGGGAGCCAGAACATGTCCAACATGCCATAGCCCTGATACTAGGCTGCAAGTTTAGTGATCTTTGCAAGGCACTGGGTCCAGAATGTGACAGGCTGTTCCAGTCTCCTTTTCAAAGTGCACAGGTGTCCATGACAAACTGCTAGTGGGCGTCCACAGCCTCCCTTACTGAGCTTCATCACATTCTGCCTTCATGGTCTCTCCTACTTGGCCTGCCTAGGCTCTGTCACTGGCCTTTCCATCACTGCACTGGAGCCAGCACGGTGCCCAAAGTTGGGCCAACCCATTAGTCCCTGATGGCAGCCCTGACGGCCAGGCTCATGTGCCTCCAGCCCCACTATTGATCAGCATCCCTCCCTGGCTCCACGGCAGTTTCCGGGTCATCTCATTTTAATCAGTTGTACATCTCACCTCCGATAATCAACTATGCTGGCACTGGATGGTCAATTCTGCAGGATTCAGAGGGCAAGAAAAGGAGCTGGATGAGGGCTCTGGGCTGAGGCTAGAAGTAGAAAGGGTAGTGGGTAAGATGTGAGCAAGCCAGAAGGAGCAGACTGGCATATCTTTCCTGTGGCAGGTTGCTTCTAGGGGTCTGGTCTCTGATACAGATTTTCACAGCTTCACAATCCATTCTTCTGTTTGGGTTTCTGGGAGAAATCCTGGATAGCCATTAGTTTTCTATGGCAAGGAAGGGTGTTAGTCTTCAAGCATCCTATGAGATTAGAGCAAGCAGTCCAGGTATACGGAGGTATAAGGTTGGGAAGGCTCCCAGAAAGCATTAGCTAAAAACAGCAAGAAGTGCATAGTACACAGATAAGCAGGCCCATCCCTTTGATGTCAGGTGAAGAGTCAGACAACTATCTGCTCTGTGACTCAGACAGAGGAGCCCTGATGGTTAACACTTAAGTCCATTGGAGGTTCCCCTTTCCCTGGCCCAGACACAACTTGCACTGTCCCAGGAGGCCTGGGACTGAGATGGCTTTTGCTCAGAGCTTCAGCCTAGCATTCCCCTCCAACTCTGCCCAAAGCAGTCCTATGGGACCTCAACTGCTTTGGCTTTTGGTGATCAGAAAGAAAATGGAGAGGCTTTGAGTAAGAGAGAGAGCTGACCAGAAAAGGGCTTCTTTTCCCTGTATTTAAAAGGGCAAGGGCCAAATCCCCTATAATAACCTGGTGTATCAAGGTAAAGGGTGAACTGTGAAAGCTAAAAAGCCCAACCAACCATCTCTGCCTTCCAGTCAATGAATATCCATTGTGGACTCCTCCAACCCCATTTCTTAAAGGGACAGATAGGTTCTCAGGAGTAGGCAGTATAGCAACCATGGTTGTCGACTGCCTAGAAGCAGGGAGATATCCACAAGAGAAATGAAATTAATCAGACATTGGACAGAAAGCCCCAGCACACACAGCATTCTGAAGGTGTATTGGAGTCACTATAATGATCCTTGCAGGACTAAGAATCTGTAAACCGCTCATGCCACACTTATGTAGTGCATCTTAGCCATGCAGCATGAAAACCCATACTAGACACATGATGCAAGCATTTGTACCAAATACACATACATATCCTTTTGTACACAGAACTCAGAGAAGTAGTGCAAGTCCAGCATTCAGAAATGCACACACATCTGCCACCCACAACAAACACACAGGAGTAAAGTCAGAAAATGGGAAGAACACAGTACTGGTATTTATGTAGACCTAGGTAGAAATACAGGAGATGAATGATACGTGATAGACAGCAAGCTAGACACAGACAACAGGCAGGTGACACCAAAGGGCCCAGCCCTCCAAGCTGAAAAGCTCCTGGTAGAGTCCACTGGCTGATTTCTTCCGTGGAAGAGTAGATAATGGATTGACCCAAACATTTTTTTTTTTTTTTTTGCCAGTTGTATGGAGAGAAAGAATGTAGCTCCCAAGTTTTTCCCCTATTCCAGGACCAAAACAATGCAAAACTTGTTCCCTGGTGTCACTGGTCTAAGTTCTTCCAGAAGTCTATCTCCAGCAATCCTAACTCTTTCCTTCCAACCCTCAGTTATGATTTGTTGGCTCCTCTGGGTCCATCCATCCATATGGTTCACACTAGGGCTGCCAGTTCTTTGGGTTTCCAGGCCCAAGTTCGGGATCAAGTAGGTGAAGAGCAGGTGACAGAATAGCTCAGAAACGAGGAGGCCCTAACCTGGTGGGATCTAGACCGCCTTTCCAAAAGCCTACCACCTAGATCAGTGTTGTCTGAAGTGTAGCTGCCCTGGACCGTTTCCACAGGCAGCGAGCACACAGAGAGATTCTGACACTGCATGCCAGGCCGGCTGAGGTGGTCGGCTGGATGCCCTGATTTTAAGTAGGGACCCCCTGTAGGAACCCTCCTTACCATGGAAGCGCATGCGCTCTTGTGCACCCAGGGCACCTCCAGACCAGTCAGACCCTCTGCCCAGGCCGGCCCACGTAAACCCCCCTGGTGCTGTGGGGAATAAACACAAAGGAAATAGGAAGTCAAAATTAGTTTGGAAGCAGGCGCAAAATTCCAGGCACGTTTCTCCCTAATCCTCCCCGCTTGGAAATTGGACTTTCGAGTGAAGGCAAGTTTTCTGAAATTACCTCTTTGGCTCCTCCTCGAGCACAGGCCGCCCTGGCCCAGAGCGGCAGAGCCGCCTAGAGCCAGCCAGCCAGCCCCGGAAACCCTGCGGCCCCAACTGGACAGGGCAACCTGGGGCCAGTAGTAACACTGGTTAGCAAGAAGTGGTGATTTTGTTGCTGCTTCTGTTTTTCTGGTTTTCCTTTTGCGGTGTAAACCCACTCTTAAATTTCTTAGGATCTCAAGGGACTCGGGGTGATCCCAAAAGACTAGGAAAAATATTCAGACAGCTAGATCCGGAGCCTTAAGACAAGTCCCACGGCCAGATAAGGCAGGTAGTTAAGGGAGCTGGGTATGGAGGGTAATCCTGATTTTAGGCCCCGAAGTCAGAAAATTATCTCCTCTTTCGCTACCCCAGGTTCTCTACCTAGGACATGGCAAACTACCTCCTTCACCCAAACCCCAAAGCAACGAAGACAAAAACTCAGCTGTGCTCAGAATGGATGCTTGGATTAGGCGACTTTGTGTGTTTTCCCTTTTAAAAACTGAAGCCACAACCAGAAGACTGCCAAAACATCCCAAGCACCCACGAGGACCACTGGACTCTTCAGTTCCTGGGTGAACAGTGTCCCGGAGGCTCTGGGCCTGACAATCTCCCTCGGAGGAAGCACGTTATCCTAATGCCCTTCCCTCGCGTCCTTTCCGCTCTTCGCTCAGGATCCCGTTCCCTATCCAGACAAGGGCCTGTTTCCCACTTGTCACTCAACTTCCAGAAGAAGCCCAAACCTAGCTTTGAAATCCTTCCCCAGCTTCAGCGGCGAGCAGAGCAAGATAGGAAAGGAAAAGCTGGGCTGCTGCACCCAGGAGCTGTGGACCAGGGGCGGATAAAGACACCAGTCACCGGGAGTGATAAGAAAATGGAGAATACTGTATTTGCTTTAGAAAGTTTTTACATATAGATAAACACGCAGTTAAGATAACAGTAAAAGCGGCCTACCGGAGTGAGCGACACCTCCAAAGCGGCTAGGAAATACTTGAATAGCTTTTGCATAAGAATACTACGTTCTCACTCTCCACTTTCGCTAGCAACAGGGTCCCTCACTCTCCCAAACCCTGGCCACCATGCCGGCCTCGACGGCCAGGTCTACGGCGGGAACCCCCGAGTCGGGGGAGAAACCCCCCAAAAGGAAAGAGGTGAGCAAGGAGAGGGAGGGGAGAGGAGAGAAACAGAGAAAGGGAGAGAAGAAAAAGCAATATCATATACAGGCAATTTCTACACATATATTACAAACTGGGAAAATGACCAATCATTAAGATATACATAATTCATATAAAATTTTGAAATAAAAATAAAAATCTGTTACAGTCATAACTATTCTTTTTCCACATTTATAACCAGTACCCACACAGGCAGTGACAGAGTGGAGAGGAAAAGGTGCTTACGAATAAAATGATTGTCTGCTGAACAAAAAAACAGAGGATTGCATCTTGTTTGACCAATACTTGGACTTAAAAAACGGAAGAGAGAGGGAAAGGAAGAGCTAAAGAAGAAAAAAGAAAGCAACAAAAGGCAAGAAACATTTGCTATTTCTCTCGAGGAGTTTTTTTCTTTCTTTCTTTCTTTTTTTAAACAAATTCAGAACGGAGATGGCGGAGGATTTTTTTTTTCTTTTTGTCTCTTTTGTTTTTTGTTGTCTTGTCATCGTGGTGGTTTTTTTTTGTTTGTTTGTTTGATTTTTTTTGTTTTGTTTCCTTTTTTTGTTTGTTTTTTTGTATAGTCGACTCTTTAAATCATTTTAAGCTAGAGAGAATATTTTCCCAGATACAAATAAATCGTCATGCAGGTGGGGTGCCGGGTCCGTGGCAACCAAAAGGAGAAGCTGTGCTTGTCCTAGAAAGTATACAGTTGTCATCTCTTTTATGTTTTCTGCCCGCAACATCAGCGTTTGTGACTGTCTGTAGGCGTCGCGGTCCTTTGGGGTGGCCTTGGTGGTAGATGATGGGGGATTGTTGATGGTTTGCGGTTAATTTGTTATTTTTCTTGACTTATATATATATTTTTTTGTCTGGGGTGAGAGTGTGCGTGGACTTGTGTGTATATGATTGTGCATCCTGATTTCGGTTTGCGCTCGGGATGGAGTAGAAGAGGAGGAAGAGGAGGAGGGCTAGGAGGAGGAGGGGGAGCCGGAGGGGGAGGAGAGAAGGGGGGGAGGAGGGCGGCCTTGGCTATCATACATCACACTCCGAATCGCTGGAGGTTACCGAGAGGATGGAGGTGCCGGTGTCCGCGCGCTCCGTCAGGCTGGACACACTGGTGGTCGGGCTGGCCGCCGTGGAAGGCGACTCTGCCGAGCCGTGCGTGGGGCAGCCGGGCTCGGTCAGCGAGCGCATGCCGCTCGGTCCGATGGCCTGATGCTGGAGCCTGCGGGAAAGAGAGAGCCGTGCCCGCCCTGACACAGTGGCCCGCCACCCGACTCCCTCTTACCGCAGGAAGCCTGGCTGCTTGGGCCCGCTCTCCCCTCGCCCAGTGGCCTTCCCATCCGGTGCCCCTAGCCACCGACTCAAACAGCGCTTTCAGGCCTCTCTGCTCCTCCAGGGACCCAGCTGTTACTTGGGCACTGCAGAGCCTTTCCTGACCGGCTTATGGCTCCCTTGCCCTGAGAGACTTCCCAGATGGGAACCGCATCGAAGGAGGGGTAGAACCCTAGGCCAGTCTCCTAACCAGACCTGCGCTGGCAGTCTAGGATGCAGAGTCCTGAACAAGCAGACCGCAGGAATAGAATTCTTTTCCCCAGCCCCTAGGAGCGAGGTTTTCCCCCACAATGCCTTCTGCCGCTACTTTTGCAGACACACACCCAGAACTGCAGGGTTCTCGCTAGACGCCTCCTGGGGAAGACCCGCCGCTTTTACTTTCTGAATCCCTGCGCAGGGCGCAGGATCCGGGAAAGAGAAAATAAGGAAGCTGGAAGCTAAAGTGGAGGAAAGGAGGTAGAAAGAAAAAGGAGAAAGGAGGGGGTAATAAAGAACAGAGTTGTGCCGCCTCTTTGCTGGGTTGCAAGCAGCCGCCCGAACCTACCGTTTCGGAGTTCTCCCTACAAGGAAGCCTCTTCCTGGCCCTGGGCGCTCCCCCCATCTGGCGAAAAGTGGGCTCCACAGACAGGGGCAAGAGGTTATGGGCTTAGGCCTAGGCCACCTAAATCCCAACACACTCCAGAAACTTGTGCTATGCCTCCAGCCACTAGCAGCTGTCAGCAGCTGGGGATCTCTGCTCGGTTGTAGCACACCAGGCCTAGAGCCTGAGCAGGTCTCCACATTAGGGCTTTGGCCCAACTCCCCTGGGATCCTTCCCTCTGGACTCATTTCCTCTCTCCTTTTTCTCCTTACTTTCTCTCAATCCATCAAGACTAGTACAACTTTGTGACTTTGTCACCAACTTGTCCTGTTGGCTTTGCTTTCCAACTTAGTGGACGCAAAGGGATGCTTCTCAGTCGAGGATGCAGAGGGACTTAATACCGGGAGTGAACGCATACACTCATGAACACACTAGGCCTCTTCACTCCCAGTCTATGGGGTCAGGGAAGGAGGCCCACTGCACGGTGGCCTTTTCCCTTTGTGGCAGGAACCCTTTCCTCTCCTTGACCTTTATGGACAACTCTGGAGCCTTTTTTTTTCTTTTGCCATGCAGGGGAATAAGGATCAAATGGCAAGGAGTACTTTCCTTCCCTCGGTATTTCCTAGCTAGGGCCAGGCGAGGATGCTAAGGCTCCAGGGGCGGGCACCATGGACTGCGGACACTCGGAGCCTCACGCACACACTCTCGGGCCTAATAAAAATAGTCCATAAACACATGGCCTGTCCTTGTTCCAGGGGCCTGGACAAGTGGAAACTTTCTCCAACTGGCCAGAGAGTCCCGGCTTCTCCAGTCCCAGGCAGCCGTCCTACCATGCCCCAATCGCCCACATTTCAACCATCTCCCCTTCTCCCGGCCCTGGAGGCTGTGGCCCGGCCGCAGTCCCCACCACTGACCTGTTCTTGGCTGCTGCGGCGCGATCGCGCTGCCTCCGGTTCTTAAACCAGTTGCCTACTTGTGTGGGAGTGAGGCCGGTGGCCTGCGCCAGTTCGCGTTTCTTGCTGGGGTTGGGGTAGGGGTCCTGCAGGTACCACTCCCGCAGCAGGCTCCTAGTCCGCTCCTTGAAGCAATGAGTCTTCTGTTCGCCGTCCCAGATGGTGCGCGGCAGCGGGAACTTCTTGCGCACGCGGTACTTGTCCACCGGGCCGAGTGGGCGGCCGCGCAGCTTCTCGGCCTCCTGGTAATGCGCCTCGAGCCACATCGCCTGCAGCTTGCCGTGAGACTCCTTGGTGAACTTGTGGTTCTCCAGGATGTGGTACAGGTCGCGGAAGTTGCCAGTGTGGAAGGCAACCACGGCGCGCGCGCGCAGGATCGACTCATGTTTGTTGATGGCCTCGCACGCCCCGGGGGCCACGGGCAGCGACCAAAGGAAGCGGCCCAGCCGCTCGATGTCGCCCGTCTCCTCCAGCGTCTCGCAGACGCTGGCCACCTGCTCCGGCGAGAAGTTGAGGGTGGGCAGCTGGAACATGGACAACTCTTCCAGGGGGGCCCTGGAGCCGCCGCCGCCGCCGCCGCCGCCTGCTCCGCCAGCACCGCCGCCTCCCGCACGGTTCCCGCCGCCGCCTCCTGCGCCGCCGCCGCCGCCCGCACCGCTCCCGCCGCCGCTACTCGCCAGAAGTAGGGAGCAGTGGTGAGAATCGGCGAAGTTTGGCAACAAGAAGTGGGAGGAATAGAGGTCTAGGGGGGAGCGGAATACCATGGACTGACCTGAGAGGAGAGGAGAAAATTCAGGGAGAGGAAGAGAGAGGGGAGGAAGAGGAGGAGAGGGGCGATGAGGGCCAGGAGGAGGGAGAGGAGAGGGGGGAGGAGGAGAAGGACAGGAGGGGGGAGCAGAAGGAGGAGGAGGGGGAGGAGGAGGAAGGACGTAAGGGACACCCACACCCCACACACGTCCACACACACACACACCCGCGCAGCCACATAGAGAGGGAGGAAGGAGAGCGGCCCGGTGCGCGCGCGCAGAGAGAGAACCCGAGACAGAGAGAGGGAGAGGGAGAGAGGAGAGCGAGAGCCAACCACCGCCGAGTCAAGATTCAGCGATTCCACAGCAATCGCCCTAATGACAACAGCCTCATAATATCTCCCCTAAATCCACAGTGAGTGCAGCATTGAAACATTTTGTTTCGCTTTTCTATTGGTCTGCGGCGTGTCGTTGTGGCGTTGCCACGGCAACCACTGCCAATCACTGTCAGCCCTGCCAATCAATACCGAGAACGTAAGGACGGTTTTACCACTTAGCCAGAGTGGAGGGGGTGGGGGGAAGGAGGGAGGCGAGAAGGAGGGGAAAGAGGGAGAAATAGAATTTTTAAAAATCTTTGCAACTCTTAATCTCTCTCCTCCTCCCCCTCCTCCTCCTCGTCTTTCTTCTTCTTCTTCTTCTTCTTCTTCTTCTTCTTCTTCTTCTTCTTCTTCTTCTTCTTCTTCTTCTTCTCTTCTTCTTCTTCTTCTTCTTTCTTCTTTTGCCTTGCTCAAAGAAGTTTATCCAGAAATTCGAAAAGGAATAGGCACAGAGCAATTGGATGAGATGAACAATTACAGGGGCTGTTTTGGGGAAGGACGCCCTGCCTTAGGAGCATCGAGCAGCCTGCTTGTAAGAGAGTCTGAGAACCAGACGACTGGACAAGGATTGCACATGATATGCAAGTCTCAGCTGCCTCTTTCTGCCTATGTGAGCACTAATACTGGTCAGGAAGAAAGAAGAGATGAGATCATGAGGCCCACCGCACACCCACCCTAGCTCAGCTGGCTACAGGATCCTAGATTTGAGGGACAGTATCTGGCATTTGGGAGCTTGAATCCAGGACCTGGGGAAAAGGGGCTGTCCAGCCTTCCTGGCCAGTTTCTGCTGGCTGCATTCACCCCAACTTCCTTCCACACTGGCTGTACTGCTCAATAGTCTGCTCCCAGTCATGGGAGCCTTGATTTCCCTCATCACCTTGTATTTTAAAATAGTGAAAATAACAGTACTCCTTTTCCATCTTAAAAGCAACCCCACTCTGTTGACTCCACCCCCAGGCTTGAACTGCCTTCCACAGTTGCAGAGGAGTAGAAGAGCTCAGAAACTTGGGGACCTCTGAACCTTGGGAAGCTTGGAAGATGCCCACCTGTCCCTCACTCCCAGACACAACAGAGGCCTGCACCTATCCACCATCCACAGGAAAACACTGAAACTTTGCAGGATTCACCAACGGCCTGAAAACTACTGTTTGTTCATACTGTAAATAACTATAATCATAAATAATAAAACTCTAATTTCTCCATGAGTAAAGTAATATCACAAGCCCAAAACAGATTTTACAGTGTCCACAGAATGCAGAATCCAGAAACCATTCCTTCTTGTAGCCACTGCAGCCTCCAGGCTAGGAATGGACATTTATTCTTAGGTATGTTGCTTTTAAGAAGATGTAATCTGCATCTTGAGTCCAGCTTTCCTTTGTGGGGCTTCTGTAACTATGGAAGTGTGATTTACGCAGATTTGTCGGGGTCAGAGACGTCTTTCCTCAACGCACTGTGTATATTTAGACAGGATTCGGTTTGGTGTTAAAAAGTGTATATGTTGAATGGATTCACACACAGTAGCCCACAATGCCCACATTGTCGGCCCATGTTCAACGCGTATTGAAACGCAGCGCCCAGACTTCAACTAATCTGCCCTCAATAAAGCTGAAATAATTATCCTAAGCTGCCTTTCCAGAAGAAAAATCATTGAGGAATTCAAAACTTTTTAAAAAAAAAGATCTTTTCTACATTCCAATGCAGATCTGGGGGCGCGGCGCCGGGTACACACCACTGTGGAGATCTCAAGGAGGAGGAGTGAAAAAAAGAGATTGAGAGAGAATTTAAATGTGAGCCTAACGTGACTGGAGCTATGATGGTCCCAGCCCTTAAATCTCAGGCTCAGGCTTGGTTTAGGCCTTGACTCCGGCAGCGCTAGGCTTTGGAGGGCAGAGGGGTGCAAACCTGATTTAACACGGACTGTTTGTCTTGGGCTACGAACCCATATTGGCTGCCTAGCTGGAGCAGCTAGGGGACCTAATCTCTCTGACTAGGGCAGAGAAATGTTTCGCCCAAAGGAAGGATCCGTCAAGTCCCACTTTGGCGGTCTCTTCTCTTCATCTATTTCCCTATGGGCCAGGAGTCCTTTTCCTCTCAGCTGCGAAACTCTGGGCGGTCGTTCACTACCGGCCCAGAAAAAGCCCAAAGGTTGGGACACAAAAACAGACACTTCATCTTTTCTTCCCGACCCCTTTCTCTTGCTGGGGAAGGATTATAGACTGAAAGGTGGGAGGGAGACGGAGCTGGAGGAGGAAGCGGGGGAGTAAGGAATGAAAAGCGGAGGGGAGTGGGTATTGTACCGCGTGTGGGGGGAGAATTCCTACGGGTGGGTTTCCGAATATTGTGTTCAACTTTTTGAAAGCAGCTCGTGACCCCGAAACTGCATCCCCTGGAGCCGGGGACCCAGGCGCCAGGCGGGCGGGCGAACCTGACCAGTCCCTCCCTAACCGCGCAACCCCCGCCTCCGGGTGGGGGGGACCCAGCCCTGGAGGGAGGCTGGGCAGGTGCCGCGGGCTGTGCCGAAAGCGCTGAAATCGAAAACCCTCGCCACTCAGGAAGAATTGAGGCCAGAGGATTGGAGACCGAGGTCCGGAACACCCCTGCGCTCCAGTCTCTTCCTGGGCTCCTTTTGGCCCGCCGCGCTCTGCCGCTTGGGTGGCGGCCGCGACTCCCGGGCGCAGAAAGAAGCTAGGCGCACAGCTTTGTGCACACGGACCGGGCGAGGCTCGGGGAAGCCGGTCGCAGCCCCCTGCTAGAGGAACCTCCTGGCGGAGCCGAGCTCCACGCCGCCCACTGGGCCCACCTCCGGGTCCTGCTGCTGTCTGCGCTGCTCTGGTTCTGGCCGGAAGCACTAAACTGCCGCCCGAAGCCCGGTAAGTGGAGAGTCGTGAGAGCCAGGCAGGGAGGCGGGGCGGATAAACCCCGGTGCCTGTGGCGGGACTGGGTCCCAACTGGCCTGGGAGCTCCGGCTTCGCGGGGTCTCCATCTAGGGGTGCTGAGTATGTATGTTTAGAGAGGGTGGGCTGTAGACGTCTGGAGTTCTTCCGAACTGCCATGCGCTGGGCTCTGGGGAGAGGAGTTGGTGCAAAGGAACCTTATTTTCCAGGACTCGGGCTGTCTTCCTTCTTGGTCTGAGAATGAAGCCTCGGAGCAGTGCGAGAGCTAGCAAGTGAGCTTGGAGCACTTCTAAAGTAGGTGGGACGCTGAAGATTGCTTGCACCCCAATTCTCTCAGAGTCACAAGGCCCTAGCACATAGGTTTGTGAGGCCTCTAGATCGCTCACACTCTTGTCCTCTGACCGCTAGGGCCCAGAGATCTGAGACTTTGTGAATCGAGGTCACCTGTGCAGAACAAAAGTGTCACCAACAAACTTCCTTCAACTCTGCCATCCGGTATCAGGACAGGGTTTGGGTGGTGCGAAGAGAAATGAGGGTATCTGAACTGGAAAGTGTTCTCCTGTCATGCCCTACTGGGCATTTATTGGGCTCAACTCCAGCACTAAGAAGTCCCAATCCAACCAGATATACCCCGGAGAACCCCACTCTTTCCTTGTTTCGGGTTACAGGGAAAGCCAAGGGTTCCGCAGGCCTCGGAGAGAGGATGACCCCGAGAGGCTGATGGCCTAGCTCAACGCAGAACACCCGGCACAAACGGTCCTGAAAGGTTGGTCCTGGGGGCAATACCTCTTCCGGGCTCTAGGATGTCGGAAGGAGGGGATGGCTGGGTGGCGGGTGGTCTCGGCCTCCCCGCAAGCTGCAAACTGAGGAGCTTGGCATGGACCGCCAGGGAGGGCGCAGGGGAGCTCAGTACTCAGGCGGGGAGGCCGAGAAGCCCTTCAAGGACCCCGATTACTTTCCTTTGAACAACAACAACAACAACAACAACTGCTCCCTTCCCGTGACCCTCCCCCTCCCCCTTAGCCTCCCGGGACCCGCGCTCCAAGCAATTGTGGCTCCGGACCGTAAACACAGCTCAGTTGCCTCAACTTTCTCCATGCATAAAAGTTCCCGGCGTGCGGGGAAATTTGAATATTTGATCAGCCCCTTTGAGTGACCCTCATTAGCCTGGCGCCCTGCTAAGGCCCCAGCATTGCAAGAAAGCGGCTGGGCCCGGCATTTGTACGCCTTGTTAGCGCTGCTTAATGAAGCCGCCCCGACGGCTCAAAGGCGGCCTCAGGGGCCGGCAGCGCGCACCTCTCGGCACCCCGCTCCGCTTAATGAGCCCCGCCGCTCTGTAAAGGCCCCTCCACCTCCCACATCCTCAAACAAGAGAAGTTTGGCTCTGTCTAGGGCCTGTACACCTCCCACCGCCAGGCCCAGGAGGGTGGGCACAAACCCAGCCTAGCTGGCTGCAGAAATCTAGCCCCAAGAGAAAGGAGTCAGACACTTGGGGGGATGAGAGCCTTACTGGTGGTGGATGTGGGGAGCGGGAAGGAGTGGTTTTACAGTCTTTGAATCTGACTCGTCCTCTTGTGTACCCTGAACCTTTCCCCAGAGAGCCAGCTGTAAATCAATTAGCCACCCCAGTTCCTTAAAGGTGAACCTGGACAAATGGGGTGGCAGAAGGCAGATGCACCGGGGAAGGCCCGCTGTCTAGCCTCCTCCCTCCTCAAGTTCCTTTGGTCTCATCTCACCAGGAGACCTCGCACGTCTTCCCAACAATCCTCTTCTGACAACTCAGACCCAGGCCTGTGTTTGAGAAAGAGTGGGCAAGATAAGTTCCCCAACCTGCCCTGTGCCCAGCATTCAAATAGTCTAGTGGAAGGATGTGGCAGTCGTCAGTGATGAAGCATGGGCACTACAGCCCATCTTAAGGGTTCATACTTCTGCCCAACCACCCCTTCTTGGTTCTCTCTTCAATTATGTTTCTAGTGCTGGGTGGGGGACGCTGAAGAAAATACCGAGGGCAAGGTCACCCTCCTGGGTGAGACTAGGCCCAATATAAGCCTGGAGGAGAAGAAAGGAAAAATTCTGGAAGAAAGGGGAATCAAGACAACAATCTACTCCTTTTCTCCTTTTCTTGGGGCAACTGACATGGCTGACCAGTTAACAGAAACTATTATTATAAATTGTGTTTCTGTCCACAGAAAGAGTTGACTCTTCTCACTGACCCTCCATCCTCTTCATCCTCCATTGCCCTTTTCCCTGGAAACCTAAAATCCCCTCACTCCCTTCTTGAATACCTAGCTCTTGGATCCTTAAAGGTTACTTTTAGCAGGATGAATGTACTGGGTTTGGGGAGCAGCCCTTTCTCAGAAGCCTTCTGGAAGCCCTCCCCATAGCTCACAGTCCCTCCCCCACACACTGGGTATGGTGAAGTGGGTAACCTCAGGACCCGAATCAGGACCAGCTTTCACCTTCTGCCAAAGGGCAACGTGGACCCTGGGACAGCAGAGCCTAGGAGTCTAGGTCTAACTGTCCTGCCCCTCTCGCCTTCCCTCTTCCCGGCAGCTCCAATGGCTGCCCTGTTCCTTTCTCTTTCCACAAGCCCCCTAGACCAAGTCCACATGGACCCTCTAGTGATGATCGCTGAGCTGGGCAGAGGTGGTGTCCATGTCTTGATCCACGTAAAGGGCAAAAGCAGGGGCAGAGAAGCCAGGGTGGGAGTTGCTAGAGAGAGGAACCTGCGACTGGGGGTAGAATTAAGCTCTGTGGCCCCGAGGCCAGGCCCACCAGATGCTCAGGGGAGGAGGCGAGAGGAGGGGGCTGGGAGCCCGCGGGCATCGGGTCGGGGCAGCAGAGACCTCAGGCGTCGGCGTGGGGGGCTAGATCCGGAGGAAAGGGGAGGGGTGGCGGGGGTCGGAGGAGCCCACGGGGCGGAGGGGTGTGCGGCTCTTTAAGAGCCACACGGCTAGCAGGAGAGGCGCGCGGCCCGGTGCTGGTAGCGCACTGACCCCGAAGGGGATTTAGCCGGAAGGGAACGGCCGGGATCTGGGGGCTTTGTCCTGGGGCGCCCAGAGAGGCCGAGGCACAAGAATGAGGAATCGCTGCAGCATGAAAGGCCGCGAGGAGCGGCGGCGCTGCTGCTCTTGACTTCTGAGCAGGGCTTAGAAAACCTGCCCCGGCTTAAGCCGAACTGCGAGTACAGAGCCTTGAGCGCCGAGTTTGCGGAATCGGAGTCTCTGGCCTCTAAGCTGAGGATGCATGGGACAGGGGTATGCTGGAGTGGCGGGGCACCTAGCAAAGCCGCCTCTTGGTTATTACAGCCCCGTCCCCCTAAGCGCAGAGCTGCGAGCCTGACCCGTAGTGTCTGGCATAGTCAGAGAAACAATTTTCCTTTTCCAACTTGGCTTTTGCTTTTGTGTGTCCACCTCGCGCAGATCCGGAGCTGGCTGACCCCAAACGGATTCTCAACAGGTGGCTGGGTAAGTCTGTTTAAAGAATTCTGGATATACCGTCAGCTCCTCCCCGACCCCTTCCTTTTCCCCTCCCTCTTTCCTCCTAGGCGGGCCCGAGTTCACCCGGCTCCTCCCGCCTGCGATTCCACGGGTGGGGGGTGGCGGGCTAGCTCAGGATTCCAGCCTGGGATGACTGAAAGTAGACCCCTGTGAAGTTCCACCGGGTGCCCTGGGTCCCAATCACTGATCATCATCATTCTTAGCTCCTTGCATTGGTTCCCGGCTCCCCAAGAGGGGAAAAGAGGCAGAGCGAACAGCAGAACATCAAGAGCCAGGGTGTAAGGAAGAGGGTCCCGGACCCCTTGATCGGAGGTCTTTGTGTGGGAGTTACAGTAGAAACCGAACTATTCAACCTCCTTTTCTGAGGGATGTGAGATCTGGCCAGGAGAACCCGTGCCAGCGGTACAAAGCCTGGCAGAGCAGCGTCTCTGCAACTAAGGGTAGCAGTGGGGTGGGGGAGGTGGAAGGGACCAAAAAGGAGGGGGAGGGGAACCAAAGAAAGCCAAAGACCAGAAATCCAAGGCGTTCGAGTGAAAAGTCGGAAAATGTACTCAGTGCGCGCCACGAACAGACGCGCGCTCGGGGGCGCACAATCTCTCTCTCTCCCTTTCTCTCTCTCTCTCTCTCTCTCTCTCTCTCTCTCTCTCTCTCTCTCTCTCTCTCCCCTTTCTTTCCCTCTCTCTCCATATCCCTCTCTCTTCCACGCGCACTCACACTCATTCCACACAGGTAGCCCACGCACGCAGTTCTTGGCGGTGCGAGGCCCATCGCCTAGATGAGCCAGCCGAGCGCACAGTAGAGCCGCCTTCCTCCCCACCCCACCCGGTCTACCCAAAGCCCGCACGGTCGGCCACCCAAGCCCAGGTTTGGGGGAGCCAGGAGGACCCCCTAGAGCTGGGGAGCAGGGAGAATCTTACCTGCGGAAAGGTAAGGGAAGCCCGGAGCGTGAAGCAGCGGCGGATAAATATTCATTAGGAAGTGTAAGTCCTTTAAAACCGCGCAGCGCGCGCTCCCTTGCTCCAGTCTCTCTTTCCCTCCCTCCTTCTGTCCTCCAGTGAGGCTCTCTCTTCCTCTAGCTGTCTCCCCACCCCCCTTTCCTGCGAAATAATCGGGTGGATCCTGGTCTAGCTAACTTGTTAGGCGCCTGGACTGCGGGCAGCGCCTCTACTGCTAGCTGTTTGCTTTAGCTCTTGGGGCGCGCGTTCCCCTATCCTTTCTCCTCCCTCCTTTCGCCCAGCCCCTCACCCCTCCTAAATTACTACATCATTAGCTTTATTTGGGGGAGAGCAACAGAGCAGTCAGACGCACCTCTCCACAGAAGGGTGAACAGTTGGCGCTCTGCGATGCAACCCCAACTCCATCTCCACCCCATTCTCACCCATCTCCACATTCCCACCCGGTCGTGCTTCTTTTTCTTTCCTTTATCCATCTCCATCTCCATCCTGTGCCAACCCAACTCCCTCACCAGCCCTCCCACCCTGCCGCTGCCAATCCGGATCCCAGACTGGGTTAGGAGTGAGGTGGCAGGTCCTTAGGTCCGAAGATCTGTGTGTCGGGGGTTAAACCAGCTCCTCCCTCCCCTTAAGTGGATGAGGGGTAGTTAAGAAGGTCTCCCTTTCCCAAATAGGTTTCCCTCCTGACTCTGCACAAAGCAGCTTGGGCATGAAGTAATTTGTGTCTTTGAATCAGAACACTGGGGTGAGCATTAAGAACCTCAGCCTAAGAAATCTTAGGGCCCCGGGGCCTGGCCCTTTCATCTGCATGAGGAAGTGGGAGAAGTGGCTTCACTGTCTGAATGCTCAGGAGGAACTTACAGGCAGGACTGGTATTCGTCCTTTAGGAACACACTACCTGAAGTTAGCCGCAAGTCTGCTTCTTTCTCAATCATGGAAAAACAGTTCTAGAAGATTCCATGAAACAACTTCCCGACGCACGCGAACACGTGCACACCCATCCCTCCTCTTGCATGCCTCAGGCCTGCTCTGTCTCAGGTCAGGGGGACCCGAAGCTGCAGAGGCCAGAGAAGCAGATTTGGCTGAGAAATACCTCTCATGATTGTTTAAGTGAACTGTGGTCACTCTTTTTAATACTATGCCTCCTAGATCCAGACCCTTAGGCCACTCTAGGTCTTGAAAATTGGCATGGCCCCAGGGTTGGGGCGGGGGGGGGGGGGGGTTAGGCAGAGAAGCAGTGAGTGACTCCTCCAGCCCTGGCCTCTTTCTGGGAGCTACTGGGCCTGGAGGAGGAGGGGGCCAGGCTAGTTTCCAGTTGTAAGTGCTGCTGGGATGCCAAGGAAAGTTTTGCAGCCCAAAGACAGCCGGACTTGTGTGGATGCTCCATGACATGTATTATTAAGCCTTTAGGGTCCCAAGAGAGAGCCCCAGGGTGCAATGTGACTAGGATGGGGAGTGCATTCACAAGTCTGAAGATTTCACCCTTCACTGCCATTTGTCAGTTCCCAGCTACTGTCTACCAGAAGAGTAGAGGCTGGTCCCACCCTTTCTGAATCTGCACTGTGGGATCTGAAGAGGTGAAAGGTAACTGAGGGCAGATAAAGGTGCAGAAGAAGCCTAGGGACCCTGAAACTGGCAAACTTACAAACCTTGCAGCCCACCCCAAACTCTGAGCTCACCTTGCAACCTCCCTTCCCCTCGCAGATCTCTGGGGTCAAGCCCTCTGAGCTCCAGCTCAAGACTAGTCATCTGACTGCACAGAAAGTACATGCAACTGTTCCAGAACCCACATGGGAGAATTAAAGGGACACTTGGAGCAGAATTGGAGGAGTGAAGACGTGTCCACAGGCATAATTACTCGAATTCATGGGCGCACATCCAGTTGTCCAGATGCAGACTAAAGCTACAGTCCCATAGACAGACACACAGATGTGCAGGAAGCTGCACAGAAGCTGAGTAGGCTCAACTAGGATGCAGGTCGCAGTACTTCCTGCTGGAGGTGTGTTGGCCTTGTTGAATCTTCTGAGTGAAAGGTTTCAGGTCAAGTACTGGAGAAAAAGTCAAGGACTCACCCATTCCAGAGCCTCCCTTTGGATCCTCTCCCTGCCCTGTTGGAGAGACCCAGAAGAGGACAATGCAGGAAAGATTGGTTTTGACCCAGGTTATTTCTGTGCATGAATTATTATCTTTCCCCCCTTTGCCTCGGAGATTATGTTCTGGAGTAGGGTTGAGTAAATGGCATAGTTAGGTTTCACTCAATGGTAAGAGATGCTCAATTCCCAAAGGGAACATTCGGTTCTAAGGAAGCTTCCAGAAATGAAATGTTTTACTCCTTTCACTCTTCTTTTAGACCTAAAACAAACAAAAATCCCCAACCCCAAAAGCTGTTCCAGCCTCCCTCAATCCCTTGCATATCAGATAAATCTGCAAGGACTATTCTAAACCAAGCTAAGTTATTTATTAAACTAATTTTCTTTGTGGAATACTGAGAAGTCCTCACATGCTGATCCTCTGTCCCAAGCAGAGATTGAACTCTGGCCTAGTTGAGGGTCTACCAACAGGTTCCCAGAGTGGTTCTGTAGCTAGGCTTGTGTAAGTGCTAAGGCTGACTTTCTGTGCCACCTCATTTTGACTGTTGAGTTCAGATGAACAGTCTTGGATAGTGTCTGCTCAGGTGGACACTGTCTGGCCAAGTTTTGTGCAGAAGAGGAAGGCAGGCTGGGAACTACAGTGCCCTTCCCCCATACCACTTTCTTTCCCAACTTACTTTCTTTTGAGCTCATTTTCTGAGCTTCCCCCTCTGAAAGTAGGGGGTTATGTCTTGGAAGATTTCTTTAAAAGGAGGGCGTATAAAAGAGAGCTCCTGGGCCACCAAGTCGGATAACCATTCTCCAAGGGGCAAAAGAAAGCCCTTATTGTAAGGAAGAAACTATCCCAAAACATTGCCACAGAGTATGCTTCAGCAAATGTAATTGTCCTAGAAATGGAAGAGATACAGGGGTTTGAGTAGGGAAGGATTTCCTTCCCTTTTGTCGTCAAACTATGTCCCTTTACTTTTCTAAGACAGACCCAATTCCTGGACATTTTAATGAGTTTGTTGTTGTTAATTTTTTAAACGATAATAATCAAGAATCAGCCCAGAGTCCTGAATCTTAATCTTTAACGGGAGGGCAGTTTTTTCCAAGGCCATTTTTTTCTTCAGGTTGCTTTTCTCCCACAACCAAATGAGAATCCACCTACTGATGCACCTCCCGAAAAGAGACTGTGACAGAAAAGAGAGGAACCATAAGTGTAACTCTTTCTCAACAAGGTTCAGAACACAAAGAAATGAACTGGTTGTCTTTGGACATTTCCTCCCTTTGGGGGCTAGTTTAGAGTCTTTCTCATAACAAATAACAGCATTTTAGAATTGGAAGTGTTTCCTGTGACTATCTAGTCTGACAAAATTTCTCAAACTCTGACTTTTGAAAACAGTTGATGGAGCTATAGCTGGAATAGTTACAACATCATAACAACAACAACAACAACAAAAACAACAACTGGTTTCTCATAGCCCCAAATGCTATGGGAAAATAAATTCTATTAAAAATAAATTCACTGGCAGAATTTCTTTTTCTCTTTCTTATCCTTGTCACCTCTGCCCAAGACAAGAACTAGAGCAAAACTGTTTTTTGTGACCTCTTGATAGGACCCATAATTGTGTGTGTGTGTGTGTGTGTGTGTGTGCACGCGCTCGCTGATAAATTCTCAATTTCTCTCATATACACGCATATACAATGTGTGTGTATGTATTAGCATTACCTATACTTCCCTTGGAGCTTAGTGGAGCAAACCATTTTCACTGCCCGGGGCAAAAACCAGCACCATTGTGGCTCTAAGGTCGGTTTGGGGTTGTACCGATTGGAGTATTGTGTATAAGTGTATGTGATGACAGCCATTACCTTCAACAATAAATTAAAATAACCAGATACCCTTTTAATCCCTTCCACAGCAGTGTCAACGCTCTAGAGAGGTCGTCTCACACCCAGAGGCGTCTTCACTCTCAGAGGGCCAGGCTCCCCGTCGCAGCCCTACACTGGGCCCGCGCACACAGAGGAGGCACTCCGACGGCAAAAATCCCATACATTTTTAACTACAGTGATTACTAAATTAATAGCAGGCACTAAGACAGATGTCAAAACGTCTTGAAAATGTTTATCTGTGAATAATTGAGAAGGTGGTGGGACGCATTATCTGATTGTGTAATGAAATATGTATGAGGAACAGCTGTTTGCAGGAGCCCCCTCCCTCTGCCGCCTTAGCCAGAGCCCTTCTCCTGCAAGGAGTCCGGGCCAAGTCGCTTTCCTCCACCTGGGAGCTCACTCGCCTCTTCCCTGCCGGCTGGCACCGCAGTGGCCGCAGTGAGCCCCAGAGTCACCGCTTCCTGGAGGAAGGCAACCGCGTGGCTTCCCCTCAGCCTGGTTCTGTGTTGAGGCTGGGCGAGGCTCCACCGTTTGCCGCCAGGGCCGCCTCGCCTTGGGCCCGGCTGCCCGCTGGGTCTCCGAGGACGGCGGAGCTCGGCCGGTGGAGCTGCTGCGGCGGCGGCGGCCCGGAGCCCTCGAGCGCCTGGCTCCGAGGACAGGCCCGGGAGCCCCGCGGCCTAGCGGGGCGGGCCCGGGGTCGCCGCGGGGTGACCGGGCTCCGTTCGGCCTTTGTTTCGCTCTCCAGCCGCCCCGCTCACTTCCTTCCACCCCCAGCCACCCTCCGCCCCAAGCCTGGGCACCCGGCCCTGTTTGTGTTCGCAGCCCCAGCCCTCCGCCCCGGCACGCAGACGGCCCTCGAGGCTGCGCCAGCGACCGTGGCGGTGGCCCAGCGCAGGCCTGGGTCCCGCTTCGGCCTCCTGAGGACTTCTGGCGGCTCCGGAAGCAGAGCGGAGAGGAGGCGCTGGGGTCTTCCTGGAACCTGAGCGGAAAAGGGACGTCGGACAGGGGATGGCCCGGCCTGACTCAGGGCCTCAGCGGGCTGCGAAGACCCGAGACCTGGCCTTAGAGGGGCGCATGTGGCTTGGGTGGCCGCTCCGGGGCCTCCCACTCTACCAAGGGGTCGGGACAGCGGCGCGGACGGTCAGAAGCACACCATGTAGGATCTCACCTGGCATGGGCCTTGAATGCCGTGTCAGCCACAGTGAGCCCGGTGTGGGCCTGCTGTCCCCCTCATTGCTTGTAGGTGATTCGCATGACCACGGAGCCACGACCCCAGCGCTGCCCTTCCTGCGGCCTCCAGCCCAACCACAAGCCCGCCGGTGCGGGCCACCCGCACTAGTCCTTGGCCCTTGGCCTTTCTCATCGCCGGGAGCCTTCCAAGAAGTCTCGCCCCTCGGCCTGTAGGCGCAGTGGCCGGCCCAGAGCCATCACCCCTGGCCGCTCTGGGGCCGGAGCGACCCGGGGACCAGGGCCCAGCTCCGCGCGCCGCGGCGCCCCAACACCCAGTGTCTTCGCAGTCTCCGTCGGCTGACTCGCAGTGGAGATGCGCTCCGGAGTTCTTCATTGAGCATCGCCCATTTTACCTAATCCCTTATGTTTTTATTCTAATCCTACACATTACAGTTAATCTGTAATGATACCGCTTCGGAGGAACCTGTTGCATAGGAGGCACGGCAATTTGTAACCTTGGAAACTGCTTTAAATAAAGATTATAACAGTGATGTCAACTGTGTTTGTTCTCTGCGCAGGGGGTGGGTAGAGGACGCCGCAGTCCCTGGGCCACCGGGACCGGTTTCAGAAGGCAGAGAAGAGCGCAGGGGGTCCCGCAGGCAATAGAACTGCCTGAGTCCGCTCTAGCGGCTCCAGGCCCGTGCCTGGGGTCTTCTGAATTTTTCCTTTTGGTTCTTAAACCGCGAGGCCTGGAGAGAGGAGAAGAGTTTACAGAACTACAGGAAACTCGGTGAACTTGAGCCACTGTGCATCCCGACTTAGCAATCAGTCGGGCCTGGGATGCAGAAGCGGCCGAGGGCAGAGAAAGGAAAGCTTGCAGCTACGGGGCTTCTTCCTCCATTAAAGATACTGGAGGCCACCACCACCACCACCACCACCACAACCACAAAAACTTCGGGCACGGGGAAGCAAATTTAAACATAATTGCTTTTATTTATCTTTTGCTTTTATAACATTAAAATATTTTTAGTTACGTTGTATAAAATAGCATCCACTCTGATTATCACCTGCCACATCTGTTGATCTGTTCCTTGTGTGTTCCGCACAGCAATATTAACAATTAAGAAAAAAAGCACATCTTATATATTCTATCTGTCAAGATATGTTACAATTTCCATTAACAAAAAAACATTATTCTTGTTAAAGAAGCTATGAAGCATATCTTTCATGAGCACTTTATTAATAATCATAGTTGTCAAAAGGAATTAGCTATGCATAGATTGAAGATGCAAAGGAAATATTAGATGCACAGAATAAAATATACAGTGGAATTGAGGCAAAACTATTTTTCTTTTTAAAATAAATTTTTACTGAGATTAAAAAAAAAAACCTGAGCTATTAAGCTTACTTAAAAGATGGCTTTGTTGGTTTAATTATACTGTAGTTATTTTATAAATATGTTTCAAAGGAAGCTTGCCATATTGCATGTCAATGAGGACTGTAAAGAAAAGCTCACAAAAGCTAATGCATACCAAATACCAAATTTTAGTCATTAGCATTCCTATTTATTACAAACTAAAGGAACCTATTAACAGACAAGAATTTCTATTTAGCTAGCATTACAATGTTTGGCCAGTAAAATAAAAAGGGCAAAGTATATACATATTTTCCCCTTGTAACTATATATTCTGTGTACCTAGAAGCTCATGGGGAAACTGGGAGATGTTTCTGATTGGGATCAGGATTCTACAGCAGGAATAGGCCAGAGGGCCCACAACCCCTATTTTTGGTTATGGAGCTTAATGTTATTCATTTGGAAGCTGAAGCAGTGCAGGGCTGAAACCCTGGATCACGCTGAGGGCAGTGTAGTAACCATAGCCCGTGAGGGGGCCTTTGTCTTTAATTTGTGTCATGAGCATATGCAAATTATTAATTGTTTCTCCTCTGGGCAAGAGAATGGATAGCAACGGTAATACTGCTTTTGTTTGGATATAAAATTTTCCTTAAATGCCCTGTAGACTTTGGTGCTTTTCGTAATGCGTAATGCGGACACTCTTGGTCAGAAATTCCACTGATGCTACTGTGAATATAAGTGCATTAACCTAGAAACATTCACATATAAATTGGTGTCATTTCAAAAACATTTTCTTTGGGGCATAAACTGGGAATTCTGCTCTCTAGAAGTAAATGGTTATATACATATTTTTGAATGGCTGTTTGAGAGAGGAAGATCTTTCCAATCATTCTTCTAAGAACTTTAAAGATTATTTTCTTAAAATTGAGGCAGGTTTTTTAAAAAATCTTCTAATTGGGCAGGAAAATAAGTACATTTTACAAAAACTAAAATGAAACATTTGAAAAAGCAAGAGGGGCTGTTTTGAATTCTGTTAGGTGAAGTTTTGTTTATTTTGTTTTAGTAAACAGAATAATAGTTTAAATTCTGCAGTTATCAAATGATGCAAAATGGGCTTCTTTTAGACTGTAGTTTGACTTGGACACAATGTCTGCTGCCTGTTTAGAATATTCTTTGTGTTTTGAAAATTTACATGAAAGACATTTCCCTAAATCACCCTTACAAAAATAACAGGTATCAGAAAGAAAGAAGAGAATTCCTAAATCCTTGCATTAAAAGAAAGTTAGTTAGTTCAGCACAAGTCGTCATTACTATTTGAAAACTTCCTGTAACAACTTAGTTTTGAATAGAGAAATTAGTGGTGTGTGGTTGGTAAGGCAGGCTTTCTTTCCCCTGTGACCACCTGGGCAGAGATAAAAAGAAAGAGGGATAATTCCTACCCCCAACTTTTCCTATATAAATAGCAAAAGTCACTGTGTTGAGGAAGCCAGGCTGGGTGCTGGCGGACCCAGAAGCAAAAGAAAGCTCCCTCATCTCCACCCCATTCTAGCTGCAGGAGGTATCAGTCTCTAAGTTGCTAAAACATGTCTGATAGAGATATTGGAGAAATGGTTTCAAATACCTAAGTGTAACCAGAAGGGTGACACTTGCCAACAAAGACCAGATCTACACAATTGTTTGCCTAATTCCTCTCCCCAAGGCACACCACCTGATTGATTTCCCCTCTAGTACAGGAGGTTCCCAAATAATCCATATGGACCACCCGTATTCCTCTCCCTCGCCCGCATTCCCCCCATTATATGCCGAATCTAGACGTTACCAATAGCTGAGGAGAAGGCTCTTTCCCACATACTTAAACCCATATGCTTTAAACTTCAGTTGGTATGGAAGATATTCAGTTTACAGTAGCCTTAAATCCCCTTTCAAAGAGTTGATTAGGAGAGAGCATCTCAGTGATGAAGAGATAAGATAGAGATTCTTTTCTCAGGGCACTAGTTGAGGAGAAGTGTATAGTTGAGGACAGTAGTTATCCTGCTGGGTACAAAGAGGAGTCCAGGGCAGGAGAAATCTCAGAGGGCTTCCTGGAAGAGGTGGGGTTTGAGCTAGGCAGTGAGGGTTGAGTGTGAGTCTAAATGGTGAAGAGTATGATAATATAAGCAAAGCTGGTATCCAGTTAAGATGTAATGTCACATATGACGTGAGGTTAAGTGTTCAAACAATGGTAAATGAATCAAAATGAGTTTATTTTTTTTCTTAGAATCCCAATAAATTCCTTAGCACTGTTTTCCTTTGGATGGCCTGCCTGCAGATGTGATAGCCCTCATTTACCTCTCTCCCACTTTAATGTCATAGTCTTTCCTCCTGGGGAGTCAACCCGGGAGTCAGCTTGAGGAGGCTGCTGTAGGGCTGACAAAGGATGCTCACTGGTATCATCTGGTGGGTGAAAGCTCGTGTTCAGAAACGCCCCTGTGGATAAAATTTCTCTCCTTTGCGGCCCTGTTCCCATTCTTGCTGAGGTTCTTAGGGGTGTTGTATTTTAAACACCCTTCCTCATATGGTACTAATTTAACATTTTGTTTGAAACATCTCAGAATGCAAAGTGATCAATGGGAACTAGTTATGTTTGTGTGCAGGGAGCAGAGCCCACTGAACATAGCCTCTGGATCAGAAAAAAAGGAAATGCAGTCTAGCTACTAAAGTGTGCTTAGAGTAGCTGGCCCCAAACAGCTCTGCTTTTCCTCACCTGAGAGACAGGGGTAATGCTAGACAATTCTGGTCTGTTTTTGATCCTTAAAGACCCAAACAAATACAAAGGTAGATTTTACCTAGCTCTGGTGTCCAGCAATGGCAGGATTTGGGTGATATTAACCAATTATGAACTTATTTTTCCTTCTCTAGGAATAGATGTTTATTAATTTGAGCTTCAAGATATAAATTTAAGCTGGTCATGATGGCACATCCTTGTAGTCCTTGAACTTGGGTATGGAGCAGGAGGATCAGGAGTGTAAAGTCAGCCTTACACTGCACAGCAAGTTCACGGCTGGTCAGTCTGGACTACAGAAGAGCATGCCTCAAAAGGAAAATATAAATAGAAAAATTTTAACTAGAAAAATGAATAATCTTGGCAAGATGAGAAATCTATACCTCTCTGTTTTCCTTTAGAATGTATTTGTCTGCTGTAGTAGGTCTTTGGGTCTGATATATGAACACCATATTAGGACATAATAGGCGATGACTATTCCAAAAAGGATTTTATTTGAGTAAACTAGATCCCAGCTGTGCTATTTCCCAAGCAGGACGTGGCATCCATCGCTCCTCCCAGCAAGATTTCCTCCACTTTGTTCTCATCCTCCTTTCTCCCTCCCTCCCTCCCTCCCCTTCCTTCTCCCTCCCTCCCCTTCCTCCTCCTCCTCCTCCTTTTTTTCCACCTAAATAAGTCACTGTTTCTTCCTGAACTAAGCATGAAAGTCAACAAATTGACAGCAATTTAATTTTTCAATAATATACAGAAGTCTTTTGAGCTTCCAGGACAAGCAAAGGTCCTTCCATCAGAAGTACCTAATTCAAAAGGAGGAAGCAGCAGGATTATGAAGAACTCTACAATGAGTGTGAAAGAGGAACTGGCCCAGTCACTCGTACATGTACCAACCCTCAGAGTTCATCTAAGGGAAGCTCGCTTTCCCAAGAGCCCATCTCTTCTTGGTTGTAAAATGTGTTTAGCTCCGGTGTACATGCTCTGAACACACACTGGAACATTGTGAAGAAGGAAGTTCATCCATTAGCACATTCAGGGACAGAGTCTGGGATGGGCAGTCAACAAAGCACCCCGTACTCAGGAGCTCCATAAGCACAGCATTACTCAGACGCACACGGCACTGACCTCAATTTATATTGGCAATGTGCGTGCATACATGTGTGTGTGGCATATATACAAGGTCAGAGGAATCCAGGCTACTCTGGGAGTCTCTTGGTGCAAAGAAGGAAATAAGTATTAGATGACTTTGAGTGTATGTTTCGAAGGGAAGGAGGAGTTTACAGAGATTAGGAAATGAAGAAGGGCTGGGATTTTATTTTAAGGAGTCTCAGATTTCCTTGGAGACTTGTTCTGAGAACCTGATCTTTTTCGTTTACTTTCTTGCAGTGATGTATGGCGAATACCAAGCTGAGGAGGAAGAAAGGAACATCTCGACCTAAGTTGAATTCTGAAGAAAGCATGCCCCTAGCTTCCAGAGAATCACAGAGAGGCAAAGTTTTGACCAAGTCGTGAAGAATGACACAGAAACTGAATCCATCTTTCAAGTTCTTTTCTTGAATGAGGAACTGAAATATCGAGTCAAGAGTGGTCTTATGCTGGGTCTTCGCCTGATACAGCAATAGACAGCTGCATTCCCAAGTCCCTCCTGTGCCTAGCTTCAACCACTCTTAGGAGGGGGTTAGGAGTATGAGTTTCACAGAAGCAGCAAAAGCAGCAAGCTGGGCACGAAGAACCCAGAAAACATGCCTCAGTCACAGCCAGTCTGTCCACATGCAAAAGAAAGCGCACACCTGCGACCAGAGGTATTATTAAGTCCTGCGCTGAGACACAGCCCTGATACCCTCAGAAGGTCTCCAGCCCTCTGCAGCAATCTATAGCATGCGTCAGTGTGATGGGAAAGCTTCTTCTATCAAGTTTAACAACTTTTTGGTGTAACTTCTGAGAGGGCTGATCGCTTATTCATGCGGAAGCAAGACACCCAGTTCATTTTGCCTGTTTTCACTGCTCTTTGTTGGGTTTGGGAGTGTTATGGTGCTGCAAATGGCGTCTCAAGTGACATTTGCTGACATTCAGTGAAGTACATTTATCAGTATTCACTAGCTCACCTCCACACATGCAATCCATTTTGTTTTGTTCTTCATAGCAACCTCCTTCCCGACACCGTGCCCTGAAAATGATAAATGGCAAGGTGGCATATTTCTCAAGCTGCACTCAAATGTCACTGTGAAAAATCTTTAATGGACTAAGTGTAGCTTTTCACGTTACAACTTGTCAGGTACTGAGAAATTCTAGAGTTTCTCCTTAATCCACAAGTCATTGGAACCACACATCTGCAAGCAGAGACTAATTATAAGCTATACCAGTCAGACCTGGGCATGCAGAAGCCGAGGAGAAAACATCTGATATCCGCTAATTCTTTATTACTGTTATTATTATTCTTCTCATTCCATTTTTGTTACTTCTTTTTCTACTCTGAGAATATGCCAGGTATGAGCAATCTGTTACTCTAATTAGGTGAGTGACAGCCCCCAACTAGCCCTCCACAGAGACTTGTAGCATGCTCACATACTTCTCCATAATACCTTTAATCTTTCCCTCCAGCACTCAAAATCACCGAGACTTTGCCCCTCCAAAATATCTGATTCTGAATCATAATCCTGGTCCCTACAGGTTGGCCATAGTGATGGCTGAAAGGAACCTGAGATGTCTGGCTGGAGGAGACCCTTAGTTACTCCTGCTCAGACAGAATGGACACTCACCCTCAAAGCTGAGAGTCTCACATGACCAGTGAAAAGTCTACTGCTTTCTTCTCCTGTTGCACACCCATTCACTTCCACACTACTTTCAGTATGGTGGCCTCCAGACTTTCACTAACCCTTGTACAGGACCTGATTATTCTGATTCTACCATTTTGAATGGACTTAATTCATTGGTGTATGCTCCATGGGTGAATCAGTTGTATCTACTGGCTCTGTTCTCTATGCTTTTGCAATTGCTTCCCAATTCATACATTGAAACCTCAGTACAGTTGTGATGGTTTTAGGAGGTGGAGTTCTTTGGGAGGTCGTTGGGTCCTTCAAGCGGAGACTTATGAAGGAGAACCCAGAGAACTGCCTTGTCCCTTGTCCCTTCCCCTATGCAAACTAAGAAATAGACCTTGCTGAATCTACCTATCCCTTGATCTTGGGCTTCCTAACTTCTAGAACTGTGAGAAATAAATTCTGTTGTGTATAAGCTACCTAGTTTGTGGATTTATTTTACTTTTTGAGATAAGGTCTCATGTATCTCAGGCTGGCCTCACACTTGCCTTGTAATCAAGGATGCCTTTGAATTTCTGATACTCTGCCTCCAACCTACAGTGCTAGAATGGCAGGTGTGTACCACCATGTCCAGTTTATGTGGTGCTAGAGCCTGAACCCAGGGTGTCATGTATACTAGGCAAGTACTCTATCATCCCTAGTCCTCAGTTTCTGGTATTTTGTTATAGCAGCCTGAACAGACTAAGACTCACAGTAGATGGGAGAATTTACTGATTTGTATATGTCTGCGTCCTGTCCTAATGAATGCAGCATAATCAGTTAATATTGATTCTACAATCTATGTTTGAAGGTCAAAGAGTGGGGGAGGGAGACTTCTGAAGCCAAGGAAAAGAATGATACTACTAAAAACTTCACCAGTCAGGGTTATTCTGGGATGGATATTAAAAAATGGACTATTTTGGTTTTATTTCTGGTCTTTTAAGCTGCACTCAAGCTCTGATTTTAATGTCTGCTTCTGAATGTCTGAAGGGTTTAGTACCTTCCAGGATCTTCCTCTGGTTACTGGTGTGTGTGTGTGTGTGTGTGTGTGTGTGTGTGTGTGTGTGTGTTGGGGGAGGAAGTCAGGTCTCACACATGCTAATCCTAGGTTCATTCCTCTTCCCCTACGTCTTTTTTCCTTTAACAACATCCTTGGTTCTCTCCCTTATGTCTGGCTCCCTGTCTCTTTACTTAAGTTTTTTTTCCCCTGCCTTCAGCCCTCTGGGACCTTTATAATTAATATAGCACTTTGTTCACCCAGGAGTTTAGCAATCTAAAGGTTCTAACAATCTAAAATCCATCAACACTGGCACTTGTTTTGTGAACCTCAGAGAAATTCATGTGCTTTGTTAACATTTGCCTTATTTTAGTTATCAGCTCCTTCTGAAATGTAGTTCTCCAGAACCAGGTCAACCATTTTACCTTTGCCCACATTCTAGTGAGGAGGAGCAAAGGAAGTCAGTGTGTCCTCAGACAAGGCCAAACAAGTGTCCGTTCATGTTAAACGCCTGCCCTACAGGCCAGCCCCCAGGGATGGGTTGTATACCAGACGGCCCCAGGCCCTGTAATGTCTGGACCCATTGTTCTTAGCAGGTCAGGACACCACATCATACAGTTGTCCATATAATTTTAGCAGGATAGACAATCAAACCAGATTGCTGAATGAGTTGGAGTCCTATGTCAGTTTGGAACCCATTAAAAAAGATGGCTCAGTGGTTAAGAGCCCTGGCAGCTCTTGCAAAGGGACCAGGATTTGGTTCCCAGTGCTCACACTGGGAGGTATGGTGTCTTATAAATGTCAGTAACTCTTTTTCCAGGGATCCAACACTCTTTTCTGGCCTCTGTGGGCACTGCATGCATTTGGTACCCAAATACATATAGGCAAAACACGAATACACATAAATATAATAAAAATAATTTATTAAATATTAAAAAATATAGATCGGGGTGACTTCATTTTATTTTTATTTTTTGCAGTGTTGGGGGCTGAACCCAGGGCTTTGCACATGCTAGGCAAGCATCCTACCCAGGAGTGGCTTTTGAAGGCAAAGGTTATATCTTTATTTGTCTGTTTTATTCATGCTTAGAAGCTGCTTGAGATGCACAGGTCAAAAGATAGGAGATGGAGTCAGGAATGGTAGTACAAACCATTAATCTCAGTCCTTGGGAGGCAGATCTCTGCAAGTTTGAGGCCAGCATGGTCTACATAGCAAATTCTAGGACAGCCAAAGTTTCCTAGGAATATCCTGTCTCAAAACAAAACAAAAACAAATAAGCAAGCAAGCAAATAAAAAAGCAAACAAAAAAGCAAAAGTCAGGAGATTGGCACATAACATTTTTATTATTGGTCTGTTCAGTTTTCCCATGATTCCTGCAAAAGTAAATCAAACAAGCAAGCAAAAATCTTTGAGCCATTCTTGCCAGATCAATGGAGAATACATCATCCATCAAGCGATGAGCACAATGCTTGGGCTATGTCAAGGGTGGGACTTGGATGAGATCTCTGAGACGATGTCTCCTGGATGTGAGTGTGTGTGCGTGTCTGAGGTTCATGTGTGAGAGTATGTGAATGTGTGTGCACACTTGGGTGTGCTGGAGGAAGAAGGACTAGGAGCAGAGGTGAGAGCATTTTTGGAAGCAAGAAACTGTAAAGATGTCCAACATTCAGACTTCTTACCTGACAAGGAAATCTGCCTGTATCTTCACCCATAGTTACAACATGCATGTAATGTGAGATTGTTTTTTAGATGTTCTCTTGTAGTCTAGAAGTTCTTCCTTTGATTTAACGGCTTTGAAACATGGGTAAGGAAGAAAGATCTCTGCTAAGTCCACTGTGGGTGTGTTCTCACCTATGACGCTAGAACCTGGATTGCTGCTTCCACTGGTCTCTCCAGGGCTAAGACCCATCTTCACAGAGGAACTGAAACTGGCCATCAATACACATCCTGGCCTTTTCGTGTACGAATTTCCTGGGAGAAACTTTCCAAACCTTTCCTTCCGAACCACACCTCTTGCTCCTGGGGCACCTTGCCCCTCTGTCTCCTACAGGAATCCTGTCTTTATTCCATTCAGGAGCATCTCCCTCCAGCCAGTACTTGATCAGTGTTCTGTAACCTCTTTGCCACCAGTTAGCAAGTTCCTTGTGTCCAAGGCCATGGCTTAGCTGTGGTTGTACAGTGAGCTCACCACTCGCCATTTACGAGGTAGGGCAGGGACTACAGAGGCCAAAGCCATGAAAAGGAAACAAGCAATGGGGTTTTGAGCCCAAGTGAAGGAATTCTTTGTTATTGATCTTTTAGTGCTAGGGATAAAATCCACCTGTGTCACACATCCGGAGGGAAAGGTGGGTACGGATGCTGAGCACGTGCTTTGGAATGATGGGACCAGAGAGGACAGCAGAACCCAGGCAAGTTCAGTACAGGGAGGGTAGTGTAGCCTGAGTCCAGTCACCCTCTTTTAGGGCCCTTCCTCTCTAGTCCCTGTTTTCTCAGCTCTCCAGAAAACATCTTCCCCTCTTCCCTTAATTTTTTTTCAGTTTCTCCTATGCCACATTTCTGTCGAGCCTGCTGCCAGCCAAATAACATCGCACATGCTCTTTAGCTTAATTCTCTCCAGTGGCTGTTTTAGGCCAGGTCTTCACTCTGTTATCCCCTTTGGTTCTGTTATTTTCTCTTTTTAGTTTATTACCATCATACCTTTCTACCTCATATCTGAAGTTCTATTATCAGGGCATTGTTCAAGTAAGCCTTTGTTCAGACCAGAAAGAGCTGTGTATTATAGTTGATTAGGCAAATTCTGGCTCATTGGCCAAATCCTAAGACCGCCTGGAATTATAACCGGTCTTCCTGGGGCATAGCTCTGCCTTATATTTTACATTCACCCATGGCTGCATTCCTGTTACCATGGCAAGGCTGAGTAAAGCCTAAAATACTTACCCTCTGGTCCTTTACTGAGTTTGTGGACCCCTGTCTTAAATTATACAGTATGTGCATGCTAAGAGGATGACGGGGCAGAGATGAAGAGCGGACTGACGGTACTCGGGGGCAGGAAAGGGACAACAGAGGCAAAAACCATGAGAAGGAAAGAAACAGCAAAATGTTCCAGAGCCCAAGTGAAAGGACTTTGTTGCTTGTTTTCAGTGTTAGAAATTAGACCCAGGGCTGTGTACATGCATAGAGTGTTCTAGCGCTGCGCTCTCTCGACAGCCCCAGGAATGGGCTTTGAGAGTGAGAGGACCCTCATCCTTCCTAGAAGGCAGAAAAGTAGAGCACAGAATAGGTATAGGCAGCATGCAGGGGAGGGCCTCACCAACAGGAGCGGGACGTGCGGTACAGGTCCTGGTCTGCTGCCTGGTTCCTCTATGGAAGGGGAAGGGCTCACCCAGTACTTAGCACTGGTCATTCCCAGCCATATTCCACTGTTTCCATAGAAACCACTCACCCAGCCATTACCACAGACTCCTCCTTTGAACCTCATTGTCCTTTCCATTTAGTGTCCCATTCGCCAGATTAACCATAAGACAGATCCAAAGAACTTAGAATGCTGTTGTCACAGTCTGTGTCACCCCAATTCCTGCACTAAGGTTGTTGATATCAGGACATAGGCATGAAGTCTCTCAGGCCTTTTGTTGTCTTTGAACATGCTGACTCCATTCTGCCTTGAGATCTTTGCACAGGCTTTTCACTCTGCCTGGATACCCTTCCTTTACATCTCCAAAGTTGGCCCCTTCCCCTCAAGTGTACCTTATTTCTACAAATATCCCCCAGGATCCTGTCTACCACATCACTCACTGTCTTACTGTTGCCAAAGCACTTTGCATCCCTCCAAGTTATGTATTCCTGCACTTTGTCTCGTTGACCTCACATGTAAGCCCTCAGGATCAGGGACACTGCCATCACTTTTTTTTTTTTTTGCCACTGTTGCATCCTTAGCATCTAAAACACTGCTTTGCTCCTCGTAGGTAGCTGGTAATCATTTGTTAGTAAAGTTAGCATTTACAATAGAATTCTTTAAGTCAAGAACACATGAGATGAAAATTTGTCTTCTGGAAGAGTAGAAGACTCTTCAGATCCCCATGGGGAAGCCCTAGGGAGCATCCTTAAAGCACTAACGCACAGGCCTAACTAGTTCAACTCAGAAACCAGGAAGTAACTCTTCCCTTGTTTTCCCCAGAACAAGAGGATGCTCCCATGGAGTAAAGCAGAATCCAAGACTGGATTCCATTATTCACTCACTTAACACAGACCTAGTGACTGCTTAGCTTACTAGGAGCCAGGTACTGTGCTGAACTTGGGGGATGCACAATGAAAGAAGCAGGCCGTGTCCCTGCTTTGAGGAGATAAGTGTAGGTTTCTTTCATGCCTCAGTTTTCTCATTTGTAAAATGAGATAATTAGAGAATGCTCTGAAAAACTTGTTAAAGAAACCTGCTAGATCCCATGGCCATTTCTAACTTAGGAAGGCCTAACGGATTTTGTCTTTCTGGAAAGTTCTCAGATGTAGCTGACACTCCTGGTCCGGGGCTACATTCTGAGGGTTGCTTCCCTGGATGATCTCTGGGGCCCCTGCTAGCTCTGACAGTCTATGATGCAGATTGCCTGGCAGTGGCTGGAACAGCCCAAGCAGAAAGAGATGGTGGAGAGCTGGCCTGGAAATGGAAAAGTCCTGTGAGGTTCCCGGGCTTCGGGGTAAATGGATCAGCGATAAACCCCAACAGAGGCACTAAAGCATTTGGCTCATTATTTTTTTAAAAAATGATTAAAAAATAATTTTCTAACATGAAAGTTCAATCAGATGCTAGAAAAATTATTTCAACTTTCCGTTGGGGAGAAAGGCACCACTAAAAAAGCTACAAGGGTATTGACGTCTATTAAATATTTGCTTTTCTCTCTAGCCCACACTAGACTGAGTAATTTGTATTTGGCAGAAACCAGCTGCAATTACATTAGTCAATCCAAAAGCCCAACTTGCTCATACAAAATGCAAACAAATTAGTTAAAATGGCCTAATTAGTGGACTGTAAAATACCAACTGAGGCTGGCAGACTGATGTGCGTTACTCAAGAGCACTGTCTCCCTACACAGGCGGTCTGGAGCTCAGCAGACTTCAGACTCGGCTCCCACTGAATAGAGGGTCTTCTCTGGGGACCTCCGGTGGCTTATGAACCCACTGAATGCAAGTGGCTTTGCCTTAGGTAACCTTATCTTCTCTTGTCCCAAAGCATAGCCCCCTAAGCTTCGGCTGAGTGTCTATGATAGAAAAGATGTAGGGTTTGGATCCAGAGCCCCTGAGTCACTAGCTTCTACCTTTATCAAGTTGCTTATCCTTCTTAAGTCTTTCAGGTGTCTTTTGCTTTGATGTTTTTCTTTTTCTTTTTCTTTTTCGTGATGCTAGAGAGTGAACCGAGGGCCTTGATGTATGCTACATGGCAAGTACCTTATCGCTGTGCTACATCCCCGGTCCCATCTTGTTTTAAAAATGGAAATAATACAACCTGCCTTAAAAGGTGAGGATTAGCAATTAGGTACATCTGTACCTGGTACATATACATAGCTTGTAGTTATAGCTTTGATCTAGGTTTCACCTTATAATACCAGAATGGCTATAGGCCAGGATTTTCCCTCTGATCCAGGACACAGGGCACAGTTTTGTAGTGATTGGGGGAATCTAATGACCCTCACAGAACTTCAGCCAAGGTTAATGTGTTATATTTTGGGTATTCATGGCATGACTCACATGCTACATCTATGCTACACCCCAAGGTTACAACGGTAGCCTTTCAGACTTGGGGACCACAGACTCTCAGACCTGGAAAGGGCTCAGAGTTCAAATCCTTACTGTGCATCAGAATCTTGTGGGAAGCCTGTAAAAATGCTATAGTCAGGACCTTGCTCCAAAGATCCTGATTCCATTGATGTTGGCAAGACTCAGTCAACAATGCATTTCAACATCTTCCAGGTGAAATGGTGCCAAGGTTAAGAATCATTCCTCCTATTGGGGCTGGAGAGATAGATAGCCCAGTGGTTAAGAGCACTGGCTGCTCTTGTAGAGGACCCAGGTTCATTTCCCAGCACCCACATGGTGGCCAACAATCATGTGTAACTCCAGTTCCAGGGGATCTGAAGCCCTTTTCTGACCTCCACTGGCATTTCGGAACATGGTGCCTCCGCATACCTACAGGCACTGCACTGACACACATAAAATAATAAATAAATAAATATTTTAAAAATTAAAATTAAAAAATTGGTTGGCATTTTAGAGACTCAGAGTTGGGGTGATTTCATATCACACATAATTAAATTTTCGTAAGTTCAGACTTTACTATCAGATGGTTGATTTAAACTACTGACTGTGACAGCAACACTTGCCAGATGCCAGTGGAGAATGGGAGCTTTCCACAAGGCCCCCAAGGAGGCTAGCCTTTGGTGACAATCAGCATTTTGTATTTCATGAGCACTTCCCACCCACCAAAGCACATTTCAATTACAGTCAATCAGTTCAATACAGTTCAATTACAGTCACATCACCAGCCAGGTCAAGCCTGGGATGCCCAAGCAAGCGCTTCAGTTTGTTTTAAGCACTCATAGCTAATCAGCATCAAGACAAAGGTACCCAGGAGGTAGGTGTTAGACAAAAGGAGAGTCCCTCTTGACTTGGTGAATCACATCAGGATGGCTCCAAAATTGTAGTTTCTACCCAAAGGCAGATGGCAATATCTCATGTACACCCACTGAAGAAGACTAGAGACAGACTTTTCCTGAACACAGCAGAAAGATATCTGGTTCCTGCTTTCATTTTTTTTTTTTTTCTATTGCTGAGAAAAAAGTACTCTGACAAAAACAACTTAAGGCAGAAAGGATTTATTTTGACTCATGATTTGAGGTTATATTATGGTGGAGATGTCACAGCAGCAGGGCCTTAAAGCAATCACATTGCAATCGCAGTCAGGAAGCAGTGGGCAGTGAATGAATGTTTGTGCTCAGGTTATCTTTTTCTTTTTATACAGTCCAGGACCTCAGCCCAGGGAATGGTGCCACTCACAGTGAACTGGTCTTCCCACTTTAATGAACTCAATCAAGATAATCCCTTCTAGGCATGCCCAAAGGTCAGTCTCAAAGGCAATTTTAGAACTCATCAAGCTGACAATTGAGATTAGTCATCACAGTTCCCTTCTTGGGTAACCTTTACCTCAAAGGGGGCTCAGACCCTTTGGAGATAGTGCCTCATTACTTTTTTCCCAACACCCTCAATAAATGTTCTTCTGCATTATCTCTTTTATCATAGGTCTCTATTGGTTTCAGCAGAATAGGACCCCTGGGGCCAAAGGGGTCAGAACGCAGACAGATAAAGGCTCCTCACCCTCTGCTGCCAACCGCTTAGCCTCACTTCCTCTTGAATCATTCCTGCCACCAAAGTCTCTAGAACTAAAATCTCAGGAAGCATGGAAATATTGTCACCAGTATCATTTCTTCCTTCATTACTACCTCTGTTTCTACTCTCTAAAGGCTCTTAGATGTGATTCACTCTCAGACATAGTCAGGCAAGGTTGTGGCAGGAGTCAGGCTGAGTTAGATCCTTGGCCTTGCTACAAGTCAGATGCTTAGCTTCTTACTTGTTAAACTTTACTTCCTCATTTCTAAGAGGATCTGTGATGGTTTATACAGTCAATGGACAGGATCTAGAATTACCTTGGAGACATATCTCTAGCTTATTTGTGAGAGATTATCAAGACTGGGTTAATCGAAGGGGGTGGTACCATTTCACTGAGCTGGGGTCCTAGACTGCATAGAAAATGACAAAGCTAGCTCCCCCTAGCACTCACTGCTCTCTGCTCCTGACTGCAAGTGCCACTGACCAGTAGTCACCTCCTGCTCTTGCCGTCATGTCTTCTCAGCCAAGGAGGACTATTTTCCATCCAAATATAAACTGAAATAAACTCTTCCTCTTTTAAGATGCTTTCTGTCTGGTATTTTGTGTTGTAATGAACAAACTAATATATCATCATTTAAGATTAAAATTCCTCTTCCAAGGAGTGCTATGGCAGCACCCCATAGTTTTTTGAAGTGTGCAATTTTATCTTCAGAATCTTCATTTTTGCCCCCTCACTGGGATTCTGTCATTTTAAAAAGAATCAATTGAGACTGGGGAGGTGGCTCAGTGGGTAAACTGCTTGCCTTAAAAACATGAGGAGCAGAATTTGATCCCTAGAACTCTTTCTCTCTCTTTCTCCCTCCCTCCCTCTCTCTCTCTCTCTCTCTCTCTCTCTCTCTCACACACACACACACACACACATGCACACACACAGAGTCATGGTGGCATGTGCTTGTCATCACAGGTCTGAGGAAGTGTCTCAGGGCAGTAAGAGATTATGTCTCAAAAAAAATTCTGGGGTGAGGGTCAGTGCCTGAGGACCAACACTTGTGGGTGTCCTCTGCCTTCTACAAGTATTAATGCATGTGCACATATACTTATGACATGTGTACCCCCCATATGAACACACACACAGGTCAATTGGACTGAGCCAGGCATCATGTCACACACCTGTAATCCCAGCATTCAGGATGTAGAGGTAGGAAGATCAGGAGTTCAGAGCCAGCCTCTGTTAAACATCTTGTTCAAGGCCAGCCTGGGCTATGTAGGCTATGTCTCAAAGCATGTCCTGATCCCACTCCTGAAAAAAAAAGTAAGAAAGAAAAAGAAGTCAGTTGATCTGAAAATATAGTTTAAAACACTTTTGAGGAGCAAACCCACGTGCTTGACAAATCGCTACCACAAACTGTCTCCAGCCCTTGTTTTTTTAAACAGTATTTTTATTGAATATTGTGCATTTCATATAATAGATATCAATCAAACTTAAACCCCTTCTCCATCTGTGCCTACCCATAGGCCCCCACAATCACAGAATTTCCATGCATTCTGTCAAATATGTTAAGTCCTTTCTGGTCAAGCATTTGTACCCAGATGTCCTTTGGTGCAAGTTCATCCACTAGAGTCTAGTCAAACTACCTAGAGATCTTAAAATCTGTTCTCCTTCACCCAGCAGTAATCAGTTGCCTAGACTAGGTTTGGGGCCTGCTGCCCATTTCCCCAGTTCTATGCTGGCTTTTTGTCTGATTGAGTCAGCATGGCTCTTGTGCACACTCTCACCATTGCTGCAAGTTCGTATGAGCAAGTTCCCAGAGGCCTAAAAGCCTTGGTTTCCTTATGTTCATGCACCAACTCTGGCTCTTACAGTCCTTCTGCCCTCCTCTTCCACACAGATCCCTGGGTCATGGGTGGGTGAAGTTTAATTTAGCAGTCCTATTCAAGGACACACACACTCTATAGTCTCTTATTCTCTAAAAGTTAGCCAGTTGTGGCCTTCTGTGTGACTCACACTCTGTGGTATGAGGAAGCTTCTCTGGTGAGAGCTGAGGGATGTATTAGTATTCTCTCTATTCCTCCTGTTTCATGAGTGTGTAGAGGTTGCACTGTAAATGTGTCACTAAGGGCTGGACACTTCTCAGACATGTATTTGATCTGTGTGACCAATTGTGGAACTCTGTAATAACCCCATCTGGTGCACAAAGTAGCTTCTTTGATGAGTGACATACAATATAGTTGTCTGTAAATATAAGGATCCAAATTTCATTTGTCTAGAGGAAATGAGAGAGATAGGGTTTTTTCTGGGATCTATGACATTTCCAGCCATGTGTATTTGGCTACATTTAGCATGCCACCCATGAATTCCCTCCCACTGAACGGGCTTTAAGTCCAATCAGATAGCTATTGGTTTACCCCTAGATAGCCATTACTGCAACCAACAGAGGTAGTTTGCTGTGCCAGCCGTTACGGTTATTGGACGTTAGGGCTGGTTTGAACCGTTGACTGATTTTCTCCCTTAGCAGTTTGCATAATATCCTATCAGGAAGAAGGTTTCCAGGTCAGTTCCAGTTTCATTTCTCTAAGTCTTGGGTCTGAAGTATTTCCCATTTTCAGCAGTAGGGTCAAGTTTTGCGAGGTGATCAAACAGTCCTTGGTTTTTTAAGACAGGATCTCACTATGGAGCCCAAGCTGATCTTGAACTGTGATCCTCCTGCCTCTGTCCCATACCACTGCCATGTATTTTTCTAAATCTAGACTTTAAGGTTGCTAAGCACATTCTTTCAGCACATTGAAGTTATTTTTATTTCCACTGTTGCTGAGGGAAGTCATCACTATTCTAAGGATCATTCCTTTGAAAATAATGTTTTGTTTCTCTAGCTGATTTTGAGATTTTCTTTGTCTTTCATGTTCTACAATGGCAGGTCACACATATGGGGATCAGCATGGCCACCGTAATGGTAAACCTCAGGAGTAGGTTCAGAGAGATCAGAAACCCAGATACGGAGGCTCTGTGGGGTAACTGAGATGATTTCTCCCTTTCCTTTCTCACTTTTCCATATGTCCTTCCTTCCTTCTTTCTTTCCTTCCTTCCTTCCTTCCTTCCTTCCTTCCTTCCTTCCTTCCTTCCTTCCTTCCTCCCTCTCTCTCTCCTTCTCTCCCTCTCTTCTTTCCCTTCTGGTGCTAGGGATTCAACTCAGGGCCTATCACGTATTAGGCAAAAACTCTGTCATTGAGCTACCCAGCCCCTGATTCATTTATCTAAATGATACAGATGAAAGTCAGCCCAGTGAGAACACACAGCAGAAAATGTTATGGTTACATCCTGACAAACCTGATACACTGTAAGCTGAAAATGTCATAAGTTGGGGGCCAGTAAGGCAGCTCAGTGGGTTAAGGGACTTGCTGCCAAGCTTGACAGACCTGAGTTTGATCTCTGGGTCCCATGTGGTGGAAGGAGAGAACTGACTCCAGAATGTGTACTCTGACTCCCACACGAGAGCCGTAGTATGCATGCACACACACTAAATAAGCAAATATTTAAACATGTTGTAGATTGGAATGCATTTACTACACCTAACCTATGAAGCATCACAGTTCAGATACTCCATTCACTGTAGAGTGATCCTGTGGGTGAGAGTTGAGACTGATTGGTGCTGTTTAACATGGAGAGAGACTCTTATAATATATTGGCAACCTGGGAAAAGATCATGGTTAAAATTCAAAATACAACTTTTAGTAAATACCTAACTGCTACCCCATTGTAAAGTCAAATGTTACTGAGTCAAACCACAGTAATTTGGTTCCATCTGTGAAAAAGAATCATATCAAATTTCTAGAAAAGCATCTTCCGCTCCCAAACCCAATCTGAGGATGACTCCTGGTACTGGACAGTCTTAGTAGGATCGCAAAGTTCAGTGTAATGTAGTGTCCTTGTGCACGGATGCTGCTCCATTAATCACTCTCAACCTGCTCTTAACTTGATGTAGAACTAGAACAAAGGTTGGAACCCAAATTTCTCAGTAAGTCACGCGAGCTGTAGAGCTTACTCTGCCCTCTCCTTTCAATCTCATTTATCTTCTTAGAATCTGGGGAATTAAAAAAATTACATTGGCTTATTTGTGTGTGTGTGTGTGTGTGTGTGTGTGTGTGTGTGTGTGTAAGTCAGAGAACAACTTGTGGGAGTCATGTTCTGTCCCTCTACTGTGTGGGTCTCAGTATAGAACTCATGTCGTCAGTCCTGACAGCAAGCGCCTACAGCCACTGAGCCTTCTCCCCAGCCCAGGTGGGGAATTCTTCGTTTTCTTCAATTTTCTTTTTTTTAATTATTTTTATTTTATGTGCCTGCATGTGAGTAAGTGCACCTGTATCATACAATGTCTGAGGAGGTCAGAAGAGGGCGTCGGATCCCCTGGAACTGGAGTCAGGGACGGCTGCACCTAGGGCATTTCTTCTGCCTCACATATTTTTGATCATTTCTTTTACATTTTTCTTTTTTTTGCCTTTCTAAGCTGCCTTCTGGATCATTTTTCAGAACTATATTCTCTCTATATATTCAGTCATATATCATCTGTTGAGGTCATTTCTTAAATTTTATCTCTCTCTATCTATATATATATATACATATATATATAGATAGATAGATAAATAGATAGATAGATAGATGATAGATGATAGATAGATAGATAGATAGATATAACTTCAGTCTAAATACTTTTCCAATCCACATTGGCATTTCTATAGCTTCTTACTCATACTTTTAATCCTCTCCTTTATTTCTTTTTTTAAAAGTTTATTTATTTTTGTTGGGCTTGGTGGTACACGCCTTTAATCCCAGCACTCGGGAGGCAGAGGCTGGTGGATCTCTCTGAGCTCAAGGCCAGCCTGGGGAGTTCCAGCCCAGTTGGGGTTACAGGTAGATCCTGTCTCAAAAACAACAAAAAAGAACATTAAAATTAATTTATTTTTATGTGTATGAATGTTTTGTATGTATGTGGGTGCACCATGTGCATACAATGTCCGCAGACGCCTGGAGAGAGCATTGGAACTGGAACTGGAGTTATGGATGATTGTGAGCCACCATGTGGGCACAAGGAACCAAACCCGGGTCCTCTGCAAGAACAGTCAGTGCTCTTAACCACTGAGCCATCTCCCCAGCTTCCTTTCCTCTATTTATTTAAGCATAGTTTAAACTTACTTGATGTCTGATAATATGAATATCTGGTTCTGTTTGTGAGCCCAGTTCTGCTAGCTTCGCTCACAGTGCTGTGCTTCCTTGAAGGCTTCATGACTTTCAACTATGAGCATTTATATTTGAATTCTCTCTCTCTCTCTCTCTCTCTTTCTGGATCTCACTATGTAGTTCTGGCTGATCTGGAACTGGCTATGTAGATCCGGTTGGCCTGGAACTCACTAAGATCTGCCAGCTTCTGCCTCCTAAGTGCTGTGATTAAAGGCGAGTGTCACCGCACCTGGATATTTGAAGTTTAATCTACAGGAATTCTTTGAAGTTTGTTTAAATTTCCTTCAGAACGAGGACACTTTACTCCTTAGTCACCCCAGTCAGCTACTAATTCCAATTCACTTTCTCAAATTCTTAGGTCTTGACTTTCTTAGATAACTCAGAAAGTATAGAACTGAAGTTTTAACCCATGGAAGAGATGGATTATAGCCATAAATAGTCAGAATAATTCTCTTTCTTCACCTAATGTCAACGGAGAATGTGTGTGATCTTTGCTTGTGGTCCTTTGATTGGTTTATGTTTCCTTCATCCTCACATTCATAGTACAGGAAGCTTTGATATCAGAGTCACAGCTAGGGATATCTCTGTATCGTCCCTACCCTGTAGGTAAGGGTTAGGCATTTCTCCTTTCCCTCTAACCTTGTGAGCCCATGAAAATGGAAACCAAAATTTATCTGATTTGGCAAATACCCTCAAGACCAAAGTGACCTTTAATATTCCAGTTATTTCTCTGAATTTTCACGTTCTTTTAGTTGCTTGATTCTGAATATTTCTTAGTTTTTAATTCATTGGCTACTTAAACACATTCTTTCAAATTCAGGTCTGAAGTCAGAGGTGTGGCACATGCCTGTGATTCCAGGAGCTGGGCGGTAAAGGCAGGAGGATCCATGAGTTCAAGTTCAGCCTGCGATACATAGTGAATTCTGGGTTAATGAATTTTAAGCCAGCTTGGGTTACATGAGATCTTTTCTCAAAAAAGGTACACAATAAAACAACAGCAACAAAACCCACATACACATGTACATACACCAGGTCTAATGGCAGTGTCTGTACTCTAACTTGGGAGACTGAGGCAGGAGGATTGTTTTTTAGACTAGGAGTTTGAGCCTAGCCTGTGAGTAACATAATGAGATCACATTTCTAAACTCAAAAACAGAAACAAAGACTTTATCTACTATCCTATTATTTTTCTGCCACTATCTTGGGCAAAGAATTGATGCTTCCAAATCTCAGTCTTCTAAGGATAAAATTATTTATTTCCTAGAGCTATTTGAGGATCAATTGAGAGATTGAATAAGAAAGATATTTTTTATTTAAAAATATTTTATTTGTATATAAATAAATAATAATTTCTGGCCAGGAATAATAGAATGGGTGGGAAGAAGTGTAGTCCATCTCTGAGCCTCCAGGGGACTATATAGTCCAGTGACCTCCTTTATTCCTGGGTCAGGGCAAATGTCCCCAGCTCAGGATGGGCCCTCTCAACCCTCCCTAACCCCGGATTAGGTACCAATGACACAGGGAGCAGGACTGACTGTGGGTCTTTCCTGGCCTGTATGTTGTCTAAGAATTCTCTGTGCAGACAGGCAAGACCTCAGGCCTGACGCACCCCTTATATGACCCACCCACATACTTACATGTAGGAGTATATTGCCTGCACGTATGTAAGTGCACCCATGTTGCACAATGCCCATGGAAGTCAGAAGAGGGCATCAAGTTCCTCTGGAACTGGAACTAGAGTAACAGGCAGTTGTTAGGCACCGTGTGGGTGCTGGAAATTGAACCCAGGTCTTCTGCAAGTTCCTCTGGAACTGGAACTAGAGTAACAGGCAGTTGTTAGGCACCGTGTGGGTGCTGGAAATTGAACCCAGGTCTTCTGCAAGAGCAATCAGTGCTCTTAGCCACTGAGTCATCTCTCCAGCTCAAGAAAAGTCTCTTTAATGAAAAGCAATATTAGAGCATTTTCTGAATCTGTATATAATAAAATATCTTCTTTTTCACTAAGATGAGTGAAGAAGGCTAGTTCAGGCTATTTCTTAACCCCTGTCTTTATCCATCTATTCATTCAACAACCCTTAGTTAGGTCCCCTCTCAGTGATACTCCGTAGCCTCGATCTCACATAATTCATTTATTTTCTGAGGGGTTGAACTCAAGATAAAAATTAAGGTTTGAGAGATTTTTTTTTTAAATCCTGTACAATTTGCTCATAACACCTTTCTTCTCATGTAAGTGATAGACATACAATGACCTGCTTTTGCATGGCTTCATTTTCTCTCGCTCTTTTTGCTGACAAAAAGTTTTTTTCTTTTAATCCTCTAAGAGTACATTATTATTTGTTTTGCAAGACTGGGGATCAACTCTAGAGCCCCACAAATACTAGTAAGTTCTTTATCATTGATCCAAATCCCCAGTCCTAAGAGCGATTGCTTTACAAGCGTGAGGACCCGAGTTCAGATTCTCAGAATTTAAGTAAAGTCCTGGGTGTGATGGTACATGCTTATAATCCCAGTAATGGTAAGGAGGGAAGCTCATTGGTCAGTTGGTGTAGCCTACTTGCCAAAATTCCAGGCTCATGAAAGACTTTGTCTCAAGCAAAATGTAGATGGTGCCTGAGGAACAATGCCCAAAGTAGTCCTCAGACTTCCACATGCATGTGCACATACTCATGGAACCTCTCACCCCCAAATTCACACACACACACACACACACACACACACACACACACACACACAGGAGTGCTTTTAAAATCCAGATATCTTTGAGACTAGTTTAACTCAACAGCCAAGATTGGCCCTTTGAGGGGTATAGCTGTCTGTATAATCTGAGAGTTGGAAAAACTGTTGTAGTTTCTCTGTCTACCACTTGTATATTTGAACTTAAACCAATCATACTCCTCAGCGATTAATGATGATTATTGCCCAGTATTAGAAATTCTTTATTCTCATTCCTCTAGGTTAATCACAGCCAAAAGTTTGCAGGGATTATTCTCATGGGTGCTATGGTCTGAGACACCCGATGAATGGATTGTCACAGCACACTTCCCTGCCTGATTCAGGCCCTGGTGGCTGGAAATGGTGGCATTTCTGTGGCCTTTGTCTGCTACAGCAAGCACCAGAGCTCTGGATTCTCCTTAGTGGGTCTGCCTGCCATGTGGGGGCTTCAGGTGCCCACCAGAAGGAGAGCAGCCTCCCACGTCCCAAGAGACCTGTCCTGCTCCGCTGACACAGAGCACAGGGGCTCGCTGCCATGCCTCAGGGTCAGTGTCAGGATGTGCCTACTGTAGAGGACATGGTGACAGGCTGAGCTGGGGCAGTAATTAGACAGTGAGAGCTTCCTCCAGCAAGCTACAATCAATAGGTCTGCTCACCGAGGGAAAAAGATTAGAGTCAAGCAGATGGCGGAAGATAATAACATCTCCCACTTAACTCGAATTCTCACTTGTCAAAGTACTTTCACCACCATTTTCTCGTTTGGTCCTCAGCACCTCTCTTCTCAGATCCTCCAATGGGTGTAGCTGTCCTGTTTCATGGGTGGGAAACTGAGGCCTGGAACACACACTTCTAACTCTTTGAGCTGGTCTTCCTGTCATGAGTATCTCACAGAGAAAGCCCGATATATTCATTATCAAATGGAGTTTTAGCTGAGCACCTACTATGTGCCAGCCAGTATTCTAGGCACAGTCAATGCAGTTGTAAATGAGTTGAAGTCTTAATTTTCTAGTGGTTTCCCCTTAATAGAAGATAATATAACATAAATGAGGAAGGTGAAGGCAGACAGTAGCTTATCGAGACCACAACTTGGAATGATTTGATAGAGAGGAGACAAGGTAAGTGAGCAGGTGACAGCTAAACTGAGATTTGCATATCCAAAAAGTGCCTGAATGCCAGGAACAGGCAACATGAAGAAGACACACACACACACACACACACACACACACACAAATTGTCCTTGGGGAGTTGAAAGATGAAAGAGAGAAAAAGGATGCTACCTTATGAAACACAGAAATGCTGGCCTGGGAAGCTACAGTATCCTTCAGGAGCTTTCTTTCCAGGCTGCTACTTCTTCTGTACTACTAGCCTCAGATGACTTGTCTGTGAAATGGACACAATGATGTCAGTCATTGTTATAGATAGTTCAACAGTGTGCCCCATGAAGACTTGTGTTAAGAACATGCTCTCTAAACATATCAACAAGGATTTTAGATTTTTCTTTTTTTGAGACAGGGTCTCACTATGTAGCCCTGGATGGCTTGGACTCACCATATAGACTAGCTGGTCTTGAACTCATCGAAATCCTCTTGCCTCTGCCTCCAAATTGTTGAGATTAAAAGTGTGTGCCACCATACCTAGTTTATGGTTTCAGACTTTTTAGAAACATCAAATATTAAATATTTCCTAGTTTAAAAAACAAAAGTGTGTATGTGTGTGTGTGTGTGTGTGTGTGTGTGTGTGTGTCTGTGTGCGTGTGCCCAGTGTATGGGGGTATAGGTGTGCATGTATCAAAAAGTTCGGGAGGAAGTCGGAGCACAACCTGGGGTGGTGATCGTGCCTGCCTCACGCCTTGTTTAAATCGGTCTTTAGTTCATCTGTGTATGCCAGGCTAGCTGAACCATGAACTTCCAGGGATTGTTCTGTCTCTTCCCTCAACTTCACTGTCAAGAGCGCTAGGATCACAGATGTGTGCTACCATTCCCCTGTCCAGCTTCACAGGATTCTGGGGACGAGACTCAGGTCCTCACATTTGTACACTAAGCACTTTACTCACACAGCCATCTCTCCAGTCCTATTTCTTAGTTTATTTTCTTATTATTTTTAAAAGATTTAGATTTTATATATTTTTACTTAGTGTGTATGAGTGTTTTATCCTCATGTGTGTGAGTGCACCATGTGCATGTCTGGTGCCCAAAGAGGCCAGAAGAGGTCATTGGGTTTCTTGGAACTAGAGGTAAGGATGGTTATGAACCATCACGTGGGTGCTAGAAATCAAACCTGGGTCGTGTGTAAAATCAGTCAGTGCTCCGAACCACTGAACCATTTCTCCAGCCCCTCTAGTTCCCAATTAAAACAGAGTTAGCAAAACAGCAAAAGGGTCAGTCACTTTACTCGCCTCAGTCAAATTCAAATGCTGTAGCTGCCACTGGATGTTAACTTCCTAAGTTCTCAGCTCTACAGAGTCTTTCGAAGCCAAGGACCATTACCTACTCTTATTGGTCTATGTACTAAGGGTCCACTAAATCTTCATAGGCCTCTGCACATGCAGTTTCCATTTGGGAGGGGTCATTATGAGCATTATAACATATCAGATGAGGAAACTGAGGCAGAGAATTTAGGCACCTTGCAATCTCTGTGCAGTCACATGATTTGGTAGGACATTCAGGTTCTTCTTTCCACAGGAGCAAATCCTCCATCAGGTTGTCAGAGATATAAGGCTAGACATTTCTGTGCTTGTAAAATCTGTCAGGATTCCAAGTCCTAGGGTCTTGGTAGAGCTTCCTAAAGAGCACTGTTAGACCCAGAACTCAGAAGTCCTGACGAAGAAGGGAACTTATTTAGCTGTGGCAGAGGCTTTGCAACTGGGTGAGTAGATCAGAGAACTATGTGGGCCAGTCAGTGTCATCCAGGGCACTAATTCAGCATAACAACCACTTCCCTTACCAGAGGTTCCTGGTGGCGGGTCCTTAGTATTTTACATCATTTGCATTTGGATTGCTGGGATGTCAGTCAGTCAGTTCTAACCACCTGTCAAGAAAATGAAAACTCTTTTTTTTTTTTTCTTTAAAGAGGAAGAAGGGGAGTAAAAAAAAAACCAAGTTTGCTATTTTAACAAGGCTGGGGTAAAAAGTCAATAGACTCAGGCAGAAAAACAACACAGGGTTAAGAATATAGCTCAGATGATAGAGTGCTTACCTAGCATGCATGAACCCTGAGTCTGACCCCTAGCACCACAGAAGAAAGGCATGGCGGTGCATGCCTGTGTTTCCAGCATTGTGGAGGTCAAGGTCATCCTTGACTACTTAGGGAGTTTAATGTCAGCCTGGGCTATATGAGACCCCATCTCAAAACAAGTGGACACACACAGACATACACACACACAGACAGACACATATATACACACACACACAAACACACATGCAGACATAGGCATACACGTAAACACACACACAAATACGTTTAGGCATTATTTATTTCACCAAAACATAGACTCAGTTTGAGGCTTCTAAGACTGCTGAACAGATAGTTGGACTTTAGGGACCTTTAGAAATCCTTGCTCCTCTGTTTTAGTCCACTCGTCCTCTGTCTGCAAATTGCACTACTCGAAAAGATTCTTTGCCCAAGTCTTACCCTTCAGATCCTAAATAAACTATCATGGATTAAGACCTGGCCATGGAGATGCTTGAAATTACTGCAGAAGAGTTTCAGGTGCAGCTGAGGTGGAGCACAGAGACCCGGAAAGGCTCGTCCAGGTGAGTGGGAAGATATTAATAACCAATAATGAGAAAACATTTCCTTCAAAGTTTTTGCTATCAGTGCTGGGATAGTCCCCCTAAGCTGACTCAGCTTCCAGTTCATTGTCTCATTTTAGCACTGAAAGCTGGATACCCCCTGGAAAACCCTTTCTCCCAACCAAGCAGGTAAGATCGTCACCATTTTATCCCCAGCCAGTTGACTCAGGTCTTGGTTCAATGAGGGGGCACCGAAAACATCCCATGTTGAAGAACAGGGAGAAATGTGGCAAAAGGAGAGAGCCAAGCTGGATAGGGCTGTGTCAGGTTTCCTGAAAGCCTACCCAACTAAAAACCACTGCACGTGAGGGCTAGGAGATGGCTCAGTGAGTGTAGCTCTTGCTGTACACGCAGGAAGACCTGAGTCTGAATCTCAAGGACACACATAAAAGCTAACTATGATGGCACACGTATGCAATCCCAGTGTTCCTATGGTGAGATGGGAGGTCAAAACAGGAGAAACCCCAGAAACTAGTGGTCCAGTAAGCCTGGCTTACGTAGTAGTGAACAATAAAAGAAAAGACACTGTCTCAAGCAAGGTGGAACGCAACAATTGACACCCAAGGCTGTCTCTGACCTCTGCACATATGCACATGTGCTCACATGTATAAACATATATACACACACATCCATACATACACATATACACAGACACACAAACTATTTTACATTAATATTTATTCTCTGGAAAGCTGGGAAAGTGGCTGAATTTCATGCCAAGGTTGACAAGACGTAGGGTGTTACCCATCCTGTTGGGGTCCCTGCGCTTGGGGCCAGCCCAAGGAGGAGCAAGGGTCTCCACCGTGAGGGGGTGAGTAGGTGCGGAGTCAACACACAGACCCCGGAAGCTGGGTGAGAAGCATGTGGACGGTGAGATGCTGCAAACTCAGTTTATTCAAGGAAGTGCACAGAAGGTTAGCCAATCGCCTTATGGGGTGTTTCCTTGACTGCATCGAATAATTATCTGTCCCCAGGTGGATCATCTCGTGCAGGTTCTCTCCAGAAGCTGGTGTCATGCCTAGCCAGAGTGGAGCGCCACATCCACAGGAGCCACTCCGTTATTCCTCATAGCAGGTGGCCTGGCTAAGGCCCACATTGCGTTATGCCATATATAATCCCCCAAGGCGACATGACCTCGAGATGGTAAGCCCTCTAAAGAGTGTGCAGATATTCTGTAGAGGGCTTTGGACTGGGGGAAAATAGTATAGTTTGATAGCATTTATACATCTAGACTTAGGAGTATGGCAGTTCCCAGGTGGCAGCTGAGTCACTCTGGCATCCATCCTCATCCAGTCATTCATTGAATACTGTGCCCACACCCATGTCAAGGGGGAATAAAGAAGGTGTGACCGGGAGGGACAGTGTCTGCAGTGCTTGCTGTGAAGGCTCCGTGGGTGGAGGGTGCCTTGTGTGGGGCATCAAGCCTGGCCTAGACAGGGCACCTGGAGAGAAGAACAAGCTTAGCCAGCTTTACAGAGGGCAAGACTCTGTTTTATATCACAGTGTAAGTAGCAAGTCATGCCAGCTTGAAAAGTGGCCACTGGCCAGGAATCTGACACAATTAAGCATGCAGGAATCACTTTATAAAGTGACCTTGAAGTCCCCTAGTCAGCCGTAGAATTACATCTGGAAACACCTTCGTTTGCTTGCTTCATCGTTCCAGCCTTCAGCGCACCTCGCCTTTGCCCCTTTGCAATCCCCAAGGGACCTGTTTTGAGAAGTTTCGGAGTGGCCTTTGGTGCACTGATGCTTCCAAAGAAAGGGAAAACACCTATTAAAAATGTTCGTTCCGGGTGGATGACTGCTTCCAACAGCCTCTAGTGCCAGGATAATGAGTCTAGAATCCCGACTCCTTGCCCAAATCTCAATGGCTAGTAATTAAATTTCCACTAACAGTTTGTTTTATCACCTCAGTTAGCTTGTTGACATGTAATAGGTGCTGCTGAGAGGTACGTCTAGTTAATGATTTTCTTTTACATATAGATATTAGTACCTGGAGTGGGGACATGTCCTCTTCAGAATATGATTACTGTTTTGAAATCTTAAGCACAGGAGGAAAATCCATTCTATAAATTAAACAAGAAGTTCGAAGAACTTCTATCTTCTGCTCCATCCAGATACTCATGCATCTCATTTACTTGGTGCCATTCCCCTGAGTTATCTGTGTCACGCAGACGACTCTTGCATGTCATGTTAACTATCTATTGAAGAAAGCTCAGAGTGTGCTGGTGCCCCGAGCCAGGAGGCGAGGTAGGGAGAACATGAAAAATTCATCACTGTTACATTTCAAGTTGCTTGGATATTTTAATTCGAAGAGGAAAGAACCCATGTCAGATAAAGATGGAGCCATAATTAAACCGACAGAGTGTTCACAGTCACCTCCAAACCTGGCGTTTGTTTCTTTTCCCCATCTTTAAACAACATGAAATCAATCCTCTCTGCAAATCAGTGGTAGGGTGATATGCCAGCCACTTACTCCTGAAGGGAATATATTATATGAAATTCATTATTGATGTGAAACACCAATAGATGGAAAGCCCTGTCCTATATTTTGGTGGGGGCGCCAGCCTGGTCTCCGGTGCCCCACAGCAAGGCCTTCCTACTAAAAATACTGGGAGGAGGGCAATACAAAGTGGCTTTACCTCCAGAGTGACCTCCCCTTAATGTGTGTGGCTTTACACATAGTGACAACGTTCCCAGCATACCCCAGAGTGACAGCTCCAGGGTCAAGGGGGCCAAGCATCCTGGTCTGAAAATACCTCTTGTGTGTTGAGGGTGCCAGCCACCTGGAGCGGTGATAGGCACTGGTGTGGACAGGATCTGAAACAGAATTGATGTGATGTCATTTTGACTCTCCTGTACCCCAGTTATCTCTTGCCAAGACTTCATGTCTGATTAGTCTGCTTGGAGGGGACCGTGGACTTTATCAGATTCACTCCCCAACACTCTGTCAACTTCAGAAATGTGGTGAAGGAATTTAAAACGAGGTGTCACATCTTCCTATCAAATTCCTTTGTGAGCCACCCCTGAGTTGGACACCTCGTCTGGAAACATTAATAAACGGAGAAATGGAAGTTTCATCTGCCTTTAACTTGGTGATGCATCCTGCAGGTACCTCTCCCTGGGCTAGATCGTCCTGACTGGAGTGGGGTAGCCCTTTGAGTTGTTAGCTGTGCTGCTGGCTGACAACAAAATGACTCTTTTGCAGGTGTTGGACAGTGTGAATCCTGCTGGAGACAGAGAGGCCACTTGGGTGAATATCCTTGTCTGAGGACAGGGAGTTACCCAAGGAACTGTTGACAAGGCATGTTCCCTAGCTGTCACCTTGTTACCATGTCGGATATTCTGCTACTCCAGTCCAGGATCCTTGGCAATCCCCAGGCCACGCAGGGCTTTCTAAGGCCTGATGCTGCCAAGCTTTCAGGCAAAGGCAGAAAGCTGGCTCCTGTGGTAGTGTCATCCTCTGCACCTACAATTACCATCCAAGACCACGGCTGTCCCTAGAACAGATCTAGTGCTTTGTCCCACCCAGAAGCAAAACTGTGACAGCAGTGTTGGTCATTAGGAAAGTTAGCCTGGTAAGCAAATCACTTCTCTACTCCTCTGCTTCTGTCTTCATGTAGAAGGCATGGAGTGCTTCTACATGCCACATCCTGTGTGTGCGTGCGTGCGTGCATGTGCGCGCGCGCGTGTGTGTGTGTGTGTGTGTGTGTGTAGGCCAGAGGTCAACACTGGATAGCTTCTTCAATGTACTCCACCTTCTTTTTTGAGAAAGGTCTCTCTCACTCAACCTGGAACTCATCAAATGGCTAAACTGGCTGGTGAGCTAGCCCCAGAGAGCTCCTCTGTCTGCCTCTCCAGTGCCAGAATTACAGACATGTGCTGCCATGCCCGATGCTGGAGATTAAACCGAGATCTTTATGCTTATACAACAAGCACGTTATTGACTGAGCCATCTGCCCAGCAGATCCCCTCCCCTTTTATTTGGAAACAAAATCACACACTCATTCACAGTGGTACACTAGGAATTCAGTACATGGCTCTTGTTCTCTCTGAGAGCATTTGATTTTTAAAGAGGAACCTTTAGAGATGGAACCTTGGCGATATTTTTTTAGCGGGGACTTTTGGGCTATCTTTCTGAACACTAGTGTCTTAATTGGTAAATGGGGGTTATAATATCATGTTTTCATCTTCTGACAGTTATAGGATGGGATGACAGATTAAGAACATGTAGGTTAAAGTCCATATATGTGGTATAGTGCTTAACATAATATCATTATTTTCTAGAAGAGAGTGTGGTTTTACTTAGTGGATAGAGTTCAGACCTTTTGTGAATTTAGTCCAGAAAAAAGAATCTATCAGTAGCACTGGAAACACTAACTCAATCTTACTGAATTCTAGGTAGGCTCCAAGGAATGCTTTTGCACTGTGGTACCATCTTTAATGGAAGCAGTATGTTCACTTTTTTGTTTTGTTTTGTTTTGAGACAGGTTATCAGTGTGAAGCTCTAGCTAGCCTGGAACTTGCTATGTAGACTGGCCTCGAACTCATAGACATCTGCTGATCTCTGCCTCCCAAGTGCTGGGATTAAAGGCATGCACCACCACACGGGACATAATATGTTTACTTTTATTTCATATACCAGACAGAATTGGGTTGCAGGAGACCTAAGCTACTTCCCGAGTTTTGAACAGAAAGGTATTTAACACTGGGTGCTTATGAAGCCACTAGAGGGGCTGTCACGCCTGGGGCTGCTGCTTCTGCCCAACAGAAGGGCAGCTCCAGCATTACTGGAAGAACACATTACCAGGCTGGGGATGGGGTTCAGGGGTAGAGCACTTGATTAACATCTGTGAATAACTGGGCTCCATCCATAGCAACCCAAACACAACATCAACAAAAAGCACATTGGCAGGAATCAGGATCTCTTTCCCACATGGATGCTTTTTAACTCTATGAATGCATGTTGGGGGGGAACTGCTGAAAAGTTCAATATCTCTATGCTACTGATTGCCACACATGACAGTCAGAAGGAGGAAATGCCCTCTCCCCACTGTACCTTCTGTCTTAAGAGGATGTAATACAGTCATGTGCCACAACATGGCGTTCCAGTCCACAGTAACTACATGGATGACAGTGGTTCCATCAGATGATATAGCCTAGTGACTTGATAGACATCTTGTAGGGTATTTGTATAACAATAGATTCACCTATCAATACACTTCTCAGAATGTACCCTAGTAGCCAGGCATGGTGGCCCAGCACCTTTAATCCCAATACTTATGAGGGAGAGTTGGTGGATCTCTTGGAGATTGAGGCCAGCCTGGTCTACATAGTGAGTTTCAGGTCAGCTGTGACTAAAGGGAGACCTGATCTCAAAAACATAAAACAGAACAAAAGAGAATGCACCCCGGTCCTTAAGTGAGGCAGGCAAGACATAATAGTCCCCCAGAATCCCAGTTGTGAGTTTTCCAGCCTCTGTGGTTTGTGAAGAAAGAAACACAAATGAATTGTGAGTGTAATTTATATATATCTTCATGTTTGAGCTAATACTCTAGGGAGGCACAGCCCTAAGAATGTAGTAAGTTTTAGGGCTGAGGAGATGGCTCATCTGGTCAAATGTTTGAGGAGGCATGAGAATCAGAGTTTGATCCCCAGAACCCATGTTAAAAAATAATAGCTGGATGTTGTGGCATGTGCCACTCAACACAGGGGAGACAGGAAGAGGGGCTTGCTGGCTTAGCTTACTTGGCAAGTTTCAGGCCACGGAGAGACCCTGTTTCAAAAACAGTGGATAGCATGTGAGAAACAAACAACAAGGTTTCCTACCGGCACACACACACACACACACACACACAAACACACAGAGTACTTCCCCATTAGGCAGCCACATATCTTATTTCCTACCAATAAAAAAGAATCTCGTTTGATCATGAAGTTACTGATGTCAGCTAGGGCCTGATATTTTGCAAACTTGACATTGCCATCTTTAGAAGTAAGAGTTGGAAAATTCTTTCATGTTGGTAATCAGTAGTACAACCATAGCTCCTCTAAATAAAAGTGACCTCAGGTTCTGCGTGGAATCAATATCGAGGTGTGAAGGTGGACTGGGGCACTAGTAGGATCTGAGAATCTGCAGAAAATTCTTGCTGGGTGTAGCCCAAGCTGATCTAGAACTTGGGATCCAGGTGCCTCAGCCTCTGACTGCTGAGATTTCAGGCATGAACCATCATGCTCAGCTCTTGGGTGATTCTTATCATCCGATTGCCACCTTTCCCACCAACGGTCCTTTCCTCTTGCAAGGTACTACAAAGGAGTTGGAGTGGGCACAAGGTGGGTCCTCTCCCACCGACACTGCCAGGCCTGAGTGTTACCCTCTTCTAAGCTGATCGCTCATCTTTCTATAGAGACATGTTAAAACACCTGACTTTTTACAGTGCAACTCACCGTTCAGCCCCCTTTCCCCGTGAAGATATTATTCTAGGAACTTCTCTTTGCTATTTTTAGGACCATTGATTTCTTTTTGAATCATCTGCCTGCGTTATTCCTGATGTCTTCAGACAATACTCCTGGTCTGACTTGACTATCGACACCTCGCAGAGGCACCCCACGGATCAGTTAGCAGACACCGCAGGAGGGATGGGGCTGGGGAAGGAACCTGGCCCCTCCTCTTTTTCCCTGCAGAAGTAATCACAGTAACAATAAGGACGCCGCCGCCCGGCGTTTATATAGAACACTGTACTTTTCAAAGAGCACGCACTCCTCAATAAGCAGCACATAATATCTTTTAAAGGGCAAGAACAGAACAGTATGCCGGAGGTGCAAGTTTTGATTGAAGAAGGGAGGAGGCGTAGCAGTGAGCAGACTCTAGGCTTTTTTTAAAGGCCAGTTTCCCATCTCTGTAGAGGAAGGGAAGTCCGTTGATGACCTCATTTACTTCCAGGCCTAGACCTTTTGATTATTCCTAAAGGTCCAATTCAAGTTAGTAAAATTAAGACTGAACATGTCCCTGACATAGATGGGGCTGAACTGGAACAAGAAGACACACAGGGCTGGAGAGATGTTCAGCAGCAGTTAAGAGCACTTACTGCTTTTCCAGAGTTTGGTTCCCAGCACCCATATCAGCCACTCAGCAAGTGCCTGTAACCCCACCTCCTGGAGATCTGACTTTTGAGGTGGGGTGGGCACCTACACTTACATGCACATACTCACACACATATACACAATTAAAGATAAGACGACAGAAATCTTTAAGAAAGCATACATAGAATTTCCATAGAAACTGTTTCAAACTTTTAAAGACTAAAATGTCTACCCATAGCCAAGTGGGGAAATAAAATCTTCCATAGTCACTTGAGTATTTCAGTGTAGTAAAAAGCAGGAAATGAAGCCAGACATACAGAGTACTTAAGGTATATGTAGGCTCACAGTAGGCAAAAGGTCACCTTTTAGGGGACGGATAGTGTGGACTAGGAGAATGGTTGAGGGACCATTTTGTGATGTTCAATCTTATTGCCTTTCTGAAAAGTGGTTTGGAATGATAAAAATTCCAAGTTCCTATAATTCTTTGTTTTCACATTTCCAAGGGAAATTTCCTTGTGGTCAAGTGAGCATAGACTAGGAGATACCCAGCATTCTTGCCTCTAGCCATTCAGCTCTTAGCTTCTCAGAATCTATTGCAGGGTCTACTCATTCATAAAGAGTTGCTGAATGAACAAGCGAATCCCTTCTCATTTATTTAGACACCTCGAATTGAAACATGCTTGTTGCTGACCAATCATGATTTTCTGATTTGATTGACATCTAAGCCAACCAAAATATCCTGTTCCTGAGTCAGCAGGTGAGATACAGTCAAAGCCTTTCCAGAGCAAAGGCTTATGGGAGTAACGCGTAGTCTGGGGTCAGGCCACCAGGTGCTCCTAGCCTTGACTCTGGACTGCAGCTGAACTCACTCTGCTCTTTGGAGTTGAGTCTTTTGAACTAAATCGTGCCCTGGCAGCATTTCCTGGCTTCCTTGTTTGGACTGGAGAGGGATGAGAAACACCATTCTTAGAGTATTTCAGGATCTTGTCTTCCTGTCCAGTCCCTGAAGGAGGAAGTTCAGAGAGGGGAAAAGGTTCACTGCCGACATCTTTGCAGACCATCCGGCTCCACTCTGTCCCGAGCACATAGCTATGGGTTTGCTCCCTCCGCCCACCTGACCTCTCTTCTCATAGTTCCTTTATACCATTTTGGGCAGGGCCTTTTCATTGTGTGTGTGTGTGTGTGTGTGTGTGTGTGTGTGTGTGTGTGTGTGTGTGTGTAGGAGCTCTCCAAGGATTTTCTATCCTGGCTTGAAATTTCATCTTTTTGAGGAGAAATAAATTATCACAATAATGAAATCCTTGGGCAGAGGAGACGCTCTATTTTCAAAACTTTTCTGGTGAACCTATGAAATGAATGACAGTGGGCATTGTTTCCTCCTCTGGAAGAGTGTGAAGTGGCGATTTGAAGAAGATGGATTCTTTCCAGGTCTTCTGGTGCTGCTTCAGGAAAACCCAAGCAAGAATCTGGACTTCTAGCCACAGACATAGTGGTGAATGCCTTTCATCCTAGCCCTCGGGAGGCAGAGACATGGATCTCTGTGGGATTGAGGACAACCTGGTCTACATAGTGAGTAAGTTCTAGGTCTGCTGGGGCTATAGAGAGACCCTATCTCAAAAAGAAAAAGAAAAAAAAATGGGACTCTGGGCTTCTCACCACAAGCATCTATACCCTTCTCCTTGGGGTCTCTGTGTGATGTGAAGTTCACAGCCTCTGGCCTTTGTCCCTGTCTTTGCAGAGGGAGCCCTACCCTGGCAACGAGACAGAGCTAAAGAGCTCAAAAAGGGGGCTCTGGAGTCTTCTATAGGGATGGTCTGTGCAAGGAAGACACACTCCTGGAGACTACAAACTCAGTGCCCCCCAGCTTCCCATCAGTGGTGAAACTAGCACAGAGAGGATGTGAGCCCACCTGGCGTTTTTCAATGATTATTATTGCTGTGATGGAGTGACAGCTTACCGTGTGTCCCAAACTTAACTTTGTTCATGGTTTAACTCAATAACGCAATTAATACAATGATTTTATGAAAGGTCCTTCCTCCCCCCCCCGGGAATAAAGCATAGATTTACATGAGAAGAAATCAAGGCTCAGGTTTGTCCTTGTCCAACGTTGCTCGGGAGGCACTCAAAGTCCAGAGAGCAACTCTTAGCCAAAAAGCACGTCCTCCACAGATGCTCTGTCCCAGGGCTGAGGGCATTTTTGGTCCACCAAGACCCATCTGCCAGCATCTTTAGTAACTGTCTTCCATCTCTCCCCTGAGTAATAGTTTTGCTTCTTTAATATATACATACGTCTGTGCTGGTGAACATGTATGATCACGTTTATGTGTTTACAGATGTGCCCGAAGACCAGAAGACAACCTCAAGTGTCATCCTAAGAAATGCCATCTATGTCCTTTGACAGAGAGTTTCGCATTAGCCTGGATTTCACCAATGAAGCGAGATTGGTTGGCCAGGAGCCCTAGCGATCTTCCTGCCTCTGCTTCCACGTGCTGCGATTACAAGCACACACCACACCCAACTGGATGATGCCAGTTCTGGGGATTGAACCCAAGTCCTCATACATGTGCAGTGAGCGCTTTACCAGCTGAGCCATCATCTTCCCAGTCCTCCCTTCACCCTGCTAATCTATGTGATATTCTCATCCTTTCTAATCCTCACATTTTATTTTATTGCTTTATTTTTTTTGTTTTGTTTTATTTTATTAAGTCTCATGCAACTCAGGTTGGCCTTGAACTCACTAGCTGAGGATGACCTTGAACTTCTTCTGTTCCTCTGGCTCTCACTTCCTAAGTGCTGGGCTTCTAGGTGTGCATTACCACACCAGGTTTATGTGGTATGGGGGAACAAACTTAGCGTCTCATGTGTGCTAGGCAAGCCTTCTAACCCTGAGCCACACCCCCAGCCCTCCCAACATTTTCAAGTGGTCTTCTTCTCTTCAACCCTACCCCCATTCCTTTCTTGTATCTCTAGTTTTCCCCTCTCTTTTCTCCAAATTATTCCTCCTCTTCCATTTTTCTTCTCTCTCTCTTATCTTTCATCAGTGTTAGCCATGAGTTAGAGAGGAAGAACCTGTGGAGGGAGATGTAGGTTAACCAGAAAGCCACTCGTGCTTCTCCTGTGCAGACGTGTCACCTTCCCAGGTAGTCACACGTTCATTTAACGACTGGTTCCTGGACACGACCACGAACAAGACATAGGCTGAATAGACAGATACAGTGACTGAATACCAACATCAGAAATGGAAAAGCACCCAGAGCAGCACACGTAAGGGAAAGAGAACCCTGCCAGGATCGCAGTGGCACTTGAGCTTGCTTGGAAAGGATAATAGGCAGGTAAATGCGTGTGGACATCTGTGTCTTGATTTAGGTAATAGTCACAATATCCTTGCCAGGTGGTGCTGTTGCTAGGCCCACTTTAGTTGAGGAAGGAAATTATGGCATATAGAGGCCAAATGAATGCAGGGAATATGTTCAATATACAATATATGCCTATATGAAAGCTTAAAAATAAAATGAAATCAAAATAAAACTGTAAAAAATAAATTAAATGATTTGATTAAGGTCAAAAGGTAGTAAGTGCAGGGTGCCCATCATGTTGCTATAACAAAGTACCTGATGCTTGGTATTTCACAAGGAAAAAAGGGTTATTTGGATCTTGATTTGGTGGCTAGAAGATTCATGCCACCCAGCCAGGCTCACAGCTGGGTCACATCATGGTAGAGAGGGAAAAGAGAAGCAGCCTCATGCAGGAGGGACATGTGTGGAAGCCAGGAAGCAAGAAAGCAGGGGAGGCAGGGCTTGCTCATTTTATATCAACTTGCTCTTAGGAGAACTATGGTAATTCCTCCCACAGAGAGCTGTCAGGATCTAATTTTCTCCCCCTAGATCCCATCTCTTAAAAGAATCACAAAGGAAATGGATAAGAAGCCCCAGCCTTAGCTGAGGAGCTACTGGCGATGGATCCCTGCTGGGTGAGGGAGAGTTGGTCTTCTTTAAGGGAGTGATACTAGATAGGTTGACCAGGATCCGATAGACTGACCCACACTGAGGGACATAGGCTTACAACCTTGACTCCTAGACTTTAACATATGTGATAGAATAGATATAATCCAGGGGGGGATATGGGAGTACAGAGAGGGGAGGGGTCTAAATGTGATCGAGATGTATGAAATGCATAAAAATTCAATAAAATTGTTTTTTATAAAGGTTCTACTACCCACTGCTTTCATACTGGGGACCAAGCTTTCAGACCGCAAGGCTTTGGGGAGACAAAGCATATCTAAACCACAGTTCAAGGTAAACCTTGATGGTAGAGTCCGAGCTTCCAAGTTGGAGGCTTAGTGGCTGAGAAGCTAGGACAGGCTTTCTCTGTTACATTTCTATTGTTATCGTTGAGGTTATTGTTAGTGTGTGTGTGCAAGTGCACACATATCAAGATGGGCATGTAGAGACCAGAGAACAACTTTTGGGAATCAGTTCTCTCCATCCATCTTTTTGTGGGTTCCAGGCACTAAACTCAGGTCATCAGGCTTGCCTGGGAAGTGTCTCTACCTGCTGAGCCATCCCACTGAAGGCAGGCTTTGTTAGAGAAGGACAGGTACAGGGAGATCCAAGGATGCTCTAGATTCTCAGACTTGCAGCAGAATGTGCCATTCTCCTTTCGCCTGCATCCCTGGCAAGCATCACTAATGGGGTATAGCACCTTTTCTATCCCATCAGAACTCAATTTCAGATTCCTTGGGAAGAAGCATTCCTCCAAGATGTCCCTCCTAATTGTCAGGAGTTGGTCCAAGAGTTAAAACTGATTTGCCAGTCCGGGTTTGCTGATACTCCACCAGCAGATAACCAAAATCCGCTCTTTTGTTTTGTTTTGTCTTCTGAGACAAAGTTTTGCTATATAGCCATGTGTGGTCTGGAACTCGCCTTGTAGACTAGACTGGCCTCAACCTTGGCAATAGTCCTCCTACCTGTTTCTTGTGTGCCGTGATGACGATCTTGAGCCACCACATCTGACCAAAGTCCACTTCACTTTGAAACAGTCATCAATGGATGTACCATCCATTAGTCGCTTACTGTATGCAGCAGTTTGGTTGGCCCAACAAGCCAGTTCCTTGAGTTATCTTGGCTAGGATTTTATTGGGAGGTATAGAGTGACAAGGAGGGGCAAACAGGGGACCTGGAGGACATATAGATTTCCAGGGGGGTTATCTGGGGAGGGAAACTCAACTATGACTGGAACATCACAGAGATGTGATGCCTGTCACTGACTCACAGCCAAATAGAAATCACGGCAGGAGCTATAATCATGGCTAGTCCTCCACATCTGAGTCCAGGCAGGGAATTCAAAACATCTGCCCAAGTGCTGACCTCCCTGCCATATCTCTACTCACATACCCACCCTCCCCAGCTGTTTGTGGAAGAATCCAGCTCTGAGAAAACACAGAGCAAAGAGTGAGAGAAGATGAGACGAGAGGTGGGCAGGGTCGAAAACAGGGCTCCAAAAATCACTCACACCTTAGATCACTCCTCCACGTCCCCTAAGCCCTGCGCTCCCATGACACATTGTCTTTAAAATATATATACTTTCAACGTGCTTATGCGTGCATGAATAGATTGGTATGATATGAGTGATATTTAGTAACCGATAATTACTACATGTTAGCCATCTGCTATTCCCCAGGGTTTCACCAAACCCTTTCATAAAAGCAAAATGATACTCCACAGCCAAATTATATAACATTAACAGAATATTTTATATGCGAAATGCTGTATTTCTTTACTTTTCATTCAACTGAAAATGTACACAGTCAGTAACAAGCCATTTCAGCTGCATATTTATCCAAAACATTTCATAGGCAAAAAAAAAGTCAAGGGAGAAAAATAACAGTTCAGCCACATGAGGGCTAGGAAAACACATTAGAAAAGGGATCCTCATTACAATAATAAACGAGGGTCCAATTAAGCCTGCCACATGCAGGGCGGGGCCATACTTGGCAGGGAAAGCAGTACTCAGGGGGCTTTGCCCTTGACTTTGAGAACATCCCAGTACCTAACCAGCATTGCCAGGCTGGGGGTGCTGCAGCTGCTGTGGGGGGAACAGCAATAGCCCCCGTCAGTTTTCAGCCTTACGCTTGGGTCAGCGCTTCTTTGATGTAGCAAATATCATTTCCCAGATATGTCTGGAGCCCGATCTGAGCACCTGCAGTGTTAAGTTTCTATCCCTGAACATGCAGTCTGTACGGAAGAAGGGACGGGGCAGAGGGATGCTGCAGCGGCACCCTCCAAGACAGACACAGGAAGACAGAACTCTGCATCTGCGGAGCTGAGCTCAGAGACTCCTGGACTCCGGCAGCAGGTGAAGGGCAAGACTGTGATCCCTGTGCTTGAAAGGTGAAGACAGGAGGATCAGGAGGTCAAGGTCATGCCTGGCTATATAGAGAGTTTGATGCCAACCTGGACCCTGACTCAAAAAAGCTTAAAATAGGGACTGTGGTTGTAGCTCAGTTGGAAGAGTGCTTGTCTAGCATGCATGAAGCCCTGAGCTCCTTATGCAGCACATATAAACCACGGATGGTGGCACATGTCTATAGTCCCAGCATTTAGGAGGTGGAAGCAGGCAGGAGGATCAGCAGTTCAAGGGTGGCCTTGGCCATATCACAGGGAGTTTGAGGCCAGTCTGGGCTACATGAGACTGTTTCTAGTTTGCTTTCAATTGCTGTGACAAAACACTCTGACCAAAACCAACTTGGGGAGGAAATGGTCCAAGGTAGGAACTCAGGAGCTTGGAGGCAGGAGCCGAAGCACAGACTGTGGAGGGATGCTGCTTACTGGCTTGCCCCTCTGGCTTGTGCTCAGTCTGCTTTCTTACAGAGCAACCTGCCCAGGGGGTGACACCACCCATAGTGGGCTAGGTCCTCCCACATCACTCATCTATCAAGGAAGTGCCCCACAGACATGACCACATGCCAGTCAAATGAAGGCAATTCACCAACTGAGACTCACTGAACCCAGATGTGTCAAGTTGATAACTAAAGCTATCCAGCACAGCCGTATCACAGGGAGTTTGAGGCCAGCCTGGGTCACATGAGATTCTGTCTCAAAAATAGTACATTAGTAAATGAATGAATGAATGTACAGTGTAGTGCCCAAACGATTATTTACCTTCCCTAAGCCTCCATCTTCTCATCTGCAAAAGGAGGATGGCAAATTTTCTTTTTAAATAGTTTAGGTATAAATGAGACTTATATGCCAAGTACTAAGCACAGTGCCTGGCCCATAAGAGTCACCTGAGGACTGTCTGCTCTGATTATTAAGCATGTGATATAGGTGAATGAAAAAGATAACCACCCATAATAGTATGTTCTAATCATGGGCGAACTACAGTTTGTGCAAACCCCTATGCACAGAATGAAGTCCATGTAAGGGATGATGAGCAGAGGGAAGGGGGCACGGAGGAAAGTCAGGGCAGGGCTAGTAAGGCTGCCTGCAGGAGGCAGTTGCACACAGCATCTCTGAGCTGCAGACCCTAAGGACGAAGCTTGTTTGTAGTCCCTGACAGAGATCAGGAGGCCTCTGGGGTGACTTCCTCCCAGGCTCCAGCTTCACTCTGTGGTTGCAGGAGTCAGGTTGATTGTGGGATGGGTTTATGACCATGTGGGCTGGTGGGACTAGGCTCTGTTCAGGGTTTCTGGCTGAGAAGGGCAGGTAATTCTCAGACATGTTTAATGCCCCAGAAGCCACAGTTACCACTTATAAACCATCCCAGAATCCTTGCTTGTGAGAGCACCCACTATTACTGCCCGACTCCCCAGAGGGCCCACAGTCCTCTTATGTAGACACTGAAGACCTTCTTAAGGAAATACATGTTCACACAGAGAGGGAGAGGAAGACAGGATAGGGAGGCAGAGGCAGAGACCAAGAAGAAAAGGAAGAGTGCATTAGAGAGATCAGATGACAGAATGCCAGGTGAGGAAGGCAGTGACTGCAGCTGAGGTCCGAGACAGTTGAGGAAGTCACATAGCACTTTGCCTGCAGTAGAGCCCATGACCATGCATCAGGGCTGCTCAACTAAGTAGGGTCCCAGCTGCCCCCTGACTTTGCACCTGGACTCCCAGCTCCCCAAAGCCTGACTCTTTCTGTCCCCTGTCATTCTGACAGACTGCATGACTGCTACTCATCAAAGTGGTCCAGATTCAGAAACAAGTGTTCCAGCCCCACTGCACAGGGGATGACGTTTGTTCTTGAGGCTTGAGGAATGCACAAGAAGACCCTGTTCAGTTTCAATTCAAAGAGTTAAAATTCAGTCTTATCATAAAACTAGCAGCTATTTAAAGAAGCTCTGCTTTTTAGTAGTTCATGTAGTTGATCTGTTTCATGAAGAAAACTTACCCAGTAGTCTGAAGGTGGAATGTCTGTGTGTTGTGTTGAGTGTGCCCAGTTACACAGGGTGCAGGTTTCACAGTAGCTAATGGGGCAATGCAGAATACAAACAGACTTTGGTATTTATTGAGCATGGGTTTTGTGCCCATCCAAGGTGGCAGGATGCAGGCTACAGGCTGGAAAGCATTCTCTACAATGAGAGGATTCCGCATAAGAGTATTTGATGAAATGACTGATGTCTAACAAGAGTCATCTCAGTGTTCTGTGATTCTGAGGGGACCTAGACCCTGAGTGGTCTCAGAAACTTCCTGGGGGAAAAATGCAGTATGCCTCGTCCAAAGAAATAGCAGTGTGCCCAGACCAGGCACCAGGTGGGATGGGGAGGCATCCTGAGGGCAGGAGAAGGTCTAAAAGTCCTTTCTCCAGACCATGGGACATTGCAGGAACTTCAAAGACTGGGGGACCTCCAGAGAGGGCCAGGGAGAGTCAAGTCAAGTAGAGGTTTCAGGATGGGTGAGGGGCCCCCAGCTAAGTCAAAGATGGCAGAGCAGTGAGGTGGTGGGCACTTGGGAAGGAGAGTCAGACTAGCTGCGGGTAGGGCCAGCAGAAACTTTGGTTATACCTAAACAAGGTGGGAACCGTATGGAAGATGGTACCTCAGGGCCGTGGTGAGGATACCTTCTTCCTGACAGATGGTGTCTGTAGAGTAGGTCGGTTCTCCAAGGGAAAAGCCTGATGAGCTGTGGACAAACACCCCTCCCAAACCGAGTGGACACCTTGCCCAAAAAGATGAGCAGCTGGGAAAGTCCTATGCCCCTCCCCACCTGTCCATTGGCCTTGGATGTAAGAAGAGGAGCGGCTAAAAGTATTTAAACTAGGGGCGCCAGAAGGCCGGCCCTTTTTCCTCCCCGACTGGCCATTTGGATCCGATCACCCGGAAGTCGCAAGATCCAAGCCTCATGGATTTACTAATGTAACTTGCGGAGGGGAGGGTGGGCGCCCGTGTTCTGTAAGTAACCCCTTACCCACTGCTCTGTTAGTAAGCCCAAGTAAGGGGTCAGCCAGGCTATGAGAACACTGTAGGACCACTTAGTGACACTGTTGCTAAAATTTCTCTTGGGAGAGGCAGACCGACTTAACCTGCCTCTCTCCCCAGGCTTTGCAACCCAAAAATCTTCCCCAGGCCTTACAACAAACGCACAATTTTCTCTATTCACAGTTAGGCAAATAACAGGTCCCACAGACCTCTTGAAACACTGGGCAGCTCTGGCTTTGCAGTCTCAAGCTCTACATTCTTTGGGGTTTGAGGGAGGGACGAAAACCACGACTCCAGGAAAGTCAAGACTGCAGTGATAGGGGCAGATACCCAAGGCTGAGTAGTGACAGGACGGAAGCAGCAGCTGTGACAGGACCAAGGTAGGCAACAAAACCCCTCCTCGGTGGGTCTTGTCTATGGCAATGCAAAGCAAATACAAAGCACAATATGGAACTGGCAGGAGTGGGACAGTAGAGAGAGTTTCTAGTGAACAAAGAAATTGCAAATGGAAATTGAAAACTTCTAGTACAGTGCTCATATTACTAATCTGAACTGTGCAAATGTTATTGATCATGACTTCTATCTCTCTGATTTATCTTACTGATTATACAAATATTCAAACGGCTTCCAGTGGCCTCTTCTGACTCGTTGCCTCAATTCTGTTTATCCTGTAACTTCGTAAATTCCTTAAACCCCAGTCTTTCTATGTTGGAAGTTTTCTTCATGACCCGAGAGAACAGACTGCTTAAGTGACCTGCTCCTAGTGGGTTACAACTGTGCTTTTCATTTCTGGAATCTCTACCAGGCTACCCACAAAACACGCAAACACTAAGTGCTCAATAAATGCCTGCTGTGTGATGAACACCTCTCAGTCTTCCTACCCAGGGATGTGTGGCAATTTGGCAACTCACACTGGAAAGCAGCAGGACGAAGCAGTTGGTTCTGGTTTTTGCCAAGCTGGGACTCTGATAAAAACAAAGCAAAAACAAACAAAAAAACCCCTGATCCTTGAGTGGGGGGGCGGGTAGTGGGGGGGTGTTGATGGTGGTGTCCCCTGGCCTCGGAAGAGCTCACCAGGAAGTTTGAAAGTCTGTATTTTCTTCAGATAGCTCCTGTTGGAGATGGATGGAGATGAGGGTGGGGAAGCCCATCACCACAACCAAGACAACAGAAAATAAGCACAGCACCCCCTTCTTCTAGATACAAAGAAGGCTCAAGGCCTGCTTTGGAATAACTATCTGGGTGCACACCCCAAACTTGGAGAAAAATTAAAGTGCAGAACTATTTCCATTCATGAAGAAAATGAGGCGGCCCAGTATCTGTTCAATGAGTCAGCTGTAGGCAAAAGGATTTATTTATAATATTATTATTTGGTAGAAAAGAACTTACTATGGCCAAATGTAAAAAGTCTTTTTTTTTTTTTGATAAGTTAAAGAGATTAAGAAAAATCAGGCCGATTTTGACAGAGAATGGTGTGTAAACGAGAGGTGTTATCAGGGAGAATCTGGCACCAGCTCCATTTTGTTATGGTGGAAAATATCAGTATTATTTACTAAGAAGATTAGGGTTGAATTGGAAGAGAGGCTGGTTGTTGTGTGCAGATGGAGATAAGATAAGGATTTTACCTTCTCTGCAGAGCCAAATGCAGTGCACACGGTGCTGTTATCTCAGGCTTGGCAAGCGGGAGGGTATTAAGATGTACGTTGTAATTACCAGTGGCAGGAGCAAATTTCATAGCAACTATTTTAAACCCTAATAAAACACCGGCCTTTAATTATACAGCTTTGAAATATTTTTCTCAGTTAATTGCAACGGAGGAAAATAAAATCAACCTCATATTTGAAACTGACTCTCCCAGGGAAAACCCTCAGCGAGGCGCTCCAGCTGCCTCTGAGCTCTGTGAGGCCCAGCCCAGGCTGCCTAGGTTCTGTGTTTTCTAGGTTCTGGGAACATTCCTCCCTCAATCCCACTCTAGCCTTGTATTCAGAGACGTAAGAAAAGATGAGGACTCGCTGTGTAAAATTTGACCCTCCCCCAAGTTATGTGTTAATCTACTATGAATGAAATTGATTTTAGGAACTGGAGGATGTGAAAGGAAGGCTCCAGACCCAAAAGGGGATTCGATTTTGCTGAAGTAGCCCAAGGGCTCCAGCCCATGAAACATTCACTGCAACACATCTACCCACAGGTACACAGAGACTGTCACACTCTGTCTGTGGCCTGCATCCAGCCTGCATTTGACCTATTCCTCCAGCTGCCAGACTTTGAAGACATTTATTCTCCCTCTCCCAACATCCATAGAAATACAGCCAAAAATATTCCTTATCTAAGATGACCCACGGCTTTAATCTTAATACTCAAGAGGCAGGGGCAGGTGGATCTCTGTGAGATTGAGGCCAGCCTGGTCTACATAGTGAGTTCCAGGCTATTGGAACTGCAGGAAGATCCTCAAAAAACTAACAAACAACAACAACAACAATGCCAACAAAAAATGCTTAGGAGTAAAATTGTCTCAGATTTCAGATTTTTTTTTGGATTTTGGAATCTGTCTTAGAGAGAGGAACCCAAGTCAACATGAAGTTCTTTTATGTTGTCTCTGCACCTTATACACAGAGGCTGAAAGGAATTGTACGAAATGTTTGTAGTTTGCTTTCACTGCAACCTGCTGGAGAAAAATTCAGTTGTGGAATTTCTCACTTTGAGTTTTGTGTTCATGCTTAAAATAAGCTTTGGATTTGAGTGCATTTCAGATAGTGGATTTCCAAATGAGGGATGCTCAGCCTGTACTAAGAGCAGGTGGTACTAGGCTTGGTCATGATAGCTTCTATATGCCAGGCACGGCCTAGTCACCTAGATGCTTTATGACATATAATCACATGTGGTAGTTCACACAGAATAAGTAACTTGCCTGTGATCACACCTGCGGCTGCCATTCAGGTCTGTCTGACCTCCAAGTCATTCTCTTGTCATCACCAAGTGTGCTGACCACTCCTCTCCCTTGGCTTTGGCTAGGTCCTCACCAACTGCTGGCCATGGTGATCATCTAGCACTGGGCTCCCATTACCTTCCAAGCACTCCTCTGTTCTTTCCCTTATCAGCAGATATTAAAGGCCTCTCTGTCACCTGTCCTTATACCTCATCTTCCTTGTCCTCACAGGAGCAGTCTCAAAAGCTGAACCTACTGCTCACCAGTCTCTGAAGGGAATTACATCCCCATCTCTGAGTCCGGAGCACCTGGAAGTTTCTCTTCACACTGATGTCTTCCCAGAGACCAGCTCAAACCTGGCTAGCTTCTGAAACCAGACTCTGCCAGCCCTGGAAGACTCCAGCTGCTCCTCATCCACCCACTGAAGACCTTTGACCAGTTGTGCTTGTGTTGCCTCTACCGGACAATGTGACATGGGAGCTCTGGAGGGCGGAGTGGTGTCCCCAGCAACCCCACTCAGCAGAGATGTCAGTGCTGTTGTTTGAGTAATGATTGCTCTTCTGAGGATCAGACGCTGCCGGATGGTGTGAGCTATCACATGTCAGCTCACTGTGTAACTGCAGCCCAGACTTGCCAGCCATGCCTAGCGTTTCACTTTGGCTTTCTGTTGCTGTGATAAAACACGAAACAAAACCAATTTGGGGAGGAAAGGGTTTATTTGGCTTACATGTCCTGATCATAGCCTATCACTGAGGGAAGCCAAGGTAGGAATAGCAGGACAGGAACCTGGAGGCAGGAACTGAAGCACAGATCTTGGAGAAACACTGCTTTCTGGCCTACTCTCTGGCCAGTGTTCAACCTGCTTTCTTATACAAGCCAGGATCACCGCTTCCCCGACCCCCGTGGGCTGGGCTCTCCTGTATCACTCAACAACCAAGAAAATGCCTCACAAACATGCCTCCAGGCCCATCCTATACAGGAGATTCTCCAGCTGAGGTCCTCTCTTGCCAGGCCTGTCAAGTTGACAATTGAAGCTACCTGGGACAGGAAAGGGGCTTTGCATGTACTTTGGTCCTAGGTGGTAAAGAACCCTTTAGGTGAGAAGCTGAGGGGTTCAGTGAGCATAAGAAACCAGACATATTGGTGAATACCTCCTCCCATGGGCAACCATATGCTAGTCTGTCTTTCTGATTAATACCTCAAAGAAAATCTCTCACCTAATCCTGGCTCCTGAGTCTGGCAACATATCAAGCTTAGGTAAGGCCAGAGAACATTATTCTCCAACTCCCATCACCCAGGTAACTTGAATCGTTTTTAAAATTCACTGTTCAGGGCTTCATCTAATCTATATAAGACCCTCTGAGATGGCTGTTATTACTGTCCCTATTTTCTGATGTAAAAACAGGCTTAAAGAAATTACTTAGTTGAAGTTTGGCAACTGTCTCACACTCAAGTTGTGTCCTTCATTCCCATTCCAGTGCTAAGGATGGAATCCAGAGCCTTACATCTGCCTGGCAAGTGCTCTCCCGTGGACAGCTACATTGCCTAAAGCTGTACACTGTGCCAGGTGCATTATTTACATCGCACCCGCAAACAGATGCCTGATTGCATATTTTAGTGTGCATTAGTATGCTGGCTGATGTTTGCAATACAATCACATGACCTTTCCCAGTACAACCCCCTCCCCACCAAACAGCATTGACTAGAGGTTTGTAAGTCTCTGGCTTTGGAAAGTCAGGGTCCACCCAGCCTTGATGCCTGACCTCAATCCTTTGGCCAGATAAGCAGGAGCCAGGAGGCAAATGGTGTTCTTAGTCACCGAGTTTTGAGATCATCTCTGGCAGCTGCAGCTGGCCCTGAGGTTGCAGTCTTTGTGGGTGCTCGATGGTGTTGGGGCTCTCACTGTTGCAGAAATGATTAATACCCAGACACTATCATGATGCTTTAGGAGACACCCCTCTGTGGACTGGGATGCTACTGGTTGATAGGAAATGATATATATATTTTTCAATCTACTTCACGGTGGCAGTAATTCAGAGAAGAAATATCTTCTACTGGGGTTTTGTGCTACTTAGGAAGGGGAAAAAAATCACAGAAAGCCTTGGAGAGAATTTTTTTTTCCCAGGAAACTTAATATATTAGTAACTGGGAGCTGAGAAAATGAAACAGCTTCTAAATCTATGATATCGAAAAAATGGCTTTTCCTACATCCTGAACAAAAAAAAAAAAAACCCAAAAGGCATGAAGGCCAAGAAAGCCTGTCAAATAGAACAGCCAAAGGATGGTTTGCAAATGTGGCTGCTTTCCTGACCTTCCTCCTAGAACCAGCACATTTGTTGGCTTCCTTGAGCAATTCCTCTTTATTTCTACCTTCTTTTGTGAAGGGCAAATGTGGAACTTCAAGCCATAGACCCATACCAATTTCTAGATGGCATGAGAGCTTTGCTTCTACCATGTTTACAGTATTTCTAAATTGTCTTGTCACTGGCTAGAACTATACACAACAGCTGTCCAGGACAAAAAGCTCTGGTTGTACTGTGAGCTTCCTGCACTCCACCTGGTCTTGCCTTGACTATACAGATAAAGTAGATGCCGTTGGTAACTAATTTTAGGAGATTTCAGAAGCTTTTGACTTTGCAGCCAACACAGAATTCAACAAACTCTAAACTGCCTGTTAGTGAGAGGCTGTGGTTTCATGTAAATGGCTGTGAAACAGTAGATAGTGGATAGAAGTGTCTTAGAATTGGCAGGGGTTTGGGGATGAGAGAACCGAGTGGGAGAGTTTGCTGTAAATGTTTATAAAACATATTTTTTTTTGTCAGTTATACAGGTACATAGTTGAAACGGAATTCTATGAGCTTCTTCTCAAGTACCTTTTTACATGCCCAAGGATTCTGTTGTTCCTTATCATATATTAAATAACAGGTTTATGCTGTTATTTCCAGATGTTCCAGTTTTAGACACTGTCTAAACTGGGTTAAGTTTCTAAAACATTTTAAATCTACACTTTGTGAGGCATGTGTAATCAACTGAATTTTGCTAATGACACTGAAACACAGAACAGTCAGGCAATTTACAAGGTCATGTAGCTGATGATGACTAAGCTGCAGTTTGGACCCAAACTACTTGATTCCAAGTGTGAGTCTTAGTTTCCATCTTTCTAAGAATTTGTACAAGTTCCATAGTACAGACTAAGGGAGGATTTAAGAGAATAATGTCTATTATTGGCTTTAGGATGAGTACCAAGCAAGGAAGGTAATTGGCTGGTAATTGTCTGTCTGAAGGGAGTGTCTCATGGTTTCTGATCAACTCTTTGCTACAAGGACTTGGATGGAAGCTAAACAAGCAGAAATGTTCTGGGGCGAGGGAGAGTCATATTTATTTGTTAGGAGGCCTTTGATTCTAGATGACTTTTTCTTATCCAGAATGATTTAGGGAGGCTTAAGTTTTTGCAACTCTGCCCATCCTACATCTCTACTGTAAATAGTTAGGCCCATTGATTATCCCCAGAGAACAGTTTTAAAACAAGTGTGATGCTGCTTAGCTCTGAATCAAGTGTCTCATCCAGAGTTTTGTCATTTACTCATAGAGTCGATTACTCGGGAGACCATTTTGAGTTCCCATTAAGTACTCATCTCTGTTGTAAGGCTTGGAACTCATAAAAGAAAAGAAAGTACTACTTTACCTCAAAAAGCTCACTGTCCTAGGACAAACACTAGAAAGACTTAAATCAATATGGATTCATCTAGATGATCAAGAACCTTACAAAATAATATAGGCTATATGACTACTACTTTGTATTTATTTTTTAAATGAATGGAATGGTTAAAATTACATCATGTGTGTGTGAGTGTGTGTGCATGTGTATATGTGTACACTCACCTGCACATACACACATGGAGGCCCGAGGCTGACTGTATCTCCTTCTATTTCTCTCCACCTTAATTTTTGAGACAGTATCTCTCATTGAACCTGGAGCTCACCATTTTGGCTAGACTGGGTAGCCAGTGGGTTCCTGGGATCTACCTATCTCTGCTCACGAGAGCTGGGGTAACAGGTTCATGTCCCCATTCCCAGCTTTTTACCTGAGCTGAGGATCCAAACACAGGTCCTCATACTTGTACAACAAGTACTTTGTCCACTGAACCATCTTCTCAGCCCCTTAAAACTACAAATTTCATGAAATATATTTTCACACACACACACACACACACACACACACACACACATACACACACACACAGAGTTGATGGGAATGTGGGTCTTTCATAGGAACCATGAAAAATTTTTGGTTTGCAATAGGGTCACTGTATGCAGCATTAGTCTGGCCAGGAACTCAAGGTATGGACCAGGCCGCCTCAGACTCACAGAGACCCTCCTACCTCAGCTTCCTGAGTGCTGGGATTAAAGATGTGCACCACCATGCCCAGCCCCCAACACAAATTTTTTGTAGCAATCACCTGGAATCATTGGTCATCCTAAAACTATTATGGACCATAGGCAGTCTTCATTAGGAATTTCACTCCACAGATCTAACTTATTAAAATGTATGTAAATAAATACATTTTATTTAATATATTTTATTATATATAACATATAATAAACACATGTGTGCTTTGCATATGTACATTTCTTACAAAAATATTTTTCACACTAAAAAAGTTTTGCAAATCTTAAAATGATTTGCTGAAGAGTAATTCATTTAAGTCATGATTGATCATTATTTATGGGCAGTGGTACCTACCCCCCAAAATTTGGTAAAGAGATAAAATCTAATTTGCAAAGAATTTCCAAATGTAATATTTTTATGAATAGTAAATTTAAAAATGACAAATGGCAAAATATGACTTATGGATGTTTAATCTAGCAAATATTAGCTTTGATTTGTGACTTCATTATAGGGTCAATATACAGCCAATGAATGTCTTGCATTTGTTTGTTGAAAAGAAAACATGTAGAGCCTTAGGACTGTATCCAGGTGCCTGTAGGTAAAAATGATCTGGATTTGATATAAAGAACAAAAATAAGAGGAATGTTCTGATATATGTATGTGCATATGCAGATATATGCAGATACACACATATGTGTGTGCAATCATGGCTTCTGTTAAATGCGTTTTCTTCCTTCATTTGAGAATCATATTAAAAGTAAGCACAAAAAGTGTGACAAGTACTTGTTTCCACCAGAACTGGCACTCTACCTTATGTTCTTAGAATTGTTTAGGTTGGTGATAATCGGACTACAGGAATGGATTTGGTGCTTGCTGGGGAATCCTGTCAAGATCAGGTAATGTCCATCAAAGTGACAATTCCAGAAATGAGCATTGCTTGGTCATTACCAATGAGCTCATAGTTTCCTACAAAGTGACCAGGGACCTTTCTCTCCACACATGTTCAATTCTCCATCAGTTTGATCCCTACTGTAATCAAACCAGTGTCTATTAAACATAAGCCTTACACGTATCTGGTAAACTCTCCTCACTGGAGGGTTTATATTTCGAATGTCCTTCCTCAGCCCCAATTGAACACCTGGCACTCATCTCTCTACAGGGACACAACAGGGTTCCTCCCACCATGATTGCATGGAGGATGGTCTCAAAGTCCTTTCCATTTGTTGGAGGCAGAAACAAAGATGGAGAGAAAAGCCATGTCCCAAGGCTGAAGACTATTGCCTGGGCCAGTCTGAACGTGGTTTGGGCGTCAGAAAGTAGGATGACAGGAGCTGATACAGAAGAGGAAGGCAGAGCACACTTTCTCCCCCAAAGGGACAGTATTTCAGTTGGGAAGACATGTGACTTGACTGGACACAACCACAAACAATAAGGAAGCCAACAGCTATTTAGAGAGGAGAGTTCAGCATCTCCACAGGAATGATGGCAGACATACCAGGAGGAATTTCCATCCTCTCCAGCACACTTGAGGCTGTGCTCCAAATCTGTAGAATCACTCGGCTTCTTCAGTTTCCATCTTGTGTAGACTCTTTCCAGTCCTCCCCCTTTCAGGAACACTGGCAAGCATCTTTAGTCATTTGTGTTTCTTTACATTACCAAGGCCAGAGGTATATCTTCTCTGATAGATAATGGCCCTCAGTTAAGACTCGAAAAAGCTATTTTGCTTGATGTATTAGTGCCCTATTTTAGAATAATCCTATTCCCTTGATTCTTTAGTATTTACAATTTTTCTAAGTACCGATTATATTTTCTAAGTCAAAGTGGGGTAAAATTAGTGCATTGTATCCTGTTGTTACCGCTTTCTGGAGTAGTCAGTCTTACATATTTGAACAATACCACCCTGGTGTAATTTTAAAAGGTAAGAGCTCAATTCTTTAAAAAACACTTAGATGGGCAGTGTGAGCTCTCTCCGAGGATTCTCACATTAGCAGTGCTTTACATATATCACACAAAAGGAAAATGTATTCTGCAGGGATCGGGCTCATCCAAGTTCAGAGCCAGACCTGATGAATTGTGGCAAGTGGGCTGGTGTCCGCCAGCTGCACGCTGTTGGCCAGGCAATGCTTAAGACTGTCTTCCATTAATGGCTTTGTGGTCTGGGGAGCAGTAGAGAGGCATCCTCATTGATAGCAGACTATAAGAAAATAAGGCCCCAAGTAAGAAATAGGAATGTTTTCCTGGATTCCCAGTTAAGCCAAAGTATGTGTTTGCAATGCAGTTCCTACTGACTTGTTCTTGTGGGCTTTGGGCCTCATTGCTTTGAGCTGTCTAAAACTCATGGAGACTGGGTGGTAAAGCACTAGCATGCATAAAGCCGTGAGTTCCATACTCAACACTGACAGAAAGCATGAGCTAAAAAATTAGTCGTGAACTGATAGTGGCTTGATGAATAAACACAGCACAAAGTGGTCATGTGTACTCACATGTGTGAGTAGTTTCTTGAGTGTTTAATTAGAAATGGATCTGCACAAGACACACACACTTCGTATTTTTGCTGGATTTTGCCAAGGCCAACTTGAAAGTGGTTGGGCCAGTTTGCCCCCAGTGTTGTGTCAGAGCTCACTCCCCCGTCCTTTCCAACAGTCAGAACTTATTTACCGCTAATCTTATGAGAGTAAAATGATTTCTCATTATGATTTTTTATTATTGTGATTTTAATTAGTGCTGTCTTGATTATATGGTGAATGAGACTCTTGGGATGTGTTTTTAGGTTATACAGATTTTTCCTTACATAAATTATGTATTTTCTGTATGTTTTTTAAAAATCCTTCATTATGAACGGTATCACTTGATTTTTATGTACAACCTAAATATCTTCCTCAATGAACTGTATGACTACTAATTTTGTTTATGACTTCTTTATGTGACAAAGTTTTCCATTTTTGTGTCATTTTTCAGTCTTTTCCTGTGTGTGTGTGTGTGTGTGTGAGAGAGAGAGAGAGTGTGTGAGTGTACTCTTTTTAAAAACCTACAGGTGTGGGTATGATGCACATCTGTAATCCTAGCTACTGAGGAGGTTCAAGCAGAGGATTATGAGTTCAAGCCTGGGCTGTACAGTGAGTTCAAGACCAACTGGGGCAGCATAGAGAGATCATGTCTCAATAAAATAGAGGCAAAGGAAATGAAATTAAAAATTCAAATCTCAATAAAATAAAGCAAACTTCAAAATTAAAACGATCACTCCTTAATATGGAGTAATAAATGTGTTTTCCTATACATTTGCCAAAGAGTTTTAAACTTGGACATTAAATGAATAAAGTGGTGTGGGTTTTGTTTGTTTGCTTTTGTTTTTGTTTTTTGGTGTTTTTGAGATGGGTCTTCCTGTGGCCCCAGATAGCCTGGAACTCACTATGTAGACTAGTCTGGCTTTGAACTCACAGAGATCCACCTGCCTCTGCCTCCCGAGTGCTGGGATTAAACACATGCACCACCTTAAACGCATGCACGCCCAGCCTTCAACACATGTTTTAAGAGTAGCTTATGTTCACTGGAAAAAGTAGAGACTGTACTCTGTTATTATAACTTGAAAGTCATAATTTACCCAATGACTGTGTTTGTGCTTATGTTATCATTTAGAAAGTTTATAGTTTGGAGTTTTAATTTAGACCTACAATTAATTTTGAATTATTTTATATTATTTTATATTATTATTATTATTATTTATTGTTATTCCCCTCTGCAGATTAAAGCCAGAGCCCTGTACATGCTCGGTAAATGTTCTACCACTCCTTGAGTTAGTTTTTTGCAGTGGGCATAGTCTCTAGATTTTCTTTGCACAGGGATGTCCGCTTCTTCCAGCATCGTTTGTTGAAAAGCTAAATCTTTCCCTTGTTGTGCTACCTTTGTTTGTCAAAGATGAATCGATTCATTTTCCTTTCTTTACCTTTTTTCTTTCTCTTTGGTCTTGTTGAGAGAGGGTCTCACTATGTAGCTCAAGTTGGCCTGGAACTGGCTCTGCTCCCCAGGGCAGCCTCAAACTTGTCCTCAGGGCTGGCTGGGATTGCAGGCAGGCATGTGACGCACACCCCGTTCTGTGCCTCTACTTCTGGGCTCCGTGTTATGTTTCATCTCTTTGCCTCCCACCACTTCTACACTGTCTTCGTTATTATAGCTTTATAGTAAGTCCTGTTTGCCGTAGCAACTGGTAACGTACATCTACTCACAAATATAATTGATAGTAAATTTCCTAGGCAGAATACAAAATTCTAGGTTAGTGGCAGCTCCTCCTCTCCACCCCCTCCCTCTCCCCTGCCACCTCCCTAACACCCCCATCCTCTATTCTTTCATTTTTTCTGAGGAAAGGTTGATCTTACCTTTATCTTTTCTCTCTATTAGTAAAGTTATTTTTCTCCCTGTAGTTTCTTTCATTTCTTGATGTATTTTTTGCATTTATTTATTTATTTATTTTGGGGCACACCCATGTCATTGTGCATGTATGGAGGTCAGAGGACAACTTTTGGGGATTTATTCTCTCTTTCTACCATGCCGGACCTTGGAATTGAACTCAGATTGTCAGGTTTGGCAGCAAGCACCTTTAACTGCTGAACCGTCTTGAAGGCCCTGATTTTCTAAAGTTAGAATGTAGCTAGGTGTGGTGGTATATGCCTATAATTGCAGTATCCTGGGGGTTGACAGAGCAGATTGCCATGAGTTCCAGGTCAGCTTGGGCTACAGAATGAGACTTCGGCTTAAAAAGACAAAACCAAAATCAACCAACCAAACCAAAAAATAAAAACAACAACAAACAAACAAACTCAAAGAAAGAGAAAGGAAAGGGGAAAAAAAGAACAGAAGGAAGAAAGGGAAGGAGGAAGGGAGGGAGATATGTCCAGGTTTAGGACCTTTTGTTTGGGCTTAAGGAACTTTGATCCTGCGTTGGGGTATCTGAGTTGCTTGGATCTGTAGCCTGGAATCTGACATTCACTGGGGGAAATTCTCGAGTCATTAATTGCTCTAACTGCTGTTTCTGTTCTTTTCTTTCTCGGCCCTGTATTTCTGTTTACGACCCCACAGTCCTTAGGTCTTCTGTAGAATTTTGTTTGTTTGTCATTTCTGTCTCTTCTCTTTGCCTTTTAGCTTTGGAAGTCTGTACCGTCTGCGTTCTAGGCTGAGAGGTCTGTACCGTCTCCGCTCTAGGCTGAGAGGTCTGTACCATCTCCGCTCTAGGCTGAGAGGTCCCTCCTCCTCTAGTCTAACAAGATCCTCCCGGACGTTCTCCACAACTGCCTTAGTGTCCTTGCTCACTAACATTTTTTCTTACTTTTTCTTGGAAGTTCTCATTTAACATTATTCCTGTGTATTTGCATGCCGTCTCCTTGTTCATTAAACTCCTTAACATGATTGTAGAATTTAAAACTTTTTTATTTATTGTTTTTATTTTATGTGGACGGGCACATTGCCTGCACGTATGTAAGTGCACCTGTGTCTTGCAATGTCTGCAGAGGCCAGAAAAGGGTTACAGACGCCACCATGTGGGTACTGGGAATCAAACCCAGGTCCTCTGCAAGAGCAGCCAGTGCTCTTAGCTGCCAAGCCCCCTCACGGCCCCGACCATAGGTTTTTAAATTCCTGCGGTTTCTGGCTATATGCTAGGTAAAAAGAACCATGGGATTTAGGGAGATGACTTAGTAACCACTCGAATGTGAGGACCAGAGTTCGGACCCCAGAATCTTCATAAATGCTGACCGGGTATGGCACCCCACCTGTAATTCCAACTTTGATTGGCACAGACAGGAGATCCCAAGAGCAGTAACAGTGAGCTCTGGGTTCGATTGAGAGACTCTGCCACAAGGAATAAGGTGGAAGGGGGATGGAGATCAATCTCGGCTTCCGTGTGTGCGTGCACCCACACACTTGCAAACACACACACACACACACACACACACCACGAAAAAGGCGGCGGAGGGGGGTTGCGGAGGCGCAGGAGCCAAGGCCTTTAGAAGTGTAGTGAAGTGGAGATGGGAGGCGTCCTGTAGCGTCCTGTGTCCGTGGGAACTTTGCCCCTGCCTCAGGTGAGACAGATGACCGCGTGGGATAGAGCTGTGCCTTCCTCATCCTTGATTGGAATTCTAGACTGGGCAGAAGTAGGGTATTTTCTGTTTCCCCAAGTAGGTAAGACTCTGATAAAATACCTTCTTGTGAATAGAGACCTTTCGGGGAAGAATAGCGAGCTCTGGCACGTTCCAGCGTGGTTCCTTTCCTGCCAGAGACTGGTTCCATTGGGAGGAGCTGATGGACGTTTGAAGACCCATCTGTCACTTTGCCCTCAGAGCTTCAAATCACTCTCGGTGTCCACACTGAGCGGTCAGCATCTCCTCGTTCAGGTGTCCTACTCTGGTACCACTTTCCACGGAACCAGTTTCTACTTGGGTAAGAGGCGATTTTCTGTGTTCAGCTGTCTGGCTGTCCAGTTCAGTGGCACATGTCTGACAAAACCAAGAAGAGGTGCTGACCTTTGCAGTTTGTCAGCGTTTTACTTGTTAGAATAGGTGAAAACTTACCTTCTTTCAAAGCTGGACCAGAAACCAGAGGACTAAAGTTTTATTTTTCACATTTAGTTTTTAAAAATAAAACTGGGGTTTAACTTTGTGCACTACAGTTTCAAATTTTACTTTTGTGGTTGTGAGGTGACTCCTCAGTGCAATACACCAAGATCCTCACAGGTCAGAGTCGCGCCTGAACACATCCTCTCCCTCTTCCAAGACCTCACCGTTCCCGTCACACTGCCTTCATTGCTGAGATTTTACAGCAACCGTTCTGGGTTAATGAGCTGACAGTGCACAGAAAGCTCTTTTTCCATTTTAGCAGCTGTATTGGGGTGTATTTTAAATATCTCATTTTTATTTCATGTATATGAGTATATTGCGTGCATTAAGTGCACCCATGTCATGCAATGCCTGTGGACATCAGAAGGGGGTGTCGGATTCCCCTGGACTGGAGTTATGGACAGTTGTTAGCTGTCACTGGGTGCTGGAAATCAAACCCGAATCCTCTTCAGGAGCAGCCAGTGCTCTTAACTGCTGAGCCATCTTGCCAGCCCTTAAGTTGTATTTTATATTACCTAATATAAGTAATATACTCCACAATTCAATGGTACTAGTGAATTTATAGAACTGTATATTCAGCACCTGTTAGCTTTAGGATGTTTCCAACACCCATGAAGTTCCTTCACACTCTTCTACAGTTAGTCCCCACTTCTGTACCAGTCTGCCCCTTCCCCACCGCCTACGCAACAAATGATCTATTTTTCTCTATTAATTGACATTTTCTGTACAAATCAGATAAATGGAATCACATAATATAGTTATTTGTATCTGTGAAAACCAATTTGTAAGTCAGTCTATGCTAATCATATTTGCTAACTTATTAAAAATTTAAAGAAATAATCTTTAAATTATATTAAAACATATAAGATTCTTGAGACTATTTTCACAACAGTTGAAGAAACATTTAATTTGCCATGTATATATTTCATCTTGTGCATATTGTTTATAAGAATATGTTAGTGGGAGTATAGAGATGGCTCAGCAGTAACAGTCATTTTCTGTCCAAACATGAGGTCTGGCATTCAGATCGCAGAACTCACATGACCAACTGGGCATCCTGCACATATCTGTAATTAGGCTCCAGTGTGGGCAGAGATGGAAGATTGCTGGGGCTTACACTCTTTAGAATGTCCAGTACAATCCTGTGCAAGAGGAGCAATAGTGGCCATTCGGTGTCTTGCTCATTTTTGGAGGGAGGGGAAACAGGATCTTGCTATGTAGCACAGAATGGCTTAGATGGAAGATTTCACCTAACTAAGAAAAATCCAGCTCCAGTTTCAGGGAGAGACTAGGCCTCAAAGAGAAGGACACCTCATGGCTCTTCTGGCCTCTACTCCTCCACTCATGCACACATAGGCAAATAAAAATTCTTATAACCCCTCCTGATGACCTTTTCTTGCCTCCATGCCTCCACCCAGAAATATGTGGAGATACACACACAAAGAAAGAAAAAAAGCAAAGAATACATTATTGAAAACTCTTTGAAGTCATTAGTTATATTCATGAAGAATAAATATTTGAAGCATATTTTAGATATGTATTTGATTTTATTTATTATGTTGGTTATAGTGTTTCTTAGAATTTGACTAAAGAATAACTAAAGGTCAAGAATACTTCTTAAAACATTTTTTGTGAGTCAGTCATTTGTGGAATTAATTCTTCAGTAAATTGACTTTTGGGAAATTGGTTTTGGCAAACTGGCCATTCACTGAATTGGCTGTTTTACAATCTGGTGTTTGGTGAATGCAGCCAACTCCATAATATGTCTTGATAGCTTGCAGAGCAAACCTTTATCCTTTTTTTTTTTCTTATTTATCATGGTTATGTGCATACTTATGAATTTAGAATTAGAGTAAGCATTGTGAAAAATCCTATTGGAACTTCAGAATAATATTAAATATAAGGTTTTCACTAATAGATTACTATTTGTGTCTAGAAGTGCTAATAATTTTTGTATACTGGTTCTTACTCAGAAGTCTTACCAAATGCTCTGATTTTTGAGTTTCACTTTTTATTTTCTAATGTACATAATTATGATTATTGTCTACGAATAGTATTTTTCTTTTACTGACTTTCCCACTAACATCACTACATTCTTTAGAATGTCCAGTACAATCCTGTGCAAGAGAAGCAATAGAGGCCGTTCGGTGTCTTGCTCGTTTTTGGTGGGAGGGGAAACAGGATCTTGCTATGTAGCACAGAATGGCTTAGAATTTGCAATCCTCCTACCTCACCCTCCAAAATTCTGGGATTACGGGCATGTATCACCAAGTTTTGTTTTTTCCTTCTTTTTCTTACATGTGTGTATGTGGTGTATGCACACGTGTGGGTATGCATGTGCCCGCATGGGTGTGGAGGCCAGAGGAGAATATCTGCTACACATATCATACACACATTCTTACACATATACATACACATTATAGACACATATAAGACATACACATCACATACATTATACATGCATACCTCATACACACATGCTATGCATATGTATCATACACATACCATACATGTGTACATATATACCAGAACACACATCATACTCATATATATATATATCATGCGCAACATACATCATACACATATGCATCATATACACATCATGCATACACAGTGTGCATATTTACATCATATACCATATGACATTCATACATGATACATGTACATCATACACATATACATCATGCACATACCATATATACACACCATACACTCATACAACACAGATCGTACACATTTCAATATGTACACATGCACACAATGCCATATACACATACATTATATACACACATCATGCACATATATATCATCCTCATACATCATATACACATACATATGAAAACTTTGTAAAAGATCGTATATTAGTTACCTTTTTGTTGCTATGATAAGACGCCATGATCAAGACTACTTTAGAAGGAAGAGCTTATTTTGAGCTTATGTTTCCATGGGTAAGAGTCCATAATGGCAGGAGAGGCATGGCAGAAGGTGCCAGAGCAGAAAGCAGAGTGATCACATCCTCAAGCAGGCACAAGGATCAGAGTATTACCGGCAATCTGGCAAGGCTTAAGAACTCTCAAAATTCGCCTCCAGTGATGCACTTCCTTCTGCGAGGGTGCACCTCCTAGAACCTCCTAAAATGGCTCCACCAACTGGAGACAAACCGTCCAAATACTTAGAGCCTGCCTATGGGGGACATTCTCATTCAAACCACTACAGAAGGTATTATAGATTTTTAGATGATTTTTTTATTGATTAAAAATGGTCCTTTCTTTTCCCAAACATTTTATTTAGAAATAATAATATATTTATCAAATATGCTCTGCATCTACTGTGATGATCATATTATTTTTTCTCTTTTAAATGAGTAAATCGGCAATTACACTGACACATCTTTTAGTGAGTGATGATGGGGTAAAGCCTGGAATTGGTTCTTCAGACAGGGCACATTACTGACTTTAAAGAATTCTGAATTTAATTTAATTTCTTATTTTATTTCACACCCGTGTTCACAAGCAGCATTATTGTTTGATTTTTTTTTCCTCCCTCCTTTTCTCTAGGTTTATTTAGCAGCAAAGTGAAACTAATTTTATGTAGTTAGCTTTTCCTAATTTTCTATCCTCTAGTACAGATTGCTTGGATGATAACTGTATTAAGTTTGATTTAATTTATTTGGTAATGATGCTAGATCTTGTAAAATCATCAATTTTCCTTGAGTCAGTTTTGATGATTTCCTATTTTAAGTTTTCAAATTTAGTGGCATAAAGGTGAGTGTGAATTATTTTATTTTTAATGCTTATTATATTTATAGTTATGTTCCCCTTTACCATCCAATATTCATATCTATTTATTCTATTTTCTGTTTAATTTGTTAAGCTGACAGGTTTTTGGATTTAAAAATTACTTAGTTTTTTTTGAACTACATATATTTTGAGGTCAGCTTATCAGGCACAAATAGTTCTCTAATAAGTATTTAGGTGGAGCATCCTAAACCCCCAAGTCTGGAATCAGACATGTTCCAACTGTGAAACTTTTGAAATGTCAACATGATACCACAATGGAAAATCCTACATCTGACTTCTTGTGATGGATCACACAAGTGCATGAGAAATATTGTATAATGACCTCCTGTATGTAGAGAAGATGCATATGAAATGTGAATGAATTTCATTCTTAGACTGTTAGACTTTTAACAGTTTATGTATATGTAAACATTTAAAGAAATTCGAATTCTGAGCACTTGTGGACCCAAGCTCTTCAGATCAGGGACCACAGCCTGTCCTTCATCTGTGAATTTTTCTTTTCACTGTCCAACATTGAACTTCTTATTTATGCTTCTTGGATAAACTGTAGTCTGTCGGATACAGTGTTTTGTTTTGTTTTTTGAGACATCTCCAGGCTGGCCTGGAACTCACTGTGTATACCAGGCTGGCCTGCCTCCACCTCCCAAGTGCTGAAATTAAAGGCGTGCACAACATACTCAACTCCAGATACAGATATTTGACTAGCGTTTGCTTTGTGCACGTTTTGACATTCATGTTAGGTACTTTTCTGTTGCTGAGATAAAACACCATGTCCAAGACAACTTTTAAAAGAAAGAGTTTATTTGAGCTTATTTGATTCCAGAGGGATTAGAGTCCTGGCAGGAAAGGCTTGGCAGCAGAGGTGGCTGGAGCAGAAAGCCGAGCGATCACATCTTCAAGCAGACACAGAAAGCAGAGAGTGACTGGAAATCTGGCAAGGCTTAAGAACTCTCAAAGTCTGTCCCCAGTGACGTGCTTCTTCCAGAAAGGCTGCCCCCCCTAAACCCTCCTAAACAGCGCCACCAACTGGGGACAAAATGTTCACATACTTGGAGCCTATGGGGACACTTGTTCAAACCATCACAATCCCTTTGGTTTCAATATGCCTACAATTTTTGTGTTGTGTTTGGAGGGTGAACATATTTGGATTTCAAAACTCTAACTGGAGAGATGGTTGAGTATGTAAGAAGCTTGCCTTGCAAGCACAAGGACCTTTGTTCAATCCCTGTAAACCATGGTGTGGTGACCTAAGCTTGTAATACCAGTAGAGACAGGAAAATCTCCAGGGAGTGCTGTCCAGCCAACCTATCCTTCATGGCAAACTCTAGGTCAAAGAGAAATCCTGATTGGAAAAAGACGACTCTAATGCGATAGTTTCAGGTTTTCTTCCTGGTTGAGTTGAGCATTGCGATGATCGCTGGCTTGGAGTTCCTTGGTCACCTTCTTTTTAGGGTTTTTCTTCCATAGGTTTCCTTGGCTGCTTCTTACTGATCCTTTCCTGGTGACTGTTAGGTTGATGACATTGTTTTTTTAACCCTGACTTCTTTTTGTTTTCTTTGCTACCTTGGAAACCACCCATTTTGTTATTTTAATGGTTACTCATAAATTTAAGAGTTTATTAAAATGTTTCAAGCATGTGGACAGTTATACAAATTAATGTATGATGATACATGACCTTATTTAGCTTCATTGCATACTAATGTTTGGCCACATTTGTTTCAAATTGTTTTTTTATAAAATATAAGGCCAAAGAGCACTTGAAAACCTTGTGTATCTCTTTCTCATTTCCCTTTCTCTCCAGCTGTGTCCACTGATCTGAATTTGCCATTTATCATTGTTATCTATGTGACACACCTCTCTCCATGACTTAAATGCATAGTATTGCTTAGTGGGCTTAAATTTTTATATGAACACTAAGTGGGTAAATGTACAACATCATTTTCAGTATTGCTATTCTAGTTTGCTTTCTGCTGTTGTAATAAGACACTGATCAGAACTAACTTGGAGAAGAAAAGGTTTATTTGGCTTGCAGGTTGCAGTCTGACATCAAAGGAAGCCAAGGCAAGAATTCAAGGGAGGAATCTGGAGGCTGTAACCAAGGAAGGAATGCTGCTTACTGCCATGTTTCCTCTGGCTCGCTCATCTATCTTTCTTAAACAGCATAGGCCCAGCTGCCCAGGGATGTAACCACCCACAGTGGGCTGGGCCCTCCTACATTCATTAACAATTAAGAAAGTGCCCCACAGATATGCCCATAGGCCAATCCAATGCAGGTAATTCCCCAATGTAAGTTTCTTTTCCCAGATGACTCTTGTTTGTGTTGAGCTGATAAATCTAACCAGCATACTTGCCATACTGATATTTATTTATTTTAGCATCAAAGGCTGTGGTTTTTGTTGCTAATTGTTATATAGTATAAATTAAATAAATATGCCAGGATATATTGATGAGTATTTCTAATTTTTCATGGTCATAAATGCTATGGGAATAAAGTTTCCTGCTGTTCCTCCTCCTCTTGTTCTTCCTCCTCCTTCTCTTCCTCCTCCTCCTCCTCCTCCTCCTCCTCCTCCTCCTCCTCCTCCTCCTCTTCTTCCTCGTCCTCCTCTTTTTAGTTTTTTGAGACAGTCTTTTTGTTGTTGTTGTTTATTTGTTTGTTTTAGGTTTTTTTTGAGACAAAGTCTCTCCCCTGTAGCCCCAGTTGGCCTGGAACTTACTGTGTAGACCAGGCTGGCCTCCATCTGACCAAGATCTACCTGCCTCTGCCTCCTGAGTACTGGGATTAAAGGTGTATACCACCACATCCAGCTTTTGAGACAGAGTCTTACTGTATAGTACTTGCTAGCCTAGAACTCACTATATAAACAAGGCTGTCAGACTTGTGGTGATCCTCCTGGCACTCTGCCTCCCAAATGCTGAGATTTTAGGTGTATAACACCATGCCCGATTTCAGGAATAACTTTCACAAAGAGTTTTGTGAGCTACTATGTAAGAGTTTCCTCAGAATATATTTACCCTGAAACAGTTTCTTTTGTTCTAGGGTAGGTGCAATTTCAACTCTAATATATAGAATAAAATTGCTATATGCAGTAGTAGTGCCAACTTGCTTGTATTTGGTGCATTTTCAGACTCCTTTGCATCCAGGGTTCCAGGTATGATCTATTCTTATAAGTGAGATGTGTTTATGTGAAATCTGGAAGGTGGGGTGAAATCGAGACCACACTTTGATTGTGTCTGCAAATTAACACAACTGTGGAGGACTTTGTTTGTTCTCTCACTGGTCTCTCTTCCCTGTAGTACATGAAATCTATGTTCCAGTATAGACCATAGTGGCAGGTTCCTGATTATGGTGGCTCCAGAGCCACATAAGAGGCAGAAGTTACCTTGGCTATTTGGGGAATTGTTTCTGAAAGCTCAACTTAAAGTCTGTTTCCTTCGGGCAACCTTTTTCTGAGCCATTTAATATACTACAAATAATCATGTTCTGTTGAATTTTCTGGCATAAATTCTATTCCCTTCAATGCCCTAACCATTACAATAATTGCTTTTATGATTGTTTCCCTAGGATCTGGTGCATTATACTTTCAGTGGCCTTTATATAAAAGTCAACCTAAAACTTAAGCTTACCTCAGTATGGTCATCATTTTAGCTTATTCAATGTAATTGCTGTTTATTTATTTATTTTACAGAGGTAAGAGATCCATGGTAAATGGCACTAAAGTGTAGGAAGATCTCTGTTTTCAAGTAGCTCAGGTATCCTACAGCAAACATTGCTACCAGTTTGTGCCAATCTGGCTGTTTCTGTGTACATGTACTGGCTGATGTGTATCTTGTTTTTGAAACGAATGTTTCTATCCTGTATATATAGCTGCGCGCCAACTGGTTGTGGAAAATGTTATCAGGGAATGTTACATGGACATACAAAATACAACAAACAAACAAAAAACCACACACACATGGATGCACACATGCACACACACAAACACATGAAAGTTGGCATTATGGTTTAAATCTGAAATGGCCCCTCACAAGCTTATGCTTTGAATGCTTGGTCCCCAGCTTAAAGTACTATTTTGAAGGTTGTGGGGCCTTGAGGAGGTAAGGCCTTGCAGGCAGAAGTAAGTCACTAGGGATGAGCCTTTGAAAGCTTCATGTTCTGGCTGGAGGACTTGGCCTGTCATCATGTGAATAAACAAACACAAGTTCCTGCTGCTACAGACTGAGCCACTCTGGCCACCATGCCTTCCCCAACATGAGGGACTGAGACTTTCCTGAACTGTGGGCCAAAATAAATCTTTCCTCTTTTATGTAGCTTCTGCCAATTATTTTGTCATGGCAATGCAAAAGGATCTAATACTGTTCATTGCTACAAAATATACTCGTATGTGTGGGAATCTAAATAGCACTTCAACAAAATGGGACACGGTTAGTCCCTCAGAATGGCGAGTTTGCTTCTCGATCATTATCCTGTCACCTTGCAGAAGGGACAGGGAATTGTTGTCTTTATTTTTGTGATTTTTATTTCTTTGCTTTTCTTTATGGTTTTTGCCTCTTCTGAATATATATCCAGGCCACAAAGTTTTGTTTGCATTTTGAAACATTATACTAAGAAAATCATAGTGTATGCATTATTTGGTGTCTTATTTTTTAAAATTTGGGTCAATAGTATGTATTTAAAGCATCTTCGGTTTATTTAGTTTTATGTGTGTGAGTGTTTTGCACCCATATGTCTAATGCCCCTAGAGGCCAAAAGACGGCATCAGATCACCTGGAACTGGAGTTACAGATGGTTGTTAACTGCCATGTGGGTGCTGGGAACTTAACCCAAATCCTCTGCAAGACCAGCAAGCACTCTTAACTGCTGAGTCATCTCTTCAGCCCCAACATTATATTTTCAGTATTCAATCACGTTGTTGATATAATACACTTTGTTTTTTCACTAATAAATACATCTTGAAGATTGCTCCATAGTGCCACTTGTAAAAACAATAACATATTCAACTGATGCCATTACAACCATTTAGCTTGTCTCCTATTTTTACTATTACAAACATGCTTGCAAAATTATCTTTGTATGTATTAGTGCAAATATGCGCCAATACTAGACTGCCTCATTTAAAAATTTTTATTATTTTTTAACTTTATGTATATCAGTGTATTGCCTGCATGTATGCATGAGCACCTGTGTCATGCCCCCCACAGAGGTCAGATGAGGGCATTGGATCCCCTGGAACTATAGTTATGGATGGTTGTAAGCCACCATGTGGGTGCTTAGAATCAAACCCAGATCCTCTGCAAGAGCAGCCAGTACTCTTAACCACTGAGCCATCTCTCCAGTCCCTGGACTGCTTTATTTTTATAGCTTTATAATGTAGTTTAATATCTGGATGAACCAGATATAATTCTCCTTCATCGCTTTTATGATTTTTCTGTCTCTTCCTGTTTGTTCACTTTTCCATGTGAAATATGGTGCCAATTTATCTGATGCTTCTTCCTCTACCGAAATGATTTGTATTGGGATTTGTAGATTACTTTAGTGTATATTAGCATCTTTTTGACATTGAATCTTTCCTTATAAAAGTAGGGTTTCTCTGGGATTGGGATGTAGCTCAGTGGTGGAATGACCGCATAGCATGTCCAAGACTCTAGGTTTGAGATCCACTGGAAAAAAAGAGTATGAAGAATATTAGTTCTCTCTCTGTTGTTATTCGTTATTGTTTTCCATTAATATTTTACTGGGATTTTTTTCCACTAGTGGGGATTAAATCCAGGACCTCGTATGTGCTAGGTATCACCACACACCCAACTCAATTTCTTTACATTATTTTATATTCAGCTATGTTACCGTTGATAAAGTTGTTTTCGCATGGATTCTCTTATATTTTTTTTCCTTCCTGGTTAAGGAAGATATCACATCATATTCAAAGAATGATGATTTATCTCTTACTCCATTATATTGAATAGTTCTTCTAGGGAATATTAATAGCGATCAAGAGGCCAACTCAGATTTGTTCGACTTTACAAGACTGTACTGTTCTCTCTAACCCCTTAAGGTTGGACTCCAATAAGACGGACAGCCCAGAAGCTGGAGAGGAAGGATGGTGGCAAGTCCATAACCCTCGTTATCACAGGAATGGCTTTATGATAAATCAAGCTCTCTATTTTGTGGGTCTCTTGGTCTATAGTGCATCATCATATCATGCAACACAAGAAGCCCCTCACCAGATGCAGCACCTTGGTCGTGAACCTCTATCAGATTGTTGGATTGTTTTACCTGTCTGTGGACTCTGTCATAGCATCAGAAATAAGTCAAAACGGTGAGAGAGGAGAGTGGATAGCGATCCCAGAGAACCCTCTGAATTCTTCTTCCTCACCAGAGCTGGCGTGGGTGGTCGCAGCTCTGGAGTGAGGCACTGACTGTCACTCCCTCACTACTGTCATCTGCCCCATCTTCTTTCCTAGGGGTTGACTAGGAAGTTGCTTAGCTAGTGGAGACAGGGAGGAATACGAGGGGAGCGAACATTTATTTGCCTTTGCTCACAGTCTAACCGAAGTTTGGGATATTTTGTTTCTTCCCCGTTAATGACAACCTATTTACATTTATCACCATTCTCCTAGGTTACAGAGCTCCCTCCTCCGCTCCCTGCCCATCACGGGAACACTGGAGTAATACTCTTTTCTCTGTTAACCTTTCCTTCCAGGATAGTTTATTTTCGAGAGGAAACATTTGATAGAGCTCAGAGTAATTTTAAATACATGATTTGCCATGTTAACACTTGTCACTTATCATATGCACTTCGGTCCGACCTCCCTGCCTTTCTGTTAACCTTCTGAGGCGCTGTTAAAGCAAGCCATTTGCAGTTGCCCTGCGAAAACGCTGCATTTAAATTGCTTTTCCTCCCTTCCCCAAATTTTCTATAACTATAAATAAATTTAATTACCATTCCAAGAACTGTAAGCAAATCTTCTATTACATTTTTAATCTTTTATCTCCTCCTCATCCTTTGAGCAGATACACAGTTTAGTCACCCCCACGTCTAGTGGACTCCTCTCCTGTCAGCTTCCATACCACAAATACAAATCTGAGTTTATTTTCCTTTCTGTCCAGCCAGGGTGTCTGAGGGCTTCGGTCCAACCAGCAGTCAAAGTCCTGCCCTGTAGTTAGGAGGATCGCAGTAAAGGAGGTAGAGAAGACTTGGTCTCCAAAGATGCTGTCTGTGCTTGCTGCCACTAGAAGCTAAACGTGGCATACTCAAGGTAGCGTGCTCATTGCACCAACAGTGTAAATTTCCATGTACTATGAGGCTAGTCCAAACACTGCCTTGAAGAGGCATATCAACAACTGTCTGTTTTATAGGTTGTGTTTTATTTATTTATTGTGTTTTTGCTTTGCTTTGATTTTTTTTTATTTTTTTGAGATAGAAGCTCACATTGTAGCCTTGGAAGGCCTAGAAATCACTATGTAACCCATAACTATGTAATTTTTCATTTGTTCTTGGAAACATCTTAAAGACAGAAGAGGAGGCATCTCTTTTTCTCACCCTCCTAAGGCAAATGTAGAAATTAAGTCACACTCAGGCCACACATACACACACACACACATACATACACACACACACACACACACACACACACACGTCTCTGTCTTCCTAATTGCCTCTGACACCTACCCTTAATCTTCTCAGGTGACTTTATTTTGTCTTCCTTTAGTGAATTATCTGAAGTAACTCTGTAGGGACAATAGTGGCCTTTAAAGTGTGGCTGCTGGACTCTCTTCCAGAACAAAGCAAGTGGGTTTGGGTCTCTGCCTTGGCCTCAGGAGCCTTCTGTGCCTGTTGGTCCGTCCATCAGTTCATAAACAGGTCCTAGCTGTAATTCTGGGATCCAGCTTGCTCTACCCTTCCACAGAGATTAGACACTAAGCCTCAGGTACCTTCCCTTTAGCCTGGCTCATGAAAGGTTGAGCTGCCTGACTGTTCACCTATCTGGACTTCTGGTCCACTTACCACCTGCACCTGGGCTTGGGGTCCTATGACCTTAGGGGCTGGTCCTTCTAGATTTGAACATGGAATAGAGAAAAACTGAACATAACTGTAAGATAGAAGCAACATGACTCAGATAAAGGAAAGACAGAGAAGGCCCAGAGTCTTCAATGAACAGCAAAAACGGTGGGGCTGGAGAACCATTCCACAGTTTCTATCTGCTGATGGTTGCTGAGTGTTGGAGAAGCTCTCGTATAACTTTCTGGGGAAGCTGTTAAAACCCCTGCCTGTTCATCACTAATGATAACGGTATAGTTATGATGAAAAGAATTATTGTTTGCCAGGTACCCTCTGAAGTAAAATATATGTGTTTGTATGTAATAACTCATTTCATTCTCCAACAACCCAATGCAGCTATACTTTATAGCTAGAAAAAGTTGAAACACAGAGAAGCAAGCACTTGATCTAAGGTCACACAGCCACTAAATGGTAGGTGAGAGCCTACTGCTAGGTATCATGGGCTGATGTTCATGTTCTCACCCATTCATCTGTTGAAACTTAATGTCCAAAATGATGGTATTAGAGGGTAAGATCCTTAGTTAGGCAATTAGGTCATGAAGATGGGGCCTTCATATGTGCGATTAATGTGCTTAGGAAGGAGCACTGAGGAAGCTCTTTTTGCCTTTTCACCATGTGAAGATCCATGAGAGATACCTTATATAAAGAACAGGACCTGAATCCTGCTCACCTCCTTGCTCTTGATCTTCCCGGCCTCTAGAACAACTATAAGCAACAAATTTCTATCAGTGACCCAGTATTGTGTTATAGCAACTCCAAATGATAGGCAGAAAGACTTCCTTAGAAGAGAGGAAACATTTTCCAGAAGCTTCCAGCACAGCCATTCACATTTCATAGACTATTTCACTGGCTACCTGCTCATGTCTATGGAGATCAGAATGACTAGCTTGGACCAATCTGTATTTGTCCTTTGGGACTGAGCGCAGAGCTTGCTTCCTCTGAAGCCAAAGGCCGCATGGAGTATACCCATAAACAAATTCCTACCTATTCGGGCTGTAAGTGTGGTAGAGAGGATGCTGAACAGACATACAATTGTGTCTGCTGTAGATCACAAAAGAATACTTAATAGGGGCTAGAGAGATGGCTCAGCGGTTAAGAGCATTGGCTGTTCTTGCAGAGGACCCAGGTTTGGTTCCCACATGTTGACTAACAACCATCTATAACTTTAGTTCCAGGGGATCTAACTCCCTCTTATTGCCTCTGAGGGCACTGCATGACCTGGGGTGTACTTATATATATGTAGGCAAAACACTCATACACATAAAAATTTAAAAATATAAAGAATACTTAATAAACTAATTTATCAGCCATACTCAGCACTGTCAAGGCACACTCACTAGAACGTTACATTAATGCCTGCCAGGTTTTTTTTAAGTATCTTCTAAAATATATTACAAAGATTTATCACTTATCACAATTTCCTTCTTATAATGGTTGAAAAATATAAAAGTAAGTAGGGAGCAACTTTGATACTACATCCCTGAGCTTTTTCAATAGAGAGGATTTAGGAGAAGGGAGGGAGCCACAGGCACAGGGGAGGACAGGTGAATATGGGTTAAAATGTTCAAGGAGTAATTTGATCCCTCTCTCCCTCTCCAAACACACACACATACACATGCACACTCACACGGACACACACATACACACACACAGAAGCAGAGCTAGTGAGAGCCTTGGCTGCAAAGCCTGCCTGGATAAAACACGAGCCTTCTGACCTGGGTGACTTAATCTTGTAATCTTTTCAAGTCTTAGTTTCTTATGCTGTAGCAGAGAGGTAAGCAGTGCCCTCCATAAGACTCTTAGGAGGTCATGAGAATTCAGTCAAGCAGACTCCTTTTTACCACTGCAGGCCTCGGCTTCCAGCCTCTTCTGCCACCTCCGTGAGCCTGAGATATCCATCCCTGCCTCCCTGTCCTTATCCTAAATCTGTATCTGGACTTGGGGTAAAGCTGCCCATCTGGCTCTGTATCAAATCATCAGAGCCTCAACCTACTTCCCCAGTGACCCTGAAAGGATCGTTTTGGAGATACAATGACCCTGCCATCCTCTGTGGCCAACAGGCTGATAGGTCTACCATCTCTCTGGCTCACTAGTCTCCTAGTTACCCATGTCCTGTCTGACTCTGACTTCCGCTGTCCCTATACTTCCAGGGTGTTCCATGTTCTTGCACCTTAGATGCTGTTCTTCTTGCACAAGCTAACACAATCTCCTTTTGGTAGAGTTTGGTTTCCTTAGATCCAGATTCTAATCTTAGCATGACCACTAGCAAATGAGTCAAATATCTTGGGTGAGTATCTACATCATCTGAACCCTGAGCTCCCAATGGGTCCAATGCTGCTGTTTTGAGGACCAGACAACACCCAAGGTAGTACCTGGGACAGTGTCTTGCTTCGAGTGAATTCTCAAAAAAGAGAGTTATTATCAGCTTACACATTCCAGCTCAAGCGTCATTTCCTCAAGGGATATTGTCCATGTCCCTTGGCTAGAACAATCCCTTCCTCAGGTCTACCATACCCTTCATATAGGTTTGTTCCTCTCTCTGTGATGTGCTTTTACATTCATTTAGGCTTTCTCCATAGAAGATGAACCCCTAAAGAACAGACCCCTGTGTATTTATTTTTTGACTCCTCAGAGCCTAGCCCAGGTATTTCACAGGGCAGGCATTTTTCTAAATGTTTATACATCCTGGGCCAGTTGGCAATCCATCAACAACCTTCCTAGAACATCACCTTGTGCCCAGCCCCCATGCCAACTTCCATGAACTTCTTCAGAGAGACCATAGAATTAGAATTAGGACTACACATGGAGTCATAATCCCATTAGGTATATAACAACCCTGACTTCCAGCCTCTGTCCCCTGGGTAACCTAATTGGGTCCCCCTGACTGGCTGAGTGACCCATCGGCCTTCTTCCCACTCACATCCAAGACTAGACCCCTCCAGCCTTATTTAAAGACACACCAAATACTTAAAGATTTTCCCTCTCTCCTTTCTTCTGCTGAACAGAAGATATCCCCCAAGTCACTTGGTCAGTCTCACTTTCAGATGTGGCAAGTACTTACACTCACAAGGAGACCCACAGAAGGGTGTCTGCCAAGGAGAGGGTAAGAGGATCTGGCCATGGTAAGCTGGGGTCAGATGGTTGGCCAGTTTCCTAAAAATAGTCTTCTTGTCCAGAACTTTCTATTCCCTGAGCCCGTGCACAAGGATAGACTGAAAGCCTGGTTTACCTCACCACCCCCACCCAAGTGCACTCCATTTTTATATTGCTCCGAGGTTAATAGCCATGTCGTGTGGGGTCATAGAAGACATCTGTGTCTCAGATAATATGCTTACGGTGATTACCACACATAATTGACTGACCTTCCCTCATTCTTTCCCGGCTGCAGGCCGAGGCTGATAGGATGAAGCAAGTCACAAGAGTTTATTTTCCATCACACACCATTGTGCTCCTGAGCAAATATTTTAGCAAGCTTTGAATGAACTACCTTTTCAAGCTCTAGGTTTTCAGAGTTAAAATAGGAAGCCATGACCAACCTAATATTAGATTTTAAATCAACATTGGGCCATCCTTCTTAGAGCACTATTGTGGGCATCACTGAAAACCACGTTTGGGGCATGAACATTGCAGGTGCCTTGTTCCTTCAATGTTATCCTTCTTCACGTTGCCTTGCAGGTGGAGGTAATGTTCTTGATGCTTCTCTTGTTGTTCAGACGGAGGGAAAAATCCTGTGTGCCCAGGCAATACCTACAGGGTGGTTAGAGTCTAGCATTTTACAGTCGGTCTATCTCATAACAGCACTTGCCCCATGAGATCCGGCCACCAGCTCCTGCATACACCTGCCTTCATGGGGCCTTAACAAAGGATGCACATCCCAAGCTCTTAGCAAATGGATCTCACCTGCGAGACAACTAAAACTCTCAGTCCCAGAGAGAATGGAAACGAAGAAGACACAAATGAAAGAAATTCCCCAAAGCAAACTTCAAAATGTTACATTAAGATTTTAAAACTTTTTAATAATGTTTTACCTTAGCTCTATTCCATCTATCTAGCAATTAATCCATCAGCCTTCACATAATACACACCTACAGGAAACACGAGTACATGTCTCTGGGCTGGATTCCACTGTGAATTACTAATGTGTTAACACTGGGGAATTCCAAGCTCCCTTGACTTTCAGCGTCCTCTCTCCCATCTCACTCCTTGCACATCCGCCCTAGTGTGTCACAGAAGGTGACACAGGGGCTCAGCACCTCCACTGGGGCCTGTATCCATACCCCAGAGAACCAACCAGGGACTAATGCTCAATGGTGTGACCTTGCCCGGGTCTAAAACCCTTATGTTTGCACTCTAAAACTCATGCCACCTCCCCAAACGTCTACAGCACTGCGTCTCAGGATGATGAACCGGAGGGAAAGCGTCAACGGGAAAGTTTTCCACCGCACGTTATCAGGAGTGCTGCTTCACAGTCATTTTAAGGGCAGCAATCTAAACAACTAGAGTTCTAGTTGCTACTTAGAGAACTCTGCCTGGAATTGTCAGCTCACCGATATTTCACATACGTTATCTATGTCTTCTGTCCGCGGAGGAGGAACAAGAAAATAGGGCGGGGGAGGGGGGAGGTTGCCACTGCTAAACAGAAAAATTATACATATTCTAAACATATGGGTGATCTTTAGAAAATCTCAGCATCACTTCATAATTATATACTACAAGTTTTAATTAACTAAAGCTCTGCAAATCATAATGCCTTATTAAAATGCAATTAATCCTTTGATTAAAAAACAAAAAGCACAAGTATTTACAACGAAAACACAAGTAGAATAATTACAAATATCATGTACCCATTTCTTTTATTTGGGTGTCACTTATGATGTTGCCTGCTCCCTTCATTAATTCAAACACACACATTATCTCGCATCCACAGCAGCGTGAGTGACAGTGGCCACCAAACACACAGCACTATATCCTATTGATTTCGGCAAATCCTGAACAATGCCATTTGCATGCTTGTTTCTGTAATAATAAAGATATGCCATTCAGAATTAAAGCCCGGCCAGGCTAGTGGCAACTAATTGTGTTGTATGTAATGAGTGCAATTTCAATTTGATATCACCCTCAGCTTCTCTTACCGCACTCGCTAAGTACTTTCAAGTCTTTGTGGGGAAATAATTGATTTTTTTGTGCTGTGGGCACAAGAAAATTATTATGATCTTTTGAATAATGCCAAAGAAAAGACCATGAATGATTTAAATTGGTATATGAAGAAGGCTTCGCCGTGGACTGCGGCTTGACTGACATGCTGCTAATGCAGTATCTAGATTGGCAGTTCTTAAGGAGGTAGCTAATATGAAACTGGTAAAACAGAAAAGGTTACTAGCGGCACTGGGTGGTGGTGGGGTGGTGGTGGGGATTGCTGCTCCATTTGTTATCCAGGGAGGACCAACAATTTGGGGATTTAAGACATGACACGATTACATAATTGCCTGGCCTTCACTACCGAGGGTATGCTTCCACTGATAAATGACACATTTGAAATGGGCAGATAGGAAAGGGCTGAACTGGGCTTGTTAGGCAGGCTGCAGTTCACCCGGGTAGACCCACCTGCAGTGGGCAGATCCCTTGGTCTGGAACATGAAAGTTAGTTAGCATCTTTTTCTGACATTCAACTCCAGGAAGAAATGGGGAGTAAGGGAGCTACTTTATTCCTTAATCTTCCCATTAGGAGCAACTGTTCCATCCTGCTGTGAGCATGGCTTGGGTCTGGCAGAACTAAAGTCTCTCTTTTTTTTTCTGGTTCTGGGGATTGAACCCAGGGCCCTTTGCTCATAAAGTCTCCTTTTAACAAGCAAGGAAATCTAAACCCAGACAGGTTTCCTTTGTGTTCACAAAACCTTGTGCCTGCAAACCCAACCAGGACAACTGGTCCCCTCCTTTTCTATCTACCGCCCCTTCCCCCAGCCAAGCTTTCCATCTCCACTGTGGCAGCCTGGACGGTAAGGACAGGGAAATAAATACCTCAGAAGGATGGATCACCAATTCAAAACACATTTCCACCTTAAAATGCATCCACCTTCCAAATCTCATTCTTCAGAGGAGAGAGTGTTGTTAATTTAGTTGGTCATAACTAAATAGTTTCTAATCTGGAGCAGGAGGCTGCTGGGAATATTGGACAGTTTAAAGGTTAATCACCATCGCCTGGTTACACAAGTGAGGCAGAACTAATTCCTCCAAAGGCAAATGGCTTGCAGTTTTATCAGCAGTGCAGATTAGAAGTGTTAATATACAGAACAGAATGGACGCTTAAGGGCCGGTTTTCCCCTTATCGGCAAACTTTGCAACAGAACTCAGTTTCTGCACAACCTCTGCACTTCTATAATAAGGCCCCTTATTTTGCCTCTCGAGCAGAACTATCAAACAATCCTGTCCAAACCACTGCCACCAAAATCAGGGTATTACAGACCACGGCTAATTGGAAGATCACTATAATGAAGGAAAAGATAAAATACTTTGGCTGTTGGCCTAAAACGTGGATCAACACAACATAGGAAGCTATCTTGCTATGTCACATTCTGAGAGATTTACATAAACAATAAACTCAATCCAACAGCACCCCCCCAATACTTCTTTGTTTACAGTCAATGCAACCTAAAGCCAGACTGGAGGAGGTGGAGGTGGTTCTTTACATAGGCAATATGATTAGGCCAGCAGTTTTGCAACCGTGCAGGAAAGCAGGAGCTGTGTGTATTTCCTCTATTGCAATCAGCAGGGAGAAAATGGTTTTTAATGTTCTCCATGCTTCCTATATCATAGATATTTAAATATTTGGACCACTCAATATGCTAAAACGCTTGCACCAGCCACACAAATTGACTTCATGATTCTGCAAGGGCTGCAGGTGCCTTTCCAGGGGAGGAGAAAATGGAGTATGTGGAAAAGGAAGGTTAAAAGGCTGCTGGAGGCTGGTACCCAAGTGACTCCGCGGATATTACTCTGGAGACTGGGAGAGGAGGGCAGATGCAGGTGTGAGGGAGTAGTGTTTCAAGAGAACAGAATTAGAGAGAGCCATCTCACCGAGCGGGCGCTGAAATGTTTCTTTGGCGGGGGATATGCTGTTATACTCAAAACATAAGAGGAAGAGATATTTGCGGGGGGAGCACTGAAAACAGGCTCACCCTATCCTCTATTTTAAGGCCTAGTTTTTTAGTTTCATAGATATACCAGGGAGCCTGGAAACATTCCCAAGCACTGGGCAGCAATTTTCACTGCTGGCTTCCAGCTGTCCCTGCCTAGCCTAGAGCCTGTCTTTCCGGAATCCCTAGGCAGGTAAAAAAGAGTGGAGATTCTATTGGGTAAAAATAGCTTCTGCCATTTTCTTCCTCAGCCTCAGTCTTTTATTGTACAAGATCCTACGTGGAGTCGCATCTTTCTTCTGACTGGCCTACAGAACATGGAATAGATTGAATTAGGGACTTCATAGTTTATGTTCGCTGACTAATGTGTCTAATATATATTTATTGAATGCCATGGCTGCTGTGGAGGGTATAGGCTGCACACAGAGAAGGAATGAGTTGTATGGAAAAGGGCTAAGAACAGCATGAGAAGATGCGCTACAGGAGACAGACAGACAGCAGTGGAGAACTGGGACGAGGTAGTCAACACTTAGCCGTTCTCCCATGTCCCAGCTCTCCACTGCTGCAGGATGACTTGTCTCCTGTAGTGCATCTTCTCATGCTGCTCTTGCAAGCCATGTTTTGGAAGTTCAGATGAAGGCTAGACATACATTATCAAAGTGGTTGGGACTTTGAACATGGGTTACTCATCAGACATGTATTGTGCTTCTGCTCTGACCCCAGAGTCCTAGAAACTGAACATGCAAAGATAAGTGGAGCAAAGTATCTGTTGTCAAAGAGCAGACAAAACGTAAAGGGATCCCTACACAGCAGGCCCTCACAATCCCATATTTCACACATGAAGCTTTGGTTCCCAGTGTGACGGTCCATGATGTGAAGCTCGTGGTCGATACAGAGGCCTGTGAACAGAGGGAGGCACTTTACTGGTGATGAGGCCTAGCTAATCCCTAGCCTAGCTAAAAAAGGCAAGTAATGGAAGAATAGCAGAAAGTGAGGCCTCCACAGGCATTTTTAAAGTCTTAGTTTAAAAATGGATAAATTTGCTGTAGATTTATGTGCTAATGAGGTTCAGGGGAGAAAGAAAAAAAATAGCAACACAAAGAAGATACACTTGCAGAAGAGAGTTCAAGAATAGAGTATTAACCAAGAATAATGGGCTAGGATAAGAGGCTGAAGATTTCTGGGGAGACAAGGGCATCAAGAAAAATGCTGTTTGGGAACTGGGGTGAGGGAGAACCGCCTAGAAAGTGTCGGGATTTCTAGACAGTTCTCAGAGTTCACTTGAGATTCATGATGAGAAGCTGAAAGTGAGACCAGTCAACAAGTTCCAGAACCACACAGGTGACTGAATTTGTCCGGATGGACCACCTGGGAAGGGAGCCTGAGGCCTTGAGACAGGTGAACTTTAGGAATGCACAGATGGCTCATGCAGGATGTGGAGTAGAGCCTGGGTGTCTACTGCCAGGAATCAGCACGTGGGCCTCCCTGGGCACCAGGCCAAGGTGCTTTCATCCAGCTGGGTGAGCCAACAGATTGTCCTGGGTAACAGGGAGAAGGAAGGCCTGGAGATAGAGAAAGCATCCAAGGCACAGGAATGGCCAACTGGCAAGTGCTGACCATAAGGCAGGAGGACCTTCTGAACTTACTGCCAATGGGAGCAGTGGTCTGTTAGGAGATGCAACTGGCAGCGTTAATATGTTAACGAGCAAATTATTCCTCTGCACTTTTATGTAAGTAAGCGCAGTTGTATAGGTCCACCTTCTGTTTTTAGAGGTGTGCCTTCTTCATCTCAGCTTGAGCATCAGAGGCCTGGAACCTGGCTGCCCATGTTATGTGGAGACATGAATGCTCCTCCAGTGTAGGAATCTGTGCTCTTTGTCTACAAGAATGAAACGTTCAGAATCTATTCCACTCCTCTCCGTGGATCCCTTCCTGTGAACTTAGCCTCTGATAAGACCAAGTTTGATTCATGGCAGGTAAGCTTGCTGAGAATCAGATAAAGTCTTCAGTTGCTATTTAGTCCAGAGAAAACCACTGTAACTGAGTGTTCTCTCTACCTCTGTGGTTTCTGCATTGGATATTTATTGAGTGAAAATTAGACACCAGGTACTATGCTGGCTATCGTTACAAGAGTTAATAATAATAATACTCTTTACCCCCAAAAGCTCTCACTGTTTTGGAGGAAGAGCAAGAGCGAAGAATTTCAGCAAGAGAGTGCTGAGGGCTCTAATGCTGGTGCAGAAGAAGCTTTTAAGGAAGTGTCAAGGTCTCCCTTGGATTTCAACAGAAGCTTCTCAGAGCAGGTGATGTGGAGCCCAAGCTTGAAAATTGGAGATATATGTGTCCTGGGTGTCAGTGCGTTTGAGGACAGGGTAAATTATAGAAGGAGTACGCGGAGTCAGAGAAAGGACTCTTCGAGAAGAAGAAATAACAGCAAGACCCAAAAGCACAGGAGAGCGGAAAACTGCATATATTGGATAACCTTTGAGGCATATTTGATGCTCATAAATCAACAATATATATTAAATAAGGCATCTTTAAACAGAGACATGTATAAAGCAAAGTTCCGTACTGATAGCAACAAGAGGTTTGCCAAAGACTCACCGTATACCTCCCTTGTAACTTATGACTTGGGTCTTGCAATGACCTCCACAGTCTCCCGTGTTTGAATACTTGGTCCCCAACTGACAACGCTGTTCTGAGAGATTACAGAATCTTCAGAAAGTAGAGCCTGGCTGATGGAGGGAGGCCACTGGGGATGGATCTTTGACGTTTAGAGCCTGGCCCTGTTTTCAGTTCTTTGCTTCCTGGTCTGGATGTCACTTGAGAAGCAGCAGTTCCCATGCTCCTGTCATTCAGACACCAACCTGCTCCTGTGGCCATCCATGCCTTCTCTGCTAAGACAAACGGAAATCTCTCTGAAGCCATGAGCTAAAAAAATAAATCTTTCCTCCCTTAAGTTGTTTCTGTCAGATATTTTGTCTCAGTGATTCAAATAGTAAATATTATGATCTTAGGAGCAGTGATTTGATAGGCCAGTATTCAAAACAACTGTATAGAATGTAGTTATTCCAAATAATGAAACTAACTGAAAAAGGGAGCAATCTGTGAAGTTAAGGGTCCCAGACACTTTGGACTTGGAGTTAAAGTCCTTCAATACAGGAAATGGCTTGGTAATAGATATCCCTTTATACAACGTATGTTGGTCCTTTGGACACACAAAAATACTTTGTTTTCTTTACAGTGGTCTTTTTTCTGTGAGAGTATTTAAGGCTAAGTCCTCAGTTGGGGTGATGGGATCCATCTGCACAAATCCCTATCAAGTACTTAGAACTGTCGAGAATTAGAACTCTGCCTTGACCCGGCCTGCTCCTTTCTCAGTCTCCTGTTCTTTCACTCCTCCTAGCTCCCTGCCAGCTCTTTTCAGATGACAGTTGCTGCTCCCCAAGACTTCCAGGTGCAACCTCCTTCTTAGTTTTAGCCCTGGTGCCTGACTCTGCCCGTGGACGCCCATTCTACTTCACAGAGCACATCCAGTGACAGATCGGAACCCACCCTTCCATCCAAGCTGCTCATCCTGCCACAAGGGCTAGAATCAAGTCTGAGTTCAGAACCCAAGGCAAACACAATCATCAAAGAAATGTGGAAGTGGGTCACAGAAACAGAAATAAAGACAGGTCTCTTGGGAAGTGAAGCTAACACTCAAAAACGCAAAAGGAAGTTGAAAGACTTCCTACCTCATCCCATGGCCTTCTGTCTCTCGATGTGCCTCCTCCCCTGTCCATCATCATCCCCCGCCCCCTTCTCATTCAAAGCCCTTCTCTCTCAGTCTACCCTACTGTCCTTTCAGGCTGTTCTGCTCTGCTTCCCATGGCCAGCCTCTCCCATCTGGTTTTGTTGGCACCTGGCTTGGGTTTCTCAACATTAGTTCCAACTCCAATTCTCCAAGGCCATTGTCTCAAAGGCCCACTACCAAATGCTCCAAATTTGTCTAAGCAAAGGAGGATCTGATTGGCTGTGCTTATATAAATTTCTCCAAAATCGGCTGCCCTGGTCCAACCAGATACACCTGGATGAAAGGAAGGGGAGGACACTTCATGACCATCTAAGCCTGCTTCTTCAGAGTGGTGGCAGGAAAAATTTAGTTTTCAGAGAAGGATCCCTAAAATATGTTATCTGTGGTTATTTCACAACCAAGGCCACACTCTGAAACAAGAGAAAACCCTCTGGCTGTGTTGGGGACCTTTATTCAGGCTCCCATGTTGCTTCATTGTTTAAAGGAAAGAATGGGAAAGTCACTTGTTATACTTGACCTTGGGGTTTAGAACTGTCTTCTAGGGACATTTTAACCCTTGGGCCCAATCCCTTGTCTTCTGTCTGAGCTTGGCTCTGTCTTTCACCAGCACTCCAGGAAGACTGACAGGATGGTAATCAAGGACAACTGTGTCCTTCTGAGAAGCTTCAAGTGGGCCGAGGGCAGGAAGCTACCTCAGAGCTCTTGTTGCACAGAAGGATCCATCTAGGGCGATGGAGAGATGGGCCAAGCTGGTTAACGGGCAGGAGGAAGACATCCAGAGGGCGTCTCCCAGTCAAGGCAATGGAATCTTAGAATGGCAGAAGAGCTCAGGGTCAATCTGGAGCCGAGGTGGGAAGGAATGAGGTTATATTTAAGCTCGGTTTCAGTCTTCTCTCTCCAAGAGGGTGGCCTCGCTGCTGGTGAGAGAGGGAGCATCTTTCTTTTCCTCCCGATGTTTCTGCCTCTGTCTGCAGGGAGGACAGCACTCAGGCTGTCCCTGCTGACCTAGTGAATGTCACATTCACCTGTCTAGGTTCTCTCTCCATAGGAGAAGCGCAGCCTCCAGAACTTAATGGTCAGTACATACGAAAGATCCAGGCCCACCAGGCCCACTTCCTTAGCCACTCTCTGTCTTGAATCTACCTGGCTGTGGTGGTTGGATAGCATAGGTATATTATGGCACTTCCAGGCACTACATCCATAAAGTTCAGCAGTAAAATAGGCATAGACTTGGGGAAAGGAATGGTAGCTTCCAGCTATGTTCTCCAGTTCAGCATTTGGAATTGGTTGCTCTTGTTCAAAGGCCTGCTTTGGGAGGATTTGGTATTAGCACACAGTTTCTTAAAGCCGAACTTTGGGGGCTGATGGGATGGCCCAGTGTTTCAAAGTACTGACTACTCTTGCAGAGGACCCAACTGGGTCAGTTCCCAGCTCCTACATGGCAGCTAACAGCTCTTTGTAACTCTAGTTCCAGGGGATCCGATGCCCTCTTCTGACCTCCGTGGGCATTGCACAATATGGGTGCACTTACATACATGTAGGCAATACACTCAGACACATAAAAAATAAAAATAACTAAAATATTTTTTTAAAAAGCAAGATTTTGTTTCACAATTGACCACAGATCCTTGGGTTGCTGTTCAGCATATCCCAACCTCAGAGAAGAGGGAGCATTGCTTCAACTCCTTCCTAAGACTCACTAAATGTATAATTAAAGGAGAAAGGAAACGCTAAATTTCCTTCACCAGTGATTTCATCCTACCTGCTCTCTAAATTCTCACAAGTGAGGAGGTGGAATATTTTAGAGACTTCTGGCTTGGTTACTCCTTAGTGGAAGAAGAAAAAGCCAAGAGAGGCTCTGGGAATGAAACATTTTATTTTTGTATACAAGAAGTTCATTTAATGCCAAGTCACTTCTGGTGTAGATTTTCTCTACTGAAACATCAGGGAATTTTAGTGGTTACACTGTTTTCTCTCTCTCCTTATCCTGGGCAGTTGGAGGGGAGCTGGGGGTGCTTGCTCCTGAAGCTGCATGATGAGTTGATTGAAAGAACCCCTGTCCTGTGATCACCTTCTTTTCCTATGGGAAAAGATGAATAGGGTTCTGAGGTCCTGACTACACCCTGAGAGTTTTCTAGAACTGGACCAGACCCTCCACTGGAGTTGCTTGAGCTCTGTTTTCGACTGTATCTCCCCGTGGCATGGAATCAGCTCTGCTTTGTATTCAACAATGAGAATCAGGCCAGGTGGGACTCAACTGGTCAGCGGTAGGCCCATCTCTGGCTCATCCACAGCCACATTCCTAAATCTTCCCAAGGAGCCCTTTAAGAATGCACAAACAGACATCCCTCAAAATATAAAAATCAGCCCAAAGGCAACCAACTACCCAAACCCTCCACCATGCTGAAGGGTCACCATCAATGGTTCTGGTACATGTCCTTTCAGACAACTTTCGAATATATGTGAGATATATTTGCAAAACACAATGCTCTTTTGTAACATGACATTTAAAATCTAAGCATAAACTGGGCATGGTCTTGCAGGTCTGTAATCTTATCTTGGGAAGTAGAGGCAAAAAGATCAAGAATCCAAGGTCATTCTTGACTGCATAGTGAGTTTAAGGCCAACCTGGGCTACATGAGACCTGTCTCAAGCCAACAAGCAAACAAAACTTAAGACTTTATTGTGACTGTTTGTCCATGTGATCCATCAGTCTACATCATCATTTTGAATGGTTGCATATTATTCAAGACTTAGCTATACCCTCATTTATTAACCAACACATCAGTCAATGGAGAAGGTTTTCCCAGAGTTTGGACACTGTTATACATTGACTTCCAAAAGCTATTTGATTGTGTAAGCAGTGTAATTGTTGGGACAAAACACAGTTACTTATTTAAAGTCTTTGTTGTATTATTATTGCCAAATTCATCCCTCCAGAGTTTACCAATCCATATCTCAATAGTGGTGTGGGAAAAGGCCCATTTCCCATCCCCATGACAATGTTTGGCTTCATCTCTGCTCTCATGAAACAGTGATTGAAGAATCACACATGTATGGGGGAGGTGGGTATGAACAGGAAATCGGTTCCATCTCTAGTAGCCATGGCTTTCCTTACAAAGCTCCTTTGTAAAAAGAATCATATGGTCACATACCAAGTAAGTCTTCCAACAGCATGAGCCAGTGACCAGACATGGCTTGGCCCAGCACTAAAGGTTCAGCTCCTAACAGTGACCTAGGCTCAAGCCATGGCTCCCATCTAGACTACACACCTGTCGACCTCCCTGACTCCTCTGCCCAAGGTCCCATTGTCCTGTGGTGTAAGTTAAAGTCAGTCAGCTTGTAGCAAGAAACATTTAGAAAAAAAGAATCACTGCACATCAACCCCAGTATCCTCCCTAGAGAGCTGGGCATTCATAAACTCCCTTATGGATCCTTTCTTGGGTTCCAGCTAGCTTTCAATGGTAGCTTTTTTGGAAATTTGGAACTTCCTTGTCAGTAAGTTTGGGGTGGGGAGGAATCTGTTAAATCACTCAGCAAGCCACAGAGCTAATCAGAAACCACAGGGGAGTGGGGAAAACAGAACAAAGTAAAAAAAGAAATGACGCCCACTGTTCTCTTGATCTATCTCTCTCTTTATGCTGTGTCTCTTATCTAGCACCACCAAAAACTTCTGCGTCTCTCTCCAGTTTCTGACAATAGCTTCTCCCAGCCTCTGTGGCATTGTCTACAGACTTGAGCCTCCACCAAGAAGGTGGTTGCTTTATAAGGAATGGATTTCCAGTCAGCCTGGTCCCAGCCTTGGAGATTCTCCATCCCCTCCTACTTAGCTCCCAACTCATTCATCTCCTACTCCACTTGTCTGCTCTGATTGTTCCTAGGTATGATATATCTTTTGTTACTTCGTGCATCAGTGTCTTCTTCTTTGCCAACAGCTACTTTTGTACCTAGGAGATGCATGGGGTGCAAACGGAACCTTTTCTTCTGAGGGTCTTGCCTGGTTCTCAGAATGCAGACATGGAGCAGCAGCAAAGAGAAACAGCAGTTCAGTTGCCTTAGGGAAAAGAAGCATCACTCTTTGGCCAACTTTTTATTATAAAGAAATCTGCACATTTCTCCCAGCTTCAACTTGGGAAAGTGTTGTAAACTGTTATCTGCATCTCTGGGATCTCCATTCTAAAATGCAGCCAATAATACAGTGGAAGATTCATAGAGGGAAATTTCCTGGGCTATACGCCTATAGCCTATAGTGAGGACTTAATAACCAAGGACTTTTTCCAACTCCCGGTTAGCATTCAGCATACTATGCATGAGATTTGCTAAAGACCCAGGATGTAAAGATTATTCTTGTCTAACTATCCCATTTCATACCCATCCCTCCCTTTCTTCTGTCCTTCCTTCCTTTCACCTATGCATCCATTCCCTCCTCCCTTTCTTTTTCAAAGCCACCCAGAGAAGTGAGTAGTACAGTGAAGACAATGCTGGGCTTGACTGCAAGAACTAGGAGCCCGACTACCAGCCAGATGAGCTTAGTCAAGTCACGTAGCCTTTCTATCCATGGAGTAATAGTATTAAAACATACAATCCCTGGCCTAGTTCAAGAAAAAAAAATCCTCATAACTTTAGAAATGTACACTCTTATCATCTCCATGTGATAAACAGAGGAACTAACGCAAGGTGGTGGAACCAGTCACCTAAATTCTCATGTCGGTCCTGCTAGGTGTGGTCTGGTAGCTCAGGAACAACAGTCTGTCACAGACCCTGGTGCTGTAATGTCATAGATCTAGGAAGGTTTCTCAGAGTTGTCACAAAATCTTGACTGCCACTGTTATTTCTCAGGCTAGGTGGAGTTCACACCTGCACAATGGATCAGAGACTCTGTTTTTCCACTTAGCCCACCCTTAATGTCTTTGAATCCAACATTATGAGTGTCTCGTGCCCAGGGAATAGGACTCTTCTCCTCTTCTCCCCTCTCACTGCAGAGCCCCCCGCATTAACCCTCTTCTTTCCCCGAGTCTTGTTCTCCCCACCCCTGCAAATCACCCAAGTGCCCCACACTGCTGCCTATCTCTCCCTCCGTCCACTTGTTTAGCATCCACAGTAGAAGGTTTCTTTAGTCTGCTCAAGAATTGACTCCAAATTTGGCATTTTTGAACAAGTATTATATTCACCATGTCAATTAGGTATGTTCTTATTTTCCCTCAGAAAATCAAAATTGGACCCTTTAAGAGGGGAAAAAAATCACCAAGGATAACCAAAATGTGCAAACCAAATCCCGGACATCAAATTTACAAAACACATCAGAAACTGATGATTAAAATTATCCAAAGGCTCTTTACCTCACCAAACATTATTCTGCACTTCCGACAATACGTTTAAGAGCTAGTCCATGCTCTTTCAGCTACATATTTGGGCAGTGAACAGAAAGCTTGGATACCATCTTAAGCTCCAGCCCCAGCTTAGCAGAACCATCTGGGGACCATGTGATTCACATGGCCTGGAATACAGCTGGTAGTCTACACTTTTCAAAACCTCATTCTGCTGAAGCTGCTTATAGAACTGGCATTGGGATCCAACTTTTCTCACTTTAAACTAAGACCAGAGAGGTCAAACTTACTCTCAGAGAGGGTAGGGTGGGATAGTAGGCAGAGACATGTGCAACTTAATGGTCAGGAGTCCTGCCATTGGTTAGATGCTAACCTGAGTCATTGTGGTAAATGGACTCTCAGACCAAAATTTACATTATATGTGGCCGGTGGTCCCATGACAGTCTTTTTCTCCTTTCCTTTCATATTTTGCCCCCAACCATCACCATCATTGCAAAGGAGGGGCAAGGAGAATTTGTCAGCTGTGTCAGAGAGGGGGAAGAAGTCTCAGGTGGGACCCAGAAGACACGTTTCCTCTCTGGACCCAGGAATGAGGCACCCAGCCTCAGACTTAGGTCTTCAGGCCTTAGAGACTTCAGGGCACAGAATTTTAATATCAGACTGGGCTTTGGGCAGCTCTCTACGTGGAAGGTACCAGTGATGCTCAGTCAGCACACAGTAGCTCTGAGACTCTATCCTCAAGAAAATGGCCAGGCTGTGTAGGAATCCCAATCTCAGAAGGTAGAAGGCTATTTCTAGTGTTCATCAGAACAATGGTTTTCAAAGTATAGTTTGGCCAAACCTGGTGGTTCAGGCTGTAATCCCAGCTACACAGGATGCCAAAGCAGGAGGATCACAAGTTCAAGGCCAGTCTGGATCATAGAGTGAGTTCAAGGCCAGTCCAAGCAACTTAGTGAGAAGCTATCTCAATATAAAAAGTAGGCCCTTGCTGCTGTGCCTGATGACCTGGGTTTGAGCCCATGGACTGGCAAGGAAGAAAGAATCAACTCCCGAAAGTTGTCCTCTGACCTCCACTCTTGTGTATAGATATACTTTTTGTGGTTAAATTTATTTTTATTCTATGTGCATGAGTGTTTTGCCTGCATATGTGTATGTGTACCACATATATACCCGGTGTTGGTGGAGACTAGATATGAGTGTTGGATCCCCTGGAGTCTGGAGTTAAAGGTAGTTGTGAGTTGTCATGTGGGTGCTGGACTCTGAACCTGGGTCTTCTTCAAGAGCAGCAAGTGCTCTTAAATGCTGAGCCACCTCTCCAACCCCAAATAGATGTGATTAAAAAAAAAAAAAACTTTAAAAATAAAAACCAAAAGTTTGGGGACTTAGTTCAGTGGTAACAGTTTTTATAAATTTGACACAGATTTGGACATATGTTGGTAGAGGGAATCTCAGTTAAGGAATTTCCTCCATCAAATTGGTCTGGGAGCATGTCTATGCGACATTTTCTTAATTGCTGCTTCTTAATGGTCAGTGTTTTATCAAAGCAACAGAGAGAAAAGTAGGATACCCAGCATGCTCAAGGCCCTGAGTTTGACTCCAGTACCACACACATGCACACAGAAGTAAGGTTGGGAGACCCCCCCGGTGGGAGGGGGGAATCCCTGAGATACTTTCATGGGCCTTGAGGTCAAAACTGTTTTCATATAAATACTAAGATATAATTTGCCTTTTCACTCTCACCCTCTCAGGAGGCACACTGGCTTCTTCCAGACACTACACAACCTATGATCTCACAAGGAGAATCAGCACAGCAGCAGACACCAGCATCCTGTCTCCAGCTGTACCACACACTGAAGAGAGCTGCAAAAAAGTCAAACAATGTCACTGTTTTTGTGGAATTTTTACCCTCTGTGGAAAACAGAGTCTTTTTCTTTTCATTAAAAACATGCTATTTATGCTAACATATGATGGACTTATTTTGTTATTTTTAAAAGTCAATTCACAAATTCTTATTTTAACATTTTCTGGGGTCTTAGTTTCTAATGCAAAATATATGAACAGATGTAGACCACATAGGTAAAGTTATCTGGGGTTTTCAATACAATTTAAGAGTGGAAAGTTGTCCTGTGACCAAACACTCTGAAGCTTTCATAGGGACATGGAGATTGTTTGCCTGTCAGGGCCCCATCCCCCTACCTGCCCAATTTCCATCTCTGTTCCTGGAGTCTGGGCTCATGAATTTTGGGATTACTCTTAGTTTCAGATAATCCATAAGTGTGGCTCCCAGCAGCCCTCAGTGCTGACATGCTAATGAGGGCTAAGCAGCCTCATGGACCAGGGAGCTTAGCAGGTCCTTGGACATTCTCTTACCATGCCCAGCAGGCCTTTCCCTTTTCTTCTTTACAGAGGCTCATGAATCTCTCTTATCATCTCAGAATGATTTGTCTCATGCCACACAATTTGGCCAACCCAACACCCATCCCTGCTCAGCTCAGAGATCATTTTTCCAAATCCAGAGTTGAGGGTAGGTTTCCTAAGGCCTGTCCTTCAGTATTAGCTGATCCTTATTTTCCCCCTTCCTTGGAGATGGCAGTGGGTAGAGAGGAAAGGAAAGAAATGCCTTTCTTTGCAGAATGCAGCTGCAGGTTGAAGGTCCTCCACTGGATGCAAACACTCTAGAACCCAAGAACCTCTGCCCGGAGACAATGTGGTGCTGCACATGTAAGGTTCTGGTGCCACAAAAGCTAAACCGACTCACTGCTCAGTGTCAAATCATTCAGGCATGTCCAGGTTTGGAGGGGAATGTTACAAAGGAGCTGAGGTCTCTGTGGAGGACCAAGGGCTGGAGGAAGGTCTTCAAGGAAGACAGGCTACCATAGCCACAAATATAATAATGATAATAATGAATGCTTATGATTCGTGCAAGCTCTAGCAAAACAAATACATCATCAGTCATGAATGTTTCCTCCCCTTCACAGAAGGAAGGGGAAGTTTAACAAGCTGGAGTCACTGGCCTCCTAGGAAGTGGTGGGGCTGGTCTCTGCCTCCAGAAACCTTGCCTGGTGGTTCAGCTGCTTAAGGATCCTGTGTTCCAGGAGCAGCTTGAATAGGCAATTGGTTTGCAGTGCTAATTAGTGCATGGGAAAGGGAAGTCCAGCAATGCTTCTGAAAGCCACACAAGCTGATTATACAAGGTTTGCTTCACACACCATCAGGTTACAGTGGCATTCATTTCCCACACAGTGCATCCAGGGGACACACCAGGAAGTATGGGCAGGCTGGGCAAACATTCTCCAGTCCTTTCTTTCTGTGTGTCCTGTGCAGATCTGGTTATACCTGCCTTAAACGTGCTTCAGGCTAGACAGTCTGGCTCACCTCCAGGAGACCCCAGGAGTCTTGGCTGCAGGACCATGTGTCTGTGTGTCAGACTCAACCCCAAGTCCTTCCCAAAGAGCTACTGTAGGTTCCCTGGGCTACTCTGGAGAGGAGATGGATGGAAATCACAACACAATCCCCGGGTCATTTCAGCTTCTACAGGAGCAGCCTAGCCTGGCCTCACCTAGATGCCCTGTCATCTCACAAGGGCCAGAAGATACGAGTGACCCTCTGTTTCCCAGCAGACATCCATGCTCCTCAGAAACTCACTTCTCTATATTTGTCACAGACTCAGACACAGGGAGGGACATCTGGAATATTTATTTATGTATTTCATTTATAGTATTAAAGGAACATTCATGTGCCACAGCATACATGTAGAGGTCAGAGGACAACTTCAGGTGTTCACCCTCCTCTTCCAACTTGTTTGAGACAGAGTCTTTCATTGTTTGTTCCTATAATGTCAGACTAGCTGACCTATGAACTTCTGGAAATTCTCCTGTTTCTACCTCCATCTTCCCATAGAGTTTCAGGGACTATAGATAGGTACTGCTGCACTGGCTCTGAGGGATCTGGCCTCAGGTGGTGGGGCTTGCAGAGCAAGTACCTCACACACTGAGCCATCTCTCCAGCCCTTGAATCTATTTATTAAAGATTCAGTGCCCTTTCCTTCCAGGGTTGGAAAATTCACTTGCTCTTGACCAGGTCAGATCAACAGAGAACTGTGGTCTTACAGATCTGCTTTAGGAACTAGGCCTTCCCGCCTGTGATGCCACAGAAACAGACAGGCTGCACATTACACCCCAGCACCAGGACCAAGGGTGGCCCCCACCAGAATCTGTCTTATACATAAGTTGAGATGAAATACCTTAATCCATATTGGTGACTCATAGATCTGTTCCTCAGTGTGCACACTCCTGAACTCCCAGCCCACTGTGTCATACCGTTCTGTCCTGACATTCTGGGACGCCCACTGCTTGAGGGGACCAGGTTAGATAACTGGGCTCCTCCACAGTCTTGATTGGCTTTCTTTTCACCTTAAAGCTTCTGTTATTCTATAACTGATCTACTCCTTCCTTATATCGGCTGTTAGAAAGCTCAGAGATCAATGTTTCCTTCCCTAGAGCAAGGAAATACAACTCAGGCATGTATCCAAGTCCTTTTCTATCTATTTCCCTTTATTTAAGTCCCTTTATTAGTAACATTAGATGAGAATTGAGTTTGTAAATATATGTAAAGATCATAATACTGTAGCTGCATTTTCATGAACTCCTTATAATGTGCTTGTTAGAGAGTACTATTTGAACAGGGCAGACCACAAAATAGAGGGACTAGAGATGACTTCACACAGGCCAGAGAGCATGTGATCAAGGGTGTGAGTGATTCAAATCTCTTAAGTCATTGGACCTTGTTCACCTAAACTTGCCAAGGAAAATGTGTGTGTGTATATGTGTGTATATAGAGTGGGGACCCACAGTTCAGAAACCCATCAGGAAAGAGACAAAGAAAGTGGTAGAACTGAGGCCAGATGAGAGTAGGAGGCTTGATGTCAGGACTAAAGTTCAGGATTTAATCCTACAAGAAATAGGAACCTGGGGAAGGTTCTGTGTAGTATGACATTTTGCAAGGCATTGGGCCAATCAGGAGAGGCAGCTTAACTAACATTCCACCTTTCCTGGAGCTCAACACAACAGAGCTTATTTTTCACTCAGGATTCTCTGTTAGCTAAGCCTTTGTCTCATCTTGGCTTCACACTGGGGAATCTATCTAGAACATTCCTCTTTGCAGCAGTCATAAATCATATAGTCTTGTCTCTTCAAGCTTCTTCTCAGAAGGGACACACATCACATTGGCCAAAGCAAGATCCACCTACTGTCCATGGGCAGGGATGAGTGGTCCATCCAGAAAGGGACCACAAGTATCTGTATATAATACTGGAACTGCCCCCAGGGGAGCTTTAGGACCCTTTCTAAGATTATGATCATAGGACTTTCCCAGAAATGGTGTTTATCATCCATTATTTCAATAATTTTTTTTTAGACTATGACGCTTCAGAATGTGTTTTGAAATCACTGTGACTTCTCCTCTGTCTCCATTAGCTGATTAAAAGGAAAAGGTTCCCCTAAGAATCGTTTTTCCTCCCAAGCCTGAGAAATGAATATAATGCTTCTGTTTTTTAGTTTCTCGGGCCTCCTGGTTGAGGTGAGTCTGTGTGGGTCTCCAGTTTGCCTAGTTTTATAATTTTGTAGCCTGCTGCGATTTCTGGCCTATTGATTAATGGGTCTCTCTCTCCCTCCACCACCAGCGACCTTAATCTTTTCTTAATTGCTTTAATGGCTGTTCCGCTTCCCTCACGTGCCTTCCCCCACAATGTTGTTGTTGCAGAGCTTTTGTGTCTAAACTTCACTCTCCAGCCGGGGACCACGCGGGCCGATGAAAGGTGAATTCTGTCTTTGTTTGCCCTCTTCTCCTCGTTTTCCTCTTTTCTTCATTTCTTCTTCAGCTGCTTTCACATTTCATAGCTGGTGTCGGGGCATTGTCTAAGATAATTGAGCAAAACCAGAAAACTAAACAAAAAATATAACGAAGGGAGGTCAATGCCAAGGTCCCCCACCCCACCCCCAACTGACCCCGTAATATTCCACCCACACCAAGTCTGAGCTCCTCACTGCCCTCTGTTTCCTATTCTACAGGTCCAGCAGTCAGGCAAGCAGCCCCTGCCCATGCTGAGGGTGTGAGGGATTCTTCCAGAAGCCAGTCTGAGGTGGCCTGACTTCCACCTGCCTAGTCTGGGATACTTAGGAACGTCACTCCGGGCGCCTCTTCAACTATGCCTCTTTTCTTCACTCACCAGCACTTTGAATACATACTGCGTGCCTGGAACTGTGTTAGATGTCGTGGGAAAGGACCAAGGAAGCACAGGCCTCACCAGTCACACTGACTGAGGCAACAGGGTGCACAGCAAAGCAATGCACTAAGAATCTATGGGAGCACGGCGGGGACGCTATGGTTCTGCAGGGAAAAGCAGTGAGAGGCTAGAGCTTTGGGCGGACTTCTTAGAGGACGGTAACTTTAAAACGGGCCTTAAAGGATGGATAGGAAAGACAATGCTGATGAAAGAAAAGTTTCTGGAAGGGAGCAGAACATGGGAGCTAGAGGAGAGAGGGCAGAGGGGAGAGAGTCTGGCCTTCAGCATGCCAAGGCTTCATCATCATGGCCTGGAAGATCAGATGTAGTGGGCCAGTTCTTTGCTATGTATACCAGTCTTAAGGTCGGCTTGCCTTTCCAAGAATCCCTTTCTATCTGATTCTCTGAGATTCTCAGAGGATAGGGGTGACAAGCATGGTCAGCAAGTACAATTTTAAGACAGAAGTCTCTACTTGCATTTGTAAACTCCTGTGAGATGCATAAAGAGAAAGGCCCAAGCAGCATTTGTGTCAATAAATTAAGGTGTACAGAGTCTGGGTTAAGATTTTACATCTGGGGTCTGACAGACCAAGTTCAAATTCAGTCTCTTCAACACTGCCTCAGCCCAGCTAGTCGCCTTGAGCAAACTATTTAATCTCTCTTTTTTTTCCCGAAATATCTTAGCTTAATTATGAAATATTTCAGAGAAATTGTAAAATATATTTTATTATTTTTATTTTAGGTATATGACTGTATTGCCTGGATGTATGGAAGTAAACCCCCATGTCATGCAGTGCCTGCAGAGGTCAGAAGAGAGCATCAGATCCCCTGGAACTGGAGCTACTGATGGTTGTTAGCTGTCATGTGGGTGCTAGGAATAGAACTCAGGTCATCTGCAAGAGCAGCAGTCAGTGTACTTAACCACTGAGCCATCTCTCCAGCCCTCCCCACTCTATCTTAACTCACACCCTGTGCAAAAGTTAACCCAAAACTGGTGGCTTGGTGCCACTTTCTTCCCATCACAAATGGTGCTGCTACGGTGGTCTGTGAGTTCTTTTGGAACAGGAGCTTTTGTTTCTCGGTTCATGGGACCCTGTGGTATCTATGTGCTTCCACTGGATGAATGTCTGAGATGAGTGTGTATTTGTACACACGTGTGCCATACTGCCTGTATGGCAGTCAATGGACAATTTTTAGGAGTCTGTTCTTTTCTTTCTACCATATAAATTTTGGGAATCGACCACAAGTCATCAGGCTTGGCAGCAAGTGCTTTTACTCTTTGAGTCATCTCCTCAGCCCCTACATGAACCTTTCTAAGCCCCAGTTTCCTCATCTGCAAACAGCAGTGCTAACAGTTCCTACACAATCAAATGACTGCAATGATGGTTGTATATGAATGAGGCTCAGTCATTCCTAGACTCAGAGTAGAGATAAGCAGACATCGGGATTCCCTCAATTGCATCTGCTTGGAAGAAATAATGTACTAGACAACTGGAAAGAGAGCAAGGCAGCACAGCCAGCACCAGAAGTGGGTACATACCACAAAGAGCGACGAGCTGCCTACCACATGTACAAAGGGAAGATAAAACCCCCAAATCAGAAAGCAACAAAGAACCAACCCTCAGAGTGATGCTCCTTGGTACTGGATGTTGGTTGTGAAGTGCGTGATAGGGACACATCTTCTAAAGTCTCAAAAACATGTGAGAGGACTCTTGGTCCTAAAAGAGGTGCCATGGTATGTGCCAGAGTATGGGTTGGAACAGACTTGAAAGCCGACAGTACTTGTGCACATGAAAGAATTTCCTATGTACACCTAAGGCTAAAGTTAAATAGCTGTTTACTGGTTTTGTAGCTACCAGGGGCTAAACTTGGTCTTTTCTAAAGAGGACCTCGTTTGACTCTGGCAGGAGGAATTGCGGGAATCTTATTGTCTGCCTATTATACTTGGGATCAAAATGTCACATGTCCGGGATGATACAGTCAGGAAATAGTGGAGTAAAGACTGCAGAGAGATGTGTCTGACAGAGAACTTTCTGTTCTTGGAAAGAGAATGGAGGGGAGGGAGTGAAGGAAGTAGAGGAGACAGCAGGGTATATAAGTAGACGGGGTGCAAACCATCACAGATCTTCTTGAAGCCCTGTGTCAGGGGAAGGGAAGGCAAAGCCTTGGAATTCTCAGCCACTCACAGCCATGATTGCCAAATCCAGTCAATAATCATATATACAACCCAGTTAGATTTTAATTTCCAATCAACAATGATAATAATAATAATTTTGCCCCATACAATACATGGGGCATATTTATACCAAAAAATAATCACTTAGTTCCTATCTGAAATTCAAGTTTAGCTGGCGGCCTATATTTAATCAGGCACCCCTCACTGCAGAGCATCTGATGTTCAGCACTCAGAGGGACAAGTCATTCTGGAGAGAGCAAGCAGCACTTTCCATTCCTTCCTCGTGCTGGGATCTCAGAGGCCAACATGACGTTCTTTCAGGGCATGCCCTCAGCCTCTGGAGATGCCAAGCTGTGTGTGGTAGGAAAACAGAGCAGAGGAACCTCCGTGAATGCGGTGTGCCATGTGCCCACCAGGGCCTGGACAGCACAGGGACATATTGGGAGGGTGGGAAAGTTGGCTTTTGGAATGTCCTTTTCTGTTCTCCCTTTTCTTTCAGTATCCCCTTCTCCCAACCAGGTTCCTAAGGCTCTGGGCTGCTTGGTGCTGACAGCATTTGATAGGCAAGTGACTCAATGTGGGACTTCTCCCAGGAGAACTTGTAGTAGTCAGGAAGAGTTTGAAGAGGTATGCTTCACAGAGGTCTAACACTTGGATGGTAGGGTTCCAGGTCCAGTGACAAGGGCCAGAGGGAGTTCTGGGAACAGAAGGTCCTTTTGGAACATCCTGCAAATATATGAGTTACATCACCACTTAGTCCACTGGCCCTGTAAAACCTAAAGGAATCAATAATTGAATGCAAGGATATAACACACACTCAACACAATATCCCAGCCTGCAGCAAACCTCTCTGGGATTGTCCTGCTTCAGGATGCTTTCTCCTATTCTGGGAAGCCCTTGAGGGGCAGACAGGTTTCTTTTGTGTAGACATCATCAGTACTGAAGAGTTCAGAGTGACTCAGTCCTTCTAATACCTTCCTTTCTCCACCTTTTCCTTGAATGGTTTCCCATCCAGAGCTGACAGGTCTAAGCAATGCTCAGAGGCCAGCTCAGAGAAGATTGCTCCAAACCACACTCTTCACACACATTTCCTGTCCTTGGCTCATTGTTGCTCTATCCTAGAAGGAGTATCAGGCCTCCCACCCCGACCCTCCCACATCTAGACAGCCTCCAGTGTGCTGTTTCCATGACAACTAGAAGCATTGCTGTAGTTTCACACCTCTAACATAATTCTCCTGCCCACCCCCCCCCAAGATATTTTACCCCCACCCCAGAATTCTTAAGACTCTCTTCCAGTCACATGGAAGACACACATGCTGTGCTAAGCAGAGCCCCTTTCTGTCAGCTTCTAAGAATTTCACTGCCATCTTAACTTGAAGACATCAATGGACGGGCTTCTCTTTGAATATGGATTTTAAAATACATATAGATGGTGAGTTAAAATGCAACAGGCAGAGTGTGGCAATTACAAAAGTCTTTAGTAGAATGGAAGCTGCAATAGGAGCTTCAGAGACCAGAGGGGAGAACTTGGCCCAAAGGCCTGTATGTGGAGATGTGATTATACTTCAAGTAGGAGTTAATGGGGAGGCAGATCTCCAAATATTTCATACGCGGATTACAGCCAATTATTGGATTATACCAGAGGCCAGTATGTGGCTCCCCGCTGGCCATCCCTGAATCCCGAAAACACAAAGGAGAAGAAGTAAAGATGGAGGAGAGAGGTCCAGCTGAGGAGAGTGGGGAGTGGAGGACAGACCCAGCCGAGGGGAGGGGAGTAGGGAGGGAGGAGAGTGGGGAGTGGAGCCTGGGAGAGGAAAGGACCACTCACTCCTCTTCTTGCTTAGCTTCCTTGCATCATCTCTGCTGTCATCTCTGCTTACTTGTGGTTATCAGTCTGGGGTCTAGTTCATGCTTCACTAGGGTGATCTCCCAAACACCCACTTGGCTCGCTCATAGTGCCCCCCAGCGCTGGTCTAGCACGTCCACTCCCTGTCACCAGTAAAGTATCCCCATAGTAACAACGTGAAAGAAGCGTAACTTCCCATGCAGAGAAAAGACAAGGGGACTACAAAACCCTGACGATTGATTTCTTAAATCTTTGCAAAATAATCATATTTTATTGATCTGGAAAGAAAGAGTCCTGCTGGGATGAGTCCAGGAGGTGGACTGGTGATATCTTTTGGGTTCAAGTTCCAGGATATTTGGAACTAGGTTTGTTTCTTGAACCTTTCTGGAGGTCCAGAAGTTGCTGGAAGGTCCTCTGTGCCCACTACCCAGAGGCCTCACATGATCGGCTGAGAGCTGCAAGGGCTTAGTCCTCACCAATCCTAACCTGCCTGCTCCCTCCTAACTCTCTCACAGGACTCTCTGCTTCTTCCTCGACTATGTGGCCATAGGGAGCTCACATGTCAAGTCTTCCATATAATCCTCTAAGTGGCTGTAATCAGATGAGAAAATATCCAGAGATCTCCTCTTAAGTATATCCTGATTGAAAAAAAAAGTTTCTTAATCATAGATTCTAAAGTGCAACCTAGGACTACTATACCCCTCAAGAGATGCCCCCGGGGAGAGTAAGGCGTTGAGTGCTGCTGTCTCCATCTGTGCCTTCTATTTACAGACCTTGTGATGTTTGGAGCAGGATGCTTCCCTCTGAACTGCTTAGGCCTGGGTCAGCCAGATCCCACCAAGTCCCCTCAAATGAGTGATGTGGAAGTGACCTGGGATCTTAAGTTGTGGGGCAAATTCCAACACCTTTTCCAGAAAAGAGCAGAGCTTTCAAAGAATGGCTCAACCTTCATGGCCCCAGTATACATGCCAGTTTTCACACACACGCACACACGCACGCACGCACGCACAGACACGCACACAGACACGCACACACCCCTCTAGAAGAGCATCCTCCAACCTTGTTCACTTGGGACCTATTCCAACTTGACTTTTGGATGGTACTTGTCTTCCTACTCTGCCAGATCTTCCCCGTTTCTCCAAGCTCACGTCTCCTGGCCAGTTGATCATAATAGCTTTTCCTCTCTCCTTGGAGCAGGAAGAAACTGAGGCCCTGCAAAAGCACACACATACCAGTCCCTTAGCCTAACAACTTCCTAAATTAAGGATGCCAAGTTTGGATTTTAGATCGCGTGGACATTTCTGGGTTGTATGACCTCCGCCCTTCCTTCACTCCTCTGTTCTGAACAGAGTTCAATGCCTCTGAAAATTCGACTTTGAGCTGCTTAGCTACCTGTTACCTCTGAATCTTTGCTTTTGGTCTTTCTAGTCACATGACTACTGTTGCCAACACCCTACATGGTCTACCACCACCTTCTAGCCTACATTTGTGGTTGTTCACCTGGCTGTTTCTGAGACATAGAAGTCATTGCATCCTGGCAAGATCATATTAGGGTGAGCTGGAGCAGCGGCCTGGGGTGCTGCTTCAGTACTTAGAAGAATAACCACTCAAGTAAACCCCAAGCACCAAACCAGAGTGTCATTTCTTCTCTCCCTTCATTATAACAGTTGTTACAATCTGTGATCCCCCTGGACTCAGCCCCCCAGTTTTCTAGCCCCAGAAAGACATCAACCCAGTCAAAAGCAGTGACTCTGCTGCCCACCTCTCCCCCTTCATTCCCAGCAGTGTGAAAAGAAGAGAACTGATCCAAGCTCTCAGAAGAGCAGAGGATCAGCCTCAGCTCAGGGAGACTGGGCAGGATCTGTCATTGCCACAATCAACCCAAGTCAGGCTCCAAATCAGGTCTACAGCAGAAAGTTCTGGATTTCAGACAGGTCAAAGCTAGAAGAATTCTCCGAAATGGAGTGTGATAAATTCTACACATTCAGATAATCAGCCTGCTAGTAGGCGGGACTCGTGTATCAGCCTTCAGGAATGGCCCCCAAAGTCACAAGTGGGCACATGGAGGAGTGAGTAGACAGCCTTAGCCACAGCCAGAGTAGACATATCAGAGGAACCATCAGAGGGAAGGCGGAAGCTGCCACCTCAAATGGAAATTGAGTTACTGCAGGTAAAGGACTAATTTCCATTTAGGAGAAAATGCCCCCGCCACTAGTATTTTTTAAACTTAAAAGTAGCTAGCAATTCAGCTATGGAAACCAGTTTCCCGCTTTCCCTTAGCATTTCTGAGGAATCAGGGGATAATAATAAGTGATTAAGGTTGCCCATTTGGCAAATAAAATTACAGGATGTCCAGTTAAATTGGACTCCAGGTAAAGAATGAATAATTTCTAGTATAATACATGCAAGAAATTCTGTCTTGTTTATCTGAAATTCAAATTCAACTGTACTCCATAGGACAACCTTCCGACTGATGATGTACAGTGAAGAACAACTTCAGAAGCTGGTTCATCTCAAAGTTCATTCCCATGGAGCTGGAGAGATGACTCAGTGGGTAAGAGCACTTGATGGCCCCTGAGTTCGCATCCCCAACACCTATGTTAAAAAGCCAGAAGTAACCACGAGAGCACCTATAATCTCAGAGCTGTAGAGAGGGGAGACAGGAGGATTTCTGGGACTTGCTGACTGCCCACCTTGCCCTAGCTTCAGTGAGAGACTCTGAATCAAGGAAATCAGATACAGAGAGAATGATAGGACAAAATACCCACATCCTCTTCTGACCATGGAGGATGCAAAAACACACACTCACATATTTGCATGCATGCACACATATGCATACACCATACATGTACACACATACAAGAAGAAAAAGAAAACCTTTCATTCCCACAATAACATGCACTGGAGCACTTCCTCTGTGTCTGGCATCATGTCTGGTGTTAACAACTGACTCAGGGAGCCTACAATCCCCTTGGGAAGGCAGAGGAGCCAAGCAACCACTGAAACACCAGTGAGAATGAGTAGATCAATCAGTGATTATTTCGGGGAGGGGACGGGAGGTTACCACACAAAGATGCCAGCTTTGCATTTCTGCCCGAGGCAGAGGATTCCATGAGCTTCTTTCTGCCAGTGCTTTGTCGTGGTGCCTCCTTCTCCACCAGAAACCTTCCAAGCTACTGACATTTATCAGTATCAGCCACTGCACAGTGTCAGAAGACAAAGAACCCCACGACACAGTCTCCGTCCTTGAGGTTGTTGGTCTAGGAAGGTCATCAAGACATATCTGGAGTCACGGTCGCCCTAGCAGTGAGGATAGTGCGAGGAGCAGCATGGAGGGTGTCACGCTGCACCACAACTCTCTTATGGAAGACTACTGGCACCATAACACACAATTTTATTTTGAGGCCAAAGTCTCCATTAGTGTATTGAGTGACTCTGATCAAGTCACCGAACCTCTGAGTCTCATTTTCTTCACCTGAATAGAAGTGACATTAATAACAGTACTTGTCTCACAGGCTTGTTCTGAGAAGCTAATGGAGCAGCCAGCACCTAGTAACCCACAAAGTGTCATGTAAATGTGAATTATCATTCACTATAAAAATGATTATTGTTTGGCAGTTTCTCAAAAGTTAAACATAGAATTACCATATGATCGAGTAATTTCACTCCTAGGTATATTACCCCAAAGAGCTGAAAATGTATTTTCAACAGATACTTGTACATCAGTGTTCATAGCTGCCTTAGTCACAATAGATAGAGGTGAAAGCAACCCAATGTCCACTACAAACAAATGGATAGATGCATGATATATACATACCATGGAATGTTATTCAGCTTTCAGCAAGAATGCAATTCTGAGATATGCTACCCATGGTTGAACCTTGAAGACACAATGCTAAGTGAAATACTCCAGACACAAAAGGGAAAATATGTTCAGATTCCACTTATTATGAAGTACCTAGTATACACAAATTCTTAATAACAAAGAGTGGAATAGGGGTTACTGGAGCTGTGGGAAGAAGGAATTACTATTTAAGAGGTATAGGATCCTGTTTTGGATGATGATGACAGGCTAGAACAATGTTGTAAACATAAATGAGACTGAACTGTATACTTAAATAGGGTTAAATGATAAAATTATGATATATATATATATATGGAGAGAGAGAGAGAGAGAGAGAGAGAGAGAGAGAGAGAGAGAGAGAGAGAGAGAGAGTCTCCCTGTAGCCCCAGCTGGCCTGGAACTCATTATGTAGACTAGGACTAGACCTACCTCTGTCTCTCAAGTGCTCGGATTAAAGGTATGCACCACCATGTCCGGCTTGTTATACATTGCCTTAGTTTTAAAAAGGTATCTAAAGGAGCCTAGATGATCAGGAAAGGTGTCACAGAGGAAGTATTACTCAAGCAGGATTTGACCAGGGAGGTGAAAAACGAAGTCTTAAGCAGAACAAGCAAATAAGGGTGGGAAAGAGTCCCACAAAGAGTTTCACACAATAAGTAGCTCTGGCAAGGACCTAAAGACTTGAGGTTGAGGTCCTTCAGTGCCGCTTGGATGGAGCTGTTCTACAAGTTCCGCAAGAAGGTGTTGATGATATACCAAGGGTGTGGGACAAAGGCTTGAGTAGGAAGCGGGTGGAGAGTGTCTACCATGAAATGCTACTCAGCCAAGCTCTGGAGTGGGAAGGCGAGCTACCAGTGGAAGCAGATGTGGCTGAGTCAGAGGAGTAATTCAGCAGTATATGAAGAGAAGGAGCCAAGGTTGTAGCAACAAAAGTATGGAAGGGATGGTTAGGGTTGATGTGACAGAAGAGCAGGGCAAGGGAAATATGAAGAAATCATGCCTTAAACCCTGGGAAAGTCACAAGGGAAGGTTATGGGGCAGAGGCACCTGACGGATTGGGCTGAATACCAATCTAAGAGGGTAGCCACCCCAAGCAGAGGCCATCGGATTCTAAGCTCGCTGTCCCTTCCTTCTATCCATCTTTCTTTCTTTCTTTCTTTCTTTCGATTTTTTAATTTTAATTTTATGTGTCTGAGTGTATTACCTGTCTGCATGTAGGTGCACTTGTGTCATGCAGTACTTGAGGGGGGTCAGAAGAGGGCATCGGATACCCTGGAACTGGAGTTATAGAAGGTTGCTAGCTGCTATGTGGGTGCAGGGAGGTCCTCCGCAAGAGCAGCTCCTGCTCTTAACTGCTGAGCCATCTCTCCAGTCCCCCAAGCTCTTCCTAAGGACCTAAAATCCAATTCCTGGGGTCCACTTTCCAACTTCAATGAGACTGTTCTTGTGCCCAGTCATTTCAGGCTATTTTAGTCAGCTTACTGTTGTTGTGACAAAGTATCCAAGAAAAACAATTTAAAAGGGGAAAGATTTATCTGGGCTCCTGTACGAGGTCTCAGTCCATGCTCAGCTGGCTCTGTGATTTTCAGCCTGATAAAAAACAGACTATCATCGTGTAAGAGGGTCTGGCAAAGGAGGCTCTACCCCTTATGGTGGCCAGGAACAGAAGAGAAAGCAAAGAGCTTGGAAGAAGACATAACTTGAAAGTTACACCTCAGTCATCTATTGCATCCAACAAGGCCCAATCACTTACCACTTTTATCATATCTCCAAAGTGCATTGATTAAGAACCCATCAATGCTTCTGGGCATGGTGGTACACACTTTTAATCCCCGCACTCAGGAGACAGAGGTAAGAGGAACTCTGTGAGACTGAAGCCAATCTGATCTACATAGTAAGTTTTAGGCCAGCTGGAGTTACAGGGAGACTCTCTCTCTCTCTCTCTCTCTCTCTCTCTCTCTCTCTCTCTCACACACACACACACACACACACACACACACAAAACCCTAAAGAATCCATCATTGCTGCATTTGAGGACCAAGCCTTCATCACTTGAGTTTAGAGTCCATTCCAAATCTGAAGTATAACATTCTATCAATGCTTCCCAAAGGCTTGTCTACCTGATAATGAAAAATGCACTTAGTACATCCTAAAGAGCCCACAATAAGTCTAGCATTGCTCAAAAAAATCAAGTCCAATGTCTCTTCTGAGCCACAAAGCAAACTCTTAACTATGAGCCCCTAGAAAAATTCAGAGAATTTGCATATTCTCAATATACAATGTAGCAGGATAACCATTGCCATTCTACCAGGAGGATTGGGGTATGAAAAGACACGAGCAAAGCCAGGGGGAAAGCCAGTGGGGCTAACATTAATTCCTGTAGCTCTGTGTCTGGCATATGGGACATACTGGTGTGACGGGAGCTCCATAGGGCTTTGCACATCCCTTCCACAGCCTTCTAGCTGAAGCGTACATAGCCACTCTCCTGAGCTGGTTGTGCTTACTGCCTAAGGCTTTTGTTGGCATATGTTCTACATTCCCGGCATGTCTAACTTCCTGAGATCTCCTTTGTGCGTTTTATTTCCCTCCCATAGTTTCATGCCTCACCCCTTGATGGGCTGCCTACAGGACTCTAACATTGTCATATACTGCCTGGTTTCCCAGGGCTTTCCTTCTTCCATGACCCTATTATTCTTAAATTCTGCATACGTATAAATCCAGCCTCGAATGACTGATGTCAGCGGAGCAGGAGCAGTAGGCAGGCTCCCTTAGATCACAGCAGTAATGATGTCTCAGTGCCTAGATGAATGAGCACAGAGCAATAAATCATAGAGAAAGATCTTCCTAGCTGTGAACCAAATGGCTTCTGGTATATCCTTGAGTCTATGGTGGGTAAGATCTAGCCAATTGCCGAGATTTCCTTGAATCATCTTTCCTACTCCCTCAGTTCAAAGTACGTGGCTTCTTTTCAATGGCCCTAACCTCTTCAGCAACAATGCCTTCCTTCACTCCAGATTTTTACATGTACCTCTTTTTTAGCCAAACTGAAAATTTTCAGATCTCTATTCCTTTTGCTCCTGGTAGGCACTGTAAATCTGTCTAAGCATTTGGAAATGATCGTGCCTTGCCCTGAATGCTGTGCTGTATTCAAACTTTTTCTCCCAGATTAATTAATTTGTCAACCTTGAAACTCAGCCATACAGAGTCTTAGGCCATGGAAAAACAAAAGTGTAGACAGCTTGTTTTCCAGAAAACCACATGAACAGCCTGTAGTCCAACTCCCAGTTCTGTCTGAAATGTCATGCACACAGTTTTTACTGTTGGCTTTTCCATCAACTTCTGAGTTTCTACCAAATCACACAGTAAATTCCATTTGCAGTGTACTAATGTTTCTCTGCTCTGCTTTTGCAAACTTCCAAACTCTTCCTCCAAATTAACCAAATGTTTCTAAACCACATTGTTAAGAACAGTCACAGCAACAATTCTACCTCTACATACCAATGTATCTAGATACAATATATCTGAGAAAATCAACTAAAGGAGGGACCGTTTATTTTGGTTCATAGTTTCAGAGGTTTTAGTCCATGGTTGCTTGCCTCCATTGGTTCTGGACCTATGATGAGAAAAATATCATGTCGGATAGCATGATACTCATCTCATGGAAGTAAGCAAGGGAAGAGCAGGGGGCGGAGAGGAGCTGGGAACAGGATAGACTCTTCCAGAACATTGCCCTAAGGACCTACTTCCTCCAACTAGAAACATTTCTACTATTATCCAACAATGTCTTCAAATTATGAATTCATCATCATCGATGAAGTCTGATCCAATCACCTTCCCCATATCCCATCTCTCAACGGCATTGCATTGGAGACCAAGCCTTCAACACATGGCCTTGGGGGGGTGATTTCAGATCCAAATCATAATACTGGGCAAGAAAGTAAAGACACTATCAGTTCCTTAAGGGCATAGTTTCAGGCCACAGAGGAAAATGAGTTTTCCATGAATTCGAGGTCAGTTTCAGCAAAATCATAAATTCAGCAAAGATAGCTTTCTTTCTTCACAGGTTGGAACCCTCAAGTCTCTGACTTCATTCCCAGAAAAGGGCAACTACCAGGCATTTCATCCTTTCCTGTGCGTTTCAACTTTTTGTGTTCCTTTATCTAAAAGCATGGGTATTTCAGCCAGATCTACTCCTAACAGTTTGGAGACTGGGGAACAGGCTGGGGAGGATTTTAGAGACAAGACTGGTCCCTCTGGCTCTCCTGTAGGCACTCCTTCAATCTAGAAGATCCCTCCTGATGACAGGGGCACCTCTTCCGACTTCTGGCTGGTTGCCACCTCTTCCTTAAGTTAGTTAGTATCAGGCATTGACTAAACAGGAGGGTTTTCACTTAATAAGACATCTTTACAGCAAATAGAAAATTCCCTATAGAGAGCAAGTGAGATGACAGTGGATTAACACTTCAATTAAACATGGCAATTCTAATCAGTTTTATCATTATAGAAATACTCAACATTTTGACATATTTCATGTATAAATTGATAGTTCCAGTCTGATAGCAAATTGAAATAATTTTTCTGGTGATATTTGTAAGCTTTCAGTGGCAGCCAGGGATGGTATTCAACATCAGAGCTACAGATTCTAGACAGTCCCATTCAAAATATTAATTCTGCATCCTCTCTTTCTCCACGGGCAGGCTTCAAAATTGTCTCTCCAGAAGTTATACACACTATGGTAGATTAATTTGATGTTTTATGATTTGCAAAACTCACACCAAAAGGTAGTTTAATTTCCCTGGTAGAATGTCTTGCCTCATTCTGTAGTTGAAAGGCACAGCAAGCAGGAAAAACATGTGCTTTTGTCTCAGCAATTACCCATTGACTGAGCATGGATGGTGTGACTTAACATCACACAACTACTGATCCACACAGGGCACTGTGCAAGGTTACTGTCCTCCAGATGAGGAAATTGGGGCTCAGAGAAAATAAGCAAATTACCAAAGGCATACAGCTATAAAATGACAGAACCAGGATTGGAAGCCACTACAGTCAAGCTCTTCTTCTCCAGATGAAGTTAAGCCTTTTCATTAAAAGGGACTTAATACAGATTCATTGATTTGTTATCTTTTTCCTATATCCAAGCCAAAGAAGTCTCTTCAATAATGCTTATGCAAAGCAGTAGGAACGAACCTAACAGAATCAAGTGCTCTGACCTCTGTGCCAATTTTCTTATCTCGAAATCATGACCATCACCACTGCCATCATCATCATCAAAACACAGGTTGGATTTGAAGGATATTTTGGTTTGCTTTGGTTTTGGTCTGTTTTGAAACAGAGTCTCCTTGTAACCCCAGCTGACTAGGAATTCACTATATAGACCAGGCTAGCCTTGATCTCACAGAGATCTGCCTGCTTCTGCCTGGGACTACACTACCACACCCAGCTCTGTTTAAAGGATATTTTAAGAATATGATAAATGTATCAATAGATCATGCTTTCTTTTTTGCTTTGTTTTTTTATTTTACACTAGATTTTATTTTACTTTTCTTATTACTATTACTCTTGGTTTTTCTTGAGATAAGGTCTCATATAGCTAAGGCTGGCCTTGAATGCCTGACTCCTGTTTCCACCTCCTCTTGCATGTTGGGATTATAGGCACGTACTATCACACACCCAGTATATATGTTTATACACTAATTTTTAATCCTTAACATTTACTGTAAGCTAAGCAGACTCTAAGTTCAGTCATCTTTATGATGTCCCCTCTACAATACTTAACCATCTTACTTAAGTGCTCTGAGAATCATGTATAACTTTAGCAGCAAAGTTAAGCAATTTATACCCCCAAGGAACCCCTTCTGCCTTTTATAGCCACATAAGCAAAAATTTGCAGAAGTATAACCCAGAAAATTTCACAATGAAATAATATACCCACCCAACACAGTAAATGCCCATCAAAGCAAACATGTTGAACAAAGTTCAACTCAGATGCTTTAAGTTTTGAAAACGTTGGAACATGTCAGAGGAAATAAAATCATCCTGAGAAAACTTGCCCAGTAAATATTCTGAGCCCTTTGTAGTCTAATTATACTGCTATTGTTGCTGAGAAATATTTAGCAAGACCATGATGTTTTAGGATGATAAAACTCTGTGAGGCCGAATAATGTTTATTGATAAAAATCAAGAAATAATCCCTGACTACCGTTGTTGATGCCTGTATTTAGTACAAATTTTACCTCTCAAAAAAAAAGTGTTTTTTTCTGGAGAGTTTGGCAGTCTATTTTTATTTTTAAACCCCAACTGGGCTTAGCCCAGTAACACTACCCAATAAATGTTTGTTGAGTGAATATTAATGTATTTTTTTCTACAAAGACATGTTTATGATTCTGCAAATGAGAGAAATTATTACTAAAAAAGGAAACTACATGCACAATTTTGTGAGTATACTAAACACCACTAAAACATACACTTTCAAATGATTAATTTTATGCTATGTAACTTTTGCTTCAATGTGAAAATGCAGAGAATAATTACATTTCCTTAAAATTCAATATGATACGTTCTCATGCCTTCATATCAACTGTAAAGTACAAAAGTACTCATAAATATTTTATGAGTAGGAAGTTTCTTTTTTAATTATTATTAAAAAAATAGCTAGAAGCTGTAACAGAATACAATGGAGATGCAATAGCTTGAGATATTTACAGACCTCAGGGCTTAGCAAGAAGCATTTCCAGGGTTTTTCTGACTCCACCTGCTGCTTCTGGTTGAGATTCCCCAGCCTCCCATTGGGTCTATAGGGAAGGACAGAGCTGGGCTCAGTGAAGGCAAAGAGGAGAAAGTCCATCCCTACAATTCCACCCTGTCAGTAACTTTAATCAGAGTTCAGAATTCAAGGTGGCATTTCTAATGACTATATACTTAGAATTTCCAAAACAAAGCTCCTCTCTTTTCAGGACAATGTGGTGACAAGTCTTTTATTTTTAAAGCAGTAAAGAAAAAGCCTCTTCATTCAGTATCGTTGAAAATATAAATGTAATTTCTTCCAGCGTAAAGAACGTTTTCTTTTCTGATTACTGACAACCCTGTTGGAGTTGGCTATATGGAGAAAGATGTTCTTGGACATTGTGCAAGATTTTTCAAGCTGGCAATATTTTAAATTGTTAAAGGCCAGTGACTGCATGCTCATCCTCAAAAATTCAACGTATTCTGGGGGAGCTGAAGCTTAGAATTTCATCTATCAAATTTTCCTTTATGCTTTCTGATAAATCACAGTGGGTTGGCTGAGGAGAGCCTCCTTCCCTGCCCTGTTTACTTGTCATTAGCTCTTTAAAAGAAAATGCAAATCCTCAACTCTTCCTTAACCCATCTTAGAAAGTAACTCAGATGTTCCTAATTTCTCCTCTGATTTATCAGACCGGTCTCTGATAACTTTTGAAAGCAGTCTATTCAGCCCTCCCAAAGACAAAGGACACTGTACAGGAATAAATAAAAAGAAGTCCTGACACAAGCAGACAAGGAGAAAAACACGTAGAAGTTTGGTAACTGTTGCTTGAGAATTATTTCAAGTTCTGCCCAAACCAATAGACATATTACACTGAAAATGTTTTATTCCAAAAGTTATCTGATTTGAAATCTAAGAAAATAACCAGAGGGCCTTTCTCTACATTATAGAAGCTTGGCAGGCTAAAGGAAATCAACAATCTTATGTAACATTTCCTTCAAAAGAAAACAAGAAGTAGACATAATTCAACCTGAATAAATCAAAACAAGGCCATTCTTAGCTCTGGAGAATCTTCTCACTGTGGGATTGTATCTCTTCCTATGTATTTAAAAACCTCTCTTAAAATTAAGTCCTTTTTTTCACACACCAATATTAACTAAATCCTAGGGTCTTCTAAGAATGTCTCCCCATGATCTGGTGGTTTAAAAAAGAATTCTATTTTCCCGGAATCGTTATGACACTGTTTATTTTCCTCAGAGGGGAGCTAGAGGGAGGGCGAGAGGGGGCAGAAAGGCAGGTGAGTTTTTGTGTAATAAGCGACCCTATCCTGCAAATAAACAGGAGCTTCCCATCCTCTCAGAATAACCTGTTATCAAAGGCATTTTCAACTCCTAACTGCAGTTCTCACTTCTTTGCCAGAAACAAAAAAAAGTAAGTTGAGGCACCAGAGATGATGAACCACAGACCCCTACCAAAAATGAATGCACGCCTCTCTGCTCTGGCCCAAGGCTCACCCGGACCTGAAGGCAGCTGGCAAGGGAATGCTCTTGAACACTGTCCAGACACACTCTGAGCCACTGGTCCACAATCTGAGCACCATAATTCACCTTCTCGCCTCAGGAAATTGCAAAGGTGACCCCCGCCCCACATGGGCACCCCAGAATTCCCTCATGCACCCCAGAATTTCACTATACTGTCCTATGTATTTTTCTCCTCAAGTTCTCCTTACTTAGGGATCTCCAAGCAGGGAGGAGCTCTTCCCAACAAAGACTTCCACACTTTACAAAAAGAACCCACAGGGGGTAGAGCTGTGTGTGTAGGATGGGGGTGGGTGAGATATGTTTGGTTTGTTTTTCTCAGAACAAACTGAAAGATAAGCAGTCCAGATTTCCTAAAAGGTCAGTTTCTGGGGAGAGCAGTGTCCCTGGGGAAGGAAGGCATTTGTGCTACTCCCTGATGGAAGACTCAGGCACAAGATCTACTAAGAAAGCTCGACGATGCTCCCTTAAAAAGGGCAGACCCTGGGTTTCTGCACAAATGTTTCCTGTGGGCATCCCAAAAGATCCAGAGCAACTCAGGTGGGAGAAGTTGTCTCCCCTACCTGGCCCGAGCCGGACTGGCCTTCTACCACGGGGATGAAAGGAACTCAGATGTGGGGACAGAGCTGTGGAGGGAGAGGGAAAGTAGGTCTTCCCCAGGACCCCCAGGACGGGCTCCTCGCTTTCTGGAGACTGCTTTGCATTCTCTTCCACCTGGTTCCCGGCAGGGAGTCCTGGCCCTCCTTTGGGGGCCTGTTGACTAATGAAACAGTGAAAGCATAGGTCAGCCATCAGGCAAATAATAAACATATTTGCGTTGCACGTCTGTTAAGCCTGTTTAATGGGTCGTCCCTACATGTAAATAGGCTTCCTACCCCAGCCCCCATCGTTCCACCTGTATCAACAACAATGCTTCCCCACAATTATCTTACCTTAATGAACTTAATCTTTAATTTCCCAGCTTGGCCCTGGTCCTCAGCCTCCTAACAAAGGAAGTAGAACTGTTTGAGTCCCTGTGAGCCGCCTTCTTCCAACAGCTAGGGAAACTTTAGCCACGACAAGGATTTTTGCCCCTTGTGGAACTGTCAAAAGCAATAAATATTTTTCTTTTTATTCCATCATTAGACCCTCCTAAGAATGCGTCCTATTGTCCACTGTAATTCCCAGAGCTCTCTGGGCAGGGGCGTTATTGTGGAAAATGAATCCTGAAGTGTTAACAATCCTGCCAAAGCCGCTACACTTTTTTTTTTTCCTCAGGGCGTAACCGTTAGGAATGTGTCGCCTCACCATAGCCCGCTCGGCGAAAAGAGCACTTGTGTTTTTTAACACTGGTCTTTGAGAAGGATGCTCAAGTTAAAGCATTGTGGCCACTGTAAATAGATGCACTCCGCAGAATAGAGCTTCTTCATTCCTAATTAGGGAAGTAGCTCTAGAAAGACAGGATGTCACTTGCTAGGCTGCGCATATTGTTGAGTTTGTGCTCGCCTCCACAATGTGAGGTAATTGGAGTTGTACCTTTTAGAAAGCTGCTAATTTCACATAGGAAGTGCTAACAAGACCTTTCTGGGCCATGTTTTCCTTCTTCCTTTTTAAGGAAGTTACAGACCTTCAGTAGTGGGAATGGCTGAGCCCTGGCCTGGCGGAGGAAACAGCAGTAATGAACCACTTCAGCCCACAGTTAGAAAAAGGAGGCCTCATTTTGGAGTCCTGAGAATACTAGGCACAACAAAAGGTTCTGTTTAAGCTTGTTATCCAGGACATTCTTACAGGCTACGCAGCTCTCCCTGCAATGACCCTCTTCAAACAAGTGCATCAAGTTTGAGCAAATAGAAACACGCAACTTTCAAGGCTCGGAGTTATAGTTTTCTTTACAAAGCCATTTATATAATGTAAGCTGCAATTAGCATGGGACAGAGCAAGGAGATTTAGGCTGGGAAGTTCTTTTAACAAAAGATAGAAATTAGTGGAATAAGTAACAGTTAAATATCGGCTTCAGATAACTAGTTGAAAAGACCTTTTAAATCATTTACTAATAAAAAAAATAAAATGATTTTGCCTCAGACCTTGTTCCAACCGAAGTATGGTCTTTTAAATCACTGAACTGATTAATCTTACTAATTTTAAATTATCCAGCAAGAATGGATCAGAGGAGAAAAAAAATAGTCCCCACACCCCCAAATGAAAAGCACTACAGCTTTTAAGCCTGACAATTTCATCAAAATGTCCATAGGAATTACATAAAAAATTCAAACCGTAATGAAATAAATTGCTACTTACATTATGAAAAGTCTGCAAAAGCTTTTTATAGACTTGAAATGCAGAAGTTATATAAACTGCACAGTAAAAAGAATTAGAAATTGACCTTTACAGATCAAGGGCTAAAATTAACAGTCTTCAGGGGAAAAAAAAATCCCCAGTTCACAATGGCTTTTAATGCCATTTTTCCCCACACTCATTTATCTAATAACCATGGCAAGGTTAGGATAAACAATGAACAGTATGTTTTCACATTTTCCACCTTTTTTGTCCTCCGTATGAATTTCTAAAACACTTAAGAGAATAGATACATAAACCTGTGACCTTCAAATGAGCTTTTTGATACTCTCAACATTTTGAATAAAAAGATCAGAAAATGGAACCATTTTTACACAGTAATGAATTCCATTCTGTTGGGTAAACAAAGCTAAATTTTAAAACAGAGACCTGACGTTTGTATAGCTCAAGAAGCCGTTCTGTTCTTTTGGGGGTGGGCAGAGGAGGGAGGGGGCATTGTCAATACTTTACTAAATAATGACCACATCTACAAGTCACATTTTTAAAAAGAGACAAACCCATTTGGCCGCGTACAACAGAGAGCCACCGTTTCCAACACAAGGACAACAAAAATGCCCAATTTTTGATGACAATTTTCCCCCACCTCTGAACAATTGATCCACCTCACAAAAAAAGGTGGTGGGGAGGGAGGCTGATGGAAGAGGCCCAGGCCGCCATTATAGAGCTAGCGCTTATTGACGGGAGCTCCAAGGGCCTCCAAAAGTTACTCCAATTTCCGTGAGCTTTTGTATATCCGTTGTCCTGTCTGAAAGGCTCAGTTAGGTATTGTTGCAAAAAAAGTCTGCATCCACATTTGTTCCCTTCTAATTCATACTCCGCATTGTGAAGTTTTGCTATTCAGAGGCTGATTGGACAACAGCCCTGACAATGGCCAAGCGATTAGTCTCTCAGCGTGGGCTGGGGTTGTGGGTATAAACCTAGGGATGGGGCTGGAATTCACTGGGGCATTCAGCTTCCTCTCCCGGGCCTTCCTGAGAGGCCCGGCCTGCTTTGCTGCAGGTAATGCATTCCTTCAGAGCCGAGAAACCGAATCCTTGTAATTAGCGTGTCCAGGATGGGGCAGGTCGCCCCCTCCCTTGCAACCGCGGCCCTTGGGGGGGCCCCCCCGAAGCTTTCTGAGGAGCTCAGCCCCTGAAACGCTCCAGTCTCGTCGAATTGAAAACTTTGTCGGGCGGCTCGGTGGGCCTGAAAATCTGGACACAGGGGAGGGGAGCCGGGAGAGCACTTAACCCTTGGCACGCCGGGCATCCTCCGAGGCCCGGCCGCTCCCCACCCACCGCGTCCCCCACGGACCGTGCGCCCCAGCCTGAGTCTTCACCGAGGGACGCCGGCTTTCCCGGCCCGCAACCGCGCCAGAGCGCGTCGTTAAGTGTACAGATGTCAGTCTGGTGTTTTACATGTCAGTAACTTGAATTCATTTACATTTATTTACCTATTGTTTTATATCATTTTATGACAATGTGCTGCATAATATCATTTAAATCTTTAATGTACAACTAATTCTCTACCATTAATTTGTCAACATGATTACTGGATATGCCACCCGGAAAAAACACGCTGCCTTGAAATATAGATAAGACATTCCTGCCCCCCCCTACGGTTTACATATGAAATGACAAGGATTTACGGAGGGGTTTTCCTTGGGTTGCCTATGATCCTCTCAAAACTGCGATTTCAGTGATTCCCACTTATACTTAGGAATTCCAGCTACCACTTGAGAGATCCACACACAGCCTCCTTCTAGGAGAAATTAATTAGACAGTGTTGTAGCAGCCGGAAATGAACCCGAGCCCAGTCCTGGCTGGACAAGGATCCCCCAAGACGTGCTGGCCGGGCGGGTGCAGCGTGGCCAGCGCGCGGCCTGGCACCTGCTCTAGGCTCCAGGACAGGGAAAGAAAGAAAGCAGGCACCGGGCCAGGTCCGCGACCCCGGGAGTCTGGGAGCTCGGGCGGGGATCGGGGGTAGGCTTTGAAAGACCAAGCATTTCTGGAGGACCCTGACTTTGGGGTGCCCCATAACCTGCAGGCTGTCAGAGCCTAGGCTGGAAAACCTGGCCTTCCCTGCACGCCCAGGAAGGACATGCGCCCTGCAACCAAGCAATAACACCCAAACGTCTGCACCATGGCAATTAAAAAAGAAGTAGCACCCCAAACCTTATTAAACATTCAAATAGAAAAATTAAGATATTCTGGGCAAAAGAAGTGTTTAGACAAAGGCTGTCTGCTTCAATTTCCCCGTTAAGCAGGGAGCTGGCTGCTTGGAAAGAGAGTGACGGTGGGTTCCATAAATTAACTGAAAATCCCTCTTCTCGGGAGCCCAAGTTATCTCTCCGTTGCCTGCAGCTCTGATTTAAAATGGGAGCCGGCTTGTTTACCGCTTTAATTAATGCTCCTTTTCAAGCAGGGAGGAGGGGAAGGGAAGGGAAGGAACGCGGCGATAAACAGGTGTAGCGGGCCGGTGGCGCGCTAGCTTGCCGGGCCGGTGGCAGCCTCATCAGGCTTGACTGGGCTTGACCCCGCCAGCGAAAAAGGTAGATGGCCCGGCTGGAAGCGCAGTAGGCGAGCATTATTTTAACGTCGAGCCTGTGATTGGAATGGCTTAAAGGGACAATCAGCACTTGGTTTTGTGTGTGTGTGTGTGTGTGTGTGTGTGTGTGTGTGTGTGTGTGTGTGTGTGTGTTTCCCTGTCCACCTTCTCCCCCCAGAATGCATCTGATTCTCCTCTGTTGCTGTGCGAAGAAACAGACCTTGACACAGGTCGTAGGCCTTTTCCCTCGTCTTCCTCACCACTCACCGGCGAGTCGCGCGAGGAGAAAGCAGTAGACCGCTTTCGGGACTGAAAAATCCCGGGGCATTCTCTCTTTATTTACTTATTTCGGCTTTTAATTCCCGGAGCCCAATATCTGGAATTGGACCATCCGCGGCCTACGTGTTTCTGTAACCTTAAAGATAACAGGGAAGCTTGGATGGAAAATGAAATTCAAGCGCCAGCTAATTTTAAAAACATAACTAAAAACTCATCCCGAAGGGGGGAAATGGCCGTTTCTGTAAGCACGGGCTGAACATGTTTTTTAAATTAATGACTACCTCTAGTATTTGCTAAATGATGGATATATGAGGGAGGGGGCTTCATCACTGAAAACAGCAGGTGCCCAAGGTGACTTCAAGTCACCTGTCCACTGGGCCTGCTGCCCAGTCCCCCAGTATCTCCTGGAGCAGAAGAAAAGTCAGAAGCTGGCTCCCGCATCCTCACTGGTCTTGTAGAGAAAAGAATTTAAAAACAAAACAACAAACAAAAAAACTCTCAAAAACTACCTACGTGATGCCAACGCCCTTGCTCTTTCTAATTCTCATGGCTTCCCTGCAAAGCGGTTTCGACCTTTCCTGGGAGTTTAGTGATTTCTTCATGCCGCAAAGTTAAGTGTCAGACTGGGGACAGAACCTAGAATATTCGTTGCTCCAGGCAGGCTTTGTGCAGGCGGTGGTGAGTGAAGAGAGGGGATTCGTACCAGTACAACTTGGGTTATGGAAGACAGGTCTTTTGCCACCTGAAGAATTCCACAGCAAGTTTCAGTTCTATGTGGATCCTCAAGCCCATCGGCACAAAGTACTCTACAAGGACAAAGACTGCTGGTGGCAAAAGTGGGGTGTACGCCTATAGTCCTAGAGGAGCAGGGTTGGAGCCTGAGAATGGCAAGTTGGAGGATAGCCTGGGCTAGAAAGCATGAAACATGCCAGCCTTGGTTTCGTACTGAACCTTGAAAAAACAAAGGTTTCTTTCAGGATTTCTAGAAAAGGAATTACGACTTTTCAGTTTCATTTGGGTTCCATGGCATGTGCCTTTGAACTTGTTACCTACTGTGACTGAAATTCTCATCTCTGATCACAGGCAACAAAGCTCTGACTTGGCTCACAGGGTAGGGTGAAGTCCAAATGATTAAATACATTAATCACTATGAAGAACTCTTCAAATGCACAGCTTTATTGGTAATTTTCCAGAGTTATAAGGTACCACTATAAGACTATATGTGTGCCTAGGTTTTAAAGGGAGTGAATTACCATACTTTTATGATTAAAGACAAGAGCCTATAACCCCTACTTTCTAAACATGAAAATCTTGTTTACACCAACAATTATGTTAGAATGTTCTAATGCATCTAATGATTTTTTTGGTTAGTTTTATTTGTGTGTGTGTGTGTGTGTGTGTGTGTGTGTGTGTGTGTGTGTGTGTTGGTTTGTGAAAGTGAGTGCAGGTGCTTGTAGAGGCCATAAGAGGGTGTCAGATCCCCCAAAGCTGGAGTTACAAGTGGTTGTAGCCATCCAATGTAGGTCCTGGAAACTGAACTTGAGTCCTCTTCAAGAGCAGCAGGAACTCTTAACCATTGAGCCATCTCTCCAAACCCCTGCAGCTAATGATTTTGTCATAGCCTTATAATGGAAAAGGCCATTAATTGTAATAATAAAAATGATAAGAATGATGGCACATCAGACAGGCTCTAAGTACTTGAAATACACTTCAGACTTTTCACTATGACTGTGAGATTCATGCTATGGTTACCATGCCCACTGTACAGATGAGGAAACTGAAAGACAAGGCAACCTGGCTATTCATTCACAGGGAGCAAAGTCTTGTGTGTATGCTATTCTCTACCTTTCCACATCATATATAATATAATACACACACACACATATATATATATATATATATATATGTATATATGTATTGCTTTGGGTTTTTTTGTCTTTTTGAGACAGGGTCTACCTGTAACCACCAACTGGCCTAGAACTCACTATGTAGAACAGGCCTTGGACTCACAGAGATCCACCTGTTTCTGCCTCCCGAGTACTGGGATTAAAGGTGTGCACCACCATACCTGACTCACACCACATTTTTAAGCTGAGCAATGTCAGCTTCAACTCAGAAAGGTGAAGTGATTTGCATATGACCATGCATATATTTCATGGCAGAAGGGAAAGCAGAGATAGGATCTCCTTCCACCCAGCACTACCTATCTCTATGTAACCGCTACTCAGTTCACTGGGCCTTCAGCCTCCTCCAGAAACAGACTGCCTGGGCTGAAAACATTGGTTCTGCCATCCCAGGCAAGCTCCTTTAACCTCTCTGAGCCTGTGATGATAGTACCACCTCATGGTTTACCAGACGAAACAATGTATGTTTTACATAGATCTTGGCCTCTAGTCAATGCTCAAGTAATCTGCCCATGTTTAATATGGAGGACTTAGAAGAGAAGTACAACCACTAGGAAAGCCTTGGAGTGGATACAGCTGTTCCTATTCAGTGAGGTGGGCCAAGCTAAATGAAAGAAAGAGACAAAGGACAGGGTATGGGCAGGAGGATGCCTGGGAAGGGAGACAGAGTTCACAGTGTAGGGAACGCTGAGGTCAGCCTCCTCTGTCAATAGAGGAGCTAGGCATTGAAATCAATGGTTAGTTTGTGGGACTGAAGAAGGTAGGGTTGAGAGGAGGGGGACCCAGAAGGGGAAGGGTCAGAGTAGGAAAGGGAGACCCTTTACTATTCACCCATAATGTGGTCTTCTTCATTGTGGTAGTCCCTAGAGACCTTGGTTATGGTTTGGGCCCTGTGAGGAGAAAGAAGGCGTGCCTGGTAAGACTGAGTGCTGAGGAAAAAACCGCAAAATGCCTGAATGATAGGAGGTTGTTCAAAGAGGGCACACACCTCGACAGGCCTGCACCTCCCTGAGGTAAGATAAGGGCCAGAATCCCAGGGACAGGAGAGTGGCCGAGGTGGACAAAGAGGTCGTCACCGTGGCCAGGCAGCTGCTTGTCTGCAGGCCCTGGAGCTTTTCTTGCCCTCACAGAAGCTAGCACAGACTCACAAGGTGCTCAGGCCCTGGGTTTGAGATCTGCAGCAAAGGTGACCGGGAACGTGTTCTCACAGCCAGCACCAGTTCTCTCCCTGTTGGCTCTTTCCCCAAAGAGAGGGGCAAGAACTTCCGTGGCCTGAATCGCTGAGGACTCAGTTCTGGGATTTGGTCTCCAGGGAATGAGACAACGCAGTTAGGTGTTTGGTGGTGGTGGGCAAGGTTTCTATTCTTTAGAACATTTTCAGATTAAGGGTCTGGAGTCATGGGGCAAAGTCATTTCACCTGAAGAACTGGAAACAGCTAAAATGTCTGGTCTCTAGTCTAGTCAATCTTTAAAGTGTGAAAACAGCAGTTGTTGTATGTTGAATGAACAGAAAAGGGGCTAGGAGTACTGTCTGTGGAGTACTCGCAAAGGTAAAAAATACAAAGAAGGTATTCCCCCATGTGAGCTGGAAGAGGAGGCTAGAACTTTGTCCACATGGATCTTTACTCTGTTTCCTCAGCAGTAGAACTCCCAACTATGTAGCTGGTGTATTATAATGATCTAAAGACTTATTTGACATCAGTGTTAACCATACATGTTGAGTGATTCCCAGGGACGGCTACTTCATTATAGAAAGTACAAGGAATATTAAGTGAGGAATTGTTTAAATTTTCAAAGTGACTAAAGTAGGAAAATTCAAGTTCCCATTCCACCCTTAAACCATGTGGGTTATACTAAAGGAAACCCCATGCATATCATTTCTGTTATAAACACTTCAGAACAGTTAAGGCCTTTAAAAAATCATAATAATAATTCCATTATCACCTGCAAAAGTCGACAATAGCAGTCATGGTGGCGCATACTGTAATTCAGGCCAGCCTGGGCTGTAATAGTGAGAGCCTGTCTCAAAAAACAAACAAATGTTGATGTACTCTAATATAGTCACATACCGAGCCAGTGTCCAAGGTTCCTCATTTGCCTTCCAAATGGGATTTTACTCCTGGTTTTTCAAATCAGGATCCAAATGAGGATGACACCTTATACTTTTTATTGGTCAGGTAAGGGACTTTCCTCTGGGTCTAATCTCTTTCAGTCTGCCAAAGCTGGGAGACCTTAACCCAACAAAAGTAACTGTTCCCCATCAAATTTTGACCATAGCATCATCATATGATTTGGATAGTTCTTAAACATTTAAGAACTGGTTGAGTGCCCTTCCTAAAGTTTGGAGATCCACAGGAGAAACAGATGCCTCTTGGGGTGCGTGTGGTATAGAGGAGACAGTGGCTCCTTTGCTGAGTATAATTTATTATTAATCTAGATGCTGGAGACTGAGCCCAGCATGCTAAACACATGTTCCACCACTGAGCTGTGGTCCCACCCAGCTCTAAGATGGAGTTTAAAACAGAGACTTTAAAGCAGACATTGGAATTGTTTTCATCTTCCTTTTCCAAATTCCACTCCTCTTTTAAGCTCAGTCCACTTCCATGGTGAACCCTGGCCTTTAGTCTTCTAAAGGTGAGCCCCTGTAGAGTAGAATTAACAATTAGATCTTACTCTTTCATTTTGTCATTTGGGGTCAATAAATTTGTAGTCACAAATATTGGCCAGAGTAAAATTTAAAAATCTAAAGCAGTTTCTCACACACACAAAAAAAGTTAAGCCTTCATCACCATTTTTAAAAATGTGGCTTCTAGGAACAGATACCAATTTCCTTTCTAGGGTTACCTGTTAGCTGTACTCTGTAGAATCTGTATCTTGACTCTACATCTAAACTCCAAGGTTCCATTGCACCTGGCACATACTTGATAAGAGTACCCAAGATTCATACAAACCTGGCAGGCTTATCATATGGAATCCTCTCAAATCCATAGCTCTTGGTTGTTGTTGTTTTTGTTTTGTGTTGTTGTTGTTGTTTGTTTTGAGACAGAGCCTCTCTGTAGCCACAGCTGTTTGGCCTGGAATTCACTATGTAGACCAGACTGGCTTTGAACTCACAGAGATCCATCTGCCTCTGCATCCTGAGTGCTGGAATTAAAGGTGTTTGCCACCATACTTGGCCAAATCAATAGTATTTAAATACTGATTTTAAATAGGTTAAGTGTGGGCATGGTGGAACATGCCTACAATTCCAGCACATAGCAGATAGAGGCAGGGGGATCTCCACAGGCTTGAGGTCAGCCTAAGCTACATAACAAGTGAGTTCTAGGCCAGCCAAGACTAGCTAATATGACCCTGTCTTAAACAAACAATTTTGACAAAACAACAAAAATCCCATTATTAAATTAAATTAAAATTATATGCTTCTTTCTCTATATTCAAAATAAAGCAACAATTCTTACATGCACTGGATACATTTGAAATATTTTTGTTCTTATCCAAATAATGCACAGGCATGGTTACATCTTAAATAGAATATATGTGTATAATACATATGTAATTCTAGTTCTCTACAGTTTACCTTTGTAACTTTTATTCGTTAATTCACTCATTCATTTGTGTGTGTGCACGCTACAGCACATGTGTGCTAGTCATAGGAAGAGTCAGGAGAGCTAGTAGAGGTTGGTTCTCTCCTTCTTCCATGTGGGTCCTGGGGACTGAAAGGTGGTTAGGTTTGGTGGCAGGTACCTGTACCTGCCGGACTATTCAGCTAGCCCATGCTTTCATTGCAACCTAATTGAAATGTTCAAATCTGTATTTACTGACTTTCCATGGCCTTCTAGACTATTTAGTAACTAAAGAATTTTGTTACTAGCATCCTCTTCTCTCTACTCTCGTCTAACTTTCTTCTCCCTTTCCATCTCCCATCTCCCATCATACTTGTACTTTTAACATTATTAAGGTTAAAATGTATATTCTGTTCCCACGCATGCCTGATTCCCTGAAGGTTGACTGTTTTTTGTTGTTGTTTCTTTGAATGTTTTATTTTTATTTTTATGTATATGAGTGTATTGCTTGCATGTATGTAAGTGCACCAGTGTCATGCAATTCCTGAGAAGGTCAGAAGAGGTCATCAGATTCCCTAGAACCTGAGTTACAGATGGTTGTTAGCAGCCATCTGGGGGCTGGGAATCGAACCTGGGTCTTCCACCAAAGCAGCCATCTCTCCAGCTCCCTGTTGTTGTTTCTTTAAAACAGAGTCTTATGTAGGCCCAGGCTGGCCTCAGATCTACTGTGTAGCTGAGGATAACTTTGAACTTCAGTCCTCTGCCTCCTGAGTGATGCCCAGTTTTGCAGTGCTGGGGACTAAACCCAGGGAACTATGCATACTAAGTAAGCATTCTACCAGCTGAAGCACATCTCCAGTCCTGAAAGTTGATTCTTCACATTATAAACCATGATGGCCAACCTTGTTTGCCAACCCGACAGACCTGGGAAGAGGGAAGCTTAACTGATGAATTCCCATCAGATTGGTCTGGGGGGATAGCTGGTGGGGGCAGGTATTTTCTTGATTGCTAATTGATGTGTGAGGGCCCAGCCCTCTGTTGGTGGTACATCCCTAGGCTGGTGGGCTTGAGTTACAAATAAAGCTGGCTGAGCAGCATTCCTCTGTGATTTTTAGATTCAAGCCTTTAGTCCCTGCTCTGGCTTCCCTCCATGATAGATTGTAGCCTGCAGGATGAAACAAACACTTTCCACCCCAAGTTGGTCATGATGTTTCCCACAGCACTAGCCAAGCAAACTAGTCCTGTTCACTTTCTTGTTGTTATTCAATTTTACTTTAAATGTAATTAAAGTAAATATAAATTAAGACTATATTCCGACTCATCAAGTCCAGGGTAATGGTCCCTAGGCCTCTCAAAAGAGAATATTTCCAGTACCAACTCCAATGGACTATCATTACTTTTTAAAAAAATTTTTTGTCGTTTTCAGATACAATCTCCTATAGCCCCAGCTGACCTGAAACTCAATATGGAGAACAGGTGGCCTGGAGCTCACAGAGCTCTGCCAGCCTCTACCTCTAGAGTGCTGGGATTAAAGGTGTGCGCCATCACACCTGGCTCTTATCATTTATACTTTGTCATATTTGCATTCTCCTGTCATTTTTAGTATACTTCATATTCAGATCTTGTTTTTTTATTTTTATTGATTTTTTTGTAATTTAATGTATTCACACACACACACACACACACACACACACACACACACGGCCTATAGAGTTTCATTTGCATCCCCAAATGTCTTTCAGTATGGGTCAATTCCCTGGGCCCACCAAGAGTCCCATCCCTGTGAGACACTGTCTCTCTCTTTGCCAGCAACCATCAATTGCCAGAAGTTTCTTGGGTTGGGCTGTGATTTCTGACCCACTTCCCCATGACTATGCTGTGCTGGGATTTTGTCTGCTTTGAGCTTGCATGGGACTTGTGCATGCTGTCATCATTGCTGTGAGTTCATATGAGCAATTGACTAGATATCTGGAAAACTATTTCCTTGCAGTAGTCCATCCATCTGTCTCTTACAATCTTTTTACTTCTTCTTCCACAATGATCCCTGAGACTTGGGAGGCAGAGGTTTGGTATAGCTGTCCTATTCAGGAATAAGCACTCTGCAGCCTCTTGTTCTCAGCACATTGGCCAATTGTGAGTTTCTGCATTAATTACCATCTGCTGCATAAGAAAACTTCTCTGGTGAAAGTTGAGATATGCATTCATCCTATGTGTAGAGATCACATTGAAGATATGTCTCTTAGGGTTAAGTATCTTACACTTATTTTCTGTTTGATCAGTTGTGGAACTCTAAAAGTCTTCATCTGTTGCAAAAAGAAGCGTCTTTGGTGGGAAGTAAAAGATATACTAGTCTGCAAATGTGAGGATGCAGATTTAGAATAAAGAAGAAATTATGTTGGTCTAGGGATATGTCAAAAGTAGGTTTTTCTCTAGGATCTCTGGCATTTCTATCATGTGTATTTGGCTTTGTTTGCAGTACCACACTTGAATTCCCTCCCAGTGAAAGGGCCTTAACTCCAATTAGACCGCTGTTGATTTCCCCCAAGATAGAAATGCCAGTACTGCACCAATAGCTGATAGTTTTCTGGCCAGTCGTTGTTTATTTGGCTTTACAGCCAGGTAAGACCATTGATAGTTTTCTCCTTTAGCAGCTTGTATAGGGTGTTAGGGTACCATAAGAGTTAGTCTTCAGGGAGGAGGCTTCCAGGTCAGTTCCAGCTTGACTGCCCTGAGTCCTGTGTCTGAATGTGGTCTGTCTTCAGCAATAGGGTCTTACTCTTAAGTTCTGGGAGGCAAATAGCCCATGCTCGTTTGGGACTCTTGGACTACCCTGACCAACAATTCTAAGATAGGCTTCTCCTGCCTGGCACTGTGTCTTTCCTACGCAGCTTTCAGCTATGCATATGCACTCATATATTTATTATATGTGTATTTTTCAGTAAGACTTTGAACTAATATATTTCCCTCTGTTTTTTTTATACCATCTAAACATTTTTTTTTTTTTTGAGACAGAGTCTTAACTGGAGCTCTGGCTGACCTGGAATTCGCCATGTAGACTATGTTGGCCTCAAACTCACAGATATCTGCCCCTTCTGCATCCCTAGTGCTAGAATCAAAGGTGTCCACCACCACACACAACAGAGCTTGGCTTTTAAAAACCGATTCTTTCCCACTAGTGTCCAGTTATTTTCATTCTTTCTCATATTATTTGCTTATTACCAATATTCTTATTGTCAATCTATGAATTATGTTGTCTCATCGACTGAGAATCACCCTAACCCTCTTCCTCCTCCTCCTTGCCTTGCTCCAGTATGATTGGGTGCCCTTCTGTTACGTGACACTCCCCGTTCTCCTAGGTTAGAACCCAGATGTTCTTTCTCCGTTGTCTTTGTTTTCTAGCGTATACCCTCTAGTGACTTCCTTAGCAAAGGGTGTGTGCTAGAGGTAACGCTTTGTACCCTTGCCTGTCCGCAAACCCTTACATCATCTGTCACTTCAGTCTGTGCTGAAAAATTCTACGCCGAAAACAGGTTACCTCAGAAAACTGTCTCCTCTGTAGGTGATCTGATCTTTCTTTTTGGATTCTTTTGCAAGCCATCCTTTCTAGCTAGTGTTGGGATTTTTGCAGGCTGTGTCTCTTTGAGGGTCTTTGTCATTCACTGCTGAATGCTCAGTGGTCCCTCTGATTTTAGGTCTGCTCTTCATTCAGCTCTGGGAGATTTTCCTTGAATTTCTTGGATAATTCTATCATAATTACTGTTTTCCTCGTTCTAGGATTGTTTTGTATTAGATATTGTCTTATTCTCTGTATTTTTTATTTTCTTCTTCATACTTTTTCTGGATTTTGGCTGTCTACTATATAGGATTTCATTTTTTTTGTTTAATTAACTGCATTTTTAATTTCTGAGAACTCATTCTTCTCAATGTCCTGTGTTTGAAATATATTACTGTATTAGGCAGGGTCATCTAGTGGAACAAAATGATACAATGTGTATTCTATGAATAAATATATATTTATTGTGTATTATATGTAAAAATATATAGAGGTCTACTAGAATGGTTTCCAGGCATACTCAATTAAAAAATACTTTATTTTATTTTATGTGTATGAGTATATCGCCTGCATGTGTGTAAGTACACTGTATTGGGCAGTGCCTGTGGAGGTCAGAAGAGGGCGTTGGATACCCTGGAATTGGAGTTTCAAATAAATGGTTGTTAGCTGCCATGTGGGTGCTGGAATCTGAACCTGGGTCCTCTGCAAGAGCAGCCAGTGTTCTTAACACTGAGCCATCTCTCCAGCCGCATATTCAACTTTTTGACATTGCAATACAACACTGTCATCTACAAAGGTCATGTTTGAGAACCCTGCAATCAAGTTACAAAAAATAATTGCAAAAAAACCACCTCATAATGTTTGAGGTAAGTTTATGATGTTGTGTCTGGGTGGCATTCATAGCTATCCTTGGAGGCATGGATTACCTGTGGGCCATGTGTTGGCAATGCCTGCTAGAGGCTGGGTAGTCCAATGGCTATGTGTACTCTGGAGAGGCTGAGAACCTGATAGCTGCTCAGTCTCCAGGCTGGATGGGTTTACAGTCCAATCTAGCACTGAAGGCATGGGGGATTCCTGAAGAGCTGCTGGCCTTCAGTGCACGATATAAGGCTGAAGAATCCGGGGTCTGCTACCAGTGAAGAGTAGTGGCCGCGGCGGCGGCAGCAAGAGGAGAGATACACTCACTAGCCTGAGGCAAAGGTAGGCAGTCAAGCAAGACTGCTTTTCCCCCGTGGTTTATATCTGTGCCACCCGGTAGAGGGTGTTGCCCACTCTGGGAGAGGTTCTTCTCCCTTCAGTTGATCCTTCTTGGAAATGTCCTCACAGACCCACTCATAGCCACCAAATTGATAATCAACATTAACCATCACAATTATCTTCCCAGCCCTTAGGACCAAGTGATTCCAAAATAATCTGTTTCCTAAATTCTGCTTCTCAAAGAAGTGTGCATTTTTTGCTCGTTTATTTTCTTTATTATTATTTTGTGAGTCGCTGGGGATTAAACCAAGGACTTTGGGCACGTGAGGTAAGCATTTTATCACTGAGCCACATGCTCTGGCTTGCCTTTCTTCCCTTCATGCTGATGGCTCTCTATGTTTCTTCACATAAGCTGAATGATAACCTTCTTAGTCATCTCCTGAGGTTGAGCATAAACTAACTACAGATGGGGTGGATCTGTTGTGTAGCAGCGCATACACTGTCCCTCAGTGCGCTTTCCTGAACCTTCCAGGTCTCCTCTCAGAGCATCTCCTATTTCTTCAGCTCTGTCTTTAAGAACTTTCCATTTGCTTGACACATTCCAGAAATTTGTTGACATCTCTTGGTTGGCAGCCTTGTCTCTTTAGCATTATGGACTTAGTCTTTTTGAAATTCTGCAACTTTATTTCAGCTGCATTTCTAGAAAGATAGCAGGCAAAAGGATATACTGTGTTCACCATTTTTATAGCGTTTACAGAAAAAAAAATCAGACTTTACTTTTATTATCACTGTTATTTTAGCTTAAATTATTTTATCTTTCAAAGCCTTGGTATCCTTATTTATTTTCAATTTTGTTATTTTATGTGTACAACTGTAAGTGCATCTGTGTTGTGCAATGCCCATGGAGGACAGAAGAGGCTATTGGATCCTTACAGATGACTGTTAGCCACCATGTGGGTACTGGGATTTGAACATAGGTCTTCTCCAGGAGCAGCCAGTGCTCTTATCCACTGAGCCATCTCTCCAGCCCCAAGCCTTGGTATTCTTAAACTAGGAGATCAACCTGAAGTCTCAGAAGATGTTATTCAGACTTTTGGTTTTTCATTTTTGAAGCCTTACAAGTAGCATACATATAAACCAGGGATTCCCCAGTTATTTCCTATTTAGGACTATAGTCCTGGGGAACAAAACAAGGGGGCTGGTTTCTTATACACCCACCTTCCCTCTCCCCATGGGTGAGATGCTCTGCAACATGGGTGGACTCTCTCTTCATCCCCTTCTGCTCCCCTGGCTCAGCTCTTAGTGTCCTTCAGATCTGCCCTCCAACATCACTACCTCAGAAAAAGAGGTCCCTGTTTCCCTCGGTTCCCTGTTATCATAGGGATTCATGGGACAACTTTTCTCCCCTTTTCTAGTACTTGCCTCAGTCTATAATCCCTCTGATGATGTATATTTCTGCTCCCTTTGAGGTCCTAAGCCCTAGACCCCAAGGTACTCAATAACATCTGTTGAATGAATGAATACCACCAAGACGGCCATGAGAGAAACACTCCCTCAGCTAATACAGTTTGAGAAGTTACCCAGCATGCAATGCATACACCCAGGCTCCGCCTCAGAGTTCGCACATCCAGTTAGACCTTCCTCAGCCTTGACCACAGCCTGTGTTCTATCTTCCCACCCTGCAGCTTCGGCTCCTCTCATGGGAAGCCTGGTGGTCAGAGAAGCCAGTTCTCTGGTTCAATGCACAGTTCTGGTGCAATACACAGAGCATGAAACTGATATGGCCTCTGACCACCCACGCCTTCTACAGGGACTTTTAGAATAAGCCAATGTGTGACTTGGCTTGGGGCAGACAAGACCCTTGAAGTCTGGAAAGAAGAAAACAAGCTTGAACCAAGGGGCCAGTTAGAATTCTCTTATCATGGGCTACACATCACCCCGGGAGGTGGGCGCCTAGGCTACCCTGACAGCCAATAGCATATTGCTTGCTGTGAACAATAGAGTCCCACACCTCAGCTACCTTTGGCCCCTGGCTTCTTAGCAGCGAGGCTCTTATTAAATTTGAGATTACCATGTGTAAAGCACAGTCTGAATTTTGTTTGCTCTGCCATGTAACTTGCCTTTCTCAATCCTCAGGCAGATCTGCAGTTAATCCACTGACCATGGGCTTAACCTGCAGGTGGCCAGGAGGCCCCACCAAATTCCTCCTGCCCCTTTGTTACCTGGCCTGGGAGGGAGAGAGTTCTTGTTTTGGAAGTGTTTCTCCACCCCTGGAACATTTTCAGTATTAAGAGTCTTTTGTCACCATAAATCTGAAGCAAGGGGGGAGGGATTATGACAAGCAGGCTGTCACCCAGATTGCTTTATTCTGAGGGACAATGCCATTTCCATTAAATTACAGCTCAAGTCTTAACAATGCCCCAGAACAAACCCAATTTGAATATTTAATTTAGATGGAAGGAGCTGAGTAAACACCTCTCTCTCCAGTCCCTTGCTGCAGACCTGAAAGTCCTGGGTTGGAGACCCGGGCTAGCCACATCTGCAGGTGCAAAGACTCAGTCACCTGTCACTGGTGTTAAAGAATGTTCTGGGAGGATGAAGATAGCTTAGTGGTTAAGAGCACTGGCTGCTCTTGCAGAGGACCTGGGTTTGATTCCCAGTACTACATTGTGACTAACAACTATCTGTAACTCCAGTTCCAGGGGATTCGATGCCTTTTTCTTACCTCCATGGGCATTGTATGACATGGGTATCCTTACATACATGCAGTCAGTATACTCACATAAAAAATATTTGGGGAACTATTTTAATAATAATACTTTTTAACCTAAAAAAAAATAAAGAATGTTCTAGAATGGGAATACTTAGCAGAGAAGCGACCAACTAAAATCTCTTCAGAGCCTTTGGCAAGCACCACAGCCCTGGCAGCTCTGGATCTAGCAGTGAAGGTAGAGGCCCCTCGGCTGTGCTTCTACCCAATGCACTCAATTTTCTCCTGTTTCTTGAGAGAATCTCTAAAATTAATAAATGTCTGAATGTGCTTCATTAAAAAAAAACAGTGATGATGTCAAATGCCCTAGAAGGGAACAGAATGTCTCTGTCTTCCTGGTATACGTGGCAACCAGGCAACAGGTGCTGGCGAGATGGAGTTGTGTGAGGGCTGCTCTGCAGAGAGAGGCTGAGTCTCCAAGAACCCTTCTCCAGGGTCATCTGAAGGACTTTCCTGCCCCTCCTTGAAACACTTCAGCTAGGTCTTCATCTCCCAGTCTCCCTTTGTTTCAGTGGAGACCCAGCTCTTGGTCTGCCCCTCTACAGGCAGTGCTCAAACACATTTAGTGCTAGTTCTGTGTCTCTGACTCTTCTGTCTGCCTGCTTTTTCCTCATCACTACAGATAGCAGAGCTGATCAGAAGTCACTTAATCACACTGAAAGTAGGTGACTCATGCTGCCACATCTCACTTCTCCGTCAAAAACTTGGTTTTTATCTTGCCAAGATCGAAAAGGAAGCGAACATGGGAAAGGAACATTCTTTTGGCTTTGCTGTCCTGGTGAGCCTTAAACCTGGCCTCTGCCCAGTTGAGTGGGACACGAATGACCCTATGAGGAAGCAGCTGCTGAGACCACAATGCTTGGCATCACTGGAGAAATGCTAACCTAGGTCCTGATACTGTTCCAAAGGGCTGATGCTCAAGACTTAATACAAAGGTGTGGGCAGAGCTCATTCTAGGGACTGGGGATCCAGCTCAGTTGGTAGAGTGCTTGCCAAGCATGCATGGAGCCCTGGGTTCAATCAATAACACAGAACAACAGGCATGGTGGTACACGCCTACAATTCCAACACTTTAGAGGTGGAGGCAGGAGAATCTGAACTTTATGTCATTCTTAGCTACATTAGTGAGTTTGAGACCAGACTTTGTTTTTTGGGGTTTTTTTAAAGCTGATTTTAGAGGCCAGTCAGCTGGACCACCCAAGCACTGACCACTTGAGATCCTGGGGGCCCAGGAGGAAAGAACACAGTAAGCACCTTCCCAAGGAAGGAGTGTGTATGTGTTGAATGAAAGGCAGGGAATGAAGGTATGGCACTCTGCTTTAGAAAGCAGCTGACTCCTGGTCTATGGCTGGGCCAAACTGTGCAAGGAGCTGAGTCTGTAATTGGTGGAATGGGCTATCTCTCAGTCCCAGCTTTAGGACCCTTCACTCAGACACAGTGTTCGGCTGTCTGTTTGCTCCAAGAAAGCTACCCACCTCCCAGTGGCGCACAGGTTTGCTTTGCATTTATTTAGATGGGGCTCTGCAGATACCATCTTTCTGAGGGGGCCTTCCTCTGAGCAGAAGACCACAGGCAGGGTGGCCAGGGTTCTTCTGGGAACACTATTCCCTTCATAGAAATGGTGCAAGGGCAGACAGCCAGGCAGTTCACTGGCCTTTCAGTGGGCAGTGAATTCATCATCTGAACCCAGACTTAAGGGGGGATCAGAGCAGTGATGTCACAGGGCCACCATGGGGTAAAAGACAGTTTTTAGGACTGCTGTTGGGAGGCATTGACATTTCCATTAACTTTTGAGTACAGGGTAAGAAAGAGGGTAGAATCCCCTCCAGCCCTCCTCAGACCATAAACCACCTTGGACACAGCGCCCACCACAAGTCAGGTGTTAGGTTGCCTCAACGGGCTGGGAGGGCACTACCCTGGCAGAGGTGGGGTCAGCACTCTGTGATCTAGGAATCCAGGGGAAGGCCCAGCCCCAAGTACTCAGTGAGTCTGCTTCCACACACCTGTGCCAGCACAGGACCTTGTCATACTGGGGCCCAAACTCCTCCCCATGAGGTCATCTCTGGGCCTGTGGCATCTTCTTTCTAAGCCTTCGAGCCTCAGCTGGTTCTGTGTCTTCCTGTGTTCTTTACCTCACACCAGCACCCTCTCAGAAACTCTTACCCCACTGCCTAGCTCCTCTCCTTCTCCTCCATCCTCCCTACAGCAGCCAGAGGGAGTGTTCACACACAAACATCAGGCCGAGTCACCTCTCTTGAGAGCCTCCAGGGGATTCCACTCACAGTGAAATTCACCGTGACCTTCGAGGTCCTGCACACCCCCCGCTCACACTGCACATCCCCCGCTCACACCACACTCCACTCATCCTCTCCACCTGTGGGGCTCTGCAGATGTGCATCTACCGCAGGGCCTTTGCACTTGCCATAGCCTCTGCCCACTGGACATGCTCTTCTCTACAATCTTGAGAAGTTGGCTCTTCCTTATCATTTAGATTTCCACTAAAATGCTGCCTCCTCAGACAGAGCTTCCTGACCTTGTGGCTACAGTCTCCTTCCTAAAGATAAGTTTGTTTTTTTCTGTCCTTACTGAATCTATTCTATGCAAACTGGTCTTATTTGCTGACATGTCTCTTGTCTCTTTCGTCTGAGAATGGCAGCTCCCAGCAAATCTGGCTGTCTCTGTCTTGTCTCCTGCTCGGAGTGATACCATGTCTGTGGGATGAGTGAATGATGGGTCTTTCCCCATTTAAACTTTCATTTCTGCTGAGTCAAACCTTCCCTCTTCTCTGCAACCTTCCTCTGTGCCTTGCTCCTCAGCCCTCGGCAGGCCACTCATCCTGGTACTGCAATTTTAAAGGCTTAATGCAATTCTGCCTCCTTCCCCAAATGTGATCTCTCTAAACACCTTTTCCCAGGCCTTTCCCAGCATCTTAGCCATACACTGCCTGCTCTACTAGGCTATACACACAGTATGGGCAGGGACCAACAGCCCCCTGACCCCAGGGAACACTGTGAAGTGGATGAATGGGATGTTTTTTGTTTTGTTTTGTTTGCTGAGACAGGATCTCACTATGTAGCCCTGGCTGGCCTGGAACTTGCTATGTAGACCAGGCTGACCTCAACTCACAGAGATCTACCTGCCTCTGCCTCTGTCTGTGCATCCCCAGTCCTGGGATTAAAGGTATACACTATCTCGCCCTGCCTGTGAAGGATGGCTTTTTGATACGTGGCTCCTCCTATGTCTGTTCCTTTCCCCACTTCTTGAGGTCCCTTTACTTTGTCCAGGTTCCCAGTGTCTACCTCCTGTACATTCTCACACTGCCACCCCATGACAGCTTGTTTTCAGGTCTTGCCAAACAAGGATGAAGGGAACATCTTCCAACAGCAGGCCTGCTTTGGGTGGAGAAGCAGATGACCAGTCTCCTGAGAGAATTTACTATCAATGGCATCTTCTATTTTTCTTCCACCCAAGAGCATTCCTGTGTTCTTTCAATCTTTCTACATACTTTTTCTGTGTTTATCAAGCTCTGGGAGGATCCATCACTTGATCCAAAGGCCAGCCTGAGTCTTTTCCTGAGTAGCCTCAAAATGAACATTCCTACTGCAGTGCTAATCCACAAATGCAGTTTGGACGAGAGCCTGGGAGTTTCAGGAAGAGAACAGAATGGACTCCATCTTCAGCCCATCCTGCCCAACCATAGCCATCTCTCTCTGAGAGGCTAAGGAGATGCTAGGCTTCAGGACTTGAAGACTTCATTCCCACATGCCTAGAAACTTGTCCACAGTGAGGTTGGAAGTCATGTGGACCGCCCATCTGCTCTCCCTGGCATGTCTTTCCATTCCTCTGCACAACCCAGGAGGTGGGCTGAGGGGAGGCCAAGGGTCTTGAATTCCAAAACAGAAGGCTCTGACTTTTTAGTTGATCCCCGCCCCCATCTTTTTTTGAAACTTTATGAGGAAGCCATCGGAATCCTATTAGTTCCTGGCTCAGTGTGCTCTTGGAGTTGGTTTGTTCCCTCACTCTGATGTCGCTCACATTCCTGACCAGTCTGGCTTTTGCTTTCACCGGGACATCTAGATGGGAGGAGGCATTTCTTTAGACTCTCCACTTCTAATGTGTCTGCCACCACTGTTCAGAGTGACATTTGGGGGCCTGGGGTGTAGCTCAGTGGTAGAGCATTTTGAAGACCCTGAGATCATCCCCAGCAACACACACACCCACACACCCACACACCCCCGATCACCGCATTCTATCCCAAACACTTCCTCATCAGCAGCTCATGCTCCAATTAAATCCATGCTCACTAGATCTTGCACAGCATGCCCACGGCCTACCTCTCATCCTCAGGAGGCTACACCACACTAACCTTTTCACCTGCCCTCAAAAGCAGCACCTCAGGCCTATGTTACAGCCAGCCTTGGGGTTCCCTGTGTATACTCTGTCCCCTATCATTTTTCTCTTGCATGACTGGCCCCTTCTCACAGCTGAGCACCTCCAGGAAGGCTGACACTGACCTTACTGCCTGAAGTAGGGCCCTTCTGTTAATCACTACCAACAGACATTATCTGTTTTTCATAGGATTTATTAGAATTTATAATTATTTTCTAATCACTGGCACATTTGTTTACTGTTTCAAATGCAAGCTACTTATAGAGAGCCATTTTGTCTTTCTTACAAGGTCTCAACATGTAACAGGGTCTTTGTGTTCACTATTAGATCTTGGGCATTCAATGATCCCCAATGTCCAGTACACAATTTTTTTGATAAGTTAAAATTTTAAAAAGATGAGCTCAGGGACCATCCCTCCATTTCTTCTCCGCAGTGGAATCTGGGACAGAGCAAGGTTACCCACTGAGGTTCACTCTAGAAAGTCCCCTGAGAAGCACTAATTAGTTATTCTCTTGGGACAACCTAATGTCTGATAACCCCTTTACCATTACCATAGATTTCTAATCCTCCAAGGTTGCCAAAATCTCTGGCCCTGTTAGATTTTTTAAAAAAATCTTAAATACCTTAGAAGTTAGCATGAAACAAGACTTCAATGCATTTAGCTTATGTCCCTTGTGTTCCAGAAGAGAAAACAGATGCTCCAGAGAACTTGCCTAAAAAGATCAGTTTTTATTGAGAGCTCAGGCTAGCATCCAGCTATTCTGATTCTGAATCCCTTCTGGGTTTTCCTACATCCCATTTTCTCCTGAGTCTTCTTTCCCAGCAGTCAGAGAGCCATTTGCCTATATAATAGGGTGAGAACTGTGGCCTCCTATTTTTTATTTTCTAAATGTAATTCAACCAATTTAGGCTAAACATATTCAAAGTGTTGGTATCTTAATGTACAAAGATGCAGAAAAGTCCCCCCTCCCACCAGAGTTTAGCCTGAGGGTTGTATCAGTTATCTGTTGCTGTGTAACAAGTTGCCCCAAAGCTTAGTTGCTTAAAATCTACCATTTTTAGCTTGGGATGTGTGAGTAGGCAATCTGGACTGACTGACCCTAGCTGAGCATTGTTATCCTGGCTCCTTCAGTTCCCATGTGCAGCTAGAGTCAGCAGCTGGGTCTTGGAGTCGTTGTTTGCTCATGAGCATCTCTGTTCATGGCTGAGTGGTGAGACGACTGTGTCACAAATCTCTAGAGAGTTGAAAGACATTCCAGCTTTCTCCTGTGGTAGCTCAAACCTCTGCTTGTACTAATGCTCACTAACTTGCTTTATTGACCAAAGCAAGTCAGATTCAGAATCCAGGGATGAAGAAAGGAACACCATTTCTTGGTGGGAGGACCTGGAAAATCCTGTCGCCATTTCACTTTCACGATACCACAAGCTGGACAGATCCCTTCAGCACCACACTTGAGCATCCGATTGGGAGCCCTGTAGTTAATGACTTATCTCAACTGTGGGGGTGGGCGGAGCCGGGCCAGAGCAGCACCTGGCTGTGAGGTAAGGACCAGGAGGTTGCAAGGTGGAGACTCTAAGCATTGCCACCCAGTCCCACCAGACTCTGGTCTGAAGGGGCAGGAAGTTGGCTGACCGGAAGGACCCTGAGAGAAGGGAGACTTATGACAAACCAGGAGCTGCAAGCTGCTTCATCCCCCTCCCTTGGCATCAGGCGCTGCTGCTTGAGAGACAGGGAGGAGAGATGCACTCAGAACAGGGCTCAGGGCTGCGGCCTCTGCTCCTAAAAATAAAGCCTGGGAAGAAAGTGAAGGCTAATGCACCTGGAGGTGGAGCCATAGGTCAGGTGAGCAAAGCTTTTAAATGCACAGTCTTCCTTGGTCTTCTGTGGCGGGGACGGCCTGGTGACATTCCCCCCAAGCTCAAGGAGAGTTCCACCACCAGCAGACAGATTGCAAATCAACACAGCTTGTGGCCTCAACAACCTTCCCAACCCTGTCTGACAGAACATCATGTTAAACTTCCAAATTTCTCACACTGGCAGGTTTGGAACAAAACATAGACTCTGACAAAGCGGAGTCCTTGTCCTGGAAGGTAGAAGAGATTTTCCACACCATTTTCGATTCCCTGAGCCCAGTTGTCACCGTAGCCCCGGCCTAGGGTGATGAGGCAACCGGCCCACGGGGAAGGCAGAGGGGCTCTGGCCCCAGCACAGAGGGGTTGCCAAGCCTGCTGAGGGTTTGGGGGGACGCTGCCCTGAGGCCGTTTCCTTTTGGCTCCAGACAAATTAAAAACCTCCTTACCAGCCATTCATCGGAGGAGGCCTCTTCCTTGCTCGGCGGGGGGCGGCTGCATTGGAGGAGATCTGGTGGGGGAGGCTGGGCCTCCCGGGGCTGGTGAGGAGGGGCAACCTCCAGAATGGTGAGGGGCCCTACCCCGAGGAGATTGGCAGGCAGGGAGCGAGGGCAAAGTGCAGCCAGGTCACTGGGGAAAAAAAAAAAAGAAATCGCCAAGTAAGGGAGCGAGGGAAAGTTCCACTTCCAGCCTAATTAGGAAAGAGGCATGAGCAAGGGGCGGGAGAGCCCGGAACTGAGAGAAAAGGGAAGGGAGCCGGAGCAGGCGAGGAGAAAGAGGTTCTCAGGGGGTACTGGCTACCGAGGGCACCGCGGCGCCGCCTCAATCGGGATGCTTACGATTCCGAGACCTGGAAGCGCATCTGCCTGGGACTCCCAAAGAGGGAGGGCAAAATGCCCTATTAAGGGTGGGACGAATTGATTTCCCAAAGAAGTAAGGCACCATTTCCTCCCAATGCCCTCTCCAGGCCTCCTTAATCTGCCCCGGAGGCAGCAGGTGACCTCTGCACAGGCCCCCGAGGCGCCTTTGTTCGCTGCGGCCTGCACCTGCGCGACCTCCACGCGCTCTGGTCCAGCCTCCCCGACTCGCGGGGTGCACAGGCTCATGCATGCCTTTGTACCCGGAAAGCCACCACTCCTTTGCTCCTGTTTTCCTTGGGCTTGACACAGTCGCTAATGGTTTCACACTGACAGCCGTGGAAACTTAGTCCCAGGAGGAAATAAGAAAGTGTAGCCCGCAAACTTTATCTGGGAAGGCTAGTTTGGGACTGAGGCCACCAGGCAGGCGGGCCAGAACCTCTGCGTCAAAGCCTGGGCTCGACCCCACGGTCCCCAGGTGCGCCCTGATAGCTTCTAATCCCATCCCTCCGAGGCTTGCTAATTTAATTGTGTAATGGTTACACCTGAGACTTTCCCTTCCCTCTCTTTTGGGTATTTGTTACCTAAAAAGACAAATGCATATGTTTAGATACGGAATTAAACACTGAAAGCTATTTAGCATAGTAAAAACATCCAAATCAAGCAGAAGGAAACAGAACCGAGTGGGAGGGGGCCTCCAAGTTAGAAAAAGGCAACATGAAATGAGTCAAGCTCTTGCTAAGTGAGTCTGAAATACGTATTTAGCCTTCGTAAATTAAATGGCTAGGTTTTTAAAGAGTTGATTCCCCAAACATGTATTATTCACAGTAGTAGGACAGACGGTAAGCCACTGTAAGATTTATAGAAACTAAAAGACTTCCCGTGCTAAAGGTTAATGAAAGTGTAATTTGAATCATGAAATCTTTATGTGTCTGCTCAATTTACACCGAAGGCTGTTTTAAGATGCGTTGGGTACCGCGGGCAGCGGGTGACGTCACAACGGGTATTTAAATGGGCGGGGCCAGGCGTCTCTGCATGTAATCCTTTAAAAATATAAAAGCCTTCCTCTTTGCTTCTCTGTCTCTCCAGCTGTAACAACTTCACCAACTGTCTTGGTTCCACCCCGAGGATTTCACAGAGAGAACACGTTAGAGGGAATCAGGAAGCGGAGGAAAGGTCACAAATAAGCGCCTCAGGAACAATGAAAGCTTTTCTCTATGCAGCAGTAGGAGAGTTGCTAGAAAAACTGGAAAGGTATTAATCAGAAGTGGCTATAAATCCTCTGGAGTTTTGCTCTTATAAAACTCCTCAGAGAAAGTCTTGAAGGAAATGCAGGTCAAAGCCCAAAAAAGCTCTTGATCAGAGATTGCTGGAGGAAAATCTTCCCAGACGCCGTTTAATAGGCAGCAATCACCCCAGGAGTGGAGAAGCCAAGTACGCTTGAAACATGGTTGCAATTCCTAATAGGTCTTGTCACACTTAAGGCACTGCAAGCTCCATCCAACGAACAGCTGAAGCTAGCTGGCGATTCATAAAGCCAACAGTTTAAAGTTTATTATGATGAAAGCACTTAATGACAGCCATCGCTAGGGGCCCATCATTTATAAAGCTGTGCTCAGTATTAGACATGTAGCATGACCACCAATTTTATGTCACAATTGCTACCATAAAATGACCTTTGGTGATTTTTGCTGCATGTGGTGGACAGCTCTTCCTTCACATTAGTGCTCTGTGGCTTTCTTTGCAGACTATTATGCTGTCTAAAGCTTATTTGGCACTGTCGTGAGCCTCAACCCTGGTTATTACCCCGAAGGCCTGTCTAAAAAAAAAAAAAAAACGACTCATGCTCTATTGCGCCACTCCAATAATTTACGGTCCTTACCAGCCTTGGGCCGTGTAATATTTTAATGCAAATATGCTTTACCATTGCATTTTATATTTTTCAAGTTCTCCATGCATGCTTCTGGCTAGTCAAATATCTCTTTGATGGGAATTCACTGAAATTAGTCTCCTATTCCTTGGTCAGGTCTACTGACTGGCCACTGTTTACTCTGACTAGTTAAAACATCACCAGGAAAAAAAAAAAAAGGTTAATTAAATTTGTTGAAAGGTTTTTTTTTTTTTTTTAGATCCTACGTGTGATAAATCCACCCCAAGCAAAAAACACCAGTTCTTATTTCCCTGCATCCAAGCCTGATGCAAATTTACATCTGAGTAACATTATTTAATTAGGCTTCCATTTGTCACCCTGCTTTGTGTAGTTAATGTTTGAATACATGACCACTTTACTGCTCCTATGTAAACTGCTGCTGAGAATGTGGCCTGTCCATGCTACACTACCTTTAAATTGTGTATATAATTTTATAAATGATATAAAAAAGACACACACACACACACACACACACACACAAGCACAGTACACTGCAATTTTGGAAGGATTTAAAATATGTGATTTCTGCTGGTACCTACTGTATTGGGTTTTATATAGAGCTTTTTCAATAAGGTAAATTGTTACATGACAAACTCATCTTCCACCATTATCATCTGCTGTTTGTGTTTAACAACAGGAGTCCCGCTCTAACAAAACTGTTGTAATGGCTGTACAAATTACTCAGCTGAAAGCTTTTCACCAAACAAAACAGTATTAATCAGCAGTTCTTATGAAGGTGCTAATTAAAAACAATTTTCTTCCTCAGTTTGCAATACTAAAGCCATCTTCACTTGCACAGTTCCCAATACATAGCTACTGTATTTGCTCACACTTCAGGCCCTCCATTAACTAGTGAATCTCCTATTAGTCATTTTATTACATTCGTGTTTACAAGCTTGTTGACATTTTAAAAGTCACAGTATGATCTGTTTTATCTATTAAAAAATGTATTAATTGAAAAGTCAGGGAGACAAAAAAAAAAAAAAAAAAAAAAAGGCAAAATACAGACTCCAAATGCACAGACTTCCAGAGAGGAAGCAGAGCATTCAGCCACAGCTTGGGCAGTAGGCTTTCTGGATAAAATGGAATCTGAGAATTAAAAGTGGCATTTCAGGTCCAAGAGTTTGTTAGATACCAGTGGGCTGGGCTCCTTCATAATTTGGAACTGGTCTATTCAGGAAAACCCATTTGTCCTGCCTAAAGTCAGCCTGACTCTTAAACCATCTTTCTTCTGTGAGATATACTCAATGTAATTATGATGTTTTTGCAGTCTGAAGACTGGAGAGTTTGATCTGGGGTACAGAATATCTGGAGCCCAGGAGGTGGTGGGGACCAGCTTAACGTTCCAGTGAGCGTGGTACCTATGCAAGTCTATGTATAATTTGACTCTCTTTACCACATAGACATCCTGCCCCTCCCCCCAGAGTCCAGTGAAAGGGTCTTGCCAGACAATACTTCCCAATTGTCTGGCATAGATTGGAACCAAGTCAAATGCTGACTAAGCACAAACATAAAAATCTATGGAAGCTGTGTTGAGTGAAGGAGACAGCCATATTAGAACAAACCCCAAAATAATAACACCTATCCCTTAAGAAAAGGTGAGCCCCACTTTGCAAGTTGGTAGAAGGGAAACAAAATCACCTCCTGCCTCTGGCATTAAAACCATGTTCTTCACTGTCAAAAGCAGTTAACTAGTTTAGGACAGACACCTGGCTGTTGGAATAGGCTCCAGAGGACCACTAATCCTTCTTTTCACTCAGTTAACTGCTGGATCCCCCAAATTGATTCAACAGGTATGCAGTGGTAAATTCAGCCCGTATGGAAGCCAAAGGGAAAATCAGCAAGGGGCGGGCAGCTCTTCTCTGAAAATACCCGAGGAACCAGCCAGAAAAGCTTTTATGGCCCCGACAAGTTTTCTGCTGAATACTGAGCACCTAAATTACCCTTCCCTAATGGAAGTTACATTTTCATGCTCAGTCAAAAAGCCAACAAAATACACAATTTATACAAAATAGCATCAACCTCTCAGGTAGTCTTTTCGAGCACTTTTATCCCAATTCACAGCATATGTCTTGCTATAAAATAAAATATTTCTCATAACCAACTTGTATTCGGCTGTTCATATCACTGCTTTATAGTTGCCCATGGGCAAGATCAGATGCATTCTCATACCCAGTCGCAGTTATTTAATTCAACAAAGGAAAATTGTGAGTTTTAGCAGAAGACAAAAACCTATAAAAAAGAATATAATTCTTTATGAAACATTTTTTACATTTATTTATTGTTATTTTATTGATTTTGTATGTATGTTACCATGACATGCATGCATGTGGGGGCTGGAGGACAATTTTCAGGAGATGAGTCTCTTCTTTCATCATATGGATCCTGGGGACTGAACTCAGGTTGTTAGGCCTGACAGCAAATGCCTTTACCTGCTGAGTTGTCTCATCTGCCCAGAATATCATAATTCTTAAGATTTACCAATCAGGCAGGTTCCTTGTGGAAACACACATGTGTATAATTACACAGACAACTACAGAATGAAGCACTTCAATTGCAATTCTATAGCCCAAAACTGATGCATAGCAACAATCATAAAGTTCAGAAAGAAATATAAATGGATAAACCTTTTAGAGATGCCTGTTTTCCCTTCTTAATATCTGCATTCTATTAAGATGTGAAAATTGATTAAAAAAAAACCTTTCCAGTTATTCAATAATATGTCACTAGTTTTGTACAAACTTTGAAAGAACCTAGAGTAAAAATATTTCCAGCTGAGGACAAGATAGAACACATCTATGAGACCCTTAACAAGTGATAGAACAGTCTACAGCTCTTAATTACACCATGATAAATATACTTTCTTACTAGGTATCTCTTACTAGGAATAGCTCAATTCTGATACACTGTTCTCAGCTATTTCTAAAAACCACACTACTAGTTTACTTTTAGAAATGCAGCTTCCCCTAGAGAAATAAGCATGGCACTTGTATATATACAACACACAAATGCAAATTGAATTTCTGCCAGTTCATGTACTTTCATGATTGAAAAAAAGGAGGAAATATTCTCATGGCCCTGCTGCTCTTTATTTAAAAAGAAAAAAAAAAAAAAAAAAAAGAACGATTCTCTTAGGTGCTCGCACAGAGATAGGCTTTCTTTGTCTGGCAGAGTTAGTTGCAGATTTTACAGAAGAAATAATTTTTGCTGTATTTTCATTGGTATGAATGGAATGACTTGTGTTGCCTTTCAAAACACCCCAAATCCTAATTTTTTAAACAAGAAAATATGAAGCCAGTATGCAACCCATACAGTCGCCAAAGGAGAGCTGCCACTAGCTGAACCACTCAGCTAAATGGCTGGTTTGCATTGCCCTGGTCTTTATCTAGCACTGAGAATAGACTGCTGTTTTATCCAAAGAGGAATAAATTGCTGTTATTGTGATGTTAGCCCATCACTTGGCATTGCAATTCAAGTTTTTGTGAGAAAGAAATGTATGATCTAACTGCGACTTGACCTATGCCTTCTGAGATCCGTCTAGGTGCTCTAATGGAGCAGAAAAAGTGGTGAATGCAAGGACATGCAAACTGATGGTAAAAAATGCGTTTGATGATAGAAGTGCACAGAGAGGACATTTGAGAGTCTCTGTTTTTATGACAGCTAAGTTTGCTTAACATGCAAAAGGATGCGCCCCAGGCTCCCCACCTATCACTTTAATTGTATCACACTGAATACAGACCTTGCCTCTGCTAAAGATATAAGGGTATACAGTTATCCTACCTTATGGCATTCCCACCAAAGTGGGCACAGATGATTCCTTGCAGATAAACATCTGAATTTCCACAAAAGGCATTAGAGTACTTCCTGGACACACCAGGCAGGATGGGCTGGGGTCCTGCATAAAAGCTCTTCTCTCTTCATCCTTTGTAACACCTATTAAATGTTTACCATACCCTCAAATCCCAGAACCTAACAATATATACTTACTTTAAATAAGATAATTGTGTGATTGAGTTTTTTTTGTTTTTGTTTTTGTTTTTTTAAACACACCCTCGTTGCAATCTGGCTTATTCACCGTTTACTCAAAATTTCTCTGGAAGGGACCTATTTTGAAAGAGGCCTAGAGAACAGTGGCAGTTAGATTTAAGCCCTGATAAAGGCTCACTTTTCATTCATAGTCAGAGCCTAAATGTGCTCTTCTTGTACCTAAACAGATAATAAGCACTCAGCACACTCCCCCTCCTTGACACAGCACACTGAGACTAATCACACATAATTGGAGAGGAGGAGCAGAGGGCTGGCCACGCTATTGTGTCCAGAGGACAAACGGTCAGTTTATGAGGCTTTGGGCTGATGTAGTCATTTCTTATACATCTATAGGGGGGGAAAAAACCCATCCTGTTTAAAAAGAAAAAATAATGGGAAAAAGAAAAGCAGAGAGAGAGAGAGAGAGAGAGAGAGAGAGCAAGAGATGATAGATTGAAACAATTAATTGGGAGATCAGAAAGATGTGATTTTAAATTATTTATTTATTTATTTAATCAGAAAAGAAGAATGAAGTTCGCTGTGCTTACAGATAAAGACTACCATTGCCCAAACAGAGCAAAGACTGTTTAAGAAAGCAGGTAAGAGCCATCAAAAAAAAAAAATTTCTGCCTTAGAAGAAAAACATTTAGGTTTCTCACAAGTCAAATTCAAATCTCAGACAGACTGCTTATGTATAAAGACACAAAGGTTTGGTACCAAAGAGCAACAAGCAACTTTAAGAGAAAGGTGAGGGAGCTGGTAAGGATGGTTCAGAAATAATATGGGTGACGGTGGCTGGAGACCCAGAACCAAGATGTGGAATGTGGAAACGTGGGTGGGGGCTCACAGCCTGGAGCCCCCAGATCCCAGGAAACTGATAGCTCGCTGCATATTGTACCCATAATGCATTTCCATTCGGGTGGAAGTATTCCTCAAGCCTTTGGTGTTTTCTCCACCTTCTACCCATTTTTGGTTAAAATAAGCAGAAGTGGGTAATGAAGATTTTCTTCATATATGTCCGGGTTTTCTTCTTTCGACTGAAAATAATAGAAACAAAATGTAAGAAGGAGTCAGATCAGGAATCTTTATAAGTCAGTATTAATGTCGATTTTAATATGATGACTTTTAACATAAATGTAGAGTTATGGAAAAATTAACCACAGAAAAGCAACTCAAAGTAGTTCTGAGTGGTACCAGTATGACACTACTCTATATTAAGATCGGAATCTGGGGGGGGGGGTGTCATTTGTTTTTGGTGAGGATGGGATTGGCTGCTTTTTCATAGATACTCAAACTGCATTATGACAGAGAAAGATGGGGTACCTTTATCTTCCCCAGACTGGTCATTGGGCATGCAAGTCTCTACCTCAGTCTGGGTCCTCTCTTCTCTCATACTCAAGGCTGGCATGCATGCATGATCACTGTTTGGAGACTAATATCTGGGCACTGGGACACATCTGTAGGATCTGAGACATTTCAAAACTGTCCAGGTGCTCCTTGGGGGTTAAACAGTAATTCGTAATCCAGAACTTCTCCACCCTCAGGAGCACACAGTCCAAAAGAGCCCCAACATTCAATCGTGCTTAGCTGAGCTTCTGAGGACCTTCTAGGATACATTTTAAAATCCAACCAATCTGCAAACCTAAAGTGCACATTCTGGGAAATGTGGGGAACAGTACACGCTTTCCTCCTCAGTTGGCTAAGAATAAATCTGACAGTCATATTTATATTTATTCTAGCAAATAGTAATTTGTTACTTGTATAGACAGCATTTTAAAAGTTGGCATTTTTGAGCCAACTGCTAATTTATGAGGATCAGAAATCTTTCTTTTCACTGTATATGAAAGCAGTTCTTTTATTTCCTAAAATCAGTCACATATCATCCAACCTGACACACCCTGAAACGTTACTTAGTGGCTCCATGGTCATATTCTGCTGGATCGCTCTGTCGCAGACGTGGTCATCTTTTTAAATCTTTTTTGAAGTGGGTGTCTCTTCTAAATCTCACTCCCAAATGTGATGTGCCCTCACTATTAAGGAGTCATGAGCCCCCCTTTCCCATTGGTACATAAAGCTACTCTTGTCTACTTTCACATCCAGTTTCCTAAGAATTTATGGCTTCATTGTTTTCTCAGAGGTCTGTTTACAAATGATTAGCTGTCTATTTAGAACAGACCTTGTAGAATCTGTTACCACTGAAGTATCCACAGTATTAAGTCTAAACCCCAGTCCCTCAGCACCATCCTTTAGTCTAACCAGCCTCATAAAATTGAGAAGAAAAAGGCTTCCCAAATTCCCCCGTCTGTGCTCACCAGGATTCACCAACTGCATATATCTCAGTTACCCTAGAAATAGAGGGAGCTCACTGAAATATTTCACAGAGAGAAGAGGGGCCAAGCTAGCTAAATTCTTTCCTTGGGGATTGGGGATAAGGGAAGTTGATTACTCAGCGACAGTCAGCTGACCTACTCACCCACACTGCGCTAATATACAGAGACTCAAACGAGCTCTTTATAAAGTCCCTGAGGTAATATGTGGGATAAATAATTCTTCTGTAAATATGAGTTAGAAATCACTTTTAACTTGAATTCTATGCTGACCTCTGGAGGCCAAAGCAGAGGCTTGGCTGTTGGAAAGGGCCAGGGGCCAGCCTGGTCTTTACTGTGAACCTTTCCCCCCACAATGGGGAGAGCTCACCATCTCAAAGGCTGTATCCCAGCACCTGGCTATATCTGAATCCAACAAATCTGTTATGGGAGAATACTTGAACATGCACAAAGCTGTTAGGAATACTGACTTGGATGGGGAATGCTATGGGTTTAAGAATAACTCCATTTACCCAGCCTGTATGTCTTTGTCCAATTAATAATTACAATTTTAAGACATAAGAAAGTACCTTGAAAAAAAAAGAACAAAAGGTAAATTGTGAATAAACACAAATTTTGGATTTCAGAGGTCAGAACAGGGTCTTTGAGGACTGTTATTAGCAGCATCATGCTTTACTTCATAATTGGATGTAACACACTCAGCCTTACTAAGGCAAAACTAGCAGCAAGCGGAGGTAGTTCAGACTGTTTACCCTTTACTGTATCCACAATCATCAGCAGCACACCACACAGATTAGAAGCACCAGCCACTTGTAATGTGGCATTTTGAATAGATAAGCAGAAGTGCAATATGGCTGTGCTTTTAACACAGTGTACTGACTTCACAGTACAGCTCAAGCCTATTTTCTTGAGACGCACAGACATATAGAAAATAAACACTTCAGTGATTTTGCAAAAGTTAAGAAAGCAACAGTCCAATTCGTGGCTTGCAAAAATATATTTCAAAATGACATTTGAATATTTTCATCAACTAATTTCAAGCCAGTGTTAACCCTAAATTGTGTCTCTACCTTGCTAAACCATTCGCTATTTTAACAACTCACTATCTTAGGGTTTTTGCACCACACTATGAGGCAGTCTGTTTGAGTCTCAGCCTGGAGGGACCAAGAGCTTGGGAAGAAGAGGGAAGTGTTTTATTTTATTTTATTTTTCCCCTATTGCCTGGACAAACAGAAAGGCAGTGTTTTAAACCGGCGCTACACCTTTGGCTGCTGGTTCCTGAGCATGCCGGCTGCCTGGTGTGGGCACGGTTTAACAAAAGCACCGGCAGAAAGTGCAGAAATGGCACCGTTTTGATTACAGGCTTGCTTTTTAACGGAAATAAAATTTCACAGTTAACAATGAGAGGTGAAAAGTTTAAGAGGCAAAGCTGTTCCTCCTGATCGCTGACTGTTAATCAGCTTCATGGGTGGTTGCCTAAATCTGTAGTTTTTTTTTTTTTTTTTTACCTAGCACTACTGCCAAGATTGTAACTAATTTTTTCCCCTGTTGTAAGAGGAGGGGTGAAAAACTCGGCATAGAAGGCAGCTGTGTATGAGTGACGTGAGGCACGAATGCAGAGGGCAGAATTAAAATTCATGAATCTCTTCACAACCATTTGTGTAACAAGATTAAGACGGGACAGCGGAAAAGAGCGGTATTATCAGGCGTCTTACAGTCCTCCAGCTGGTTACGCTCTATTCCAACACAGTAGGGCTAAGAGGATAACACGCAGCCCGAAGGGAAACGCTGCTCCTCCGATGGGGAGCAGGCGCGGCCCGGGGACCGTGGGCTTTGGCCAGAGATGGAGAGGAAGAAAGCAGATTGCCGCTCAAGATGGAAAACTTTTAAGCCCTGGCTATTAGCACGCGGCCAACAAAAGCGTCCGGGGAGGAGGTTCCCGGCGGCTGCGCCGGCCCTCCGCATCTCGGAGCTTGATCCAGGCGGCGGGGGACTGTTGGGTGCTCGGGCTCAGGGAGGAGGAGCAGAGGAGCAGAGGTGTCCCCCCACTCCCCTCCCTTCGCTAGTGCGAGCTGGAGCTGGGTCACTGGTGTGCTTCTGTCCAGAGGTTCTCTTCAGCGCTGGGGCGGGACACAGCATTGTTTTGTTAAACATTCTTTTGCTAAAAGCAAACTACCTGAAATGGCTCTCCTCAAAAACCAAAACCAAAACCAAACCCCTAAACCAAACACACACACACACACACACACACACACACACACACACACACACGTACCAGGCTTATACTTTTTATCCAGTGTACTCCAACCTTACACAATGCTCCCCTGAGTTCTGCTTCCTGAGAGTCTCACCTCTCAACCACAGGAAGAAGGCTATTTCTGAGCATATTGTCAGAAAGGTGTAGAATTTGACTTGTAAACAATTACCAGGGGAGAAAACCTAAGACCACTTAGTTATTTATCGAAATATATTTGTGTTTGGGCCAATCAGTCAGTAGTGATTTATGAAGTACTAACTGGGCATGTAGACAACATACATGCCAGCTGTGCATACATGCATATGCTGTGCTTAGTCAGGTAGGGTACAACACTGGAAATAAAAAGAGGAGGCTGCCACTCATTTTCTAGACAAAGGAGAGGTGGCACCAAGGACTTGAGTGCCTTGCATGTCCCAATGTACGTCCAGATGTTTCAGGCAGGAGATAAGAAGTCTCAGGAGCAATGCCAAACAGAAAGACCTACACCTTCACTCTCCTGAGCTGTCACTGAGAAACTAAAGCATCTGTTGTTCCAGGGAGCAAGCAAGTGGATGGCACCACCTCAAAGCAGCCAGCAGCAGATCCCTGCAGCTCCAGCCTGACTCTGGAGAGACGGCTACCTCATCCATCCCTTTGGGTGCAGAAGCTCTGGAGACCAGGATAGAAGCTTTACCCAGCAGGCAAGCTCTCCAGAGCTATTCCCTTTGTTCTAGGGAGGGCAGAAGGGAGAAACATCTTCTGGAGAAGTAGGTGAACTTTTCAGACTGTGAACTGTAGGTCTAGTTCTGCCAGTAAGAGTACGATTTAACTTTCAGTTCACAAAGCACCCCCACCCGACTCCTACCCAGGGGCGAACCAAGCCTTAGAGACATAAAGGAGGGAACCCATTTCAAGAAAATGAGAATAAGGGTCCTTTCTCTTCTTGGAAGATTGGATCCATTTTGCATTTAACTTTTCAGAAGTCAACACATTTCTGCATCCTATCACAGTCCTGGGTAAAAAAAGAAGGATGCTATTCACATTGTCCCAGGAGAAAATTAAAGTCAGACTTTGACTTTTCTGCAGTCCTAACTTGTGAAAGCATGCCAATCTCTCTCTCACCAAGGTCGGACTAGCTCAGTAAAGGGAGACCTCTGTAAGGCACAAAATCACATAAGTTATTCATGTTAGACTAGTCACTGTGACATGTACCAGCAAACATGAGAATCCTAAAAAGTTTTTGGAAGAATACTTGCCTCTCGGTGTCCTATGTTGCCCTATCCCCATAAATAATAAAAAGGCTGATAACCTTGCTTTATGTAAGCAGGCTTAGAAATCACTCTCAGATAAGTGCTTTTGACCTAAATCTTGTAGCGCCTCGATCTGACATATAACCTCACAACTGTGAAATTCTGTATGAGATTTAACAGTCTCAAACTGCCAACTGACCCAGCCATAAAGCAAGCAGAGATAAAGATTTACAGTCCAACATGATACAATTAGACACTCACCTTCTATTTATTTCAGTGTGGCTAAGCATTTAACCTACTTAAAAGCCGAAGGTTTTTCATTAGAGCACAAATGCATGTTTTTCATTCATTCTGTGCCACCTCCTCTTGCATCTTGCAAATTAGTCCATTATGAATGAAAAAGATTAGTTTGTTTCAGAGAAAGGAGTAAACAGGAATGGTTTCTGTAAAATCCTTCTAGCCATGCAAAGATAAAAGATGGCTTTACTACACAAAATAATCAGATAGAAATAACTGTTCAGAAGCAACACACCTAAGGAGCACTTTAATCAAATATGTAGGTTACCTGCCAAAAAGACTATGATCTCTTCAAAATGCAATGCGGATTAAAGTGTTATCTAGCACAAGCAGAGAACTAACCTTGGAGTGGAAGTTTGAAATGTGTTCATCATAATTTTCATGTCTTTGGATAGAGAAACCAGCCTTTTCAGCTAGATTGCAGAACTGGTTTAAAGTATTCCCTCGGCGAGGGGCAAACACCATGGCTTTCCCCTAGAACATTAAAAAAGAAATTCACACATTTTAAGACTGCAAGGCAACTGAACACAACAGACATCGGCCAAAGCTTCTCTCAGGTGCAAAAATTTAACCTATCTAGAGACATCTAGGTAGGGTGGGCATTCACAGTGAGAATAATTTCAAGGATAGCTATGTAATCAAATGAAAGCATATTTCACATCCAAATGGCCATGCTACATTTACTCCTTCTCACATAATGCATATTTAAAAACAAAACTTGATTGGAAATTGTTCTGAATATTCACTGTATCTGGTGTAATTTCAAACCATAGATATTGGAACCTGGGGTGGTTGTCCTTACTTGTGACTCCTTTGCACCTGTCAACCCTGGCACTACACAGCTCCAAAACATATGGCAGCTGATGCCTATACATGCTAGTTTATTATGCCCTGAAGACTCAGTACCAAGTCGCCCTCAATAGAGATGAGCAGTCTCTACTGAAGAGAGTTCTGCCCCCAGCCTTCTGTAATTCCCCTGGTCTGGGACAAGGGTCCAGGATTTTGGTTTCTATCTTCCGTGAATCCCTCCAACTGGTCATCAGTGTAACAGAAAAGGTCCTCACAACAATCAAACAGAAGTGGTATTATGCAGGCCAGCAAGCGTTTCTAAACAGCCACAGAATCTGATGAGATTGTTGCCATGAGGAGAATGGAGGACATGAGAAAAGTGTACACTAGATTTCAGAAGGCCAGTGTGACAAGAAACTTCACAATGCCCATTTGCTACTAATGGATGCCTGGGCATCCCCTGCCCCCGCCCCCACACATCTAGAATGTTCCATTACAAAAATAACTGCATGCTTCTGTGCCTTCTACACATTTTTTCTCATCTATGAGCCACTTCAGCCTCTGAGGGGACCATGAAATACATTCCAGTATCTTCTTTGTTGTTTGTTTGTTTGAGGGTCTTATTATCCAGGCTAGTCCTGAACTTGCAGTCCTCTTGCTTCTACCTTCTGAGTACTGAGTTGCAGGCATGGGCCACCATGCCTAGCCTATTCCAGTTGTGAAAGCTGGTTTGTCACTTACACCTATACGACATTCATTGAGGGTTTGGACTGTGCCAGACAATGGGCTTATCATCTATATAGACATCATCTCCTTTGTCTCCACCCTGCCTTGTTAACAGGTGCTCTCAGGTCCATTTTACAGGATACTCAGATAGGTAGATAACTGGCCAAGGTGGCACAACCCAGACATAATTAGAAGCTCACCCCTTGCCCCTGGTTCCAGCATGGCTACTCTTTTCCTCTACTCCATTCTCTCCTTATCAGCCACACCGATGACAGTGATGATGACAGCTATCACTGTGCTACATGCTTCCCAAACCCTGTCTTTTATCTTCACAATCTCATCTGGTAGAAGTTGCATACTGCAGACGATTAAACAAGCAATAGAGGGTTTGAAGAACACAGTAGGAACTTGGGGATCCTGGATCACCAAACAGCTGTGGCATCTCAGGACAACAGATTAAAAATCATCCCACCTGTGAGCTAGAAGAGACTTTGGAAATGACAGAGTCCAATCTCCTCATTCTGTACATAAGAACCTGAGAGGCTCAGATGAAGTGGTGAATGTAAAGATAATTGATAAGCAAGTCTATTCAGACGTAAGATTAGAAAAATCCATACCACTCAACTATGCTGTAAAAATCCTTGCCCCACCCCAAACCTGCAAGAGAATACATTGATACACTGTCCTGGACATCAAGCATGTTTTCACACTGTGTTTACACAGACATGTACACACTCAGGCCCGTAATTACAGCAGTACAATCATGCCACTACACTTAAGGGTCTGTCAGCTTTTCCAGTATTAATTGCTATTTTCAGGCAGTTTTCAAACTTAGCAGCAAAAATTCATTTTTATGTGAAACTGGATATAATACATGGTCTCAGCAGGAGAGCACAAGTCTCCATTTTTTAAAAAAGGAGGGAATACCAGTAGGTCATTTTAGTCATTTCAAAGGACTGCTTGCCATTCTGGAGTTTGGAGTAATGGAAGCTGTTTCATTTTAAATTCACCTGTAACGAGTGTCTCACAGTTAGGATCAAGGAGTTGATTTTAGCAGCTATTATCTAAGCTATATATCATAGTGTTACAGGGTGACAGGATTCTTGGTTGGGTTGATGTCTGCATTCACAAAGTGCACCCTTCCCACATTCTACCCACTAGCAGGTTGGGAGTGAATGGTTAGGCTAAGTCTAGGGCAGTGCTTTTTGCCTAAACATCATTCCTTTGTTAAGGCTTAGACCACCCCAAAACAATGTATCCCCAGCCTTTAGAATTTTAGCTTTGTTCTTAGTACTTATCACACACACACATTCTATCTTTCTTTACTATTGCCTATCTCCTCCTGCTAGATTGCACACACCATGTCAATGGGACCTTTTAATGCTTGAGTCATTGCTCTTTCTTGGCGTCTAGCACAGAGTAGGCACTCAGTCAATATTTATTGAGAGAATACACTACCAGATGTTGAATAATCTGAAAAATACCAGTCTTTGTGAATTCTAAGGCCACATTCTATTGCTTATTCTTTTGAAAAGATTTTCTCTGAGGAGCTTTTACAGAAACTCTAGGGTAGGATCACAGAGGGCTGCAATCTGCCCAATTCAGTCCCCACAGCAAGAGGGGGCAGTAGTGTTGGTCTGTAATTAATTATGAGTTTTAAATTGTTTTGAGAGGTGGATTCATGTTTATCAGGGTGATAATACCACATCCATGTATCCAATGAACTTCCACAGAACAGCATCTTCCGAGACGCTGCCTTGCCTGCGCCTCACCCCCCCCCCCCCGCCCAGTCTCCTTTACTGGCCTCCCCTCTCCTACTTCTCCTTAATTTTCAGAAAACATAGCATGGGAATCAGAGCGTGATCTACTGGGTGCCAGCCTCTGCCCCATGATGTAATGAGTGGTCTTAGAGGTACTCCCATTCCCAGGATCCCCAGGAGAGCAGGGCTCTTCATCTATGGAGCAGTACAACCAGAGGAATATGGCTTACAATTTCGACTGCAAAAATCAAAACAAGAAAAACAATATAGATTTCAAATTAGCACATCACTTTAGAAAAATTATTTTCAATTTACCAAAGCATAACTTTCTAAGCATTTAATCATTTCTAAAAACTTGGAATGAACACTCAATTGAATGTAAAATTTGACTGATGGGCAGAAATTCAAGGGAATTCACTTATCCCTGGAGAGAAGAGAGAGAAGTTCCACTCAACAAAGACACTGTTTACACTGTGAGTTCCATTGTTGCTGTTTTGCTAGATGACTCTATACTCACGTATTAAAGGGTGTGCACTTGTGGAAGAATAAGCATGCTTTAGACTTATTTAAGAAAGGAATATGTGATGCTAATGAAATACCTTACCCCCTTTCCATTTCCAGGCAACCAGTTATTAAATACCAATTACGTGTTTAAGCTTATGCTTATTTTTGGTTTCTACCTGGTTTCTGAGCCACTGCCTCTGCCTGGTCCTTCTCCCTCTTCCTCTCTCACTCTCATATATTGGCTTCTCCCCTCCTACTTGCTATTTAATTTTCAGGGGTTAGGCTTCTGCCTACTTTTTCTTCGTGCTTTATGTAATTCCTGGGCAGCTGTACTGAAGTCCACAGCTTCAGCTATCATTTATGCATCAACAGTTCCCAGGTCTGTAACTACAACATTCACCTGTGTGGAAGGCCCACACCCAAATGTCCAAATGCCTACTCACCTCTGCGTGTGGCTATTCTGCAAATACTTTTAACTCATTCTGTCTAAAATGAAACTCAACATTCTTGGCCCCAAACCTTACCATTCTCAGCACAACGCATCAAACCCAGTACCCGCCCTCTCTCACACATGCCCAGACACACAGAGCAAGTACCAGTGTGTTTTCACACTTGTTCCCAGCTGGAAACCTGGGACTCAGGCATTGCCTTTGTTCTTTCCTTTCCCTTTTTTCTTTCTGGTTCTCTTTTCCTTTCCCTAGCTTTGCTCCCTCCCCTCCCCTGCCCTCTCTTCTCTTCCCCTTCCCTCTCTTCCAGTCCCTCTTTCTCCTTCCTTCTCCTCTCTTGGGATGGCAGACAAGGCTACACGCGACCTGACCCATGTCCATATCTCTGTCACTGCCTTACTCTTCTCATAGTCACCTTGCTCTGCAGTTACACTGTACGAATTACAGCCCGTGTCCCTGTGTCTTTAAACTCGGAAACATTCCCTTGGGGTAGACTGCCTCTCTTACCCCCAGCTTTCTTGGTCTGCCTGGAGAACTCATCCCTCAGCACACAGGGCAGACACCCTGTTCCTATGACACCTGTGCTGACCTTCTCTGGCCTCTGCACTGTGCACATCCAGGGCAGTCATTTCCATTCCTTGCCTCCCTGGATTGCCACACCTCTGCCTTTTATACACTATGGTACACCTGCTTGACTTGTTTCTCTTGTTTACCATACATGGAGCTTCCTCAGGGCAGGATTATGTTTGCTACTCCATCTCCTGTTCCTAGCACTGTGCTGAGCAGCTGAGACGCATGCAGCAAAAGTGAATATCCATTCCGTATCTTCTATGGTGTTTCTAGCTCCTAAGTGGATGATTCCTGGTAGAACTTGGTGCATGATGGACCCTGGAGGAAACTAGTCTTTTTCAAACCCTCCTTTGTTGCAGTCTGGCCTCTTTGCTGTGACATGAGTGATCATTTTTCAAAAAAAATGATTTATTTATTATTTTTATTTTATGGGTATGAATGTATTGCCTGCATGCATGTAAGTACACCCGTGTTGTGCAATGCCTATAGAGGTCAGAAGAGGGTACTGGATCCCCTGGAACTGGAGTTAAAGCTGCCATGTGGGTGCTGGGAATCAAACCCAGGTTCTCTGCAAGAGCAGCCAAATACTCTTAACCGCTAAGCCACCTCCCCAGCCCCCATGAGTGATCTGTTTTCGAACTCACTGCTGACTACATCACCTCCCAGTTACAAAATATTCAGTGGTTTTTTGTTATTCACATGACAAGGTCCTGTTTCTTCATCATAGTGTTGTCAGTCTTTCACAAAATGATACTCCCGAGTAACTCTTTACCTAGTCTTCTGACCCTGCCAAGGCCTCAAATTAGACAGACACACTGGAGCCAAAGCAATTTTTATGTTTGCTTGTTTGTTTTTTGAGACAGGGTCTCCCAGTACCCCCAGCTGGCCTGGAACTCACTATGTAGACCTGGGTGACCTTAACCTCACAGAGATTTGCCTGCCTCTGCCTCCCCAGGGCTGGGATTAGAGGTGTGTGCCACCGCTCCTGGCCAGACCAAAGTTTTCATTGATCCCGAATACACCATGCTTCTCCCGTACTCCACGCAGAAGCACCTTGCTTCCTCCGTTACGGGTGCACCTCATCTCTGTTTTTGGAGGTATAGTGTGCTCTCTTGATGGCTCAGGGCTGAAGCTGAAAATGAATGCCTCTTAGTGAAACCTTGCAGGGCACCCAGTCCCTCTGCTTTCTCCTGGTACCCTGTCCAGCACCCTGCATGCTATGTTGCGATCCCTGGGTATGGATCTGCTCACTGGCTCATGGTGTCCCTCACTCTGTATTTACACCTCCACGCCCCTCAACACAGGGCCAAGCAAATATTGGTTGAAGCAAAACAGTCAAGCATAGCCAATCTGTGTCCCATAGTTTGCATGCAGCTGTGTGTGTAGCCCGGGATGGCTTTAAACATAGCCCAATACAAAAAACCCATAAACTTCCTTAAAACATTGAGATTTTTTTTTTTTTGAGAGGTTAGGGAGACCTAAGTTGTGCAGTTCCTGAGTGTGAACTTTGTAGAAGACAACTTTGTGTTGCAAGGTCAAAAGTTTGGATGTGCCTGACTTCTGAGCATCTCACATTCTATTGAAGATTTAAATTCAAAAGGTTCATATAAGAAGTAACAACAGCATCGGGCTATATTTTGCACTGTCTGCTGTGGTTCCTCTGGTGGATATGATATATCGCCACATACAGGTCATCCATTCCTGAGGACGGAGCCCATGTACCTCATGTCTTGATACCCTTTACAGAGCACACAGTACTATACATGCTGTGCCAGGACTCAAGGTCCTTAGGAAAGAATTTCCCAGGGCTGGGTCCCTATTCTGAGGGACTTTAAGTAATTTAAGGTCTCCCAGTTGTTACAGCCCACGTTTCCCGGGCATTCCTACAACCAGGTGAGCTGAGTGTGGCTGGAGAGATTTTTTTATCAGGAACCAGTAGGGATTTGCTTGGGCCTCTGACATGGCAAGCAGGCAGGAACCCAAGTGACCATCCTTACCATTTTAGAGTGGGTCACCACATGGAGCCCAGGAAATTTTCCCTGGAAGAGGCAAAATCATACATTTGTACAGATACAAGCAGAGATGTTAGAGTTTCTATTAAAATGAGGAATTTAGTCAATAGGAAGAAAGCACTTTTCTAAAATCTAAAATGAGAGCCAATGATTCTCACATAGAGAGGTCCTTGGACATTAGGATCTGGTAACAAGCTAGGGCCTAGTTTTGAAGAGGGCTAAATGAATTCCACAGTGCTATTTATTTGTTTTTTTAAAGGATTATTTATTTATTTATTATTGTGGAGTGTATATGGTGTGTGTGTGTGTGTGTGTGTGTGTGAGAGAGAGAGAGAGAGAGAGAGAGAGAGAGAGAGAGAGAGAGAGAGAGAGAGCACGCTGGCATACATGTTCCAGGTCAGAGGGTTAGTTCTCTCCTTGCACTGCGGTTCAAGGGGATGGAACTCAGGTCATCAGGCTTGCACAACAAGTACTTGACTGGCTGAGCTATCTCACCGGCCACAATAATACTTATGAGTATTACTGGACAATTGGTCAGCATTGATAAGGAGCTAGAGCGTACTGTGATGCATTCCCACCTGCGTCTTCCAGGTTCTGGGTAGGTTCCTACTTCCTCACTGTACTGGCTCCCCTCTGGGACACACTACCATTTCAGAGGGATATTAGTAGATAGCCTTTATTGGTTGTCATTCCTGACTGCTGTGACCAGATTTTAAATTGCTTTTGGGGGCTTCTGATATTGGATATTGCTGTTGGTTATAGGCAGTCACTCCATTAGTCATCAGCGAGAAACCACTCACCAGAGGGACTAAGGGGTGAAGGATGTTGCTTCTCAGGATGAATAAAACTTACTGATCTCATTCTCTACTTAATTTTTGTTTTTGTTTTGTTTTTAGGGCCAGTGTGGTAGCGCACCAGCACTCTGGAGGCAGAGGCAGGTGAATCTCTGTGAGTTCAAGGCCAGCCTGGTCTATAAAGCAAATTCTAGGCCAGCTGGGGCTACAGGAGACCCTGTCTCAAAAAGACCCCCCCCCAAAAAAAAAACCCCTCAAACAAATACATTTATTTTAGATTTATTATTTTAAAAAATTATGTTCATGTGCCATGTCTATGTCAGTGTATATATGTCACATGTGTGCAATCCTCACAGAAGCCAGAAGAGGACATTGGATCCCCTGGAGCTAGAGTTACAGGCAGTTGTGAGCTGCCTGATGTGGGTTCTCAGAACTGAACTTGCGTCCTTTGAAAGAGCAGCAATTGCTCTTAACCACTGAGTAATCTCTCCACCTTAATTTTTTTTTTAGATTTATCTTATCTTCTTTTAATATCTGTCTTTTCTAGAGAGTTCCTCAGAGTATGCTGATAAAAGCCAACTGTCTGGTTTTTCTAGAGTAACCAGTTAAAGAAAGTATCCACTTCCAGCAGGCATCAAACATTCACTGATGGAGTCTGGAGCTTGGCGTTGACTCTCCAGGCTCTGGGACTACTTGACTGGCTGAGGATCTGAGGCTGGCCTTGGGATTTGGCATGGCCCTTGGGCTGAGCCAGGGCCCACTAGAGTGGCTAGATTGGTTATTTCCCTCACTTATGACTCTGCCATTTTAAAAACTGAAAGTAAGGAAACACTCCCTCTCAGCCCGCTTTTGTTGTTTTTCGACCCTGTGATCTACAAACACTGATTTGGTCAAGTTAAAAATCAAGCAAAGATAGTCCTAGAAAGGACAGAATTTGCTTCTTTCTATCACCATGTTGGAATAATCTGGTTCTATCACCAATACAGCCATCCTTCTTTCCCTCTTGGTGGGGCTGCTTGTAATTAAGGGTCGTCCTTATTCAGTAGGCAGTCTTCAAGGACCAAGGCAGGACATGCTGTATTGGGGGCCTGCTGCAGGGGAGACACAGCAGACATGGATGTTTTGGGGCAGAAATCCCCCAAAGTCCAGGTCAAGAAATTAGTCTTCCCTTCCTGCCAGCATTTCTCAAAGAAACGTGCTTGGAAAGAGCCATCTACGTCCTGAGTCCACCACAGCTGGAAAATCTCGATCTTCTGTGAGGAAACAAGTGCTAACTGTGGATAGCTGTTTGGAGCCGGTCGCACACAACACAGTGCTGCTTCTCTTACTTTGCAGAGGAGAAACCGAGGCTTCCAGAGGATGAGGAAGGACAGATAAGAGTCTGTGCTTTCTGACCCTAGAGCCCAATTGTGCTTTCTCTTGTAAGTAGGACTTAAGGTCTCAGAGCTGACAAAGCCCTGTTGGAGTATGGCTGAACTCTCACTTTCCCCTCATTGAGGAAAAACAGGCATGACAGGAGGCTTCAGAACCTGTTAGTGCTGAGCTGGACCTGGAATTCAGCCTCCAGTCAGCTAGGCTAGCATTCTTCTAAGGACAAGTGTTTCGTGTATTAACCTTGACAAACCGAGCAGGGCGATAGGAAAGGCCAGCTGTCATTACAAGCATGTTCCACCAGGCCCACAAGCTCTGTCTTTTTTAGTGAGGATGTTCAGGGTGGGTAGGTAGTAGCACAAACGTTTGTTGTTTTGATTCCTTTCAGCAGTATATTTTACCTGCAGACTCTGGGGTCATTCTGGGAACTTGAAGCATTTGGTGACCTTTGCTCAGGACTCTGAGAACTTGCAGTATGCTGTGTTGAGTTACAAAGCACTCAGGATGCACCAGTGGAGTCCCTACGCTGTTTTCTTGGGGGACACTTGTGACACCTTCATCCTCTGGGCCATAAAACTATGGAATTCTCTGAGCTCAAAAGAGTAAAGCCAGTTCTACTGGCAATGCATCACCACCTTCCCTGTGACCTTAGTCTTGAACTGTGACTGTCCACTCGCACGTGGGGTGAGGGAGTTGATCCTTTGCAAGTGGAAGAGCCGGCCCTGAGAGACGGGAGCTTTTTCTATGGCTACCCCGACCCGCTTCCCCAGTCCACCCAACAGGGATGAGATTCTAGATGGCAATTTCAGTAAGTTCATGTGCCATTCACAACTGAGATTTTCTCTCTCATAAAGGGCCCCCTGAACTTTAATCTAGAATACCCAGAGGTCTTGGCTGTCAGCAATCCTAGAGAGGAACCTAAGCAAGGCCCCCGACACCCGCTTCTAATGCTGCAGGCTGGATTTGGCCTCACTGGCCCTCATGTAGTGTGTAGAAGAGCCACCTGTTCCAGGGCTTGACCTCATCCTTCTCTGAGCTAATGGTGAGTACTAGCAGTCAGTTAGCGGACTGCTGTCCTAGCTCAGAGGGGGCTGCTGTGTGGAGGCACACTTCAGACAGGGGAGAGCATGGTTCAGGGTTTAATAGCGGGCACAGAACTGCCATGAGAGATTCTAGTCCAATCTGCATTTAAGTCTATTCATAGCTTGGGCAGTTTTCTATTGTAAATAATGCAAATCTGCTGCAAAATGGAGTATTTGCCACAAATAGGCTTTGAAGGGGTGTTGGTGATGAGTGAAGTACTGTTTGTGTAGTGTGAGATCTCAGAGTCCTTGAAAGCATTGTGTTTATGTATGAGACATTTTCAGAGAGGCCTTGCATCCAAGAATCCCAGTGCCCTCCCTGAGAATTCTGGTCTTGCAAATGCTCACAAGCATCTCCCAAGGCTAACAGAGGAGACGAAGCATCTCCACTCTCCTCCTGCTGCCCTCGACTTGGGCAGCCTTCTCCACTGTGGCAGCGGCTTGGCGCATGCCCCTTCCTTATCTCGAGACCTACTCCCACTTCACAAGCGGAATCGAGAAGGCCAATTTAATTTAATTGATTGCCACTTACAAAGCTGTGGTTACTCCTCCTAGAGGCCTATTTAAAGTTTCTGAACTACATAGAGATAACAAAATAAAAAGCAATACTGTAAGGCAGAGGATGATTATCAAATTGCTCTGAGAACCTTCAATGTGAGAAAGATATAAAAGGAAGATTGAAAGGTATTAGTCTATAAGTCTCACTGAGGTCAGAAGGCTAGAGTCTTTCACAAAAGACTTTGGAAACAAAACTTTATAAAATACACATACACACACAGCAGTCATCTCAGATAACCAGGAGTTCTTATCTTAGATTACATTAAGACTGTTAACCTATTTTGAATTCCTGTGGCACAGCAAGAATCTTATATACTTATAAGATTTTTTTTTTAAATGCATGAGCTTTAAACTCGTTTTCTTCCTTTAAATAGATGTATATTAACTCTCCGTTTAGACTTCAGGACCTCCTAGCTTAGTACAACAGCCCGACAAAATAAGAGTGGATACAAACTCTGTAATTTACTCACAGGCGTAAATGGATATATAAATGTAAAAATGTGCACAATATTTTATGCCATGCCTGGCTTCATTGTGACCTAATGTTTATAATATGTAAATAATGGCTTCCTTTTAAAGCTAAGAACTTTTAATATACAGATTCATCTGGAAGTCCTTTTTCATTGCTATAAACAGAAATACAAAGAAAAGAAGTATTCTTTTACAATAAATAAATCCCCAATGACAAAGATTACCATTGATGGGATTAAAAATGACAGAAGTCAACAGAAAACTTCCAATATCATACTTTCACTTTAATATGAAGATATTGTTATCAAAGGAAAAGACTCAAGAAATTCTTTGATAAAAATAATCTCACACTATCTTTGAAGCAGTTTCATTTATTTTACTACCCACTGTGTCCCTTATCAGAAGGCCAAGGGTAAGAAGTTTCCTAGTTATGATTAGGAAAGAATCTGATAGATCAGAAGACCCAATTGAAGTTGGACATAATAAGTATTAAAGTATTACATGACATTAATCCTGCCATTCCATTACTCTCCTCATCTTTGTGTGCAGACTAATTATTCTGCAGCGTGTATTCAGGAGAAAATAGAAACATACTTACCGTGGGCTGGAGTAATCTTTTTATTGCATCAACAAGGCTGGCTCTGTACTGGTCCAGAAACAGGCTGACATTGAGAAGAGAGCAGAATCCAGATTAAACTGGGCCTCCAAGCCTAATGATACCAATGGTGATAAGTACAGGACTAATTACACATTTACCCAATATTAGAGAAAGAGATTGTTTCCTTTCACTCAAAGTTCTCACAGGGCGAAAAATTTTAAAAAAGAAGATACTGTGGTCAGTGTTTTCAACTAAAGTCCAGATGTCAATATGCCATGGGCCATGACTCACACCTGCCTGCTATGTGTTAATGTGAGAGAGACAGTTTCCAAACTTTTTTTATGGGTGTCATCTGGTAGAGATGAATCATGCTTGGCACTTCCCTTTGTAAGACCTGGGTCCTCTGTCCATCAGGACTGCCACAAGGTGACCCTCTGAAAGCTTACCATCAGTCCAGTTGCATGTATCATGGGACAATGTTGAGGGAGGGGAATCTTAGTGATTATCAACAGCTCTAAGGTAAGACCCAGTCAGCAACCTGTGTGTCAAGAGTTCCCAAAACAAAGTTCAGTCAATGTGTTGAGTCCATGGCAACTCGAGGTTTTTCCTCCTTTGACCTCCATGTTGCATCTTTCCTATTCACTCTTTTTTTCCTTTGAGAATAAAGAACACATTTCTGTTCTTTATTAATTGCCTAATATTCCATTATAACAGCACAAAATGGACTAAGACACCTGGGATATTTATGGAAGTCAAGGAGCCGTTTCCTGTGGGTGGGCTGCGGTATAGAGAGGCGGACATGTTCAGTTCTAGAGGCACAGAGCGAAGAGTTCACTGCCAGACATCTTGCGAGCATCTGGAGAAGGGCTCTGAGCATAGAGCACTCTGCCAAGAGAAAGCAAGGCTGCTGGAGTGTGCCAAAGCTAATCACTGGTAGAAGCTGTTCTCTCCAAACTTTTATTAGGATCTAAGCTTTGGTGACTATGAACTTTGGAGTTCAGAACATGTGTATGAAGTTTTGAAATATGAACAGTTCTGGCATGTCCAGGGTATTCTCTGGGTACCAGTAAGTACTGGCTATTGGTAGGAGGGCTGCTGTCCTCAGACAGTGAGGTGGGAGTGTGTGGTTCAGGTTTAAGAAAGGTCTGACATTAACCTTTCTATGTGACCTTGGGCAAATCACTTCATGTGAGGCCTCACTTTACTTGTGAATAAAGGCTCACCAACCTGACTGTGGTAGACAGCAGATTTATAATGTGCTAGTTCACAGTACTGTCATACACCTATGACATGTGACTTATGACGTATGAGGGGCCCCTATAGGCACTGGGCCTAAGCTGTGAATAAGACCTGGTTTCCCTCCTCAAGAATTTGTTCTGCTTTCATTTACATTTCATGGCTCAGAACATGCCCAGACAATGCTCAACACGTATTTCTTCCCTGCCTGAAATGGAGGGAGTCTATATACAGTTTTGACCTCAGTGATCCTAAACAGTTTGCACACAGGTCTTTTCCAGTGTGGTTGGAGCCAAATCAACATTTAGATGGGATGTTTGGCCAGTGAGTGCTCTTCCAATTTGATGAGTCTCTTATTTTGAGAAGGAAGAGCATGAGGTGGGCAAGGTGGTGCATGCCTGTCATCTCAGCAATCGGAGTCAGGGGTCAGAGGAATGCCATGAGCTTGAGACCAGTCTGTGCTACATAGAGACCTTATCTAAGGAAGGGAATGGGGAGAGGAGGAAGTGAGGAAGGAAGGGAGGGAGGGAGAGAGGAAGGACAAATTAGGAGTTCCAAAGAAGTCAGTGCTGAGGACTGGACCCAGGACCTCATACACACTAGGAAAACACTCTGTCATCTCCTGTCCTGGAAAGGTGCATTGGGCAATGGAAACAGGATCCTCTTCAGATGAGCTAGAAACCATGCCCAAACCTCATCCCATTCCACCTAGCCACCAGGATAACCTGAGAAAGTGTTGACTTTCACAAAACTGCATCCTTAAATCCTAGAGTAAAGAATATGTTTAATTTAAATGTTACAAAAATTTTCCACTAAGTCATGTTAAGCAGTGATTCCTAATCATTTAAGACTGATGTGAAAGAAATTAGACTGGAAGTAAGATAAAGTCTAATTTTTGCAAAATGTGTCCTTTGGGATGCTGTATTTTATTCTTTTGGGAGGTAATAACATCTACAGTTTAAATAACTAAACATTTTGTCTTTAAGAAAATAACAGAGGAAATATCTATGTTGGTCACATAGGCCTGGAGGATACCCCGGGGTTGGCTGGATAGGCAGCAGCTAAGCAAAGGACACCTCTTATTTATTTCCTCACTTGTTAAGAGCTGGAGAGATTGTCAGAAAAGAATGAGCAGCACCTTGCCAGCTGAGCCTCCAGCACGCCCTTCCCGAGCGCTCTCTCCACTGCATGTTGGTGACAAAGAGGTTAACATCACAGCAAACTGCAAAATGCAGCTTAACACCCGACACATACTCCAAACACAGTCATTTCAGAGGTAATGGCATCTACCCCATCGTTCCAAATCAAATTTCCCAAAAGTAATAGTAATTCTTGTAGTTCTCTAAAAGATCTTTATTCCAAGCAAGCTCACTTTTCTACTTAGCTTCGATGCAGAATTCATAACGCTTTGTAGGGTACGTCATCTGAGCAATTTCAATGTGCTTTAGTGGGAGTGATATGTAATCTCCTGAAAATTCACCCCTTAAATAAGTCCTAATGGCTAAGAGAACAGCAGTAGCTTAAGTGGATCTATTTAAAAAGGCTGAGTGGGTCAGTGATGGGGATGGAGATACCATTTCAACTCTCCCTTCAGTTACAGATCAAAATACACTGACAGTCCAGTTTGGCCATTAAAACACACACATTCACACATGCACACACACCTCAGGTCATTGCTTGTAGCAGCAACAACTGCTTTGTTCCATTGATCTGAATCAGATTTTCTGACAAAGGAAAGGTGTCGAACATTTTCCATCACTTCCTTTAGAATCAAAACTGTTATCCAGAGATAGGAGCATCTGCAGTTCTTCTTCTAGGGGAGATTCATTAGTGCAGAGCATAAGGAGACATTGCTGCCACTACCCACAGAAAGGAAGGCCCCTATGCAGTCTTCATGGTGAAATGTACTGGGTGGAATTTGCTATGTTAGATTTGGCTTTCAGTAGAGGGATGGCACCTTTTCATATTTGTCAACTGATTTTGGAGGGAGCGTCCACGATGCTCTGTTTTAACCTCACTTGGCTCTACCCCTTTGGTTGTGAGATCTTGGGCAATTCAGGGATTTTCTCAGAGACTGAGTCTTCTCAGGTGTGAGGTCAAACAGCTGACTACATTTGAGCTGAAAAATCTTCTAGGGGGCTGGGGGCTGTGAGTTGAGATTTAGAGCTATTCATCATCACAGTATCTGGAAGGATCCTCTTCAGAAAGACAAAGAACTTTTAAAGCCCGTGATATTTCCATTTTGAGGAAAAAAAATGCTTAAAAATCAAACTTTTTTTCATCAGAGGAAAAACAAACAAAAAAAAATGGATAAAAAAACCTATAGCATGAAATCAGTGTAGAGATGGTGAGGGAACAAGCAAGGCTGACGACAGGCCCTGTGTTCTCCACCATGCCTCTCCAAAACCTTGGGCTTCCGGCACACAGACGCACTATCCTGTGTACCCGGCTTTGTGGGTCGGTCTGGCACTGGGTAGCATTTCAGACATGGCTTCTCAGGCCTTTGAGAATTCAAATGCACAAAGTCATTTCTATATTTACAGAGCTGTAATAAACTGGAGAGCCTTCAAACAGTAAATGGAAGTATTCCATCAATAAAAAACAAAAACAAACAAAAAAGGCCAAACAGAACAAAACAAACCCCACAACGAACCCAAACCTGTTACCTCCAGACTCTTGGACTGCACTGTTACTGAACCAGAACCTGGAAAGACAGGCTTAAAATGAACAAGCACTCGCTATTCTGAACACAGCAAGGACAGGGGGACTACATTCTGGCAGAAAGGAATCCTTCTATTAAACTCAACATTAAACAAGTCAATGGAGGAAGTTAATAGGCAGGTTTTCTCCCTACCCCTGTGGTTAAATATTCTAATATTTTGATGTTTGTCAACAGCTTCTTTTTGCAGGTGAGACTGTACCTTGATGTTTCCTTCTGTTTATTTCAAAGTTGACATTTTACAAGTTATTTAGGGACTGTTGAACCATGAAACTATTTTTCATTGTCAAAAATGCTGAACGGTGAAATAATGACTAGCTTTCAGAGTTTGCCTCTTTATTTTATAATCTAGTTGAGCAACTCAATTTGGATCTGAACTAGGAGACTGTCTCTTCTGGGAAATAACTTATTTCTCCCTACTGCCCACAGGTTTATGAATGTTTGAATGTAAATATATGAATATATGAATGATTTAAGAACATAAACATATCACCACTTGCCATAATAATGTGCATTTTACTTGAACCACAATGTGGGTTTGGAATAGGTTTGTGAATAGAGCTTGTTTTCATGTAAATGGGATCAAGCAGTACTGGTTAGCTACTCAGGGAATCAGACAATGCCACCCTTGCTGGAAATGCTTCAATAAGAATTTAATCCATGCACCTAATATTTGAACTCCAACTCTTGCTTCATATTCCTATGGCCCAATCCAGATCTCATTGACTGACAATGACCAAAGGATGGAGTGAGACTTAACACGATGCATTTATGTGTGGCACCTCTTTCTGGCATCATACATTTCAGGCTTCATCTTGGAGGTGGTGTCTACAGAGAGCTTTCTTTCCCCCCTCTGTGACATTCTAAATAATGCAGCACAGCCTGCCTGCCCCTAGAAGCAGCATCCATGCAATAACTCCTGTGGAGCAACACCAAACCAATGGGATGTAAAGAATGCGTGGAATCCTGTGTTTTGCCGCTAGATGCACAACGTGCATATTACACACCACTGTAGTTTCTAAGTTTCTAAGCAGCTTACCCATCTCTGTGAATATGAAGAGAGACCATTACCAAAGCATTTCTTTTGGAAATAATATTAGCATCGCACTGAGAGTAGCTTAATGTTTTACATTTACAAATGGGAAATTATAAACAGGCTGACATTCAGGCACTAACAACACCAGGAAAAGAAAACCTCTATATCAATTCATGCATAGAAAAGCCATTTATAAAATGAAGCCTCGGGTATTTAGTTCATTTGAGTCCATAAATCATTCTCACATAGCTACCAGATGTGTGTGTGTGTGTGTCTGTGTGTGTGTGTATATGTGTTTGTGTGTGTGAAGACTGTATTATGTTATATATTTGTAATGAAAGCCTTAAACTGAATATGCATTATGTTTATCAGTTCTATAAGACCCTGTTGTTGGCTAGGAGGGAACAATACTATTTTTCAAACATGTTGTGCAGCTATTTTTAACCTAACTGAGAACATTAATCAAAAAAGAGCTTAAATCTTACTTCCTCGGCTTGTCTCTCTGGTACAAATAGGATGACATGGTGTGAGTGCCCATGATACAAGGTATGACAAAGCCAGGCCATTTGATGTTTGTGTGAAGGACAATTCAACTGTAAATCTCTTGGCCAGACCTGGCCTTCCCCGTCAGAGCCCATCGGGTGTGACCCAGGTCTAAAGCTTCAAGAAGACACTGCCCTGGCTCTCTTGCTGCTGCTGTCTGATCTGACTCCCATGCTTAATCTGATCTAATCCTGGCCGCATTATCTTCATCTGTGCCATGAAACCTGGAGGATCCTTTCTCATATTCGTGAGGAAAGGCATTTACTAAATTACTTGCATAAATCACATGGTGAGGTTTTAGCTCCTTCTTTTGATTAGATGGAGGGGAGGGTGGCACGGAGGCATGTGATCGATGATTACTGAGAAATCTAGGTTTCTCTCATATTGGGAACATGAATTGGAAATCAGTGCAAAGAGAGTAAAGTGGCCATGAAAAAACTAGAAAAATCTCAGCTAAATATTTACTGTTTATTAAGAAGTATAAGAAAATAAAAACACGAAGACAAGCAAGCCTAATTGTGCTGACTTTGGTAGAAAAGCTGTGCACCGGAAATGTATTCAAATAACGATAACCTTAAAACTACTTCCGGAAAATTTTAGCAGCTCTTCTCTAGACAAAGCCTGCTCTGGGTTGTGTATCTTATGATCAGGCTCCTCAGTATACCAGATCTTTGGAATCTGAACTTGCTAGATTTCAAATCCACAATAATAATTATCCTGGTGAAACTACAAATAAGATCTTACTCAGAGCAGGGCTAATATTTCTGAATGCTCTGTTTTTCCATGTGCTTAAATAGTTACTCAAATTGAACGAAGAAATACACAAGATTATTTGGAATAATTATAAAGGTCTGATGCATATTTACCCTGAAACTTAGAATCAGACTTTCACTAAAAAATAAGTCGTTTAGGCCAAGGCAGAAGACAAAATAAGATAAATTTATTTTTAAAAAGCAGACACCTGACAGATTTGGGTACTCTGATTTGCATAAGAATAAAATTCGATTTTATAATCTTTGTGCTATGTATAATTAGTTATCAGCCCTGAGTGCACTGAAAATACTAGACAGCAAACATACACTTTAAGGAAGGCGATTTCCCCAAAGATATTCCACAGACATGTTTATTTGCTGGAGAGTGTATGTGTATGCACATATGTATATCCCCTTATATCAATAGTCAGATCTCTCCTAAGAAGTAAGCTAATTGAGCTGTTTGTGTTGATAAACTCCTTTTTCTCCAGACTATTCCTCTCCGAGCCATAATTATTTGCAATTTGCCTAAGTCGTCCATTTACTGATACGTCAAGCATGAAACAGAAGCAATTCCAGAAAATGGAAATGCTTCTCAAAATCAATCTTTGGGAAATAATGTGGTAGAAGTTACTGTGTGACAGAAGACTACCTTATAACTGTCACATGGAGATGAATATTAATTTGTTGAGGTTAAGGTGGCTTTGTGCTTCATTTGTTGACTTTGCTTAGCCGTCAGCAAAGCAGCACAGCCCAATTACTCCAGCAAAGCTATTTTTCCCTTGAACAGGAGTTTTATGATTTTTATGTACTTACCAGTCAGCACACATAACAATGTCAAAATGTCCTTCCAGTTGAGAGACATCTGTCTCATTATCCCATCGTAAAACGCTTGAGGAGAAAAAGATTTAAAAAATTATACTTAGAGTATTTCTTTTAACTTTTGATTTTGAGCTATTAACATTATTTTTTGTGGCACTTGGAATTATTTAAGAGGTATATACAAATTATTTTGAAAGATATAATAAAAAAACTAGGATGTAACTGTTTTCTATATTTTATTTCTTCTTCAAATGTAAAGAGGAAGAATTGTTTACTTAAATATAATAGGTAAGATTTTGCTAGTGTTTATAGTTTTTTTTTTTTTTATTTTAGACAAACTAGAGAAAAATATCTGATGTTTCTCATACTTCTTAGAATGATTCCTGACCCTTGGCAACAATGAGGAACATACTGAAATCGAAATATTCCCCATCTGACTGGAGTACAAATTTATAAAAAATAAATGATATGAAACTTACTGTGTATCTGTTTTACCTGGCAAGTCAGTCTCGTATTTCTTATTGATGAAATGAGCAGTTTGGCAAGATGGAAGAAAAGAATAGCCAACTTCCCCTGGTAGCTCTCTGTTTTTAAGCATACTTTAAAATCTGCCCCCCTACTGAGAGTCTCCAAAAAACGAGGATCAGGTGTTGAACCTCACATTAATAACAATAATTAATAGCATGCATTTGAAAACTCTAGTTATGCTTCTAGAGTCAACCAGAGGCTTTATATTAATCTCGGTTGATAGCTGTGATGATTAGCATTCTAACATATTAAAGCATTTTAATGGTGTCTCTCCCCACCACAGTAGAACTGCGATTTGCAACACTATTTTTTAAAGGAAAATTCTGCTGGTATTTTCTACCTTGATTCTTTACAGTTAGACCTGATCCAGTTATATTTGTTTATTTGGGTAGATTTTTTTTTATTCCTTCTATATCTTCCCTGGGATAAAGTCATATTTGAGTCCAAAAATTATTTTTGTACATGTTAACATCAATGGTAGCAACATACTTAAAGTAAAAGTATGAACTGCATCACCTCAAAGACATCTATATAAGCTGAGCACCAATTGCTCACTTGCCCTTTTGACTCATGTTTATTGAGCACCTACTGTGTCTGGCCCTGTGCTGCGCTCTGGCCTTGCCTTCACAGATGCAACCTAGCAAGCCCATCCAGACACACCAGGGAAGGGTTTCCAAGTGGGTTACCTCAACACTCACAGGCCCTATGACACAGATGAGCTTTACAATGGAACTTTTGTGTTTAATTGCCTAGGCCCACAGGAGAGCCAGGAGACAAAGGAGCTCAGGAATAAAAATTTTTGGATTCCTGAGGAACTCTCTGTTCCTGCTAAAAACACCTTTTCTGGACGTGCTGGAGTTTCCTGGGACTTGAGTTCAGGAGAGAGTGAATCTGCTCAGGCCTCATCAGAGTCCTGAGAGTCCTCCAGAGCTTCTACACAAACAAGATGGTTTTAAATAACAGCTATAGTACCTAGAAATAGTGACACCAGCCCGTAACTGTGGCATTTAGGCAGTGGGGGCAGGAAGATTGTGAGCTTGAGGCCAATCTGGGCTACACAGCAAGATCTTGTCTCTAAAAAACAGCAACAAACAAACACAGATCTATAGTAGACCTTCACAGATCATAACAGTAGATAACCATCATTCATATTTTAAGAATTATTAAAATTACTCATAATTTTACCATCTGTCAATGTTTATTTAGAAGATGCTTTTAATTCTTAAGTGATTACTACAGCAAGAGAAGACAAAGGACAGGGAATCCTGTGGGGGTATTGGATATTGGATTCCTGAGGTGCTTCGACCTCTGGTTCAACAAAGACTAACGGGAATGATCAGGTCTAAGCAGCAATCTGCTATAGATCACCACAGAAGCTGTGACAAGTTGTGCTTGTAAAAGAAACTGAAATATCCTGCATGGTCACCTAGTCCACAGTACATTTCCAAGAGGCACCTTCCCTGGTTCTCAAGAAGCTGTCCTTCAAGTCACAACCATATGGCATCGAATGTGATGATAGAGTATGGCACAAAAGACACATGTACGTTCAAACCGTGGTTCTTACCTTTAGGAGCTGTGTGAGTTTGCACAATTAATCACTCTGAATTTGTTTTCTGGTCTGTAAAATGGGGATAACAGTGGCCACTTCTCTGAACTCTCAGAAGGCTACTTCCTTGAATTCTCAAAGAGCACCCCTCATATGGACATGAAGCTGTGCTGTTCATATGGTATATGCTCAGAATGGCTCCCCCTAGAGTTGTGCAGGCAGCCTTCTCTCTTGGAAGGGCAGAGATGATGATAACTTCGTTATTCAAGGAGCTGATTCTTCCAACTCCTTTTGGTTAATGACCTTGCTTCCCATGCAGAGACACTCCCACGCATGGTCATGCACACACAAAAAATCAAAGCTTCAGCTGTGGGAATGGGCCAGATGTTTTTGTTTGTGTCTCATCTGTTGCAGACCTATGCTTCTGCAGAACTCAATAACAAATTAATAGATCAACTCGATTTCAAAAAACCACTACCAAACCAAAAGCAAACAACACCCCTCCCCACCCTGGCATTCCACTGGAAGAAATGGATGTGCATGCCTGTAACCCCAGCTACTTGAGGCTGAGGCTGGAGGGGCACAAGTTCAAAATTAGTCTGTGTGAGTTGGCAAAACCCTGTCTCCAAACAAAGTTTAAAAGGGCGAGGGTGGGACTTGGGATGTTAGCTCAAAAGTAGAATACTTGCCATGCATAAGACCCTGTGTTCAATCTTCAGTACCAAAACCCCAAATGACTCAAAGGCATGCCAAATACAAGTCCACAGATTGCATATATCAATCACATTTCTAAATATTTACTTTGAATTTGTTAACATAGCTTGCTGCATATGGTAAGATGCAATGCCAGTCTGGCTCCTGTCCACAGACTACTTACTGAGCAGCCCTACTCTAGACCTTGTTTTTACCAATAAACCCTTTAATTTCAGCCCATTCCCTCCCATCTTTCAGAGTTTACTCCTAGAAGTTTCTCTGCTCTGATCATCCCTCAGTCTCCCTGGTCTACAGTCTCCTGATCCCATCAACAAGTCACGGTTGCCCTTCTATAATGCTTATCTTCCTTTCTTGCCCAGCTGACATTCCATTTTAATTGTCCCTTTGCATACGTTAACTCCCTCATCCCTCCCTTCCTCATTTTTGCTGAATCCAGCTTGCCACAGTCTGTGTCTGTACCTGTGCACTTGAATGTGGCTGCAGACAGCACACAGTACCCTGACTGGCTTTGCTTTAGATTTATGACCATGAACCTTGAGCGGGCTTGGCAGTGACTGGCACTTGGGCCTACATTTCCTTTGTCCATTGGGTTTTCTTTCTCCCTTACTATTATTTTGTACCTTTGCTCCTTTTCAACATTTTAACACGTCCTCCATCTTCAGTCTCAGTTGACACCTGCTTCCAACTTTATTGCCAATATTGCCACAGTCAGAGGAGAACTTCCCTGAACTCCCATCAGCACATACAGTGTTCCTACCAGCACCTGCACCTACCTATTCTGCCTTCCTGCCAGCATCTCAGTTCTTCCTGCAGCCAGGACTTTCTTACAGCTGAGAGCCCTGTCCTCTCACCTTCTCAAGGATGTGGCTCCAGTGGTTCCCTGCTCTTTCCCCTCCTGTCAGCAGTTTATCCTAGTTCATTTCCATCAGTCTTCAGTCAGGCAGTTGTTTCCTTCTTTGTGAAATAGCTTTCTGTTCTCTCATTTCCTTCCTTCCTTCCTTCCTTCCTTCCTTCCTTCCTTCCTTCCTTCCTTCCTTCCTTCCTTCCTTCCTCTTCTCTCTCTCTTTCTTTTTTCTTTCTTCTCTTCTTTTTCTTTCCTTCTTTCTTTGAAACAAGGTCTTAATATGTAGCCCAGGCTGGCTGGGAACTTACACAGCTCTATCTACCTCTGCATCTGAGCGCTGGGATTAACAGTATGTGTCCCACACCCAGCTCCCAAGTATCCCCTATTCATGCTACCTCTCTGTGCAGTTATCTGTCTGTTTACTCCTCCTGTGCAGTCAAACTTTTTGAAGATATTGTTTAAATTGTTTCCAGCTCTTCTCTCATGCTCCCTTAAGTCCATTCAAACCAGGCTTTTGCCCCTACCATTATAGCAAAAATGGTCTTGCCAAACTCATTGAAGATCTCCACGCTGCTAAGTCCAAGTCAGTTCCGCCTTCATCCTCCTTGACCTACCAGCCAGAACTTCACCCATGAGCTCCAGATTCACTCCCTGTTTTAATGCTTCCTCTTAGATTGGCTCACAGACACCAAACTTCACATGTCCAAATTTGAATTCCTGATCCTCTGTCCCCATATTCCCTTCATTTGTGGTTCTTTCTAAAATCTTCTCATTGACAGTTCTAGCTGCTCAGGCTAAAAACCTTGCATACATTCCTGACCTTTTCCTTCATGTCTCACATCGACTGGACCAGAAATGCAGTTGGTCCTACCTTTGAAACATCACAATCTCATCAATTCTCTCTGCTGCCACTGCTCCCACTTGTGAATTGTCACCGTCTCCCACATGAATTGTTGCAGCCTTCTCATTTGTCTCTCTGCCTCTTCCTGTTGCCTACCATCTCTGCTCAAGACAGCAGTGCCAGTGTTCCGTTTGAAATACTGCCCTGTCTCCATTCAGGACCAGACTGCACATTATCAGCCTGCCTGCACCTCTGTGGCTGTCTCCTCTGCAGGTTCCTGGTCTGCTTTGCTCTAGCCACATCGGTCTTGCTACCGCTGCTTGAAAAGAACCTTGTCCTAGGGCCTCTGCACTGGCCTTTTGCTCTTCCGAAATATTCCTCCTCCAGATAGTCACGTGGCTCACTTCCTCATCTCCTTCATCTTTGTTCAAACATCTTACAGGGTAGCTCTTCTAGGGTAGTCCTCTCTGACCATCTACTTGAATTTTTTTTTATATTACATTTTTATTTTTTCAATGTGTGTGGGGGGGGGCGGTCTGTCTGTGCACAAGTGCACTCAGGGTCCAGAAGAGGGCATCAGATCCTCTGGAGCTGGGGCTACAGGTGTTTGTGAGCCACGGGATGTATGTGATGGGAACCAAAATTAAAATCCTCTGCAAGAGCAGTATATGTTCTTAACTACTGAGCCATCCTCAACCACCCCCCCCCTTCTTTAAAATGATTGTCATTTCTTTTTAGTCCCGCACTAAAAGAAACCCTTTATCTTGCTCTTTGGTTTTTCTGTAGCAGCAATTAACCTTTATTGTGCTATGTAACTAAATTTTTTTCCCTCTCTCCCCACTGCAATATAATTACTATTGGGCTACAGATCTTTAAAATTTGTTGGAAGAGCATGTGATAGCTGATCAGTTAATATATGATCTGAATAAACTGTGTGTAATATTCCACAGCACCATGCCTGACACACAGAAGGCTGACTCAGGACCTAGAGGCTCCTGTTATTAAACTGTTCTCTGAGTAGAATGTATAGCTTGGTTAGATGTGAGTTATTTAAAATGTTTTCTGAAAATATCTACTTCTAACAAAGATGGACTAACAGGGCCCTTTTTTACATTTTAATTTAAAATGGCTGAAAACAAAAACAAACTAGAAAGAAGGGCTGGAGAGAGGAGGGCTCAGCAGTTAGAAGCACTGGCTGCTCTTGCAGAGGACCTGGGTTTGGTTCCCAGCACCCACATGGCAGCTAACAACCATCAGTATCTCCCGTTCAGGGGACCCAACGCCCCTTTCTGATATCTGTGGACGCTGCAGGACACGGGCGCACTTACATACATGCAGGAAATACAATCATACACATAAAGCAAAATCAACAAAATATTAAAAAAACAAACTAGATAAAATATATCAACAATACTTTTCATACTGGAGAGTAGCAACAATGGACATTAATTCTTGAAAGAAAGAAAATAAACTCTACCATTACCCCAGCCTACTGCCTTCGGCAGGATTCCAGGTAGCAGCAGAGAGGAAAGAACTGAGACAGGACCAGGTAAAGTCTTGGAGTTCAAGAGATGAGACTGACAGTCTGGAGACGCCATGTCAGGCAGTCAGAACAGAGGATCAAAATAGAAGAGAGCTGTATAGAAAGAACTCAGAAAGTCTGTGAATGGGTAACTGTCCAGGGTATTCTGCAGAGGAGTAACTGTGTGTGTGCATCCAGAAACTACTTGAAGCTGAGAAAGAGCCATATGACAGTGTTGGAGGTGACTAGACCAATGCTCATGGCAAGGACAGTGCCTGCTTTCCTGTTTTTACCAGTAAGCAGACACAACTTTGTACTTTACAGCACTGAGTGCAGAAGAAGATCTTCTTCAGCAGCGGGGAATAACTGTCTAGACTAAATGCTGCTAATGAATTTGAAAAGCAAGACTCCCAAAGCATCAAATTACAAAGCAACTTAACTACATCCCAGAATAAAGCTCAAAAGACTCAAAAATACTTATAGGACTACAAAAACATTCAGCTCCCAACAAGTTAAAATTAAAAATGCCTGGTATGTAATTAAAGATTTCCAGACATGCAAAGAACTGAAACAATCATAATCATACATCTTTTTGATTTATTTTTATTTTATGTATATGAGTGTTTTTGTCTGTATTTACGTGAAGTATACCATAAGTGTGCATTATCCACAGAGGTCAGAGGAGGTCACTGGATCTCCTGGAACTGTAGTTATGGATGGTTGTTAGCTGCCATATGAGTGCTGAGAACCAAATCCAGGTCCTCTGCAAGAGCAGCCAGTGCTCTTAACTGCTGACCCGTTTCTCCAGCCCCATAAATAAAACATCTAAATTTAATCTAAAACTGACACAGATGTCATAATTTTAAGAAGGATATTAATATATTTATCATAAAGGCATTTATGTATTCCAGATGTCAATAGAGACATGGGTTTTTTAAAATTCAAAACCAAATTTTGTGAAATAAAAACACAATACACGAGGAAAACAAAACTGGATCCAATTAACAATAGATTAGAAATTTCAGAAGACTGGAAAATTTAGAGACATAGCAATAAAAACTAACCAAAAGGTGCTTGCTGCCAAACCTAATGATGTGAGTTCTATACCTAGAACCCACATGGTGGAGGGAGAGAACTAAAAACTCCTCCAAGTTGTCCCCTGACCACTGCACATGCACACACACACACACACACACACACACACACACACACACAATAATTAACCTATACAGAGAAAACAATGAATAAACGTTCTTAAAAAGCATTAGTAGGGCTGGAGAGATAGCTTAGTGGTTAAGAATGCTTGCTGCTCTTGCACGCAGGACCCAAATTTAGTTCTCAGCACCCAAGTTGGGCAGCTCACAACTGCCTGTAACTCCAGTTGTAGGGAATCTGATACTCTCTTCTGATCTTCACAGGCACCTGCACACACATGATGCACAGTCACACACAGAGAAATGCATGAAAATACACACAGTTAAAAGTAAAAATAAATCTTTAAAAAAACATTTAGGAAGTAAGCTGCGGAACAAATGTAAGTACTCCAATATTTGTGTAATTGGAGTTATTAAATGTCAAGAAAGAGGATGTAGGGAAAATATTAGAAGAAATACTGACTGAAAACTTTCCTAATTGAGTGAAAATTGTTAATCCAAAGATTAAGAAATTTCAATAAAAGTCCAGGTATGGTATCACATACCTTTAGGTCTGCCTCCGCCCCATGTATATCTAAAATCTAAAGCAGGCACAAGAGTGCCAAAACAAAGAGTTATAGTTAATAAAGCAACAAAATGATAATGCAAACTAGCCCAACAGAAGATAAAGAGGAAAAAAGATTAGATGATACAAGCAGAAAGCAAATAGCAAGATGACAAATTCAAATCTAACCATAGAGTACCTGTACTGGATGAAAATGGTCCAAACACCTCAATTAAACAGAGGAGTATCAGACTGAATTAAATGTCTAGCCAGGCACAGTAGCATATACCTATAGGATTCTAGCTCCCCCAGAGGAGCCTGAGGTAGGAAGATTACAAGTTTGAGGTCAGCCTGGGCAATTTAGCAAGACCCTACGTGCTGAGTAATTTTAGTTGTTGACTTGATACACTTGGGTTGAGAAAACCTTAACTGGGGACTTGCCTCCATTGGTCTGCTCTGTGGCCATGGCTATGCACGTGTTCTTGATTGTTGAGTGATATGGGAGAGGACCAGCCCACTTTGGGTGGTGCCAATCCCTTGGTAAGTGGTCCTTTATTATATAAGAAAGTGGTTGAGCACAGGCTAGGGGACAAGTCAATAAGCAGTTGTCCTCCATGGCCTGTGCTTTAGCACCTGTCTCCAGGTTACTGTCCTTGGGCTTCCTCAGTGATGAACTGTGACCCAGGAGATGTAAGTCAAATAACCCTTTACTCCCTGAGTCGATATTAGTCAGAGTGTCTTTGTAATAGCGGTAGAGAAGCTAACTAGAACACCCAATCTCAAAATAACAATAAAAAACTGCTGGGGATGTGGCTCAGTTGTAGAGCATTTGGCACTAGATCAAGCCCTAGTACCACAAAAATAAAAAAATAAAATAAAAATGTCTATACCCAAGCATATGTGGCTTATGACAAACATTTTAAATATGAAACCGCAAATGAGTTACAGATAAAAATAAGGAAAAAAACCACATACCAAATAATGCTAGTCAGAAGAAAGAGTAGCTATATTAACACCAGACAGCAGATTTCAGTACAAAATATTATTAGGGCTAAAGAAGATTGATTTATAACGCTAAAGGGTCAATTAAAGATGCTGTCATAGCAACTTTAAAGTTTATGCTTGAATAACAAAGCTCTCAATACAGGAAGTCCAAACAGATAGAGCTACAAGGAAACACAGACAAAACCACAGTTACAGTCAGAAATTTTTAATGTTCCTCTCTCTTTAATTGATCAGTAGATAGAAAGTTAGCAAAGGTAGAGATAGATAGCTTTAAATGCTACCAACCAGAAGATTTAATTGATATTTTAATAAAGACAGAATTCATATTTTTTTCAAACTGACTTATTTTGGGTCATAACATAAGTTTCAATAAACTTAGAAGGATCAAGGTCATACAAAAATATGATCCTTGTTCACAATGGAATTCATGTGGATATCAGCAATAAATGAGAAATCAGTAGTCTCTATAATAATTTCCAAATATTGAGAAAAGAAATGCTATATTTCTAAATACCCTATGGCTCAAAGTAGAAATTGAGAAGTATTTTGAACTGAATAAAAAGGAAAGTACAACGTGTAAAATTGTATGGGATGCCAAACAATATTTAGAAATAAATTAATAGCACTTAGTGTGTATAAATTAGAAAAGAAATTTCTCAAATTAGTAAACTTGATTTCTAGCTAAATAAGTTTTTTTTAGAAAAAAAAAGTAAATTAAACCCAATATAATAAGAAAAGAACTAATGAAGATGAGAATAGAAATGAATAGGGACAGAAAAATAATAGTGAAAAAAAAATCAATGAAACTAAACACAGGTTCTTTAAGATCAATAAAACTGATAAACCTCTAGTCAGACTGGTCAGAGAAAAGAGATGGGTAATACAGTCATTACTAAGGTCTTGGATGACAGAGGTGGTATCACAAGCCAGATGACAGAAACATGTACCCCTGTGTATGTATTTTCATATGCACACCTACATAGCGGCCCATAACATACACATAAAATATATACAGGAATTCGGATCAAGCGGGTTTATCATAGGAATCTAAGAGAGTTCTTTTGATATTTAAAAACTCGATGAGTATAATGCACAATATAACAAACTAAAAAGAAAAACATGACCATCTCAAGCAGTGCAGAAAATGCAATTTGACAAAGTCCAACACATATTCCTGAGTTTTTGTTTGTTTTTTTAAAAAATACTTAGCAGCATAAGGCTAGAAATAAACTTCCTCAAACATGTCCTGAAAACACATGAGCCATGAGAGAGCTACAGTTAGCGTCATATTCAAGGGTAAAGGTTTCCTGCTTTCTCCCCAGTTTCGGGAGATATCTTTTCTCACCTCTCAGCAATGCACTGGCGGGTCTAGTCAGTCCAGTATCTTAAGAGATGAAAAGGCACCTAAATTAGTCAGGAAGCAGTGAAATTATACTTAGTAGGCAGCACTCTGATCTATGTAGATCTGCTCTGGGATAGACAACAAAGCTACTGGACGAATGTGGGTTTAGCAGGCTTGTGGGCTACAAGATCAATACAAGAATCGATTGTATTTCTTTATACAAGCCACAAATAACTGGAAATTGGAGTTTCCAATTCTATACGATTTATAATGGCATAAACATATAAAAGAGAAGTAATTCCAACAAAAGATGACAGAAATTAAATAAGACCTAAATAAATGGAGGCAATTCAAATGGGTCACGATTAAAATGGTGTTTTAACAATTGGAGATTAGTATTTTCAAAAAATAATTTTAATCCATATCTTGCACTACATGTAAAAATTAACTCAAATAGATCATAAACCCAAATGTAAAACCTATAATTATAAAACTTATCGATTAAAATATAGGAGAAAATCTTTGTAATCTTGTGTTAAATAAAGATTCCTTAGACACACATGGGATACATGATACATAAAAGAATAAACTGCAAACTAGTCTTCTTTAAAATTAAAAACTTCTGCTCTCTGAAAGACACTGTAAAGAGAATGAAAAAGACAAGCCACAGGCTGGGAGAAAATGTCTTTAAATCGCAAATCTGATAAAGAGTTTATATCCAGAACATACTAAGAATGCTCATGTAGGTCAATAATAAGAAAACAAGCAGCCCAATTTTTAAAAAATCAGCAGAGCATTTGAAGAGACACTTCAACAAAGATACAGAAATGGCAAATAAAGAAATGAAAATACATCCGATATTATTAGTTATTAAGGAAATTAAGCGCCCAATGAATTCCCCTGTGTACTTCTTAGAATGGCTGTAATTTAAAAGGCAGATCACACGGAGATCTGGAAAGGGTGTAAGGGAATGGAAGCCCTCCAATATGAAAAACAGCACACGATTCTGAAAATCATTTGCCACATTCGAAGGTTAAATGGATGCCTCTGTGTGGTTCGTTTGATTCTCTGACACATATGGACCTGAGAGAAAGCACACGTCCACATAGCCAAACTTGTACACAAACGTGCATAGCAGCTCTATCTGTAACAGTCCTATGGTGATTGGAATGAGGAAGGCCGCCCCCAGGCTCACGTGTTTGAACACTCGGTCCCTGTTGGTGGCACGGTCTGGGAAGGTTATGGAACTGCTGGGAGGCGCAGCCTTGCTGGAGGAAGTATGTCGCGGGGACAGGCTTTGAGAGTTCACAGCACGGCCCCACTTTCGTTTGCCCCCTCTGCTTCCTGTCTGCAGTTGAGATGTGATCTTCAGCTTCCTGCCTGCCTGGGCTATGCCAATCAACCCTTTTATAAGTTGCTTTTGGTCATGGTATTTTATCATGCCAATAGAAAAGTAATTAATACATGTTCCATACCAGCAACAACCCCCAAATTCATCAAAGGATAACTAAATCCCTCATAGGATGGGATTCGAATCAGGAGTAAAGAGGAAAGAAATGTGATACAAGCAGTAACTGAGGTAAGCGGCAAAAGAAATTTACTGACTGAAAAGGAAGCTCAACTAAAGCACCCCACACTAGATGATTGCACTTACTCAAATTTCTAGAAACCGTCAACTATTATCTAGTGAGAGCAAGCAAAGTGGTTTCCTGGGGAAGGAAGAAGCTTGGGAGCAGGAAGGAAGGACCACCAATGAGCCAGGAAGCTTCGAGGGTGCTAGATGGGCTCACTCTCTCAATTGTGGTGATAGCTTCAAGAGTGCACACAAAACTAAAAGTATTAGACATAACAGTTTTTTTTTTAAATGTCAGTTGTGCTACAATGAAACTGCTTAAAAACAAAATCTCTCTGAAACAGAACAGTGCCCATGTAAGGTATCACTAGGTGCCTGACTAAAATAAGCTCTATAATCTAAAGTATAACATCTATATATAAAGATATGTAAAGGATGGTTCTGCCAAACATTTGAATCATGTCTGTATTTTTCTTGTGATTATACTGACATCAAAGTAAAATTTATGTTGTCTCTATTTTATATCATCACAATGTCAAAATCTTATTTCTGATTGAATTTTGTTACAAAGTACATTTTAGAGATAAGAAATATATTTGAAAACCAATCATCTTTTTAGACTTTCCCATGCTTTAGACAAACATTAATAGCTACAGGCATGTAAAACCTGGTTAGCCTAGCCAGTTTAGGATACCAGAAAGGATGCATGGGTTTCGTAGCTAAATAGTTTTGAGTTCAAATACCAGGTCCACGCCTTACATGTCAGTGAGGCCAAGGATGCTCTGAGCATCACTATCCTCACCTGTCTAGTGGATACAGTAGGTGATGCTTTGTAGGACTGACTGAGCATTGAATGAAGGCAGGGCATGCGGTTGGATGGCAGAGTACTTGCCTAGCATGTGGGAAGCCCTGAGTTCAATCTCTAGATTGAACCAAAAACAAATAATCTCTCCACCAAGGCACGTAATGATAAGAGACGTGAAAGCATCACATTATGAAGATTAATAACTATTAGCTTCCCTTCCTTTTCTCTTGCTCTGATGTACAGTGTCTTTTCATTCTGGTTTTGAGTTTGAGCCTGAAACACAAAACTTAGCCTATTTCTAGCAAGATTCCTACCTTGTGATGCAAAACTCAAACCAAAAGAATTTCAGTCTTTCTAGTTTGAACTAAAACAATGTCGAACAGGTTCAATCTAATCTGCATTATTATATGGCAGTGATTACAGAGAACACTACCTACAGGCATATAAAGCATCTTTTTCCTTGTTTCCATGGTTAATATTTGTTTGCCTTTATATTTGCAGACCCTTGTTTGTGGAGTGAGTCATGGCTTGACACTTCTATTGTTAGAAAAAAGGCAGGACCTGCTAGGTGTGATGGCATATTCCTGTAATCCCATCACTAGGGCAGAGGCAGGAGATTGGTGCAACTCTGATGCCAGCCTGGGTTACAGGGTGAGTTGAAGCTAGCCTGGACTACAGATCAAGAACTTGTTTCAAAATAAAAATTTAAAAAACCAATTATTTCTGTATTTGCAAAAGTACTGTCCATAATGCCTGTGAATGCAATGCACTTGGTGCTCTCTTCCCAGCAGCAGGGAAGGTGGCAGCTTTCTCTGCATGGGCACAACAGGCACTCTTAAAAATCTATTTATTTTTATCTTATGCATATGAGTGTTTGGCCTGCATATAAGTTTACCACATGTGTGCAGTGCCAGTAGAGGGCGTTGGACCCCGTGGAACTGGAGTTATGCACTGTACTTGGCCAACAGATATGCTTTCAGAAAATATTTTATTTTTATTATTTTATGTGTATGAGTGTATTACCTGCATGTATGTAAGTGCACCTGTGTCATACAATGCCTTTGGAGGTCAGAAGAGGGTGTTGGATCCCCTGGACCTGGAGTTACAGACAGTTGTTAGCTGCCATGCGGGTGCTGGGAATTGAACCCAGGTCCACTGCAAGAGCATTCAGTACTTTTAACCGCTGAGCCATCTCTCCAGCCACAGACATTCTTTTTCACAGAGGAGACTGTAAACTTTTCTCAGAGTTTCATCATCTAACCTCTCCAGGTCTGTGTTGTCACAGCTTGCCCATACAGAAGGCTCATTCAAGTCATTTACAGTGGTTACCATCTTTTCCGCCAACTTTGCAGTTCCCAGGCAGGCACCTACCTTTTGATTATCTTCCCCAAATCTCCTATATTTTCCTGAGGTTTGAACTTCTGCTCACCCCCTAGTTCTATAGTTTTGTCACAAATAGGTTCTAGATCCACGGAGACTCTCACACCTCTTCACCTCCACAGGCGGTCTCTGAAAAGGCACATTCGGACTGGACTACCTATTGTCTCCCCCATGGAATCACTGAAATAGCTTTAAAAGAAATAAACAAAGAGGAGACCTTTTTCGTTGTCACACAGATGCAGACGGGATGCAAATGCATGCCTTGATTCATGATGACGCAAGTGCCTCATAACCACTGCCTGGGTCAGGAAGCACAATGCCAGAGGCCCCCGCCTTCATGCACTCTGTCTGCACCACTGTATCTTGGTATGAATTTTTTTCTATACCTTCCCTCTTCCCTTCCTCCCCTTCCTCTGTCCTCTCTTCCTGTCTTTCTTTCTCCTTCCTTCCTTCCTTCCTTCCTTCCTTCCTCCCTTCCTCCCTCCCTCCCTCCCTCCCCCTCTTTCTTTCTTTCTTTCTTTCTTTCTTTCTTTCTTTCTTTCTTTCTTTCTTTCTTTCTTTGTTTTGGTTTGGGGAGACAGGGTTTTGCTACACAGCCCAGGCTGCACTACAGCTCACTCTAGAGCCCAGAATGATCTTGAATTCATGATCCTCCTGCCTCAACCATCCAAGTGCTGGGATTACAGGCAAGCACCAACACTCCTGGCTATGGAGCGACTTTTTAACATCTGAACACATCTTTTCTGCCTCTAGATCTTCAGTTATTCTCCTTCCCCTTTAGCCCTAAAAGTCTGCTTCAACTGCCTTTTTTCCCTTGCCTTTAACTTGCTAAAGCACAGCCCCATGGCTGCCTCCTCCAGGAGGTATTCTTACACTGCAATCTGATCTCTTTATACTCACACAGCACAGTTAACTCAGATTTATATCTTGGGAGCTGGGCAAGTGTCTCATTTGTTTGGAGGTCTGAAAAGGCAGAAACTTCACTTTATCATCTTCATTGACCTATGAGCCCGTAGGAGTCTTGCACAGTGGGCAGGCACCATATTACATTTAATTGAATAAACAAACCAGACTAAAAAAATGGTAACAAAAATTAATTCTATGCTCACATTTAAAGAATCTTTATGAAATAGGTAAAATATATATTCTTTCACACACACAGAAAGCAAGGTAATGTTATAAAAGAAATGTGGGCAGGATTTCTGGATCTCCACTTTCTTACCTGGTCTGGAACTAGTGTTTCTCAACCAAGATTGTGCTGAGACAGGACAGTTCACTTCTATGACTGTCATTTATATTATAGGATTACTGCCATTCTCATTCACCCACTATTAGCAATAACCTTGTCATTGTGACAAGAATGTCTTATGCAATTACAAGCAGGGTGCAGGGGTGGACCCCTGGCTTACCTCTGTTGAGAACTGCTGCTGGGTTACCCTACCACCTTTCCCAGCTCCGATGTGTGCTAAGGGCTGAGATGTAGACAAGAAGCTATCAGGATTATTTTCTTATCTGTGCCATCCTCCTCACTATCCACTGTCATATACATCTTCACTAATATATCACTGAAACCCAGTCTAAGTGGGGAGCACAGACCTCAAAATGAATGTCCTAAAGACAAACACAGGACATCCACAGATTGACCTTTGGGTTTTCAGTTCACTAATCTGAGCAATAATCGAGGGATAAAAATGGGTTTATCCAAGTAGTATCTGTGCTCCAGGTGTAGAAGAATCAACTGAGACATTGTTACATCATGAATCTCAATCCTGTAGAATTTATCAGCCAGGTTAGGGTGAAGCCAGAGAATCCATGTTTTCAGAATAAATATTATAGAGAAAACCCACTAAAAGTATTATTTTTATTTTACCTGTATGATTGTATTGCCTGCATGTATGTAAATGCACCCATGTCATGCAGAACCCATGAAGGTCAGAAGATGATGTCAAATTCCCTGGAACTGGAGTTATGGATGGTTGTCAGCTGCCACGTGGGTGCTGGGAACCAAACCTGAGTCTTCTGCCAGAGCAGCCAGTACTCTTAACTGCTGAGTGATCTCTCTAGCACCTCCCCCCCCCCGCCCCTTTAAAACACCCTCTCTCACTGGCCTGGAATTTGCCAAGTATGCTTGCTGCTAGCTGTTGGGCCAGTGAACCCCCAGAGATCAAGCTCTGTCTCCTCAGTCTTGGGATTATAAGCATTTATGTGGGTAGTGGGAATCAAACTCGGGTCCCGGTGCTTGCAAGGCAAACACTCTCCAACCTGGAACTAGCTTTAATGAATAGAAATCTTCAAAGCAGTGAAGCCCACCAGACAGATTTAACAAGAAGCCCAAGAGCATACTTGTTCAGTGGTTCCCAGGTGAGGTTTCCAGAGAGGCAGCATTAGAGTTGCCTGTTAGAGATGCTAGAGGTACAGAATCTCGGGACCAACTGTAGCTCAGGCTGTGTGGCCCAGACTGTGTCCTAACACACTCTGTACATGATTCTGGTTGCAAAGTCTGGGATCTTGCTCCAACTTAATGCTTACATGTCTCTGGGCTCAGTGGGTAAAAGTGCCTGCCATGAAAGCTTGATGACTTGAGTTCAATGCCCAGAACACACATAAAAAAGTAGGTTTCAGTGGCACATATTTCTAATTGCAGCACTATGATGAGATAAGAGTATAGACAGGTTAATTGCTCAGAAGCTCAAAGACCAGCTATTATGTAGCAAGGAAGGAACAACAAGATGGAAGGAGAGAACTGACTTCTAAAAGCTGTCTTTTGACCTTCACATACATGTTGTAGCATGTGTGAGCTTGCAGTCATCACACACATAAATAAATATACTAATTAATTAAAAAAAAAAACAAAAATAAAGGAGGTGGGCTGGAGAGATGGCTCAGCAGCTAAGAGCACTAGAAGCTCTTGAAGAGAACGTAGGTTGATCCTCAGCATTCGTGTGGTGGCTAACAACTTTCTGTAGCTCCAGTCCCAGGGAATCCAATGCCCTCTTCTGGCCTCCATGGACATTGCACATACATAGTGCACTTACATACAAGCAGGCAAAATACTCATATACATAAAAACAAACAAACAAACAAAATCAAAGGGGTGGTTCAAACAAGAAGGAAATCCTGTAGGCTGGCATAGTGGCACATACCATAATACATACATAATATATCAGAATCTTACTATTCTGGAGGCAGAGGAATGAGGGTCCTGAAAACACACTGGTTGATTCCATATAGGAAAGACTACATAGTATATGATTCCTTTTATAGCCAATATCCAGTAAGCAAGTGCACATAGATAAAATGTGGATTTGTGATTGCCTAGCCCTGGGAAGCAAAAGAGGTGGGAGGGAAGGTGAGAGATGACAGCTCTTGGGCACGGGGTCTCTTTGGGGGTGATGGATATTCAGAAACCAGTTATGATGGCTGAACGACTGTAAATATACCAAAAGTCACCAAATTGCATATTATTATGATTGTTATTATTACTGCAATATTAGGAATTGAACCCAGAGTCCCATGCATGCTAGGCAAGCATTCTACCCCTGAACCATATCCCCAACCCTGAATTGAATACTTTAAATATGAGAACTGTGTAGTATATGAATTATATCAAATAGTTATTTTTAAAACCCCAATATATTATTATAAATAATGTATTAAACAACAAAAACACTATGATCAAGTGATTAGAAGTGTAGATATATTATACTATTCAGAACCCATTAATGGCCAAGTGTGGTGGTGCATGCCTTTAATACCAGCACTCGAGAAGCAGAGGCAGGCAGATCTCTGTGAAATTGAGGCCCCCTGGTCTATATAGTGAGTTCCAGGCCAGCTGGGGCTACAAAGAGATCCTGTCTCAATACAAGCACCACCAACCAAACAACAACAAAGAAGCCTGTTAATAGTTATAGATTTAGGCAAAATGAGAAAAGCAATTTGATTATCCTCACTAGTGCTATAAAGACATCTGCTAGAGATTCACATTTGTTTATGATAAAATCTCAAAATAGGAATTAATACAAAATTCCTTAATAGGAAAAATAATATTAATACCTTAATTTAAAAGTTAAAGCATTCTTATGGTGAACCATTAGAGAATTCCCAACAATGCCGGACTCAGGGCTCATAGCTGTGAAAGGTTTTATCAAATAAAATTATACTAGAGTGCTGGGCATGGTGGCACACACCTTTGACTGCAACATTCTGGAGACAGAGGCAGGTGGATCTCTGTGAGTCCATGGCCAGCCTGGTGTACATAGTGAGTTCCAAGCCAACTTGGGCTACATAATGAGATGTTTCAAAATAAACAAAGGGGTTGGAGAGATGACTCAGTGGTTAAGAGCACTGACTGCTCTCGCAGGGGACCCAGGGTTCAATTCCCAGCACCCACACGGCAGTTAACAACTATTCCACTGTCCATTATTTTAGTTCCGGGGGATCCGATCTCCTCGGGCATTGCATGACACCAGTGCACTTACATACATGCAGGGAATACACTGATATACACAAAATAAAAATAATAAATAAAAATTTTAAATTAACTAAATAAAAATAAATAAATAAAAGAACCAGAAAGTAAAAGAGTGTCATAATCTGCAGATGTTGTACATGTTTAATCTAGAAAACTAAAGATGATAGAAATAACAAAGCTTCTTCAAGGGGACTGAATATGTATCACCCAGAACCCCATCTGTAGTTTTCATATATAATATATATATATATATATATATATATAATATATATATTTGGAAAAATACAGGTAGTTAGACAACAACAAAGCAAAACAACTCATAAATTGGTGTGGTATAACCTGTAACGCCAGCACAGGTAGGAGGGTCAGAAGTTCAAGATCATCTGAGGCTGCATAGTTCAAGGCCAGCCTGGACTGCACAGACCCTGTCCATGGAAAAAGAAGAAGAGAGAAAGGAAATACAATGGAAGCAGAGATTCTATTTAAAGACCCAACAAAAGTTTCCAGAAATAAAATGAGCAAGTGAAGTAGAAATGCCAGTAAAACATCCTTAAAAGAAAGTATCTTGTTCTTGAATAGGAGATTCAAAGTCTTTAAAATGTCAAGGTTTAGTGAATCAACTTATAATTTTATTCAAATCACAATGAAAATGCCAATATAAAAAAATTACCAACTGAATTTTAGAAAATTGTGAAAAGCAAGCATAAAATCGAGGGATTGGTCTTAAGATTTGAGTGAGGATGTATGAGTAGGTTATAGTAAGTCACACAAAATCCACTTCTACAGATGTGTGCCTTTTGTGTGGTGTATAAACAGATATATTTTACTGTAGCATTGTTTGTAAGAGCAAAATACTGAAAATTTTATTAAGGTAAAAGTTAAATTGTTGTTTCACAACAGATCGTGATATCATCATTCTCTCACAGTGTTTTAAGATTTTTTCCTGTACCTTTTAAAGTAAACTCCTTTGAAAATAAAGACATTTTCATTGACATTCAATTTGTTTGTATGCGTATACAGGTGTTTCTGTTTTATGTGTATGAGTATATGCCTGCATGTATGTTAAGCGCATTGTGTCATGCAATGCCCTTGGAGTTCAGAAGAGGGCATTGGATTCCCTGGAACTAGAGTGAAAGATGGTTGTTAGCCATCATGTGGTATGCTGGGAACCTAACTGAGGTGCTCTTAACAACTAAGCCATCTCTCCAGTCCTGGAAGTGTAGTCACTTAAGAGCAGAAGACACTTATGCAAAGAATATAGAAGTCTGACACATACACACACACACACACACATACATCTTGCTACCAATATACAACCTGTTCCATTTGGGGTATATGACTTTGACTTTGGTAAACAGTAGGGATCAGAAAGTGTGAAGAATCAAGACACTACTATTCTGGAAGAAAAGGCCTTACTTTTTGTTTCACTGCAGTTTAACTCCTAAAATCAGTGTCCCAAAATGTTAAAGTCTGGTTTATTTCAATATTATAAGATTCCTACTGGGTGACATTCCTGGGGTTGGTTTCTTCAGTATAAAACTCAAAAGCATAATAAGGACAGGAGCTCTGCTGCCGGCTTGTCAAGCAAATCAACAGCGTTATGCTAGCAATAGAAATTGTACATAGTAATTCCATTTTCTCGTATCCGAGATAGAGAAGGGGGGAACAGGAGGACGGCATTTCTAGAATTCTCTGCACTTTCAGGACTCTGTTACCCCAATTTTAGCAAACCTCACTAGCAGGTATATTTTATCAGAAAATTTCTTAAAGAGTCCTCAGCCTCCTTATCTCAGTTACCTTCTACTAACCTTCCTCTTCACCCTGACAAAGAGCAGATAAATGCCTACTCATGCTGTCAGTTTGTCTACAGACACTGCACACGCCAGCCTGAGAAGCCAGTCCTGGAATGAAAGTCACTATCTGATGTAGAAGCTGATGCCTGACTCTCTGGAGCTTGACTTTCTTCCACTAAAAATTGCTTGGCTCCCTAAACCTTATGGATTCATGTCTTTCAAAATGTGCTTCAAATACAAACCCTGAAACCTCTCACATGCTGGGAGCACATGTACTAATTGCTCTAGGGAATACAAAAACATATTAAACCGAATCCTGGTCGTCAAGAAAATCAGCTGCCTCCCTCCCTTGAATGTCAAATCAGAAGGCGTGACTGCCTCAGTGCTGTTCCCGTGTCACAAGCTCTTAGGTCAGATCTCAGAAAGCAGAAGGTGACAAAAATACTAGCTGGCAAAGGAATGGGCCAGTAAACATGGAGATAAAGAGCATACTTTAGCAATAACAAAATGTGATTGTTGAGCTGAGGAATGATTCTAAGACCAACAGAAGTCAACAGAAAGACTAGAGTAGGCTGAAGCAGCCGGGGAAGGACAGCAGAGGGAAGTGGTTATTGCACCACTGAGAAGGATGAATTTACATGGACAAATAGGACAAGATTAACAAAGACCTGAGACTGGAAAGGCCAAGTGTGCCTGGAAGAGAGTGTGCCTGGAAGAGAATGGTCTGAGTGCAGGTCCTCTGAAGGACTGCTAAATAAAGCCTGGTCCCAATAGAGCGCTATTGGGAGGTGGTGGAACATTCAGGAAGCGGAAGCGGGCCTAGTGTGAGTTTCAAAAGCTACTGCAGATGCTCGTGTGAGATCCTGGATCTTCATTTTCTTTTCCTTCCTGGCCATGAGGTCAACATTTTACTCCTCCACTGCCATCCGGCTCAGTGCTCACAGGCCCGCAGCAACACAGCCACCCAATATTGGGTAGAATCTCCAAAAAAGGTAAGCCCAAAACAAGCCGTTTCTCTCTGTAAGTTTAACAGCGTGAGAGGTGTGGACAGGGAGAAGGTAGGGGCTGCAGAGCAGTGGAGGATGGGTGGGAAGTGAATGAGGCGGATTGCAGAAGACCAGGAAACGGCAACAACTGGGCCCCAGTTGGTTGGGATATACATTTAAAAAATAATTTTCCATGTCTTCAACTTAACCGCTAAAGGAAACTGGACTAGAAATAATTATGAATCTTAGCAACAGAGCAATGTGACCCCTGCCTAGCTGATGCAGGGAAAATCTGGGCTACAAAAAGGCTAAAAATAAGCCGATTCGTTTACAAAAACCTACAGTGAATGAAGAGCAGAAGAACTTAAATTCACTAGCAACCCTCACAGAGACACAAACTTATTTCTTTTGATGTTTTGTTTTGTTCGGAGAGAAGTTCTCCCTGTAGCCCCAGCTGGCCTGGAACTCACTATTAGACCAGGTTGGCCTCAGTTTCACAGAGATCTACCTGCCTCAGCCTCCTAAATGCTGGGATGAAAGGGGTGTGCCACCATGCCTGGATAAACTTATTTCTTCATTGTATTTTACTTTTGACATCACAGCAGGGTTAGTTTAAAACTTTTTAAAACTGTAGCTTTTTAACTACTATTAACCAGAGAATGATGTTATTCACTAATTCTGGAAGACACAGAAATATGCAGACGTCAAGAGCTCCAAGTGGTTCTTTGTTAGACAGTCACAGTTTTGAAGGCACTTCAGATAAACCCCAAAATTGAGATGCCGTAAATACCCTTGCTGCCTTATTCATCTCTAGTTATATTTAGCAGTACAGTTTCCTTTGTTCACAAACTATTCTCAATAACTCCATATTTAGATTCCCGAAGGTGAAGTACCTTGGACATATTTGGTAAATGAATGAATGGCTGCATGGATGGATGAACAAGAGAAGCATGAGATGGCTGTGTGACAATCCGAGATGCAATGTGCAGAAGGCTTTGTGTACATGGATCCCTGGCTGGCCAGAGCTAAGGCTCCCTGCCTTCACAAGTGTGTTTTTATATTTAATACAATGAGACTGGATTAAAATGGACCAGAGGGAGCAAGAAAGTTTGCTATGGAAGGGCTCCTCTAAAAAATAATACTCTGGCCCCAATAATGTGCTTATATGATCATATGTTTCTCTAAAGTAAGGTATAATTAAATTCCATTCTGCTAAAAAGGGACCTCAAAATAAGTTTCAACCCATACAACCCTGGTCTGCCCCTGTGTAAGAGATAGAAAGAGGTCAGTGGCAGAAGAAATGCTAATAATTACTGTGCTAGTCACTTGTCCATTACTATAATAGAATACCTGAGACAATCAACTTATAAGGAGGAAAGATTTATTCAGGTCCATAGTTTGGGAGGTTTCGGTTCATGGTCAGTTCATCCATTGCTTTTGGAGCTGTGGTGGTGCAGTATATGATAGTGAGAGTATGTGGCAAAGAGATGGGTGGACACACACACACACACACAGGGGGGGGGGACTGAATTGTAATATCCCTTCTAAGGGCATACCTGTAAAGACTGACCTTGGCTGCCCCATTATCTCCCCTCTCAATAGCACCACACACTGGGGTTCAAGTCTTTAGCAGGTGGACCTCTGAGGGAACTTATTTAACTCCAGCATTTACTGAGGACACTGAGTAGGGGATCAGAATGCAGGGTATCAAGTGAATTTCTGGGCAGCCTCTCATTTCTTTCTGAAAACAGTTTCGTAGGCTCAGGTTCTCATATCACGACTTTCCTTTCAGCTTTTACATCTTCTTTGCAAATGAAGTCACAAGAGACATTCAGCTGTTACAAACTTCATGTCAGGCTTTGAAGTGCTTTTTAATAGCAGAAATATTTGGCTCACATGTGGGCTTTGTAGCTGTGGTAAATACCTCTTAGTTATCTGTCGCTACTGTTATTCCACACCTCCAATTTGGAGGAGAAATTCTGCATATGTATTGAGGCACTGGAAAAGAATATTGAACTGTATCTTAGTTCTTTTGTGAATGGTTTCCTTTTATTTCTTCTCTCATGGAACTAATGCTTTCGTCACATTGTAGTGGTTATGGGTGGAAAAGCAGTGGGCAGAGGGAGAATGCTGATTGCTACATCACTGGCTGACAGGTCCCCTGAGCTACTTGGAAGTTCAGTGGTCAAGTAGCTCACTAAGACAAAGCCAAGGCATCAAAGTATCACAATGAGTGATTCCTCCACTTGTTCTCTTTCTCTCTCTCTCTCTCTCTCTCTCTCTCTCTCTCTCTCTCTCTCTCCTGTGTGTATGTGTGCATGCACATAAATGTTTGTGTGTGTGTGTGTGTGTGTGTGAGTGTACAGGCACCAGGAGTTCACATTGGATATCTTCTTATTGCTTCCTCACTTTATTTTATGGGACAAAGTCTCTTACTGAGCCTGAGGTTCAGCTGATTGGCTAGACTGGCTGGCCAGCAAGCCCCAGGAATGTCTTTGCCTCCACCTCCCCAGTGCTGGGATTACAGACACATGTCACCACGTCCAAATTTTATGTGGGTGCTGGGGATCCAGACTCAGCTCCTCATGCTTACATGGCAAAAATTTTACCAACTGGGCCATCTCCCCAATCCCCACTTGTTTTCTGGAAATGCTTTACTAAGACTGGATAAAATGCTTTCAGTGGTTAAAAAGGAAGAAACTGACCACTATTAGTATGAGACAAAGGTGGAAAAGGGAAGCAGAGATCTTTCTCTAGAGGACTCTGCATTATTACCGAAATATAGACTGTATGTCTCTATGCCCATCTGTGTATCGGAATAACATACTTAGAAATAGTATTTTGAGAACAGACAAAGGCCAGACATAAAGCCATTTGGGACTGCCCTCTGTTAAACAGCGATATTTTGCTTCTTTATATAACCTAATTATTTTATGAAAAGATGACAGAAAATTTTATTGCACTCCCTAGGTTAAACACTTGACATTTTTATTCCTTAAAATGCAACATTTTCGAATCTAGGTATGTTTATTAATTAGTGATTATTAACACTCAGTAAACAACATTATGTCTTGTAAAAACACAATCTCACTTCACAGCATGAAGCTGAAATCTATTATTCTCTGATTCCATATGCTGAAATACACTCAAATGGTCACAAATGACCTTAAGCATTAAATACATGTAAATGAGGACAACATAGAAAATGCACTTTTGATTGATAACTAAAAGACCAGGTTGAAAAGCATGTCCCAAAATGAAGTCCCCTGTGGCTGTTCGCATCTGGCAGGAAGGGCTGTCCTGAGAGTGAGGGGCAGACATGGCAGACTCTCTTTCTCTGCACATGCCTGAGGTTTTGTAAGAAATATAACTGGTTTGTTCACTTAAATATGAAATGTAGACGGGATGGAGAGATGGCTCAGTCATTAAGAGCACTGGCTGCTCTTGCAGAGGACTGGGGTTTGGTTCCTAGCACCCATATGGCAGCTAACAACCATCTGTTACTCTAGCTCCAGGGGATCCAACACCCTCTTCTAGTGTCCAAAAAGAATTGCATTCATGTGGTGCAGTTACATACATACAAACAAAACAGTAATACACAATAAAATAAAAAATGTAAACAATTAAAACAGAGAGGAAGGCAGAAGGCACTGCCCTGACACCATCTGTCAACTTGGAATATTGGAATGTAAGACTGAATGCACACACCTGGGCATTTCATTATATTAATTGATTCATATAAGAGACCAAGTTATTGTTGATCCATAGTCTTATACCAATGTACCTCCCCCCTGACTTAGGGTCTCTCTGTGCGGCCCTGGTTGGCCTCCAGCCTGCAGTCCTCCCGCTTCAGTCTTTACCGGGTGCTGATTATTGATGCATGCCACCGTGATCTCACACTACTGTGGTTACTGAGCATTGTCTACCTGTTTTGTGTTCTTAGTGTGTATGAGTGTATTGTCTACATGTAGGTAGGTGCACCTGTGTTGTGTAGTGCCTGTGGAGGTCAGAAGAGGGCATTGGATCCCCTGGAACTGGAGTTATGGACAGTTGTTAGCTGCCATATGGGTGCTGGGATTAGTACCAGGGTCTTCTGCAAGAACAGCCAGTGCTCAAGCGCTGAGCCATCTCTCCAGTCCTCCACTTGTTTTTTTCAAATGAGGTAGTCAGGTGGGAAAGTGTCCTCCACATAGGGAAAACTTAAAATTCCAAAGGATGGCAGATTAATAGTAAGACATGAAATCATTACAAATGAACTTGTTCTTGTAATAAAAACCTGTCATTAAATGCATAAGGGGAAAATGCACAAATACAGATATTTCATGTTCAGAACTGTTGATGTCTTCCCTTCTAGGTCAACTGCCCATAGGACAGGGCTTCACAGAATACACAATTGTTTGGTTGGAGGCAAGCATTTCTCCTACTTTGGAAAAGAAAGAAGAGAATAGGAAGGAACTGGATTTCTGGACTGTGTTAAAATCATCAACTAGACAAGGCTCCTCAGCCTGGGCACCACGGACATCCTGGGTCAGAGGCTTCTTAGGGAATTGGGGGTTTGCTGCGATTTAAAAGATGTCCATCAATAATCTCTGCCCAACAGACATCATGAGCCAGTAGATACCAATAGTGACATTGCCCCCTCTGCCCCCAAGACATGACCAAAAAAATGTTTTCAGAGCCTGCCAAAATTCTGTAGAGGGGTGGGGGAATGACATAAAACTACTCCCAGGCTGAGAACTAGTGGAGTAGAGCCATCTAGGAAGGTTCAGCCTGCTTTTTCCAACTTGCTGTTGTATAATCTCAGTCATGAAGTGACTCCGACACACTTATCTTTACCTTTCATGTTCTCATCTACTGACTGGAGTATCTGTCTGCTTCCCAGGAGTATCATGCACATTCAATGACATGACACTTGTTAAGTGCTTAGAACAGTGCCTGACACACAACAAAGGCTCAATAAATGTTAGCTATTATTATTTTAAAGAATCATTCATAGTATCCAGATGGCGTTTTAATGCAGAAAGGATGCAGAGAGGTATCTTACCAGCTTGATATCTTCTCAGTCTTAAACACACCAGCCTTCTGATTGCTTGTGATGATGTTATTCACATCTGTAGGATAGTTAAGAAAATTTCTGCAGTGATTGTCAATTGACTGAAAAAGAAAAAACCCCACAGGCATGTTGACTTCTTATAACGATGGAATCAACACAAGGAAAAGAGGTGAGGTGTAGTGTGCTCTGCCAAATGCAGGCTCCCCATGAGCAAGAGCTCATGGTTCCCTGACTTGCAGTTTCGCCACCTGTGGAAGGCACATCTAGATAGCGCCACGGTGAGGCCCAGGTACTGAAGAGCACCGTTGAGGAACATGAGACCTTGTGCCTATCTGCTCAGGGGAGTACGGTGTCCAGCAGTCAGTGAGGAGGGCAAAGCCAGCCTCTGTTGACTTTCTAAGTCGAAGCAGTTAAAATCTCCTAAAGACTGGTCATGAGAGAGGAGATGAGAGCAGGGGGGGCAGTGGGAGGAAGTAAAAAGAGAAAGGTGGAGAAGCACATGGAGCATCTCCAGGAGACAAAGAAGCACTAGGGAGAAGATTCACTCCAATGACAGGTCCTCTGAAGAGCTTCTGCTTTGGCCTTTGGCCGTCTGCTGTATACAAAGATTTGCACAAAAGAGCATGTTCTCGGAGAGATTCTGTGAGGAGCTGATCTATGACATCACAAAGACCCACAGGAAAAATAATATCAAGTTTCAATACTAGGAAAAGCTGAACTTCGCTCCATAGTAGCTTTTCTTCTGGGCACTCTGGGCTTTGTAACTGTTGCTCTTTCTCTCTTTGCTGTGGCCCCCAGTCTCCACTGAGCCTAACAAAAGAGTACAACTCCAGCACCCAGGGGGACTCCTGTAGCATCTTATTTTCTTTCTATACTTATTGTGGTTCCAGGCTTCCTAATTTCTGAAGACCCTCACCTTCTCATGGAATATTTCCTGTCAAAATCTAGAATAAGGCACATTTATTTAAAACAAGAAATAAAATAATTCTAGTGAAGGCTGCAAGCTGAATGAAATTGGGCCTGTGGGGAGGATACCTAGCAGACAGAGATGTTCCCCCGTTGCTTAGAAAAACAGTTTTCCAACTGCTTCAAGCAAGCATTGGCCAAGATCTCTCTGCCAGAACAGAGCCACAGGACTTTGAGCCCCAAGTCTCTGTTTGGAGCACCAGGCACACCCATTTCTTCTCTGACTGAATAAGCAGGCACTGTGATAGCTTTCTTCCCTCAGGAGTGAGTAGGAAAAATCAATTAGGTCTCCTAATGAAGGGCTTTGTTGAGGTTTACAAAAGTGCCATAATGCAGACTTTTTTTCCCCCTCGGTGAACTTTCCTGTATGCAAATTAAATACCGTTAAATTACATTCATTAAAAAAATAAAGGAGACTAATTTGCCTACTTGTTTTGATTAACTAAAATGACACATCGGCCTCCAGTTCTTGTCTATTTCAGGAAGAAAGTATTTCAGGAAAGTCTTCTAAATGAAATGTCTTGCAGAAAAGGACAGCTGACAGCTTTATTCCAAGAAGAACAAAATTAGTAAAGAGTCAACTGACAACTGGTTTTGATTAAGTTCCCCCACACTCTGGCCACACCCTACTCTATGTTGCCATGGTATCTAGCCGCATGCTATAATGTGCCTGGTACACCTGTAGCGTCATATGAGTACATGACTAATCTATCAAGCAAAACATATTATTTTGTTAGTGGAGGTAATACTTTTTATAAAATAGTCACAGGGAAGTTAAATTATATAACTCAGAAAACCTATTAATAATTTTTAGTAAACATCTTAACACCATATACTTTTATACAATTTATAAACCTGTGACTCCAGGTGGTCAGACTGGAGCAAGCATATGCATTTATATTCTAGAAGCAAATTTTTTAAATGAAAAGATTCACAGCAGTATTTAGGCTGCTTTATTTTTAGAACTGGGCAGGAAATATATTTTGAGGTTTAGAAGGGCTTTTAAAAATATTAAAAACAAGTACAAAGAGAAAAGATGGCAGTAGCATTTTTTAATATTATCTTAAGAGATAAATTCTGATATTGTGCTCCCCACCCTTTAAGTCAGATTTTGATGTCCAATAATAGATTTTATCATCTCCCCGTGTCACCTCAGGGTAATAAAGGAAATCCAATCAAATCGAGTCAATATGTCCAGGATAGTGTTCAACACAACAGATCCAATAGTGTTCTGTGAACTGAACCCACCTGCCAGAAGATTCATCGGGAGGGGCTGAGTGTAAAGGAAATCTTCCAGCGACTTCTGATAAGCGGCAGAACATATGCTCTTGGTGCAAAGCAAGCCAGAATTGTACCTCTAGATTCTTTCTTGAACAAAGCGTGTATCAGAAGTGATGCTATATTCTTGTTTCCAGCTGATTTTTACTCTTAAAATATATACTTGTATACAATAGCAGCAAAGTCCTTTAAATCAATTACATATATTACATGTGTGCAAGATAATGCTGAAAATATTAGCCTCCCTCTGTAATTAGTGAATGTCCCATTTATCAGTAGCTGTATGTGCATTTTAAATTAACATCATTCTTTAAGCTGTAATATATTTTTAAAAAATATTAACACGTAATTCAGACAAACATTGTTTTCTTAGTTTATATTATCCTTAATTTCATTGAGGCATTGAAAGTGAGGGAAGAAGACTATAAGATTATAATTCAAACCCTATCAATGTTGATCTCTAAATGAATTTTTAAATGCTCAAAGTGGCCATGTTTAAAGCTCCAAACTACTCTTGATGTTTAGGTTGTGAGCCTAAGCCTTTAACGGCTGAGCCATCTGTCTCTGGCCCCAGTTGTTTTTTAAATTTATTTTAATTTTATAGGTGTGAATGTTTTGCCTGCATGAATGTAAATATGCCTGTGTTGTACCATGCCCAAAAAGGCCAGAAGAAGTTGTTGAATCCCCTGGAACTGGAGTTAAAGAAAGTTGTTAGCTGCCATGTGGGTTCTAGAAACTGAACCTAGGTCCTTTGCAAGAGCAGCACATGCTCTTAACCACTGAGCCTTTTCTCGAGTCCCTGCAAACTACTGTTAAATCTGCTTCCTTCTCCAACGAATTGAGAGAATGACCTAGAGGAGCTCCAAGGTCTGCTAGCAATGGCACCTGTTACCTTTATGAAGTCAAATGAACATGACTTCTTATGCTGGCTTTGAAACTTACTCACTGTGTGACCATGGGTACATCAATCTCTCTGAGTGCCATCTCTAAAATAGGAACAATAGTACCTGTGTTACAGGTTTAATGACGGTCCCACACACCAGAGGCCCAAGACAAAGCAGGTGTTTAATTCATGCCACTTTTATCATTTTTGAATACTTCAAGCAAAAGCTTTGGCAGGCTGAGGAGCCTAGTTAGTGATTGTACTTAAAATGAGGTTTTCCAGTTAGGCTTTATTTTCTGTCCCTGATGCTCAGAATTTATTATGTAAATAGTTACATTGTAGATTTGAAATATGTAGAAGGAATCAGAGAACTTTGGCCCTGCTCTCTTTCAGTGTCTTTCACATACGGAAATATGTCCTCACCATGTCAAAATCTGTGTCCGTAAGAGTGGGGACTGGGGCTGCCTTGTCCCCTGCCATATCTTTATCATCTGAAAGGCGATGGCTGTGGCTTCAGGGTAGAGTGCTTGCTTCATATGCCGAAGGCCCTAGGTTCAATCCTCCATTGTGAAAAAAATTTGAAAGAAGAGAGGATACGAAATGGTGTGCAATGAATACTGATTGACTTAATTTTAATTTAATTTTCAAAGAGAACTGTTGAAAATCTACACATTTAGGGCTCATCTATAGACAGAAGTTAGACTGACATCACTATTCGAGGAAGGACCTCGAACTTGGATTCCCAAGTGCTCAGCAATCCATAGCACAGGCTGGCTGCATACTCCACAGGAAGTTTTATTTATTCCTTATACAAGTCAGGGATTCTATTCCAGAAAATAAAGTTAAGCCAGGGGTATCTCCTAGAAGTGACCCAAGAGATTTATCTGGTTTTGGAGAATCCTAAACTCAAGATCAAAACTGCATACCCACGGGGATAAGATCTTTGGGTCAAGAACACAGAAATGCTTCAAGCATTGGACTATTCTTCAGATAACACACTAGACTCTTGCTAGGGATGGGCCCAGGCTGGATGCTTGAACTGGATGAATTAGTGGCTGAGGATAGATAAGGTTACTTATCTTTAGGTGCTTTTATTGCTTTTTCTTTCCTTCTTCTCCCTCTCTTCCATCCATTCCCTCCTTCCTTCCTCTCTCCCTCCCTTCTTCCATCTCTCCTTCCTTCCCTCTCTCCTTCCCTTTCTTCCTTTTTTCTTTTCTTTTGAGACAGGGTTTCATGTAGCCCAGGCTGCCCTCAAATTTTGTAGCCAAAGTCAGCCTTGAACTTCTAATCTTCTTGCTTCCACCTCCCAAGTGCCAGGATTACAGGCACGCTCCCCATACTTGAAGGTGTCCTGCTTTTACTCATGAGTTGGAGAAGACTTTGCAGCATTCAGAGTTTAGCCTGCCACACCTCTCCCTTGTTCTTATATCATTGTGGTCAGCAGCTACAAATGTTACTGAGTAGCTACTGTATGTGGGCATTTAGAGGTTTCTTTACTAAAGGGGAGAGTACCAAAGACAGCAGTAATGTTTTACATTATTTTAAAATAAATTTCAGAACCTGTTAAAGCAAATGATCCCATTTCCAATCTATCCCTTATGTTCTCAGAGTACAGCTGAAATGGGACCTGTGGGGAGAAATGATTTCAGGATGGGGACTCTGGACTGAACCCAGTGAGGCATCTTGAAGATGAAGGAGAACCTCATGGAAACCTACCCATGCGTTTGTGAAAGTATTCCAGACAGAAAATTCATTTTACCTCAAGTCTTAATCTCTTTTCAGACATCCTCTGTTTAAGAAATCTCAGATCAACATCTAGCTTTCCAGGGTAAAGATAGAGAACTTTAGAAGACACAGCCAATGCCATGGTACATTTTAGGAGGATAATAAATAACCTTACAATTGGTTGGCAGGGTTCTAAGATATAAAGGTTCAGAACTAATCTATCCATTACCTCATTATATTAAAAAAAAATCTAAAAAACAAATAACAGAAAATGCTATTTTTTCTATAAGAAACGATAAAAATGAGAGTGATAGAAGCTTAAGAGACTAGGAAGTAAGACTTGTTGGATTTGTTCAATTCAGAAGCCAAGAATAACAAAAACAGGTTTTAAAATGAGGAGAATACACAGGCCAACACTGGGACGATGAGTGACTGCCAGGTCGATTTCATCATTTCTCTGGTGTGTTCATTTGTTTCTTAATGTGCTCATCTTGCCCATTAAGAATAATTAGCAGCTTTGCTTAGAGGTTTTCTGGCTTCTGGCAATGTTTCTACTCTTTTTTTGCTGTTGTTGACAGCCACTTTTACTTTTTAGAAGGTAATTTTTATATAACATCCTACAACTGCTGCATAATTTGGGCCTGATAAAATTTTAAGGGAAAGAGGTACACAGTGGTTTTTAAATGGACTGTTTTCCATCTATATGCATCAATAGTATGTGATTCGGTGAATGAGTTATTCTTAGGGAAAGGGGGCACACAAATTCACTCATATTAACCTCACTCAGCAAAACAGATGACAGCGCATGCCCATTGTGAGCTGTTTGCAAATCAAGAACATTAGTATTAAAAGCAGGAAACCCACATTGCCAATTTTAAGGCTTTTGCATGCTTTTTCCTCTTAATTAAAAGAAATTAGATCTACTTACAACAGAAAAAGGCACACAAACATAGAACGTCTGCATCATAAAAACCGAACCCTATCAGGAAAGTCCTAACAGATGAAATAAAACCCACGGCCCGTTTTGGTCTGCATCCTGAAAGGACCTACTTTATCTACATTGTAAAGTTGTTCTCCTCCTGCCCTTTGGCACCCCGCTATATTAAACCCATTGTAAAACCCAGCACAATAAAGCACTCTCAGGGCTGAGCTTCTGAGGACCAAATGTTAAAAATCCATTTTCTTGGGAGGGGGCTGTACCAATCATTTCTTTGAAAGGCCGGCAGAGTGAAAGGCAGAATCTGAGATTTCCTTTCTGATTTCAAGAGCTGGCATGGTATCTCTGCTGTTTAAAGCAAAGGTGCAGTAATTAATGACATTAGCCTGGCTTCCCTTCTTTGGAAACTCCATAGTTCAGTTCAATAATAATTTTAGTACAATTAAATTTACATACTGACTCCAGATGCTTCCCATAGTTTGATGATAAAAAAGTTCTAATTGATTTCTGATGCTATTAAATAAAGACACCTGCTGACTTAAAAAACAAAACAAAACAAAAAAACTCAGGGTACTGGGCCCAATCTGAAAGTTTCTGTGGCCAAATACCCTTGTCTTGTTTAATATTTCTGATTTTCTGTCCCCAGAAAAATCATTGTCTGGGGCTGAGCTGGCGTACCTGAGCTTTCTCTTGTTCTGTGTTCTCTGACATGAGGAGGAGGAGCTCAGTGAAATGATACAGGCGCAGAATAACTCAGAATAAAGCAGAGTGAATGGAACGACAGCAGCTCATCTTCAGGAATATTTTGAAAAACTTGCGACAGTCTCAAGATCATGATTAAAATCCTACATTTAAAAAAGGGAAGCACCTTTTGTGATCTCTTTCCCTAGTGTGAAAGGCCAAGACTGTGATTGGCTGTTATTCCTTCCTGAATTTTTTTCTTTTTGAAGGGCTGTCAGGCAATTAGTTGGGTGGGGCTCCGCGGTGCTCACAGTGCTGCTGAACGGTATTAGCTGGTGTGCTTGTTCCTCCTTCCTCCCGTGTGAGCAGCTGATGGAGCTGCTGTGAATTTTATTTTCAAAAAATTATAGAGTGGAGAAAGAAGAAAAGGAAATGAAAATAGGTTTTCCGTAAGATGCCACAAAAATTCAATGCTGCTTCAGCATTTTAGGGCCTAAAATTCAAATAAGGGGCCTGCCTTCGTTATCACGTCAGTATAAGGGGAAAAAAACTCCAAAGCAAACAGATCTTCCACTTCTCCTCTCATTTTTCAACGTCTCTTAACTGCCCCTGAGCAAATCAGCCAGACTGCTAAAGTAGCCATAAATTATGCTTGCATTCTTAAAGTACAGTTCAATTTTCATGAACTCTGTGTACATATTAGTAAAGCATAATCTAATATAATGGAGTTTGAATTGTAATAGCATAGCAGAAAAAAAAGCAAGATAGCTTTTTATAATCCTAAATAAAAGGAGATAATGAAGAAGTGATAGCTGTTTCAGTGGGGGATGTAGGTAACGTATCAGCAATCAGCACAGGTACAATTTGAATAGCATGTAGAATATCAAACACATAGAAGTTAGAAGTTAATATTTGCAAGCAATGTCGAAGAAAACAAATGTGAATTTTAATTTCTTTTGTACTGGAAAATCTTAATGAAAATCGAAGAGCAAGAATGCTTGAGAATTATTATGAAATACATTTTCTTATTGCCTTGAAGAGGCACCCAGAACACAGACTCCTTCAGTGAGAAGTGTCTATAAGCACTATGGAAAAGAAGAAACCCACAGTCATCCCTGGCGAATTCATATATTTCTAGTTTTTCTTAATTACTTATCGTGTGTGTATGGGGAACTCTTTCTTAGTACCCCATGCTGTCTTTCTTTATATCAATTGTTACTCAGCCTGGAGGAAGAAAGAGTGAGCACAACAAACCCGCTTTCTATCTGAATAAGGATACTTCTGATGGCCTTTTCATTCCCATCAGTTAACAGAACTTCTTTGACATCTGCAGAAATAGCAACCTGAAAAAAAAAAAAAAAGGCACAGCAAACAATGGGCAAATATGCTTGTCTGTGTGGAAGTGAAGACAGGAGTGACAAGCCTTCAGTATCATGCTTCCTCACCTATTTCTCTGTAACAATCTTCAATCTTTTTTCATTTTATGTCTGCATTATTTTAATCATTCAATCAAATCAGTCAATACTTTTATCATTCCATTTGCGGGAGCCTCTATCTTGCTATCATTCTGTTCGGTAATTGCATTGTGACAGCAGATGATGGTATTCTGAGAGGCTTTCATTTGTGGGCTTCTGTTTATCTAGGAGAACCATCATACAAGGCTGTCACTCTGCCTTTCAGTCTGCTTCTGTCTGACTGCCTGATGCCCTTCATATAACTTTGCATTGCAGGCAGATGGCTTTGTGAGGGTAATTTTTTTGTGAGCTTTGACATGCTCGCACATTGGGCTGTAACCTCGACACATTGTATAAGAGCGACAGGTTTGTCAAATGCCAATCAGTGTAACAATATGCTTTTATTTGTAGAGACATAAAAACTTGTCTAATGCACTGTGCTGCTACATAATATCTCCTGAATACATGACTCAGAACTCAGAGAATGGGGAACGACGTTCCTGAATGGCCAATCTAATTCAAAAGAATCTAATTACTGAGCGCTCTGGATCATGTTTGTTGGTGTAATAATGCAGGCAAAACATTAGCAGCTATCTCATGGTGCTCCAACTGTGATTCGCCAGGCTATTCCTGTATCTTAGCAAATGGGACTATAATCTGAAAAAAAAAAAAATGCTTTCGCTATGGCAAAGAAAGACTGTGCGAGGCCTGGAATGTCACAACAAGCGATATTGACTACACTGAGGTAAAATGTTTCTGCTCATCGAGGCAACCATAAAATCAATATGATCCGAAAGTAAGTCAATCTAGAAGGTCTCTCAAGACCCGGCAGCTTGACCGCAGCTGATGCTGTTGACGGTTCTCTGACCCAGCAGTTGGAGGCCCTGGAACATTTTTCCTTTTGTTCCTCCCTCTGAATGGGATTGGAATTGAGAAAAGACCTACCATGAGCCCAGCCAAGCATGTCATGCCACCCCCTAGCTCACACACAGCAAGGTCCCTGAAAGAGAGAAAAGAAATGGTAGAACCCATACAAATGAGATGAAAATGGTCAGAGAGAGATATATGTTACAAGAACAAATTGCCATCTGCAGTAAGACGGCACTACCAGGAAGTTGTGGAGACATGACTGGGCTACCTCATGTCGTTTTGCGTTTTAAAAATAATTATGAAATAGAAAAGTCACAAAGCAGGCAAACCAGTGGGGGTCCCTCATTAGTGTTCACTGCAACATTACCACCGCTGAGCAGAAAAATCTGAGAAGGTTCCTTTTTTTCCCTTGTCAATGGTGCTGTCTTTTAGAACTAAACTAGCTAGAGTAGCGAAAGATAATTGTTAGGAAAGGATAACATTGTTAATCCACATTCATGCCTTCAAAAACAGTTAGACAAGTACACGAAGGATATATGTGAGTGTGTATGCACTTACAGTCACATACAACACACACAAATATGCAGTCCTGATTTTTTTTTTTTTAATTCTAAAATAGGCTGAAACATTTTGGAAAGCTGAGCCATCCCCATAAAGCACGATTACACAAAGAGCATTTAGCAATTAACACTTAGCTCACAATTGACCCCAACACAACACAGCGAATAAACAATGCAGGGACATAATATGGTTAAGCCAGCAAACCCAGGCTGAAGTAATGACTGGGCTCTGGCTCCACCGCTCCCAAGTAAAGCGGCTCAGAGGGAAAGCTGACAGTCTAGTGGGCCATTCTGCACTTACCTTCCCCTTTGTGCCTAAATATCAGCCCTCAACGTGTGACATTCTTGCCCTGGCCCACTGCTCGCTGATTGGAGCTCCAGCCAAGCTTAAGCACGGTGAGATGACCAAATGCCAGACTCCAGGACAGCCCTGCAGCCCCAAGTCAGAGCTGCCCTGTTCTTACATTATACACTTAGACTCTTAACATTGTTTCTTCTTCCCAGTTCAGGAAGTTTATTACCTCAAGAGGAGAAAAAAAGCAAAATTAAAGGGAAGACGGGAAGAAGAAGCCAAGAGAGGACAGTTCTATTAGAAATACATTTCATGGGTATTTAGTTGTTCAAAGCCATTATAGACTGGTTGGTAAATAAGAACCCATAGAGCCTCCAAAAATACATAGTCTCAACCAAGTCTTGTAAGTACATACGTTTAAAACACACACCATGACTACTAATGGGGCATTCAGAAAGCATACTAGATGACTTTAGAAAATGAGAATTAAAATGAAAACACAAAAGAAACTCTATATTTTTCTAATTTCACCAAACATCTCCAGAATTTTTAAATGAAAGGAAAATTTCACCTTCTTTCCTAAATCCCATCCATAGGCCCATACATAACATATATTAACAGCAGAAAATATTTTTTTCTGTAGCATGAATCTGTAACTGTATGCATTACACATATACATGATGTCAAGTAAAAAATGCCTTTAAAGCCAGGGGTGGAGCGGCACCCTCAAGTAATAACTGTGAGACATTTATCTAATGTGTTCCAGGGACCTCCTTTGCAGAAGTTTAAGTAATGTGTTTATTGTGAGTATTTTTTTTTTCTTTTGACCTTCACAATCAGCAAGGATTGATTGGAGCTTCACTTTTGTTTCCCCCAAATCAAAGCAGAATAAAATGCCTTGAGTGAAAATCAAAAGCCTTTGACATATAGCAGAAAGCTTGCTGTGCAATATTAGTACCCAAAGGCAATGCAGATTTCTTTTCAGAAGCAACATGTGTTCATGGGGAACTCTTTTCCTTTCTTTCTCTTTCTTACAACAGTTCAGTCTGAAGAATAGAAAGTGGGCTATTTTAATATGAAGATTCAATATCCATGATGGGCTAAACAAATATCTTAAGTACAGCTCTGTACCTGAATATATTACTGTGCTTGAGGCAGTAGTAAGCCAAAACCTCTTCAGACGGCCATATGCCTGGAAAACACAAGAGGATAGATGTTGGGATTATAAAATCTTTCTGCTACAGACTGGCTTCTAAAAACGAAGGCTCAGCACAAGCTATTTCAGCTCAAATCAAACTTAACATGGTTGTTCCTTGTCACGTGCCAGACTATTCGAGCTTTATTTGCTGTTGTTTTCATAATGGTCAGAGTTATAACCCATTCTCCCCAGAGTGATAGTAAAACAGCCTAAATAAACTTTGCTAAATTTCAATCACAGCAAAACAGTAAAACCAATAACAAACCAAAATGACAGATATCAAAAGTTAAATTTTGATGGCATTTCAAGTATATCTTAATCTTCTATAAAATGAATAAGCATAAGTTGAAGGCCTGCTATGTACTAAGTTCCTGTTAGGCAAAATACATACACACATACATACATACACACATACATACATACACTAGGAAAAAAGATCATTTTGGGGGCAGATAAAATCCCTGAGGTCTCTGTGTCTTAAATACCTTTTCATGTCACTGTTTTATAATACCCATGATCCCTTCCTTTTTGTTAATTAAAAGATCAAATGGGAGTATAAAATTAAGAGAGTTTAATTGCACCAACTTTGGGATACCTTTAAATTCAACAGTAATCCTCTATACAAAATTGCATAGATGGGCATTTTCTAAAATCATCACTTATAAATTTACTTAGAAGACCTAAAGTTAGGGAATGACTGTGAATTGCTTTAAGGCAAACATGCTAACGGTCAGTTACTGATGGTCATCACAGGATGGGAAGCCATGTGTGCTTTTAATTTTCTCTATATTTTTCTGTAAGGATATACTATACTATACTTTACAATAAGCCTGTATCACTTGGATAATTCGAATAAACTCTAACTTCATAAAAGCTATGTCTTTCCCCAAGGGATCAGTTGCAGTCATCAGCCTAGATGTCCCAGACATCCTTCCTATGTGAAGCTGAGGATGCCATGTGGCCTTGGGAAAGAGCAGCCATGTCTCAGCATTAGCACTCTGCTGACAGGCTTTGGTGCAAAGTTGAAACACATTGGAAAGAGATGATTTCCTGCCCTCCCCCCAGCCCCAGATGGATCTCCTAGTTTGAAGAGTAAGAAATCCAATTATTTCAGAGAAGAGGACGTGAAGGAAATGAAAATAACCCTGGAGAGCGAATGTGGGTGAATCTTTGAATCGGAAGAGGGGACTCCATAGAGCATGTACTTAGGAAAGCCCAGGCAGGTTAGCTAGTTTCAACATCCCTAGCATTTCTGGTAGAAAGGACAGCTTGGGAAAATTTTAAAAAGAGAGAAGGTAGGCGAATGTAGCAGTTGAAGTCTTAGGTACTTTGGTACCAGACTCTGGGCTCAGGTCCTTACTCTGTCATTTACTAGCTGAAAGACTTTGCATAGGTTACTTAATCTCTCTGTGCCTCAGGCTTCTTCTCATCTGTAAAATATAGCAATTGCATTATCAACTTCATAGGACTGATGTGAGGATCAAATGAGTAAAATACATGTAGTGTGCTTGGAACTGTTCCTAACTCTTCGAGTTATAAACTCAAAGAAAAAGAAAGTTGATGGTACTTTCAGTCTCTCTCTCTCTCTCTCTCTCTCTTTCTCTCTCTTTCTCTCTTCCTTATGTCTCATTTTTTTTTGGGGGGGGGTCTCACTATATAGTTCTTGCTGACCTGAAACTTGAAATATAGACCAAGCTGGCCTCAAATTCACAGAGATCCCCCACCGCTGCCTCCAGAGTGCTGAAATTTAGTTTGTGCCACTGTACAAAGCAGATCTTGACTTTTATAAAACCAATTCTTTCCCCTAGTTTCCAGTTACCTTTATCACTTCTCACATGATTTGCTATTGTATTATTATTTTAAGTCTATGAATTATGTTATCTAGGCTACTAAGAACTATGCCACTACTGTAGGTCCTTTTAACCACTCAAAAAAATCAAAAAACAAAAAAACTTTTTTTTTTTTTTTTTTTTTTTTTTTTGAGACAGGGTCTTGTTATGTGGTCCTGGCTGAACTGGAACTTGCTATGTAAACCAGGCTGGCCTTGAACTCACAGCAATCTGCCTGCCTCTGCCTCCTGAGTACTGGCATCAAAGGTGCACGCCATACACCCTTCTGTTACTCTCTTGAAACTGGGGGAGGAATAGAAGAGAGGAGGAGTGTGTGGACCACAATTATCTCGAGAGCCAGAACAGAGAGAACCATTTTCAACCTGTTCCTACTCTTGAGTTTTGGCAGGACCCCAAAGTCCTAATAACTTACACACCTGCACATAAAAAGAGCTCTATAAAGACAAAAGTATATAATAAAATTGTCTGAAGGAAGAGCCCAAGACAGTGTTCCCACCAACTGGATATAATTACCACCAGAATGAATTTCTTTATGCCTTGAGTACATGGCTGTGAGTTTTTTTGTTTTTTTTTTTGAGTAATGATAGGGGAAGGGTATTTAACTAAAACTTAAGTCTTGACTAAGAACAAAATGTAACTTCTAAAATGCATACTCTTTTCAGATCATTTTTTCCAAAAAATTATAGACTGATTTTTAAGAACTAAATTAAATACAAAGATCGAAGTAAAAGAAAAATCACCTAAATTTCTACCATTAGGATTATAATCATTATTAGCATTTTAGTCATCATTCCAAAAACCTTTCTAGTGATAAAGGCATCTCACCACGATGGGATCTTCTCATGCAGGGATTCAGTAATGTGGTTTTGCACCACCTAATAAGGTATAGAAAGACTCCTAGTCAATGGCCCTTCACTCTACTTATGCTATTTGTAAGACAGACTAGAGACTCTAGGGTGGATTGGAATTTGTTTAACCTATTTCCTCTTAATAGATATTTAAGGTATTCCAAAGCTTTTGCTATTAAGATTATAAATATTTGTAGTATAAAGGCACACCTTTTCCCAACAGAAGTTTTTTCCTTTAGGTCAAATAACTAGAGATGAGAAATTTGGTCAAAAATTAAACACAATTTACATTCTGCTATAGTACTTGAATATCCTTAATCTGAAATCCAAAATACCCCCAAATTTGAAGCTCTCCGAGTGGCAGCAGGATGGGAAATTCCACACATGCTCTCAAGTGATAGACTGTCGTCAAAATGCAGCTGCACTAAAAGCGTCATCTAAAATACAACCTCTACATATGAAGCAAATGAATTCCATGCTTATATTGGGCTCCATTCACAACTTCTTATACATATATTACATATCCCAAAATTTAAAATGATCCCAAGAGAAAATGCTTCTGGTTCTAGGCATCTAGGACAAGGGACACTGAATCTACACCTAACTGTGTTGTGTGAAGTATGTATCAAACTACATCCCCAGTATGAGTGCTTCTGGGTTAGCAAGATGGCTTAGTGGGTCTTTACCCACTTGCTGCACAAGATTGATGACCCAAATTTGATTCCTGGAATCCATGTAAATTTGGAAAGGGAGAACTGACTCTACAACACTGCCCTCTGGGCTGCACACGTGTGCTGTGGGGGTGCACTCCCCTGCCCCCATCAGACACATACAATAATGTTTTTCAAAAAAGAACGTTTGTGGGGCTGGAGAGGTGACCCAGTGGTTAAGAGCCCTAGCTGCTCTTGTGGAGGGCTGGGGTTTGATCCCCAGCACTCATATAGCGGCTAACAACCATCTGTAACTCCAGTTCCAGGGGAAGTGAAGCCCTCTTCTGACCTCCCTGGGCATTGTTTGGCATGGGTGCACTTACACACATGCATGCAATATACTCATACACATTAAAAAAAAAAAAGAATGCTTATTTCTTCAAATCCTAACCAAGACAGGGTTTTATCAATCTATTTTATTTGAATTATTTACTTTTATTAGCATATGTTAATTATATAAAATATTGAGCTTCACTATGGCATTTTCATATATATATATATATATATATATACATATATATACACAATGTACTTTTATCATATTGATCTTCTGTCACTCTCTCTTACTCTGCTTTCTACAGCTGCTGACCACCTTCTTCTCATCAAATCCCTCTTTTACATTCACATTTCATTTTATTTTATCTTATTTATGCACTCAGCACTTTGACCACTAATGAGTCTATGCAGTTACCACTGCCCACTGCAGAAAGGGGCTTCTTCAATCAAAATCAAAGCTGTCACTAATCTATGGATATAAACATACCTATTTAGAAAGCACTTCGATGGTCACATCATGTCCATTTATCAAAACAACAGCTGTAGCTTCCCACTAGGGCCTATGAGATCCCTAGTCAAGAGCTTTTAACCAGGGTACAGTACTAGACATGGATTCCCTCCTGAGAAGCCAGCCTCACATCTCATCAGAGAGAGAGGTTGTTTACCCTTGTACCCATCACACCAGTGAGCACTTCTTTCATTCTTTTTTTAAAGACAATTTTTAGTCCCTTCTCATTTAAATTTTTTAAAAATTTAATGTGTATGAGTATTTTGCCCGTATGTATGCAAGTGTACCACGTGCATGCAAAACCAGAATAGGGTGTCTAATCCTCTGGAACTACAGTTATGAAAACTTGTTAGCTGCCATGTGGGTGCTGGGAACCAAACCCATGTCCTCTGCAAGAGCAGTCAGTGGTCCTAACTACTGAGCCATCTCATAACTACTTAGCCATCTCTGCGGTCCCCGGTGAGCACTTCTTGCACTGCTGGTCAATACTGTAGCATGCAAGGTCCATAGATGAGTAGGATTATATATTACAATTCTCTCCTAGCAGCCTGCATAGCACCCTCTAGCGCTCTGAGAGCTAGCTAGCAGGGACAAGGCATCTATCCCACTTACAAATCGATTTCTCTATGTTCTACAACCAAAATGTGTGAGAATCTTAGCAATAAGGTCTTACTTATCTCTGGTCAACCAAGAATCATGGCAAATGCCTATCATTTTATTTTAAGAAATCTTTTAAGTTTTAAAAAGTTATGTCAAAACTGAAACATGATATATCACACCCACTGGGATGACAATCATTAAAAGTCAGAAAATGACAGATGTTGGTGAGATGATGCAAAAATTGGAACTCACATGCGCTGCTGGCAGCAATGCAAAATGATTTGGTTTTGCCAAAACTCTGTAGCACTTCCTTCAAAAGTTAAATAGTTAAATCTAGATTATCATATGAACCAGGCCCATACAAAATCATGTACATAAATATTTATAGCAGCATTATTCGTAATAGCTAAAAGGTAGAAACAACCAAAATTTCCACCAACCAATGAACGCAGTGCCAATAGATACTACTTGAACAGATTTTGAAGACATATTAAATGAAGGAAGCCAGTTACAAAGGACCATGTGCTGCATGCTTACGTCTCTATGACATGCACAGACAGGCGTGTCCAGAAAAACGAGTGCAGCATGGTGGGTGCCTAAGGCTAGAGCGTAGCTAGGTGTAAATTAGATGTGACCACCAGTGGGCATGGGAGTGCTTCTGTTAATGGGGAGATATTCTAAAATCGATTGTGGCAACAATTACACAAGTCTGTAAATGTATTGAAAACCACTAGATGAATTTATGGCCTAGAATACTTCAATAGAGCTATTTTTAAAAGATTTATTCTTATTTTTAAGTTATGTGTGTGGGAGTGTGGGTGGGTGCGTTTTGTCTGTGTGGGCATATGCACCTGAGTACATGTGCTCTCTAAGACCAGAGGCCTCAGATGCCCGTGGGTGTGGAGTCACAGGCAGCTGTAAGCTGCTCAGTGTAAGTGCTGGGACTCAGGTCCTCTGCAAGAGCAGTATGTACTCAACCACTGAGCCACCTCTCTACCCCCTAAAGCTGTTACTTTAACAAGCTTACCCATTTTTCTTAAAAAAATTAAAAATTGATTTATTCTGTGTGTGTGTGTGTGTGTGTGTATGTCTGTGGGTGTAACTGCCATGTTGTACACCATGACAAGTGTGTTCAGGTGGGAGGACAAATTTCAGGACTGTAATTGCGCTTTCACCGTGTTGAGGCAGGGTCTATCTTAATCCTGCTGCTGGGCAATGCACTCCAGGCTAGCTGGCACGTGAGTTCTAGTGCTTCTCCTGTTTTCAGCTTCCAGCTCACTGTAGCAGTGCTGGACTGCGGGTGTGTGCCATTGCATTCAGCTTTTTATTACATTTTTTTATTGATTTACTTTTATTTTGTGTGTATGTAAGTGTTTACGTGTTATGTAAATGCAGCCATACCATGCAATGGCCATGGAGGTCAGGAGCCCCTGTAATTGGAATTAGGGATGGTTATCAGCTGCCTTGTGGCTGCTGGGAAGCCAGTGCCTTTAACTGCTAAGCCCTTGCTTTCAGCTTTTTACATGGGCTCTCACTGAGCCATCTCCCTGACCCTCCCATTCTTATTTGTGGAAATATGGTGGCCTTTAAAAATAATTTTATTTTAAAGAAGCTGTACGTACACATGGTTTAAAAAGCCATTGAGTTCTATTACAATTGTTAAAGGGAATGGTAGTCTCTCGCTGGTCTTCTTCAGAAACTAAGACATTGGACTCCCCTCGGGTGCTCTGCCAGCCCCAGGAGCACAGTGTCTCTCAGTACCTTTGAGCTGTTATAGTATGGACTAAGCACCCACTACTGGTGCTCAGCTGATGCTAGAATCAGTCTTCACATCAGTTCACATTTCCCTCTGCCCCTCTATCTGGTTTCTCATCCCCTCCATCTTTGGCCTCCTTTGTTTTAGTAGTGTCTTGAAAAAAACACAGGAGGGAAATGCGAACTTAACAAGATTCCATGGGTAATTTCAATCAAGGAACTCCATCCTCTTAAGTTCTTGAAAAATTTCTTGCCAAGTTGCATTGATTATTACCTTACTTTCTTACTTCTTTGCTCTCTTTATTGAAAATTTCTATTGTTTGGAGGGGGGAAATCCCTTTGAATTTTTTTCATTTTTTTCTTGCTTTCCATCATTATTATCTTCTACTTCCCTGGAAATTTTCTCAACTTTTCCAAAAATATTATTTATTTGTTTATATTTTATGTGTATGAGTGTTTTCCTGCATGTGTGTAAGTGCATCATGCATGTAATGTCCATGGTGGCCAGAAGAGGGTGTTAGATCCCCTGGGGCTGGAGTCAGGGGTGGCTGTGAGCCACCATGTGGGTGCTGGGAATCGAACCTTCCTTTGATCCTGATTTGGTCTCTTTCAACACCTACTTTTGCAAGTCCTCGATTCTACCCATTGCTGAGTCTTCTGAGGGATCAGATGTATGACCTGGGCTGAGTGTTGGCTTTCTCACATCTGCTAACTCAATGACTTAGTTAGTCATTGACCTTCTAGTTTCAAAAACTATACTATTGTTGTAGGCTTCCCAATTCTATTGTCTTTATGGATTTATGCTTTTGTGGACTTATCATTTTATGGTGGTCTAAGGTGTTGTCTCAATGGAATTCTTTTTTGACACATTTATTTTTAGTTTTTACTTACGTGCATGTGTGTATTTGTGCACATGTATGCTACATGTATATGGTTGTCCGAGAGATTACTGGATCCCTGGGAGCTAGAGTTACGGGCAGTAACTTGGGTACTAGAAACCAAACACTGGTCCTCTGGAAGACAGCACACAGTGTTAACTGCTGAGCCATCGCTTCAGCTCCTCAGAAGACTTCATTTTAATGAATTATTCAATCTCTAAGTTTATCCAAAAGCCAGAAATAGATAATCTTTTGCATATAACTCTGTAGGGTAGTGATAGAATTTAATTCACATAATAACTATTCTCATCTCCCCCAGTATGAACACTTTAAGCTCAATGTGGTGGGGTTTCTATGTACATTCTAGAAGAATAGTGACTCACAGAGCTGCATGGAACAGAGCGAAATTCACCAGAAAACTGATGAGAAGAGCATATGAGCCAAGAACGGTAATAACAATGTCCCCAGATTCTAGTATTGTAGGAATATTGCCGGGATTTATTAATCAATTATAGACATTGCTGCTATAGTCCTGTCATCAACCACCAAAGGAGAGCAGTGCCGAAAGCGGCATTTAGAGTAGCTAAGTAGTCGATCTGAAAATGCATCACAAAAGCACTGTGATTAACAGTTTATTCTAGATAACTAGGTCTCTAAGATACATGTCACAAATTAAGACATCCCCTTAAATGTTACTCAGAGATCCATGGTTTCTTATTCCTTACTGGTTTCTGTGTGAGCCAAATGGGTTAATTTCTTTGGAGCAAAGGCCTCCTTCATCTATTGGGGTGGTGGCAGGGTATCATTACCTATATCAGAATATTTTAAAAATACTTATGTATTTGTTTATTTAAGACTAGAGTTTCACTCTGTAGCCCAAGTAGGAGTGGCCCTTACTGTGTAGCCTAGCTGGCCTCAAAGTTGTGGCAATCCTCCTGCCTCAGCCTCCCACCTATTGGAATTATAGGTGGGAGTCAGTACTGCCCAGCTGAGCACCGTTTTTAAAAAGTTCTCAGAATTCTGTACTATATTTTGACTTCTGTGGTCTTGCGAGTTTATCTTTTTTTTTTTTTTCAAATAAATGCTTGGTTCTCTGCATATGTTTCGTCAGAACTGTGCTTGTTGAATGATACCTGAGACAGCCTATATCCAGACAACACTGCAATATGAAAAAAGTCTATGTGGCCAGTGTCATTGATAGAAAAAACTGGCAATGAAATATATTAAATATGCCTAACTATTTTTCTTGTTATTCTTAATGAAGTAGCTAGATTAGAATCATTTTAAATGCCAAGTATTGTGGTTAATCTGGAAACAAACATAATCATTATTGAGCTGAAGGTTGAACAAATCCTAAAATTAAGTGACATGAGTATCCAGTGAGGCATGGGGCCTTCTAGATCACTTCCATTTGAGAGCCTTTTGCTTCTCCATAGTTGCTGTTAGAGTGAAGTCCTAAGGTTTTGACAGACAGCATCCAACCAAGCCGCACTGCTGGCTGCCTCCTCCTGTCCTGATGGTTGGTGCTCACTTCATAGTGACAACACAACCAGCTCCCACAGCAGACATCCAGCTTTGCTGTGATCAGCTGATGTCTGCTGAAGCAGGCTCTCTCTAGATTCCTCAAACAAAATGGCTATGTGTGTTATGCCAGAGTCAGAAGTAAGGCCTGTCTCAGCTATGAGACTCAAGTATAGAGCCCAGCATCTTAGTGAGGCTGTTCAATCTGTGGAAGAAATGCACTGGTAGATGACACCGGGATGAAAAGCTGGTAGGGGTGTCATGGACGGTTCCAGTGTTTGCACCGTCTCTCTTTTTTCCTTCCATCCAATGTACATTTCTGCTTTGTCACCAAAAGGTCAGCCCACAGTGAGAATCAGGAAGAAGTTTAGAAAATCACCCCCCGCCCCCGCAATAGTCATTGGGCAACTACCATATTTCAGGTCCTATGTATCAAGCAAGGAATTGGACAGTGTGGTACTGGCGCTTCCAACTGTTTGGAGAATGAGGCTCAGATGTGCCAAATTATAACTATAATAAACGCTATGCAGGAAAACTAGAGGATGCTTATGAGAGCACATCACAGGGGACCCAGCCTAGATGAGAAGAGTTCGGAAAGAACCCAAGAGAGGACAGTTCCCTGTACAAATAACATGAAAGCTGGGGAGCCAGCTTTCTTCCTCCTTTGAGGGCCAAACAAAGGAGAAAGAAAGGGACAAGGATGGCAGAATGGCCCATCAAAGCAGAACCCCATGGAATAATGTTTTTAAGGAGGAGGGGGCCCGATGTTCTAGGAGTAGGACTCTAGAATGAGGAGGAAGGAAGAGAGTTGGCCACAATGAGACAAGAGTGGGGGTTAGGGTTCAGATCACACGAGCCCCAAGGCCATGCTGAAAACTGTTAATTCCTACCTTAAAGACTGATGGAATGGTTTAAACGGCAGAGCGTTGGATCTGACTTACATTTTAGAAGATAATCCTGGCTACTCTAAAGAAAAGGGATTCACAAGGGGCAAGAAGAGGCAGAAAGAAACTAAATAGAAAGCAACCACAAATATCCAGTGAGAGCGGCTAGTGGCACAGGTGACTCTTAGTGGGGGTGGTTTGAAATATATTCAGAAGGCAACTGACAAGACTGACTGGTTGATCAGGTGCAGGGACTGTTAAGACAAAGGGAAATATCAACTGTAACTTGGGCTTACTGTCTGAATAAGTGGGTAGATGATGCATGAGAGATGCATAAAGATTTTTTCCTTCCACTTTCCTTGAAAGGAGGAGGCTGATTTATGGTGCAGAAAATCAGGGCCCTAGACTCTGGCATTAACGTACTGAGAGACGGTAGGAAGTAGCAACCTTTTTGAGGTTCAGAATCCTCATCTGGAAAATGATGGATTTAGGTTAGATTATGTCCAGGGGTCTTTCATGCTTGGAAGAAAAACAGGCCTTACGTTCTGGAGTAAAATGGAGTTCAGTGTGAACACTGGTTCTTACAGATCTCTAACCTTGGCAAGGTGCTTAACCTTTTAAAGCCTCTCCATCCATTCACTCACTCACTCAAGGAACATACAGTTAACAGTCATGTCTGCTCTAGAAGTCAGGGGTATAGTAGTCATTAAAACACAGTCCTTCCCTACACAGCTTTCATAGAAGGGGAAGACAATAAAGATAATTTCTGGTACTGATTAGAAAAGAAAACATGCAAACGAAACAAACACTAGGAACTACTGGGATGGTGATGTTGCTTCCTTAAGCAGCATTGTTAGGCAACACCTCACTTCTTTTGTTTGTTAAGTAGAAGCAAAGTACTATTTACTGGATGTTGTGATTAATGAACATGATTAATGAACATGTACATAACAAGATTAAGAACATACATGTATACATTACTAGAATGATGTCTGGTATATAGCAAAATTTATCATACATGGTATAAGCTAATGTCACTGGGGCTGTTGCTGTCGCTACTTTGAAATGTTTCAATTCAATCCTGAAGACATTCATATATTTTTATAGATAGTCTAATTCCTAACCCACAAAGTGAAATTAGAACTGAATTTTGGAAAAATGTGTTCTAACTCTGGGAGTTCTAACTCAGTCTGAAATGGAATTCCACGTGTGTGTGTGTGTGTGTGTGTGTGTGTGTGTGTGTGTGTATACAATACTTGTTGTACAGTTATTTTCCTGTGCCAGTAGCAGACTCACTCTGCATAGTGAAAGATTAAATAAAAGGTTCCCTATATTATAAATCCACATCACAGGTATATCTGTATGAAAGGGAATACCTGTGCAGCCCAGAACAGCAGCAGGCAGGTGAACTCTGGCCTAGAGATGCTCTAACATCTGTTGAATGCTGATAACTATCCAGGACTATCAGGGAGAGGGGAACCCAAGGCATGAATCAGAAAGATACTTTTGTATCCTAGATGGGTTGGGATGTGATCCTAGATTACTCTAAAATTATTATTTTTAACTTTTGGAATCTGCTCCAGCTACTAGATTATGAAACCAAGGGCTGGTCACATGAATTGCTCTGCAATTTTGTTTCTCCCATTTTTCCAGACAGGCCAACAGAACTACAAGAAAGATCAACAATGAGTGCCTGGAAGGAGAAAATATAAAAGGCACAAAAAAACAGCTCCAGGATTTCCACAATGAGTGCTTCTCCACTACAGGACGGCCTGTTTATGGGTGTGGTCTCGCTTTAAAAAGTACTAAGATTTAAACTTTACATTTGAATTAGATATCATTAAGGTCCTGACTATGGGGTAAAGGGAGATGGAAGGGATCCCGGCATGAAGGTCGGGAAGAGAAGACAGTCTTCAGAGAACACCTCCCAGTGCTTCTGGCCTTTGGGTCCTATGATCAGTTTTAGAGCAGAGTTGAGAAAAGTAACTGACACATGAGAAGCACGACTGAGAAGGACAGCATGACAGTCACAGCCACAGTCACAGTGGCTCACATGGTGAAGATGAGAACTTGGGACACAGCCATGACACAACAGCTTTGTGACCTTAGCAAGTACCTCAACCTCTCATTGCCTCCACTGAAAATAAGAATACCATGCACTCCATAATACAGACTGGGAGGTTAGATGAATGGGGAGTGATGAGTTAATGTCTGCTATTATTGATACTACAATTTTTACTACTGCAGACAGAGGCATCCCTCATTGAGAACTTAAAGCTCTTAAAGCAAAACTGCTGAGCAAAGTTCTCTGTCATATGTTTTTTCTTAAGCAAATTTCCACCTTGGTAGGGTAATAAGAATACTCTTGGGACAAAAGAGACAAAGCTCAGTGGAGACCATCTCTCTGTGTGAGTTGTCTGGGCCTAGAGGAGAACAGCTCCATCTCCACTGGTCAGAGGGCATCAAAAAAGGGCAGCATCCTTTCTAGGAGAAATGCATCCCAGGAAATGAGGCCATGGGCTCACCATGCTTCACGATTTTGATTTCTAAAGTAGATTCCTGCTGTGAAGTCTAGCTTTATTTCACTTCCAGACAAACACTGAGGCTCAGTTTCAAACATATCAAAAGCTACACATATTCCAAGAGGAATACATACTCTACCCATCTATACAAGCCTTCCTCGAGGAAAAATGTTATTCAGGAGGTAGGAGGTATACATTATGAGCGTGAAATTCACACACACTTATTAATCAGCCCCAGTGTTAGGCTTGTTATTCAGCAGAACTTTCTTAAGCATGTTGCATGCAAGGTGAGCATCTTAGCCACTCAAAACTGCCTTACTCCAAGTTCCTCTCCTCATGGCCATGAGGAAAGACTCATTTCTCTATGGGAAATGTGGGGGGGAGAGTACCTCCCCCGGCCTCCCTTTTTAGATAGGGTTTCACATGGCCCAGGATGGCTTTGAACCCGTGTATCTAAGTATGACCTTGAATTTCTGAATATCCCACCTCTACCTGCCAAAGTGCTAAGATTACTGGTATGAGACACCATGCCCTGTCTATGGGATGCTGGGGGTGAACCCAGGCTTTGTGCATGCTGGGCAAAGCATTCTACCAACTGAGCTATACCCCCAGCCCATGACTCCCATTCTTATAGAAGAAATTGTTATTAGCAAGTTCCAAAAACCAAAATACCACCATCAAATTAAATTACTAAATAAGGCCACATCTCGCTGAGGTTCAGTGTAACCCTACTTTAAACAAAGCCCTCTCTATGATATTCAAATTGAAAAAGAAAAAGAGGAGATCAGCACAATGTGTGAAAGAGCTTTGCCTGAGAATCTCGGCTGTGCAAAATGGCCAGAGCTCTGTGCTTCTTGTCTCTCTGTTTATCATCATTCATTGATATGAAGGAAACATGACAATCTACTCCCTAGAAATTTCTGCCGCTGAACAAACTTGGGCAGTTCACTGCAACTAATGTGGAAATGTAGTGCTAAACACGTCCTGGCTGTAAACACAGCAGTCTTGCTGTGTCCGGGCCATGTCCAAATGTCTCCAACCAACTTGCATGATTGTCTTTAACACCTTTCTTTTTATTTTTTAAAGAAATGAATTTGATTTCATTTTCCTTCCCCAGTTTTCAAATAGTCATTAAAAATTAAACAACACCAAGAAAAGCCTTTTGTGATTATAGCCTTCATTCTCCCACAACAAACTGGATCTATAAATTTACGTACCATTGTAGATGTAAATTACAAAATTTATATTCAACTATATTAAAACATCTATTCCAAAAATGATTACCAGTTGTGAAAAGCAGACAGGCTTATCACTTGCTGTCAGTTGTTCACGTCTAGTTAAGCAATAATGTGCTAAAACTGCTCTTTTGTTTTGTGTAAGAATTTTGGCAATAGAAGAAATGAACACTCGGTTAATAAAAACTCAGGCTGCTTTTTGCTTTGATGGAGGAAGCAGCTGCCTGTTTTCATTTGCTGCAGAGCAGCAAAACCCATCAATATAATAAGCAGCTTAGATGCATCCATCCACAGCATCTGTAAGGATATAGGGCTATTCGCTCAAAACCAATCCCTGGTTTAATTTTAACAAAGATGTGTCTGACATATTTGAAAATGCATTATAATAGGTTTTGAAACACAAACAATTTCTCTTTCTTTTAAATACTTTTTACAGATTTGAAAGGTTAGCACACATAGCTAAATGATAGCAATGATAAGAAACTGACCAAACTGTGAGGCCATCCTACTGCAAGGTGGCGAAGAGAGCAAACTGAGAGGCAGCTAGCTAGGGCCATAAAAATGGAAGTAATTCATCAGAATGTGAGTTCATTCATTCATTCATTCAGCCAAATGATTATTTAGTTGTGTGTATATACGTGTAAATATAACATGCATACATGTTCAAACACACACACAAGCATATGCACACACACATGCTCACACACACATGCACACACATACTGCATTGGTTAGACACTGTGCCAATAGCCCCTTCTCAAGATTCTTCAGGCAAAAAAAAATGTTTTACATGAAGTAAAACAATGTGGTAAGCACAGTGATACAGATGCATATTTTAACATTCGCCTTTTATTTAAGAAAATTCAAATGGGCAGGCAATACAGTGGAAGCTATTTAACATAAAAATTAAAAATCAAATACTGTCTCCTCTATTATACAGTCACACACTTCATTAGACATCCCTTTAAGAAAAGATGATCTGATAGAAAAAAATTGAATTATGTTGAAACACATGTCAAACTGTTTACTAGTCTAGCCAAGAATTATCATACTTTGGAGAGAAAGTTTGAGGATTTTAACTTTTGTTTGGACAGCCTCTAATTTTACAGTAACCACTAGATACTCTTACATGAGCATGAATACACCACACAGGAAGTCTAATACAAAATACAAACTTCGGAGTGACTTAAAATTTAATACAGTATGCTTTGGCTAGAAAATGTGCTAAGAGATTATTTTAGTTTAGCGCTGGCATTCCAAGAAGTGAGGTAATTCTCAATCATCCATTTTCTGATTTGATACTGGGTAAGTGAACGGTTGGATGGTAAGCATGAACAAAGAAAGGGTTAGCCAGCAGCTTCTCGGAATATCAACCTTAAATGAGCATGCATCTGCACAAATGTTAACTTGTTCTCATTAGTAGAGAACAGAGGGCTTTCTTATTTAAACATGCTTACTGCAAAACACATCTACATGGCTGGAGACTTTTCTTTATATATATACACAACTGTTTATTTTAGATTTACAGAAACGTTGCAGAGATAGTGCAGGAAGTTCCTGAGTTTCTACAGTTGTCAATATCTTACAGGTCTCAAAACCCAGGAACTGACTAAATTCAAGACTTATTTTTAAAAGATGGGTCACTATTCTGGTGAGACAGTCAGAAGATACTAGACTGAACTTAAAGGACAATAGTAGTGTCTATCACATCTTTCCTTCTCTTACTTGTTCTAAAGTTACTCTAAAGAAATTCAACCAGGGGTTGGAGACATGGCTTGATTCCCAGCATCCACATGGTGGCTAACAATCCTCCTTAACTCCAGTTCCAGGAGTTTCAATGCCCTCTTCTGACCTCCGTGGGCACTGCATGACACAGGTATACCTAAATATAGGCAGGCAATCACTCATACACATAAAATAAAAGTAATATATAAAATATTCTTTAAAAGAAATGCAACTCAGGTTAAAGAGCTAAAACAGGACATAAAATACACAGATCTTAGGGTCTGGAAAAAAAAATGACCTCATGAAGAGCACTGTGGAGCCAAGTGAAGCCTTGGTTTCCTCCTATTCTATTGTTGAACCAGGCAGAATATTATTCCTAAGACATTATTCACATAGGAATTCTGATTGTCCTGTTCAATTCATACTTTCACATCACAGTGTGATATGGGCCCTGGATCCAGTCTTGTGGCAGCATGAGCTAAAGTCCACAAGGAAGTCAGGGGCCAGTATTCTTCATCCACTTAGAGTATTTATTAAGCTTTCATGATGAACCCTCTCTTCTCTGAGCCTGCTTTTTTCCCTCCACTGCCCACAGCTTAGGGCTGAGCACAGTGCTTCCAGAATACTAGGCAAATGTTGACATCTTCAACAGCAAGCTAGAAAAGATGACTGGGGAGCTTCTCATTGGCCACACTGAGTGTGTGCTCCTTTTCCAGTATCAACACAGGGCAGGCTAAAAGAAGTCCTTACCTAAAATTCCTTCCTTGCTGAGACAGGCTCAACAAGCAGAGAGCCTAGTCCCAGCCCCAGTGGAGCCCTCACTTTTGCTATCCCTTCCCTCTTCCCTTGATTCTTTTCCATTCTCTAGCCATGCCATCTTCTCCCCTTTTCACTGTGACCTTCAACCCAGTTTTAAGGCAAGCTGTTCTTTTGAAAAGCAAAAACTAATCACATTTTGATGACAAAAGGTTGTTGATATCATCTTCAATATTTTACTAACCAAATAATTTTTATCTGTTTCTTTGGTCCACATCACCTTTGAACATAAACTTCTTGAGGGGAGGGAGCTCACTGCTTCCTTCTTGAAGCCAGGTTTACATGATGCATGTGAAAGCATATTGTATATATGAAGAACACTAGCAAGCTGCTCTAAACTCTGTAACTCACAGTAATCAAAACTGAGTTCTTCTATTGCAAGACCTGTTTGCTGAGTTTCATATGCCATAACTACTCAGAACCCTGCAGTCGCAGCTTCTTGTGTGGATAAGTGTCTCCCTGTTCTCAGTCTATGTTGACTGGTCTTATCTAGATCCTGTAGACTTGGCAGGACAATTATCACAGGAAGACAGGATAGACGCTCTGGGGAGTGAAGCCATCTTGGGTCTCAAACGTACATACTTACATGTTCCCAGACCAGCAAAAGACTTCAGATTCAACAGGCCTTAAAGAAAGACAATCCTTCTGCTTTGTTCAGCAGAGCCGGTGTCATGGGTGCTCTCCTGAGTGGGTTTATCTATTGATATCTATAAGCAGGTGGGCCTCTAATCACAGAAACCCGAAATGAATCCCAGAATGGGTCCTTTAAGTGACTTGGGGAAGAGAAAATGATTCTCTTTGTTATGATAAAATTTGTAACCTTAACTCATATGGTTTTCTTTGAAAGTCATAATTCCTTGAGAAAGGTCTTCAAAATGTACTACTTTTAAATCAAATCCTTGCTCTGAACTCCATACCACAATTACTTTTCTGTTGGGAAAAATACAAACATTCTAGAACTTTTTATACTGTCACTGGACTTTTCACACCAGGACACACGAGTGTTCTCAAGTTGAGATCAAAGTGCACGGGCTGAGTTGTTGAGAGCAGAAAAGTCATCAAGGGCCCCATGGACTCATGCTGGACTTCTCAGGACAGAAAACAGATTTCCTTCTCTCTCCAGCTGCAGAGTTCATGTTATTGTGAACTCCATCATTTCTCCACCCTCAACAGATGATTGAAACAATGTGGCTTTAGCTCAGAGTATTGCATTTAGGCTAGAATTTATTTCTCATCCACTTATGTTGCCCACTAGTACTGAAAGAAGTTTTGCTGAGCAAAAAGGTTAGGACAAGTCTAAATTCTTACTGTTACTGACAAGAAAAACAAGCTTGTAGAAGAGCATGAAATACTGTTTCCATATCATGAGAATAACTGATTACTACCCACACTTCAGAGAAGGCCTCCATTTATGAAGGGAGCCTTAAGGATTAACGGATTTGCTCAGCACATAGCATGGGTCATTAATGGCTGAGTCAGGGCTACAACCTCAGTTCCCAAATTGTTCACCTCAGTGGCCCTTTGAGTAAGAGATGACTTGAACAGTTACCCAGGAAGGAATGATGTTATGATTTGAGTTTGCATCTTGTGGAGAGATTTTTTTTTTTCAACATTCCAGGTGGAAGAGTTTGAAGAATGGGATATTATTCATTCCAATTTCTACACTTAAAGATACTTAGCAATTAAACTGATGTGATTCCTTTGTTTCTCTTTCTATCCCGTGCCTGGACATGGCTGGAGGAAGTACTATAGATAAACTCAGCTGTGGCTCACGCAATACCAGGATTTCTGAATTGAGGCCAGGAAGCAACATACAATCTTCAAAAATAGAGACACGCATCCCATCGTCCCCCTGCCCCCACTTTGTCCCTGCTCTGGAATTACGGTGATTGTATGCCTTGCTTTATATAATTGAGCTTCTGTTTGTTTTCAGGAAATATATCCTTTAAACAGTCATTAGTCTTACTTATTCAAATATCTACATGTCATTTGTCTTTTAATTAAGAATTCCTAGCAGATTCTGCCAATTTTTTTGATTACCAGCATTCCAAACATAATAAAAGAGTAATTGTATTTTATATAGTTGTGTCTAGGGAGGGAGCATCATGTAATATATACAATTTTCACCCACACCACAGTGCTGAGAAATGTAATTTTCTGTGTATTCTCTTCTAAGAATATTTTCAATATTTCTGGATTGTCTCTGCACTCAGGAACAGGATTGAAATCTCCACTTTGGTATTTATCTGAGACTGTGATAGCTCAGTCGTCTGCCGCCAAATGCCAAGATAGGGGAATCTCATCATCCAGAGACCAGCTGCATGATGGGCAGTTAATAGATATATCAAACCTTGGGATATATGCTAAGCTGAAGAGATGATTGGCTGGTGATACACTGATTGATTAGCATGGGGAGAATGGGTTTCTTCTTGACAACCTAAGATTATGCTTCAGCTAAGCTCAAATTGCTTACACCTCTTCTATTGGGTTTAAAATTACAGTCCTGTCATCTAAAATCTCTCTTCAATGAAATTTTTACCATATATAAAAATTAAAGGGAAAAAGAAAGTAGACGCACTGGATAAGAGTAAATGGAGTAGGTACATTTCATGCCCCTGTTGTTGATTCCACTGGGAAAAGTTGATATGTAAATCCCCTTGAGAAGTGTTACACATTTCATAAATGATTACTGAATATTATACAATAATTCATGGGAAAAAGTTCTGCATGTTTAAGTCAGTGAACACTGTATTTTCAAATACATTTAAAGCTAGATTCCACCTAGGGAAAACTGGGAATCAAGGACAGCCTTCCATTAATCAGTTCTACTCTCTAAGGCATGAAGACCCCATCTCTGGACTTTTAGCATTTTTAACTGATGGCATGCCTTTCAGGGTCGGGGCAAGAAAGGGCAGGTTTATGGAGACTGTGGATTACTTTTGTATTTGAAGCAGCTTATCTCAGAGTAGTAAATTCTCTAATTAGCAGTAACGATGCTAAAGGCAGTCACATGCACATAATGAAATATTTTAATATTGTGTCTTTTTCCTATACACGTGAGAATCAAATATGTTTTAAAATGCAACAAAACCAGATGACTGGAGGAGCTCTAATCCCTCTCTCTCTCTCTCTCTCTCTCTCTCTCTCTTACACACACACACACACAGGCACACACGCACATGCACACAGAGGCACAAATCGCCAAGATTGCACAAAAGGGCGTTATGTACAGCTCCACAAACACCTGATATTCTTCATTTCCAATAAATTCATTAAACATAAGCTTGGTTTATTTCCTGCTTAAAGATTCCATCTGATTATACTCTGAAATATCAAACTGGCTAGAGAAAGGGTCTCTCTCTCTCGCTCTCTCTCTCTCTCTCTCCTTCCCATCCCCCTTCCCATCAAAAAAAAAACTGGTGGGCTTTAATTCAGCACTTTGAAGAGTACCCCCTCCTCTGTCTGAGCAAATAAGGATTTGGTTGCCAAATCACACTGGATAAGTGGTTCATTGAGAATGTTAAAATCTGCATTAATAAATAGGACTGGGCTTCTCGGATTTTCCCCCTTCCTATCAGCCATGAGCGGTAGGGGATCAGCTGCGATGAAAATCCCCAGCTGAACAACCCACATACAACTCAGTGAGCAGACTTAAAACAAGGCCATTTATTGGTGACTGTTATGCAAACAAAGCGTCCAAGTCTTAGAAACAGATGTCAACTGAAGCATATGCTTACTGTAAACTGGAATTTGATTCTCTTTATAAAAATAGACATAAATGGGCCTTCAGAAAGTAGACTGCCTCTTGTTGTCTACCACTGCCTAACTTGATTCAGCCTAAAGCTTTTAAAGAGATGAATAGACTGATATGTGAGGGCAAAAGAATAAAAGTTAAAAAAAATTAAATTGGAAATAAATGATAACATGTTGGAGCAGTTCCCAGAAGCAATTTTACAGATTTTTCTCTAAAAACACAAGACAGGAAGTTAAAAGCTTAGTGCAGGTCACCCATGGCATGTCGAGTTATCATTTCCTACCACTTAGGGTGGAAAAGAAACTGCACATTCAGGTGGCAAGTTTAGCAGCGCATACTTTCTACCCTCCCGTCCCTTTCTTTCTCTCTCCCTTGCCTCTTCTCACATCTTGATGTCTTTTAAATGTCACTTATTTTACATGAGGCAGTTGGTGGAGACATGAGTCAACAGCAATCAGAACCATTATCCCCTGCAGCGAGTCCTGGTCTTAATGCATTGTGACACCTTTGCTGGCCAGCCACCGATTTACCTTTCTGCTTCTTAGGGAATTAAGTGGCATCATGTGAAAATGGTTGTGATACGAACAGCATGGGCATAACTGGTATTAAATTTACCTCTCAGCCTAAGTGAATTCTCCTCACATGTGACTAATCAAAATGAAAGCTTGTGGACCCAGGCTGAGCTGGCCAGCACTTCCCCACCCCTGGGACCAGGGCTATTTTGTTTTATCTCTTTGTACAAGCTGGCAGAAGTTTAAAGTGAAGGGGATAATCCAGGGCTGGTGTCTTTATGAAATAACATCCTTACATGAAGAGGCTTTTAACTGTCTGTCGCTGTCCTCTCAAAAAAAGAGTGTGACAATCTCATTTTGCTGAGCACCCTCCCATGAAAAGGGAAAATAATAGCCATAGCTGCCATGGCTAGTACTGACCTTACACGATCCATTATCCACTAAACACTTTAAAAGTCAGTTTTACATACACTGTGGGGGGAAATGAGGAAACTATCACAATCATTTTCACTTTAGTGTATTTGCCATCCATTTGAAGTTAGTCACTTGATATCCCAACACATCCAGCCAGTGTCACAGCATATGTAAAAGAAAATGCAGTTGATTAAAAGATGCCCAGCACAGATACACTAGCACCCTACGATTCAGGACATTAGCCAGGACTAATGGCAGTGGGGCAGTGGCTTTGTGTGAACTTTCCTCAACTTGAACATGAGGAAAAAAAGAACAATCGAAAACTAAGTCCTTCAAATTTTTAGAAGTGTTTGACATTCCTTCAAAAATATGTTTTACTAACCACTTAGCGGAGATCAGTAGGTGCCAAAGGAAGTGCAGGCAGAGCAATTATCATCTTGCACAGTCAGCCTGATGCTTATTCACAGACAAGAGTGGCCTGCATTCTGCCACGAACCAGCTGTGCATGTTGCTGATAATAGAGCAAAGGTATTGCTAAATTGGTACTGAAACAGCACACCTCATTTACTTCCAGCAACTTATTTGTGGAAGGCCGTGAAGACTGGAATATTTTCTCAGAACTACAAGAATAGTCAACTCATTGTTAACATTAAAATTAGTTTTCTGACATGTGCATGCTATGCATTTGATTTTCTTTAAATAGGAACTTCCGAGCCTGGAGTAGGATACTAATGGCATTTCTTTCCTCAAAAGGATAATATATGGCTTCATTAATAAACTATCCAGCAGCCTGACTAGTAATCAAAGTCTCGGTCATTTTACGGTTCTTCATTCAGAAGTTCAAAGACGGCTGCCCTCCATTTCGGCAGTGTGTTTATTCTTGAACCTCTGCTATGCGGCAAATGCTAAGAGCAAAACATGAGGCAGAGGTGGCTGAGAGCGTGGCTCAGTCGTGTGGTGAATGCCAAAACTGGGAGTTGTATATATTTGTTGTTGTTGTTATTTTCTCTTTTTGAGACAGCCCTAGCTGGCCTGGAACTCGCTATGTGGACCAGGCTGGCCTTGAACTCACAGAGATCCACCTGCCTCTGCCTCCCGAGTACTTGGATGGGAGTGCTGGGATTAAAGGCATGCAGCATCACACCTGGCTACATTATACAATTTGACTTTCCTATGCTAGGATGTCAGGGCAGGGGAAAAGGAGAATAGCCAAAGAAACAGTTACAATATTCCTTTTTAAGAAAGGTTTGTTTTTTAAATTTATGTGCATTTGTGTGCCTAGGTGAGTTTATGTGCACCACATGCATACAGGTGCTCATGGAGGCCAGAGGATACCAGATCTCCTGGAACGGAGGTTACAGGTACTTGTGAGTCACCCGACCTGGGTGCTGGGAATGGAACCCAGGTCCTCTATCAGAGAAGTAGGCTCTCTGAAGTGCTAAGCCATTTCCCCAGCCTCAGTTACAATATTCTTAAAGTATTTATTTACACACAAGGGCTGGAGAGATGGCTCAGGGATTAAGAGCACTGGTTGCTCTTGGAGAAGATTTGGGTTCGGTTCCCAGATACCACATGGCAGCTAACAACTGTCTGTAACTCCTGTTCCGGGAGGATCCGATGCCATCTTCTGACCTCTGAAGTCTCTGCGGGAACTGTATGAATGTACATGAATTTACATACATGCAGGAAAAACACTCATATATATAAAATAAAAATAAATTAATAAAAAATTAAAAGTTTACTGACAGCCCTCCAAACCTTTGAGCTCAATTTTCAGAGTTTATGCTTTCATCATGATTGTCCCCCACCCCAAAAGTCAGCTTAAAGGAAATCAGGATGGTTCTTCAAATTAGCTTGGGGAAATACTTCTAAAAGAGTGGGAGGGGAATTCTGTTAGAGCTCTACCAGGACCACGCCAACTCAATCCTGGGTCTGCTTCTGGATTCCTGAGGATTTTCTACTCAGTGTAGAGAACAGAGGAACAAAATCTCAAGTAGAATGAAAGAAAGACAAGGCAGGTATTAGGGCAAGATAACTAATTATAGGTAAAGAAGACAGAGCAGCAAAGTCCACCATTTTCACAAAACCCGCACAAGAATACAGGGACTATCTTTTCAGGGCTGCTAAAGAGAGACTAGGAAGAGATGGAAAGATAGGCCACAAGGAGAAGAAAACACGGGGAAGATATTATGCATGCAATTGCGCTCACAGCCTTAGCCTGAGAGAAAAACTAAGCAAGCACAAAATATCAGAAGGTAGCTGTCAGCTAAGTTAGCCACTGAGTGATACTATTTGCCTTTACTGAGTGAGTCCTGCTGTGGGAAAGAAAAGTAACATCTTAGCAATGAGTTTTCAGATGATTGCATAGCTCAGGAACGACTCAGGAGTGATGACTCCACTCAAGTGACTGGGCAGATTAGCTACTCTGTAGACACACCTGAACTAAGGGTGGTCTTACTGCCCACTGCTGAGCCAGCAGTCACATGAATACTGGCAGGTTCTTCAGCAAGCTTGGGGGGCACACAGTAAAGTAAAGACAGGAGACGTGACTGTGCCTGGATGTCTAGTATGAAATGGACAATGACTGTTGTCTCGTCCTCCAAATGCTACGAGGGAGAATTCATCTGGGAGCACCATCACAAGGTGACTTCTCCACACCTACTTGTTATGAAGACCTTTCTCCAAACCACTCAAAAACTGTTTGAGTTTTGTGGTCATTAATGGGCTTTCTGTGACCCAGCAGCCAAGCTAGGTAAGAACATAGCTAGCTCAGGATTCACACATGGAATTTCTATCTTTGATGCAGATGGATGTGGTCTGGCTACTCTGGACAGCTCCCTGCAGTGTGGGAGGAGTCTGAGGGAGCTGATTTACCTGCGCACCCTTCCTCTAAGAATTGAAGACAGTCCCCTACCAGGGGTCTCTGCTGCAGAAAGTATACAACTTTGCTTGTTTTCTCCCTAAACAGTAGTTTGGAAAGAGGTAAGGATATTGGTTGATTCCACCTAACTCAGATCAGATCTTGGCCCACTCAAAAGACTTACGGATAAGTTCCTGCCTCTTCTTGATTTTATCCTCCAATGGCTCTTATTTATGCAAATGCATTTAACTGAATTAATAGCAGTTCCTTTTAAAAGGAGGTTGGGGGGCTGGAGAGATGGTTTAGCAGTTAAGAGCACTGAATGCTTTTGCAAAGACCTGGGTTTGAATCCCAGTACCTACATGATGGCTAACAACCATCCATAACTACAGTTCCAGGAGATCTGACGCCTTCTTCCGACCTCCATGGGCATTGCGTGGCATGGATGAACTCACATACATGCAGGTAATACACTTATACACATAAAAATAAGTAAACAAAAAAAAATTAAAAAGCAGACTGGAGCAGGACTAGGGAGATGGTTCAGTCAGTAAAGTACTTGTCATACAACTGTGAGTTTGGATCCCCAGCACCCAAGTAAAACTTGACACACTGGTGAGTTCCTGTAATCTCAGTGCTGGGGAGGCAGAGAGAGGAGGATCTCTGGGGTTTATTGGTCAATTGGTCTAACCAATTGGTTCAGTGAAAGACCTCGTTTCAAAAAATAATGTAGAGAGCGATTGAGAAAGACACTGGATGTTGGCCTTTGGCCTCCACAAGCACGTACACATACCTGCACACAAAAGAAAGAGAACCTGTCTCAAAAACTAAAGTGGAAGCTGGGTGTGGTGGCAAACACCTTTAGTTCTAGTACCTGGGAGGCAGAGGCAGAGGCAGGTGAATCTCTGTGAGATTGAGGCCAGCTTGGTCTATAGCAAGTTCCAGGCCAGCTGTGACTACAGGGAGACCCTGTCTCAAAAAGACCAATAAATAAATAAATAATAGAGAGCAACTGAGGAAAACATTGGCATCAGTCTCTGGTTTGCACACATACAAATAGACAGACACTCAGCCACAAACACACAATAAATAAATTTTATGGGTTATAATTATTTTATATAAGTCATTTTTGATAAAGTAGTGGTAGGTCCTTCCAATAGTGTTCTGGGGATTCTAAGTCAAATCAAATCTCAAACTCAACTATGAAGGGTCAACAATCAGTTTTCTATAGCTGGTATCTAGGATGGAGGGCACTGTAAAATAAAATAAGAGTAACATGCAGTAGTTCGTTTCCTAAAGGTGACAAAACTGTGAGAGGGAAAAAAATCCTTATGAGGGGAAAGAGTAGTGGATTAGAAGCAGGAAGACAGAAATTAAAGCTAGAAGAATCATTGTTAAGTTAGCATCTGCTAAGTGCTTGACTAGTCATAATAGTATATCACTTAATGATCAAAATACTTTGTGCATTAGGTTGTCTATTGCAGATGAAGAAACTAAACCCAGTGAAGTCGGATAACAAGACCAATGCCTTCTTTCCTCCCCAAGGCAGCAAGCCGGCAGATGGGGCTTTAACTCACTCCAAGATCTTTGATGCACTGGACTGTAGCTAAGAGGAGAACCAGGGAAGCACAACCAACAGGCTTCGTGACTTACTGAATTTGAGGCCTAAGAAGAAAGAATGTCAAGAATGACTCAAGAGTTAGAATCCAGGTGACGTGTCAGAGCGATGAGCCTGTTCCGAGGATCAAACAACATTTTGAACACAGTGGACTGGGGGATATTCTAGTTGCATCCACTGGAAATCTGGAACTAGATTCAGTACCAAGGTTCTCTGTGGGATATAAATTTAAGAAACACATATATGGATAATATTAGAAATATGAAAGCAGATAAGCATGGACAAGGAGGGTTACGGTAAAACTAAGGTTGGGATTTTGAAGAATGTTTCCTCACAGAGAAGAACTGTAACTGCAGAGAATTACCTCACTCCTCAGAGCCACAGCCTCATCATTTATGGAACGAGGATATTTGATGGATGAATGGGTAAACAAGGTGGTATACAATGGGATAGTATTCAGCCTTTAAAAATAAAAGATTCTGATGTCCTTTAGGACATTACGCTAAGTGAAAGAACAGAGAGCATGATGGTAGCCAAGGGCTGGGGCAAAGGGAATGGGGAAGTACTGCTTAATAGGTTTAGACGTGCAGGCTCTGGAGGAGGATGACATTGATGTGAATGCACTTAATACCACTGAATCACACATTTAAGAAGGGTTCAGAGTTGGGCATGGTAGTACACACTTTTAATCCTAGCACTCAGGAGGGAGAGGCAGATAAATCTCTGTGAGATCAAGGTCAGCCTGGTCTACATAGTGAGTTCCAGTCCAGATATGGCTACAGGGAGGCCCTGTCTCAAAAAAGGGGCAGGAAATGAGAGAGTAAACTTTCTGTTTTATGTATATAACACAATTAGAAGAATGAAAACAAAATTTTAAGTGACAATGAGCATACTTAAATTCTAGGATTGATTACAGAAGAGAATGTGCCAATGTTTGAAAATCTGGCACAATACCTGGCATATAATTTGACCTAAAATGTCAATAAATGTTAATTTCTTCCTTTCTCTCACTGAAAAGGAAGAAAAAAAAGAAGGAGGAAAAGTAATAAGAGAAGAAAACCAGGAGAGTAAACTACTATGATGAGCATGTGCTTCTAATAAAGGGCAAGTCAAAAGTAAAAAATTGGGGGAAAGAAGGTTCTAGAATATTATTTTTAAGAATACAAATGTACACATTGAAGTAAAAACTGCATTCTTAACAAACGGTGTTGGGAAAACTGGATATCAACAGTAGAATAATAAATCTTGGTATTTCTCACTGGCCTACACATAAATCAATTCAAAGTGGACCAAAGATCTCAATATTAGACCTGAAACTCTGAAACTTCTAGAAGAGTAGGGAGTGTACTTCATGATAGAGGCTCAGGTAAGGGCTTGGACCCTGGTCACCCAACGCAGGTCTACTTCCTCTAAACATGGAGCTGGACCCTTCCACATGGCCTACTCAGAGCTCCGATCAACAAGTGGGACTCCATGAAATTAAAAAAACTTCTATATTATAAAGAAAACGGTTAATCAATTGAAAAGTCTTTGCCATACGTCTGACAGAGGATTAGTGTCTGGAACACACTAAGAACTAGAATAAATTAACCACCAAGAAAACAAACAACCCATTTAAAAAATGTACTATAGAAGTGAACAGAGAATTCTCAGAAAGACACAAGAATGGCTAAGAAATATCTTTAAAAAGTGTTCACCGTCCTTAGCCATCAAGGAAATGCAAATTACAACTAATTTGAGATTTCATCTTATCTCAGTCGGAATAGCTAAGATTAAGAAAACAAAAGAGATCTCAAGCGCCATGGCCTGCCGTCTCCCCAGGCCCCGGGTTGAGCTCCAGGAAGACGATGGCACAGTTGGTCTGGAGGTCCTCGGGTTCAAACTGCTCCTTGGAGGCCATGGGAAATGTTTCATCTTCCGCCTTTTGTTCCCCTCTCTTGTTGGTCTTCTTCCTTCCTGTCTACGGCTCAGCTGCTCTGTGATACAGACCAGGCAGCCAGGGGACAAGGGCAGGAGATCCTCGGTTCTACCTCGACCTGCCCCCTAGAACAGTCCCCAGAGCCCGGGTAAGAAGAGGAATCCCCGGGCCTACTGCCTGACAGTGCTGCCCGAGGAGTTCCTGGTCTTTGTGCCTCGTGGGCACTGCTTCCTAGGAGGAGGATATAGCTCAGCTTGGATATTTCAACCAAGTGGATTTTCTCAGGGCTTCCTGGAGAGCAGTTAACAGCACCAACCATATTGCTACACAGGACACAAGTCTGCTCCCTTTCAACAGGAAGCTGGTCTCTGACTTCCTCAGGAGGGCGTCCCACATGACCTGCTCAGAGCTCCACGGGTTCCACTGAGGCCTATGTAGGCCGTCTCCCGCGGCTTTCCAAGCAGCAGCACGGGCTCTGCACAGCGGGGGTTATCAGGATGATAAATTCTACCAAAGGGGCTGGCCTCCAGCTTTTCTGGTCCCTTTGAATCACAACTGTATCCCAGTTGACACAGCCAGGTGGAAGAGGGACCAGAAATACCATCCCTCCCACCCCCAGGAAAGCTTGAGCACTGGAGTACCAGGTAGAGGACCACAAAGTGCTATCTGTGGCAGCTCACCCTACACGGTTCTCAAGACTGTGTACAAGGCAGCCACCCCTTAGTGCATTCTTGTCTGAGTTGGCTAAACGATAAAGAAGCTTACACATCCAGACTCCAGTGATGCTCAGGCTCAGGGGAAAACCTCAGGCCCTAGGCCCAGATTGGGTAGGATGCTGTGCTGAATAGCTTTCCTTGTCAACCTAACACACCTGGGGAGGGAACCTCAATTTGGGAATTGCCTTTGTTGGACTGGCCTGTGGCCCTGTCTGTGGGGTATTTTCTAGAGGGATGTGGAGGGTCCTGCCCACTGTGGGTGTTGCCACTCCTAGGAAGGTTGTTCTGTACTGTATAAAAAAGCAGACTGAGCCAAGTTTTTAATCCTAGCACTTGGGAGGCAGAGGCAGGCAGATCTCTGTGAGTTCAAGGCCTGCCTGGTTTACAAAGTGAGTTCCAGGCCAGCTGGGACTACAGGGAAACCCTGTTTCAAAAAGACCAAACAACCAAACAAAAGCAGGCTGAGCATGGGCCAGGGAAGCAAGCCAGTAAGCAGCATTCCTCCATGGCCTGAACTTCAGATTCCTGCTCTGAGTTCCTATCTTGGGCTCCCCCAGTGATGAACTGTGACCTGGGAGAAGTCAAAGAAACCCTTTCGTCTCCAAGTTAGTACTGGTCAGAGTGCTTTGTCACAACAATTGAAAGCCAACTAGAACAGATGCAAAGTGACATAAAGAAACAGCTAGCCAGCTCTGTGTCTGCAGCAGCCCAGGTTCCCAGAGCCAGGCTTGAGCAGAGCCAGGACACAGGCATGCCTGGGATCCTGCTCAGAAGGAGGCTGAAAGGTGGCTCTTGACTGGAATTCTCTGCCCTCTCTCTCTGCTTGTCTACTCTGCCTGCTTCCCAGCTGAGGCCTGTGAGCAACAGCAAGATTGGTGAGGACTGCCTATCTTCAGCTGCTTCAACCGAATATTGTATGAATGAATGAGATTCTCAAAGACTTCATGAAAAGGTATATTAGAAAAGACTATATGGGGCTGGAGAGATGGCTCAGCGGTTAAGAGCACTGACTACTCTTGCTAGAGGACCCAGGTTCAATTCCCGGCACCTACATGGCGGCTAACAACCTCTGTAATTCTAGCTCCAGGGGATCAGACACCCTCTTCTGACCTCCACTGGCATTGTATGACAGAGGTACACTTACACACATGTAGGCAGTACACTAATACACACACATAAAAACTAAATAAATTTTTTTTTTAGAAAGGAATATATGTCTAGGGGCTGGAGAGATGGCTCAGTGGTTAAGAGCACTGACTGGTCTGTTCAGTACCCAGCACCCATGTCCAGCAGCTCATAACAGCCTGTAACTCCAGTTCCAGGAGATTTGACACCCTCTTCTGGCCTTTGAGGGCTCCTGCACATACATAGCATACTCACACACATATATATAAATAAAAAATAAAAGTAAATATTAAAAATAACATATGTGTATATATATATTATGCACATGCATTCAGCAATTTTTATCAGAATTACATATGTATACATATAATTATTAAAAACTTATGATAGAGTTTCATCAAAGTATTGAATCCAGTGGATGAGTTTAAGAAAATAAGAAGTCAATCAGCAATCAGGCTAAAGATATAAAGACTACATATTCATTTTCCAAGAGGTTAGGGGACAGAGAGGAGGAAAAAAGAGAGAGGATTAAAGAAATGCAGGGTGAGAGAGTCTCACACTATTATTTACTGGCTTGTTTTTGTTTTGTTTTGTTTTGTTTTGTTTTGTTTTTACTAAAGGTGGCAAATCCTGAGCACGTTTGTAGCCAGTATAGAAAACCGAAAGAAGAGACTGGTGGAGAAGGAGGGGTGAAGGATACTGCAGATAGAACAGAGGGTTTGGTAAGAGGGAGTCACACCTTAGGATGGGAGAGAAGTAGAGAAGATTGATGGTTGGGTTTTTCTTTTTTCTTTCTTTTTCTCCCCTTGTGGGGAAGAAATCATTACATGCCAAGAATGAGAGGCTATTAGCAGGGCAGAGAAACAACAAAGCTGTATAATCAACTCTTAATTATCAGCATTTTGGTTTATCAGCTTCAAATCTTGCTTTCAAGCAAGTTAGCACTTACTCAGCTTAATTACTTGCTTTGTTAGCATTTCAAACTCAATGTAATATAACTTTGTATGTGGCCTGCAGCCCAGCGGGGTGACATTCTGACACCTGAACACTTAACCACTTCCGTGGTTAGGGAAGGATTTACTGTAGGGCACTTTGGTTGAGGTTGGGGGCTTCACAGCAGTCTGGAGACAAGCAGTTAAGCTCTCCAGGTGTTGCTGAGTGGCTTTCCATTGTGTGGTACTTTGTTTGCAGTGATTTCTCAGATCAGATATATCTATTTCTTCCACTGACTGTTTATTGGACTAACATTTTTGAACCCGGCTATGTGTTCTAAGCTTTTGAATGCTAAGATGGTCCCAGCAGTCAAGACGAAGATAGGAGATAAATAGGAAAACGATCCAGATAGTACAAAGAAGTTAGCGAGCAATATCAAAATACAGTTTCAAACAGCGAAGTTCTTTGGTGATCAACTTTTTCTTCTTAAGTAGTTAAAAAATAATTTGTTGTAATCCAGTCAATTTACACATAGTGAAGTGGAGCAATGAGGTAGAGGGCCTTGCCAGACCAGGAATAATTCCTCACAAGTTCCCATTCCTGGGAAAAGTTGTGTTCTTTTATTTGGGAGGGCTGCTGAAGGTTTTGGTTAGTGCATAAGAAACAACACACAAGATTCAAACTTTTCTCCTATGAAAGGAATTTGCTGTGAACCCCAGTTATAATGCTGACCTGGTATAACAGGTAGAGCTTGGAAGGGCCTGGAGCCAAGCAGACACTAATTGTGAGCTCTTGGTGTCCTGGCATTCTGAGGGCTGGGGCTGGGGCCAGGGGTGGTCCTAAAAAGCTGCTCAGTGAGGCAGCTTCTACCCTGAACTTGGCTTTCATTGTCTTTTATTCTGTAAACCACACTCCTGCTTTCCCAGGACAATGCTTAGATCTTTGCTTTTGAATGATCCCCCTCTTTATCCTTCAGTTTCTACATTCTTTCTTTTTTTAAAAAAATATTTTATTTATATTATTTTATGTATATGGGTGTTTTGCCTGCATGTAAGTACATCCATGTTGTGCAGTGCCTAAGGAGGTCAGAAGAGGGTGTCCGATCCCCTGGAACTGGAGTTACAGATGATTGTTAGCTACCATGTGGGTGCTGGGAATCGAACTTGGGTCCTCTGCAAAAGCAGCCAGTGCTCTTAACCAGTGAGCCATCTCTCCAGTCCCTCTACATTCTTACTTTCACCTCTTTTTCTTCCTTCTTGTTTTGTTTGATTCCTTTATCTGTCCTTTTAAAAGTTTTGATTACTTAGTTATTTTTATTTTATGTGTATGAGTGCTCAGCCTGCATGTGTGTAAGTGCAGTATCTGTGGCGGCCAAGAGAGTGTCAGATGTCCTAGGACTGGATTTACAGACAGGTGTGACCCGCTACGTGGATGCTAGGAACTGAACCCAGGTCCTCTGCAATTACCTTAATTTTTTTGAGACAGAGTCTCTCACTGAACCTGGAGCTCACCAATCCAGCTAGATTTGGCTGACCAGTGAGCTCAGAGAATCCACCTATCTTCTGCTTCTCCCTACATTGAGAGTTACAGACACATGTAACTTACACCTGACTTTTTAGGTAGGGGTTTGGGATCTGAACTCAGGTCCTCATCACTTTATCAGCTGGGCCATCTCCCAGTTCCTTTTTTTTTAAAAAAAAAAATGATTCATGACCCCAGAGCTCTTTCTTTGCCCACAGTGGAAATTTTTAACATGAAATAATATCATATGTATGAAATCTACCAAGTATGAAGTTGATTAAGAGCATCTCTTCTTGTTTCAACATTCCAGGGTCTAAAGTTGCTATAGGAGAGAATTACAGGTAACCGAGGCATTAACTTATTTTGATTAGTGCTAAAAAAAAAAAGAGTGTAGTCCAATGGGCCAAATGCTTGTCTGGGCCCAGCCAATGTCCAACTGAGAGCATTGCAAGAAAAATAAAAACCTACAAAACTACGTACCGTTTTAGCCACGGAAGCGGGAAAAGTGGCATTTTGAAATCAAGATTGTAAAAAGCTCTCCCTTCTCCACTTATGAGCGGCATTCAGTTGGGCAGGTTGTTCTGAGAGTAGACCACACTCTTCCCACTACGTATGTATTGCTGCCAGTCAGCAGACCTCCTTGCTAGCCTGCAAGCAGCTATCTCCCCATTATACATCCAAAGAGTAATCAGGGTGAAAAGGACAGTCAGTGCGAGAGGAAATAATTGCAGCTTAAACTACTCTTACTCATTAAGAAGCTAGACTATTTGGGGAGCATGGGGTTGGGGAGGGTCAGGGAGAATGGTACTGAGTTTTCATCATCCTGTCAGGGCAGGTCAAGTTTTAGCTCTAGCAATTTTGGCATGATTTTCTATAATCGCATTACGGTTAAAAGTATATTAATCACAGTAACTACCACCATCCTATGGTGAGCATAATACTGGCGGGAGGGCAAGGACAGAACCTGGAGTCTGTCCTGGGGTCGCCTCTGTAGATTTGGTGGGAGCTGCTTTTTGTCCTGGTAAAATGTGATTGAGAATATGTAACAAAAAAACAGTCATGAAAATACAGTCCTCTCCTCTAGCTAGAAACAAAAGAGAAGTACAAAAGAAACAAAAGGAAAGAAAGGGAGAAGATTAAAATGGTTTGGGGCTTGAAATTTACAAAGGCCAAGCCAACTGACAATATTCACAGAACAATGCAGAAACAGGCAGTTAAGCATTTGGGGGTCCCAAAATGAATGGTTCTCAGTTTTTGCCTCAAGGGACATTGGGCACTGTCTGGAGACATTTCAGATGGCCACACTGGCAGCAGGCAGAGACTTGCTGGCATGGTAAGCAGAAGCCACCAATGTTTACTAGACAATCCTCTGTCACCAACAGCACCACTCCACAGACAAGAGGCCCACCCAAAAGTCAGTGTCACTGCTGGGAAACTTGGCTCTAAATAGATAAGAGTAGAGATTTAAATATGTTAATTTAATTTTTACAGTGTATTCTGATTATTCATCTAAGCCTTTATTAAAATGCTTGCGGTTGTTATGTTGAGGACATGTCAGCATGTCCCAGAAAAATATATGGGCATCAGCCAATAAAGCTAGAGATATAAGGAATTAACAGGTGCCCGGGAAGGATTTTTAAGAATGTGAGAAGATGAAAAACAGCAGAGTTTGGGATACTGGAGCTTGACGAGACAATGAGTTTGATTGGTGTTTGAAAATTGTGTCAAAACAAATTCATTACACAATATACTCCTAAAGGAGACTACAAAGTCAGCTAATCAGTAATACTGGGACCATTCGAAAAGCTGTGTGCTAACTTGGAACAGAAGGTAGTGTTAAGAAACAATGCAAGCATTTTCTAAGGTTCTGCCTGCAGCTGGGACTCAGATGTACTGGTAAAGTCTCAATTCAGGTGACCCAGAGCTGGAAGGGGTAAGTCAAGCACTTCCTTAACAAGAATGTTGCTGTCTTCAGCAGGGGAGCTGCGCTGTGTTTTAAGCACTGGACACAATTTCCAAGGAGCCACAAAGAAAGGAGTGGCTAAAAACAAGATAGAAAAGGTAGAAGGGCTAAGACACACTTTCTTAAAGCACAGTTCTTAGGAATTTATTGGAAATGCAAATTTGAGGTTCTGCCCCAGACCTAGTGAATCTCAAACTCTGGAGGTGAACCGTAGCAATCAGTGTTTTAATGAACACTCTAGGAACATGGAATTACTTATGTAAGTCAAAACTTCTTGTTCTTCAACCTAATAACATTAAGAACTTCTGTTCATTATTAAGTCACTGTAACAGTAGTAAAGAGATGAGCTGTAAACTTGGATAGCTGTAACACATTAGTGGCCAAGGATTAGCATTCAGAACATATGAGGAATTCTCAAGTCACTAAGAAAAAGACAATTAACCTACTAGAGAAATGGGCCAAAAATATGAATATGTAGGCATTTCACAGAAGAGGAAACGATGAAAGCTATAATTATTGAAAAGTGGCTGATTAGCAAATAGAGAAATACAGATTAAAACCATGAGATGCCATTATCTAAATACAAGGCTAACAAAAAATAATAACAATGAAAGTCAGACAGTGCCAAGTTTTTGCAGAGATACGGTGGAACAAACCTTCATCAGGTGATTGTATTAGTTTAACTCCATATAACACAGTAGCAAATTGTATCTAATAAAATTAATCCAGTAATTCCCACCCCCATATATAACCTACAGAAATTCTTTAGCACAAATACACAGAAGGAGCCAAATATAAAAATATACACAGAACTGTATTAGAAGTGGCAAAACACTCAGAAACTACCCAGATGTCCATCAAAAGTAAAATGAAAAAGTAAATCAGGATATGATCCCACTGCTGGGCTGCAGTGAAAGCAGGTGAGCCAACACACAACACTAGATTTTCATTCATCTAAAATAGAATAACAAAGCAAGTTACAGAACTCCCCAGTGCTGGGGATATGGCTCAGTGGGAAAAAGTGCATGCTGTGCAAGCAAGAGGACCTGAGTTCAAATCCCCAGCAGCCATGTGAAAAAAGTCCAGCATGGTCACATGTACCTATAAGGCCAGCATTGGGCCACAGAGACAGGCAGATCCCAAGTTGCCCTTCAGATCATTGAATAATTCATTCAAGCACCCAATGAACCCTCTCTCTCTCTCTTTCTCATCTATATGTGGGTCAATATGGGTACCAAAGAGGACAGAAAGGTGAGTACTATCCCCTTTTATGGAGCACATAAGAAATGTGGCTAAATCACTGTAATATAGAAAGACAAGGATGGTAAAGGACAAATGCCTCAAAAGTCTAAACCATTAAAGAGACTCAGAGGGAGGCAAGATATCAAAATATCATTTTCTGGCAATAACTTGCTAAATTAAAACCAAACTCCTTAATCTGAAATGAGGCCTCCACAGCACAACTTCAACACACTAGTCTTGCCTGACCTTTAAATTGTCTCACTCTGGGTTGGGAGTTCTCAGCCATGACTACACATTACAGCTACTACGTGAACTTTAAAAAAGTCAACAGTACTTAGATCCCTCACTAGAACTAGTAAATCTGAATTCCTGGAGGTCAGCCTGCAGGTCAGTATTTTCTAGAGGGACCCTTGTAACTCCAGTCTACAGCCAGGGATGAGAATCAGGGATGAGAATCAGGGATGAAGCACCTGCTGTACTCTAAGGTTGGCAAGCTATTCTCCATGTGGTACCTCCTGTTCATTTTCTGATCTTCCTTTAGAAATATGTCTTTAAAATAACATTAGGAGTTCAGGACACAGATCCCATGCTGCTTTTTTTTTTTAAAACTTCCTTTCTCTCATCTGAACAGCAACATCTGTGCTTGCTTCTCTTATTCATTGGCCTTCACCTTTAGTTTTATATTTTAGTTTATGTATATATCTTCTATCCTTGGTTAAGTTATGAATACCTTAGGGGTATGTTAATATCCGGCACCTATGTGCAGTATTTAATAAATACTATGTGAATAAATTAGTGACATTAAAGTTAAGCCAATAAAAAGACATGAATGAGCCAGCACGTGAATCACACATCTCTTTGATGCCAGGCACTGAGTCGGCATCCATGGGTGAGCCCCAAATGGTTCCCCACATAGGAGAACCACTAACATTTGTGAAAGCCCTACTGTGAGCCCAGCAATGTAAGGTGCTTCATATTCATTATTTCATTTCATTCTCTCAACAAAGGTATAAACTGAAATCAGCAGTCTCATTTTATACAGCACTGTAAACCTGTTCAAGAGGTTACATAATCTAGTCATGTTCACATGGCAACTAACTCTATAGTCAAACTCAGGTGTAATTTCAGAATCTAAGGAATTTCTACTCTTCTACTGTTAAGAAGCAAATTATCATGAAATAAGTAGGGCCTAGTTGTTTAATTGATATCAATTACTGTATAGGCTTAAGGATTTTGAGAAAGTGGGGTGTAAAGGCTTTGACATAGTGATGATTTGCTATGGGCTTCCCTGGTTACCCTACTTAAAGGGCACCTCTTTTCACTACTCCATATCTTCCTTGCTTGGTTTTCTTTAGAGTTATTATCATATGACTCTCTCTAAATTTTGCCTTCTTTCACCAGGATGTAAATGTGTCTCTTTTGCTCATTGTTATACCTCCAGCAACTGAGAGTAACCATCTTCACCGTCAGCATCTCTGGATCTAGAATCAGGAGACACACCTCTGCATGTCAAGTGTTTCTAAAGAAGTTACTCTGAGGAGGGAAGACCTCTGACTGAGTGGTGCCATCCCATGGGCTGGGGGTCTTTGAAGAGAAAGAGGTGAAATGACTGAGCACCAGCATTCATCTCTTTCTGTTTCTTAACCCCGGACACCTGAGGCTCCCGACACCATGTCCTCCGTGCATGATGGACATCTATAACCATTTGTGTCTAAGCTGCATGAATCCATGTGTCTCTCTACAGAATGATAAAGAAACTATCATTTTTAAGTGAACCATCTTAAAAATCTTTTTGTACATTGGAAATCACATTCAAATAAAAAGATACTTTCCCTGCCAAAAGCAAAAGAGCAATAACACCTTCCTCCGAACTCTTTCAAACTTCAGGAGATTGAGATTTTTTGTTTGTTTTTGTTGTGTTTCATTTATTTTTGAGACTGAGTCTCACTATTAATCCTACGCTGGCCTCAAACTTATAATCCTCCTGCCTTAGTTCCCCAAGTACCACAATTAAAGGCTTGTGCCGTCATATTCAGACTGGACTGAGTTTTTAATATGTATGTCCTTTTCCAATACAAGAAAAGGAAAATACATCTTAATAGAAGTTGTATGACTAAGCTACAATTACCATTAACAGTAAGTACAGTGCACAGTCATGTCACACAGCTGCCAAAGAAGCCAGAAGGCCATCAGCTCCATGACTGATTATGGAGACAGGGCACTTACGGTCCCACTGTCTTCTGTAATGATCACTCAGCATCAGGAGTATGCTGTGTTCATGTTCTTCTGGGTATCAGACTTCTAAGAAGGAAACAAAGCTGAAGTGAGACAGCACAAGAAAGAAGGAGAGACTGAAAACAATCTTAGATAAAGAATAGAGTTTGAATGCAAAAAAAGATAAGGCCCATGAAGACAGGAGTGAACCGTGGGAGGTATTGCCAAACCTCTGAAGTGCTATAGCATGGAAAGCTGGTCTCAGGTCAAACAGAAAAAATGTCTCCAATAAACAGAGCTGTTTAAAAGCAAAAGAGTTTGCCTTAGAAAGTATGAAGTTGGGTTGCTATGGAATCATCCAGGTAAACAAGGGAAAGGGTAGCGGTGGCCGTAGAACGACTCACCTTTGTATGTCCTTTCTAATCTTGCGAGCCTGTGCTAAGTCTCTGAAAACCCTTGGGAAGATATAATGTGAAAGGCATATAATAGATATATAACAAAGAGGAAAGGGGCTCAGTGGTTAAGAGCACTGACAGCTCCTGTAGAAGACGCAGGTTCCATTCCCAGCACCCACATGACAGCTAACAACTGTCTGTAACTCCAGTTCCACGGGATCCCACACCCTCTTCTGATCTCCGCAGACATTGTACAACACAGGTGCACTTTACATACATGCAGGCAGAATACTCATACATAAAACAAAACTAAATTTTAAAAAATTACAATAAAGAAGCAAGCTACATTTTTAGGGAAAAGCATAATCTGATCTGTGGGACACCTAAGTGTGATATGAAGGGGACCACGGGCCTCAGAAAGGTGCTGTGGTAGCATCAGTGGTAGTCCTTGGCACTTTTTGACTTTACCACCACTTATATGAAAACCTGAAAAAATTTGGGAAATTTTCTATAAGCAAAATAGCTGTTTCTTATCCCTGGTCCTTCAAAATACCCTAACCCTAACTTCAATGTTGGGGAAGCTATAGACTGGAGGCCTCCATTCTCTTCCAATGAAATGTTTGAAAGTCTGAGATTGTTCATTTAGGAAAAGAAATAGAAACCAAAGTTATTCTATTTTTAAAAAATATTAAGTTTCTAGTTAATATTCCAGCATCTTCCAGGTCAGTGGGGGCTATAGGGAGACCCTGTCTGAAAAAGACCAAAAACTAAAAAAAATAAGTAAATAAATAATGAAAAGACTGACTTTCATTTTAACTCTCTCCCTCTGTGTGTGTGTGTGTGTGTGTGTGTGTGTGTGTGTGTGTGTGTAGGTTTGTGCATGTGAGTGCAGGTACTCATGGAAACTAGGAAAGGGAGTCAGATCTGGAGCCGAAGTTATAGATAGTTGTGAACTGCCAGGCATGATGCTGAGAATTGAACTCTGGTCCTCCGCAAGAGCAGCAAGCACTCTATAACTGCACAGCCATTTCTCCACTCAAGTTTTTCTTGAATTAGCAAAATAACACTGAGATGGATATCCCATTACACACTGAAAAAAGTCGATCCCCTTTGCTTCGTAGAACACTAAGGCTGAGAGGCTCCTCACAACCATTATTTTCATTATAAGTAATAAATAAAGAAAAATGGAATAAAAATATGCTCTTTTGTGTTTACTCATTTTGAACTCAACACCACCCTATAAATTAGGCAGACCATCTACTGTTCATTAAATCTCCCTCACGGCAAGAATGAGAGAAATCAATTTACTCTCCTTTCATTATTGAGTGGTATAAAGATGATACAACAAGTAACATACACAAATAAAAAACTGGCTTAACAAAACCAGCTTTTCTATTATAGATTGGGTGGGTGAAAAAAAAAGCTGTCTTCCAATATGACACTTTGTTCAACACACACACACACACACACACACATATACACGCACACACACAAACACACACACACAATCTATTACCAAAAAGAGAATTGATTCCATATACTGCTAGTAGCTTTCAAAATACATTGGTCAGGTCTGCAATGAAATCTAATCATTCCTCTCAACCATAGTTTGACTCTTACTGAGAGAAGGGTTCAGAGGAACATTTTTTAGAAAACAGTAGCTCATTGAAATAACTAAAAATTTAAATGTGGGTAAATTTTATTTCCAATTCTTATGTTACTATTTTCATTGACTACATTTCATAACAGTAATTCTCAAAGTGAGGTTCCTGAACATTCCTAAGACTCTTTCAGGGGGTCCATGAGATCTGACATAATTTAATAATTAACAACAACAACAATAATAATACATATTTGTTCCTTTCAGTCTCATTTTCTCATAAGGCTGTATTTTCTATGATATGGTGACAGACTGAATACAGAAGTGGATACAAGAGTCTTGCTAGCTTCCTTAAGACACTTTAATACAAAACAATGCCGCCTCTTTTCACTGAGATGTGTTGTTGCTATTATTTATTATTTGAAAATGAGCATATACCCAAAGGACTACCACAGAAATTCTTGCACAGCCATGTTCATTGTTGAACTATTCACAATAATTGTGAAGTGGAACCAGCCTAGTTGTCCATCAACAGATGAATGAATAAAAGAACATGTGGCACATATACACATAGATAAAATTCAGCCACAAAGAAAAATGCAATCACAGCACTTGTAGGAAAATGGATGCAAGTGGAAATCATTATGCTAAAATGAAACAAGTCAGACTGAGAAAGACAAACACCGCATGGTTCTCTTATACACAGATCCTCAATTTTACTCGTGTGTGTGTGTGTGCGCGCGTGCGCATGTGCATCGTGAAACTAGAAAGGAGACCAGACAGGAAGAAGCGATGGGGCAGAGGGGAAGAGAGGGCCAGTGGGATGGAGGGAGGGCGAGGGGGAGGGAAATCCGAAATTAAAAAACCAATGAACGAGAAAAAAACAGTACCACCCTTTCACTGACATGTGCTGTGCTTTATGTTTAGAAAAACATTATTTTTCATAAAGAAATGTTATTTATAGTAGCACATAGGGGTTCAATAATATTTTTAAATGTGTTTTTAAGTAAATTTTTCAAATTTTTATGTTTTGGTTTTTAAAATGATATTTTCATATTAAACATAAAGACAGATATAACTCCTAAAACAAAAACTTGATCTTCAATAATTTTTTAAAGTGCAAAACGGTCCTGAAACCAAAATACTGAGAATCATTAGTATTACATAATAACAACTAATATGTAAGCCACAGAAATGTGGGGAGACTAGGAAAGTTGAACGCATTCACATTGAGCTAATACTATAAATGGGTATTTTGGATAAAGTATCTTGGTATGTTTCCATTTTCCCAAGAAAGTGGTGATGTAATAAAGATCCAGTGCTGCTATGAACGGAAGACATAACCTGGGGAGAGAAATGAGCTCTGACACCTACAGAAACAAATGCTGGAGAGTGCCTTAGAGAAGCCTCATTTCTCTCTTGTTTAGTTTCCACCGACTTTCACAATAATTTAAAACACACGGGTACTGCACAACGTGGGTGTAGTTACACATATAAAGGCAATACATGCATACACATAAAAATGATAAAAAAGAGTTTATTACTACCAAAAGTAAGTCTCTTAAAGCTGGCATTTCAAAGTCTACAAGAAAGTAGTATCTCTAACCCTGAAAGTCTCACATTTCCCACTCTTATACTATGTTCTCCACATAGCAGCAGGTACGGCTCAGAAATCATTCTAAGGATACCACTGGATACAGAAGTCGAGATGTACAGACATGGGAGTCCATCAAAGCACTATATAATGAAAATGTTGAAAACCCTACACATGGAGAGTTAAGCAAGTTATGATACATCTACATAAAATATTTTGTAGTCACTAAGAATGGTTTCCAGAAATATTTATTGACATTGAGTAATATTCGTAACATATTCAGAAAGTTGTTTTAAAATGGTGTGCAGCCTATTAACAGAAGGATGTACATAGAAAGTTGAGAAGGCTATACAGAACTAAATGTTAACTGCCTTTGTTTCCCAGGATTAAACAGTTTAATTCTTTTGTTGTTGTTGTTTGTTTTTTTGAGACAGATTCTCTCCATAGTCCCAACTGGCCTGGAACTTGCTATGTAGAGCAGGATGGCCTTATCTCAAAAATCTGCCTGCCTCTGCCTCCAGAGTGCTGGGATTAGAGGCGTTCACCACCATGTCCTGAGGGCAGTTTAATTCTTCTTAATGACTACCTTTACTTTAAAATTTTCCAGTATGAGCAGGTATTGTCTGAGTAATATGAAAAGCTCTTAAAGAAAGAAATATAATAAAACTTTTGTTTTTATGTAAAGGTTCATAAATTAGAGAAATTAAAACTTGAAATAGTATGTAAAATTACATGAGGCTTTTCCCTCCTTTACCTAGAATTAAAAAAATATTATATGACAGTTGAGAATTACCTTATAAACTAACTTTAATGATACTGTAAATTGTCCAGGTTAGGACTGTAAAGTGTTTGATGGATATTTCATTTGCAACTGACAAGAGGGTAACTTTCTCTGGTAACTTCTGATATCCCCAGACAGGGACTTAATACATTCACTGTAATGTGAGGCAGCGTCATTTGTCTAGAATCAATTAAAATCCATGGAAAAACTATGAGTTTTGATTCAAAGTAGGACTAATATGTTTCAAAAATGGGTTTGATTATATTAAGACAAGTGAGTCCTCCCGGTCCCCAGAAGGTGGCAACGTATTGCATTCCCTCTTTCATTCAAAAAATATTGACACTCACTCTGAGTCAGTTGTGTTCTAGACAACTGCATAAAATCTTTTCAATTCTTGTTTTAGATCAAACTTTAAAACAAATAAAGATAAATACATAACTACTATAATGTAATCTAAAAAGATTATAAAAAAGATGATATTTTTCTTTAGTTTTAGATATTTGGAGCTAACATGGACTCTTCTTTCTAATTTAAGCCACTTCTTTTTGGCATAATTTCATTTCTGTATAGCACTCAGAAGTCCAGAATAGAACAGAAATGGTCCCAGAGACATACAGTCTAGTCCTGACTCTGCTACAAATGCTCTGGGTGACAAAGACAGTGGCATCAATAGATACAACTTTTCTATCTCAACTTCCTTATCAAGAAGATAAAATTGTTTAATGTTCCCTTCAATTCTAAAAGCCTGGTATTGCTTTTGGTTGATTTTTATAGCAAGTGGCATTTCAGACTGTTGCTCCTTATTACTGTGACTTTGTAATGCTTTATCTGGCTGAAATAAGAACGAATGGTACTTAGCCTACAATACTTGCCCCACACCGGTCTTGTGAAGAAGAGCTCTTTGGGCCAGCTGAAGAGGATATTAAAGGCAGAGGAGATGTCCATTGCTTTAAAGGAGCTCACCAGCGAGTTGAAGTGATAAATAATAAGTACAAGAGATAGTAAAGGACTCTTATAGAACTGGGCTCAACAAGCACAGGAGTGTACGTTAGAAACTAACCAATGTGTCCTGTGAGGAATCTAAAGATGCCAAACGATCATATTTGACCACAAAGTGCACTGAATGATCTGGGGGTGGGGTGGATAAGGTAATAGAAATGGTTTGGCAGAAATCAATTGAGGTAATTGAGTATTTTCCATGTTAACATGAAGAGAAGCAGGCAACCAGCCAGATGGCAAAGGAGGAGAAGCATATGGCCAGGATAATCTACACTCTGGATGATCCGGTCCCTGAATAACAGAGGGCGGGCTGTGTTTCACCAGGGAGTCAGTGGATGTCAATTGTCCAGTGAGGCTTTAAGTGGATCCCTATTGTCTAGCCTTTGCTTTGGAGGCACAGATTAACTGTGCCTATCACCACTCTCTCACCCACCCCGTCAGACTCTGTCTTTTTCTCTTAAAGGATATAAGCTGTTTTTTTTTTTCTACATTAACCCAGTGTGAAGAAGATGTGTGTGTATGTGTGTGTGTATGTGTGTGTGTGTGTGTGTGTGTGTGTGTGTGTGTTGTGTATGATTTGGGGAGCTGGAGAGTGGTGAGCTCCACTACTTCCCAAATTTAATCTTCAGGTAGTAAATTTAGACTGGTGAATACAAAGTCTAGTCAACCACAGAAGCATAATCTAATCAAGTCTTAGCAGTGGAGAGCCCAGAGGGGCTGTCATCCTTGGTTACTTCTCACACCCCCAAAAGAGTCGGCACCTGTGTTCCCTCAGGGGTAGTGAGCGCTGCAGCACGTCTAGGGAACACTTAGGGGTGCCTTGCCAGGAACATACAGCAGAGCTAAGAATCGAGGCTTATAGTTCCTATAAAGTCTGCCTCTGAGAAGCTGGGAGGCAAGTCTTCTTTATAGATGCAAATAGAGGGACTTCAGATGGTTGCCACTGCATTGATTACCTGGCATTAAACCCACACTAAGTCATTACTATAAAGCCAGAAGAGATCATTTGTTATGGTGCAAGTAGACCTGTTTTCTCTCTAGCTTACGGAAACATTATTTTCTTTGAAAACATAGCTTTCAAGTCTCAGCTGCAAACCAAAGCTGAAGTGAATTATGAGACAGGATTAAAATAATTACTTCACCAGTCAAAAACATCAGCATTAATTATATAATGTACATATACTATACTAAAATGTTTTCATCAAATGTCACTTTTTCATATCAGGATAATCCGACCACTTAGTACAAGACTTATTTATGAAAGAAAAGCATCTGGTGGGGCTTATACTATTACTGTGAACAAATTTTTTTTCCCTAAGAAGCTCATGAGATTCTGTTTGTCTCCCTCCAAGAGTGTCATTAACATGCAAGAAGTACAAGAGAATTTTAAATCCATAGACAATTGACTATGTTGAGTTCTTTTTAATTATAAGAAACTTTCAAAAATGATGGGAAAATGATTCATAATCATATCACTTTAAAACAATTTTATGTTCCCGACAATTTCTACCCAGTCTAGCTCATTTTTGCTGACATTCCCCCAAAGGCATACTTTTAAATTCTACGTAACTGCAAACATATACTACCTTTAAAAGTCACTCAACTTTGGGGCTGTGGTGGCTCAATAAACTGTTTGCTGTACAGGTTTAAGGACCTGAGTTTGAATCCCCAGCACCTGTTTGAAAAGTCAGGTGTGGTTATGTGCACCTGTAATTCCGGTGCTAGGGAAGCGAAGACAGGTGGATTCCTAGAACTCACTGGCTAGTTAGCTTAGCTGATTTGGAGAGCTCCAAGCTTAGTGTGAGACTCTGTCTCAAAAAATAACATGAAAAGTGATTAAGAAAGACACCCAGTGTCAACCACTGGCCTCAATATGCACACGGGCACGTGCACCTCCATACACCTGTACTGGGCAAGTATACCCACATACACCATGCACCTGCATCAACAGATACAGACAGACAGACACAGGCTCATGTGTGCAGTCACACGCACACACACACACACACACAAACCATGCAAATTTAAAGCATAAGTATTTCTGTATGTCACCACAGGTCTTCATAATTGTATCTCTTGAAGGTTACATATTCCAACAAAAGCATGGTGCATCATAATCTAGACATCTATTCCTTGAAGTCTAGATTACTCACAAGTTTTCATTATTACAAATGGGTATACAATTAGCTGCTTCATGAACACAGCTCTTTTTCTTCTTTAGCCTATCTGTTTAGGATAAAAGTCTCCAGAGATATTAATCACATAAATTTTTTATAGCTCTAGATATGCTTGCATAATGCTTTTCCAAAGAATTGTATTAATTTATGTTAGCATCAACAATGTACAGTTATACTGTCAGTTACACTGAAATTTAAGCCTTGTTTTTTAATGATTACTGAGCATTTCCCTTAAACCTGCTTAACAAGCAGAGTATTCTTTTATTTTCATTTTTAAAATTTATTATTTTTATTTTATGTGTATGAGTGTATTGCCTGCATGCATGTAAGTGCATCCATGTCATGCAAAGCCTACAGATGCCAGAAGAGGGCATTGGATCCCTGGAAGTAGAGTTATGGACAGTTGTTAACCACCATGTGTGTTCTGGGTCCTCTGGAAGAGTAGTCAATGCTCTTAACTGCTGAGTCATCATTCCAGCCCCTAAACATAGTATTCTTAAGGACTGATCAATCCTTTGACCATCTAGCTACTGGTGGTCCTAATGGCTATCTGAATTGTTTATGATTTTTTATCTGAAATATTTGTTGAGAAGTTTCCCAGTCTATCACTTGCACCAGTGAGATTATTTTCTTGCACAAAATGTTTTGTATTTTCATTCAGTAAGTAATTATGGATCTTTTCTTTTTCTAGTTTCTACTGTGTTATTACTATAATAATGCCCAAATGACCATGTTGTTTCTTAAAGTTTTATGAAATATTAAACTGTTGAACACATTTGTAACTTCTTGGTATTTGGTAAGAAATAGATTTTACGCCCCCCACACACACCATATTTGCCAAATAGTTATTTAAAAACAAAATATCAAGTATTGCTTGTCTGTCACAGCTTTTTAAATAAAATAATTGATTCTTAAACTAGGAGTAAAGCAAGGTTTTTAAAACCTTTGCACAAAAATTAGGTACAAAGAAAGCCAGGTTGGAAATAGACCGTTTCTTATTCACCTGCTAAGTGAAAAAGGATGCTATGGAGTAAATCACATCTGCTCCTTTCCCCATAGGAAGAAACTGAAGTCTCTCTCAATAGCTCAAATCATGACCTGACTTAGAAGCAGACTTTTGGAGACATAACTAAGGTGCAGTGAGGTTACACTGGGGCGGACCCCATCCGCTAAGAAGATAGATGCAGGGGCGAGCGCTATGGGGATAGGAGGCCGCGAGCAGGGGCCGGGGTGATGCAGCTGCAAGCCAGGGGCTGTCAAGAGTGCAGCAGAAGCCACGAAGAGTCAAGGAGGGATTCCCCCAGGGGTCCAGACGGACCTGTCGTCTCCAGAACCTCCGAGAATACATTTCTGTTGTTTTAAGTGACTCACTGTGTGGTACTTTGTTGCAGCAACTCTAAGAAATTAACAGAAGGGCCACACTATCAAAAAGAAGACCAAAGCACTGTGTTTCCTGCTCTGGCAGTTGCTATAGCTTGAACAAATGCCATTTATCATCTGTTTTTCTTTACCTTCTCCTAGTACTCTTTAGCCTCCTTCACAGCTCAAGATGATTGTACAACATCATTCTGTCTAATGAGATATATATATTCAATTTTTGAGGAAAGATTTTTCTTCCTGATAAAAATCACAGAGGCTCTACAAAGGAAGAGGCCTTGGCTGAAGGAGCAGTGGCCCGTTTGATTCTGTGGTTCTAAGCCATATGGTGAGGTGAGGGGGCAGGATGTAGCCTCTGACATTAGGTACAGGACATCCATAACTTGTGTCTTACTTGTCTGTAACTATAGCGAAATGTTGAGAAAAAAAAAAAAAAACTTATTGCCACTTCAGCCTTATAAACAGTCTTGGAAATTTCATACCAAACAGCATCTTCATGTCCTCTCCTAAGGGATCTTTATGTAGCAGACTGCAGTTCAGATGTATCATCCCCCATAAAGCTTCTTCTGGCCCTGCCCCTCCCCAGATGGCTGTACAACTTCCCGCTTGCTCTCTCTGTATATCATTTAGACATCACTATCATGTTGCAATTATCTGAACTCCTTTCTCTTCCTGATTTGAAAGACCTGAGGACAGACCCCTGTTTTATTCCGGGTACTGCCAGAACTTTAGGACTGAACCTGGAACTCAGTAAGGGCTCAGTGAATGATTGTGGAATGAAAAAAGTTAGTGAACCCAAAAACTGGAAGAAAATAGAGTCTAAGAGTGGGTCAGGCTTTTATTTTACCAACTCATTTCCCCCAACTCACTGAATGGAAAACTCGGCAAATATAACCCTAGAATCCTTAAAATATCAATTTTAATACAATTATGATTTATTGGGATATGTGTGTGTGTGATTTTCATTTACTAAGTGCTAGGCATTGTGATACAAGTCTAATGTTAATCATCTCATCAATGTTCTGAGGCAGTGTCTCTCCATGCCTGCTAGGTAGTCTCATTATGAGTTTAGGCTGCCCTTAAATTCACTACAGAGCCTAGGCTAGGCTTAGCTCATGATCTTCCTGCTCCGCTTCCCACGTGGTATGATCACAGGTATATACCACAATGCCCAGCTCCTCCCCATGACTTTTACAAAGAAAGGATTTACAGTAGTGATTTGTTTAGAAGCAGATGACTGAAATACTTATCTGAAAACTGTTTATCTACCTGGTTCACATTTTAAAGCTCAGATGTGGAGGCTGGAGAGATGGCTCTGTGGTTAAGAACACTGGCTGCTCTTGCAGAAGACCCAGGTTCAATTTCTAGCACCCATAGGGTGGCTAATAACCACCCGTAACTCCAGTTCCAGGGGAGCCAATGCCCTCTTCTGACCTTTGCAGGCATTGCATGAAACAGGTGTACCTACCTACATGCAGGCAATACACTCGTACCCCCTAAATAAAAATTATAAACAAAATTTTTTAAAACTCAAAAAATTAAAAAAAAAAAAATTTAAAATACTGTTCCATTTATTGGAGGTGCCTAGAGGTACAAGCTGATAAAAACTATGGACAGAGAAGACATGAAGCCACTCACTTCATCTCCATGAGGCCACTGCTCTCAAAGGTAGTTACTAGTTTGATTACTTCATTTTACAAATGTAAAAGCTGAGGAATATTCCTTGAGGAATATACCTGCTAGTAAGTGACGGCTTAGAGGCTAGACTCAGGCAATCTGTTTTGGAGTCCTGCTACTAAATCTTACATACAGGAAGTAGATTGACTCTTACAAGTGAGGTTAAGTCATCTATCCTCCATAAAGGGGCCAAATGGTTGATATCAATACCGTGTCATATATAAGAAACTGTTCAGAGTATTTTCTAAACCCAGTGATTCCAGGCCCGCTACATCTGACCTTTAGACATATCTTGTTTCTTTCTCCCTTCATTGCACCCATTCCTAGTCCCGAAGTTCAGCATCTTCCAGAACAGAGGTCTGTGTGGGTTAAATATCTCAAATAATGCCTTATATGAGATATAAATGTTTGCACTTTTAAAAAGTTAATGAAAGATCCAGTGAATCACTCATTAATGTATATTCCCGTGATACTGAAAAAGCTCACTTGTAGCTGGGTTATAGAATGACGTGAAATACCCTGTATGTGCTAAGTGTACAATATGGAGACAGGTCTTGAACTCCAGTCCCCAGTTCCCTACCACTTAAGTAACAATTGCTAATAATTAGGTGGGCCTTCCAGATACTTTTCTATCAACCCAAATGTAAATATGAATACAAATAAATACTTTAAAAATATCGAGTGTATTATAACACCCACAGCATTCTACAACAAGCTTTTTCACTCAGTATCACATCATGGGCACCTTTCCACAGCAACATGTACACTGTCTGCCTCATGCTTTTTAATGACTGCAGAGTGGAAATGAGATAGCTGTTACTTATCCTAACAGTCTCTTCATCTGGGTTCCTGTTTCTTCTACTCTAAACACTGATGTATAAACATTCTTATATAAGCAGTCTTTGTTTCATGATTCATTTCAATCACACAGTTATCCTCCAACAATAAAGTCCAACATGATGTACTAAGTATGACTAAACAGCATAAAATACAAACTTCACTATCAGTTTTCAGGCTGCAAATCACTAAGTAAATTATATATGCACACAACAGTGGCCAATTGCATTTTTCTTTCAAGTCTATTGCTGACTTCCCATTGCACATCTTCTAGTCGGCCTGTGCACAGATAACAAAGCATATAGTTGTGCTGTTTTCTCTCTCTCTCAGTGAAATCCCACCTGACACTTGACAAAAATTAAAGTAGAACAAAGAAACAAAAGTGATCATGGTAGAAAAGAAATTTAAATGGAATGTCAAGGAAGGCATTGAGAAGTATTTGACAGTGGGAACATTAACAGTTGCTGCCATTGGAGAGGCTGTAGGTAGGAACGCAGCTAAAGGAAATAGGCAGAGGCATATTGACATCATGAGGAAGGTGTTATCAAAAAGAATGAAGATGCCCCAGAGGAAATAATGTCTGCCAAAAACTTCATAGTAAAAGAATTTTTGAAGATATTTTACAACATTGAAAGTGCAAAGAATAAAATGTTGGAAGCTGATCCAAACTTAGAAATGAATATGACAATTTGTCAGCCATAGAGAAGATGCTTGCTTCTGACGGTAAGCTATCTGATGGGAAAATGAAAGTTCTGATCAAAGTACTCTTGGTTAACTATTTGCAAAGAACTAGAACTTATATTGATAATGTTTCTAATGTTTTAAGTCACAGTGGACTATTGTATTAGTTTTACGATTTTCTCCACTTTCTCATATATTTGTTGACAACAGAAAGTTTTAAATGTTTTTGACAATTTTTTTAATTTTTAAAATTTTGTTTATTTTTATTTTATGTGTATGAGTGTTTTGCCTGAATGTTTGTAAACGCACCACATTGTGCAGTGACACAGAGGCCAAAAGAGAGCATCAGATCTGGAACTCGAGTTACAGACGGCTGTTAGCTGCCATGTGGGTAGTGGAAACAAAACCCAGATCCTTTGCAAGAGTGGCCAGTGCTCTTAACCACAGAGCTGCTGAGCTACCTGCCAGCCTCGACAAAAAAATTTTTTTAAAGGTCAAGAAACAACCATATTTTGCCATTGATTAGAATGTAGTTTTTATAGTCCCACACTACTGTGAAAACTGAAGACTACTTATGTTTCTGTTTATCCATATTAACTTTAATATTTACACTGTGTAGATTCATAAAGATAGAATGTTGGGTCAAAGAGTATATACATTATTATCATTTTGGTAGTTATTAGGAGATTTCCCCTTTAAAAAATAGTATTCTCACCCAGAGGGTTATCAAGTAACTTTTTCTTCCACATCATTAAGAACTATAAGGTGAGCACACCTGTAATCCCACCACTTGGGAGACTGAGGTAGGACAACTGCATAAGGTCAGCTGGGACTATATGGCAAGACCCTAACTAAAAACAAAATAACCTAAAAACTCTAACTCACAAAAATCTAATTAGATAGAGTATATTGTGTGGTTGTCCAATAGCAATTTTCTTTCAATTCAAACTCCCCCCTGTGAGACTCATGAGGTAAGAAACTTCACATGTCTGGGAAAGCTGAAGCACACAAGGCCCCTCCCAAGGTTACAGAAGTGTCAACAACTACTAGGTGAGTGCTCTTTCACTGAGCTATAATCTTCAGCAGCAAAGATGGACTTTGAGATATACTTTGAGTAGCATAGCAAGAATTACATTATTTTTTGTGTCATTACCAAAACCCTCCAATTTTTAATCAAGTGTATGCGTACGTATGTGTACATTATGTTCACATGTGTGTACATGTGTGGTCATGTGCACATGTGGAGACCTGAGGTTGACATCCAGTATCTTCTCTGACTGCTCTTCATCTTGTTTACTGAGGTAGACTCTCTCAGCTGAACCCAGAGCTTGCTGATTTGACTGGTTAAGTTACTAGCTTGTTCGGGGGTCCCACGTCTCTGCCTCCAGCATGCTAGGATTATACGCAGCTGCCACACCTGCCTGACTTTTACATGGGTGCTGGGAATCAGAAATTTGATCCTCCTGCTTGTGAGGCAAGTACTTTAGCTGCTGAGCCATCTTCCCAGCCCTCAGTTTTTATTTATTTATTTATTTGCTTGTTTATTCACTTATTTATACCTATGCTCATGAGTGTTTTCTCTAAATGTAAATAAGTGTGGTCACATGTGCACAATGCTCACAGAAACTGGAAGAAGGTGTCAGAAACTGGAGTTCTAAGACAGTTGTTGGCCTCTGTGTGGGTTAACTCTGCAAGAATAGCCAGTGCTCTTCACCTCTGAGCCATCTCTCTGCCCCTCAATTTTTTTAAATACTTGATGTTATAAAATATAAAATCATTTTTATTTTGTGACACAAGAGCCTGGTCTTGGATCTAGTTTTTGACTTTACATTTATAGCTATTAAGTGTAAACTCATGCATAGTCTTCTGCTCCACTGTCTAAGATTTTGATTCTGCCTGTCAATGTATTTTCTCATTATAGATATAATCTCTCTGCCTCCCTCACTCTCTCCCTCCCTCTCTCCCTCTCCCCATATATATCCTCTAGGAGAATTTTCAATTAAAGCAAGACTGAAGATACAGTCTTGTATCACAATGCTAGTAGACTCTTCTCAATACCCTTGGGTATATGATTAGTTGCTGAAATAAAAATAACTAACAATTATCACTGTGGGTACTATTTCTAATACAGTGTCCCGGGCAGATAATGTAGCAATGGTTTTAAAATTACATCTGATTTGATCTTTACAACAATTCTATGAGATAGTTTTACTATTTGTGTTTTGTAGACGAGAAAGCTAAAACTCAAAGAAATTAAATAAGCTTAATTAAAATCCACAAGAAGGAAAACTTTCGAGTCTAGGTTTGAATGTGTGCACCTTCAAATCTGATACTAAGCAGTTGCGGATCTACTTCTCTCGGGTGGAGACCAGACTTACTGTACTGCTCTTGTAGTTTCCAGGAGAACTGATTTCCAGATAGAGACTCACATAGACTACGAGGTCCATACTCTTTTTCCAGTGGAAACATTAACCAATGCAGATCATGTAGTCTCAAGGGACAAAGCTCTTTAAAAAGCACACACAAACCTTCCTGGAAGATCTAGTCTCTCTCATGTTTTGGCTTCCCGATAAGGAACCTTGGTTCTTGGTATTCATTTTCCTTAAACCAACTGAATAAAGTATCTCCAAATTATAGTAGATGTGAAGTTACTGAAATTTCATGGTTTTAGAAAAAAACTGATGAAAATTTCTCATGGAAAGATTTTCTAGGCTAGCTGGGCAAACACTTCCCTTAAGATAAAGTGCACTGATATGGTTTCCTGACAGGATTCACAGATATATGTGGTAAAGATCTCAAATTTCCCACTTGTCTTTACTGCAGCAGTCCTAATTCAGCCTCACAGTTAGTAAATGAAATTTTAAGAAAGTGATGTTTCTTTTTCGAAGCCTTGTTGTTAAAAAAAGAAGCCATTTTATCATAGCAATCTTCAAAACCGTTATAGATTTTAGTATTTGTGGGGGGTTGGTGAGGGGAGACACATAAAACTTCTAGCTGTGTTTAGCTTTGTAAGGTTGCAAGCACATGTGGTACACAGCTGAAATCCTCCAGGTGGTTAGCCCCTTTAGGCTTGGAATCCATACATACTCTTACACAACATGGAAATACCTTTACAATTTGGTCTTTGCTCAGATGCTACCAAAGATTTTTGTCATAATTCAGGCAGAGGGTAATATCATAATGGAGGGTCACTAGAATGAAGTTCTTTGACTGTCGATCAATCGATGTTCTTTCTAGTCTAATCCAGATTTAGTTTGAGAGAAACAAGCTAGAAGGTTGGGGAAGAGAAGACAGGGGGTGGTAGAATTTTAAGTAGAAACATTCTTAAATACGCAATGAGAACACAAGTAAGGCTATGCTAGTCCAGGTGCTATCATGGTGCATGTGATCTTCTGAAAAAGAAAATCAACACTGAGCAAAGAACTTCTTTATTTGGTTCTTCTGTAAGACATGACCCTTCATCACACTCAGTCCTCCTACTCTTTGGAAGACAGCGTAAATAGGAGTAGAAAGCTTTCCATTTTTTTCCACTGAGTTTTTACTTTAACTCTTTTTAAATATTGTCTGTAGTGAATTCTGCATTCTTCACTCACTTTTCGTTTTGTTTAATTCTTTCTTTCCTGTCCAGTCATTCTAACTCTCTTCTAATCTTCCCAGGGCCACATTGCTTTCCCCTTTCCTGGTGCTCCCCGTCCACTAACCCTTCCCCTATGCCTCTCTGTGGTCTGTGTGTGGCATGAATTCTTGCAGGTGGCTTTTTGAGATGGGAGAAACAGAGCAAGGCCACCTTGTCTAGCCTCTCCATGTGTGTGATATCACGAAGAGAGGATCCAGGGAGCATGGCATTTCACTAATGCTCACCTTGTTCTCCCTCCCTCCCTCATCTCCCCTGGCCTCCCACTCACCACCACCTTCCACCTTCTACCTTTCACTCTCAGCCTTCGAGCCTCTCCCCACTTAAATCTGAAATAGGCTTCAGTTCTTTGCCTGGACTCCTATTAGGACAGCATGATGCCTTGATTGCACAAGATGTAAAAATAACATTAATATTCAGACATGAACTACTTTTAGCAATGGGGAAGAAATGTTAGGGGGAAAAAAAAACAAGCTTTTCTATATCTTTCAATACAAGTCTGTTTGCAAGAACGACAGAACTCTTGCTTCTCCAACTCAAGGCTGAGCTGGTAATTATACACTTCAGAAGAATACCACATACAATTAAAAAAATCATAAAAAACCCACTAGCATAAAAATGTGACATGGCATGAAGCGCAATATAAAGTTGTTCAATGCACATATGGTAATTGCACCAATTACATTTAAAATTTTATTTGCTTACCCCAAACCCCAAGATATAAAAGGCTAATTATCAAAATGACACCAGTGAACAGTTTTTACCCAAGCTAACCAAAAACAGAATAATATTAATAATGCAAAGAAATGAAAAGAAACTTCAGTTTACATTTTGAATTAAAATGTCAACTAAATAAAACAGCAAATTCATCAGCCTTGTTGTTCACACACACGGCTTTACCGTGTGAAGAAACACAAAAAGCCTTTTCAGCCTTGATAATCACTTTTGAGTTGTTAGAACTGATTGAGAAAGAAAACTATATAAAAACTTCTATGTGTTAAGATAGGGTAAATTAAATGCAGAACTTGAAACTGTGACGATTTTTGAAGAGCACACAGGCCTAGGTAATGATTACCATGCTGCCGAAGTGTGGAGATAAAAATCAACTTATAGATGTGTGTGGTAGGATTTGTTTTTACCTCGAAGAACAATATAAAATGCATCACACAGGGCAGTTCTTTTTGGTATCTTTTACACAGTATTTCTTTCATGACTTTTCAGGCCTAAAATTAAAGAATTATACACAATGACACTAAGGGGGTGATTTGGTGAAATGACTGACAGTCTCCACTGACAGCTCAAGATGGGATTCAAATTCCTCTGCACTTGTACAATGTGATCTCTATGAACAATTAAATCGAGGCACAGAGACTCTCATAGTCATGTTAGTTAGAAACATCTCTGCCTATTTTTATGCTTTGACTTAAAATGAAAAGGAATTTAAAGACACTGCCTTTGGTGACAAAGGGTAATCAGCTTGTGAGAGGAACGCTGCACCTCTCCTACAAGGGGCAACGATAATGGTCCATTGATACCTCCATCTCAACCCTCTGTCACTAGCTCTAGTTGGTGTATTTTATCGTAAGGTATTAACATCAATCACGTCTATACATTGTGGAAGTGCTCATGGATCTCAGGTATGATACTAGCATCTCATCTTTCCAGGCTCACAGAGGGGTGGGGGTGGAGGGGGGCTGTAGCTAGAGTCACAGTGAAGCTCAAATGTGGAAGCACTTCTCAATCATAACTGAAGGTTACTTTTAGTTCTATTTTTGTTTTAGCAGTACTGTGGATTGAACCTACATGCAGTGTCATGCATGAAAGGCAAGTGCTCTACTACTGAGCGGTAACCCCAACCCCAAAACATACTTTTAATAGATGGATATTTACTTTTTCTAATAAAATTAAAACATTTCTGTAATTTAAAGCATTCCTAACTTCTTTAGAAATACTTTTTCATCTTCCCACCCAGTAAAATTAATAGTATATTTATTTTTAAAAAATTGTGCGGGTATGTGGTGTGTGTGTGTGTGTTTGTGTGTGTGCCACAGTATATGTGTTGTGTGGAGGTCACAGGACAACCTGTGGGTTGGTTCCACCATGTGGGTTTCAAGAATCAGTCTCAGGCTGGCAAGTTTACTGGCAAGCATCTTTACCCATTGAGCCATTTCACCAGGTATGGGTTTTATTATTATTATTATTTTATTTCTTATTTTATGTGTATGAGCGTATTGCCTGCATGCACATAAGTGAGCTGTGTTGTGTAATCCTGCAGATGTCAGAAGAGTGCATCGGATCCTCTGGAACAGTCATCCTAATAAGATGACTGTTAGCTACTGTGTTGGTGCTGGGATTCAAACCCGGGTCCTCTGCAAAAGCAGTCAGTGCTCTTAACCACTGGGCCATCTCTCTAGCCCCACAATTGATTTACAAATATTTGCAACTCAGTCATAATTTCCTTTGGCTAGACAACTCTCTCTTCTCATCTTTACCCATTAGGCTCTTACCCATCTTTGAAGAACTAGCTTGTCTTTTTCCTTCATCCAGATTGCCTTCACTTCTCCAACCTGTCACCATATTCCTCTCCTCAGAATAACATCAGTGTTTCCCATTCCTTATACTAATAGTTGTACATCTTTGTATATCTGTTAACTGTTTTATAATGTGCCAGTGATATCACAGAACCAAATCTACTTGTCTAACCGCAATATCTTACTAATTGGAATAACACTAGCACTCCTTCAGAAGTATAAAATAGCCTAAATTCTGCAAATGAAATGCAATATACCCATAGGAAATAATTGGAAATCTTTTGAAAAGCATAATGCGTACTAAACAAAGTAAAGATGCAGATACTGCTGACTGATGCATTAATCCTTACTTAGAGGTTCAGTGTTTGTGCTTTCTGCTGGTCTTTCTCACCTCCCATTTTATTTATTCGGAGTAAAGATCAGGCATCCTATCCTGTGATCCATTAGGCTTACAAGCATGCCATGCACACAGAAGACCCTCAACACGAGCCTTTTGCTTAAGAGTCATCTATGGGTAATTGTATGCACTGTGTTTAGGCAAAGACAGATTAACTGTTTCATATGCTGGGCGGAGTTCTTCACAGGGCTCTCCAAGCAAAGCAGCTGGGTCCTAAGCATCACTTCCTTTTGTGCTCTGGAGAGACTGGACTCAAAGGCACCCCTCTTTACCTCATGAGTCTCCTACAGAAGGAGTTCTGACACATTCATCAGGTTTTCCAAATCCTAGCCTGGACATGCCTTAACTCCCAGAAAGAAGGCCAGACACTTCTCACAAGGTCACACAGAGTCACCAACACACATGGCAGGGAAGCAGAAGGAATGTTTCCTGATGATCACCCTCCCCTCAGATAGCTGGATCACAGTCATACCCCAGGTCAGAATAAATGTGCATGATAGACCTGCACCCTTTTCAGCTCCAGGAAAGAGTGGGGGCTCGGAAGACACTCTGCTGAGTCCCCGATACAGCTGCCTCTGTGCCACTAGGAAGCACTTGAGACACTTTCTCAGGGCACTTTAATTCCTTCCACCAGATGAGCCTCTACTTCCTGCACCCTCTTATTTTCTCTTGGCCCATTCTGTGTTTATCCTTTTGCTTTCTCCGTCTCGTCTTATGGCCTGCCTACACCAACCGTAGCATTATTCAGATGGCACTCAAAAGGATTTTTAGCCAACAAAGGTAAAAGTATCTTCTTTTGCCAACATTTTCCATTAATATTGTTGTATACAGGCAGCAAAAGCAAAATAGCACATCATTACTGTGACATGTGTTTTTATGATAAAGCACAAACTATTAAAGTAAGAGGTCTAGGAAGAACAGATGTCTTTAAAGAACAATGTCAGGGAAACCTTCCCCAGAATTTCAGGGTGCCAGGTAGCAAGAAAGGTGAGGAGCAGCTCAATGGATGCTGGGAAGGTGACAGTTAATATTGGTACAGGGATGGCATTTCTTTTCTGAACTCCTGGCTCCTGTTTGGAATCAGAAAAAATATATACTATTACAACTATTTTCAACAGTGGAACTTGACCCTATACTAGCAACAACAAATGATTATCTGGTATGTGAGTCTATTGGCTTAGGTCTGAGGTTGTTTTGCAAGACTAGGGTTATGCTATCATCCCAGCTGGGAAAATTGCTACTCCTAATACAGAGAAAGACACATTTGCCCAAGTAAGGGACCAGATTGAATGAGCTCCTAAAATCTCCTCTGTAACTGTTTCAAAGGAGCTTGGAAAGAACATCGGAAGAATAAAAGGCAACATGAATTACTAGTAAAAGTAGAAATGATTAGGAATTCAAGAACCTGCCTTCCCATTGCATGTGCCCTCCTGGGAATAAAACTGCCCTTTCAAAAGGTATTACTTTCATATTACAACTTCAAAGATTCTTTAGGCCCAAAGATAGCATGTGAGATAAATGGATTTATTTATCAAGGATTTTTTTTAAACCACAAAACAAAACAACTATCCCTATGTTTGAAGATGATCAATAATGATAAATTTAGCAAATCTGTAACATACAGTAAATGGAGGAGGCACCTCTCTGAAATTAGAACAGGAGGCCTCAGCCATTCTGTCAGGTTCACGCAGAACAGGATGAGTTTACGGACTGCACTATTCATGATGTGGTGCTGACCGGGCATGCTCAGAAGTTCATGGGAAAAGTCATGGCTGGCAGATTAATGTTTGGCTTTTAAAGAAAATTTGGGGATATCTCAAGCTTTTCAATTATCAACATTATAAGACACAGTCTTTCCTGGTGATTCTGCTAGAAACAGAACTTCGGGTTAAAGAAAGACACTATTAGCAAAGGTGGAACAGTGCTAGCAGAGGCAGCAGCTGCAAACCGTTGCTGCAGTGTGCGTGTGCTTTACCTACACCATGCTTCATTTCACTCACACATGTAGGGGGAACTTGAGGTTTAGAGAGGCTAGGTATCTTTCCCAAGTCACAGAACTAATGAAGGACACAGGCAGGACATGAAGTCAGTGGCATTTAACTCCAAAGCACCTCCTCTGATTATGTGGCAGCCCAGTGTGCATGAACTGATATCCTGAAGTTGGCAGATGGAAGAGAAATAGGCTGAAGACTTCAGACTCTCAGATACTCCAAATGGTACCCTTCTAGACAAAGCCCAACATAAACCAAGAACAAAATCATAGGTGTTTTTTTTTCAATTTTGCATTGTTCAAAATAGTGTTTTTAAAATATTAAGAGCCACTGTTCATTTATGGTATTTCTATTTAAAGTATCCTTTCTATTTCACTAAAAGTCATATTATTGATAGTCATATTCTGCTTTGATGATACATCACTAGTAAAATGACTTAAATTATCTATTGCTCAATTTGAATATTCAGAATTCAGGTATTAAGTGGAGGGTGTGTGTTTCACAAAGAAAAGTGAGTTTTCAAAGTAATAATAATAATAATAATGATAGTAATAAATCCACTTGTGCTCTCCATTCAGCTTCACTGAGGGGCAGGTAACTATTTAGACAATCTAAAGTATGAACCAATCCTAAATATTTACAAGTGTACTATGTGTACTCAAGCTATCCTAGTGTCTTTATTTAATTCATAAAAAGTATATTTCATTTTCCAAGCAAACAAGCAACTTACATTAAATGAATTACTCTGATTAACAGATTAAACAGAACAAAACATCCTGGGATTGGAATACCTTTTAAATGTGTTCAAAATATGTATTATCCAAATATTCAACCACAGGAGCCAGGAGCTGATACTGAAAGCTGTTCTAATGATGTGTATCTTATGCACAAACCACTGTTACAGCTACCTTTGTGCAGTCTTTGCCAGGGACTATTCTAAGTTATTTTGCATGTATCAAGTTGTTTCCTGGAACCAGTAGAACTACATGAAGTAAGTACCATGATTATTTGCATTCAGAGATGAGGAAGCTGAAGCACAGAGATTAAATAATTTCTCAAAGTTTACTAGAAAGAGACAGAACTGTAATTTAACCTACATGGTCTGGTTCTAGCATCAGTACTCCTAATTACTATGCTAAACTGTCCAACAACTGAATATAACCCCCTGGGAAGTCTGAGAGAGATTTGGTATTTGCACAACAGACAAACCATAATCTAGCTACACCCATTGTCTTTTTATGAGCCCATTAGAAGTTTAGATAAACACAGTAAGAGAACAGCTTGCCCACAGCTCCTCATTTCAATGACATATCCCACCCTGAATTACCTTCATGGATTCCAAGTGGGCTTTCTTAATATACTCAGCCTATCTTGTTTTGATCAGACTAGTTCTTAAAAACTAGCCTTTGTTTTCTTGTGCACAGATGGTTCCCAGTTTACAGTGATTCAACTTATGATCTCTCAATTTTATGATAGTGTGAAATGAGCCACATTCAGTAGAAACTGTACTTCATATTTATGTTGATCTTTTCTTCGGCTGCTGATAGGTAATGCAATCTTCTCTTGAGCTGCTGGAAGGTGCAGCTAGCTACAGCTCAGTGTGAGACACACAATCATGACAGGAAACAACAGACATTCTACTCTACAGCATGCTATAGTGCTAAGCTAGGATGCTTGACAATCTGGAAGTATTAAATGTCTTTTTTTTTTTTTTTTTTTTTTTTTTTTTTTTTACAGGAGGACAAACTGGAGAGATGGCTCAGTGATTAAGTGTACTGGCTGCTCTAGCAGAGGACCACGGTTCAGTTCCCAGAACCCACATGGTGGCTAACAACAATCTGTAACTCCAGTTCCAGAGGCTCCAATACCATCTTCTGGCTTCCACAGGTGCCAGACACACATAGAGTGGTACACATACACATAAAATTAAAATGTTTTTTTAAAATGTCCCCCATGCTAGTGATAAAACCCAGGGTCTTGTGCATGTTAGGCTAGTACTCTATCAGTGAGCTACATCTTCAGCCCCTTTTATGCATTTCTGACTTACACAGTTTTCAACTTACCATTGATTTAAGATATAACCCCATGCTAAATCAGGAAATATCTATGTTGTTTTCTCCATGTTAAAAAGCCAAGGGAAAAATCAGTGTAATGCAGGATGTACTGAAGAGATCAAAGCAGTTGTTAATAAACCACTGGGAAATTAACTTAGCAGTTTAGACAACCCAAAGAAAGATCTTCCCTGCCACCTGAAGGCTTGGTCTTGCCAGTGGCTATGAATGTGTCCATTCCACCTACAAAAGCAGAGCTAGCAGTCCAAGGCCTCTGTCACTGACCACACATGCTGGAGCAGGCAAAGGTCATCGAATATCAGGGGAAATTCATCTGATGATATCTGAAAGGGTGGAACATGTCACCTACTTTTCTGTTTTTCAAATGGACCAGACAACATCCCTCACTGAAGGACCTACATGGTTAATAAACAGGCAGCCTAGATATTCTGTGATTTCTATCACAAAGGAGCACAACTTTGCCCTACAATTTTATTTTAAAGGAATACTTCCTTCTTTTTGAAGACCTGGTTCTATGTGAAAGATAATAGATATTTTCAAGGAATAAAGAGAAACAGATACTTGGGGGCCTCACGAGGTATTTTGGCCAGGATTTTACACTTCTCGGTCATTTCTTTTGACACTGAAGTAGCTTCAGTTTCTTCTGTTTTTAACCTACTATGGGAAAGGCAGCTTTTAGATTTCATGGGAGAGAGGGAGTTCTGTATATTGCCCTCAAATCTTGTGGAGAAACATCCTATTTCAAGTAGAAACTGAGCAGTGTTGAATGATGCCTGAACCTTCACAACACTGGCCTGGATGTTGAAAGTCACAGGAGAGCTGGACAGCTGTCGTTGACATGGCTTCTGTCATCTTAGACAGGAAACCTTAGTTGAAAACAAAGTATTGATAAATTCATAGGAAAAACATAAATGCATATCTAATTGGAAGAACACATTGATCTGGTGGCTTTTCAAATGCAAAAGAAATTCGGTGATTTCAAACAGCCACTGTCATATTGGGTTTAGAATCACCAAGACTTCTTAACATCACAATCAAATCTGAGAGAGAAAGGTTTGCCTTTTCTAAAGCAGGCCGTTGTATGGCTAAAGTCATATACATTTTTTTAAAAGTCAAAGAAAAAAATGACGATTTTAGTTTGAGGTTGTATTGAGGTAGGAGGCAAACACCAGCTTCCTAAGAAAATGAAGATCTGAACAATTTCTCTAAAACTAAACTAACATTGGGAAAGTTTCTGATTTTTATTTTAAAGAAAGGACAACAACAATAACGACAAATCAAAAAAGAATTCAATGCAAAAAAATTCTTCTGACAGACTAATAAGGACTTTAATATGATAATCTGGTGTTTATCTGCACTTTGCCGTGCGACTGCAGTTTTCTCAGATTATTCAAGAGCTGTAAAACGAAGAACACCTAATTGCCTCCTGCAGAAAAGTATTACTACTGAAATGACTTAAGCAAACATATTCTGAAGTAACAAAGTATTTTAAGATAATTTGCACTGAAGAATGAATGACAGCTAAATGACTGCCATTAACTGTTCTCCAGGTGCCCCTGGCCACAGCCCATTTTGGTCTTACCGAACACCTACCAGCCTTTGGACAGCTTTCAACAGCGGTGTGTCAAATGCTCTAGTAACTTGATTTTTCCTTCTTACCTGCTACAATACCTGTCAGTTTAGGGTATTACTCTATCTACTGCCAGGTGAACTCAGAACAGGGAATGTTCTAAGCTTTTGATGTGAGGCTATCTCAGTTGTTTGAGATTGATTAGGTAAAAAGTAGCAAGAAAAAGGCACATTTGCTAAAAACAATTATTTAGGGAGGGAGCAAAAAAGCTGGATAAAAGCTGGAAAAAACCAACTGAACTCTATCCCACCTAACAGAAGTTTTCTGGGCAAGAAAGAAATTTATAATGCCTTTGTGCTTAAACTGCATTGGCATATTATATCTAAAGTTACGGTTACTACATTCTCACATAGCGTGGAAAGAAACCTTTCATTTCTTCTTTTGAAAAAAATATTTTTAAAGAAGTCATAAATAGAACTGCTGAGTGTTCAGAGATATGAAGTAGCAATGTTTCATTAAGAGGATAAATCGGGGCACATTGACTACCTGAAAACCATCTTTCTTGCAGCCTTTTCATATCCCATTTGAGTCAACTTTTCAGCTGTACCTAAGCTACCTTGGTAAGCCCTTAGCTGCACCTAAGTTACCGTGGTAACCGCCTCAGTGTTTGCAGAGACTCCTAAGCTGAAGCTGGCGCCGCCTCTTCCGTCCCTGATGTTTTCCTTAGAGCCGCTTCCTGACATCCACTCTCCAGCACCTGCACATCTGGATTCTAACTCTCCTCATGGCTAACCTTCTAAATATCTGGTTTCTCCCCTGCCTGGTATGGTCAGCTGGCCCACTGTGGCTTGCCTGCCATCAGTACCACTGAATTTTGTGACTTTCAGTAATACTAAGTTCTACTTCCTTGGTCCAGTTTTTTATCTAGTGTGCTCACTCTTTATTTTTCCACCTCTGAGCATGACACAAGTTAATAAAAAGTTAATTTGCCCAAATTTATTAAGAAAAAAAGGGTCAGGTTTTATTTACCACTTATATTTGGAAAGCAGTGATTTACATAATCTCTCTCTCTCTCTCTCTCTCTCTCTCATAGCTGTGAAAACAGACTTATCCCACTGAATCATCTATACAAGAAACTTCAGTTAGATTGTGTCTGCTGTAACTCTTGCTTTTAAGTGGTGGTTTGCATGGAACAAAGTCATTTTCATTATAGGGAATGCCAACTTGCCACTGAATGAGCCACTGTTTTAAGTCACTTGGTCAGTCTAGTGTATGCATCCTAATAATGCAACAAACGATAGTAGGATAGATTCCCAACCACTTCTGAGGAGCAAGCCCAGAACTAGAAGGAAGTTTAGCTTTTCCTCTATTTTAAAAGCATTATTCAGCCTGACTAGAATAAACATCATGTTCAGAATCTGAAACATAGTTCCCATCACTTTCTTCCCCTGCATAAGAATCTTCAAAGCTTTCTACCGCCTAATGGTCTACAGAGTAAGAGGTGTGAACTGAAGATGTACAGGACAAAGCACTAAACGTAAGAAGAAAATGTCAGAATCACACTTCCCATTTTTAGATTTATTTTAGACTTTATAGATTAACCTATGCATACAAGTACATAGTTTAATAATGAAAAATTTGTGAGTTGCAAATATGAGAAGACCCAGATGGGCTATGCAATTAGTTGAGAAGCTAGTGGCTTTCAGTACAATCAGTAACCCCTTAGCATGTAAGGTTAACTCCTAATTTGCATTCAACTTTTGTTCCGACCACGTTGCTCACAAGTATTAGCCTTATCTAGATTTCCTGCTTTCCACTACATTACATGCTGTATAAAGGTAGAAAATTGTGAGTCCTATCCTTTTGGTGTATGACATTTAACACATTGCATAGTATGCAATAGAGGCTAAGTATATCTCTTATTACATGACTAATTAATGGAGCTAGCTTTATAAATATACTGTGCTATTTCATGCTTCTACAAATTTCCATTTCCTGCTCTCTCTGATTGGAATTCTCATTTTACCAGTCCTCAACCTGAGAGACACCTACAAAATTAGGCTAATGTCTTCACCAATACCTCTACACCACACTATAGAGTTAAGTATGTACTCTTTCGGTTTGTTTGTTTGTTTGGTTGGTTTTTGAGACAAGGTCTTACTATGTTGCAGTAGCTTCCCTGGAACTTGCTATGTGGACCAGGCTGGCCTTCAACTCACAGAGATGTACCTGCCCTTGCCTCCCAAGTGCTAGGAATAAAGGTGTGAGCCACTATGCTGGACCCTCTTTTGGGGTCTTATACATCTATTTTTTAATGTTACATGCTGTCTTCTTTTTTTTAATTTTAATTTTTATTTTATGTGTATAAGTGTTATGCCTGCATATGTGTAAGTACACCCATGTCATGAAGTGCCGGTGGAGGACAGAAAAAGATGTCAGATTGCTTGGAACCAAAGTTATGGTTGTTAGCTGCCATGTGGGTGCTGGGTTCAAACCTGGTTCTTTTACAATAACAGCCAGTGCTCTTAACCCCGAGCCATCTCTCCAGCTGCCCATGCTGTCTTCTTCAATAGACTGATTCCACAAAGACAGGGAATGAGAAATATTTCTTTATATCAACTTATCACTTCATTGACTACTGAGAATAAAACAAAATTCAGACCCTCAACCATGTAGTATGCACAATAGCTTGTATACCGGAAAATTTATTAGTCTTTCAAAGAAGGGAAAAAGTTAAATAAAAAACTAGAGCAGGACCTCAGTGACATACCAGATATCAGTTTTACACAACAGTATCAATAACATGTATCTAACTTACATATCATTGAATCCCCAAAAGGATTAGAGAGAGAAATGATACAGAAATATATCCAAGGAAATAAGCCCAAAGTTTGATTTCAAATACTATAAATCTTCAGATCTACAGGGCCAGCAAACCCCAATCATGATAAGCACAAAGGAAGTCACACCAAGGCACATCATAATCAAATACTGAAAACAAATGATAAAGAGAAACTATTAAAACAAATACCCTCAATGCTGCAGAAATGGCTCAATTGGTAGAGTGCCTGCCACATAAACATAAGAATCTGAGTTCAGGTGCCAGCACTCAACATAAAAATGCTCAGCAAAGTGCATGTGTCTCTAATTCCAGCACTGGAGGCAAAGACAGGAGGATTCCTGGAGCTCACTGTACAGTCAGTCTAGATGAGTTAGTAAGCTCCAGGGTCAGTGGGAGACCCTGTCTTGAAAAATAAGGTGAATGGAACTCTGTGAGTTCAAGGTCAGCCTGGTCTACACAGGGAGTTTCAGGCCAACAAGGACTGCACAGTAAGACTGTATCTAACAGACAACAAAAAAACAAATAAATAAAGGTGGAAAGCAACTGAGAAAGATGTGCAGTGTTACTCTCTGGCCTCTGTATACAGATGTGCACGTGCACCTGCACACACATGAACACACACAAACAGGTATATTCCACACACACACAAATCAACCCCCCCAAATAGGACAGAGTATATTTATAACAAAGGCTAGTCTTTTACTTCTTAGGCACAATAGAAGCCAGCAGACAATTGTATGGCATTTCTCTAATGTTACACAAAGCATTAACTAAAATACTTTATCCAGAGGAAAAATATTTTTAAAAATGTCATCAGCCTCAAATTCTATGTTTGGTGAAAATGCATTCTAACCATGTGAAGGAAAAATAAAGTCATTTCCCTGACAAATCAAGGTGGCAGGAGCTCTTGACAGCAGTCTTGAACAAGAGAAGACTGAAGGTGTTCGAGTGAGAAGTGATATACTATGCGGAAGAGCAGAGGAGGTGGTAAAGACGTGGCTGGGGCTAAACATTTTTCTTGATTTTATGTAAAATTTCAAATAAAAGATTCTTAACTGTTAAATCAAAACCTGGACTGTGAGTATTGCAACATATGTGGATGTAAGATTGTGACCATGGTACAACGCAGAGGAGTGGACGTATAGTCTTGAAGGCTCTAACATTAACTGCGAAGAGGTATAACATTCTTTGACGGTATGTTCGAGTCATAGTTAAACTTTAAAGCAAACAAAGGAATTTTAAATAAAGACAGGAGAGCCATTAGTCCAATAGTAAAGGAAAATAAATAAGAAGTAATGACTGCACAAGAAAACATAGAGGGAACGGAAGAAAAATGAAACAAGCAAACCAGTTCAATAATTAAGTACAACTCAATTAATCAATCCAATGAAAGGCAAAGTTTATTGGTGCGCTTAGATCCATGACCCCACTATTTGGTTGTCCATGAAAGTACATACAAGACACGATGAAGAAAGATCCATAAAACATAAGTGAATGGCAAAGCAGGCCACATGAACACAAATGAGAAAGTTAGTCATGTGTATACATCAAACAAAGAATATCACCAAAGATAAAGAAAGGGAGCTGAGAAGCACGAAGGGATCAATTCACCAAGAGGCACAAGAATATTTCAGGTTCAGATGACTTCGTGTATTAGAAAACTGTACAACTTTGTTTTTAGAAAGGAAGAAAAGACACTTGTCAACTTACTTTATGAATCTAACAACATCCTAATATCAAAATCAAAGACACTACCACAAAACTTTAAGAAAAACACAAATAATTATGACTAGTATAAATATTAATAACAAATCCTTAAGAATACAATAGCAATCAAATATAGCAATATTTAAAATAGTAATAGCCTATGAAAAATAGGACTGACCTATTTTCTAAGGTTAAAGTAACTTTGAAAAATCAACATAATCTATCATATTAAAAATAAGACAAATGATCTGGGGATATAGCCTAGTGATAGATGGCTTACCTAGCGTTGTGTGAGGCCCTGTGTTCAACCTCCAGAACGACCAATAAGAAATAACTAAGAAAAAATACCTAATTATCTCAAAAGAATATAATTTGGCAAAGTTCAACACATACTCATGACAATTTAAATGATCAATGATCCAACAATTCCACCCACCTCTGGATACAGAATCAAAGGAACTGAAATCACTATGTCAAATGGTACCCGAACCAGTTTGAATGCAGCATTATTCACAGTAGTCAAGCTATGAAACCAACCAGAATGGTCACCAAAAGATGAATTGATAAGAAAACCTGGCGTATGTGCACAATGGAATACGCCAGCTTAGAAGGAAAATTGGTCATTTGCAACACTAATGAGTGAGCCTGGAGTGAAATAAGGCAGGCACAGAAAGACACACCACTTCATGATCTCAAGGGGAAATCTAAAAAGGAGAACTCACACAAGTGGAGAGTATAATCACAGTTACCAGAGCCTAGCGGAGGAGAGGAAAGGATTAGGATTGGTAAAGCATACAGGGATTCAGATATTGTATAGTAAGGTGCCTGTATTCAAAGGTAATTTGTTATATCTCAAGATAACTATGAAAATAAATTTAAAACATCTTACCACAAAAGTGATTAGGAGAGACTAATCACTAATTGGATTGACTTAAGCATTATACATCATACACACAAATCACAGTGCACCTCACAAATATACACAGTTATGATTTGTCAACCAAAAATCACATTGAGAGTCAATAACTTAGAAGTCATGATTGATTCTTATCTTTCACCCACCATGCCCAACTTCTAATCTTTCCATAGGTCCTGGATTTACTTCCAAATTACATCTTGAATTGGTCTGTTTCAATCTATTACGATCACTATCACCACAATCTTAACTGCTATCATTTCTTCCTTTAGAATAATCTCTTTCTATTCTTGCTTTTCTAAAACTCTATTCTCAATGAGGCAAAATGCATAGTCTTTATAAGATAAAAATTAGATTAGACTATTTCTTTGGCTAAAACCCTCCAATAGCTTTGCACTGCACTTAGAACACAATCCTTAACCTTTACCATGGCCCACAAGGCACTATATTAGACTCCGTTTATCTTTCCTGCTTGATCTTGAGTCATTCTGATCCTTCCTACCACACTTCAGTTTATTAGTTTCCTTTCACTTCCTCAAACAGACTAGACAACTTCCTTTCAGGGCTTTATGATTGTTTTTTCTGCCCAGAATGTTTCCCCACATTCCTACCTGGCAGTCTAGGCTCCTCCTTGCAAATGAAATTCACTGTCACTTCCTCAGATATGGCTTTCCAGATGAGCCAGTGTCAAGAAACCTTCTCCTCCTGCCCATTTCTTATATGTTACTTATCAGAAGCAGGAACTCTAGGTGGGCTTCACAAAGATCTTGGGCAGGAATACAAGTAGAGTCTTGGCAGTATTAGAGTGTCCCGAACAACTACTGCATATATTATGGTTCCTCGTGTGCCAAGCTCAGTTCTAGCAACTTGGTCCTCTAAGTGACTCTAAAAGTAAGAAAGTATAATCATTTTCATTTTACAGATGAGGAAGCTAAGCATAGTGGGGTTGAATAATGTGCTAAGGGGCACAGCTGAGGAGTAGAACTTTAATTCTAAACATGCCATCTGGCTTCAGAGTCCAGTCTGCAACGTCAGTCTTTGTAGAAGAGATCTATTTCTTTTGAAACACAGGGGATAAATGAAAGATGAATAAGGACAAATTTAAATATAGAGGAAAAAAGAAACTTAAAAATAGTCCAGAACACTTGTCCTGAAGAGAAAAAGAAGTTCAGATCATCTAATTGTTTCTGATTATATCGGATAGAAGAAAGGTTGCAGAATTAAGGAAAGGAAGGATATGAGATGGTTCTTATAGGTAACAAGTAAAAGGTAACAAGTAAAATGACTGCTGAGTGGCACCCAGGGCCCCCCTGAGGCTCCAGACTGAAGGGTGTAAGGGTGCCATAAACGGTTACAAACTCCTTATTCAGTAGCACTTTCAGACTATGAACAGAGAAAACCAATTACCTTTCTGTGGAGTTGGTGACTGCATATTAAAGATTATAAAAGCAGCAAGGACTAAAAATATTAAAGGTACTGATAAGTGTGGCTGAAACACCCAAATAATGGTGTTTGGCTGAGAATGTTGGAAAGAGTAAAAAGCAAGTACCAAAGGATGCTATAGTATTGAGGACAAAATTGTGTCCTTAGGGAGAAAAATGCAACAAAATTTTGAGCATTGGTAATTCTGGATAACATTAATAACACTGGAATTCTACCTCTGTCTTTGCTATTTAGGAGTTGTTTATTGGCCAGTCTTCTAATGTGTTATTAGTGTTATAGTGATGCTATCTTACACATATACATTCTGAAATACTCATGAAAGATAATATGATCACCTTGGATTTGCTGGAAAATGATGTAAGAGAATTAATGGGTTTTCAGTGGGCAAGATTGGTCATGGGTTATCAATGATAAATTCCACGGGAGTTATGAGCAATTGCTATCATTGAAACTCTCCAGAAGATTTCACTTGATAAATTCATTTGATGCTGTAAAATTTATTACTTGATTATAATCATCAAGCAGAGCAATGGCTATATAGTATGAAACAGTAAGTCAGATTTCCAAATTCAATGTTATAAAAATTTTTTCTTAATTAAAAAAATATACCGCAAAGACTCCCTACTTATAAACCAAGTTATTCAAAAAGAACTTAATCATTGTAGGTCATCAAAGAGCTAACTATGAAATTATGATTGTTGGTCATCAAAAAGTACTTTCTGTAAAGTAGATAATCTTTCTGTATAAGTTATTTAAAACTTTATTTCTTTTGAGGGATTGGCAACTGCCAAGTAATAGAACCGTATAGTAACTATACAAAACACAGAACTTTGTTACAAAACATCAATGTCTATTTATTCACTCCCCATTAACATATACATACATATATATGTTTGCAGGTATACATGCATAAATATGATCAGCTCAAATCATTCTGATTTGTAAAAGTGTAAAAGACTTCAGTGCAGGGGCTGGAGAGATGGCTCAGTGGTTAAGAGCTCTGACTGCTCTTGCAGAAGACCACATTCGATTCCCAGCACCCACACGGTGGCTAACAATTGTGCGGTAACTCCTGTTCTGGGGGATTCAATTGCCTCTTCTGTCCTCCACGAGCACCGCATGACACAGGTGCACTTACACACATGAAGGCAATATACTCATACACATAAAATAAATAAAATAAATTTTTAAAGGCTTCAGGGCTGGTGAGCTGGTGCAGCCATTAATGGTTCATGCTCACAACCAAAATATAGAAGAAGAAAAAAGATTTCAGTTTTAGTGCAACAAATTGCAAATCATCTTAAATGGATTATATACCAGGATTATATATGCTAAAGAAAGATCAGAAACTGGGGCTTGGGTAGCTCAGTGGCAGAGCTCCTACCTTTAATGTTCTAGGCACTGGGTTCAATTCAGTGCACTACAAAAATTATTATAAAATACTTTAAATGATCATTTAAAAGCCTGCTATCACCAGGTGTGATAGCACATGCCTTTAATCCCAGCATTCAGGAGGTAGAAGCAGGTAGAACTCTGTGTTTGAGGCTAGTCTGTTCTATATAGCAAGTTCCAAGACAGACAGGGCCACATAGTGAGACCATGTCTAAGAAAACTTATTATCTGTATAAGGTAGAAGCACATTCATAATTTTCTGAGCCTTGTGGATGTGAAGACCATTTGGTAATCTGTATGTGTGTAGTCGTAAGTATGAATGTAGACTTAAGCAATTATCTTTTCAATACTTCAAATAAGTATCCTGAATAACTTCTCCAAAATAAGAAACAAAGTTTCTCAAATATATCATTTAATCTTATCTGCATTAATACTACGTCTATTTCTAGCCTTCTGTTTACATCTCTTCCATTCAAAGCTGCCTCAGTGTTCTACAATTAAAGATCACAGAGAGAAACAGTGTCCTTCTAAAACTTATGAGAAGTAGGTCTGACGTTACAGCAACTCGGAGGACAAGCATGGACAAGTCAAAAAGGCTCTTTAACTTTATCACAAATGTAGTTATCAACAATCACCTGACACATTGCCATCAATTAAACATGAAATAGAATAAAAGGTGGTTGAATAAAATAACTGCTTAGAGGAGCAAAAAAGAAAAAAAAAAAAAAACAGAAAGTAGGTAGAAGCACTGAGAACCTTACTGCTGAACTCTGCAGAAGGCGCCTTCAAATAAATATTTCAAACCTCCATATGAATATTTTAAGCATGACAACTACACATAAACACACAGCCAAAGTGCTCAAATCCACTCAAGAAAGACTATTAAGTCATCAACTTGCTCCTGACAGGATCCACTGAATATGGCAACAGTGAGAAGTCAGGAGACAGTTGGAATCATTTCAAGACTGCTAATTTAACTTGTCTTAAAACCAACCAATGCTCAACGTGTCATCATCAATGTCATCTCATCGCAGTCTGAAAAGCCTTCGACCTAAAGCAAAAAGGTCCCCAAGTGCCACCCTTCTTGTCTACTGGTTGAAAATCTAATTGGTTCTGCTGACAGGCTTGGGAATTGGTAGGAAGGCTGTTCAGTTAATCTCCAAGGGCCAGCAAAGAGCTCAGTATCCATCTCTGAGCTTTGCTCCCTGGCTGTCGTAAAATGACTCTGATGGCAGTGCAGGCTCTTATGCTTCAGCTGTCTCCTGACTTCTGTTAAGTCAAATTCAATAAAGTTTGTCACTCAATAATCTGAGAGCTACCCAACAAAACCTCTTTGATCAATAACAGCTTGCTGCTTGCACTTGGGAAGGTGACCTATTAAAGATTAAAAACACACCTGCTGCTTGAATCAGAGAACATCTTTTTTTTTTAACTTTTAAATGAAAATTCATCCAGTAAAATCAGCTTAACTATTAGAAGTGTATCTATAGCATTGCATAGGGGAAATGGGAATGAGATCAAAAAGAAAGCTCAAATGTGATGCTCCCTTGATGCCTGAATAAAGTTCCACGGTTTTAGGTTTCCTCTCCATTTCATTCTTATATAAGCTGTATTTTATTTCAGTCTTGTATTTCAGTATCACACACTCATTTTTTTATTGCCTGTGTGTACAATCAAAGCATTGGTACTGCAACAGTAATTCAACTCTCAATCAAAACAATATAATCTGTTGTCTTATGTCATTTACCTTCCTGCAGAAAATCATGACTGCTTATTTTAGGAAAAAGCACTGTATTCTTTAAAGCCAAACACATTTACCTAACCACTTACATCAGGTAAGACTACAACCAGGTAGGACGCCAATAACTTCAAAGTTACCAAACAAAGCCCAGTACTCCCAGGAAGCAGTACAAATGATTTTGCCTACAAAATTAGAAAACTGTTCATTTACATCTCACACCACAGCCTGCATTCTTGAAGGCTGCAATCTTGTAGTAATGAGAAATTCAAGAGTAATTTAAAATTTAGTCAATATGATGAAGGTCTTTTGATTTTTTTCTTTACGAACAAGAAAATGGGCAGATTTTTCTTTACTTTTTGCCAAAGGCAGAGGATAGCATACCTTACCTAAAGATGCATTTTCTTGTTAATGCAACAATAACACTTTCAAAGTGTATTGTCACATTGCATACATAGAATAAGATAAAAACAGAGCAACAGTCACGGATCAGCATTGATAAAGGGTCAGTCTAGCCTTATATGACTGGCTTTCCTGGCTGGCAACTGCTCTCATCATGCAGCACATGAATCTCCCCACAGAGACAAACATGTCCACCTGGAAATATACGCGTCTGTCTCTTGTGTGGGCACTTTCCATAAAGTTGAAGCGTGCTTGTTTCGAAGGCATTAATTTCCCCCCATGGTGCTCCCACACTATCACCCAGAACACGTGTGACAAGGAGATACGGATTACATCCCCAGCAGCCCCTAATAATTTCCTCATCGTCTCTTTGAACTCTGCAGCTTGTCCTGCTCTGAATTACTCACTTCACCCCTTCATTGGCTATCACCGCCTTAGTTCTGTGCTTCTGGTTTCCTGGTTTCTATTTGAGATGTCTTCATCAAAGCGGCTGCATACGGAAGCATGGCTTCATTTCTGCTTTCATTTGTTTTCTCCTGATTAGTGTGATATGCATAGATCAAGGTTTCTAACTCGTGGATGTAGCAACACATGAAGTTCAGAGAGGCCAACCTAATCTAATTAAGGTTTTCTGACTAAAATAAGGTAATGCTTCATGTCAGTTGAACCTGGGGATGAGGTGACTCATTTCAGAGGATATCTTAATTTGCTCAAATGTATAGTTATAATGAGGTTGAGCTGAGAACAAAAAATATAACTGCTGTGATCAAGAAATGATCACCTTTTCTGGTGGATTAAAAACTCCTGTTGAAGGTTGTTCTATTAGTTTATATGTGATAGGACTTGCAATAAAAAGCTTTTAAGTCACCCAAATCAAATGACAATAATAAAAATACACATGGGTTATGAAATACCAGAATTATGAGACAACAAAGGAACAAAGTAGTCACTAGAGCTTTCCTTCCACAAGGAACAATTACTTGGCAGATAATGCAAAAATCTTAAAGGTTGTATATGACTAAGTATCTTTTTATGAGTGTGTTCATAAAAATTCACTGTGGTGGGGCAGGGACAAATTTGCATTTTTCAAAGGCCACTCAGCTGGATATGGAGACTGGCTTGGAAGGGTGCAAAGACACAAACAGGGAGCTAGTGGGATGCTGCTGCCAGTACCATGGCAGCCAAGGCATAAAAAAGGCTCAGTGGAAGCTGAACTCCAAAGGACCCCTACAGGACTGGAGACTGGAAGCCGGGGACAATGGGTGCTCTGGACGGTGGTTCCCCTGCTGATCTAGGATCCTCGAGGGAAGGCAGGCGGCAGAGGATAGGCTATACATTCAGATGTGAGCTTTTGTGTCGGATTCTTTGGAGACAAGGGGTGAGTGGCCAAACGCCTGCTGCACCTTGCCTGGCCCCTCTCTAACTTCACAGTGGGAGTCTCTCAGCCTTCACTTGGTCCACTGCTGATGGGTTCCTAACATCCTTTCTCAAGATCCTGTGATGACATATATTAAACTATAAAATGTGCCTTTAAAATACAACTTTAAAACACTGATAAGAAATATAATGGACACTATCTCCATTAACATACAGTCTAGTCCCTGCCCAGACTATTCCTCTGGTCCCCTCAAATGCAGTATGCCTTAAGCCACTTCATCATCTCACCCAAATCATCATCTATCTGGCTACCTAAGACAGAAATATGGGAAATACCTTGAGTCTTCACTCATTTAACTTTTCATGATATTTTTTCCTTCTAAATCTCTCTCAGACGACTTTGTTCCCAACTCCCTAGCTAAAGTCTAAGTTCAGATGCTCATCCTCACTTATCTTAATAACTGCTCCAAATGGTCTCTCTGACTGAGGGCTTCCATCTTTCTAATTCCTTCTTTACATGGCTGCCAAATCTGTCACTGCTTTGAGTTTTTCAGTGGTTCTTCAGTGCTACTAAGATGAAAATTAAGCTCCTTAAACAACACTCACTCACTGCTGGTGGGAATGTAAACTCATAAAATCACTACAGAAAGCAGTGTAGAGAACTCTCAAACAACTACAAATGAATCTACCACACGATCCAGTTATACCGCTCTTTGGCATATACCCAAAGGACTCATCCTATTCTAGAGATTCCTGTACATCCATGTTTATTGCTGCTTTCTTCACAATAGCTAAGAAATGGAAATAACCTAAATGTCCCTGAACTGATGAACGGATAATAAAAATGTGGTACATTTACACGATGGAAATTTGCAGGTGAATGGATGGAACTAGAGAGTGTTATCCTAAGTGAAGTAACACAAATGCAGAAAAGCAAGCGACATATGTAAGGTTCTCCCTCGTGTGTGTATTGTAGCACCAATTCCCTATATGCGAGTACAGATCCTGACATCATACCAGGAGCCAGGAAAATAGAAAGGCTACACAGAGGTAAGGGAAAAGCAAGAACCCGAACAGTGGGGATAGTAGGGAACAGTATTTTCAGGGGGGAGGTGGGGAAGGTGGGAGTGCTCAGCAGGGAGAAGAGGGAGGGATGTGCAGGCATCCTGGTGTGGGAGGGAGTCAGGAGAGGGGGATGGAGGGAGGTGGGTGTTAATAGGGTGGGGGGATAATGTGGGTGCTGGAACTGGGAAGGGGAGAGGGAGGTTGAATGGGAGGTGAATGAATCTTGGAGGGTTAGGGAAGCCACTGAAACCCCCTGAGAAATGCAGTGTGTAAACATGGGCTGTTTGGCGAGGAACACTGTGCCAGGCAGAAGAGACAGCCCTTTGTGTGGTTGGTGAGGTGGTCCGAAACACTCACCAAAGAGATAACAGACTACTGGTAATCTCCCAGAGCTAGAAGATCATACCCTACTGTGAAGATAGGGCATACTTCTGATACAGGACTTGGTGCAATGAAGCAGGAACTGACCTAGAAGCCTTCTACCTGAAGTTAGCTCCCATAATGCTAGATGATAACACGCGAAGTGCTACGAGGGAAAATCACTCAGTGTCCAAGCCAGCCCTAAGTTCTAACATGGAAACAACCGGCACAGCACACGACCTCGGTTTGTGCAGTAGCACTGCCGTCTGCGGAGCGATCACCAGCTCTCTAATTGAACTTACAACCCTCTCAGGAGCAGTGAGCTCACGAACGGCGCTGTAAACCCAGCGAAATACACGGGATTGGAGGGGACACAGATCCCAGAGAGAACCCCAGCTCTGTTCTCTCTCTGGAGAAATGAAATTTCTTACCATACGCTAAATATGGATCCTTGTATTTACAGGCAAACACACAGTACACCACATATCAAAGAAGCTCCTTTTCTGCGACAGATGGAGGCTACAACAGAATTCCATAACTGGTCAGACACAGAGAATATATGTCTAAGAGATGCCAAGTCCTAGGTGACACACATACAGTTGAACCCCTACATCTAAGTCTCATAGAACACAGCAGCATGAGGGGTAGAAAGAAAACTAAAGCATCCACCAGTGGAGCTCCCTAAAACCTCACAGTACTATGCACACAGAAGGCCATAGCCGGCCATGTTTTATAGATAAGAGACTGCAGGGTGTGTATGCCTGGATAGGACTCCTATACTGAACCTCACCCACTCATGGCTCAGGAATCAGTGCAGAAGAAGGGGCGGAAAGATGGAAGTGCCAGGACTGGTTCATGAACTTAGGGAAGATGAGCTTTTCAGGCTACTGGAAGCTTGCACATGTGAACTTGTGGCAATGGAGGCATTGAGCACAGAATCCACACCAACTCAAATTAGACAAGGACCCAGAGTAGCAAGACAGAAATTGGTGGCAGGCCAGACCTAAATTGAGAACTATTGAGAGACTGATTCCTGCTGGGAGAGGGAGAATATGCCTTACCTACTATCTCTAGAGAGCCTGACCAGACTCCAGTGGATGAACTTGCACTAAAGGACAACTGGGCACAGATGCTTGACTGGATAGGACTTAACATGCATGGTGGAATACATAAGGTTCGGTGAGGGTTGGGGGGATGAACGTGGAGGGGGCATCTAAATTTGGTTAAGAACTGTCGTGTGAAATGAATAAATCTCAATTAAAAAAAAAAGAAAAAAAAATGATTTAGAAGACCCTGCATGATCTGGTCTCTGATTCTTGAGAGTCATATGTCAGAATGCCTTGCACACAGCAACAACGTGCTCTTCTTTCCTTCACATCATTAATCTGCTGCCAGTGTCCTCTGACTCACCCCAACCTGTCATTCTGTCTCCTTGCATTATAGGAATACTTCAGGTGACTTTCATCTCCAGGAATTTGCATTCAGAGCACTTTCTTCCTTGAACATTAGGGCTGGCTCCCTGTGTAGCTTTCAGCATTTCATGGAAGTGTCTTCTCAACGAGGCTTTTCTTGATCTATGTATTGGAAACTGCAGCCCATTCCTCCCAGCTCCAGCACACCTCACCCCCTTCCTCCTTTATTTTTCTCCACTGCACTTATCACCATCTGTCATATCCTATACTTTATTTATTTATTTTCTGCTTATCTTGCTCATAAGAATATAGCCTTCATGAAAGTAGAGAAATAGGCCTGCTTTGTTCTCTGGTATCTGTTTCTAGCATCCTCCATGTGCCTGGAAAATAGGCACATTCAATAAATGCGTGCCTCTATAGATACGGAGACTGCACTGCTCCGCCCCCAGCTCAATATCACTGTTGCTAGCTTACTTCTCTATTTCCCTCATTAGGCAGAAAACAAACTTTAATCAGTTTCTTTCCTTAGCACTTAACATATTCCCTGGCAGAGAAGACCCTCAAGCTTCGACGAAGCTGTCTCATCCTTCCCCAGTGAAATGCTTACTGCCTTTGCCCAAAAATGTACTCTTTACCATTTTTCACTTTCCAATATCACCTTTTAAAAGAAAATCTAGGATTCATTCTCTCTGGGGATATTTAATTTAATAGGAGATCTGGGAGAAAGAGAATTATAGGTTTTCTGGAAACTGTATAATCCCAAATATTTTGTAGGGTTTTCAATGTTGTTCCTTGAGTTGTGATTGTTTATATTTGTCTTAATACTTCTATAGAACCATAGATTTTCTAGGCTGTTCTAATTCATTATTTATATGGAAGCCAGATCTGTCACCTCTTAAGGGTTTTCTGTAATGTGTAATTCAACCTCCTCATTCTACTGATGATGGGCCCTGAAACCAGGGATTATACAACTAGTGTCGAATTAGAATTTTGCATGCATCTTGCAATGTCCTTTGAGGAGTCTGCTTGCTTGATATGCACGGTGGCCATTCCAGTAACCATTTGTATGATCTCAGAAATACAACTTAATAGCTATCCCTCAGCCTTTTCATCTACAAAAGAGAAAAATCAACTCCTCAGGCTATCATGAGAGGTAATGAAATGATGCATGACAAGCACTTAGAACAATGCTAGCTTCTAGTAAGTGCTCAGTAAATGTCAGTCCTTTCTGTAATTGCAACTGATCATTTGTGAGCTTCTTAAGAGAAAGAATATGATTTAGAACTTTTTGATTCTCTGATGAAGAAAGCACAGTTTGGCATATAGCCAACAGCAATGTTAATAGCAATATTAACTATTTCAGCAAGTGGTACAACATAGTGTCATGGCGAATCCACAGGTTCTGCCTTGGTGCTAGATTAGGGTCCTGAAGACCCTGTGCAGCACGGTTCATTTTCCTACTGCTGATTGGATCATGGGAAGATCTTAGGCTCTGGAGGAGAATCTGGACCCAGAGGACATGGGAGATGGTATCCAGAGGAGTGCTATCTCCAACCACTATGGAAAGAGTTCAAGGTTTAGAAACCAGCCAGGCTTATTGCTTGTCTTATTGTGAACCAGCTGACCGCACTGCAAACAGTAGGACTTAGATGCTAACTGATCAATAGAAAACAAATGTATGAGCTGAAACTTCATGCCAATGATACTTCCATGTCATCAAATAATGTCAGTGACAGAAATCATACATTGTTCCCCCCAAACTCATTAACTCATATATATTTTAAAAAGAACCATGGGTTTTCAAGTGTCTTTATATCCATTCGTTTTTTCCTTTTCACCACTGCCTCTCTTTATCACATACGTGTCTAGGAGAAGGTTTTATGCAAACAACAGACATAGCAGATTGGCAAGAATCTATTCATGTAGAAAATATTGAGTTAGGCCTTAAAAGTCAGTGGTGTGTAGGGAATGAAAAGTGAGTTAAAAATAAGGGAAGTAGTCTTACTAATTATCATTAGATGGGCGTAAGCATCAAGGTTGAGTCAGTGTATGACCTCATTAACGTGTTTTAATAATATAAACTCTAGAATGAGCCTTTTATGAGCAGTTGGCCTATCTTGCAGATTGTGTGTGTGTGTGTGTGTAACTGGTCCAGTTGCAAAGTAAGTCACTTTCTCTTGATGGATCTTATTATACTAGGAACTAATAAAATAGTGTTCTATATTTCCAAATCTGAGTTATTGCTAAATAAATATTCCTAAGAGTAGGAAGGTACACAAAACTAGAATGTTACTCACTCAGTTAAGAGGAAATTGCTACTAATAAAGTTCTATAATTAATACTTCCTCAAAGTTAACTCTTTTTTGCCTTTCAAAATACTGAATTTAGGAGCTAGGGAGATGGCTCAATGGATAAAGCACTTGCTACTCAGCATGAGGAGTGGAGTTTGGGGCCCCAGAATCCACCTAAAAAAGTTGGGTGGGCATAGTGATCCACCTGTTATCTCAGTGTTTGGCAGATAGAGACAGGGGATGTCTGGGATAAGCCGGCTAGGTAGACTAGCCAAAATCATCAAGCTCTAAGTTTAAAGAAAGCCTCTGCCTCAGTAAAGTGGAGAGATTGAGGAAGACACTTCCATCAACCTCTGGCCTACGTGTGGGCACAAACCTGCACACAAATGTGATAATACACATGTAAACACCCAGGCACACACACCCACATACACCCAAAAAGAAAGAAAGCATGGAATTTAGTCAATAATATGTTATCTTCTACAACAACAACTACAGTGACGCAGACAATGTAACTTACTTGGCAAAGAGCTAGTAGAAATCCTTTGGAAATTGCTATTCCCAGCCCACCTCACAGCTATTCCCCTTCAAAACGACAACGCTGTGCGCACTGATTGTTCCATTCCTGAGCATTTACAGCTATGAAAGTCTGTCTGTGTGTAATGTTAGGAAGTTTTGATCATTTTACAAAAACAGCTTTTGTTAAGTTAAAGCATAATCCTAGGTCACAAAAGTTAAGCACAGGGCTCTTAAAAGAGCTCTGGACTGCGACCCATACATCATTCCACTGTTTATTTGAATATTTTCCAGGCTCAAAGGACTGAACAAAGAATTCTTTAAATCTCCTTTTTGTGAGTTCTTCAGAGCACAAGTTTTTAAGTTAAAGTTTCTCAGGCTAGTGTTTCATATTTTGCAATTTTTCCTTTTTTTTTTTTTTTTTTTTTTACTATTAAAGGAAAAATGCTTTATATTTTCTTTAAGTGTCTAAATACATACTCTTTAAATGGGTTCAGCATGACTATAGATATGCCTTCAGGAATTTCTGAAAACCCAGTTTTAAATACTATCCCCGGGACTAACAGTCTCCCTAGATCTCTCTCCCTTCTGCTCTGCTAAGCCTTTTAGTTCCCACTTTCCTGTTCTCTGCTCACTGGCACAGTTCCTTGGACCCAATGGTTAAACGCCAGCCTACTACTGCCCTTCTCACTATCTGAAGGGATTAGAAACCCAGGTTCTCTTTTATTCTCATACATGAAAAGTCTCAAAACTTTCAAGAGGCCCATGAGTCCTTGAAATAGTCATAATATTCTTTACGGAAATAAAAGTATTCTTCAAGGGTGGGACTCTATAGCTTTCATCAGTTCTTCTAGAATTCCCAACACAAAAACATTAAGAACTATTGAGTGTCTTTTCCACCCTCACACAAGTAACAGAACACAATTGAAGCTAACAAGTCACACCCTATTTTTACTTTGAGATATTTCATTTTCATTTATTTTTAGCGAATATATTGCAGATGTAGCTTGTCAGTTTAATTGAAAGAGTTACATTATTTTGGTTGTACTGACAGTTTTTGTTCATTGGAACTGCAGATTTCAGCAATTTTGGTGATTTTCTAGCATGAATCACAAATGTGTAGGAAAGTTAGAAGCTGGGAGTTATCAGTTTCACTTTGAGGGATGAAAGTACCACTTTCCCAGTGACAGAGGCCCCGGATGTTCTCAGCAATCTATCCCTTTCCTTTTCATCTTCTCTTTGCTTCCTACAGACTTTAACATTCTAAATTCTAATGCTCAATCAACTATTATTTTTTATTTAATTATTTTATGTGTCTTTCTTTTCAGTTGAACTGTAAGCTCCCTGGGGATACAATTTTTATGTTCTTCTTTCCTCAGAAACTTGCACAATTCTGCAGCAGATAGATACCCAACAAATCCCCACTGAATGGACAGATATACTTCTCTAGGCCGAAATGTATCCTTATCCCTAATCTAAGTATATAAACTGTGTCCTTAGAGTGGAGGTAAAGATCATTATTTTCAGTGACTTTTTGTTTTCTTGATAATCAACACCTTGGGCTAGAATACCTTTGAGAGTCTATTAACTACAATGCAACTTTTATGAGGCAGCTTCTCATGAGAGTCTTAAAGAAGTCCACTGTTTTCAGTGGTTCTCAACTCTTTCTCCATCTCAGCACATCAGGATGCTTTAAGTTTGCATTACCGGCAATTGGTCACTACCACAGTAACCCTCAGTTCAATAGAGAGTATTAGGGTAGGGTACAGAGATGATGGGGCGCATTTAAAGTCTATGAATAATCCTATTCCACCCTTTTGGAAATGAATCTTATCCTTCTCTGCAAGGACAGAATACTGTATTAGAACACTTAGGAAAATAAGTGAATTTGTCCATTAGAACAAATTTGTGATTTCAGAAACTGAACTTTGTAAAATTAACAATGGGCAACAACAGTCTTAGTGTTAAGAATTTGTGGCCATATTTGGAGTTACTTGGGAAGATACTCACCAACATGACAAAATGACTTTTGTACTCTATGCTATTAAAAAATATTTTTTAAAGCTAGTGTTTTTCATTAATTGATCTCTTTTTTTGAGGTCTAGGGACAAGTGGGGAAGCACTCATTTTATATACAATTTTCTCTCCTAAAATATCTGCAAATGTGATTGACAGGTATGGCAAGAAAAACTGGATTTGGAGTTGGACTTTACTTGAATGGAGAAATGAAGGCACGTTGAGAATTGCCTTCAAAGTGAACGATGGAAAATACTCTTAAAATAAGACATGAATATGCTTGAAGAAGTGATAGCTGAAACATTTCCCAGTGATGAACAATGTCAGCAGGCAAGTGGGTATACCTTAACCAAGAGCAGACAGCTGGGTGGAGCCAGCGTGCTTCTTCTATGGCAATCGTCTTCTGTAGCGTGGGGCCTGGCTTTGTTTTACTTTGTTTTGTTTTGGGAGTGGTTGAAACTTCTGTTGCTGTTGTGGTTTTGAGATAGGATTTCACTCTGTAGTCCATGTCGGCTAGAATTCACCATGCAACTCAGGGTGGCCTTAAGCCCACAGAAATCCACCTGCTTCAGAATTCCAAGTGCTGAGATTATGGGTCTGAACCGTCCCACTCATCTTATAATGATCACTTGTGAATACTTAAGGGTAACACAGGATCTACCTTTCGATAGCTTTTCTACAACAAACTAAAGACTGCTGACTAGGTCCCACCTCTTTGCCTTTCTAATACATCCCAGTTCCTTGGTCCCTGGGGACCAAGTCTCCAGTCACATGAACCTTTGGATGAATAAATTATACCATATCCATATGGCCCCTTGAGAAAATAAATGATTCAGGTCTAGGGCATCTGAATATCTCGAAGAAGTAGAAATCAGAAAAGTACTTAAAAAAACAAATAACAGGAGGCCACCTGAGAAGTAACCCTGGAGAGTTGTAGTCAACAAAATGTGCTATGGTATTATAACCAAAAATATGAAATGAATATATGTGCTCTAGGTTAAGATATGGCCACTTGCCTGCTGGTGATAGTCATCGTTCGGAAATGCTACAGCCACTACTTCTTCAAGCATGTTCTCTTTCAGGAATCCAGTTATAAGGATATGAGGCCAGTAGCTCCTCAGATATTGGCAATTGATGGCTGCTAGGGGAGGAAAAGTCAGTTTTCTTTGGAAATGGGGCCGCTAAGAGGCTACCCATGCTCCAGTACAGCCTGACACTTGTGCACATATTAGCAGCACTAGATGGACTCAAAAAAAAAAAAAAAAAAAAAAAAAAAGAGCAGATGCAGTTGAGAGAGAGAAGTGGTGAGGAACTTAGAGGAGGAACTGGAAGGAAGGGAACGAGTTTGATCAATGCACATTATATGAATCTATGAAATTCTCAAACAATAAACAAAGGAAAAAAGAAACAGAAAAACAAATTTATTAAGATGATAGACTCATAAAATTTGATAGTCTCTTAGTCAAAATTTCATATCACAAAATAGTGCTGCAGTTAAACTAAAAGAGTGAACATTTAAGAATAAGCATACTCCAAATTTCAGGAGTAGTGATAGCATTCTTTCCCTACAGATGATAAAATAGATTATACAACTACAATATTGACCATTTTGTAATAATAACAATTTTAATTATCTAAATGATGCTACTCAATGTACTGAAGTCTTTATTATCTAATCAGGTTTTAATTAGTTTACAAAAGGCTTCAAGTTATAGAGTCATATTATCTACAAAGAAAATTTACATTTCCCATTCAATCATATACTCAATATTTTTTTCTGCAATCAAAAAGTATTGGTTCATATTTTTAAATATGTTTAATAGCAACGGAAAGATGGACAATGCATTAAGACTCGCTTCTGTGGATTCCGTCCACGCTTCTTTAGTAATTATTAGAGAACTGCTTGCTTTGTTTTTAAAAAGGTAGCCATGTGTTTACCAACCCCTAATATTTTGGTACTTTTTCTTGTAAAGAAGAATAAATTATGAATATTTTTAAAATAAGACATGAAAACTAATTGCAAATTTAGATGTACCATACCCGTAAGGGACAGTAAAATGAGCAAAGTTCAAAATAAGAGATTTTCGTATGATGAATTACTCAAGTTACAGTAACAAATGACTGGCAAGAAAATAGATAAGGGATAAATTTAAATTTAAGAGAGTCAGGAAGATCATTAGCTAATTACAATGTGTGGATTCTGGATCCACAGTCAAACAAATTTTAAAAACAATAATGTGAGATAATCAAGAGGTAGAAAAAACAACTTCGTATATTAGATGTGATTAAGAAAATACATAATTTATGACTGAGGATATTTAAGAATGAAATATACCTAACATTTGATTTATTTAGGTTTCGGTTTTGTTTTTGAAACAGGTCTCCCTATTGTCTATGTACTATGTACATACATACGTATATATATGTACATACATATGTACTATGTAGACAGACTGGCCTTGATCTCACAGAGATTCACCTGCCTCTGCCTCCAGAGTGCTGGGATTTAAGGTGTGTGCCACCATACTAGGCTTTGACATTTGACTTTACATAATCCAATAGATGGAGACATAAATGAACTAAGACTGGCCATGCTTTGATTACTGAAGTAAGCAATGAGTATTTTGGGTTTTAAAAAAATTATTATTTTTATTTTGTGTGTATGCATGTATTGCATACATGGATGTAAGTGCATCTGTGTCATGCAATGCCCACAGAAATCGGAAGAGGGTGTCAGATCCCCTGGTACTAGAGTTAGGGATGGTTGTTAGCTGCCATGTGGGTGCTAGGGGAATCAAACCCAAGTCCTCTGCAAGAGCAGCCAGTGCTTTTAACCACTGAACCATCTTTCCAGTCCTGAGTATTTTGTTTTCATTATACATTTTTGAATGTTTTAAATTTCATAATGCAAGGTTAAAAATACTAGGTATACATATGTATATATCTAATACTGTAATTTGGGAAAATGGAAATTAAAAATCAGAATAGTTTCAAATTAGAATTACATGTACACAAATGTAGAATTCATTTAAAATGCCAATGAGGCATCTAATTACATCAATTATGCTTTTTTCCACTTAAATCACTATTGCCAAGTATTTACCTATTTTGGTTCTCATAAAACAGTATGTTTCACTAAAAATATATCTATAATCCATACCATTTCCTACTCTTAATTCATTCTTGGTCAGATTTAAAACAAACATAAATCTGGTGTGTCATGTGAGTCACTGGAGGCTTTGATGTTCATGCTTAGCACCACTATCTATGCAAATATGATACATGCAAGTGCAACTGAGTTTTCAGTTAAGAAATAAACATAGGTACTGCTCCTTGCAGAAACCTTTTTTAAAGATTCATATATAAGCCTCCCGTCCCCAAATTAGTTTCCCAATGAGAAAAGTAAGAGAACTCTCTCCATTTCCACTGCGAGTTAAGCCATTATATGTTACTGTAAATGATGGAAACATGAGGAAAATGTTCTTAAGAGTTAGAATGATCTCATCAGCATTACTGGGACATTCCGAATGCAATCAAAGAGGTAATGGGAATAAAAATATTCTTTGACAGATGAGCCTGCCGTGTCATGGGAATTTGCAGCCTGTGTGCATAGAATGAATTTCCTATTGAGGAAAAGTGTTCTTTCTGATCATAAGGGAACCCACCAAAATGGGTTTTGAGACCACAAGGTTGTACAGCAAGAGGTGCTAGATGACAAATCATGATTAATTATGAACCACTAATAACGAATGAACAAGTCAGAGTCCACAAAAGCAGCCTGGATTTTAAAAGAAGTTTCAGGATGGTCATAAAGAAATGGAAGGAGAAAGAGAGAAAAATGTCGCTGCTGGAAACATTTGTATGCAAACTTTTAAAGACAAACTAACACCAGACTCTCAGAATTATTGGAGAAGGGGTCATATTTTAAAACTTCAAACTTGTACTCTACTTTTGTAAAAGAATTCAAACTCTGTAATGTGTGCCTTAGATTTTAAAAGGATGGGACATTAAACTAAAGTTTGGAGAACCCAACTTTGCTAAGTAAGAACATTCTGAAAACAGCAGCAAAGATCTATTATCACTGTTTCAAGAATGATGTCTGTCTCATGGGAACTGGAGAGATGGCTCAGTAGTTAAGAGCACATACTTCTCTGGCAGAGGATTGGAGTTTGGTTCCCCAGAACCCATGTGAGGCAGCTCATAGCTGCCTGTAATTCCAGCTCCAAGGGGATTTGGCCTCAGGCCTTCAAGGACACCTGCACGCACATACATGTACCACAGATACACACATTAACATAATTAAAAATATAAGAAATATTTGGGGGCATTTTTGTTGTTTTTTGGGGTTTTTAACAGGGTCTCCCTAGTCCCAGCCTGCCTGAAAGTCACTATGTGAACCAGACTGGCCTTGACATCACAGAGATCACCTGACTCTGCTTCCCGAGGGTTGAGATTAAAGTCACTCACCATCATGCCTGGCTGTTTTTTGCTTTTGTTTTTGTTCTTTTAAAGAATGACACTTTACCAGTAAAAGGCTGAATATATTGAGTTTTGTAATATACTCAATACATCATTCTCTATTCTCTCAGTCAAAACGTTGTCTGATTGCTTATCCCTGCTGGTACCAGTCTGTGGATGGACATTCAGAGACCACTAGTCCTTCTCACCCAATACCAAATGGGAACCAATCTCAGACCATTTTATTCTCTAAATGTTAGATCTTCTAGGTTACTTAAATGGGCAAGGATATTAGGAATTTTTTGATTTATTTATTTTTATTTTATGTGTATGAGTAAGTGTACCCATGTCATGAACATCCCAAGGAGACCAGAAAAGGGTGCTGGATCCCCTGGAACTAGAGTTGTGGATGGTTGTAAGATGCCATTTGAGTGCTGTGGTTTGAACATGGGTTGTCCTCTGCAAGAGCAGCCAGTGCTCTTAACCACAGACCTATCTCTCCAGCCCTGATATTTGGAATTTTAAGAGTTTTTTTTCCTTCATCCATTCTGTTTTTCCAAATGATCAAATATTATCATTTAATTTCCTAACCTGTTATTTTCTCTTCCAGTTACTTTCTATTGTTCTGATAAAACACTCTGACCAAAACTAACTTAGGGAGCTCCAAAAAGGTTTACTGCATATCATTCTTCCAAGTGACAGTCCGTCTTCCACACTCCTAGTGCCATAGGTGGATGCTTGGGGATAGAGGGCGTTATAACAGGAGTCAGAACCACAGGCATTTGGGCAACTTTTTCATGTAACCTGCTTGTATCTTCAGGATCTGCTTGGGCCCAATTATGTATCGAACTCATCCGTTTGATGACAGATTGCTACTGTGCACATCCAACTTCATGACTTCATAGGTTGAACAACACCCAGCTGACAATGGGAAGCTTGGGTCATGTAGTAACTTGATGGCCCACTGTCAAACACTCAGTTTCCACTAAAACCCAATAGCAAGTCAAGAGCTGTCTGTCAAAGGGTGAACAGTCGTCTGTCTGTAGAGGAAGGTAGAACCTTGTTCTAAAATCGCAAAGGCCTCCACTGTGAGTCAGACTGTGGTCTTCCAAAGGCAATTCCAATGTGCAGTCAAATTCCAGAAAAAAACTTTAGAATCTGTTGATTCCTGAGGTCTTTTTAAAAGATTTTATTTTGCTTTATGAAAATATATTAAATTAATATGCACTGCTAATAAAAATGAAATTCCAAATGCAGACAAAGTAATATTTTCATCTCTCCCTCCTCGCTACCCATTCCCCTACTTGGAAAAACCTCCTAGGAAAGTTTTCTTGACTGATCTTCTCTAAATTTTCTGTTAGCTGCTTTTCTAATCTTCTACTTCTTCATCTTAAGGATAACTCTAATATCAACTGCTTTGCAGAAGTGCTATTTATTGAATTTTTGTGTATTTCGTGTAGAACATCGCAACCAGTCTTCATCCTCTTGCGCTCCTCTCCTCACTGACGCCCCCCCATGGCCACACCACTGCAGTTCACACAGTCTGTCATAAACTGAGTCAGGCATGATGGCACATGCTCTAATCCCAGCAGGTGGATCTTGGGGAGTTCCAGGCCAGTCTGCTCCACATAAGTAAGTTTCAGGCCAGGCAAGGCTACATAGAAGAGACCCTAACTCAAAATTAAGTAAATAAATTTATTTATTTCAGATTTGGGAAAGTAATAAACAGTTGATTTTGTAAAAGAAATATGCCTGAAAAGCACCCTTCTTAAGTGGGTGTGCATTGCCTGATGCTCCTCCAGTAGCTCAATTTGGACAATATTCTTGTGAGCTATTGAGTGTAGCCTCAAATTGTTCAAATGGCTCATAAGATCCATCAGATCTTTACTTCCCTTGATATTTTTCTGATTAAAATGCAAATTAGTCTATGGACATAATAAAATATGGAATTAATAAAATATATAAGAAGCTAGAGGTATAAAAGTGGTCTTCCTACAACTATCATAGTAATTTCTTAAGTACCTGCACATGGAGCCTGGAGAGATGCCTCAGCAGTTAAGGCCACTGGCTGCTCTTCAAGAGGACCGGGGTTCAACTCCCAGCACCTATATGGCAGCTAGCAATCATCTGTAATTTCAGTTCCAGGGGACCCAACACCCTCTTCTGGCTTCTGTGGGCATTGCATGCACATGGGAAAATACTGATACACATAGAAATAATAAATAAATAAATAAATAAATAAATAAATAAATAAATAAATAAAAAAAACCTGTACATACAGAACTGCACTCTGTACTCCACCAGAACTCATTCTCAGGGATTAGGACAAGCAGGGAGTATGATCATAGAGAAAGAAACTTGCTTTCTCAAGACATTCAATCTTATTCTCAATCACTGATTGAGAGTACTCATAGGAATTATTTGATCTTTCTGGGTCGTAACTTCTCTGGGTTAATGAAATATAAACTTCCAAAGTTCTTTCAATTCTAACTTTTGATTCAATAATCTAAAATGCTATCTCAAAACATTTTAGGGAATTACATTTGTTCAATAACATTTTATGTGCGTGTGGCAAGGTGTACTGGAGATTGAACCCAGGGCTTCGTCCATGCTAGGTATGTACTCTACCACTAAGCTAAATTTCCACTCCCAAATCTTAATTGTTTTCACTATATATGTGTGACTGTATACCTATGTGTAGGTTAGTATATGCATATTTTAAGATATAACACTTGCATGACTATATGTACTTAATTCACAAAAATTGATTGCAAATGACCCATATCTTTTTCCAAAATAAAAGATGCATTGCTATGAAATATGAATAACATCTTAGAGAAAACGGAACAAACAGGCTACAGTTTGGAAAAGTTGCAACAAGAATTGCTATAGTAATAACAGTGCAGTTCAGCTAGGATAACAAAAGCACACAGTGAAAAATTCATTTGTAAAAATAAGTGTTATTGTATAGCATGATAATCATTTTTCAACTTTGAGTTTCACTTAAGGGAAATTCTCCTTTAAGATTTCTTCAACTTCAAAAGGTTTTGTCTCCTTATCGTGCAAATAATTAAGAAGGGAAGAACTGTGGAATACAAAAGGAAAGGAAAACCAAGCAGAGGACAGCAGAACCACTACCACGAATTTCCTGGCAGAGGGACAAGAAGGTGGAAAAAGCATGCGGGGCTTTGACTCTCCTGAGCATTCAGCCAAGTCTGCCCCGGGCTGTGGGACTCACACTGGACTGAGGCACTGTACCGCCCAGACTGAGATGAAGGGAGACCGGTGCCCAGTCCGGTCGGCTCAATGAAGTGAGCCTCAAGCAGCCTAATTTGTTATTTTCTCCAAGACGCTCATGGTATCAGATAGTGAAAATCAACAATTCTATCCTAAAACTTTCTTGAAAATTGACAATCATACTTAGGAGAAAAAAAAAACTTAGCATAGGCACCCTCAGCAACACAGCACATTCAGTTTATAAGAATAAAGCAGAAATCAAGAAAGATGTGGGGCGGAGCCAGACATGGTGGCACATGCCTTTAATCTCCGCACTCAGGAGGTAGAGGGAGGTGAAGCTCAGTTAGTTTGAGACTAGTTTGGTCTACATGATGAGTTCAAGGTCATCCAAGGTTACACAGTGAAACCTTTTCTCAAAAAAACCCAATAATAATAATAATAATAGTAATAACAATTGTAAATAAAATCAAAGATCTCAGACTTGAAAAGTTATGGTGATCAAGTGATAATAAAGGCATAGTAATTGTTCTGAGACCTTTATAACTATTATAATACATACCAAAATTGATTTTATTATTTACTATTCAAACCTAAATTTGGAATATGACAAAATCCTCATAGCAGAAAAGAGAATATCAAAGTATGTCTTCTGTCCTGAAGACCTCTAATCTGTAGTCAGCTAACTTGCTTGCCAGACCTTACAGAAATCCCTGTGCCTAGTCAATGTTGTACTATCTGTAATCCAGATTTTTTTCATTCCCATTTGATAGAAAACAGAGAAGAAAAGATTTAAAAAAAAATCACTATAAAACTTTCTAGAAAAAATTTTAAAGTTAACTTTAATATCAGAAAAATAGGAGGAATATTAGTTCATTCAACTAGTTTTTGCACACCTGCTGGAGTATGTTGTGCATCTCTGTTTGTGTGCGCACACATGCATGACTATTTATAAGTTCCAAAATAAAATATTTAAAGTTACTAGTTTTTTAAATTTCATGGAGTATCACAGTTTTTGAAAAAAAAAAAGTACAAAATTCCCATCTTCGGGTAGAGCTCCTCCTAGCTCTTGAGCACAAACCTGAGAAGCAGAGATGCTTTTATTAGTCTTGTTGCACACCAACTGCAACGTTAACACAGTCTTCCTCGGGAATGCCAGTTCAACCCACACTTTCTCACTGCACCGTTTCAGAACCCAGACTGGAAAATAAGTCCTAAAAATAGATGTCGAATTTAAGCCCTAGATTCCCATTTCTGAGATTCTTGATAAGTATGTTTAAAATTTCTTAAATCCATGGTTTCTTTAATTTCAAAAATTTGCCTAGATCAACCTTCAAATTTTTAAAAATTATTCTGAAAAATTACTTTTCATTTTCACAGAAGAATGCCCTATTAAGTGAAATCATAGTAGGGAATGGATTAAATGGGCTTGAGAAAAATATGATATTCACATATCACACTTTCTTGCTCATTCATTGAAAGGATCAGCTATAACCAGCACAATAGCTATAAAATGTTGAGAGACTGGATCCTGAGAACTGCTAGGTGGTCAGAAGAAATATCTTACAATAGTGTAGAAGCCCTTCAGATAAGAACAGATATAATTTACTGTTGAGAGCTGCTACATACAAAGAAGTGTTACCTTCCATTGGTAAATAAGCTGTGGGTTACTGTCACAATGTTTGAAAACGAGAGAATAACAGACTTTCTAACAAAGTCCCAAAGCTTTCTATATTTCAACAAGTCTCACTATGACTGTGGAAGTATTTTCCCTTTCTGTCCTAAAGATGAAAGCTGTTTGGTAAACAATGATCAGGAACTCACACGTGTCAGGATCCACAGAAAAATACATCATTTTATTCTCCGAGCTTCTAAAGATTTACAGTTGATCAAAATTGAAAAGACATACAAATGGGTGAGCCCTACACAAATAAAATGCATACATTTTTCTTGGGTAATTACGGCTTTTTACTGACATGTGCAATTACTCAATCTAATCAAGCATTTCCAGTGAGCAGTTCGCAGATGTGGTATACGTACTGAACAACCTGAGATGAGGTGCAGTTCTTTTGAGCCTCGTGTTCTAAGAACCTGACTTTATTCTCACTTTGCATTTTCTTACATCCTTACAACTTCTCACCACCATTCACCACCCACGGCCTCTGGCAGGTTTCTAAGACAAGACCCAGGGGAGAATTGATTTCAAGGGTTCAGTTGCTGCCAGTTGAGTTTTTCTGCGTTGGGATTTTATTATGGGAACCAATCATCTCATTATGTAGCTATTTTTTAAAATCTTTTCATAAGTTAAAAGTGCTAAATGACCAAGCTTGTCTCTATTTTCATGGATGGCTCATTGAAGAAGACAATGCTAACTGAGCAGGAAGTCATGTAATGTAAAGACTGTATCAAACTGCTCAGTGTAGCCCTTAACCAGCTCCGCAAGAACCAGAACTTCCATTTTCTCCTCTCCTGCTTCTTCAGACTCCTTTTGCTTAGTTTATTGCTTTGTAATTCAGAACTAAATTCTCACTAAAAAGTAACAGAAAGTTGGAAAAGTTCTTAGAAATCATGGAAAGATTCATGGATTCCATAACTTTCGAAGAAAAAAAGTCTTATTCTTACTATGCCAATCCAAAATTAGCATTTTTTCTATTACAAGTATAGGCTACAAACACTGCCATTTTCACCATTACTGTTTATATAGTTGTTTCAAAATGAATTTAGTAGCCTATTTGAAATAAAAATTATAATAGCAGAACTACAATTAGATCTTTTTATCTTATTATATTAATAAGGAAGCATACATATTATATCACAACTGTATTTTAAACATATATATGTTTAAAATATATATAAAATATATATACATATATATATATAAAATATATATTAAAATATATATATGGCATGTTTGTATGTGTTTGTGGGGGGTGCAAATGATTTGTAAGCATGTGTGAAGGCCAGAGGGCTGATGCCTGGTGTCTTTCTAGATAGTTATCCTCCTTGTTTTTGAAGCTAGGCCTCATCAATTTGGTTAGGTTGATCAGCCAAAGCGTGACAGAAAGCTCATGCCTCCACCTCCCCAGCTCTAGGAACACAGACTCATGCCACCATACCTGGCTTTTACATGGCTTTTGGGACTCAAACTCGGGTTCTAATGCTTAAGCAGCAAGCACTTCACTGACTGAGCCATCATATGTTTTGATAACTATATCATAAGTTTTGGTATTACTACGTTTTAGGTTTAATACATTCGAAACATTGTTTTGAGAAAGGATCCATAAACAGTAGCAGCCTTGTATACCAAAAGAGTCCATGGCTCCTTAATAACAAGGGCCAAAAACCTTAGAGCTACATGGACTATCACACACACACACTTACACAGCACCTATCATCGATTACATTTTCATTCAAATTAGAATGTAAATTAGGATCTACAAAGAATGCTGAAAATGGGACTGGAGAAATGGTTAAGGTCAGCGGTTAAGGGCCCTGGCTGCTCTTGCAGAGGACCTGGGTTGGGTTCCCAGCACATATATGGCAGTCAACAGCCGTTTGTAACTCCAGCTCCAGGAGATCCAATGCCCTCTTCTGACCTCTGTGGGCATTGCAAGATGTGGGTGCACTTACATACATGTACACATACATCATACATATAAATAAATATGACAATAATTTAAAAAAAAAAGAGTCCAGAAGTGACATTCTTTCTAGGTAAGGCAGTGATCTCACTAGTTGGTCAGCTATTGATCATAGAATCACTGCAAATAATTACTAGACAATAGATTTAAAAATGACTCCATATTTAGCAAACCAAAATAGAGGTATGTAGAAGTTTGAGAAAATCCATCTTTCACAAATGAGTGCCACTTTTCTAAGAGCAGAGCTTAGTTACATAGGTTAGTTAGTTTGTGTGGAACTTAAACCTTGTGGACAGTTACATTTAGTTCATCAAATGCATTGCAGATAAGCCAAGCAGTCAATGTGCACTTAGGGGATTGGCATACTGACATCCCCAGAGAGGACTGCATAATGAACAGTTTCTAAAATCATTTTGTGAGGGGAGAGTTCATAATTATTGAAAAGAATTTTAATCTCCTGAAACCTTAACAGGTAAAATTTGATGGATTATTGACTAATTCATCTTCCTTATAAAAATATGATTTTTTTCTTCTCTGACAACCTTTCTAAGCAAATAATCAATTTTTTATGAAAATAGGATGGGCTGTCTATATATAATTTTAATTATTATGTAGGCATTTTAGAACCAGTGGTCTCAGGGACTGGGGAGATGGTTCAATTTGTAAAACACTGCCCAAGCATGAGGACTTGAGTTCAGATCCCGAGCACCCTTGTAAAGCCAAGTATAGTGGTGCACACCTGTAATTCCAGCACTGGTATGATTACCACCGGAGTATCTCTGTAGCTCAATAGCCAGCCAGCCTAACTATATTCAAGAGACCCAGGTTCAAGGAGAGATACTGTTTTTTAAAAAAGTGGAGAATATGGAGGAAGATAACTGAAAGCAGCCCCTGGCCTCCATACATACATACACACATCTACACACACGTTCACGGACATGTACACACACACACACGCACACACACACACACGCACACGCACACACACGCGCGCACACACACACGCAGTAGTAGTAGTAGTAGAATCAGTGGATTCTTGCTGGAGTATGTGACATGGGATTATCTGAGATGGGAGTTCCATAGTTCCAGGTATGTGATGATGTGAGCAGTTTGGAGCAGAGCCTCGCAGGCTGTTCATGACTTCAGTGGCTCTTGAGAAGTGCTATCTCTGTTGCTTCTCACACTTTATCAGACGTGGACCTAAAGTGTGGATGAACCACACGATCAGATGGAAAGATTTTTATAATACATTTCTGTTGAATCTTATGCAGAGCACACACAGATCTAGGTATTACATGTTTCTGCTGGTGGTGTAGAAAAATCTTCACAATTCAGTGAGTTTAGGTTGAAAACAAACAAGAATTTGAGCTCAGCAGTTTTGAAAAATTAGTTCTATACAAACACTTTTCTGATCCCACCAAACAAAATTTAAAAGCAGAATGACTACTTATAAACAAAAATTGTTCATGATCTCATGTCTGGAAGATTCAAAGGCATGGTGCCAGCATGAGCTGTGAGGACCCTAGGGCAGATGGCACTGTAATGGCAGGACAACAGGTATAAGTGAGAGACAATACCACACAGGAAGCCAGGAAATAAGATGGAAGCCAGCTTAGTTGCAATCCCATGGGAATTAAACGTTAATTCTTTTCATGGGCATACCCCCAAACATCTAAGGACATTCAACTGCACTTATCTCAAGTGTTTGATCCACCTCTTACAATCAGCACACTGGGGACCAAGCTTCTATTAATGAGTGATTTGCGGGTGGGGGGGGGGCTTAAATCACATTTAAACCATTCCAACACAGAACACAAGCTTTGTCATCCTGATCCATATTCTAGACTGTAAAACAAGTCTCTTCATAGCTAAAAAAAAAAAAAAGATGTAAGCTATACAAAATATGTCCTTTAACCACAAGGTGATTATATTGGAAACCAATAACAAAATGATATCTACAAATTTTAACAAATACTTAAGAGACTATATTTTTCTAAATATCCCCTGGGTCAAAGAAGAAACAAAAATTAAATAGATTATAAAACTGAATATATATTAAAATACAACATAAAAATGTATAGCATGCTCTTAGACCAGCATTTAAAATAAAATTTGTGACATTATGGCTAGGTATTGTAGCACGTGTCTTTAATCTTAGCATCCCAGAACAGTGGCAGGCATAGCTCTGTGAATTTGAGGCCAGCTTGGTCTATATAATGCACTCCAGGCCAGCCACAGCTACACAGTGACACCCTTTCTCAAAAAAATATTATGGAATTAAATTCTACTAACAACAACAAAAAAGCCAGGTGTGCTGGTGAATATTTTGTAAGCTGAGCACTTGGGAGACAGGGGCAGAAGGATTGTGAATTAGAGGCCTGATATACAATAAGACTTTGTCCCCTTCCTCTTCTGAAAGAAGAGAGGCCATGGCTACATTATAAAGAAACCAGGGAAGAACAAATGAAACTCAAAGTAAACATACCACATAATAATAAAGATTTGAGCAGAAATAAATGAAAAATGTTTAATGTCAATGTAAAAGAATAAATGAAACTAAAACCTGGCTCTTGAGAAGATACATAAGAGTGGTAAGATCTGGCTAGGTTGATCAGGAAAAAATAGAAGTGAAAATGATCAATTATAAGACTAATAACGGAGGCATCACTACAGATTCCATAGCTATTAAAAGGATAATTAAGGGAAATCATGTGTAACTTTATGTCAATGAATTTGACAGCTTAGAAAACTTAAACGAATTCCCTGGAAGTCACAAATATCAAAGCTGACCCAAGAAGTAATTAAGTAATTAAGAGTAAGTAATTAAGAAGTAATTAAGTCTCCCAGAGTCTGTTAAAAAAAATGAATTTGGGGCTGGAAAGATGATGGCTTAGTAGTTAAGTGCACTGGCTGTTCTTGCAAAGGACAAAGGACACGGGTTCGGTTTCCAGCACCTATATGACAGCTAACAACTGTCTGTAACTCCAGTTGCAGGGGAATCCAACACCTTCTTCTGGCCTCTTTGGGCACTGCATGACATGGGTGCACTTACACACATGCAGGTAATACACTCAAACACATAAAATAAAAATAATAACTAAAAACTTTTAAAAAATGAATTTATAGCTAAAAACTTCTGCCCAAAGAAAATTCTGGACCCAGCTGGCTTACTGGTGAATTCTCCTAGTGAAGGAAAAATAACCCAATTCTTCTGAAACTTTTTCAGAAAATTGAACTGGGAGAATTTTACTCAACTTTTTGAGGACAACAACACAAACACCAGGAAAAAAATATGAGAAAACTACAGACCAAAATTGCAATCTATCCAATATCTGTCATGGATAGATTCAGTTGTCACTTCTACTAAACATTCAACTAGAGGCTTGATCCATACTGCAGTATGGGAAGAAAACAAGAGGCATCTAAATGGGAAAGGAAAGAGTCATTATTAGCATACCAAATGTTGTCTGTATGGAAAAATGTCATAAATCTAAAAATACAAACCAAAGAACAAAACTGTACCACTAAAAAACAAGTAAGTTTTGTTAAAGTTTCAGGCTATAAGTTTAATATATAAAACTCAGTTATATCTCTATATATTATCAACAAACTATTGAAAAATAAAATATAAAAATTATAATAGCACAAAATGGTGATTAAACTGACAAAAGATATATAAGATTTTGCAAAATATTCTTGCAAAAATATTGTTCAGGTAAGTTTAAAAGAAGAATTAATGGAGAAATATGTCATTTCTACAAACTACAAGACTCAGAATTGTTAAGATATCAGTTCTTTACAAGCTGATCTAGTGATTTAGTGCAATCACAATCAGAATCCTAAAAGTCAGGGAGAAACTGACAAGCTGATTCTAAAAGTCAAACAGAAATGCAAAAGACCTAGTACAGCTAAAACATCCTTGTCAATGAAATAAAAGAGAATTAATACTTCCTGACTTTAGGTCTTGCTAGAATGTTACCATAATCAAGAACAATATTTCAGTACAAACTGGTCAGGTAAATCCATGGAACCAAATTCAGATTTCTGAAACAGACACATGCATATGGACAATGGATTTTCAACACAGGTGCAATGAGAATTCAGTGGAGAAAGGACAGCTCTTTCAAGAGATGCTGGAACAACTAGAAAACAATATGTAAAATAAGATCTTTGATTCATACCTTGTACTATTTACAAAATAAAACTCTTCAAATATATCACAGGCCTAGCTATAAAACTTAGAGGTACAAAACCTGTGTAAGAAAACATTCATGGCCGTTGAATTTGACCAAAATAGAATGTCTAGACATGAAGTCAACAACATGATCTATAAAAGAACCAAGATGAACTGGAATTAATCAAGTTAAAAACCCTGCTCCTTAAAAAACAGTTAAGAGGATGAAAGTGCAAGCTACCAATTTAGAGAAGGTATTTGCAAGTCGTATATCAACTATAAGACATGTATTCAGAATATTTATACTCATTATAATAAGAAAACAGATGATAAAAATTTAAATTATAAAAAAAACTTAACATGTACTTCATTTTAAAAAAGACATCTACATGACAAGCACATGAAAAAATGTTCAACATTTTTGGTCATTTCGGAAGTTTAAATTAAAGTCGCAAAGTGTATACTACCATATTCTAATTAGAGTGGCTGAAACTAGAGAAACTTGTCATCCAAGTCTTTTATTTATCATTCCTTTATGTGTGTTCAAGTGTGTAGATAAATATGTAGTAGAAGTCACAAAACAACTTGTGAGAACCAGTTCTCTTTTTCCACAGCTTTCTTTGTAATAAACAAAGCTTGGAAAACCCCCAAAGATCTATTAAAGGATAAATGGAGAAGGATACACACACACACACACACATACATATACACACATGTGTCCATCAAGGGAACAATACTCAGAAATAAAAAAGGAATAAACAATTGAAACAAATTACAACAGGGATCAATCTCAAAATAATTATGCTGTATGAAAAAATTCAGATGAAAGACTACTCATGGGTTCATTTTAGATAAAGTTCTAGAAATACATACAAGTTTATACTGACAGAAAGCAATGTTTGTCCAGAGTGAAAAGGCCTATCAAGGCAGATGGAAAAATTTGGGGGTGGCAATAAATATGCTCATCATCTTTACTGTGGTGATAATTTCACAGGTTCATACATATGTGAACACATACCATAATGTCACCTGATATATATGTGATTACAGTCTAATAAACTATTTCATTGTTGTTGTTGTTGTCAATGTTCTATCTAAGTGACCGTGCCACGGTCAGATTTGGGAATCACCAAACTAAACCAAAAACTTCAACATGTACACTACTTTGGCAAAAGGCTACATATATATTCTATTTTCAAACAGATTTTTAAAAAAAGACATTTGATGACAGGTTTTAATGTTTGAAGATATTAATAGTGAGAGTTTTGCCTTTATCTAACTAAACTCTTGCTTCATTTAAGCTTGTTCATTTGCTATTCTCCCCGTGAAAATTAAAACAAAACAAATTGCTCTATAAACTTACCAGGAGAAGGTGACATGCAGCTGTCTACTCAATAATGACTTTGAAAATGAAATGGCATCTCTGTACAATTTGAAGGTGATATTTTTTCTCTAGTCTGAACTTTAAAAAACATCTATTCATCTTCATATGCATTCAGAACACTTTCCTCTGAACCCTCAAGGTTCCCTGCAGTGTAAAACTAGAATAGTCTGAAAATTGTGATTAAAACTAAATATTGGAGAATTATGACTTCTTGGTTTCCTGTGTCTACAAAACATGCTCCTCTTTACACACCTAGAAATTATGTGTTACTCTTAAATAATAACAGAATTGCTCTGTGATAAGAGTTCCACAGCTCCCAAACCTTTCTCTGCCATTTGTACAGCCAAGCCTCTCCCATCTTGCACCTATCTTTGGTATTACTTATGAAAACTACAACATATTATTTTGACTGTGGTCCTCTTGCCCTTTAAATGGTTCATTTTTATAACTTAAAGCTCTCATTTAGAGATCAAGGCTTTCCTCTGACAACACATCACATGAGTTTCTCAGTATGTGTTTGTGTGTGTGTGTGTGTGTGTGTGATGTATGTACATGTTCATGTGTGTATTTGCATGTGTGCATGCAGGTGCACAGGCACAAATGTGGCCTGTGGCTAGAGGTCAACATCAGGTGTCTTTCTCAATCACTCACCACTTGATCTTTGAGACAGGGTCTCTCACTGAACCTGTAACTCGTCAATTCAGCTACACTGACTAGCCAACAAGCCACAGAGATCTTCTTGTCTCCATCACATAGTGCTGGAACACTGGGTTTGCACCACTATGTCCAGCTCTTGAATGGGTGTCAAGGATCGAACTTGGGTCCCCAATGCTTACGTGGCAAGCACTTCTATTGACCAAGCATTATCCCAGCCCCATAGGAGTTTATTTTCAATTATTTATTTATGATACAGATGGAAATTCCAGTGTTAGGATATGGATTGATAAAACAAGATCTACTATTGACACTGAACACTTGATGCTCTAAAAATGTGGCAGGCTGTATAAAGTGGGCCCCTTCCTGAAGCACGGTCTAAACAGTACTATATTACCTCAGCTAGTGCTAAAATGTCATGCATGGCTGAGGCAAAAATCTTTTCTTTAGTTCAGATAAATTACATATCCTGCTTCCTAAATGTCTGTATAAACTGTCAATCTCTTGAAGAGGAAATTAAATCGATCTGGTACAATTTGCTCTTTGCAAAGCCAAGATAGTGACTACTCAGTGCTGCGTGCTCTCCTATGTGGTGACTAATTGACTGTTCGATGATTTCATCTAGTGCAGAATCTTTAAAAGTATCAAAATTAACCTGACTGGCTTCTAGGAGGTACAATTTGCTCCCTTTAAAAAGCTGGGTACTAACATGGCTCTGGCTTAATCACCAAGCGTTTTCATTGTTTTACATCATTTCAGGCAGAGATTCAGTTTCCCACCTTAAACCACAGGACCTCCAGAGAAGGAACTCCATCCTGCTCATCTTCAGTGTTCCTAAATATACTTGAATACTATGTTTTATGTATAAAGAAACATATATAGCTTACTTGATTTTGAATTCTAAACATTACTGCTATATTCCATAACTAGCCCAAAATGTAGTGTAATAATAATCTTAGTTTTAACCATTCTACCTGACAACATAGAAAGCATTAAACATTATCCATAAGTTATCTGTAAAGCAGTTTCCTTAGATAGGACCTGTCGTTATAACAGACTTTGATTTAAGGGTAAAAATTATTTTAATGTGGGCCAACACTATTCATAGATGATCAATACTAAGCAATGTCCAAGTTATTCTAGTGTATTTCCACAGCCAAAATATTTTAAAAATCTACTACTCTCATTCTACCTCACTGACACTAGATTGATTAAAGAAGTGACCAGGCAAATGAATAAAAATAAATATGGTATCTTCACAATAGATGTGTCAGTAATAATAAGGAAAACACTATTGATCTACACATGACACAGATGAACTTCAAAAGCATCAGGCTGAGCAAACAGAGTGAGACACTAGGAGTGGATATTGTATAATTTCATTTATATGAAACCAAAGGTGAGACGAATCCAGAAGCCTGGAAAAGCTGCAGACTGCACCATGGGAAAGAGCACAAAGGGGCCGTTCTGCATTATGTAAATACATCTTGATGGAAGTGATGATGTATATGTATATGCTTGTATATGTGGATGCTTGTGTATGTATATATATATACAAATAAATGCTTGTGTATACATATATTTTGTATATAATTACACTAATATATGGATAATGTATTTTGGATACAATACATACATTTTCTTTTAACTATAATAAGTTCAGTCTTTTATATTTTATTTTTATTACTTTTATTTTATTTTCTGTGTATGAATGTATTGCATGTATGCATGTAAGTGCATCCATGTCATGCAATGTCCACAGAGGTCAGGAGAGAGTATCAGATTCCCCAGAACTGGAGCTAATGATGGTTGTTAGCTACCATGTAGGTGTTGGGAATTGAACCCCAGTCTTCTACAAGAGCAGCCAGTGCTCTTAACCACTGAGTCATCTCTCCAGTCCAATAAATTCAGTCTGAGAGGTTAATTTTTAAAAGTTCTTGGCCTGAAGAAGCATAAAATTGATTCTCTCTCTCTCTCTCTCTCTCTCTCTCTCTCTCTCTCTCTCTCTCTGTACTGAAGATCAAACTCAAGGACTTTGCCTTCAAAGCAAGTGTTGTATCACTGAGCTACTCCACCATCCCTTGATCTGATTTGTTTTATTGGAAAAACCTCTAAAGTCTTGAACAGTATGTAAACAAATATTAAAATGAAAATTGTATTAAAATTAATTATGTAATTAGTCATTTACTATCTGTCTTACTCTTTTCCCATCATGAGCTCATAAGAGCAGGGACTGTATCTGATGCTTGCCAGCCTTCCTTACTTATAGTAAGCACTTAATATTTGGTAAATGAATGTCTAGCTCATTTTAGTTAATATTTAAATTATTTCTATATACAAAGCATGATATTAAGCAATGCAGAAGACACTAAAAGAGGTCAGACATGAAAAGCTAGCAGTATGATAGTATCAGCACACAAATAATGACTAATGGGTGTTACATGTACAGTAATTTAGGGAGAGGATGGCAGGACCATTAGAATTCCTGAAACAGATAACTATTTTCTTTTAAAAACTACTCTTAAAAAAAAAAAGCTTAAAAAAAACTACTCTGATAGTATTTCAATAGCCATAAGATAAAGAAAAGGAATATGCTCACAGACCTGTCAAAAGACAGTCTTACTAATTTACTTACATATTCAACTGTTTTTTGTTTGGGATTCATAAATCTACAAACCAGAATGAGAGCTCACCCTAGGCAATGGTTGAACAGTGGATTTTTAAAAGGAGGAAAAAGAGACTAGAGAGATGGCTCAGCAGTTAAGAGCACTGGCTGCTCTTGCAGACGACCTGGGTTTGATTCCCAGGACCCACATGGTGGCTAACAACCATCCATAACTCTGGATCCAGGGGATCCAATGCCTTCTTTCCTCCAACTGCATTGTTTGACACAGGTGCACTTACGTACATGTGGGCAATACACTCATACACATAAAAAATATGATATAAGCTGATTAAGAAACAAAATAATAGGACAGGAAAAAAATACCTCCTAATTGTTAACATTTAATTTCTCCAGGATACTTTTTTTTTGGGGGGGGGGGTTACGGGTTTCCCTGTAGCTCCACCTGGCCTGGAACTCACTATATAGAACAGGCTGACTTCTATCCCAGAGAGATTCATCTGCCTCTGTCTCCAGAGCACTAGGATTAAAGGTATGTGCTACTATGTCCCACTCCAGGCTACATTTTTAAAAGTTAAGGGGAGGGTATTTCATTATTATATTGGCTCAGCTACACTAGAATCTCCTATTGATAAAGAAAAGCTAGTCTTCTTGGGAATCTGTTTTCTTTTAAAAATAGTTTATGTATTATTTTTATTTTGTGTGTATATGTGTATTGCCTGCATGTATATAAGTGCACCCATGTTGTGCAATGCCCCCAGGAGTCAGAGGAGAGCACTGGATTCCCCTAGAACTGGAGCCACAGATGGTTGTGAGCCATGTGGGTACAGGGAATCGAACTGTGGTCCTCTGCAAGAGTAGCCAGTGCTCTTAACTGCTGAGCCATCACTCCAGCCCAAGGATCTGTTTGCTTAAAGCTTCAGTTTGATTATATAGCACTTTGCATGAGTGACTCCTTTTTGTTTTGGTCTGCCCCAGCTTATTCCAAGAGATCAGTTCAAAAATAGTCTTCTGTACTTTTTGTTTAACAGCTTGAAATGTCAGATACTGGGAGGTTTTATGTTACTTGCCTAGTATAGGTTAGCAATCTGTTAAAGGAGAACTCAAACAGCCTTTCTTTTTGTTGTTATTCACATGGAGGGATGAAGTATTGAACATGCCAACTCCAACTTAGCTCTCCATGAAACTTGCATGTACTTCATCCATCTTCTTTTGAAATATATGTGATAAGCATTCAGTCATTTGGCTTTTGAAAATAAGAATATAAAATACTTTTCAAGGAGGAAGAAAACAAAACAAAATGATCATTGCCTAATCACAATTCAACAGCTACAAATTTTAAGCCCTAAGAAGAATGCAGTACCTTCCACTTGCTTATAAGACTGCTTGCTGAGAGCGTGCCTTTAAAGTACAAAGAGCAAGTAAGCACTGACCTTTATGAAACAATGGGCAAGGAGCTGGCAAAAAGAATGAGACCATTTCCCAGGTACAACCAAATGCATTTAGAAGCATGGAACTATATGTAAGTGTCCATCTTTATTTCTATTTGGAAAGCCAAATGATCATTTTCAAAACATTAATAGTTTTTATGGCATTGCATTGTTAGGGAGGTACACCTTTTTCTTTTCAGAAGGAAAGGGTGACCAGCTATTACCAACAAAGTCAGTCTTAAATATTATATTGGAGCAGTCTGAATATCAAAATTAGGCTACCAGCATTTTGTGCTTCCATGTGGTATCTGAAAAGCCCAGTGTAGGTTTTAAGATGTGATGCCAGCCCATAGAAGTCTGTGATGGGCAGAATGATCCTACATGTGAGACAAGACAACAGCAGGAAAATTCAATGCGGCAAAAGAAATAAAACCTGGTGCTGGAGAGAAGGCGCGGCAGGTAAGAGCACCAGCTACTTCTGCAGAGAACCTGGGTTCAATTCTCAGCACCCACATGGCAGCTAACCAGAGTCTGTAACTCCAGTTCCAGGGGATCCAACACCCTCTTCTAACTTCCATGGGCATTGTACAACACAGGTGCAGTTACACACACACACAGGCAATACACATAAAATAGAAATAATAAATAAAATATTTAAAAAGTTAAAATTCACATTGTTCTTTATATAAAATGCAATTTATATTGTAAATAAAATTTGTTCTCTGTATACAATTATTTTGTCTGTAAATGTAGACATGCTAGACCTTGGCCTTTGGAACATTACATTCAATAGCTCAAATAGCCTCAGAATTATCCTACATCATTTAAAAATACATCGAGATTTCTTTTTCCCTTTAAATCAAGGGATGAATCTCAGATCTTTTGAACTTGTATTTAATGGTTTAGGCTGGATAACCAAATAAGGAAGAACAATAGAGGGTAAACTTAACCTACAGTCAGATTTAATTCTTAGCCTTGCCACTAAGTGATCATGTGATCTTAGCCCATTTGTCCAGTTTAATCTACATCTCAGTGGGGTTCTTATTAGCAAAACAAGACTACTAACTGGTATGTTGTCACAACCCTTACTCGGTACATGATAAAGTGTGATATTTAGGAAAGGTCTCATAGTTATCATCAGAGAGATAACAGGTTGTAGTCATCAAATTCACATGGGAAGATAAACCCAGAAAAGGCAAAGTCCTTGAAAATGTTTCTTTTTGATCTCTTCTGCAACATACCTGCAGTGCAAGCCTTCAGACTAGCTCTCTTCTGACATTTGTGTAGTCAACCAGAACTGCAGCAGGCAGGATGGCATTTATCTTTTATAATAATACAGAGTGCTCTGTCATAAAGTAGGGTCACTGAAATGAGTAATAATCCCACCAGCATCCAAGGTACAACCAGCAGGGTCCAGGTCAACAGGCAAGCAGCCAATAATTTGCCCAACAACACTGAATTTCATCTGCCCACAGCCTCTATCTACTGATTATACAATCAATACACCTCAGATGAGAAGAGCTAACAACTGACCAGGGCAGATCAATGCTAGCAAATAAGCGCTTCATGACAAAAAGTTTGATAATTACCATTCTGAAGCCGTGTAAATGTTGTTTCTATTGTAACGACATTCATGATGATACTGCTATGATTGCACTGTTATTACAGGTTTAATGTTAGGCAATCAAGCTACAGTGGTCTAGATATCAACAAACAGCATCAAAAGAAAACATCAAATTGTCCCTATTCTTCTGACACTGTAGCTGAGAAATTTTTCTATGTTAGTGGCCCTAAATGAACAATAAGTGACAATTTAGTGAAAAACACTATTTTCACATCTTACAAAAGTCATGCAATATAGATTGATACAAGTATGATTATTTCTAGGACCACTTGAACTAGCGGATTAAAATAAATTCAGTCCTGTGACCATGGTTTTCCTTTCTTTCTTTTTTTTTTCAGATACCTCATTTAAAGAGGATTTATGTAAATTTTCTACATGCTCATAATTTTTCAAGCATTAGTGTAGCCATAAGTATAGGGCACCTTGGCTTGATTTAATTATTATCGCTTCTAATACGCCACACTTTATTTTGTTTTATTTTATTTTTGAGCTCTGATTGCTAGTTCATTCTCAATCATTAGCATTTAGAAGAACTAGTCATTACTGGTTTTCAATAGCTGCTTGGGTTCCTCTAAGCACTTTGAGTCTTAAAACACAGAAATGGAAAACAGACATTTCAAAGGTAGAACAAATCATGACTCCCAGGGGAAGGGTGCAAGGAGGCCTTAAGGGCGTGGGCGCGGAAGCACACAAATTCTTAACTTCCCTGTTTGATCTTTAAAAACCACAAGGAATTGGGTCTAAAAGAACTGAGGGCACCTCATTTCTACAAGATACATGCTCATATAGAAAAGCGGGAAGTGATTCCAAATGAAAGGCTTTTCCTAAGAATAGCAGTCACGTGGGCTACGGCAATCATGTCCTGGGACGGCATGTCTGACTTTTGGTTTGTATGACATACATTTTAAATGGTCACTTCTATAAATAACAACACCCAGATGCACCCGCACAGCAAAAAAGTTACCTGCCTAAAACTTGGTCTCCATATCCCAGAGTGGCCAAATCCCATCACCTTTCCGTGAAGATAAGAGATACACAGGGGGATGGCAGCCCTGTTGGAGTGTTTGTCGATAGCTCAGGGGAGAAAGGGCAAGCCCAAATCCTTTTGTGGGCATCAGTGCAAGCAAGATTTTTAGCATGCTCAGGGGCTGCTGCTAAATGTCTTTTTCAACAGCATTCTCTTTCTTTCCATGCAGCCTCTACCTCACAGGAGAGTCAAAGAATGTGATGTATATTAAAATGCTCTGCCTCTCATCTGGGGTTCATTTTTATTCAGGGACAATTTTGCTGACTGACAGGTAAGCGTTCGGTGCTGAAATTGGACCTGTACAAGAGCTTTGCATTTCATTTGCTCCATTACACCAGTGCATGAATTACTGGGCTTCCACGTTGGCATCTTTCCATTACTTTCAAATATCTGACATGAGCAAAATGACTCATCTGACATTTCATGTAACAAATTTGTTCCAAAAAGAATAGAACATTATTATACTATTTTATATACGTGGGGACCACAACCTTCCACCCTAATCTGACCAGAAATTGTAAGCGTATAAATAGTAGCAGATATCAGTCTAAGAAAACACACTGCCAGTGACAGCTGAAAAATATCACAGCAAGAAATATGTCTGCTTTATCATATTACCCACCATCACTGTAGCCCACTTGTGAAATGTGAGCAAACTCCGTCCAAAGATGTATCTTTGTGTTTGGGCTTCATTTCTATCCCTTAGTAAATTTTGAGCCATTATCCATTCCAGCAAACAATGAGTCAACTTTTTTTACTTTTTCCTCCATTTGCAGTAGTAGGGATTAAACCCAGGGTCTCCTAATGCCAGGCAAGTGTTCTGCCACTAAGCTCTATCTGCAGGCTGAACTTTTTTACCTTTAATCAGTTCCTTTAACATGAGATCATTTTTTTTTTCTTATAGAAACATGTTTCTTAAAGCAGTATAGAAAACCAATAGGGCCAAGGAAGAAAGGGGCCTGTATTAAAAAGTCCTTCATAGTCCTAACACTGCTGTTTGCTGGGTATAACAGAAAATCTTTACATCTTTCTAGCCCTTGCTCTCCCTTTGAATTCTTTGTGCTATTTTTGTTATTTAAGCAACAACTACACAGTCCAAAACTCAACATTAAAGAAGCTTCTCCTTGCAAGCCTAATGCCCCTCCCAAGGACTCAGTTTGTTTTGTGGAACTTGAAAGATGTTTCCATTCTTTGCTGAAGACCAGTGTAATTCTAGAGAGCCTTGCTCTGGCAGATTTGGAAAGAGAGAACCCTCAGCTTCATGACTCAGCCCGGAATTCTTCCCGCCTCTTCCTTTAAAAATACCTCAGTAACACATTACAACCTGCCATCTAAAGCTGAAGAGCACAGATCTTCACTCAAAGAAGGGTTTTTGTGGGTGACAGTATAACATTTCATAAAGTAGCAGCATAATTATGTGACAGCCAAATTTTAAATATCATGTTCACTGTTAGTATGAATATATCAAATTAATATGGTATTATTTCCATAAGAAATTATGAGCCTCACTATTACATAATGGCATTTTCTTTACTAAATGGTCTCTTGAATTATAAATCCTAAATTTTATTATGGTATCTCCTTCTTCACAATGCTAATTTACCTTTGAGCATTATTCATATGCTGAATTTATATCAAGCTACAATAAAAATGAGGCATTCCAGAAGTGTCATTACTTTGTCATTACAGTTCGTCTGTATTTGAAAAGCACCTGGGACTCCATGGCATTTCCCTGGTACAAAGAGTATCAAAGAGACTTGCCCACTCTGGGAAGTCACTCAACTAACTATAACACAGGTCTGAATAACACATGCCTTGAAGAAATGATCCAGGAAGGCCAATCTTGTAGAATTAAACACTTTGAAAATAGGGCAGCGTTGAACACGGGCACACTTTCCACAGAAACTAAGTGAATGAATTCTTCGCCCTGTTCTGTTTGGGCTGTGATTAGTCGAAGCTATGGGGTGGTGTTGGTGATGATCTTCTGAGAAGCAGTGTTAAAACTGTGCAAGTGAGGTTGTTGGTGAGCAAACTGTAAGCACTCCCACCTCAACAGTGTGCTTGGAATATTCTTAAGCCCCACTTTTCTCACCAAGGCCTGGATAATCTCACCAACCACATTCTCTCTGTGTAAACCTATGGTTGATAAGCGATAAGTCAGAAAATTCCCACGACTTTGTTAATCAAATTCATGCTGAACTCTCATATACTCCAATAAACTTACTTTTATTGTTGTTTTGTTTTGTTTTAAGGCCCTGGATGTCCCAGAACTCTCTATGTAGACCAGGCTGGCCTTGAGTTCACAGAGATCCACTTGCCTCTGTCTTCTGAATGCTGGGATTAAAGGTGTGCATCACTCTACCCAGCTGTTAGATTATTCTTCAATTATTATTTTTCAAAGACTTATTTTATTTTTATTTATGTGTGTGTATATGTGTCTGTATGTATGCATGTACATGTATGTGTGGGTGCTTGCAAGGCCCAGAAGAAGGCATCAGATTCCCTAGAAAAAAAGTTAGTGGCAGTTGTGAGCTGCTCCATGTGTGTCCTGGGACTCAAACTCCAGTCTACAACAAGAGCAGTTATCTGGACAGCTCCAAGCTTTCCATTTTGATTTATGACAAATATTCTCCTCCATCATGCATCTCTATGGTGCAGCCCCTGCTCCCTCATTATTTAGCAGATGGCTGCACCCCAAGTTCCTGAATTATATTGAAGCTATTGAGCACTGTGCCTATAACTTCTTTCCTTTTACTTCAAAGTCCTTTCACGGCTCCTACCTCCCTTCTCTCCTGCGTATATTCTTTCTTCACACAGTATTTTACATTAAGGAGAATTAATGGAATCTGCTTCTTGTTAAATTTCCGTTTAATGGCACATGAAAACATAAAAAGTATACACATTATAGAATACCATGCAATATTTTGTTACATGTATGCATTGTGTAGTGTTTAAACCAACTTAAGTCTCTATATCCTCAAACACTCATTTCTTCACAGTAAAAACACGCAAAGCCTCTTTTTTTCTAGTGTTTCTAGATACATAGTGCAGTTATTCTCTATAGTCATCCTACTATACACTTGCACACCAGAAATTCTTACTCCAGTCTAAAACTTCATGTCCATTATCACTTTTTCCACATCTTCCCATGGCCTTGACTCTTGGTCTCTGGTAACTACCATTCTACTCTCAACTTCTAGAAGATCAATTTTTTTTTAATATCCCTAATATTAGTGAGATCAGGTGGTGCCTATTTTTCGGTATTTGGCCCATTTCAATTAACATAATGATCTCCAATTCCATCCTTATCATGAAGAGAGGATTTTGTTCTTTCTTATGACTGCCCAGCTTAGGTTTCCAGGTCTTGGCAATTGGGGATAGTGCTGTAAACATGGGAGTGCACATCCCACACAGATTTCATTTCTTTGAATATACACTCAGAGGCCGTCAAGATGATTCCATAGGTAAAGGCACTTAACCAACAATTCTGATAACCTGAATTCTGTGTCTGGGACTCATACTGTAGGAGAGAACCAATCACAAACTGTCCTCTGACCTCCACACATATGCCTTGGCATAGGTACACCCTCCTCCACACACATATACAAATGAATTTTAAAAACTAATCTATATTCAGTCTCTTCTTCCTGTGGTCTTGATCACATCTGTTCTCAGTTTCTCTGTGATCTATTCTACCACCTGTGCCCTCTCTCTGTTCATTGTTTCCAACGTATACTCAGATTTTCTAGATCTGGATATAGTAGGTCTCCAGGAAGGGAGATGCTTCATGAATTCCTTAGAATCTGACCCATACTATTCAAGTAGTTAACAAATACTTATCAAATTAAAGACTGCATATTGAATAAAATTCTATAAAGGTTTCAATCTACATGAAGGCATAGGGGAAAAATAATTTTTAAAACTATAAAAATTAAATAAATATATATATATATAAAACAATGGCCAAGATTTATATGAAGAAAAATATATAACATTACCAAAACCATGAAAGAACACTTAAGCAAACATAGAGATATACTATATTCTTATGATAGCATCAATAGTATCATGTTGTCATTATAAAATCAAAAGCCAATGCAGTCTCAGGCACTCGAGAGATGGCTCAGGGGTTAAGAGCATTGACTGCTCTTGCAGAAGACCTGAGTTTGATTCCCAGCACCCACATGGCAGCTAACAATAGTGTGTAAGTTCTAGGGGATCCAAATCCCACTTCTGACCTCCGTGGGCATTGAAGGACACAGGTGCACTTACACACTTGCAGGCAATACATTCATGCACATTAAAAAAAAAAAAAAAAACGAGGCAGTTTCATCAGTCACAGCTTGTTCTGGCTAGGTTTACCACAGCACTGTAGTCTTGGTATTCTGCTTCTTTGATGCTGCTGTCATCTTTTGCAGGGCGGATTCTTAGAGAAAGTGCCCTTTGATATACAAACCAACCCACTTTGGCCCAAAGATCTCCTTTATCCGACTCTGAACTCTGCACATAGCAAAACAACATTCTCTGAGCCCTAAATCACCCTGGCCTGGTGCCAAGCAAATAGGACCCATTCCTATAGCACAGAGTTCACCCAAATTATCCAAGCTTCCTTATCCTATGCAAACTCAGCATACCTATCTTGCCTCACTCATTTCTTCCCATGAACATCCCAGGAAGGCTCAAGCCATGCCTTCCTCTGTGTTTCCAGATCCGCGTTTGTGCTTCCCCAGATGACCCAGCATGGTGCTGTAGGACAAGTATCTCTAGGGATCTTTAAAGATAAACTTTTCCTGACAATCTCTTCTCTGTTTGTATATCTTACCATATTGAATTAAGACAAATCTGGGGCATATTTTAATGCGCTAGTATAGTTTTAAAAACATAATATGCACATACAAATATTTATCTGAAAGAATAAGATCAGTCAAGAAAAACAAAACAACTATCAACATCTATGCTAAACATCTATATAAAAATTAAAACAGCTATAAACATATAGTAATAAAAGCAGAAACTGACAAACCAATGAGACATAATAAAGCATCTAGAAATAGACATACTCTATGAATGTATGATTTAGCTATTATTTCAGGACAGTAGAGAAAAGATGAACTACTTAATATTTATTTATTTTTATTTTATGTGTATGTTTGACTGCATGTATATATGTGTACCATGTGCATGCCTAGCGCATAGTTAGTGTCCAGGGAGGCCAGAAGAAGGTGCTAGATTCCCTGAAAATTGAGTTGCAGATGATTGCGAGCCACCATGTGGGAGCTGAAAACTCAACTTGGATCTTTTGCAAGAACAAGTGCTTTCAACTGCTAAATCATCTCTCCAGCCTGCAAGATGAACTATTTAATACATTTTATTTGTACAAATGTATAAACCACATAGAAAAATAAACTTCAAATCTTACTTTATACATATATAAAAGTGAATTCCAGGTGGGATTATGAAATCCTTTTTTTAAAGATATAGAAATACCAGAAGAAATTTTAAGAGAATATTTGTATAATCTTATGGTGCCTTCTTAAACCAGACAGATGAGCCAGAAGCTTATAAAAAGACTGCAAAGTAATACTACAAAATAAGAAAGGAATGAGAGAGACGACTCTGCAGTTAAGAGCAGTTCCTACACAATCATGAGGACCTGAGTTCAGATCCCAGCAATCATATAAGCCAGGTGTCCCTCAAACGCTTTCCTCCAGAACAAGGGATCTGGTACTCTCTTCTGGCCTTCATGGGTGCATAGGTTCAAGAATCTACTTGGATTTATGTGTACATACACTCACACAGAATTATAAACCACATCAGTCAATCAATCATGAAAAAACAAAAAACAAAACAAAACCAGGTAAGAGAGCTGGGGGTGTCTGAGGTGAGCACTGCAGCAGAGCAGGCAGAGCCTTCCCTGACTCACATGCCCGCTTTCCACTATTTTCTTATTTCAGTCAGGCTGGATTAAGCTGGCCATTTGCTAAACACCCCTTTTCTAATGCCTCACATTTGCTCATGTGTCAGTTCATCTACACATGCTAGGACCTTCCAAGTCTTTTAAAGCTTATCTTAACTGTATCTCCCCTATGAAGCTAACCTAAAGGACCACCACCCCCAGGCAGAAAATAGTCTCTACCTCTGAATTCCTGTAGTCTTCTGTTCCTCTTAAAAACACGACTACAAGATGATGCCGTATACTCACCTCGCTCATCTCTTACATTTAAAGCTTACTGAGAGCCTAGATTTGAACTCATTTCTTTTTCTCTTTTCCATAACCAGCTTCTCTATAGGAATTCTCTTCAATGTGGAATATGTAAATATACAGTACTTGCAGCATGGGTGATAGGTAAGTACTTTTAATATAATACTGTAATGTTATCTTGTAATGTTCCACTCATAGGAAGTGATATTTGAATTCTATTACAGTCATGGTTTGATATTACTTTAACTAAAAAAAATTTTTGGTGTGTGTGTGCATGTGTGTGTATGGGAGTATGTACATGTTTGAGTACAGGGTACAGGTGTCTGCAGAGTGCAGAAGAGGGCATTGGATTCTCTGGAGCTAGAGTTAAGGGTGGTTTTGAGGCACTGGTTGTGGGTGCTGGAACTGAACTTGGGTCCTCAGCAAGAGCAGTGAATAATCTTAGCTGCTGAACCATCTCTTCAACCCCTGATGATTTAATATATATTTCAAAATAAATGTACTTGGGGCTGGGGGTGTAGTTCAGTGGTTTAGCATGTACTTAGCATTCATGGGGCTTTGGGTTTAATCTCTAGCATTAAAGGGGGGGGACAGAACTTATAATAAAATAAATGAATTTAAGCAAAAGTATAGTGATTCAAAAGAAAAATACACATAATACCAAAGGCACAAGCCACAAAATATAAATAAATCATCAAAATTTAACTTGTCTATTAGAGGACATCACCAACAGAGTGAAAAGTCAACCAACAGAATATGAGAAAGTATTTTCAAATCATGTATCTGATAAATAACCAATATCTATAATATATAATGCCTATAATACAACAAAAAGTAAACAACTGCAAGCACAGAGATCTGCCTGCCTGTACCTCTCAAGTGCTGAGATTAAAGGCATATGCCACCCTACCAGCTTACTTTTTATAATAACCATCTTGATGTACCTAAGGTGTTATCCCACTGTTATTTTGATTTACATTTTCCTAATGACTGGTGATGTTAAATATCTTTTCATGTGCTATTTGACCATACTTATTTCTTCTTTGAAGAAATGTCTATACAACTCTTTGGCCCAGTTTTTAAAAAATCAGGTTGTTTGTAGCAAGGAGGTATGTCAAAAATAATGTTCCAGGGTTGGGGAGATGGATTCGTGGTTAAGAGCACTGGCTGCTCCTGCAGAGGAACCAGATTCAGTTCCCAGCCCCCACACTGCAGCTAACAGCAGCTCATAACTCTAGTTCCTGATGATTTGATTCCTTCATCTGACTCTTGTGGACATTGCATGACACAGGTGCACTTATATACATGCAGACAATACATTCATATACATAAGATAAATAAAATAATGTCCTGATGAATTACTTTATCTGTTAACATTGTCTAAAGGATAAACTCTAGAGGTTAAACTTTGCTTTCTTTTTGTTTATACCCCAAGTCCCACATCAAAGAATACTTTAGAACAATAAATGACATTGGTCATGAACCACTATGTAAATAAAGTTCACTATATATATGGATTTCCAAAGTATTTATTTGTTATTCAATCTTAGAAAAGACAACATATAGGATTGCTATAAAAATTATTTTTTTAATAAAAAGATTCATGATGTCTAGCTTCTCAGAGTGAAAAGAATGGACTAAAATTAAACTAAAATAATGTTTAGTCTTATTTGCATAGGCCATTACTTGAATATATAATAAAACTTGAATTCAAATTCTTCTCTCAAATTTTTTTAAGGATACTCCTCCTTCCCTACTTATCTCTATAAATTCTTTATTCTAATATCTGGGGAAAAAATGAACAAAATAAAATCCTCTGTTGAAGACCACATCTTTCTAATCACTATGCACATCTACCTTTATTATGAGCTTATCTCTAAATCCTCTAACACTGGTTTTTAAAAAGGACTGTTTTTAAAATATCAGATCTAGATCTCCACAAACAAAAGAAAGAATGCATTACACTTGGCTTTGATGTGTTTGATCCTGAAGCTTCTTTTAGCCTTGCCACATCCTGAATCCATGTGCTTGTACCTTCCACATAATTTAACCTTCAGTTCAAAAATATTTTTGTTGCTTTGGACTTGTGGAATTTTGGGGTGGGTATTTTTTGTATCAATAAATACCTGTTTAAAAGCACACCAGAATAATACAAGCAAACTATCTTTTGAAGTAAATAAATAAATAAATGATATAACAATATGATAGGCTGGTAATCCTCAGTGACCTTAAATATGTTCCCCAAATCTGTGCATTCAAAACTGAAGTAGAGGACCACATTATATAGTAATATGCATTATGTTCAAATTAGCATATAACCTATAGTTTTGGTATGCTTCCTACCACAACTGGCCAATATGCAAAGAACAAGAGACCACAGACTGCTTATTCATGAGTAGGACATCTATTTCAGACTTCTACCTCCTGGCTCAAGGATTATTGTCAAAGAGTAGGCAGAAAGAATGTAAAAGGCTGAAGGGTGGATGACCACAAGGAAAAAGAATCTTCCAGATGGCCGGTCAATGTTCATATGAACTCACAGCAATGGTGACAGCATGCACAAGTCCTATGCAAGCTCAAACTAGACAAAATCCCAGCATAGTCATAGAGAAGTGGTTAAGAAATCCCAACTCAACCTAAGGAACTTTTCACAATTGATAACTTCTGGGAGGGAAAGAGGCAGTGTCTTACAGGGTTGGGACAATTGGTGAGCCCAGTGGATGGGCCCACACTGAAGGACATTTGGGGACACAAATCAGACTCTACAGGCTGTATTAAAGATATAATAGAGCACACTAAATTGGTCAGGAGGCTGTAGAGGGAGGTGCAGATAGGAGAGGGAATCTATACACCACCAAACTATACTGTATGAACAACACAAAAATTCAATTAAAAAAGATGACAAATAATCAAAAAAGTAGAATTATTCACAACCTGAAAAAAAAAAAAGGCAATGTGTGTTAAGTTTGAAGAAACAGACTCAGACCAGAACACTCTCTACATTATTAATTTCTGGCATACATTGCTCTGGTGTGGTTAGTATCAATAACAATAAATATTTAGCTCTGACTGAGCAGAAGGACATTTCTTCCCAAAGTTAATGAATAGATATCTTTCTTTGTTATGATGAGATTCAGATAATAGTATTTTTGCTAAGAAATTTTTCCTGGAATTCAATTGTTTGAAAGAAGATGATAAATCTATTCCCCTAACAGATTTATTATTCACAGGGATTTCATCATAATTCAGTCATAGATTAATTGCACAGTAGATTTATTCATCTTTCATTCTCCCATAACAAGTCTGATCATGATTGCTTTGTATGCCTCCATTTGGCACACTGGGGCTTTATTCATTTAACAGGATTATTTATTAATCAGGCATTTATTAAATAGGGTTTAAAGGAACTCAGTGGGTCTGATACAAAGTGCATTAGAACTATCATTAGGATTTTTTTATTCAGGTATTCATTTAAACAGACCTCATTATATTTAAAGGAAATAGTACTTATAAAATGGATATTTCATCTCAAATACATTTATCCTGGCTTTATGAAATACCTGATATGGGATAATCTAGTTAAAAAGAAAAAAAAATTAACCATGTATCATCTCTATAACTGATATTTAGAGGAAAAAATACTTCCAACTTAGTATCCCATAAAGAAGTAATCCTAGTTAAGAAATAAATTCCCCTTGATCCAAATGGGAACTTTTAAGTAAAGGTAACCAACCCCTGTAAAATTTTCCCCACGCAAATCTGCCAACTCCCATAAAACCCACATCATCAAACTGATATGCCATTTTTGCCTTATCCTAGAGAAAAAATGTCATTGCAACAAAGAACATGTTATTTGAGAACTAAATGTGTAATGACTGAACTTAAAGTGAATGCACAGAGGAAATTGAGAAAGAGGATTGGGATGTCAGGGGCCTGGGCTCCCTTTGACAACTAAGTTCACTAGACATTCATACTCACAACTACCATGGCAGCAGACTTTACAAAGGGATAAAGATGGAAACTGAGGGAAGAAACAGGGTGAAAGACAAGAGAAGTTCAAATGAAGGAAGATACGGAATTTAGGAGCTGGAAGAACTTTCACATAGCCCTAGTACTCTGCCCGACTGAGGGGTAGCGCTAGTAACATAGTAACAGTACACAGACAGGGACTGTAAGGTCATTCTCATAGAGGAGAAAAAGTGAAAATGGCTCTGAGAATCATTTGAAATGAATATATTCCAATGGATTACATATGCAAACTTGGCAAAATAATTCCAAGAAAATAGTCATTCCTATAATAAGCCACAAGAAGCATAAGATATTTGCATCTTGATTTTATAGACCTTACCATCAAAGCAGAAATATTGCAAGTAACTGAACTTAGAACTTTTGAAAATGAAAAACATTTATTTTGAAGCAGTGAGATATTATCACCAGCTATTAATAGTTTTTCTATTGAGCTGTCTCTAGGTACAATTGTTCCATGAATAAAAATCACAGGAGAGTGTGATTTTTTATTCATTAGGTAAAGTCTCTCCAAGCACATACCTAGTTTAGAGGCCTGTCTAGCATTAACTCAAACAATCCAGAAACGGAGATAACATGACTAGAGCCATCAAGTGAAATCCCAAGACTGCTTAAAGACAGGCATTTCAACCACCATCACTGACGCTAAGTCAAACTGGCCACTGCAACTTACCAAAAACCCTCCATGTTCGGCTTCTCTTTGCAAACCACGCTTTCCTGCATTTCAGTTCTCTGACCTGGATTTTTATAGCAATTTCTACCTAACTTCTCAGAATTCACATCCTATTCTGGCCTGTTCTGGTTTCTTTTTCTTTTGCTGAGATAAAATACCCTGACAAACAAGTGATTTGGGGGATTGTCATGGTTGGCTTTGGGTGTCAACAGCTGGGGGAATCTCCTCTATCCTATATGGCCTGTAGCCATGTCTGTGAGGCATTTTCTTGATTGTTGGGTGATGTGAGAAGGCCCACCTCACTGTGGGTTGTGCCATTCCTGGGAAAATAGTCCTGGATTAAATAAGAAATCAGACTGACAAGAACAGACTCCCTCTCTAGAAGCTAATGACCAGGGGTCCCATAGACCCTCAAACAATACTGGCCATTACCACTGCTCTTGGCTACCCATCAAAACTTGATGGTAAGACACTATTGCTGAAGACACTACACACGTGAGCTATAGAATAAACAAGGAGAAATCAAGCTGGTGCTTACTCCAGAGCCATCTCTACTGGCTACTGTTCATAGTGCTGGAAGGTGCTATGTATGCTATTAGAAGGAAAAAATAATCATCAACCCTAACCAGCTATGAATCCTGTGAACTACAATAACTGGCCTGGCAAGATGGAGATACTGGTATAATAGAGGCAGGAATATTATGGGAGTAACCAACCACTCTCTAATTGGATTTAAGGTCTGCTTTATAGGATGGAGCCCATACCTGACACTGATAGCAGGATTAGAAACCTGGGGCTATATACATCACAGGAGATAGAGGAGAGCTTAATACTAATTTTCAACTAAATAGGTTTAGTACTAAAGTGACTCCTAATGACTTATTGTTATACCTATAGATTAATGCATCTCTCAACTCTCACCAGAGAAGTTTCCTTTGGCAGCAGATGGTGATTAGCACAGAAACCCACAACTGGCCAATGTGCAGAAACAAGACGTGATAGAGTGTTTATCCTTGAATAGGATACCTATATTGATTTCTGCCTCCCAAGGCTCAGGGATCATTACCCCCTGCCTAATTAATGTACTCCATTACACATATAATAATATTATGCATATAACAAGGACAATAGAGTCTAATTTATGTCCCCAAATTTCCTTCAGTGTGGGTTCATCTACTGGAGCCTGGTTAACCTACCAAGAGTCCCATCCTTAAAAGAGACTGTCTCTCCCCCTCCCAACAGCCATTGGTTGCCAAAAGTTCCTTAGGTTGGGTTGGGGTTTCTTACTATCCCATGTCTACGCTGGGATTTTGTCTGGTTTGAGCTTGCTTAGGACTTGTGCATGCTGTCACCATTGCTGTGTGTTTATATGAGTAACTGACCAGCTATGTGGAAAACTGTTTTCTTTTGGCCATCTACCACCTCTGTCTCTTAACAATCTTTCTGCTCCTTCTTCTACAGTGATCCTTGTATAAGGAAATTTCTCTCGGGAGAGTTGAGAGATGCATTAACATATAGATATAACACCCTCTCCCCATTCCAGCAAAGTGAGGTTTACTTATTAGAAGAGCTACATGTCCCTTTATCATAAGTGCAAGTAAACAATTAATCTCAACCTCCTGTACTTATTTAGAAACTATATGGCAGGAATGGTTTCCCCAGTGATAAGTAAGCACTCAAAAGATACCAGATGAACAGATGATTCTAGGGCTGCAGAGAACAGCTGTGCTATTGAGGAATCACTGTTTTCTTTGGCTACCAAATTTTGGGTTCTGTCAAAAGTTGTACTGCCCAGATGTTAGGATAACATGACCAGCTGTGGAAGAATCCTGATATGGAAGACCTCTTTCACTTTATCTTCTTTTCAGTTTTCTTCCCTCCTGCATCTGTCTTAAACATCAAAGTTTTGCTTCCAGAAAACACATGGTACCCTAGATGCAGCTTTCTTCAAAATCAGACCTTTCCTCCACAGCGCATTTGAAAATGTAGGTGTGCTGCCGTCACTTCCCCAGTTTACATGGGCGAGGAGCGAGGGGTTTCAAGATTCTCTTCAGTGAACATGTTTCCCACCCTATCCTGGTTGATAGCTGTTGTTGTGGCTCAGGGCAGACATGAATATACCTACTTGGCAAGCATCATGCCCATGCATAGGTCACCCACAGCTGTGTGCAGTGGGGAGCACTTTTACCACACCACTTCACGATGGTTGGATTGCACGTGTCAAATAAGCCTGACAGAGGGCTGAGTTAATGTTAACTAAGACGATCAGAGTTCTTTGGAACTAGCACTACTAAAAGAGCTACAGGAAAATTTCTGTTCCTCTGGTGTGTCATCTCATGAATTCCTCACTGAGATCTGGATTTGACACTGTTTACATGCTCATGACCTATATAGATCAACTGATCAGTCTCTCGAGCAGATCAGTCTCATGCCTCTAGAGGGATACTGCTTGCTAACGCTGCTGCCTCTTTCAAACTTCTGAATTTGATCAGACAACAGACTGTTTTGCTTTTTGGTCCTACGAGGTATTATGTCCTAGAATCTTATTTTCCTAAGCAATACTTCAGACAAGATCCCAGCTCTTAAATACACATTTACATCAGTCCTTGTTATAGGTATGAGACAGTGTCAATTAAGATGTTTTTACATGCATATTTTGGTTTATCTTAAATTTTCAAATTAAAAACATCCTAGAGTGGATTAGTCTTACACAATTTCTCAAACCACATCCACTGATAAATGTCAGGTTGACTCCTTTGATTATTAGTTGAAAGGCCTAGATTTGCCTCAAACCTGCCACAACTTCCTAAATTCCCTTCCTGTGACTATCTTTGTTTGCTTGTTTGTTTGTTCGTTTTAAGGACATTAACATCATGTTTTGCTGTTATGGTGAAGAAGCTATCACAGAAGCCCTCACAGTAGCCTTGTGGGTCATAGGCCTTTAAGGTTGTTCCCATATGTGCCAAACAATAGCTCACGTTGGATCCTGTAGCCAGACTGAAAAGAAATTCCAAATTCTGCCCCAAAGGACTAATTGAACTTAGCAATTTGTTCTTTTTCATAAAAAACATACTTGTAGTACCTTTTGTAATACAACAATAAGCTACCATGTGGATTTCTGTGGAATTCTGGAACAATGCCAAAGCAACAATAGCTCTTTTTCTTTAGGAATAAGACTCTTATGTCAAAATTTATCTAGAAGCTCAATTTGGCTCGCTGCTTCATCATGCTAAGAGAATAACTACAAAATTATATTACTATTCATTATGTCCAGGGGGATCCCAATTCATTGTGATTTGTGCTACGTGGTACAGTGGCCCCAGCGATGGCTATTGCCCTATGGAGATATGCCAGTCCTGTAACACTTCTGAGTGGCTCATAATACTGTATTTGGTTTTACAAAGGTTTAATTGATGTGAAATATTCAGCAGCTAGTTGAGATAACTTGTAACCCATTCAATTCCCTTTTACCCCCTGACAGACTTATGGGTCATATACACAATCAAGTATGCTCACACACAAACATGTGTTTTCATACCACAGAACACTACTGTATGGCAAACTACCTGTGTGTGAAAAGAGCAAAAATAGGCCACAAACTTCAGAGAACTCAGTCTTTCCATTAATTTTAGGGTCAAAATAACACTACCTCGGCATGACCAGGAACTGACTGCTTACTAATTAGACAATGGGAAGCCTTTGTAAACAGTGGTTTGGGCTGTAATCAGAATAGATGAACTTCCAGACTTGGGTCACACTCAGTTCTCACCATCAGATTTTCTAAGTTGAGATCCCAACATCAGTTATTTTTATTCATTCATTTATTCATCCTTGTGATGAATCCTTGTGCTCTTGTGTCTTGTGACCTTGACACCTGTTCCTAGAGGAACTCAATTTGGTACTCCATCCAGAAAGATAATGAATGTGGGTTTGCTTGAGAATTAACATATCAAAACACTGAAAGGTGTAACCCCATCGCCACTGCACACAGCGGACCTTAGGAAGGATGAATGGGCTATTCTAGAACTAGGGGTGAAAAGGCCAGATGGTTTGTTAAGATTAGGGTGGAGCCAAATTTGTACTTTACCAACTGAAGCTGGAGAAACAATTTTGAATAGAATTGTGGGTGGGGCTGAATCTAGGATACAAGACAGAGTTCTAGCACAGTTCCAGGAGATCTCTAGAGGAAGGAGTATCTTCCAAGTGTTGGCCCACTCTTAAAAACTAAATTTAAGAGTTAAACTTTTATCGTTCAGGTAATTATAATGATGGCACTGTAACACCATAGGTGTGCACCACAAACCCAGTTGTTTTATTTTTAAAGCTTCATAAGGCAATTTCAATGTGCAGTCAAATTTCAAAAAAACTTTAGAACCTGTGGATTCCTCATGTCTTTTAAAAATACATAAACTGATCCAGGCATGGTGACACAGGCCTTTGATCCCAACACCTGGGAGGCACAGGCAGGTCAATCTCTGTGAGATCAAGGCCAGCCTGGTCTACATAGCAAACTGCAGACCAGATGGAGCTACAAAAGACACTGTCTCAAAATAAATAAACAAACAAACAAAAAACAACAAGAAAAAACCCAAATATAAAATAAATAGATGGATGGATGGATAGACAGATAGATAGATAGATAGATAGATAGATAGATAGATAGATAGATAGATAGAACAAACTTAAGCAATATTAGATTGTAGAATTCTCACACATTTCTTCTGGGAGGGATCCTAAAAGTCACTTTACATAATACCTTCCTTTACTAGAAGAGAGCTAGAGAACAGAAAAGTCAAGGGGCTTTCCCAAACTCACCATCAGTGGCAAAGTTTTATAGATACATTTTCTGCCCAATTCATTGCTCTTTCCAAAAGGCCAAATTGTTTCAATATTGCCTTAGTTTTTTTCCTGCTGCTGTGATAAAATACTCTGATAAAAGCAACTTCAGGGAGATAAAGCATATTCTGGCTTACAGTTCAAGGAGGACAACTCATTATGTCAGGGAAGTCATGGCAGCAAGAGCTTGGAGCAGCTACTCACATTGCATCCATAATCAAGAATTAGAGAGGGATGAATGCATACTGACGCTCTGCTCCTTTTTTCTTCTTATACAGTCTACCAGGATCCATGCCACACATAGTGAGTGTGTTTTCTTGCCTCAATTCATACACTCAAGATAATCCCTTCCAGGCATACCCAGAGGTCCATCTCTCAGGTAATTCTAGATTCTGTCAAGTTGACAATCAACAGGCACTATAACAAATATATATATATATATATATATTTTAAGTTCTACTTCTTTTTTGAGTATTTGTTGCATGTGTATGTACATGTTCATGTGTGTGGACATGTGCACACATGTACATGTAGGCCGGCGGTGTCTTCCTCAATTACTCTCCACCTTATTTTTGGAGAAAAGGTCTCTCACTGATCCTGAAGCTCATTAATTCAGCTAGACTGGCTGGCCAGTAAACCCCAGGGATTGTCCTGTTCCACCTTCCCATCATTAGAATTACAGGTGTATGCTACCATGCCCAGCTATTTTATATGAGCTCTAGGAAATCAAACTCAGGTCCTCATGTTTGTACAGTAAGCACTTTACCAACTGAGGCATCTCCTCAGCCCCTTTTCTGATTATTCTTGATCCAACATGTGGATGAAAGCTTTATAGGTAACAGTGTTTGAAGACATTGCCTCTAAGCCATATTAAGTGAATATAAATTAAAATTGAATCACATGAAGGAGGGTCCCCTTAACTAGCACTATGCTGGACAATATGACAGACACAAAGATGGGAAAGATGATGTCTTTCCCGAAGTGTTCTCAATCTAGCAGAAAGAAAGTTAACATAAAGAACACACATGATTCTGTCTCCAGGCTGACCACATGAGGAAAACCCAGATAGCCCTGGACAATTCTTTGTGCTTTGCACAACCCTAATAGATATCAGTGGGGCAGCTGAGTTCCAGAGCTTCACTTGTAGATAATGGTGGATACTTGCACAGAGGAGATGATATTGCAAAGTCCAACCAAAAATTAAAGTGCTAGCAACTTGATAAGTTATAAAAAATGTACATCTTTATTCATTCTGTGTGAATAATGTGAAATTACTGATTCTGTACTTTCCCTTTGTATTATTATTTTTACTGTTTTCCCCCATAAGAAGGTATCAGGAGTACAGCAGGTAACATCTACATGATGAAAACCGATACAACAAATAATATTGTAGAAAAATATTTGATAGCATTGAAAATGCTCACAGTATATTCTGAAGTTAAGAAGTTATATTATGGGGCTGGAGGAATGGCTCCATGATTAAGAGCATCTACTGCTCTTCCAGAAGACCTGTGTTCAGTTTCCAGCACTCATTTGGGGTAGCTCACAACCGTTTGTAAATCCAGCTCCAGGGGATCTGACACCATCTTCTGGCTCATCACACACAAATCAGACACAGGAATAAAAATAAATCTTAGAGGGGCTGGAGAGATGACTTAGTGGTTAAGAGCCCTGATGGTTCTTGCAGAGGACAGGGATTCAATTCCTAGCACCCACATGGCAGCTAACAACCATCCTTAACTCCAGTTCCAGAGGAATCCAATGCCCTCTTCTGACCTCTGCAGGCATTGCACAACATGAGTGCATTTACATACATGCAGGCAATATACTCATACACATAAAATAAAAATAATAATAAAATATTTTTTAAATCTTAAAGAAGTTGTACTATAAAATTCATAGTGCAACCATAATATTAAGAGCATACTATTGGATACAGATGCAATTCCTGGCTTACTAGCTATGTGACCTGGAGCCAATTAGTCAGCCTTCCTAAACATCAGTTTACTCACCTGTCAAATGGAAATAATAATTTGAGAACCATTGTGATGATTAAATGAATTAACATATTTGATGTGCAATGAAAATTTATAAAATGTTGATCCTTATTGTTGTCAACAGTTGTGCTTCTAATTAATACTAATTAAAAAGAGTGGAAAAGAAAGGGAATTAAAAGATTAGGTTAAAATAATTAAATAAAAGATTAATAAAAAAATAGAATTGGTCCATTGTAAAAATATCCCTTCTGTGAAGGATTCTAAAAATCATTTTATATAATGCTTTCATAGTCTAAAATAGTATATGACATATACTATTTTTAGAGAAGAAATGAATTTTATACATACTTATGAGAAATATGTCTCTAAGAGTTAGGATTAGATACCTCTTAACAGTAGGATTATAGGATTATAGGATTATTTTTACTGACACATAAGGACTGTACATATTTACAGAGTATAATGTGATCTTTTGATACATGCATATATTGTGTAATAATCAAATCAAGGTAATTAGTATATCCATCACCCAATTCAGTTAACATTTCTTTGTAGTGAGATAAAAAAAAATCTCCCTTCTGGTTCTTTAGAGCTATATAACACATTATTGTTAACTATGGGCAATAGGATACCAAAGAGTTATAAGAAAAAAATTGAATTCAATAACAGTAGGATTTAATTTAATCTCATTCTTATTTTTTTTTCTTTGGTAAAATAGGAGTAACACTACTTAAAAGACTGGCATTTAGAATAAATGATGTTTAAGAAAACTGTATATTTTACAATGCATTCTTTGGTATTGTGTTATCTGCACCCTACCATAAACACCAGCCCTACCAGTACTGCAGGGTTCTGATTCTCTTACACAAGGTAGGCAGGTAGGTGCAACTATAATATTAAGAGCATACTTTTGGATACAGATGCAATTCCTGGTTTACTAGCTATGTGGCCTGGAGCCAATTAGTCAACCTTTCTAAATGTCAGTTTACTCACCTGTCAAATGGAAATAATAATTTGAGAACCACTGTGATGATTAAATGAATTAACATATTTGGTGTGCAATGAAAATTTATAAAATGTTGGCCCTTATTGTTGTCAACAGTTGTGCTTCTATTGTAATAATAATTAGTATTACTAAACAAAAAGAGTGGAAAAGAAAGGGAACTAAAAGATTAGGTTTAAAGAATTAAATAAAAGATTAGTAAAAAAATAGAATTGGTCCATTGTAAAACCTATTCTGAATCTAAAACTATGGATCTAAAACACAAAGCATAGTGGGAAGAGGAGGGTTGCTTTAGTCCATCACTACATTAGCTCAACGTTCTGCAGGAATCTGTTCAACTACAATGGCTAGGTGGCAAGCTACAAAACCCCTACCAAACACCCCAGTAAGGTTGCTACCCAGGCTCTACCCATCAGTGTGATCTTTACCTTCATTTACCTTCATTCTAGAAAAGCACATCACCTATAGCAACTCAGCCACCATCCTCACCATCATCACTCTGAATAGAAGACCAGTTTTTCTCCTTTATACTCTCTAGTCCTGCCAAGGATTCACTGCACTGCCCTACCTGGCCTGCCTGTTGACTTTCCTAATCAATTCACATCCTCAGAGCTTCCCACAGACACTTCCACTTCCTTGGTTTAAAGCATCAACTTATTTTTTCTCCCCCAAATGTGAACAAATCAAAGAAACCAAAACTTGTAGTACAGCCTCAGTGTCTTAGGTGTAGCTTAAGTTTGCAGATTGAAAAAACTCCTGATGAGGTAGATAGAGAGTGCCTGAATCTGGCCTCATCATGGTGCTAAGAAATGAAAGCAACCTAAGTGTCCCTCAAATGATGAGTGGATAATGAAAATGTGATGCATTTACACAATGGAGTTCTACTCAGCAGTCAAGAAAGATGAAATCATAAAATTTGCAGATAAATGGAGGGAACTAGAAGCTGTTATACTAAGTGAAGTAACACAGACTCAGAAAAGCAAATGACCTGTGTTCTTCTTCATTTGTGGATCCTAGCACCAAATCCTAATATGTGAGTATGCAGCCTTATGTAACTGCAGGAACCAGGGAAATGGAAAGTAACCAGGGAGGTAAAGGGAAAGAGGGAACCTGAGAGAGAACAGTAAGACACAGGTGCTATGAAGGGTAAAATGGGGTCTTTAAATGGAAGGGGGGCAGGAGGGTTATGCAGGAACTACGGAGATAAAGGGAAGAAGCTCAAGACAGGGAGGACCATAGGAGACTGGATTATCAAAGGAGAAATGGGGGAAAAGGGGAGACTTTAAATGGAGAGGGAATGGAGAGAGAAAGAGAAAGAGAAAGAGAGAGAGAGAGAGAGAGAGAGAGAGAGAGAGAGAGAGAGAGAGAGACTAGCTAGTGTAAAAAATCAGAGGGATTATAATAGTTCAAAAAGCCTAGGGAAAAATTACACATACAATATCTCTACATGAGTCCATGTGCATAGCTGAAGGCTACATAACAAGAAACACTGCCAGACAGGAGAAACCTCTCTTTGAGTTGTTGGCCAGGGTCATCCAAGAGACTTCGAAAATTACACAGGCTACTGCCCTAGCCCTTAATTGCCTCCCAGAACTTGAAGGCAAGACCCTGTTGCTAAAGACAGGACATACTTTGGACACAGGATTTGAAGCAATGGAGCTTGAACTGACCTGGAAGTTGCCTCCCTCGCAGGCTAACTCTCATAGTTTTGGAGAGCACTACACAAGGTGCTAAGAGAGAACATCAATTGATGGTCCAACCTCACCTTTAAAGACTAATAACCACATCAATGACAGGCACAGCAAACTATATTGGGGCAGTAGTGGCACTTTTATCTCAGGGGTAATCAACAGCCACCTAATTGGACTTAATGCCTACTCAAAGGGAGGAAACCCATGTATGGTATAGTAACATAGCCAAATATACATGGCTGGAGAGATCATAGATCTTAGAGAAACTCCAAGTCTGTCACATCCCTAGGCAAATATAATTTCTTACTATGTGCAAAATATGGATCCTTATATTTACAGACAAGTATCCCAGTCGCCACTCATCAAAGAAGCATTTTTTTTTTTTTTTGCAACAGACAGAGATTATTGCAGAGTTCCACAACTGGTCACATCCAGGGATTGTCTGTGAATTGCCCAAGCATAAGTGGCACATCTACAATGCAGCCTCTATACCTACAGCTATGGAACATAGTGGACCAGAGGATATCGAGAACACTAATGCATCTCTCAACTCTCAGCAATGACTCTCCCTCATGTAATAGAAGGCAATGAACACAAAAGAACACAAATGGCCAACGAGTACAGAATAAGAGTCTACAGAGTCCTTGGACAGGACTCCTATATTAAGAGTCCTGTATAAAATTCCTCTATCAAACTCCACCTACCCAGGGCTCAGGAACTGTTGTGGAAGAAGAGGTGGGATGATTGTAAGGGTCAGGGAGGAGGTGCATGACCGTATGGAAATAGAGTTCTACAGGCTCTTGGGACCTTGTTCTTATGAAGCTACAGCAATGGTGTCAGCATGCACAACACCCATGCAAACTCATGCAGACAAAAACCCAGTGCAGAACTGTGGAAATGCGCAGCAGGTCCCAATCTTAGCTGAAGAACTATTGGCAGCTGATGATGACTGGGTGAGGAAGAACTGATCTTCCTAAAGGGAGGGACTGTAGATGGGCTGTCTAGACCTCAATGGATGAACTTGCACTGAGGGATGTCTGGGGACACTATCTTGACACTATAGACCTTAACATAAATGACAGAATGCATAAATTCCAGTGGCTGGGAGTATGGGAAGTGCCAGTGGGAAGTGGGTATAAAGATGATTAAGATGATCTGCATGAAATACACAAAAATTCAATAAAAAAAGAATACAAGCTAGATAGGAAATGCATTTGACCTTCCATACTATAAACTAAACCATATAATGTTAATAAAGAAAAACCTTCTGATGAGAGATATGAATGACCTAACTAGAAAGGCAGTAGGTGGGAGAACATTTTGAACAAAAACTGGCTGAACTGCTTGACAGAAAATGGGACTATTAAAAAGGTCTACACAGACAGTTTAAAAGAATTAGCTTGGGTAAGGTCAGCAGGTCATTCTAGAAGGGAGTAAGGAAAGCCAAGTATCTATATTCCAGCTAATATGGTTGAATAACTAAGTTGTTGTTAAAAACATACTTATTTACATAAAAATTGAGTACAAAGGAGGAAAGTAGACAGAACGGGGCTGGGGAAATGACAGTGGTTAAAGAGCTTGTCAAACACTGTGAGGATCAGAGTTCAGTTCCTCAGAACCCACGTAAATGCTAGGTGGGCATGGTAGCCTGCCCATAATTCCAGAGATGTAGTCACAGGAGCTCCCAGTAGCAAGCAGGCTGGCAAGACTGGCCATATTGCTGAGATCAGGGCTTGACCGAGAGACCTGACCCAGTGAACAGGGGGAAGAGCGACTAAGAATGACTCCAACATGAAATGGGTGTGCACACATACGCATGTGTTCCCACATACATGTGCATACATGCACAAATGCAAACCACACATACATATGGAAATGGAAAAGAAATGAAAGGAAACAGCAGTGGTGATTTAGCAGAGTACGCACTCTAAAACAAAAGCTGCTGAGGTGATTTTCTCAAATTTTTTTTCCCTCTTCCTTTTCTTTTTTATTTATTTTTAAAATGTTGGACAAGGTCTTAAGTAGCTCTAGCTGGTCTTGAATTTGCTAGGTAGCTGAGGATGATGACCTTGAATTTCTTTTTAAAAAATATATCTACATTTAAATTTTTTATTTTGTCGTGGCTAGACAAATGGCTCAGCAGTTAAGAGCACTGGCTGTTCTTGCAGAGGATCTGGGTTCAGATTCCAGCATCCACATGGCAGCAAATAACCATCCATAACTCCAGTTCCAGGGTATCCAAAACCCTCTTCTGTCCTCCAAGGGCATTGTATGACATGGGTACATTTACATGCAAGTATAACACTCACAGACATAAAATAAAAATAAATTTTAAAAATGACAATTATAATAATAAATTATATTAAATTATTACTTTGGGTATGTAGGGTTATGTGTGTGGAGGTCAAAAACCAACTTGCAGGAATTGGTTCTCTTCTTTAACCATGTGGTTTCTGAGAATTGAACTCAGGTCCTTAGGCTTGGCAGCAAACACCGACACCCAATGAGCCATCTTGCCTGGCTTGACCTTGAATTTCTGATTCTCCTGCTTTCTACCTCCTAAATGCTGGGAATACAGGTGTGGGCTACCACATCTGGTTTACACTGTACTGAGACTCAAACTCAGGGTTTTATATATGTTAAGCAAGCACTCTACCCAACACAGTTGCATTCTCAGCTCCAGGACGATCTATTCTAAATCTAGATACAAAATGGCCATTTTACTGACATGTAATAGTGATGCAGAGCTTTGCCTGACCAGGCTCCAGCTGCTAAGCTATTAGGAGCCTATGGACGAGCGCCAGAAAGGCCAAGTACCAGAATGCTGAGGCTTGCATAGAAGAAGTAATAAAATGACAAAGATTACAAGAAGGCTGTTAGGGACAAGCAGATAACAATGTTACAGAATCAGTGCTGAGGGTCTGTGATATAATAATAAAGGATGACAGGAAGAAGGCAGTACTTATCGATGCTTTTTTTGATCTGATTTAATTTCCTCTTTGGAAAAGGTAAAACAAGAATCAAAGAGGACTCAAACCCCATCTCGGATGTAAGATGATAAGAAAACAGCATGAAGTCACTTCAAGTGAATTCAAGTTTGCAAGCTTAGACAAATTATATCCCAAGGTACTGAAAGAACTTGAGAGCAAGTGTGCAGAATCAATATTAGTAACCTGGAGACAGCCCAAAGAACAGGGGATTTGCTAGGAGAATGGAGGTAAGCACACACTTCATTCAGATTTTTTTTTTTTAAAGTTAAAGTAGCCAGGTATAGTATCACATGACTGTAGTCACAACTACCAGAGAGGCTGAGGCAGCAGGATGGATACCAATGGGAACTGGAGAGCAAGTTAGCTGATGGCTGTCACCTTGTCTTATCAGAAATGGTCTGTATAGATCTAGCCTATTCAAAATTTTTATTAACAACTTTAAAAGAGACTTCACACATCACATTTCCCACAGCAAAAGCAAACAGGCTAGTCAATAATGTGGGTATGAATAAAAACTTGCATGGATTTGGGCCGGCATAGACATGAGTTTAAAAGTAGTATTCAAATTTAAATGAAATTTAATAGGCAAAAATATAGAGAAGTTTATTATCTTGGCTTTGTTTCCTGTTGCTATGACAAAATAACCCTGACCAAAGCAACTTAGAGGAGAGTTTATCTGAGCACACTATTCCTGGCTGCCATTCATTACTGCAGGGAAGTCAGGACAGCAGGAACTGAAGAAGTCAAACACATCCACAGTCAAGAGCAGAGAGAGAATGAATTCATGTATGTCTGCTTGCACTTAGCTAACTTTCTCCACTCTTATACTGGTCAGGATCTCCAGCCTAGGGAATGGTGTCACCACCCACAGTGGGCAGATCTTCCCACCTCAATTCATGTAATCAAGATAATCCTCCACAGATGTGCCCGTGGGCCAATCTGATCTAGAAAAACCTTCATTGAGACTCTCCTTCCAGATGATTCTAGATTGTGTTAAACTGACAATTAAAACTGACATCACAACCTACCCCTTAGAAATCTGACACATAAGTACTTAAAGTATAACCTTCTGCCCTTTGTCCCCTAAAGTTCTATGTTTATGTCATGATCTAAAATACAGGCCTACTTTTAAAAGTCCCCAAAGTCCCTAGAAATGCCAACACTTTAAAAGTCCAAAGTCTCTTAACTGTGAGCTTCAATGCAATAAAAAGAAAGTTGCATATTTCTGATGCATAATGGCACCAAGTAAACATTTTTATTTCAAAAAAAAAAGGAAGAACGGGGCGTATCAAATGAACAGAAACGCTAGAGCAAAACCAAAGTCCAGCAAGGCAAACATCCAAATCTTGCAGCTGTATGTCCAGCATCTAGAGCCTGTAATGTAATCTTCTGGGCTTCAAAGGGCTTGGGAAGCCCCAACCCTCTAACTCTGATACCTACAGCACACATACCTTCTCTTTTAGGTTTAGACAGTCACTACTCAACATCTGCAGCTCTCCTTGGCAAACACCCTACAGTTCTGGCATTGCCAGTATCCTGGGGTTTCCACTGAGGCATCAACATCATAGTTTCATGCAATCACCTCTCGGGCCCCTTTCCAGGGACTCTAGTCCCACTGTATATTGCCTGGCCTCAGCTGTTCCCAATTACTTTCTCAATCTTGTATATTTGCCTCCAAAACCAGTACCAGGTGGATGACACTTACGGCACTACCAAGTTCTGCTGCCAGCTCAAGATCTTGTCCAGCCTCCTTGAGCCATAGCTGTATTGTCTTCTGTGTGCGGCCCCTTGAAACACTTTCCTAGGCAGTTACTTTTGTGTGGCAGGAAACCTCTTTAGACTTTTTCTTTTCCTTTAGAAGAATTGGGATTTTCACAGGATGGAGCTTTCTTCAAGAAGTACAGTTTTGCTTTCAGGCTATTTTTCCCATCCTCCCAATGCAGTATCAGAGATTTCTCTACAATAGTGCTAATTTCTTCATCAATTACAGCTGTTTCTTCAGCACCACTTGACTACCATCCTGCACTGAACTGTCCCTTAACAAAAAAATCACTCTATCACCCTCAAAATCAACCCTAGGGCAGAAGGCATGCAAATTCTTGGTCAAAATATTACACAGATGCCCCTATCGCAGTTCCTGATACAGCCCTCATTACCCTCTCAAAACACACAAGTCAGGCCTCCAGTGTCTGTAACTCTCAGCATTCTCCTCACAAAAACAATCCATTAAACTCTGCTCCCAGCACTAAACAGCTTCTCGAGCCCAATACACCAAACATTTCCACATTATTCCCACAAATAGTTCCAAAGGCTTAAAAACTAAGTGGTCCCTCTTGCAGAGGATCCAGGTTCGGTTCCCAGCACCCATATGGTGGCGAACAACCACCTGTAACTTCAGTCCCAGGGGATCTGTTGTAGCTCTCTGGCCTCTGCAGGGCTGACTGTACAGCATGGGTACACTTTCATACTCTTACACATAAAATCATAAACAAAATGTTTTAAAAAGCTTCATGTCAAGTTTAGTATTGGGATGACTCCACAAGAATGACAAATCTCATCTATAAATTAGATACTTAGCTTATAAACTAATCAGTAAAAACTAATTCAATTAGCTTCCACAGTAAAGCCATGTGGACGAAGGGTCCAGATCTATAGACATAATAGACTTCTACACTGGACCTTGTAAAAGACATATCTTTCCAAAGGAATGACAGATTTTCACCAGAAAATTTGAAGGTTGTGTTTATGTTTAAAAATATTATTTAGAAACAGAGGGCAAGGTAGAGGCAGGTATGTCTTTATGAGTTTGAGACCAACCTGGGCTACATAGTATATTCCAGGACAGCCAAGCCTACATGGTGAGAATCTGTCTCAAAAAATAAAATAAATATAAATATGAAAGCAGAAACTACTACTCTAAATGAAATAAGATTTAGAAAAGCCATGGTATTATCACAAGATATATAGAGGACTCTCAAGAAAATAGGGCAGTGCTCTGTGCAGCAAACAAGGGACTGTACTGCAACAGACAGAGTTGACTCACATCTGACAACAATTTAACTGTGCACTACCTTAGAAGTACTTCCTTAACTGTGGGATGTTCACAGATCTGCCAGAGAAGCTGCCAGACGGGTCCGCGCACTCGAAGGAAGCTGGCCTAGAAGACTGCCCAGCATCTTCCCATCCCGTCACCCATGCTTCTGGGGAATACATGTTCTAATTAAACAATGCCACCACTAAACTGTGCTTCCAATCCAACAGTGAGCAAGTTGATGGCTTTGGCGGCTCTAAGTCTTTGAAGAATCATCTGTGATAGATACTGAGAATTAATTAATGAGCCTCTCTGAACCCTGTCTATTGAAGAGGGACTTCTGCCTTAGGAAGCATCCTTTGAGACTACAAGAGAAGATGAAAGCATTCTCTGTATCCTCCCATATATGTAAATCGGCCCATCCCAAGATCTAAACTTAGCAAGCACCAAGGAAGCTGTGATAGTGCAACAGAGCTCTTTAAAAAGCTGACAGAAGTACTGCTGTTGATCACCCCAAGGGAAACGCATCACCTAAGTTTTCCTTTAATGCTCGCAGACATTTCTAATTGACTGACATGTGGGGTGGCAGGGGGAAGCAACCTAAATTAATAGAGAGCTTCCGTCTCCATATCATTTTCTCCAGCAAAGGCTAATCTAATTCTTTAAGTTCTTCCTTTGTCTTCTCTTATATTCTAAAATTAGCAACATGGAATAGAAAACTGTTAAAAATTGTCCCTGCATTTAAAATGCTACATGTTGGTAACAAGCAAATAGACAATGACTCAGAGGTATGGTGCCAGAGGGTACCTTAGTAGATCCTTGGTCAGCATGCAGGAGACTCTGAGTTCAACACGCAGCACCCCTCCCCTGAAAGAAATATAGTACTAACCATCAGTTAATTTTTTAGAAGCTATTTCCTCAAGGCTTCCTTAAAGGGATTCTTACTATTGCCATTATTTCTATGTTACACGGAAGAAGGGAAAGAAGGAAAGAGAGAAGAAAGGGAGGAAGGGAGTGAGGAGCGGGAGAGAAGAGAGACAGTTGCTCATGGGTTTGTTCAAGCTGTTCTAGCCGGTCAAGATCGGGACATCACCAGACCTCCCCTAATGTTATCCATTCCCCACGGAGATTGCTCTTCAAACAAAGGGGCATCCATACAGTGCCACAAAATTAAGGGCCTCACTGTGCCCTGTCTGGCACTGCTTCCTGCTTTTCCACGTTAGCCTCATTTCCACGAACAAGAGAATTCGGTAGCATTTAAACATGGGGTGGGGGCGAGGCTTGCTCACAGTGCATACCTTTCAACACTAATCTCCTGCAAATCTAAGAATAAGATTAAAATGATGCTAGAAAGAGGGCATTACCATTATCATTTGTAGCCGACATTTCTGTGACAAAGAATGCTTGCCAAACAGATTATCATTAATTATGAAAGAATCCTCATCTACATCAATCAGTAAGCAAGGTATTTCCTCAGTGAACAGAGTTGAAGGCAACTACATAAAAGAGTTGAAAAGTAAACTTTTCGTGCAGCTAGCATTCATTGGGAAGAGGGATATTTTCTGTACATTTTCTCCCTGAAAGACTGAGCCCCTCCCAATTTGCATCTATTTTCTAAGAGTCTTTCACTCTGTCATAAAGATGCCACCGAAGACACAGACAGGTGACGCCTGCAGTCCTCCTGCTGCCAGTCTTCTCCGTTTTCCCTCCAGGGACGCTCCGCTTGGCTCCTCCCACTCACCCTCGGCCCCCTGCAACCTGGCTGCCACTCCTCATTCCCGCCGGAAGCCTCCCTGGTCAAAATCAATAAGGACCTCTTTGTTGCTAAATTCAATGGACACTTTTCTGTCCTCATCCTACCCAACAGCTCTGCAGGATTTGACATGGTTGACCACTCTTGTGCTCTTGAAAGTTTTCCCTCCCTTGGTTTCTATGACAACACCTTCTGAGTCTCCTCCTCTCTGGGCATTACTTTTCAGTCTGTTTCTCCTGGAATTTTTTTCCCCCACTCTCCACCTTACAAATTACTGATCACTAGGAAACTATCCTAATTTATATTATTTCTTTATTCCTTCTTAAAATAATCTTAACTACTTTCATGGCTTTACCTCACACACATCTGACCGCTCAAATCCAGCTGAGAACTGTGTTGCACCCCAAGAATTTCTCACAGCCAAAGGGCTATTGTGGCAGCTCTTCTCCCATTCCAAGGACTTCTGCACTCAAAACATCTAAAACAAAACCTACTCTCCTCTCTCTATGTCCAATCTGTTTTTCCTCTTGTCCCTAGTTCATCACAATCTGTCAAAGAAGACAGTCCTGTAAGCCATGCCTGATTCTGTTTGTCCCTTGGCGTCTCAGGAATCAAATCGTAGCAACTCTATTTTCGTAGAGCTCGCTCTCTAATTAGTTTCCTTCTCCTCCACCGCATGACCAATACGGCCATCATTTTCTCATGGGAGCCATACCACAGCCTCTGACACATCTCCCTGCCTCTGAGAAATCCCCCTTCCCAGTCTATCTTCCATGCACACACTGCAAAAATATGAATCTGACCGTGTAAATCATTTCACACAAAACTGTACAATATGGCTCCTGCTTCCCAGAGAGGTCCCCTCTCACTCCTCCTCATTCCATCCTTCTCTGCATCTCCAGACCCTCGTGCTCTGTCCTCCTCTACCCGGTCTCTACTGGAACTTTCCTGCCTTCCTTATTCTCACCCTAAGCTAGTGACCTTCATTTGATTAAGTCCCACTCATGTGCTGTTTTAATGAGTATATTTGACAGACCCAAAGGCAGGATTTATTATGTGCCTTATTATCATTATCATTATCATTATCATTATAAGAACTTCATAAGTTTTAACAATTTAACAACCCATAAGGGTAAGTATTACATCCTACATTTTACAGATTCCAAAAAGGAAGTGCAAAAACATCACATAACTTGTCCAAGGTCATGTAGCGGAGGAATAAGCTACGAAGTCTGGACTGGAACTTGGGGATATGGCCACTTTATTGCTAGGAACTTTGTACTTTCACACATCCGACAGTCTTCTATCCTGAAACTGGACTAAGTGTTGGATTTTCCTACTGTTTCCCCATGTCCCCCAAGTTTCTTGAAGGCAGAAACTGTATTTACTTAAGGTCTAATACTCCAGCAACGGCCCTGAGAAAGCAGACGTTAAATGTTTGCTGAGGGAATTAATGAGATAAGAAAAGGTCACAATGAATAATATTTCAAAAATTATTTTGTTGAGAAAAATAAATAAGCATCCATTTCCCAAGTTTTTCTATAATTATTTGTAAAGTACTTAACATTAATGTCCAGTACCTTAAAAAGAATGGGTTTTCATAATCAGACTACCCAGTCAAACACTGAAGGTGACCTATATGCTTTTAAAGCAAGCAACTTCAGAAGACTAATATCCTAAAATAAAAATTTATTAAAATATTTGCCTTTGGTAAATTCTTATTTTAATAAAAATTACAGGTAGAAATCCTACGAGAGACATGAGAATAACCACAACATTCAGTAAAATATAATGAAGAAGGCTCCAACGATTGAGTCTTTTCCCATCAACTTTGATAAGCCATAGATAGAAAATGCCATTCTCAAAGCACATTCCTAACTTAAAAAAGGGGCGGGGGGGAGGAGAATTACAACTTCTGAACAAAAGGATGACACATTCTTTAAATGAATGAATCCTATATAACAGAGGTTAAAAGTCAACCAGTCTTTTCTTAAGAGTACTTACAGGTGGTTACCCCCAAGTCACAGCATTTGCATAAGAGAAAAGAGCACAAAATAAACAGGGCTCCTATTATCCACACACATGGCTGTCAGGGTCAATGGTCAGCAAAGTGCCAGTAGTGTCCTATGGCACTGGTCAGTTACAGGTGCTTGAACAGTGTGTTCTGCTTGCTAGTGACATTACAGATTTGTCAACAGAAGACTTGAATGGGTCGTCATGAAACTTTATGCTATAGCATATTCAATTTCTGTCACGATGGAGCACTGTGACTTTGAACTATTTTGGCTAAGTGTAATTTTACTCTTTACATATTTTAAGTTAAGTAGAATTTGACTTAACTGCATTGTCTAACAAATGTGTGTCATAAAGATTTACTACATTTTGTGCCAGGCATGGTGGTACACATCTTTAATTCCAGTACTTGAGAGGCAGAGGCAGGTGGATGTGTGGGAGACTGAGGCCAGCCTGGCCTACACAGCAAGTCCCAGACCAGTTGGGTACAGAGAGACTCTTTGAGACTGGGTCTCCTGTAGCCCAGGCTGACCTCAAACTTTCTATATAGCAAGGATAACCTTGAACTTCTGATCCTCCTGCTTCTGCCTCTCAAGCACTGGAATCACAGGTTTCTGTCACCAGGTAGAGTTTTATGTAGTGTTGGGGCTCAAACCCAGAGCTTTGTGCCTTCTAGCCCACTATTCTACATCTCCAACCCTCCAAGATAGGGCTAATCCTCAGTTTAAAAAAAAAATTATTACCCTTAATGAATTATAGAAAGAGCTTTCATTTTTAAGCTAAATGTATAGAAACTTCTGTCCTACGAATCAACATTTGTAACCAGTATTACAAACTCATTCTCAAAAGCCCAGGTTGACTATATGGCCTGGTGTGCATGGGAGTATCCTGGTTAAAGGCTTTTGTACTAGCACAATTATAAATAGGTCCCTCTTTTATTTCCTTCAAATTCTCCTATTCCTTTCCCCTAAAATAATTGTCTCTTTATTCAAAAATCACTTCTAATTCCTCTGATGACTATGAGGAAAAGATAACCTTCCTAAAGAACACGTATTCTGCCCCTACAGCTGAATAATGAAAGGCAAATAGCCAATGGTAAGAGGTCAGCATCGTGGTCAAACAGGCCATTTTCATTCTCAGCTCTGACAACATCTGCTGTGCAAACAGATAAATTACTTAACCTTTCTGTGTCTAAGTTTTCTCCTTTATAAAACTGGAATAATGCTAGCGGGACAGCTGTGAGATGTAAATGTAAATTGCTTAGCATGGCTCCTGGATCATGATACGTTTTCAATAAATGGAAAATTTGAAAGTGAGCAGTTGCCTCAGCCACCAGATTCTGAGCAGTGCTACAGCATGGCTGGATTCCCATAACCATGGGTTCTACATATGTGGGTCCATAGATCAGAAATATTCAGGAAAAAATACATCTGTACTCAGCACATGCAATGCTTCTTCCTTGTCCTCCTTCTGTAAACACTGCAGTATGACAACTATTCACATAGTATTTACATACATGGTGTGAGTTCCTATAAGGGATTTAGAGATAATTTAAAGTACCCAGAAGGAGTCAGGAGCACTTGGGAGACAGAAACAGAACATGATGGCAGAAACCTTGTAATCCCAGCGCTTGAGAGGCAAAAACAGGAGGATCAGAAGTTCAAGGTCATCCTTGGCTACATAGAAAGTTTGAGGTCAGCCTGGGCTACATGAGACCGGGTCTCAAAGAAATAAACAAAAACTATACAGAAAACCATTCATAAGTTATAAGCAAATATTATGACATTTTGTATAAGAGAGGGGAACATTTGTAGATTTTTGGTATGTGACCATAGGTCCTTACAATCAGTTCCTCACAACTACCAGGGCAACTCTATTTTGTGTGAAAGGTAAAACTCCTGAATTCTGGGATTGTTGTGGACTACAAAAGTTAATCAGTAAAAGCTTCCATTGGTAGAGGAAAATATCAAACCCTAGATAGGGAACTGATTTGACTCAGTTTACATGACTTGTTAACAAGGAAGCCAGAAGTAAAATGGGCTTAAAATTTCTTCTCTTCTGAACTATATTAAAAAGCTTCATAAGTAGTAATGACTATAAATAAAATATCATGGCAGATCTTGGGAACCCACATTACACTTTGCCCTGGGGAGCTAACTGGTTTTGAAATGTTAGGGAAAGTTCTTCATAGCTACATTGTTCAGAGGTAGGTCATTTTAGGCTTTGGTTTTCTCGGCGTAAAATGGAAACAATATGTGATTCTCAGGACTGGTGTGAAGATTAAATGAAATAATGGGCACAAAAACACAGCACAGTGCCTCACTGTGATTTCCTAAAGTTTACTGGGCTGATAATGATCTCTATTATTCATGTAAATTCATGTATAGTGACATGAGTTTTCAACTAATCTTTCCATTGCTCCTATTTAAAAAGCATTCTTTGGTTTAGAGCCCAGTCAGGATATTTTGAAGAAAGCATGGCCTCGATGCTAATGGACTGGCTAGGTTCCAGAATCTTTTTGTAGGAAACTCTCTCTTGCAACTGAATGCTAAATACAGATCTCAGGTGACCCTGATAAAACTACTCAAGAAGGCAAATTTGACATCTGTCTTTCTTATGCATAAAACTCCAGGGCGCTTCAAGGCCCATTGGTAATGGCCAATACAACACAAAGGGCAACATGCACAATTCCGTTTAGGACTTACTTCCAGCCCTTCCAATATTATGCACAAGCCATCTGCTTAGAATCACCTGGACAACGAAAATTTAAGTTCTTCAGGCTCAGGTTTCTGGAGTAAACTTACGAATTCAATGAATGAGATCTATAAGGCATGCCCACCCATTGCATGGAACTGTTCTACGCACTTCATCCAGTGCTTTGTTTCCAACATGCAAGAGAATAAAACTCTTACAAAAGTGGGTTTCTGTCCCAATTAAATAAGACTACATAACCTTGTGGTTAGAGTACTGCACCACTCTACCCTGAGTCCTGGAAAACGACCTGGAATTGTGTGGCTAAACGAATAGGTGGGACTTTTTACAAAACTGCTTGATAGGACTTCAGGTCTTACAAGTTAGTTGTTACATAGGGTGTGCAGGAATTTAGGTAGATAGACATTCATGGATAGATAGCTTAAAACTTTAGCTTCAAGTCCTATCCTTGGGTGTCTATGGTTAGTATACCAAGAGGATATATAGGATATCCACAGTTCCTTTGATAACTTGTAAATAACAGTCCTCATTTTGATCAACTGTTGATGATGCAAAACATAATTCATTTAACTCCAAATTATGCAATAACTGGAAGAGGGAACAACAAAACTGGATTCACCCAGATATCATATGCCTTAGAAAACTCTTTTGGTTCAAAAGTCAGTAGATAGATGGTTAGCAGGTATTACCTGGTGATTGCCTTCTCTCATCTAACATGGGGATACAAAAAAGATACAAAGAGCCTATAAATTCCCCTGGTTCGGTGTCTCCTCAAAAACGTATAATTCAGAGACAACATTCCATTAACTTCTCATCATCTCTATAAAGGAAATGTTTCACATGGCATTTTACATGTAACTTTATGTGTAAATTTTACATGTCTGATGTTCTCTTTATCTAGGTGTTTCTGTGACTGTGACCCCCCATCCCCCCAACCCCTGGTCACATATACACTTTTTCTGTATGACTGCTTTACCTTGTCCTGCCCACTTCTAAAGTTACTTCTAATTTGGATCACAACGATTCTCTCATATCTTAAAAATTCTAGACTCTAAAGAGAATAAGAACTATGATTGAGTGACAAAATAAAGATGTTTTTCATGGGGCTGGAGAGATAGCTCAGCAATTAAGAGCACTGGCTGTTCCAGCAGAGGACCTGGGTTTGATTCCCAGCATGCACAAGGCAACTAGCAACCCAACCACCAAGAACTCTAGTTCCAAGGAATACATCACCCTCTTCTGACCTCCACAGGCACTGCACAACCTGGGTGCACTTACGTATATGTAAGTGCAATACACTCACACACTTAAAATAAAAATAATGAATTAAAATTTTTTAGAGATGCCTTTCATATAACTTCATGACTCTTAATAAGATGGAGCTGGGTCTGAGATAAAAACATATGACTAGATAAAAACATATGACTGGTTGCTCTTACAAAGAACCTGGATTAAATTCCCAAGAACTACATGGCAACTAACAACCATTCATAACGCCAGTTCCAGGGGAATTCAACGCCCTCTTTGGACCTCCATAGGCTTTGCACAACATGGGTGCACTTATATACATGCAGGCAATATACTCATACACATAAAATAAAAATGATAAATAATTTTTTAAATGAATTATCTGTATTAATCATCATCTATTGCAAAAAGAAGCTTTTCTGATGAGGGTTAAGTAATGCACTAATCTGTGGGTGTAAGATAAGACCTGAGGGGACAGTTTAACAGTATGTCCACTTAGAATAATAATATTAGGCTCTCCTTTAGGGACTATGATTTAGCCTGTCTTTGGTGGGGCAGTGGGCATTAACAGAACCAGACATGAGTTCTGTCTTGTGCAGTGGGCATTAAATCCAATCAGAAAGTGGTTGGTTACTTTCATAACATTCATGATACTGTTGAACCAGAGGACATATCTTCTTATTATTGTAGCTTGAAGGGTTCACAGATGAGTAAGATTGTTGAATATGGGGACAGAGAGATGGCTCAGCAGTTAAAAGAACTGGTTGCTCTTGAAGAGGACTTGGGTTTAATTCCCAGCACCCACATGGTGGCTAACAACTGTCTGTAAGTACAGTTCCAGAGGACCCAACACCCTCTTCTGGCCTCCTCGGGTATTGAACAACACGGGTGTACTTATATATCATACATGTAGGCATTACACTCATACACACAAAAAAATAAAAATAAATAAAACATTTCTTAAATTGTTGAATATTTTTTTCCCACTAGCATAAATAAAACCTTCAGGCACTATGAAAGCTTTCCAGTATGGATGAAGCTTCCAGGTCATTACCAGCTTTATTTCTGTGTCTTATAATGTCTCTGTGACTCAAGCATTTGATGTCTTCAGCAATGGGATCTTACTGTCATATGCTGGAGGGTAACCAAGAGCAATGGCAATAGCCTATAATGTTTGGGGGAAGGAAGGGATATGGGACCCCACTGATCAAAAGCTCAGAAAGAAATAACCCATATCTGGCACTGGCCTTTTTATTTGATAGGCTATGCTATCTTGGAAAGGCATCTAACCAACCTCCAGTTATAGGGTAACCCACAACTGGTCAGGGATAAGAAACTGAACAGTGCTCAGCTCACAGTGTGCATTACACACACACACACACACACACACACACACACACACACACACGGCTCAGGGATCATTGCAGAAATGGGGCTGAAAAGATTGTAAAAGCCAGAGGTAGTAAACGTTATTTGCTGGACATGACAGAGCTGTTGCACACATAAATTCACAGTGACTGTGACTGTATGCATAAGATCTTCACAAGATCAAGCCAGCAAAAATCTCAACATGGACAGGGAGGGTCTCACGAGGTCCAACCCCTAGCTGAGAAGCTATTGGCAAATGATGGCTTTTAGGAAAGGAAAAGCCAATTTTCTTCATGGTTGTGGCCCTTGAAAGGCACCCATGTTCCAGCATGGGTAAATCATGCACATACAGGCGTCATTAAGCAGATTCAGTGTATTTAAAAAAATAAGAGAGGGCCTGGAGAGATGGCTCAGCGGTTAAGAGCACTCACTGGCTGTTTCCAGATAATGGCTAACAACCACTGTTACTCCAGTTCCAGGGGATCTGAAGCCCTCTTCTGATCTCTAAGGGCATTGCAGGCATGAGGTCATTTACATACATGCAAATAAAACATTCATATACATAATTTAAATTATTTATTTTTATTTCATAGTGCTTTGCCTCCATGTGCAGGCATCTGTGTTGTGTAGTGCCCATGGAGGCCAGAAGAAAGCATCAGATTCGCTGGAACTAGAGTTACAGACAGCTGTTAGCCACCACGTAGGTGCTGGGACCTGAACCTGAGTCTTGTGAAAGAGTAGACAGTGCTCTTAACTGCTGAGTCATCTCTGTAGCCTCTTTTTAAAAAATTAAGAAATAGTCAGGGGTGGTGGCACATGCCTTTAATCCAATCCCCACACTTGGGAGGCAGAAGTGGGCAGATCTTTTTGAGATTGAGGCCAGGCTGGTCTCCATAGCAAGTTCCAGAAAAACTGTGGTTACACAGAGACCCTGTCTCAAAAGATGAAAAAAAAATCAAGAAATAAGAAAAGAGAGAGCACAAGAAGTTGGCAGAGAAACGGGGGGAGGGGCAGGAGAGAAATTGGAGGGTAGAGAATGGGATGAATTTGATCAAAACATACTATATAGGAACTAGACAGATGGCTCAGGGGTTCAGAGCATTGGCTGCTCTTGCAGAGGACCCAGGTTTTGTTCCCAGCGCTCACATGGAAGCTAACAACTGTAACTCCAGTTCCAGGGGATCTGACATCCTCTTCTGGCCCCCACAGGCATTACACATATGTGGTGCATTTACATACATGGAAGAAAAACACTCATATACATAAAAATAAATAAAATATTTTAAAAACACATTATGTGCACATATGAAATTCTCAACTTAAAAAAGAAAGAGAGAGAGAAGAAAAACAACTTTCTGCCCTTGTAGGATGAAAGTCCAGGAGAATGCAGGGTTTATAGACAAAAGCTTCCTGGAGTTTGAGGCTTTTGTTAAGCTAATGAATTACTTTGTTAAGCTAAAGTAAAGCAAACTGCCAAGAAGAGTTCCTAAAATACGTATGTAGTTCAGAGTTGGTAGCAGGCGACTACAGGAAAAACCGAGCTTTCCTGCTGCGAGAGGAAGATTCCTCGCTCCCTTAGGGATGAATTATGTTCGCCACCCAATGCATATTATCAGATTTTTTTAGGATTATAAAACTATAATCATAGTACTCTGGCAAAGAATTCCCTCAGGACTGAGGGGTGGAGGATGGACAAGGGTACTTAAGTGATCAGGCACAAGAAAAGAACCCAACAAAATGGGCAAACTAGAGGGAAAGTCACCAACATCTAAGAAAGTCACCATCATCCTGCAAAAAGAAGAAAAGCTTACAGGATCGAGAAGAGGACAAGACTGGAAAACAGAAAAAAGAGATTTGGGTTTGTTGGGATTTTTCTGATACAGGAGGAAACTAAGGAACAGGCATGATTCAAACAAAGGAGATTTACCGGTTTTCTGTTGACATATAACAAATTTTCACAAGTTCAGCAGCATAAACAAACACCTACTTATGAGTTCTCAGTTCTGTTAAGTCAGAAATCTGGTTTGGTCCGGTTCATTGCTCTGTACAGGGGATCACAAGGCTGAAATTGATGTGATCACTAGTTTGAGTTTTCATCTGGATGCTCTAGAGAAAAATCTGCTTCCAAGCTCACCCTTGGCAGAATTCACCTCCTTACAGTTCTGGGACAGAGGTCTGCATTTCCTCACTGTCATACAAAGGTCACTCTAAGTTCTTAAAGGATCCCTCCATTCCTTCCCATGTGGCTCCCTTCACTTGTTTGTTTTTGTTAATTTATGTGTATGTGTGCTTGTGTGAGCTTATGTGCAACCACATGCCTGCAGGTGCCCGTGGAGGGCATACGGCAACAGATCCCCTGGACCTAGAAATAAGTATTATTTCAAAAGAGGAAACTTCAGTCCCAGGATTGGATTGGAACCTGAGTATTTCTGATTCCAAGCCCTAGACACTGTATCAGTCGTATTCCATGTATAGCTAATTGTTAACCTGTAATGACTTCATTCACTTTGAAGTTTCAGATTCATCTTTCATGCACTGTTTCTTAACTCACTCTTGCTTGAACCCTGAGTTTTCCTGATTGACAGGTCCCTGCGGAGACACTGTGCTTCCATCTACTAGCTCAGAACAATTTTGCTCTTCCTATTTCCACATTAATTTCCATCCACAGACCAAGGGCCCGCTAAGACCATGGATGGTGTGCTGTTATCTGCATAATGCGCTCTGAACTTTAGGGCAGTCTCAGATTCTTTGACAAAGCCTTGAGCTTAACTGTCTCCTGCACAGTTAGGTGCTTCTCCACTTCAAGTCCCTCAATGCCAGGTACATTTTGCAGAGTTAGGCAAGCCAACCCCAGAGATTTATCCTCACTGACCCTTAGAAATTTACAGCTTATATCTTAGAAGGGGAAATATCATTTAAAAAAGGCAACTTTGTTGAGGGAGAAATGACACCAACACCAAATTACATTTCATGTTATGGCAGGGTCTGACTTCAGTGTGAACACAGGCTGTGTGTTGGCGTTAGGAAAAATTAAGTAAGAAAAATATTGCAACAGCCCAGGGACACTTCTACCTAAATTTTGTGATTACATTTTAAGTGCTCTCTGTCACAGATATCATAAACTGATTAAATCATTTCATGCCTGACCCCTACTGACTATGCTAAGTGAAAAGAGAGGGCTGTTAATAACTACCCATTTCTGACAGCTGCCCAGGGGCAATGCGGCCTTTTGCAGCAGTGAAATGACTCCCCAGCTCACTTTCTGAATGCTGAATATCGATTCGTATTATGAGTGTTGCCAAACACAGAGGGCAGTGCTGCCGATCCGTAGTGGCAGGTCATCAGGAAGAGCATTAGCCAATGTCAGGTCAGGAATCAAAGGCCTGCCGGACTCTTTAGGGAGGAGATTTATCGATTCTATAAAACGTGAAACGGATCAAGCACTTGTGATGATGGAAACAGTCAGGGCAGAATGAGGCTGAGCCTACACTGATGTAGACCTCAGGAGAGACGCATCTCACAAGTGACCACTGAAGAAAATGCTGGAAGTTGGGATGTCCAGGACAAAGACAACAGCAGCTTTGGGCTAAGAAGGAGATTTTAGGGCTCAGTGTCAAATCTTAGATGTGACATTGGTCACAGGTGAGAGAGGAAGAGGGAGTATGTGAGATTGCAGGCTGTCTGCAGATTTTCACTCAGCTTAATCCAAAAAGGATATGGCCAGATGCTGATGAATGCTAGAGACAAAAGATAACTATTGGAAAGATGCAGCCAGTTCTTTTAAAGATCACTGAAATTATATCTGGTTTCTGGATTTCCATATTAGAATCTTTGCATCAATTACAAATATCACTCCAGTCTTGCTCAGCTGTAAGGAGTCCATTACTATGGTGGCTTCACAATCTCCCCTTCACTGTTGTCTTCATCTTGATATAATTAACAACAACACAGAGAAGGTCTAGACTGGCAGTCAGAGCTCTGCTTTCCTTCCCATCCTCTTTCCTTCACTTATCTTGTGACCGCAGACAAGCTACAATTTCCCTAAACATTACATGTCTACTAGTTTTACAAACAGGTTTATATAGAGGATCAGTAACAGATAACAAGGTCCAAGAGGCAAGGCCAGGGATACATGTTACACTTTGATATTCTCAATAACCAATAAAGGGACAGGCTCAATATAGTCATTTACTTTTTAATTTAACTGAATGGAAGGCAGAACGTACTTTACTAAGTTGGATGGTGCTTTTATTATTAAATGTTATTTGCCAAGTACCTAGGACTTGGTTCAGCATTGTTGGGAAGGTTTTGGAACTCACCCTGCTAATGGAAGTTTGCAAAAGCAATCCTTTCCTCTCTGTCTTCTAAGAGCATGCCACAATACCTTCTTTAGTTCTGCCCCATACTGTGATAGAGCCTTGAATACTATGTAAGGAGAAAGCAGCCACTGCTAAGTTCTAATTCTGTTTATTATATTTGAATAGGCAAATGTAAGTTGGTTGTTATCTAACACTTGAGTTTTCACTTTCTATAGAAAATAGGTTCTTTGCCCACTGCAGTATGTCCTCATGATTGCCTTTTATTCACAGAATGAACTGTAGAAAATTAAATAAAGTTATTATTATTATTATTGACATAAGGTCTCACTATGTAGCACCAACTAGCCTCAAACTCACTATGCAGAACAGGCTTGCCTGGAACTCACAGAGATCCTCTTGCCTCTGTCTCCTGAGTGCTGAGATTAAAGGCATGTCCCACAATGCCTGGCATAAAACTATTCTTTAAAACATTTTTTGGTAACCTAGTCATGTTCGATTATATTAGATCCTCCCACCTCTTAAATTAAAAAAAATTTAAGGGAAATTTATTATTTTTTTCTTTTCTCCCATCTGACTTGAACTCAGCATTTTCCCTGTGCCCACCAATGGATCACTCCAGTCTTGTTCTAAATGGGCCGATGAGAGAAAATGAACATGTGCTACAGGTTACTCAGCTGTTCTAAAATTAAAGATTGATATTTTTCCTCTTGTTCTATTAGCAGACCTTTAGGGACACGTTAGCACTGGATAATGGTTGCAGTAGTTTAAGCCTCATGCTGTGATTTTTAACAGAAAGCCTGGAGACTGCAGCAAACAATGACATCTCCCCTTAGCCAGTAACCTCATAAGGAAGCAGTTGCAGCCTTAGGCAGTTTGACTAAACAGCAAGACAAATCTGACTTCCAATGTACTGACTCCACTTTAAAGACAATGGCCTGGCTTAATTAACACTGTATTCATTTGTAACTCAATCAATTTAGAATTTTTGTCCTTTAACTATTGACTCTGCCAGCTTAAAAGGAAAAGAAAAAGAAGGCTCAAGCTGCTAGAAATCCCTTTTGATTTGTATAAACAGGCATTTCTGAAGCAACAACAGAATAAATAACCCTTGACATTAATGGCTGATTAGCCCAAACATGCAGGTATCATTAAATCCATCTTACAAGATAATTTCTTTGACTAGTTAGGAATAAACATAGGAGATACTGAATATGATATCAAAATTGAAAAAAGTTTTCTCATATCCCTCTTTTAGGGAGCATTAAACTGAAAACATTAGCCTTCCACAGAGCATATTTGTTCCAAATTATTATTACACATCAGCAGCCTGGTAGATTTTGTCCAGGAAGTTTGTTGGATCTAATAAATGTGACTGTCTCACACTGACCCTCTCCCTCTAGTCATTGGTTTAGCCAATATACATCATCCTGTAAGGAGAAACTAAAATATTATAAATACTATCTCAATCATATAATAATTTTCATTTTCTAATTATCAGTCAACAAATAATGAAAATTGATGTGATAAGATACTGGACTAAAACAATATTTTGAATTTTCATCAACGAGGCTATAATATTAAGAGAAATAAAGCACATGATTCTGCATTCGATCAACTATTTGTATAAATATTTGGTAATTATTGGAAATAATTACCTTGTAAAAACCAACCCTGTAATCTTTCCTGAAAATTTCTGCATTCTGAAAAATTATACACCCCAAACTAATAGGCCTTATAAGAAAAATAGGATTGGGTCAGGCCACTCAAAAGTTTGTAACCAGAACACTTATGAAAGCAATTAACAACTCAATAAAACGTAGCATAGGCAATCTGTCCTGCCATTTACACTGAGCCTCTCCTTCCGGTCTGCCAGCCTTGCACCCTGTGCTCATTCTTCCTCTTCCCAGATGTTCGCAAGTCCTGAAAGACATTTGATTCTAAAGGGACCATTCTTTATTAAAGCTAAAAAATATAAGTAATTCAGGGCATAGCCTTCTTCATTGTTTTGATGCAGGAGAATGTCTCTGCAGCCTCTTCATCTGCACTCTAACGTGCGCAAGAGGTCTTATTGTACTGGAAGGAATAGAGGCTCTTAACGCCATTAAATGAGCCACTATTTTCAGTAAAAGAAGGCACTTACAGAAATGGTCACCTTTTCTCTTAGAGTTTTCCTAAAGCGCTAAGGTTTCCTCTTTAACTGGGAAACGCTTGCCCCATTTGCTCCAAAGCATTTATCAGAAAATGGGAGAAACACTTATAATCAAACATAATTTTTACATCTTAAGGCAGACACAATGGTGAGTACCTGTGGTCCCAACTATCTAGAGGCTGAGGCAGGAGAATTGCTTGAGCCCAGGAGTTCTAGAAAAGTTGGACAATAGTGAGGTCGCACCTCAAATAAATACATAAGTAAATAAATTCCACATGTTATTCTACTTCACCCCAAATTTCCCAACAAATAATAACTGATTTCTCTATTATAATAAGGAAGTTTGCCTTTTCAATACTAGATGGAGTTAAAGAAAACTTGAGAAAGGCGAGTAGAGTCTCACCACTGACTGCTGCTTTTTCCTCCCCCACCCAGCTCATCATATGAAGCCATGCTGGGGACGACTTACAACAGTCTCATTTAATTCTTTTTATGTAAAGTTTTGAATTACTAGTCAAGGGTCTCTCTGTGTGTATATGTGTGTACGTATGTATGTAAGTGTGTGTGTGTGTGTGTGTGTGTGTGAACTTTAATTAACGTGAATGGAGGTTTCTGTTGTCATTTTATTTTGTTATCTTACTTTGAAACCTCCAAACAGTAGTATTTATGGCAATAGTTTATTAAGGATTTGTTTGGATTTTTCTAGTTTTTTAAAATTTATTTTATAAACTACTATCTAAAAGACAAAATTGCATATATTAATAGGGCACCATATGATGTTTTACTGCATGTATACATTGTAAAACTTTCTTTTCTTATTTATGGCTTGTTGTTTTGTTTGGTTTTTGTGATGCTACGGATCGAACCCAGGGCCTTGTAAATGCTACCACTTAGCTACATCCCTGGTCCTTGAGTAATATTTAGATTAGATTAAATTTAAATATCTCCTCATCGTGTCTTTGTGGCGAAAACATTCAAACTTTTTTTCTTCTAGCTTTTTAAAACATATAACACATTATCATTATGTAGAATCACCTTTCTGTTAAATAACACACCAGACCTATTCTGTTCCAGCTGCAACTTAGTACCCACTGATCCTCTACTCGGTAAATGACCTCCCTCCCCACAAGTGTTTGTTTTTTATTTTCCTAATTTACCTTAAGAGTTTTATATGAAAAACTTATATTTATATAATGATTACTCTACTTGATAAATACCTCCAAATGATTTGAAAGAAGTTAGGTGCCTTCTTCAAAGCAAAACACTACCCTCAATGGTCTCTATACACGGAAGAGACTTAGGTTTGAGCTAATTATATTTAAGTGGCTGTTTTGAGTAGCTTTTCTGAAGCAATAGTCTTAATTATGAAAAAAAAATACAGATTTGAGCTGAGTAAGGTGGCACAGACCTTTAATCTCAGCTCTCAGGAGGAAGAGGCGGGCGTACCTCTGTGAGTTTGAAGCCAGCCTGGTCTACTTAGTGAGTTCCAGTCAGCCAACCAGGGCTACATCAGTGGGATCCTATCTCAAAATTAATAAAAAATTGATAAATAGATAAATAGATTTGAAATACAGAGTAAGTTATCATCATAGTACATTATGCTTAAACAATAAAAACTCAGTTGAGTAGCAAGAGATTAAATTACATACAGAAATTGGCAGCATTTAAATGACCACTCTAATAATATAATGATAAATGAAAACCTTCTTTTAATAGTAACAACATTGATAAAATACAGATAAACTATAAAAAATGTGCAAAACATATATGTGGTAGTTTTTTTTTTAATGCTCCTATAACCTCCAGAGTAGACTAGTCAAATGGATAGACTTCCACATCCAAAGTAAGAGACATCACACGATAATGATATCTCTTCTCCATAAGTTAATTTATAAATCCAGTACAGTCTCAACAAACACTCCAAAAACTTCTAAGGAACTAGCAATGTTTTTACTAAGGTTCATACAAAAGAATCACAAGTCTGGCTGGAGAGATGTCCACAGGTAAGGGGACTTGCTGCCAGGCCTGACAATCTGAGTTTGATTCCCAGAACTCAAACAATGAAAAAAGAGAACCAACTCCTGAAAATTGTCCTCTGACCTCAACATGCATGCTATGGCATATGCATGGGTGCTACACACACACACATACACACACACACACACACACACACACAAATAATAAATCAATAAATATATTTTTAAACCCAGCAAGATTAATCAGTAAACCATTAAAAAAGAAACTCTATGAGGTAGGACTAGCTATACCTAAGCATAAAGTATAAGATAAGCCTCTGTAACTAGAATGCTATAATATTGACAAATAAGTGGACAGGCAGACAGTGAACTGTAATGAAGGTCCAAAACTACACACAATACATATGGAAACTCAGTTTGTAATAAGCTGGCATGTTAAGTCACTGAGATAAGGATAGGCTTTCCAGTAACTGGTACTGGGATCATTGTAGAGCCATTTAGAAAAATATATACAATTACATACATATACATAAAAATAAATTCTGATGGATCAGAAGTTGAATGTGAAAAATGAAACTCTAGAAATTCTATCAGGAAACAGGAGTAAATCCTTCTGTATGTTACGTGTAGGGAAAGACTATGACTCAAAATTCCAGCACAATAATTTTTTTTGGTGAGGGAGGACTAACCCAAGTGATTTGGGGGACACAATTATTTTGAGGTAGCCAATGTCACTTCATAGAAAAAAGGAAGTATATATCAAAAGGAAGTGTATAAGCTTGTTTATTTGAATATTGATCACTTACTAATTCTGATGCTATTTTTTATATATTCTAGGATTCAGCAAGCAAACAAATATACTGAGGACAGAGGAGTGCAGTTTGTCACAATAGAAAAGAGTCACAAATACAGGAAAGGAAATGGCAGAATGAACTAGAATGGAGTTGGAGAGATGTTTGAGTTCATGTGTAGAAGTGTACATACGTTTTACTTTGTCCTCTTCCAGGATCTAAGAACAATTACACTGAAGTAACAATAAGCATACCTAGAATGTATATCTAAGTTTCTAACTTAACATCTTCCTTTATAAAGAACCAGTGTTCCTTGGAGGACTGGCTGTTTGTATGGATAAGGCAAATAAAATACAAGATGAACTTGGAATACTTTGTTGTATTTTAAACAGAAAAAAAATTCACAAAAGGGGTAAGAGATGACTCAAGGTTAAGAGCACTGGCTTCCCGTGCAGAGGATCCAGGTTCAGCTCCTACCATTCACACTGAGAGCTAACGACCAACTGTAATTCCAGGAGATTTGATGTCCTCTTCTGGCTTTTGCAGACTTCAGACTCACTCATGTGCCTTTACATACATGCAGGCAAACACTCATACACATTAAATAAAAATAAATAAATCTTTAAAACAAAAGTTTACAAAAAATGAAGGACCATGTCAAAAGGACTACAGGGTCAGTTTAAAGTGATTCCCACGACTACATCTGGACTATTTTGAACATTAGAATAAAGAATGAAAGTAAAAGATTTTTAACCCCCAAATAAAACAAAGCTCTCTAAATCCATACTAACACACACACACACACACACACACACACACACACACAAAGGGAAATGGAAAGCTCTTTCTTACAATAGAATGCAAACTCATAAATGTAGAATCATTTGGCAACCATTCCAGTAACAATGAAGAAATGGTTTGTCAATAATATGCTGTATTGGAAGACAAAAGTTTGACCACAAACAATATATTTAAATAGCCTTAAAGTACTTCACCATGATGACCCATTAATTGTAAAGAGAAAAACAGTAATTATCACAGTGGAAAGTATGGACGTCATAACCTTTGCCGTCATCAAGTGATCAGAGTAAACATCATCAATAATGCAACAAACCAGTATTGTGTCCTCTGATACAATGCTTCTGTAGAAGCCTGCCAACAGGGTATAACTTAAATTCGACAAGGAAATAGAAGACAAACCCAGACTGAAGGTCATTCAAAAGTAGAAAGGTCAAATTCAACATCAGACTGGAGAAATGGCTCAGCTAGAAAAGTGTGTGCCACACAAGCATAAAGACCTATATTTGAATTCCCAGCACTCATATAAATAAGACGGTGGGCACAGCAGTGGGCATCTGCAACCCCAGTGCTTGGGAGATGGACACATGGGGATCTCTGGAGCTCACTAGCCAACCCACCTAGTCAATTGGTGAGCTCTGGGTTCAGTGAGAGACGTGTCTCAAAAAATAAGGTGGAGAGGGTCAGAGGAAGACATCCAGCGTCAACTTCTGGTCTTCACATGCATCCAGATGTACAGGTGCGTGAGTGCACACACACCTTACTGACAGACACAAATTTTTTAAAAGTTCAACAGAACCAGGGGTTGATGAGACAGTGGCTAAAAGGCTGCCAGGAGCTATTCTGGACCAATGCAGTCTAAACAGAAATGGAACAAATGAAATGCATTGCTGTGGGTTGGATAATGATGGTGTGAGGAAAATAGCTATGAATATCAAGACATCTGATAAAATCTGAATATAGATTTGGGGTGAGAAAATGGTTTTGTACTAATGTCAAACTTTTTGGTTTTGATCATTGCACTATGGTTAAGTAAAAGAAAATTCTTCTACTTGGAAAATTCACACTGATGTGGAGTCAACGGGAGACCATGTCAGCAACTTGCTTGAAAATAGTTCAGAAAAACAGATGACAGATGATAGATATAGATAGATTAGAAACATAGATGATAGGTAGACAGACAGACGGTAGTATAAATATCTGAATGTTTATATATACACACAGAGAAATATTATACATACAGATGAGACAGAGCAGCGATACAAAGACACAGGTGAAGTAAATCAGACAGAAATATAATAACGGATGCACCTCAGTAAAGGGTGTGTGATGACAAATGAATTGTGTACGTGTGTGTGTGTGTGTGTGTGTAAAAGCATTGCTGACCCAGCACTTCCCAGGGGGAGGATATCACAGACAATGATCATTCCCAATGAAAAGGCTCAAAATAGGTTACAAGATAACTTTGAAACTCTGAAGGAAAGACCAATCTATCCCCAGGGAAAGGAAAGCCATCAGAATATATTGAGTATACTGGGCATGTTAGTGTAGAAACAGGAAAGAAAAAAAATAGAGAGAACCCAAGAGACCAAATGACTGAACAGAGAATCAGTTATCTCATATGGAGTCTCTTTTGCAGAATGAAACATATTATCAACAAGACATTGAACTAGTCAGAGGTATGCTATGACTTATCATAGGCTTACTGTACCCAGAAAATTCTCATTTCTGTGTCTGGGCATGTTATCAGCAGAATAAAAATGTGTCCAGATTCGGGTGATAAAGAATACGATCCCTCCATATCATACATGTAGACATGCTGACTTCCATTTCTTACTGCTTTGTTTATTGCATGTTTCATCTTCTTCAGTTGAATTGTCATTTTTATTTCTCTAATTATGCCTTATTTCATTTAAAAATTTATTTATTCACCCATTTATTTACTTATTTGTTGTGCTGTTGAGGATGAAAGCCAGAGTTTTCCCTATGCTAGGTTTTATTTTAAGAAGTAAGTACTTCATGAAATGTGCTGGGTTGGTTTGATTGGTTTGTCTCACTTGTTTATATTCTCAGGTAATAACTCCTTTCCCTTCATTTCCTTTTAAGTTTGAAGCTAACTCATCTTTCCACATTATTCTACTGACTCTTTTTCACAATTCTTCTTCGGACAAGTTGATTTTTTCTAGGACCAGATTTTACATGATGTTCATGTTGGACAGGGCCAGAGCACAATTCAGCAATTACGATTTCTAGTAGGACATAACACTGAGAATGTTCCTGAGCACTTCCTTCTCTAAGCCAAGTGAACTCAGCAGTGTGGGGATGTTCTTGACATAGCCTCTCCTTGATGAGGATTTCCTGAAGGCTTGCTGTAGTAACAGCATGCTTCACCTTACCAGCGGCCCAAGACTTAGTAACCGCAACAATCATGATCTCTCAGTCACTTGTTCACTTTGATTTTGATCAATAAACACCTTTTCTGTTCCTCTCTTTAAAATTTTTTAATATTTTCATTAAGTGTACAAAATAATGGCATTTCATACATGTACATAATGCTTTTAATATTTTATTTATGATTTTTATTTTATGTGTATGAGTTTATTACCTACATGTGTATAAGTGCACCTTTGTCATGCGGTACCTCCAGAGGTCAGAAGACAGCACTGGATGCCCTGGAACTGAAGTTACAGATGGTTGCTAGCCACTGTGTGGATGCTAGGAATTGAACCAGGTTCTTCTGCAAAAGCAGCCAGTGCTTTTAACCACTGAGCCATCTCTCCTGCCCCTATGTTATTACATTTTGTTTGCCCCTCCTTTTCCTTGTCCCTCCACCCTCCAATAGCTCCCCTTCTGATATACACACATACACACACACACACACACACACTATATATATATATATATACACACACACACACACTATATATATATATATACACACACACACACTATATATATATATATATATACACACACACACACACACCTACGTTCCACATATGAGAGAGAACATGCGATATTTGTCTTTTTTTTCTGCTCCCATTATCTTCTCTTGTTCACCCAGATCTTCTTTCTTTAAATCTGTTCTTTTTCCCACAAAGGCCTCTTCCTAGTTTCCTATCATAGATGTATAAGTATATAAATATATTTTAAATATAGATTCCATATCTGCTGCGAAAACATGTGCTATTTATCTTTCTAAGACTGGCTTATTTCTCTTGACTATGATGAAATTCAGTTCCATTCATTTCTACAAATGATGTAGCTTAATTTTTCTTTACAACTGAATGAACCTCTATTGTGCATATACCACATTGTCTTTATCCATTCAGCTGTTGATGGGCATCTAGGCACCTTCCATACCTTGGCTATTCTGAATAGCACTGCAGTAAACATGGACATATCTCTGTAGTATGCTGACTTAGATTCTTTGGTGTATATACTCCAGAAGTGGTATAACTAGATTATATTTAGTTTTATTTTCATTTTTCTGAGAAATCTCTATACTGAGTTTTGGAATGACTGCACAGGGTTACATTCCTACCAGCAGTGGGAATGTAAACGTCTCATTTCATCAAAATATCTTATTATTCTAGGATGTACATACGTCAAAATCAATTTATCTGTATATTACAACTCACATTTTGAAATGACTAATCAAAATGTTAACAAAAATGTCATGAGACCAGCAGAGAGTTGTCCTAAGAAAATGCATGCGCATGCATACATACATAATGTCCACAGGACTGTAGGACAGCTCCACAAGGAATGGAATAGAGAGTTCTAATCTCTAGACACAACGTTCAACTTAGTTAAACAGTCATTAAAGACGTTATTTCCTACTGACTTACTTTCCTTTCCAGATGTTGTGGCAAAACACCCTGACAAAGCAACCTAGAAGAGAAAAGGTTTATTTGGTTCATAGTTCCAAGTTACCATCCACCACAGAGGAAGTAAGGAGTGGTCATTGGAGTGGGTGTCAAAGCTTCAGAAACTTGGTAAAGCTAGTCACATTGCATCATAACCAAGAACAAAGAGTAAAAGATACATACGATGTGATGCCCACTCCTTTTCTTTTTTTCTTTTAAAATTTTATTGATTTTTTTATGTGTATGAGTATATCGCCTGCATATATGTAAGTTCACCTGTGTTCTGTGATGCCTGCTGAGGTCAGAAGTGGGCGTCAATTCCCCCTGGAACTGGAGTTACAGACTGTTGTTAGTCTCCACGTGGGAATCAAACCTGGGTCCTCTGCAAGAGCAGCCAGTGTTCCTAACCACTGAGTCATCTCTCCAGTCCAGCCAATTCCTTTCCATTCAAGTCAGAGCCAGCCCATGGAAATGCTGTTCGCCCCACTCAAGGTCAATCTTCCTACCTCAATTAACCCAATTAAGAAAATCCCCCATAAGAATGCCCATAGGCCAACCTAATCTAGATAATTCCGCACTGAGTCTCCCTTCCCAAGTGATTATACACTGTGACAAAGTGATAATCAAAATTACCCATCATGCCCTACCTTTTATTTGTAATATTTAGAGTTCCCAAGAAGATCCTTAAACTACAACATGGCTCTTGAACTCTGTGACAAGACAAACAGTACAGCTGTCATGTCTCAGAGACCTTTTGCTTCTTTTCCTCAAAGAAACCCATGTGGAACATAGAGAATGTAAGCACTGCATCATGAAATTCAAAGGTTTCTCAAAATCGCAATGACACAGACAAATCTCAAGTAACAGATTATCTGCGCTAAAGGATTTTGCAATATTATTCTTGTATATACATGATGAGGGGAAAGCCTCCTGGAAAAAAGGGACAGAGCACTAGAACCAAGGTACTGTCTCCCCAAGTCATAAGGCTACCACTGCTGAGAAAACTACAAATATAATGTTGGTGTCTGCTCATTCCAGTGACATTTCCTGAAACCACATAGGCACAGTAGTGTTGGTTGTGGGCTGTCAGCCAGAACATTTAAAGAACCTTAAAACAGCTGGATTTTAAACTGAAGTCCCTTATAGCTGGGTGTGCAGTCTCAAATTATTCCATGGTATATTAAACAGGGCAATTTAAAAAAGAAAACCACATAAAACATTGTGTACACAGAGAAATGTATTTATATTTTTACATTAGAGTTCTGTTTTGAACTCCTATGACTCTGCTGTACTGGACACATTTTTTAAAGGAGATGTGTTATGAATTAAATTTAATCCTTAACCTTACAAAATAGAACATAAATTATTAAGATTTCTTGAAGTAATTTTTAAAAGAACAGCTCTGTTAACTACTTAATAGTATACTCGGGAGAAAAGAATTACCTCAGCTCTTCTTTTGATTAGAAAATGAGGTTTTCCATAGGACATATATTTTTTTAAAGGAATCTCTGTTATTCATACTAATATATGGAGATATCTTTGGCTCCCAACAAGTTCACAGGCACAATAAGGAAGATCTTTGTCATTATTTCTTGTTCTCTCAAAGGCTGCCACACTATTGCCAACAATAATAGTTCTTTTCGAAAAACTTTTAAAATTGTATTTTATTTAATTTGTGTGTGTGCATGCATACTTATGTGTGCGTGCATGCGTGCATGCATGTGTGTGTGTGTACATGCCATAGCACCTGTGTGGAGGCCAGAGAACAACTTACAGGAGTCATTTCTCCCTTTGCACCATATGAGTGCCAGGGAATCAAACTCAAGTCCTCAGGCTTGACAGTAAGCATCATTTTGCCAGTCCAATAATCATAAAAAGAGCCTAAACTTGGAGATATGGGAAAATTATTATAGGTTAATAAATAAAGGACATACTCAATACTTTTGCATGTTAAAATTTGAGAGTAATTTTTAAATTAGAATTTAAATAATTACCTAAAATGTATCAGTTATTTTTATCTTTCCTTTTCTCTAGTATATAAGACAGGGGCATGGAAGAGACACATACAGCAGGCCATAAGAAATACTAAATCATGCATCAAGTGTCTTGCTTTAGCAATAGTTATATGTTTCTGTCCCTTTAAGAAACTTAAAGCAAGTACTCAGTTGCAGGAAAGGCACTGACAGTAGACAAAGTGTGGTGCTGTTAGAATCACTCACACCACACACATCATCAGTGATTTTCCAGATAAAATGCCAACAGTGTAGCTAATCTTTTCAGTTAAACAATGCTTTTAGAAGCGCCTTAAGAGCTAAAATGCATATCTTCAAATTTTTTCAAATGCTGAGGCCATTAGTAGACTAACACATTTGTCAACAATTTAATTGAATATTTTTAAGTCATCTCAAAGTCACATAGTGGTAGATTTTTTTGTTTTCAAAGCATCGCACTTGTTATTGATATGCTATATAACAGATAATACATTCTGGATTGTTCTTTGTTTATTAACAAGCCCTTGTAATTAACTTGCTTTTAAATCATAAGTATGATACTATTTTAATTTCCCTCACATTCTCTACCCTATCATTTGAAATCACATTAAGCTGACTCTTAGAAGGCCACCTGGTGCAATACTATGACATTGAAGTGAGCTGTTCTGGTATGCAGGAAATACTGACAGTCTTCTCTGCTAAAATCCATTTCTCCAACTGATGACAGAACTAGGGGAAATTAATTTTTGCTATTCATAAATACCTGACAGGTTTAATGTAAATGTTTTGAAAAAGGCCTCAGCATATGCTGCACATACATTATATATGCAGCCCTACCCTGGAATATTGTATTTGAAACCCACTCAATTTCTAGATCACTACTGCTGAAACTGTTGAAATTTCTCAAATCACTCACAGATTGCAATTTTCTCCATATACATGTAAATAACAACAGAAGTCCCCATGAAACCTTTCAGTCACTGGAAAAATCAGCAATTTGACACTTAGGACAAATTTCTTTGATAGAAATACTATGAAAATGCCGGTAAACCTGACAGATCACTGCACGCTTGCTCAGTTGCCTCCTGTGGTCAGAGCTGAAGCGTTTATCCCAATGAGGCTGTGCTGTTTGCAACATCCAGAAGGCTGCACAGAATGGTTGCCACCTCGGTAACAACTTGGCTTGGCACAAATGGCTGGAGCTTCTTTTCAAAGGTGAACAGGGAATCATCTTTAGGGTAGCATGCATAGTCTCAGAAATACACAAAGAACGTTTGTTCACATGAACATGGGTAACAAAAAGCCCCTCCACACAGGCTCAACCCACATTGACGAAGAATCACATTTAACTACACGGGGAAGTTTCTATTTAAATCTGTTCCCTACTAATGGAATCACCGTGAACTGATTCAATTTTTAAATTTTTATTCACTTGTGAGATTAAGCATCGATAAAATAATAACTATAATAGAATAAAACACATCATACAGGCTGAAAAACTATGAGTTTGTAATGATACTAAAATACACAAACCAAATGAAACTTAGGTGGTCAACTTTGGAGATGTTAGGGAGCCAGTTCACTATTATGAAAACTGGTAGATAAGGGAAAGAAGTCAAGCATTTGATCTGCTTCTTCTATACAAACAGCACATCAAGCTATTGTAAAATTTCTCTTTATAGAAGTGTTCTTGTTAATAAATGAAGATAAATGCATAAAGATGGTTAATAAATGAAGATAAACGCATTAGGATATCACCACTTTGCAAACCCTAAATGAAATAATGGCTACTAACATCACTAAACAGAGACACTCAGAGACTTGGTTGAAATGAAAATGCAAGGTACCACCAATGAAATATTCTTGCATAAAAAAATATACACACCATCACATACACATTCATATGCAGAGAAAGAAAGAAGAGGAGAGCGCACGAGAGGGGCAAAGAAGAGGGAAAAACAAGACAGGGAAGCCATAGGTTAAAAAGAAAAGACAACTAGAGAGATGGTTCAGAGGATAAAGCACTTCCCTGAAGTGCTGGGGCTGAAGTTCACATCCCCAGAACCCACATAAAAAGCTGGGCAAGCGTGGCAGCTGCCAGAGATCTCCGCATCCTTGGGCAAGCTGATAAGCTACACTAGAAAAAATCAGCAAGTTTCAGGTTCAGCCAGAGACCCTGTTTTAAAGAATAAAGTGGAAAATGACTGAGAAAGACTGCCAATAGCAATATGCACACTCAACCACATGCATACCCATACATGCATACACAAAACACATGTGAACACGCATGGTCACAACACACATACACATGAAAAAAAGAGAGAGAACTATAGTGCGCAGATATGGTTCATATAAAACCCAAAGAAACTGACTGTTAAAAAAAAAGAAAGAAAGAAAGAAAAGAGCTATGCTGAGAGGCAGAGGCGGATGGATCTCAGTGAGATCAAGGCCATCCCAGTCCACATAGTGACTTCCATGTGGGCTGGGACTAGGGAGATCTGGTCAAAAAACAAAACAAAAATGTATAAGACATTGTAGAATTTTAACATGGAGCAGATACTAGATAATATCAAGGAATTACTGGCAACTTTTAAGTCATGAAATGGTATTGTATTAATGGGGTTTTTCTCTTTTAAAGCATATGTTTCAAAACACTGAAATCATGTAAAGATGAAATGACCGAACGGCTATGACACATTTTGAAATAATTTGGTTGGTAGGTGAATAACAATGGAGAGGAAAATAAAAGAGTTTGGACAAGGGTTGATATTGAGGGAGGGGCTCAATGTGGGTGCACTTATATATTATGTTCTATGCTATTTGTATATTTTTGAAACTTTCTATTATAAAAAATAAGAAACATAAAATAAGAACTGAAGAAACACAGCTTTTGTATTCAATTCTAAAATTTACTGCCAGGCTGATTATAAATTAGGAAACAACCATTTGGGGTGATAGGGAAAGAACCATTAGAATGCTTATATATAAAACAGTCAACAAGAAAGTATGAAACAAAGTCAATGAAGAGACTGAGAGTTATCACCAGATCCTTCCCAATGGTTGTTAGCACAAGTAATCTCTGTCTTTCCGTCATAAATTTTTATAATGCTCTAGCTTTGAAAGGAGTTATAAGAGACAAGTAAAACACAGGACAATGAAACGATTCCGTATGATTCCATAATGATGAATACACATCCTTTGTGCATATGTCAAAATTCACAGGATGTACAACATGAAAAGTAAATCCTGATGTCAGCTATGTGCTTTGGATGATGTGTCAACAAATATTCACGAATTTAATGAATGAAACAGATATTTAGGGATGCTGATGCTAACAGGAGGCTGTATAACTGCCAGGGTGGGGACAAATGAAAATGGTCTGTACCATGTGCTTAGTTTTGCTGTGAACCTAAAATTACTATTTAAAAAAAAAAAAAACAGTCATTTCAGGGGGGATAGAGAGATTGCTCAGCAATTACAAGCACTAGCTGCTCTTTCAGAGGACCCAGGCAATTCCCAGCACCCATATGGCAGCTAACAACTGTCAGTAACTCCAAGTCCAGGGGAATCCAACACCCTTTTCTGACCTCTGCAGGCACTATACAATGTGGGTGCACTTACATTTAGGCAGGCAATATACTCATACACATAAAACAAAAATAACAAAGAAAAAATGAAAAAAATAGCCATTTACAAAGAAAAAAGAATAAAACACTCTGAACTGATGCTTCTTAAAAGTTCTGATGACCTCTGCATGCCACAGTACAGTTAATACCTGAATAAAACAGCGTCTTAAACTGAGTTTATAGGAGTGGACCCGAACTCGGAAGATATCTGTTCCTGCAAACGTCTCTTGGAATTGTGCCGTTGTGTCAGGCCTAAACTGTTTTTCCAGTTTCAGTTGGGGAACTACAAGCTTGAATTCACCCTCTTATCAGACAATTTGGCCCTTTCATCCCGAGGCCTAGAACATCTCATACACATTTTTCCCAATATTCACTGTATTTGATGAAGATGTATGTGCTGCCTTTCAGTGCTTTGATTGTCAAGCTTACCCATCTCCAATCACCATCTTTGTGTGGAGCAGCAAACCGAGGCTGCGGGAGTCAAGGTCAGGTGCTCAGGTTATAGCAGTGCATGGCTCAGTGAGTCTGCCAAGGTTAAAGTCTTAGCCCAGATTATGTCCAGTTTATACAAGTCATTCCTACATATCATCTTAAAATATTTGGACATAAAGATTTGGAAGTGATTGCCCAGGTTTTAGAAGGAAATGGGCAGGCCTCAGAGGTATGGAGCTGCTTCTTGGTTGATGAAACGTCCTAAATTTAGTTCTAAACAGGGTCATGCTTTCCAATGAACATACTAAAAACCACTGATTACACACCTGAAAGAGGTGAATTACATGGCATCTAAATTATACCTCTTATTTTTTAAAAAGAAGTGTAGAAACATTGAAGATGATTAACTTGATGTGTCAACTTGACTGGAATAAGGGATGCTGACATCATTTCTGGGTATGTCTGTGAGATTGTTTCCAGAAGACATTAGCACTTGAATTGGTAGACTAAGAAGATCACTCTCATGTGTGTGTGTGGACATCATCCCATCCCAGTTGAACAGAACAAAAAAGATGGAGAAAGGGCAAAAATTTGCACATCATTTGGGCTGGAACATCATCTTCCTTTTCTCCCTGGCACCATAGTCCCTAGCTCTCAGACCTTCAGACTCAACCAGGACTTAGATCATTGGCCCCCAAAACTTGGGTCTTAAAAGTTAGATTGCAGCCACATCCTGGAGTTCCTGACCCTCCAGCTTATAAACAACAGATCATAACTGAATTAACCAGTCCTTCATAACAAATCTCTTTCAATGCATTTACATATAACCTACTGCTTCTATTTCTCTGGAGAACCCAAATTAATTTTTATATCTCTAGATAGAAAAAAATTAGAACATTACCTACGATAACCTTGGTGTTATGCATTTTCAAAAGCAGTAGTTATTAATTTAATAGGACTACTTGCATTTGTATTTAATGTATTGAGACAAAACTTCACTTTGGGATATCAGGGTGAGCCACATTATTTAAGACAATAGACACTGAAGTCAGACAGATCCAGGTTTGAACTCTAGCTTTGCTACTTAGATGCTCACCTCAGACAAGCGACATATTCTTTCTCAGTCTCAGTTTCTCATCTATAAAATGAAAATAATAACTCTCACCTAATAAGGTTATGTGGTGGTTTGAATAAGGAATGTGCCCATAGACTCCAAATATTGGAGCACTTTGTCTTCAGTTCGTGGCACTGTTTGGGAGTTTAGGAGGTGTGACCTTGTGGGAGGAAGTGCATCACTGAGGACCAGCTCTGAGATTTTGTAGTCTTGCCCACTTCCAGTCTGTCTCTCTGCTTCCTGTGCCTGCTTGAAGATGTGAGTGCTCAGCTTCCTACTGCAGCCATCTCTGCCACCATGCCTCCCCATCACAGTGGATTCTTATTCCTCTGGAACCATAAGTCAACTAACTTCTTCCTTCTATAAGTTTCCCTGGTCATGGTATTCTATCACAGCAACAGAAACTACTACAGATGCTAAGGATTGCATGACATAGGACAGACTATAGAAGCTTACCCTCAAAAAAATGGAAGCAATCAGGATTTATTCTGTCAAAGTGTGTATTTTCAAAAGGAGGGAATTATCTCTTTAGTATTTATTAGGGCATTTTTATAATGGTTGCAATTGGATTTACATCATCAGCAAGCTAAATATGAGCAGTTTTAAAATAATAATCTTTTGGGTCATCTAACTTGAGACATTTGTATAAATGTCTGGAAATATTCCAGCACTGCTACTGTTACTACAACTACTAAAGTATGCTAAATATCTTAATCTCACTTACACTCATATAAAGTAAAAGGGTTTAAATGAATATTTAATGAAAATAACACAAAGGGATGCTTAACAAGCTAAATTGGTTATTTTATTATGATACTTTGCACTCATGCAGAGGCTCTTAAACTGCTTAAATTAAAAAGAAAAGATCTTGGGAGGCATAATGTCTATTGTTTAGAAGAAAGGCATGAAAAAAATCATTCATTCATTGAACCATTCTAGACATGTGCTGGATTCCCAAGCATTGTGTCAGACCTGATGGATTGGTGATGAAAAGGACAGAGTCTTTGCCCATCAGGAGTTCCAGCCTGTTCTAACACACAGGTAAGGAAAGCAAACATTTACAATGAATGAGTCAAGAACTGTCAGGGGCATACTCATAGTATTCCTAGATTATAAGGAAAACAGGGCTAACTGGAAAAGAAGCAATCCTTTGGTTCTACCTTGAATCAACGAGTAAAAGAGAATTCTCAAGCCCTGAGATCCAGCTCATTTTCCACCAAATACGTACTGGTGCTAATGATGTGGAAGCAATTAGGGTAGACCGAAGGCTCCTTGAGTTTCCAACATAACAGGGAAAGTAGACAATTAGATAATTATATTAATGTCTTTTAAGTGTTAGAGTAGGGCACATGATGGGTGTTAGTGAAAGCACAGCGCAGAAGAACTCAAGGCAGTAAATTTGTAATAACATTCAAAATTATTGTGGATTTTCCTGAGCAAATTTGCTGTTGATATTGTTGGAGACAGGGTCTCACTATGCAGCCCTAGCTGGCTTGGAATTCACTAATTCAAGATCAGGCTGGTCTCGAATGCACAGAGAGCTGCCCGTCTCTCTGCCTCTGGAGCACTGGGGTTAAAGGTGTATACCACCAAGCCCAGCTTTTGTGAGTGAATTTTAAGCAAGTTATTATTGAGTACTTTAAAAGTGTTATTTTTTAAATTCCCAAATTGCTCCAGTCACTTTATTTCTATAGTCCTCCTACTCTTTGCACAAGTGCTGTCCATTATGTGGACGATCACTTAAAAGTTTCTAATTTCAAGCACAGAACTGATTATTTATCTCATGTACAAGACTTTAGTTTACTCCTTATTACTACAAATTGTTATGAGCTCAAGTAATATAAAGCAAGCAAAGCATAACCCTCACAGAGACAGAAACAACGGTTTGCGAGGATTCCTTTCACCTCATTCCTCTAAATAGCATGCATGACAGAAAACTGACTCTAAAGAGCTCAAGGAAATAGTACTTTAAAATGTTTTTTTATAAACTCTGTAATACAGATGCTTCTGGTCAATCCACCTCCCCTGTTCCATTCAGGTTTTAAGTGATCTCCACTGACAGTACAAGAACATCTCGTGTGAAGTAGCAGTTTGTTTCTGTCGGTGGTATCGGAAATACCGTGTACAGACTCTCCTTGGGGAACTGGGGAGTTCAAATGGCATCTCATGCTCTATCTCGCTTGAAGACAGAACGGCACACTATATACTGTCTTATTAGAATTTTCTCCCACTTTTCTCCCACAGATACTGTGCTCTCACAGAATGAAAAATACCTCACCACATTCCTTCTAGTTTTTGAGTATAGTTATTTCCTTTATTGTTGCTATCTTTAGAGATGACAGTCTAAGATATATTACAGAGCTCACTCATGTTTTTTAGAGCTAGCTGGAATCAGAAAGACAAAAACAAAAAGCAGATACCAAAGATTGCCTATTACTTAATGAGGAAGATGATGGAGAAACAAAGGCAGAGAAAGGAAAAAGAAGAGGAGAGAGAAAAAAAAAGACAAGAATGAAGAGAAAAAAGGTAAAAATAAGACCAGGGCTGGAGAGATGTCTCAGCAGTTAAGAGCACTTGCTGATCTTTCAGAGGACCTGAGTTTGCTTCCCAGTATCCATATCAGACAGCTCACAAGTACCTGTAACTCCAACAGCTCTGGCCTCCGTGAGCACCAACAACACTCTCATACACCTCCCCACCACACACACATACACGGACACACATGCATGCACACAATTAAAAGTAAAAAAAATTTAAAGACCATGAGCAAAAATGAAAACAATAATAATATTCCTTTGGACATAAGTGCTTACACCGTTAATGAAATATCCTGAAACCTTCAAGATTGATCTTAGAAGGAGAAATTCCTGGACATAAGGAGAAGGGGAGAAAAGCTCCTAGACCACAAAGATAGACTGAATTACTCCTAAATACTATCACCCTGGTTGTGATTTTAAAACAGCCCCCAATAGGGGAAGGGCTCTGAAGATGATCAAAATACATTGTATAAAATTCTCAAAGAATCAATTAAAAATCTATTTTTTTAATGCCTCAAATTCTTTAATATTCTTCCAGTCAAGGGATGGATCCCAAGTCCTCTTGCCTTGTTTCTGGGAAAATGTTACTCGGCTTCTGAGGCTTGGTCAGAAAGGGTCAAACAGCTTATGCCTGGTCCTCTTGGAACGCTTGCTCTCCTGATGTCCTACTCAGCACTCTGTCAGAACTCAGCAGTCATGAAAAAAGCCCGAGACACATAGAGAGGTTGAGTCAGGATAGGAAGATGGAAGAAATTATGGGAATATGGGAAGGGAGAGAAGCTCCTGACTCCAGAGTCTAATTGAAGACTCACCAGCTGAGAAGCGAAAATCCCAGCACACTTAACAACTGCTGTAAAGATTGACAACAATTAATGTTCTTTCTATATATAAACAGTTTATGTCCAAGTTAACAATGAACCAGGGTTAAGGCCTGAATGTATATGACCTTCAGTAGGTCCCCATTCATTTTTCTCAGGAGAATCTCAAAAGAAAATGTTAACTTTGTTTATAGTAAAGATTGCCTATCTTCCTGTATCCCCCTGAGCCAGACTTTTACCTTATTCACTGTAATCCTGTCAGTGCCCCTCAGGAACCACCTGGTGATCTTATTTAAATTTCTCAGCAATTTTTTGAAGATTGTAACTTCTAACCCACCAAGATCCTATATAAGACCATTGCGTTAAACAACAACAACAACAAAAAATAATTACTCTCCCTTCAGGACATGTGGGTGTCTCTCTGCAGCTCTTTTTTTGAGAAGCCCACATCCATACTCCTAAGGTGTGTCTTAGCTTTCCTTTTATACACCTCCCTTTCTCTTAATTTCCAGGCTTAAACTTATATTAAAATATTTCTGCTCCATAAACTGTCTGGTCCTGAAATTCTTTTTTGTGGTGAAGTCATGAATTCTGGTTTGGCCTGAGTCCCTAAAGGTTTACAGGAACTCCTCAGGCTATTGAAGGTGATAGTGCCTCACCTGTCCCTCCTTCTTCGGCCTCTCAAAACACTGACAAGGCCACATATATAGGCATTCTAGTCTACAGTCCCAGTGAAGTCACCTTTAAGCCATCCCAGGAATGAAAGGTACCAGAGATGAGAGCAAGGGAACCATCTGAGAAGTGGGTTCCTCAGCTCCAGCCATCTGTTTTCTACCAGCAGAGGCCCCAGAGAAGCATCATCCCTGCTATGCTCGTCCTAAATTCTACACCTACAGCATCTATGAGCAAAGTCAAACAGTTGTGGCTTTATACCATTATGATTCAATAAGGTTATTCTTAACTGTAGCAAAGATAAGAACAGATTTCATGAAGAGAAGTGTGGTGCCATTCAAACAAAATTGAAAGCATGTGGCATTCGTGTAAGAACAGGACTCAGAAAGCTAACACCAAAGGCTCAAATCAAGAACGTGGGACTGTGGATATACTGTCAGTGGTGCACCAGCATGTGCGAGGCCCTAGTACCACAAAGTAGCACACAGATGTTACTGGACTGAGAAGAACAATCACTGTATGGTTGCTTAAATTTTGACAGTATTAGCCAGACCAAGGGCAAATATCTGTGATAATGAGGCCAGCTCTACATAGCAAGTTCCAGGCTAGCTGGGGCCACAGGGAAATCTTGTCTCTAAAAACAAAACAAAACAGGCAGTATTGTGGCCTGCCTGTGAAAAACATAGAGAATAAGAAAAGTGCTTAATAAATTTGTGATCTACCTAAGGAAATCCCCAGGCAGAATGCTGGAAGTGCTGACTGTCTTCTTGTTGTATATGTTAAAATGTAAAGGGAGGGCTGAAAAGATAGTTCAGTTGGTAAAGCTCTGGCCACATAAGTACAAAAACCCGAGTTTGATCCTTAGAACCCATGTGAAAAAGCTGGGCATGGTGGAGGTAAGCCTGTTATTCCATCTCTGGGGAAGCAGAAACAAGAGACTCCCCAGGGTTTGTGGGCCAGCTAGCCTCGTCTACTTGGCAACCTCCACACCAGTAAAGGCCTTGTCTCAAAATACAAGGTGGACAGTACCTGAGGAACAACACCCAAGGTTGACCTCTGATCTCCCCCCACACACACACAAATGTCAGGGGAAAGATGACTGAAGAACAAACCGTTGAGTTTCCATGCAAAATGTAGAGGAAATACAAAGGTTCCAGAATTGTTGGGTTGAAAAACTGCTTCTTATTCTCAGATGCTCTTGACAGGAAATACTTTTCAAATTAAGACATCCCTTCAAGGTAAAGATTAAATCTAAGGTTGTCAAGAAAGCATCTCTAACAAAGGCATCTCTGAATATGAATGAAAACCCTTTAAGAACCCAAAATGATTTAATGATCATAAACCCTCTCAAGCAGACAAAAACTTCTAAAGGTTTTATTAAGACCATGCTTAGAATATCTTCTCTGATAAACAACTGGGCTTCTGAGTACTTAAGCATCTTGTTCCGCAGCAGCTTCACAGGGAGTCCAAAGGAGAAAAAAGCTTGTCAGTCTAACAGATTATATCATGCACAATAAATCTACAAAGTTTCTTAAAGGAACTGCATCAGTTAAGACTGAAAGAGTCCAGGTGGCAGAGGCAGGTGGATCTCTATGAGTCCAAACCTGATCTATACAGTGAGTTCCAGGCCAGCTGGGGTTACAGGGAGACCCTGTCTGAAAAAGATCAGAAAAAGAAGGTTGCAGAGCAGTGTGAATACTTATTACTGCTGAACAAATACTCTTAAAGATGTTAAGATGGTAAATTTTATTACTATATTTTAGCACAATTTTTCTTATAAGATGAAGACACATTCAGACCCCTACATTTTTAGAAGCAGGAAAACAAAGTTACTCAGCTGTGAACACAGACATTTCTTACAGGAAAGAAAGGTGTCTCTGAGAGCAGAACCAAGAGCCCTATAGTACAGAACCAATAATCACAGAAAACAACTGTATAGAGAGGAGTGAAGCTCCTACTTGGAACCATCAATGTGTAACCACGTTGAATACGGACCCTGGATAATCATGGTGATTTCAACTTCTGGCACTTTCTGAACAGGAACACAATTAGCGGTTATCCAATGCTTGTCCCACCACCATTGTATATGGGTGGTGTGTGTTCTTCAATGATGATCTTCTAAGGGAAGTATATCAGGTCCTCCAGAACATGGGAAAACACTGATAATTCAAACACTCTTTAAGCCCCTTTAGTTCTCACACTCTGCCCCCAAACTCACTAAGGTTCATTAGCTTACACCAACTGAAAAGACTCATACTACAGGATCACTGACTGTTTTTCCTCCCTTCCCTTTTGTGCTGACACTCTCCTCTTCCATCAGAAAAGCAGTCCTATATTCCTTCACATACTCATTTTAAGCATGAAAAATAGTCCTAGACAACCCGTCTTTATGGAAAGTCAAGAGCAATGGTTCTGGAAAACAGACCTACTACATTCCAATCAAGAACCTTTGCCACTCACTCACTAATGTTAGGTAAACTGTCCGACTGCTCAATGGCTCAGGATTCTCATCAACAAAACTGGAGTCACAATGACACCTAGCATGTAAGGTCATGCACAAGATACAACAGTGATGTGTGAAATGCTTTTAACCGTATTTGCCATGGGGAAAGCATTTAGTAAATACAGGTTACTATTTACCACAATGCATACTCGCTATATTATGTTGCTTTCACTTTGGGTCTCAAACAAGTCTGTGAAGATAAGAGTTGTATTTATTCCCACAGCACACACTAAAGAAATGAGTTTAGAGATATTAGATGTATAATCTGGGATCAAATAACCAGTGTTGATGTCCATATTCTGATTCTAATTCCAGAATTCTTTCCTTTGCATCATGTCACATTTGAAATACTAGGAGCAGGTATCATGACCTGAAAAGGTGAAGAAAGTGCTTCTTCTAAACTCTAAGTAAAACTGGGTACATAACCATGTTAAAGAGTCCCAGCTATTCCAGAAGCTGAAACAGGAGGATCACTTGAGGACTTGAGGGCCAACTTGGACAATACTTGGGCAATACAGTGAGATCCATACACACACACACACAGACAGACACACACACACACACACACACACACACACAGCCTGAGTGTGACTCATCCATGATGATATAACAAATTAATAATGCTAATGAGTGGACATAGGGCAGAATAATCAAAAATTCTTTGGTTTCCTCACGTACAGTATGAAGATTAACTACCATCACTGTGTTGTTGGGGCCAAATGAGATAACACATGTTAATCACAGTGCCAGCACCAACAGAGGAAATGAAGTAAACATGCTTTTCCCATGCCTGATGTCAAGCTCAGGTTGCTTTGTTTTGTATTTAACACATATTTTATTTCTGCAATATTTTTGATAAAGGGAAATCATTTAAGACTTTCATTATCTTCATGAAAGTATTCTTAATCTTTTGCTATTCATGAGTTAAGGCATCTCCAGGCAGAGATAAAGAGTACTTAATTAAACTGAATCTAGGCCCGGGGATGGAGTTAAATGGTAGAGTACTCGCCTAGCATGTATAAGGCCCTGAATTTCATTCCCAGCACCCAAACCAACCAACCAAAAAAGTAACCAAAAATAAAACCCCCACCTTTTAATTTATTGGAATGAAATTCATAGGAAAGAAAAATCATTATGAAATTGTACACATTCAAAATCACTAATTGGAAACTTGTTCTGTAAAACAGTGTTTTAGAAAATAGAAACTTTGGGGACTGGAGAGATGACTCAGTGGTTAAGAGCACCGGCAGTTCTTACAGAAGGCCCAGGTTCAAATCCAAGCACCCACATGGCAGTCAACAACCATCTGTAACTCCAGTTCCAAGAGATCTGACACCTTCTTCTGCTCTCCGTGGGCACTGCACAACAAAGGTGCACTTACACACATGAAGGCATAGCACTCACATACATAAAATTAAAACGAAAAGAAAATAGAAACTTTTAGGTAATAAACATTAACTCTCTACAAACACGCATCTCTGCTTTTGTGTCCCTGCTTATTTACAAACACATATCCGGGAGAGAAGAATCACACATCTGGGGAAAAGGTGCAGTTCTATTAGTGGAAAGAATCAATCCATTTCACATGGGTCTTGGACAGGTTTAGCAAGTCTGGAACACACAATAGCTATTTCAACTTGGCTAGCATTCTATTTTGCTGAGGCATCTCATGGTGCCTTGTCATAGCATTTAAAAGTCATCCATTCTAGGCTAGGCTTGGTAGCACACATCTTTAATCCCAGTACTCGGGAGGCAGAAGCAGGTGGATCTCTGTGAGATTGAGGTCAGCCTCATCTATTTAGGAAGTTCCAGGCCAGCTGGAACTATGAGAAGTCCCTGTCTCAAACAGCAACAACAAAAATTTATCCATTCTGGCAGTTTAACAGTTAAAAATCAGTTCACATAACTTTCACCATAATTGTCCCTAAAATATCTCAGTAAATTGGTGATACTTGTTTTATCTCTTAGACACCATTATAAAATTAGATTGGCCAATAAAGAAATGCCACATGAAAGATATATCCTGGATTACCCTTCTCCTCAAAGCTGGAGCCTGTATTTTCCTTTTAAAATTCAGCCTTGAACACTCCAGAATTGCTTCTTCAGGATGACATGTTCTGAGACAGTCTTGCCGCTCACATTCGTCATGAGTGTCACTCATTCAATTGATTTCATTTGAGCATGTCTGCCTAGCTCTGCTCCACCCATCAGAAATACGTCTCTGAATCGCACGATTCAGGACACATTCTTAACTATATGGAGTATCATTTACCTTCACGTCCTACGGGTTAGAGCTTTTCCATGTGTCTTTAATTATTTAAAATCTCTTTGCAGACTGGAGAGATGCCTCAGAGGTTAAGAGAGCATACTGCTCTTGCAGAGAACCCACACTTAATTTCCAGTACCCACTGCCAACTGCCTGTAACTCCAGCTCCAGGTAATTCAGTGTTTCTGGCCTCCTCAGGTACCTGTACTCACTTACATGCACACACACCTGCATATACTCACACAGACACAATCAAACATAAAATAAAAATCTAGAAAAAAAATTTAAACTTTTTGCAAAGGGTACTGCTTTAAGGTAGGTGACTCGGAAGCTTGGATGGGTCAATTAGAGTAAATAATTTAATTTGACTACTTTTCAGAAGTCTATTTCTGTTGGCAAAAATACACAGTACACTTAAGCTTTCTACTATTACACTAGATTATCTCTCCCACTTTCCCCGCAGCTGTTTAGAAGTGACCTTTAACAAACATTATGGGTTCTACTCTCAAAACCAGTATTGCATATCTCACATTAGTATAAATATGAAACATCTGTTAAAGGTGTACAGAAACCATTAAATCATCGAAGAACAAGGGACAGTGCAGATAGTTACTCCACACACCAGGCATGAACGCAGATAATGGCCCCTGGCGATCCCCTAAACTCCATGATCAGTCATACCACTTGTACTTTGATCTAATAATAACAACAAAAAGCAATACATTTTCTAAAACAAAGCAAATGTCTTCTTTTTTCCTTTTCTATACTTCTTCACTGGCTCTCTCCAAAAATCAAATCCTGGAAGAAGAGCAACAGTATTCCTGATCTTCCCAACTCTACTGTCCCCACCTAAGCCTCACAAAACCAACTCACCAGAACCAAGATGATGAGATGATTTGTTAAGTGAAAAAGAAAATGAAATAGTTACCCTCAAGAAAAGAAAAGGGAAAAAATTCAAGTATATGGAGATGGCATACTGAAAAAAATCACAGGGTAAAACATCATTCATTTTGGGAAACAAATTAACCAAACTGTTCAGTGTCAAACAAGACCCCTTATTATTCATGTCAGGGAAATTTCAACTCAGTAATAGGTGTGATTGAGATGTCACCTAATTGTTGATGATCTTTCCAACTAAATTGTTCTCACACAGTAGCATCAGGGCCTCTTGAGATGAAATATTTATGGATGTCAAAATCTTTCTCTTACGGGTTACCCATTTGGCCTGAAACTCGGAATACTGTCGTTTTCCACTTTGTTCCCATTACACCTTTCAATACTTTTCTGATTACCTGGAGATTGCAAAAAGGCTGGGCAAGCTTCACCACGGGGCTCAAGTTAAAATGAGGAGCCCCACTCCCGTTGAGATAGCAACAGAGATAGCAGAGGGTTCTGGACAAAAAGAAAATCATCTTTCTTTTTCCTTTCCCCTTCTCCAGAAAAAAAACTCCCATGCTTTTAAAAGCTCACCACTGGAAAATCACAAGACTCCACTGAACAATTTAGTAACGCAAAATTATTGCTATAATTCACCTGGTTTTGTGTTTTGTTAATTCTTAAGTTACTCAGAGAATATGCTAATCAAACAGTGAAACTTTCCCCAGACAGATTGTTCCCAGTCACAGTGCATCTTCTCTGATGCACTTTTGTATTGTCTTCACTCAAAAAATTTTTGAAAAATCTATGTTTGGTATCTTTAGCAACTGCTTTTGGTTATTCAAAGACTGGGATTATTGTTATTGTTTTTGTTTTTAAAAGAAACCTATTAATTAGAAACTCAATTAACAAACACCTATGCACATTTATTATACAATTATTTAATTCTCTTAGTGATTCAAGGCCCTTCAAGATTGCAAGATGTTCTCTTAACTATAAAGATTAACCCGTATTTAAAATAATTTATAAAATAGTGTATAATAGTTTTCTTGAAAAACATTATAATTAAAATAGGAATACAGAACTTTTCCAAACATTCAGGAGTAAAGAATTAATAGTTCATCTTTTTAGTCATCCTAAATACAGGTTTTCTGATATTTAGAGATAATCCTATCAAACTAAACTTTATGACCTTTGGGAAAAAAAGGTCTCCCTTGGTTATACAATCTACACATTAAAACCAAATCTCTTTGGGCTAAAGAGGTGGCTCAGTGGTTAAGAGCACTGGCTGCATTTGAAGAAGACCTGGGTTTGAATCCTTACCCACATGGTGGCTAACAACTGTCTGTAACTCCAGTTCCAGGTAATCTGACACCCTCTTCTGGCCTCCACAAGCATTAAATATTTTATGACACGGGTGCACATACATACACACAGGCAACACACTCATACACCTAAAATTTAAAAAGAAAATATTTAAAAGAAAAACTTTCATCCATGCCCTCTGAGCCTTGAACCACACTATTAAGACTCAAGCACAAATCAAAAGAAAACAACAAAAATTAAACGGAAATGCATGCTAAAAATAATCCAGTAGAATGGTTCCCCTCTGGCCTAAAACTATGGCATTTAATTCATTAAGTGTTTTTTAAAAAACTCCCAGTGGGAAAGGTACTTTATTTATTTACTGTATAAGTCTAAGGAGGAATTGTGAAAGAAATCTGATGTAAACTGGCATAGTTTGTTGCAGGATTACCAGAACATTTGGTGGTTTATATGAGGCTTTCTTTTCTGCCTGTCAGAAGCAAAGAGACATTTTTGTTTGGATCTATACATAATTTTATTGATAGAACCTTAGTAATAATGAAAAGTTTTCAAGAAAAAAAGCAGATTTCTTAACTGTGACTGGTTCTTTAGCCTGGTATGCTTTCTCACTAGTAGAAGCCACTGTAATCTGTCACAGCAATGTTCTGGTTTCAGAACTGGGTAGAACCCAAACAACCACTGCTAGTGCTGACCTCCCCGCTTCACTGTTTTCCCAGAAAAGTTGGACAATAAAGAATCACAGAGCAAATAACAAATGGAGATGCAAACCACAATTAAGACCCCACTTACTTGTAGGTATAAACCCTGAATCTTCTCACCCAAGCTTCTTTTTACTGTACTTAGTGACCTACTATACGTTCTAAGATGTGCCATAGCTTTAAACAGAATTTCTAAAACCAAAGAGTCCATCCTGCCTACTAAACCAGTTCCTACCAAATTATCTACTCATTCACCTGTGCCATTATCACCTTAACTTTTGAAAGTTCTATCTTTGATCTATATAATACATAGGATAATTAATTCCAGATTTTTCCTAGAGGAGAGTAGGGCTGTGAATGACAAGTCTGTTTCCTCTCCCCTTGATAACTTACATCCCTTTGTTATATGTTTTCTAGGAAATTCTCTTGAGGTTGTACATCTCTCTCATCAGAGCCTGAGGATTTATCCAGATGTTTTTACCTAAAGTTCATCCTAACTCCTAACCCTTCCCATGCAAATATGTTAAGCTGCCCCTTCTCAAATCCCATAAATGGCAGCAACTGTAACCTATATTTTTGAATACCCAAAATATTCCTTCAATATATACTTAGCTATTTTAAATATTCTGCAATAATCTGGGGCGCATGAAGGGTATTACTATAACAACAGCCCTTGTATATAATTGATTTTGTACTCTGGCTGATGTGGTCATCCTAATCCACTAATTGAGTATCTATCATATGTAAGGCCCTAGATGAGGCTCTGGAATCACAGCAGTGAATAAGACAGAAAAGGTCTCTGTTCTTCTGGTATTTAGATGCTCAGTATGTGTTCCTTTCCTTTTTTACCATCTCAGCATCTTTTGCTTTAGAATTTGTGTACTTGGCACAGTATTTTCTCTTCTGCCTCCCTACCTAATACAAACTAGCAACTGATTATGGTTGTTCTCCTTGTGTCAGAGGATAGCAACATTAGGCTTGGTTCATCCTTAGAGGAGACTGGATACAGTTGGATATTCTGGGTAATCTATGGCATACCATCCTACAAAAAAGCTTCATTTCCACCTGGCTCACCTCTCAACTAACCTATCTAGTCAGTCACCCAAGTCTGGCTAAAGTTATTTTTGATATGTCACCCATCACAATCTTTAAGAATAATTTATCTTACTGCTAAACACATTTTCCCTTTCTGGATACAGGTCCTAGCCCCCTGTACAGCCAAATCAGCATCTTCATCTTCTCTATTGGTCTTTTTAGCAATGATTTCTATATAAACATTCACCCTCTTAGTGAAGAGCTGAGAGATCTTGTTATTAACTTTTTCTGCCTTGGAAACTGAAGAAAATGTCTGTCCTAGCTTTGATGGTGCTCTGTTCTGCAGTTAGAGTAAGTCTCATATTCTAAACATGTAAGGGGACTTATGATGTTAAAGTACTTGCAAAGAAGACAATCAGAATTTTTAAACAATTAAGAATAGAAATATGATATATGACACATCTCTCCTAGTTGGTACAACTGAATAGTAAACTTAGTTCTGACTTTTCTAGCAGTCACAATTGACTAGAAATGTAGTCTGCTCATTCATTAACCTGATCATAACTTCTACATTCCATGTTCCTTCTCCTCTGGCCCCCATCTAATTCTGTGTGGAAAAACAAAAGGTACTCAATTAAAGGGTACAAGCATAAGCTTGGAACTAGGATGGTCTGGCTGTCTATAGTGGACCACACAAAAGAGATACCCAAGAGCATTTCTTTCACCCCATGACCTAGACATTCCATCAATGGCCAGTACTAATCATGGATATAAACACATGCAATAAGCAATCAAAGCTCTCACCCTCATTCAAACAATGCCTGGCTTCTTGTGAATAACACCAACCCCAAGTGTAATTAATAGTTTTTTTTTTAACTTTGTTTTTGTTTTTCTAGACTGGCTCCATAAATAGAGATGAAGAACAGCACCATCATAATATGCCCAATCTCTCAGGAGAGCCTAGGAATACCAACATTTACTTTAACTTTATTTGTACTGAGTTTTAGAATAAATATTAAACTCTAAATAAAATTTATTTTTAAGCAAGCGTAATGAAGCCCATTTTGCTTGCTTTAAGTCAGGCCTTTTAAAAGTGTATAGTTAGGCAGGGAAGCTTTGATGTTGTCCTTTACCAGTTAGCCTTCCAATATAGAAAAAAATACCAGTTTTATTTTATCATAGTTTAGACACATCATGTCCCAGGAATTGAGACAGTGCAAAAGGTAAGAGACTCTTGAGAGGTCTAATGAAAGGGCAGGAAAACTGCTCTTGAAATTTAGGTCCATGTAGGTCAGGAGAAGAGGTACACTGTCAAAACGAGACAAACGAAAGTACAATTTTGTGCCATGTTTAAAATGCATCATAAAAGCTAGATAATAATAATAATAGCTGCCATTCAATGAATGCCTATAACATGTGGTGCCATGCTAAGTGCTTTATGTGTGTTTTCTCATTTCATCCCTACAGCAAACCTATGATTTATTAGTCTCCGCTTATAAAGAAAATGAGTCACAGAAAGGTGAAATTATTTGTCCAAACTCAAACTGTTGACTATGGGGAGGAGCTAGTAACTTGATGGCCTCTCTTTTACATTCTACATTGGGACTCCCAAAAGAGAAAGAAGAAACTGGAAAAAAAAAAAAAACACACCTAGGAAAAGAAAATAGGAAAATATTTGCTCGATGTACAAAATTACATATAAATAGTCAAGCATCTGATGGTTTTGTTCTGTAAGGTAGAGGCAGTCTGGAGAGAGATGAGCAGCAGAAACCACACGTACCACAGCTGACAGGGGAGATGGGGAGGGAAGAGCAACCTTCTGGCATCTTCCCTCCACTCGCCAGCACAGGGGGTTCTCAGAACGTTGCTATCCAAATGTTATATTTCTAAAGCCAAATTATCAAGGAACTACAATGGGCAAAGCCAGGGCAAGCAAATCACATAATAATGTTAGACAACAGGTGAATGAAAATAAAGGGGGAAAAGAGACGGTAAGAAGGCCGTGGGAGTGGAGGCTGATGAGTGAGGAGGCTTGGGACGGCGGTTTGTAGTATTCTTAAATAGGGTGGTCAAATGGCCTCACAGAAAAGGTGAAGTTGGTGCAAAGATGACACAAAGAACCGACCAAGAGCTGGAATCTAGGGGTAGGACAGTGTAAGAGGAGAAAACTGATGGAGCAGGAGCTCTCCATTCAAGTCTCCTCTTAGCTCTGGACAATTTATAGAAGTACAACTCAATGATTAAGAATGTGGACTTGGAGGCTGGAGAGACAACTCAGTGGTTACAAGCACTGGTTACTCTTGCAGAGGGCCTGAATTTAGTTTCCAGTACCCACATTGTAGCTAACAACCCTCTGTACCTCCAGTTCCAGGGGATTTAATATCCTCTTCTGACCTCTGTGGGCACTGCACGACACAGGTATACTTACATCCATGCAGGCAATATACTCATATGCATAAAATAAAAATAATAAATAAGATATTACTTTTAAAAAGATGTAGATGATGGATGTTAGGATCTGAGAGGGAGGTAGGTAAGAGTACTTACATAGTCTCCAGGGATCTTCTACCAAGTACTTGTTAATAACAAAAGGAAAAAAATCACAATCGTACAGTGGCAAATTCTGGGAGGTACCTTCTTCAATGAACAGAGTGAAATTGCGAGTGTTCGCTCTAGCACACCTTTGAGTGTGAGGGAAGCAGAGAAACACGCTCTTCTGCAGTGGGAACAAGTCCAGTGAACATGAAAACTGAGTTCTTAATCTCTGCAGTGGGAATTCCTGCGAACAGTTCTTCTATAGCATGCTAACCATTTGCTCCCTTGCTGTGACTAGCTATATGTAAATATCTAAGATGCTGATCCTAGAGAAGACTAATGTTTATGGGGCTGCAGAAATGGCTCAGCAGTTAAGAGCACTTTTTGCTCTTTGGAGGACCCAAGTTAGATTCCCAACATGAGTGTCTAGTGACTCACAGCCACCCGTAACTCTAGCTCCAGGGTATCCTCTGTGGGAAACCAGACACACACACACACACACACACACACACACACACACACACACACACCCCTCACACACATAATTAAAAATTAAATCTTAAAAAAAAAAAATCAATGTTTACTCCGATATCCCCACCAATGTGGCAAATGCAAACCAGGCAACACTCATGCTGATGTAAAATAAGACACTGATTTCCATGAGGATCCAGAATCATAACGAATAATTCACTAATATACTCTATCCCACTCCAAGCAGGGTCAGCCCATAAATAGCAGCCTATAAATTAAATGCTACTTGATCAGGACAATATAATTACATAAACCACACAACACCTTTGTGCACACGTATGTTTGTATGTGCATGTGCTTGTGTGCATATTCATGCATGTATGCATATATACGCCTGGGTGCAAGAGGTGGCTGAATGAGAACGGTTTCCATCTCCAAATATTTGGACATTTTTGCCTCCAGGTGGTGGCAGTGTTTGGGGAAGTTTTAGGGGGTGTGGCCTTGCTGGAGGAAGCGCGTCTTTGGAGGCGGGCTTCGATAGTCCCTAAGCCTTGCCAAAATTCCAGTTGCTCTTTGCATCCTGTGCCTGTTTGAAGATGTGATCATTCAGCTTTCTGCTCCATCAACCTCTGTCACCATGCCTCCCCACAGTTATGGACTCTAATCCCTCTGGAATCATAAACCAAATAAACTCTTCATCCTAGGTTGCCTTGGTCATAGTGTTTTATCACAGCAGCAGAAAAGTAATTAATACAGTGCACATGTGGCGGGGGGCGGGTTAGCAGTCAATACTGAGTGTCTTCCTCAATCACTCTCCACCTTATTTTATGAGGCAAGGTCTTTCTCTGAACCCTGAGCCCAAAGATTCAGCTAGTCTAGTTGGCCAGAAAGCCCTTCCTGTGTCTACCCTCCACCCACCCTCAAGGTTGGGGTAACAGATGCAGGTAGTCCCAGCTTCTATGTGAGTGCTGGGGATCTGAACTTGAGTCCACCTGCTTACAAAGCAAGCACCTTACCAACTGAGCCATTTTCCCAATTCCAGAAACTTTTGACATTACTATGTTTCATTGTACTTTATGAAGCTTTGGTCCATAAGTGTTAACATTTAAAGAGAAACACACATACTACAGTCCTCCTCACAGCTAGCTTTTATAACGTTGCTCTGGAACAATGCTACTCAAAGATTGCTCTCTAGACTAGCAAAGAACTATTTGCTACCAGTGGGTGACTAGTTAAGTTTCTTACATCAGAACACAAAACAATGGTGTCATTAAATAGGATGCTTAGGTCACCTGGTCATTTTCTCATCGCAGGACTTTCTAAATGGAGAGAGCAGTAATGTTGGTTTAGTTCTGGCACAAGATCCTACACTTACTATTTGCAGCCTTCAACTTTTAATAACACAACTCCACATTTCATCAGTAAAATGGGGGCAATGAGAGAACCTATCCCCTTGCAATGTTAAACTTTAAACTCAATGTATAAGTAGAATGTATTAAAAGACTACATAAATGTCAATAATTATTATCTGCGCTATTATCACAAAATTTCTAAAATTTTGCTAGAAATTAAAGCAAAGAGAAATAGATATCAAAGTGAGGTGGAATCAGGCCAGGTACAAGCAAACATGCTACGTGGTACAGAATACCAAGAAGACGTAGACCACAAAGTTGACTCTGTGCTATCCACCTTCACCTGGTCAACAGAAAGAAGAGAATGTCATGTGTTAAATGACTCCATAGCACTTAAGATGGGAAGCAAATCGTGCTCCAAAGAAGTGCAACCAGCTTGGGTTGTGAGTGAAGGTCACTGAGGATCTAAAGTCTGACTTTCAAAATTGAAATTAAAACTGCTTGGCCTTTTTGCTTTCAATTTGTAATGACAAAAAGAATTTACTGAAGCAAGCTAGAAGTTTTAACAGACTTGATATAGAAGAAAATGTAGCCATTAATCTGTCATTTCAGTCAAAGCTAAGCTCATTAATAACTTCTATTCAGCTCCAAACTGCCTTCAAATTTTCTATTCCTTTTTGATAAGGGCTTATATATTCAAATTTCTCCCCCAAAAGTGAACAAATCTTTACAAATTGCAAACGAACATGTAAATAATACTGAAGACGATGCTGTTTTTGGAGGCAGGCAGCGCCCTTCTTAGTGCCTTGAGAGCTTTCAGGATTCAAACACTCTAAAAAGTGTGTTTGCCGCTCTGTCACACAGTCATTTTTATAAACATTTCAAATTTGAAGATTTTTTGATCAGCATAAATTTGCAAGATAAAAATGATACCTTGATTATTTAAAGTAGTATTAGCTAACACATTTTGAAATATGACAAAAGCAAGAATGGTTTAAACAGAGTTAATTTTGGAAGAAAATTAGTCAGTAAAGCACACTTATTACAGAAATTTAATCTGGTATAAGGAGATGGATTTCTTGAACTATATTTAAACTATGAGAAGTATTTCATATTAGCACTAAAATTCTGGGTTTACAGGTATTTTCATTTAGAATCCACTGCAATAAGATTTGAAGTTTATTTCTAAGGAAATCATAAGCAAGATTTTAACATAATATCCACTCTAAGCAAAAAACAAAGTATAAATTATACAGACACTAGCAAAACCAAACACTATCATATCCAAAAAGTCTATAAGCAAATATAATCAGGAACAAATAAGAAAAAGAATCTATTTTTCAATAAAAATCACTGATACTTGCTTTATATGCAAGGGAAAGATGTGTTTATTTATATTACAAAATTCATAACAATAAGAAAAAATGAGGGGACTGGATTGGGGAATCAAATCCAAGACCTTGTACATGCAAAGAACATGCTGTATGGATGAGAACATATGCCAGAAGGAAAACACTTTTGCATAGACACATATTCTGCTGCAAGGATGAGGTACACAGATCTTCAATTCTTTCTCCTTGAATTTCAACTTTCCTTATTCCATCTTCTTATTTTCACACCTTTACCACTTGGTGATTAGTCATTTTAAACTTCGTCTTGGCTTGGAGCAGCATAGATGAAAACTCTTTGCTTCTCCTTAATTTAACTGAGACAAGCTGACATCTTAAAGGGTAACTATATTTAAAATTTAAATAATAGAGAAATTGGATATCCATCAGCATAAAAATGAGTATCACCAAAACCCTATCCCCTTATTCAAAAAATAACTCAAACTGGATCACAGACTCATATAAAATTTTTAGGTAAAAACATGAGAGCCAGGCATGATGGTACATGTCTTTGAACCCCGCACTCAGGATCCAGAGACAGGCAGCTCTACATAGCGAGTTCCAGGTCAGTTGGGCTACAGGGTGGCCCTGCCTTTAAAAAAAAACAAAAAAAGAGGAGAAAAAAACCTACAGGATCTCAGATTAGAAGAATCACTAGGCTTAATGCAAAAATTATAATCCAAAAACATTTCATTTTAATTTGAATTTATCAGTTAAGAACCTTGGCTCAGCAAAAGATCCTACAAAGACAAAAGGTTAGCTGCAGCCTAGGAGAATGTATTTGCCAAAGGGCTATAATATAGAACATACAAAACTTTTGAAAACCCAATTGTAAGAAACCCAAACAGTCCAGTTACAATGAGCAAAAGACATAAGCAGACATCTCACCAAAAATGGTGTACAGCTGGCAAATAAACACATGAAAAAGATTTTCATTATTAGTCATCACTTACACACCCACCTTCACTGACCAACCAAGGCCATCTGACTTCTATTATTATTATTATTATTATTATTATTATTATTATTAATGTGTATGAGAGTATTGCCTGCATGTATGTAAGTGCACCTGTGTCATGCAATGGTCATGGATGGATGACAGACAAGGGCATCAGATTCCCTGGAAGTGGAGTTACAGATGACTATTAACTGCCATATGGGTGCTGGGAACCGAAACCAGGTCCTCTGCAAGAGCAGTCAGTGCTCTTAACCACTGAGCCATCTCTCCAGCCCTGTTCCTGAATTCTTAACACAAAAAAGGTCAAGAACAAAATGAAATGCTTTCTTTGTTCGACTAAGTTCTGCAACAGTTTGTTATGCAAGCAAGAAATAAACACACTTGCTAATAACGATGCCCGCAGACCTTTGCCTACGTGTGTTCCCTCAGGAAGGCCGGCTTCCAGATGACTGGAACCAGCTTTTCCCCCAACTTGCAGATGTCCTTTCCCGAAGCATTCTGCTCTGCTGGAGGGCAAGGACTGCTCTTCTGGTCTGGAACTATCTCCTCTCCTTTGCAGTCCTCTTTCACTCGGTTCCAGGCACAAGTCTGAGAAACTCAGTCATAAGTCAGAGCAGTGTTGACCCATATCCTTGAATCACTAGGTATCTCCTCTAGAGTTTTTCCAACCATTTTAGTCCATGATCCACAGTCAAGAATGGGTTTTATGTAAGAACAAACATATAACCATGTATGCACCTCTGTAATGCAAAGAAAACTTTAAAAACTGTTTTAACTATTTTGATAGAGTCCAATATTTTATCTTCCTTCATAGACTATTTTATTCTCTTATAGTCTAAACTGGAACTCACTTTTTTTTTTTTGGTTACTAAGCCAAAGATTTGCTTTCTTTTTTCTATTTTTTATTATTTTAACAAATTAGAGCATGTATCTATTGTGCCAAAGAAAAACACTATTTCTCATATCTTAGGATAATTTTCTTGGAAATTACACATTTAAGCCTATTTTATAAGGAAGAAAAGATAGCTGTTGACAATCTAAATTGTTGACCCTAAAAACTGATCCATGGGTTGCTTTCCATTGTCTCAGCAGAGGACATGTTCTCATTTGAGCAGTAAGACAATCCTCGTTTTGTCTTTTTTTTCTGTTCACAAAGTTCCTTCTTGACATTACAAAAAGATTCACAGAGAAAAGAAGTACTTAATAGAAAAAAATACCCTGAGAAAATAAAATTTTCCAGAATTGCCTTCTAAATAAAAAGGAAAACCGTAATTTCCTGTTTGGAACTAGGAACCACTCTGAAGACATTAATGGTGTCCCCCAAGAAAGATATCCACATTTCTTAACATGTGGTAAAGTTTTCTGTTAGTGAACCTTTCTACTGTATTGATCCTTCTAAACTGCCCACTGCTGGTTCAAGTTCATCACTTTCACATAAGACACCGAAGTGTATTGAGCCACTTTCCAGCCTCCCTGGCATTTAGGTTGGATCCATGCAGCTAGCAAAGGCTTAATTGTTCAGGTAAGGACAGCAAAGACCTACTGTCCCTTTCCCATCTTCTTTAACAATGGTGCCATAGCAAACTTGAAGCCTGTAAGTTCCAGATGGTATAAAGAATGGAGCTGATCAGCCAGACTTTTGTGTCAAACCACCGAGGTCTCACCTTATTTGTGGGTTTTGTTGTCACTTCATCTTGGCCTCACTGAACCGCGATGAACATCCTTAGCTCTATGACAATGTTCTCCACTAAGTCTCTCCCCTGTCTCACTTTGCTTGGGCTTATCCTCCCATTCCCCTTACTAGAGCACAGGCATATATACCATTTCTATAAGGCTACTTTGATACTATAATGGCAGGGCTGAGCAACTCCAACATAGACCAGACAGCCCGCAAGCCTAAAACATTCACCATCGGCTCTTTAAGGAAGTTTGCAAACCCCCAACCTTGCACAATACTTTGCATATAATATCTGCACAATAAAAAATGAAAAGGATAAAAAGTATAGAAAGTCCTTTAAAAACATGCATCAGTCATAATTGTAACTATTCCACAGTTGAGTGCTTTTATGCTCCACTTCAGCTCTGCCCTTGTAAGAAGTATAGGGACAGGAAATGGAACAAATGCCTGGGCCCCGATCAGAAATGAGCACATAATAGATATCCATTAAGCAGTTGTTAAATAAGTAAACTACATTTATCTAAAGCCAAATATTCACTATTATGGAGACATAAGGTGAGCCAATTTCTTCAAAGAAGCTAATTTTAAGAAAGAGTTAAACACAAACCTAAAAACATTCAGAAAAACCTGAAATCCAAACTAACGCAGCCATATGATGCTCAAAGGAGGGCACGAGATTAAGCCTGGACTGGATCCTAGAGGCATCTGAGCAATGTCTCTTATTTCCCAGGACAGTGGGGAGCAAACAACAGGGATTCCAAGCAAGGGTAGGACTGCGTTAACACATATAAGCTCCTGGGTATGTTATGGTTTGCTTGATTTTGTCTCCCAGTTCTCATACAATTAAACCCTCACCTCCAACATGATGGTATTTGGAAGTGGGAATTGATAGTTTACATGAGGTTATAAGGATGGGGTTTCATGGTGGGACCAGGACCGTTATAAGAAGAAGAAGACACACAAAACCTTTCTTTCCAAGTATATGCATTAAGGAAAGGCCCTTTCAGGACATAAGAAGAAAGCTTTCTTTTAGAAGCCAGAAGGTGAGCCCCCACCAGGAACTGAATCTTGATCTTGGACATTCAAATTTCAGAACTCTGAGAAATAAACATCTGTTGTTGAAGCCTCAGCCTCCTAAGTACCTAGAGATACAGACATAGACTGTATTTTCATATACTGCTGAGCTGAGAATTCTGATAGGTGCTTTGTTAATGGCTCCATCTGAAAAGCCTCTTCCCTTTTATCTGTCCATCAAAGATTTGTCTAAAACCTCTCTGATATCTCAAGTCTGTTTTAATTTCTCTTTTTTCCCTGAAGACTTAACTTTTTCACGTCTTAGAACTTAAAATTATCTTGGTTTCCTAATAGATTCCATAGTTAGTTAGTTAGTTAGTTAGTTAGTTAGTTCATTACCAGATTTCCCAATAGACCATAAAGGTCTTAGGAAAAAAGCACTCTATCTTATTTATTTTATTCTCTTAATTCTTGCTTTCCCACATTCTCCCATAAAAGTTGATTTTGATCTACAGAATTTCTAACAAGTAAGTTTTCTTTCTAACAAGCTAAAAGTACTTATACTGTTTGCTCTTGTAACAAATCTAAATGGCACACAACAGGAGGAGTTAACTATTTTCATAAAATTAAGATCTTATACCAACAAAAGGAATACGGAATATGAGGAAGATATTTTTAAAATAATGAAATAATATTTTAGAATAGACTTTTGTTCTTTCACATTGCATTATTTTGTTAAAAAATAACAAAAATGTCCCTATATAACTTAACAAATGAGAATATACCTGTAATATAGACTAAAAAGAGTGACAGAATTACAGCACAGAGTCAATCAGCCTTCATCTAAAAAAAGACTAAAAATAATTACATAAGTAAAAAGAGAAATGTTTTCTATCCCTTCAAATTTTATATTCAATCAATACACAATATTTTCATTAATTGGTTAAGAAGATGGAAGCAGAGTACATTTTATCATAGATCAGAATTAGTAAATACAATTTTGCCTTCTCTCTTCTAAAGCCAGTGTTCTCTTATGGATAGTTCCAATGCCATATATAGATCATTAAATATTTTACTTTATTCTTATTTTATGTGTATGAGTGCATTGCCTGCATGTGTATAAGTGTACCCAGGTTATGCAGTGCCTGTACTGGTCAGAGGGGGGCATCAGATCCCCTGGAACTGGAATTATGGACAGTTGTTAGCCGCCATGTGAATGCCAGGAATCGAACCTGGGTCTTCTACAAGAGCAGCCAGTGTGCTCTTAACAGCTAAGCCATCTCTCCAGCCCTTACATCATTAAATCTTGAAAGTGTATGGGCATGCTAGGCTCTTGATAGTCACTTTTCCTCTGAAATAAATACCTTATCAAAAATAGTAGTACACACCTGTACTCTCAACACTCAGAGCACTAAGGCAGGAGAATTACCACAGGTCTGAAGCCAGCCTGGACTTCATAATGAAGCCCAAACAAGAAAAAAAGAACAAGATACTTTAACAAACAGTTGTTAAGGTAGTATTAAAGGTTCTGTACCACAAAGCTGAGCAAGCTGATATTAACTGACACAGCTAACCAAAAAAGGGCAGCATGTTTTTATATGTGATCAACGTAATCATGAGTATTGCATAAACTTAATTTCTAGGAGAATGAACTACAGAGGTATTGGAAAAAAAGGGGCAAGGACAATTTGTGAGAGTCAGTTCTCTCCTTCCACCATCTGGGTTCCTAGAATCACACTCAGGTCACGCAGCTTGTTCAGCAAGCATCTTTACCCACTGAGCCATCTCACTGACACCAGGACTGGCAAACTCTTTTCCTTCTTTTTTAAGGGTATGAATGTTACGCCTGCATGTTTGTATGTGCACCCGTGTCATTCAGTGCCCACGAAAGACAGAAGAGAGCATCAGATCCCCTGGAACTGACCTAATGGGCGGCAGTTAGCCACCATGTGGCTGCTGGGATTCCAACCTAGGTCTTTTGCAAGAACAGTCTGTACTCTTAACCACTGAGCCATCTCTCCACCCCAGGACTGGCAGTGTTTAAGGAAGTAGAAAGGGTGCAATGGAATGGAAGTTGGAAAGCTTGTAGTGCAGAAAGGAAACAGGAAATGGAGAGCAGGCTACTGGAGTGAGTGGACACAGCTGGACAGTACACAAGAGTCCAGGACAGCATCTGTGAGAAGGGAAAACTCAAACGATGATTCTGTCTGATAAGTTAGGAAACACCAAAGATCAAGGGTGTCATCTACTATATAATTTCTGCTTAATGAAAGTCCGAGACAGCCTTTACATTTTCTAAAGTATGACCTAATTCAGACATCTGAACTCAACACTATAAAAATATTTCCCAAGCAGATTCTGTGTTCCAGTATTATGCTAAAGCATAAATACAGGTTATCTTGTCAGTTCGAGAAAACATCAAGAAAATGGAATGAGATGGGTCATATGAACCAGGGGATAGAAAATTTGAACTCTTTAAGTCTCTTCCCTCACTTCTGCTCCACATTACAGTTCTAGATTCAACTAAGGTCACGTTGCATTTTAGGGAAACTTAAAAATTGTGATAGAACATTCTCTTTTGTTCCTTTGTATTCTCTGGGCAGGCACTCACATAAGCCTACACCTCTAACTCACTCAATGAAAGTGTCTAGCAATAGTGTGCCAAGGCTTTCTAAAAAGAAAAGTAGACACAAAATACTGACCAAAATATTAGCTAGATTTACATGAAAATAAATTATCTTCATCACAGAAAGAAAAAGAACGTTATTGCATATAAAGATAAGATTTGTAGTAGGCATACTTAAAAGGTCACTGGATATGAAATAGTCACTAAATATATAGAAATATACCATGAAAATTGAAATTAGTACTAAGTACATGTCTTGAGAGAAAAAAAGCGATAAATACATACAAATTAGGGCTATGGAGATGGCTCCGTGGATAAAGAGCTGCAGGGCTCCAATCCATACTCGCAAGCATTCACGTAAATACTAGGAGGGTGTGGTGGTAGAACAGAGGAATCCCAGCACGACCTGGGTAGCTGGACTAGCCAAATCAGCAAGCTCTGGTCTCAAGAGAGAGATCTCACCTCAGTATATAAAGTGGAAAGTGATAGAAGAAGATGCTGAATGTCAACCTCTGCCTCCACATACATGCACACACATAAGCACCCGCATACGCATGTGTGCACACACACATAAGCACCGCACACATACACAACAAATAAAAGTGAAAGACAACAAACATAGCTAAAAATGAAGGTATATAAAATACTGACAAAAATTAGCTAAGTTTAGGCGGAAGAAATATCTCCATTATAGAAAGAAAATGAATATTGTTATATGAATGTGTATAAAGATAAGATTTATAATATGTATAGTTTAAAAGTCACTGGATATATAATATTCTTTGAATATATATATAAATGTATTGTGAAAATTGAAATTTAGTACTAAGTATATAGGTCTTCAGAAAAACCATAAATATATACAATTTTTTAAACAAGGTATGAAAAAGTCTAAAAAACTGACTCTACATCTTTGATTTTCAGTGAATCTGAGAAAATGGTGATGTGCACGTTTACTTCAAAATGGGATCAACTTTCATGTAACAAAGCAAATTTATAGCTCCACACAAATAGAATGCAGCATATGATAAATTGGGTTGAAATTTATTATCCAAGCAATATAGAAATACATTATCTTTGCAGAATCCTTTTTTATCTTTCAGTTCAGGAAATAGAACTAATAGCCTCATACATGCCAGGTGAGTATTCTGCTATTAGGCTACATCTCTGGCCCTATACAATCGTTTTAAAAGTTGGTTTTTGCCAGCCTGGTGGTACAAACCTTTAATCCCAGTACTTGGGAGGCAGAGGCAGAAAAGATCTCTTAGAGATCAAGGTTAGCCTGGTCTACATAGCAAGTTCCAGGCCAACTGAGGCTAAAGGAAGTCCCTGTCTCAAAAAGAACAAACAAAAGTTTTTTTTTTTTCCTGCAAAAATCAAGAAAGAGGGAATATCATAATTGGACTGATAAAACAAAAACCTCTGGAGTACATATAAACATGGAACTGCAAAGTAAGACAAAAAATGTTTTTCAAGGAACAGTGAATTTCATCATATTTTAAATAAGACCAAAAGAGTTCTTAAAATAATATAGGCTATTGTTATAGCACTTGATCGCCTCCCAGTACTTGAAGGTAAAACCCTATTGCTGAAGACACAACACACTTCAGGCACAGGACTTGAGCAATTGAGCTGGAACTAACACAGAAGGCTTCTCCCTGAAGACTAGCGTTCATAGTATCAGAAGATACTATGCAAGCTGCCAAGAGAGAAAAATCAATCAATGATCCTACCAAGCAGTAAAGACTATAGACCACAACAATGACCACCCTAGTAAATTATCTTTATTGGTATAACAGTGGCACTTTTATCTTAGGGACAATCAACAGCTGTCTAATTGAACTTAAGGCCAACTCAATGGGAGGGAATGTGTGGTACTGTAAACAAAGCAAAGTACACATGGCTGGAGAGGTCATAGACCCTGAAAAAGAACCTACCCTGTCACTTCCCTAGACCAAAATGATTTCTTAGTATATTCTAATAGCTACTCTTATATTTACAGACACATACTTCTCACCACTAATCAAAGAAACATTTTTTTAACAAGAGATAGAACTTATTACAAAGCTCCAGAAATATTCAAAGTACAGAGATTAAGTGACTGTGAGATGCCCAGCTCTAAGCAATACATCTACAATGCAACCTCTACACCTAAGTCTCAGGGAAAATCACAGAAGGAGCAGAAAGAATGTTAAGAGCCAGAGGTATAAGATGCATTCTAGATGTGACAGGGAAGGACACCCATTAGATCTCCGTAGCATGGTGGTCGAACAAGATCTGTGTAATAACAAAACCAGGTGACATGCCAGGGTGGATAAGGAAATTTCACAGGATTCCACCTCAAAATGAAATGCTACAGGCAACCAATGGATGCTGGAGGAGGAAGAATCAGTTTTCTCCAGGGATTAGCTCCCTGAGAAATTATCTATCCCAGTGGGCAGCCTTAACTACAGGTACACATGAGTACCACTAAATGGACACAGTGCATTTCATATACATATATGTATATATACATATAATGCATCTATATATACGTAATAATAATAATAATAACCAAAGAAGAGGACAAGTAATTAGAAGTAAGTTGGAGAGATATGGGAAGAGTAAGAAAAGGACTAAGAGGGACAGAAATAATGTATATTCAATACTCACATAGGAAATTCTCAAAAAAAATTTTTAAAGAGGCTAATTTAAGGGACTGGAGAGATGGTCCTCTTGCAGAGGACCCAGGTTTGATTCCCAGCACCCACACGGTGACTAAAAACCATCCTAACTCCAAGGGGGATCCAACATCTTCTTCTGACCTCTGCAGGCATTGCACAACACAGGTGCAACTGCCTACATGCAAGCAATACACTCCTCTATGTAAAAAACTAAAAAAAAAAAATTATAGAGGCTAATAGAAAACATTACATATTTAACTTTAAGCTTATATTATAGCCCGAAATGGAAACATTTCAGTAGACACTGCAAAACACACTTATGAAAGAAGAAGAAACAAAAACAAAAAGTCACTCATGGGAACGAGATGAATGATGCTGAAGAGATGAGGACTGACAACCACTTTGAACCCATGTTCTGTGGCTTCTGCTTATGTTTTAGTCAACAGCATTACTGGCTATTGTCCCTGTTCATGTATTTTAATATTTTCATCAACTGAACCTTATCTGTATTTACTTCTTGAAGCTATTTAAAATGAAAAGTGAAATTCCACAAGTCTAGAATAGATAATAAATATGTACATGAATCAAACTCAACTATTGTTCCAATACATAATACAAAGCTTTTTATATTCAATTCAAACCAAGGTGTAAAGTCAGTGTCATCCCCATGAATGAAACATGGAAAGACTAATCCTGAGGGAGGGCTAGCATCCAAAAGTATCACAAAACAGACTTTACCCAGTGTTATTGTGACAAAACCTTTTCATGTGAAACTCCTGCAAAAACACGTGGTTCCACAGCACAGATATCAAAGAGGGTAACATTTCAGACCTCCACGTTCACTTGACTGGAAAATGTGGGACACCCTGAGTAACACATGTTACTTCATCATGTTCCCCAGACCCATGAGAAGATAAGCACCAAAGAACAAAAATCCCCACTTTGTTGTAAGGTCATGAGATGTCATATGCTTACTCTGACCCACAATAAGCATTTTATTGTGCTATAATAAAATTATAAAGGCAAACAGCCATTTTCTAAGAATTGTACTGATTTCTTAGTATGTCCTTCACACTAAAGGAGAACAATGGTGAAGTGTGATATGAATACACTAGAACTGGGGCTCGACTACATTCAAAGCTTCAATTAATTTTAAATGATCAAACAACTGCACTGCCAAGAGACAAGAAACAGTGGGTTTTTCACATGATCCTACAAAGTAATAGGCAGAAAGAGGTCACTCTCTAAGGTCAGCCCTTGCACCAGGAAAAACATTTGAGAAAAGTGTGCTATATAAATGGCTGCAGACAGTTCTGAAGACAGTCCTTGTTAGCATAATTACTCAAATGGTACTTACAAGTTTCTCCATATATCAGCCTATTCCTTAGGATAAAAAACTGATTGGACATATTATATTTTCTTACAGGCATCAAAGAATTCAATTTTTACAAAAAGATTGAGCATAGGTCATCAATCTTAGAACAGCAATTGGGCTTAAGTAATAAGATCTCTTACAATGAAGGAGATTTGGCAAATATCATGTGGTTACTTATATTTTTACTATCACAAGCTTAATGTCTTCACCATGCCAATACAAATAGAAGATATCTGATTATATATTTGAAATAAATCATCCCCACATTCCCCACCATCACACTGAATTCAGGACTTGAAAGTGTTCAGGATAATTTGGTTATTTCCAACTATCGAAAGAGACCAATCTCATATGGGAATATTGGCCAATAATTAAGGAGATATCAGTTGCCTTAGCAACAGATTCCTTCTGAAATAAGCATTATTTTCATTCAGCAGCCTTTAGCCAAAAGGGGAATTAAATCACTGAAATCAACAATTCCTTTGTTTAGCAAACAGAACAGCTTTCCAGGTCTCAAGAAAACAGACCCCCCTCACAGTTGGCCCAGCACTGCCCAAGGTAGCAGCCATTTGACTGAATAAGCCAACCTCTTGAATTACAGGATTTTCCCATCAAAACCACTGCTAACAGAACAGGTAGGTTTTTTGTCACAGAAACATGACAAAGAGAGAGCCTCTCCTAAATGATGCTAATGAATATGTTTAGCTACATGGATCTTACTTAGCCTTACAGAGACTGCATGTGTGTGTATGTATATTGATAATTTCTGGATGTCTAGCTTAGCAAAGGATTGATTAACCTACTCTGCTAACTAATAAACAGCTTTTTTACCTTAACTTTTAGGTGGAAGAGCCTAACCTCATATTAAGCACTTTAAAAAAAATCTCTTACATATATCATCACCAAAACAGAGAAATGAATCAGTGTTGATAAACGTTGACACAAGCTGACCAGCTCTGCAAGCTGAAGTCTTGTCATTGTACTGAAGCTATCTTTATTTATTTATTTATTTATTTATTTTTATTTTTTGCTAGGTAATATTAAAGGTTCACTCTGATCTGTCTTAATAGTCATGTACCTGAATTCCAGCACCCACATGGTGGCTAACAACCAACTGTAACTTCAGTTCCAGGGGATCCGAGGCCTTCTAACCACCAGGGCCACTGCATGACACGGATGCACTTACACACATGCAGGCAATACACTCATACAAATAAAATAAAAAGAATTAAATATTTTTTTAAAATTTAGATATGCATAAAATCACTATTACAGTTTATGTTGGAGCTCTTAAAGCTATATTTGACTTTAATTTGTTTTTTGTTTCATTTTCAACAAAGCAATCAATCAAAATAAATATACTTCATATATGAATAATGAATGAGGGTAGTCCCCCTTTTCCTATACCTGTAAAAGTGTAGGTCTTTGCAGATATTTTAGTCAAAGGTTAACCTTAACTTCTAAGTCTACTATTCAACTAATAATGTAACAAATGATGCTAATAAAAAAACACTGCCAGGTGCCCTGATGGTTGTCATAAGTAAACCATAGTATCAGAGGCCCCATCCCTGTCCAGTGGATTTGAATAGCCAATAGCAAAGCATTTACATTACCATGGATTAGTATCACTCATGCAAATGTCATTTCCCAAGCCCCAAAGTGGAACTTCACTCAGATTTATCTATGATGAAGACAGATAATTCAAAGACATATTCCCTTAGGAATGTAGAAGACCATCATTTATTAACTCTTCCCAAGAGACTTGGTTATCTCATGCACGGAACTGAGAAGGCTGTATATTCATCTCTCATCAACAGCTAATATTTATTGAGAGCCTGTAGGGTGTCTGACACAAATCACCTTGAAGAATGGCACCAAACACTGTTTCAGTTAAAAGTGAAGAGCTGTCATTGCCCTGTAGAATATACATGAAGCTGGACCATATTTTCTACTGAGACATACCTACTCATACATAAATAAAGTAGGTGTCTGTGCTTGTTTGAACCAGTAGGGAGCATTTACTTTTCACCCTCATTTACTAGACAACAGCTGTTCTTCTCTGTAAGTATTGATGATACTGCATGATGGTATCTGAAAAATATGGCTGCTGAATATGTTTTATTGTCATAGGACAGTAAGGAATCAATTCACTTTAAAAGCCTCGATTTATTCTCAAGGAAAAATATAATAATGCTGGTTAAATTAATAGTTAAATCTTTAGATCAGTCGATACAAGGGAAAATGTGAAATTGTACTGAGGACTCTTAGAACAGAAATCTGAAAAAACCAAATGCTTTGGCATTAAAAAATTACAGCTTAATGATGGCCCAGGGTATCATGCCTTTCTCTAAATACAGGAGCAGAAAACTTTGCTGAATTTAAAAGGTAGGATTATTTACTGTTCTTTACTTTGAGTTACTAGACAGTAGATTTCTTAAGAAAAAGATTCTGCCTAAGATATGCAACTGCTAAGTGCAAGCACTCTAACTTTAACATTAATGAAAACAAAAGTAGATCCCCTCAATGGCAGCCCAAGAGAAAGAGTAAAAGCTTCAGTGGTGCTGTCCAGTGGTGGCTCTTTCTGTGGCCTCCCAACTCAGGGACTAAGAAAGCTAGATCCCAGTGTTTTGCTGGGAGAGTAGCTACAGAATGGAGCCTGACCAGAAATCTCAGCCTGGCTCCAAACCTGCCTTTTCATGTAACAAGCCAATAATTAATGGTGAGTAAGAATCGCTTCTGACTGACATCCTTGCACATCAATTAAGGGCAATACTGAAGTTAACACCAAAAAAGCTTTTAAAAACCTAAAGCAATCTCAAGTTTCATGAATTAAATGGCAATATCTTAACAATATATTTTTACAATTTTTACCTATTACAAACGTAATTATTAATCCTCAAAAACAAAGTATCGACTCTTCACATTTATTTGTAGGGGTGTGTCTGTGTGTGTGTGTGTGTGTGTATGGACATACATGCCGTGGCATGTGTGTGGAGGTTAGAGGATAACCTGAGGAGTTGGTTCTCTCCTCCCATCATGAGAGTTTCAGGGACTGAACTTGGGTTGTCAGGCTTGATGACAGGTGCTTTTATCCACTGACCCATCCTGTCAGTGCAGATATCCACTCTTATAGAACAGTAAAGAGTCACTTTCCTCTTATGAATGAAAAGATAGTAGTACTATTTCAAGCCTACACTGTACTACTCATTTTGATTTTACACGGGTGTGGACATAATCAAGGTGAATCCTCCATGACGCTACACTGGACATTCTTTCTTCAGGTTATTTCCTGAGCCTCTACTGCTATATGACATACATAAGAAAACCAAGTCAAATAAGACACAGTCTGTACCTTTGAAGGATCTGAGGACTAGTGACACAGTGCTAAACACAATAGGAGCAACAGTGCTGACTACAAGAGCCACAGAAAGCAGAGAGCCCAGCAGGGGTGCGAAGTAAGGTAAGGTGTTCTAGGGAAGTTTCTTAATTTTCTAACATACTAATTATAAATTTGACTTAAATCTTCTCTTCCTAATGGAGTCTCTCTGTTCATAAGCAATTAAGGCTATGTTTTAAGTAACTCTACTCTGCTTCTTTTGAAGAGGCCAAATTCACTTGGTACAATGTAAGATGCTACAGAACAAAGACTTTTTAAAACACCTCTTCTTTTCTTCAAGAAGTGATCCTTTCTAGCCTTCCAGGAGTACTCTATTGTCTTAGATCTCAAAGAAGTTTCAAAAGCATTCTCTATTATTCTTCTACATGGTATCCTGTGATTCGACCATCTTTAGTACAGGAGAAAGGCAAGTAGACACTACGGAGTGTGAACTGGCAAACTAGTCACCCAGATGACAAAGATCTCTCTTTTGCCAGATGAAGAATTTGCTGTAAAATATGCTTCAGACTCTGGAAGAAAAAGCTTAAACCATTCTTCAACAAAATTTTTCAAAGTGTAGGAAAATAAATTACCACAATTTATTATCTCTCCCTTTCGCTGAGAAAATTATTGCCCACCCTTTTATTAATAGTTATTAAATTGAACTTATAGTTTATGAAGGTTGTTTTTAAAATGAAGCATCAGGCTAGAGAGATGGCTCAGTGGTTAGGAGGGCACACTGCTTGACGGCTCTGTGGTTAGGAGGGCACACTGCTTTTCAGAGCAATCAGTTTCACTTTCCACCACTCATATCTAGCCATTCACAACCGCCTGTAAGTCCAGATCCAAGGGGTCTGATGCCCTCTCTGGCCCCTGCAGGCACTTCACTCACATGCACGAACCCACACTCTCTTACACACACACACATCCACACACACACATGAATAAAAATAAAGATTAAAAAATCCCTTCTACAAAAATTAAGCAGAGGCTGAAGAGACGGCTCTGCAGTTAAAAGCAATGGCTGCTCTTGCAGAGGACCCAGGTTCGATTCCCAGCAACCACATGGCAGCTAACAACTGTTCATAACCATCCAGGGGAATTCAACACTGTCTTCTCACCTCCATGGGCATTGCACAACACAGGTGCACTTACATACCTGCAGACAATATACTCATACACATATAATAAAAATAATAAATAAAATATTTTTAAAAGATGAAGAAGCATCCATATCATTAGTGATTTTCGATAACCCCTTGAGTACCAAATCTGAGGCAAGATTTCTGCATGCATCCCTCATTACCAGCACCATCCTTGAATGTTCTTGCTGGCTTTGCTGTCACACCTGAACTTGAACTTTGTGGTTGTAGAAAACATGGAGTTCAGATAATGAATGGGTTGCTCAACATCATATAGCTAATTAGAGGTAAAATGGGTAGGAATAGCCATGTCTGCTAAGTCCTTTATTTCCCAGAACATTCAACACCCTCCCCAGAAAACTCTGTCTTTACTCCCAAGGATAAAAGGCAAAACACAACACAGTCTATATGCACTGAGTTTCTCTCACATTTGAGCTCCACTTTATAAATTCAAAATTAATCCATCGCGTGCAATTGCATCTTAATGTTGAAAAAGTTTTCATTTTTCTGTCCTAGTGTTTTGTTATTAACATTTCACACTCTACATGACCACTATCCTTTAGCAATACATGGCTTAAAATTCAGGACCAACCACAAGACTGGAGAGATGGCTCAGCAGTGAAGAGCACTGGCTGTTCTTACAGAAAATCCAGCTTTGAATCCCAGCACCCACATGGAGGCTAACTGCCATCCGTAACTCCAGTTACTCCAGGGGATCCAGTGCCCTCTCTGTCCTCCTCAGGTGCTTTTACATTCATACACATAAAAATGAATAAATAAAATCAGGATCACAGGCTAGACACATGGTTTAGCAGGTAAAGGCAGCCTGAGTTTGATCACAGGAACCCAGTAAAAGTAGAAGGAGAGAACTCCACAAAGTTATCCTTTGACCTCCTCACAAATGCACGGCACGTACACAGAGCATGAACATATGCAAAATGACAATAAATATTTTAACATTTGGACCAGGTGCTGGAGAAATGGCTCAGAGGTTAAGAACAACGACTGTTCTTGTAGAGGATGCAGGCTTGGTTCCCAGCACCCACATGGTGGCTAACAACTATCCAAAACTCCAGTTCCAGGGAACTCATCACCCTCTTCTGGCCTATGTGGGCATTGCACTCATGGGTGCACTTACATTCATGCAGGCACAGCACTCATATACATAAAAATTTTTTAAAATAAATTAAAAAAATGTAAGTTTGAATCAAATCCCAGAGAATGAGTGTATGAAAAATGTCAGTGATTCTCTCACTCTCTCTCTCTCTCTCTTTCTCTCTCTCTCCTCTCTGTCTCTCCGTCACCTAAACACAAAAGAAAAATGTTTAAATAATATAGAATTTCAAGTAGACACAATTCAAAAGACAACAGCACATGCAGGTCACCAGGACTTGGCATCTCCATGTCCTAAGCCTGTGGTATACTGTACCTCCCCCTCATGTCTGCTGACATCCAGTAGTAAACCCTAAGGGAGTTGTTTTGAGTGAGGGTTTCTGTATGTCTCTTTGAATAGGAATACAAAGTGACAGAAAAATAACGCAAAATTGCTATAAAATGAATGGTATTTCCAAATGCGCAAGCAAACAACATGCACTTTAATGTAACACATTTCTTCTTATTTGGCAGTAAGTTAAAACATATGTTGTTTGAAGTTTATATAAAATGGATGAAAAGGTGTTATTTGTGTTAAAAATGAAACCAAATTACTAAGTGGTTTAAATCCATGGCTTTTATTATCCAAATGTAGCCAGTTAAAAGTAATGTCACTTGAAGAGTAAAAATAAATTAGGGTTAACAGTTACTGGTTTGCTTGTTTGGAGGGGGGGTATTTTTTTGATGAAGGAAATAAACAAAGCAAAAACCTTCAAAAATATGCACTTAGTCATTACAATTTCACAGTTTTCTTTAATACAAATCCAAAACCCAAACAACAAAGAAATTTAGTTTTCCCTTAACATCAAGTACATTTTTTTTCCTCAAGGCTTTCTCTTCTGTGAATTTCCAAAGAAATAGTTGTCAAAAGCTTAGTCATACTTCAAAAAATAAAGTCAATGGGAGTAGGTAAAAACCAGGTGGTCAGAAATGTCCTCATTAACTTGCCCTGGGGGGAAAACTTCTCATGAAATAGAACAACAAAAAGCAACAATCATTATTATCATCTTCTGCCTTCCGTTGATCAGCAGACTGCAAAACAAATAAAACAAGAATATAATCCTTTTGAGTTGTTCAGTCTCCAAAGAGAGAGAAGAAATTTTCAAATGAGTTGGAAGAATAGAACTTCATAACTACAACTTCAAAGTTGTGTACAGTATGTTTAAGGTGCCTGTTTCATAGACCTGAAGAACCTGGTACAGGAAACTTTTTTCTAAAAGCATTACAATTTACTTAGGACTCAAAATAAAGTCTCTTTCTTCTAATGCTTAAAGGGGCAGAACTTTAATTCAATGTCCCTAAAAGATCAGATAATTTAATCAAAAAATATTAAAATTCAGAAATCAGGCTTTTTTGCAATAAATTCCTAACTGAATGCCTGGAAGTAAAACCTCTACCTTGATGTATTCTTCAGAGAATCATTTTCCACTCTGGATGCTGATAAATATTAAATAAAACATATCTGCTATGAACTGTATCACTGATGTAGAAGACGAACAGAGAGTGAAGGACCCATCCATGAGCCAGTAGCATCAGTGACTGGAGGTTCAAGAATGATTCTGCAAGGGAAGAAACCACAACAGGGTTTCTGCCCTCCTGGATGTTGGGCCAAAGATGCTCTTAGATGCACAACCCTTTAGTGACACTGCTCATCACAATTGTTAAAAGATTTCTATAACATCTTCACATTTTTGTTATTTGGAAATAAGAGTTGTTAAAAAACTTAAAATACATTAGAAACACCATAGTCTAATATTGTCCAACAAATTTTAGTCATCAAGAAACATGAATACAAATACAATTCAAGTTTATGGAATTTGGTGACAATTTTAAGAGGAAATGAACTACCAATCATAGTATAAATTTCACTTTCAAACCTGGTTTGCTGCCACTAATGTGTTTCTCACATGTTTGCATTTTATAGACAAATGAGATTGAAATCTTTCATAAGCAGCATAGTTTCATCAACTCTCTTTGTCTTTTTCCCTTTGTTCTTGAAAATTAAGTGAACAATAAAATCTTATTTAAGATCTAGATGGAGCATGTATAGAACTGAAACTACAAATACATTACATTTTGAAAACTTATCAGCTAGAACCCAGATCTAAGGTAACAATAATGTTAGCAGAACTCCAGCTAAAGAAAGAAAACATTTTCTAAATTTCATACTCTAAAGTTCAATATTTTGCTGTAAATTTGGTGATGTCTCAAGGAATATTTTGTTTCCCAGAGTCTCTAAGGCAAATAATTACCAGTTAATCAGGATCCATTCGGGAGTGCAATAGGTAATATAATAGCAAGAAAAAAGTGTTTGGTTCAAAGCTTACAGTTACAAAGGACATCAGAAGGAGCTCAGAAGTACAGTCAAAAAGATTCACTGACTAGCTGCAGTCCAGGCATTATCACAGAGCTCCGTGGATTAATACTTCCATAAACTGTACAGTTATTCTATGAATAGCTCAAACTGTTTTTGCACTAAAAGAGTGAATTTTATTAAACTCCTTATTCAAGACTAAATATAATGGTACAAGCCTGTAATTCTAGCATGTGGTAAGAGCATAAGGTTGATAAGTTTGAGGCTAGCCTGAGCTATAACGAGTGGATTTGTCTCAAAAAATCCAAAACAAACCAAAAAATTTCAAAATATTTGAAATTTTGTATAGCTAGTTCTGTTTTTGAAATAAAATGGCATATCAAGGGGCACGGCAGCAGTGGTCTACCCCAGCAGGAGATATTGCTTTATAGCTGTCATTTGAAAGAATTTCTATACACGGTGATAATTAAAACAAACCAATTTTCAGTTGTACTGTTTTCTTTGTTTAGTTGTTTTTGGTTGTACTTACTTCTCTAACACACTTTATTTGCTCCCTGCTATCTCCTTGAGCTGTCTGCATGTTCCTTCCAAAACTCTCCCAAACAGTAAAAACTAAAGACATTGCCACCATCTCTGACACACTTCTTATTCACCTGTCATCTTGTGTCACACTCACTGTTTCCTTCTAGTCTTTTTCTCTTTTTGAGTATTTTACAGAGAAGAGAGGGATGGCAGTGTAGTTCAGTTGGTGGAGTGTTTGCTTAGTATGTGTGGAGTCCCATGTTTGTTCCCTGGCACTGCGTGAACCAGGTTGAGGTAGCTCATGTCTGTAATCCAAGCACTCAGGAGGTGGAGGCTGGAGGATCAAAAGTTCAAAGACATCCTTGGCTACATAGCAGTTTCAATGACAGCCTGAGATACATGAAATCTTGTCTTGAAAGAAGGAAGAGGAGGGGGAAGAAAGAGGAAGAGAAGAAGAAGGAGGAGAAAGAGGAGTAAGGAGGAAGAGGAAGAGAAAGAGGAGGAGGAAGAAGAAGAACAGGAAGAAGAGGAGGAGGACAAACAGGAAGCAGTAAAGCTGAATTTGAATTTTACAGAAATTTGGGCTGGAATAGGAAGAAATAAAACTAAAATATTGAACTCAGAACAGGCTGCAATACTCACGTAATTCAAAATCAAAAGTTTTCAGAGCTTTTAGTTTCTAGAAAAATAAGTAAACTATGAAAAACTAAATCGTTTTGGAACAGTCTGATTCAAGAGTAGTAATCTGCAAATTTTGCCTTTTCATTCAGTATTATCTATGTGAAAAAGGAATTTTCACATTTCTCTGCATTAAAAACAAACTATAATGATGCAACTGGATGTTACATTTAGTAAGAAGATCTAACTATGAAGCACTGACATATATTACATAAATATGTGATAAAACAGTTATCACTGAAAGTCTTTTTATAACTAATTACTTAGTTAATTAATTTTACACTGGATCTCTCTGTAGCCCCAAGTTGGCCTGAAATTCACTTTGGAGACCAGGCTGGCCTTGATCTCACAGAGATCCACCTGCCTCTGCCTCCTGAGTCCCGAGATTAAAGGCATGCACCACTATACCCAACTTTTTCTTTTTTTATTGAATCACTGTGTTTTTCATACAGAACATCTCAGTTACTCTTAATCATCTTTATACCCCCTTCCCTACCGGCACCTGTCATAGCCCCCAACTGAAATTCATACATTCTTTCATCTGTGTTAAGGTCTATTATGTCAAATTAGTGTCTCTAAATGACCTCATTCAGTGCAGGTTCATCCACTGAGGTCTAGTTAGCCTTCCCAGAGTCCCATGCTTTAGGAAGACTAGCTCATCCTTATCCAACAGTAATTAGTTGTCAATATTTCTTAAGCAAAGTTTGGAGTCTGTTCCCCATTTCCCCAGTTCCATGCTGGGTTTTTGTCTGCTTGAGTTCACATGGGTCTTGAGCATGCCAGAATGATTGCTGGAGGTTCATATGAGGTCCCCGGAATCTGTAGGATTCTATTTCTATATGTTCACCTACCTCATCACTGGCTCTTACAATCTTTCTGCCTGACTCCAGTGGTCCCTGAGTCCTGGGTGAGTGAAACTTAATATAAGAGACCTGTCCAGGAACCCACACTCTGCAGATTCCTAATCACCATGCTTTAGCCATTTGTGACCTTTTGTGTTACTGGCCCTTTGTTGCATGAGGGAGCTTCATTAATGAGAGTTGAAAGATTCATTAGTGTCCTCTTTACCCCTTGCTCTGTATTGTGTGAGCCTTGGGTGTAGAGGCTGCATTGTAGATGTGCCAGTAAAGCAGGGGCAATTCACAGACAATGTCTGGTGTGACCAGCTGTGGTCCTCTGTAGTAGTCTCTGTCTGGTACAGAAGAAGCTTCTTTGATGAATGGTGACTGGGATACTTGACAGTAAAAAAGGCTACTCACAGAAATCCAAGGCAGGTTGAGGGTGAAAGTCTTTTTAAACTTCATTTTAGATTGGATTTTTCTTGTTCTTTTCACAGGAACTCAGTTTTTCTAATATTTGACCTTTTTATTCTGGTCTGTTACATAGTTTTCAAAGTATTAGCACCACGATTGCCATTTCTCATAATGATTATTTTTAGTTTTCTTTCCTTGTCAATTTAAATCTAAGTATTATATTCCATTATTACATCCCATTAATTCATTCTGGAAAAATAAAAATCATAATGTGAAAAGTATTCCATGGATTAATAAATCTGAAAATCAAAAAGAAAAAGAAAACTTCCAGGAGCTGGAAGACGGACATTAGAGTGTTTACCTGGGAAGCATGAGGACCTGAGTTCAATTCCTACAACCATGTAACAAAACTGGGTGCGGTGGGGCGTGCTTGGAAACCCAGCCCTGGGAAGATGGAGACAGGGGCCAGGCAACATAGCCTGCTTTGTGAGCTTCAGGCCAGGAAGAGGCCCTACCTCTAAAGACAAGGTGGGCATCTCCTGAGGTGCAACAACTTTGGTTGTCCTCTGGCCTCACATGCATTCATACATAAGTGCACACATGCACACATACACATATGCATACATACACACAAAACTTCCAAAATTAAACGGCACAGCAAAAAAGACATGCCTACTACAACCAGTTTAAATTTGGAAAAATTAACTCAAATTATGCAATTTTTTAAAGTATTTCAAATTCACTTAATAAACTAGTACTTTTCTCATTTGTAATACATATCTTGAGTTTGTATAAAATGACTACAATGCAATGAAACATTATACACCAGTTATTAATAACATACTCAAATATTACTGAATTATATACTGGAAGTTTACACACTTTATAGCCCTAAGGGCAGAGAATTAACACACATGAAAAACATGGCTTTGGGAGACATACTAACAATAACATTGGTATGAGGAATACATTTTGTGAGAGTAGCATGGCATAGAGAGAATATCAAAGAGAATTTGGACTCTGGCCTGTAGACTATGAATATGAAAATATTTGTGGGAACAGAATTGCTTTATTGAGAAGGATGTGGCTTTTGAGCCTTTGGAGGAAGGGACAGCTAAAACCAGGACAGTGTAAGGGCTTCCAGATTAAAAGGCCTCATGGTCTTCTGTCTACCCATTTGAATGAGCAGGATGATGAAATTCGAGGTTTGCATCTGTTTCACATATTTCATCCTAGGACACAGGTTGTATTTATGATTGCCTTCACACAACAGCCAATACAACAAAAAGAATACCATTTGCCTTCACTCTAGATGCTGATTTGTCATTAAATTAAATAGTTTATATTTGCGGTAGGATATAAACATCTGTTCTTACAAAGTCAACGTCAAAACTTCACTTTTTGAAAACAATTAATTTGACAGAACACATACCAATGTAAAAAGATGACATTCAAGCCTGGTGTCTCTATTTGATTATAATTATCACTGTTGTCCAGATTCAACATTGTATAATAAGGAAATATCAAAAACTCAAATCATTTGATAAACTATTATCTATAATGACTTTGCTCTAAAGTTTTTTTATTTGTAAATGACTCAAGAGCAATTTCAAAATACCACTAAGCCCTATGATATCAGGAAAAGGAACTGATTTCACATTTTTATATAGTAACCTCAAGACAAGTACATTCTTACTCTGAGAAAAGTGATTTGCTCTACACTCAGGAATATCAGGCCTTTTCAAGTTTCCACTTTAAACTTACAGGCAGCAATGAATGGCAAGAGTCTACAAAAGTGTTTCAAACCTCTCATCCTCATTCTCAGGACTAATAAGAATTACATATTCCAAAATGATTAATTAAACACAAGTACTTTTGTGCTCTGAACATCTGACTTAGAAACATTTGTTTGTGTCCTCATTTTCTCAGGACCAGGCACTATCCTAAACACTGGAGTTTCTGGATTACAAACAAGACAGTATCACTCTGTTGAGAGCTTATAATGACGTGGGATTAGTAAGGTGGGATCATCAAAGAAAAGCATCTGGCCCAAACTCACAGGTTAGGAAAGGCTTTCTGGAAGAAAGAAGCACATCAGCCCAAAGCTCAATAGTTTTCAGCTCTCTGACTAAGGCTCTGCCATTTAACAACATCAGGTTCATTCGTACTATCCCACTAAGTGAAGAACCACAGTTCACACATGCGTGCAGCACTGAGCATCCTAACGTCAGAAACTAATGGGCTCGTAGCAAACTTACAAAGACTTAATTAATCTCGTTTGTGAACTACTTCCCTAAAAATCAAAAAAAGTACCCCTCAAGCTCCTTACCCACATTCTGGCCTGATTTCCCCCAGCTCTTTCCCTGAAAGGTTCAGGAGTTAGTGGAGACAACATCATCTTTCTTTCTTCTTGTTGTTGAGAGTGGGAGAGAGAGAGAGAGAGAGAGAGAGAGAGAGAGAGAGAGAGAGAGAGAGAGAAAGGGAGAGGGAGAGAGTATGTGCATGTGTGTGTGTCTGTGTGTCTGTGTGCATCTGTGTCTGTCTTTCTATCTCTCTGTCTGTGTATATATGTGTCTCTGTGTCTGTATGTATAGGTCTATGTCTGTATATCTGTGTTTGTGTCTGTGTGCACCTGTGTGTATGTGTGTGTCTGTGAGTAAGTAGGTGTGAATGTGCACACGTGCACACACACACACACACACACATTCATGGGCCACATTGTGTGTGTGGAGGTCAGTGGACAACTTATGGGGGAGTTGGTGCGCTCCTCCCACTGTGAGCTGAGGAAGTCGGGCTTTAGTGGTGGAGTCTTTACCAAGTGACCCATCTCACCAGCCTGATACATTTTTTATTAGACTTTTTCTTTAACACAGGTGCAGAAAAAGTGAAGAAATAAGATCATGGCTAAGAGTCCTGTCACACAGTAAATATCCTACATGATCACCTCCAGGTTAAGATGGGATATAACCAGCACTTCTGAGTTTCCTTTCCTATAACCAGCATTTCTTAACTTTCCTTGTACCCTTTCTCTCATCCCCAGATGTCACACCACAGATTAATTTTGGCAACCTGATATAAATCTAATCATAAAAAATGCATTATGTTGAGCCTGTCATCTTCTGTTCAACACTGTTTGAAAGATTTATCCAGGATGTTGTGGGCAGATACAGTTTATTCATCTTCTTTGTTTTAATCGTATTATATTATACAAATAAACCACAGCTTATTCATTCTAGTGCTGCTGGCCATTTGAGTTATCCACTGTTCAGCTATTATGAATAGTACTGTGAACATTCTTGCTTGTGTCTTTTGATGCCCATATACACTTTTTAGATGCACATATACACTACCATATACCTGGTAGTGAAACTGCCAGGTCACAAGGTACATATACATGTAGCTTCAGTAGAGTCCCTCAAGCAGTTTTTAAAACTTGTTTTAGCACTTACAAAAGTACAGCATGTGAGTTTTAGAACTGGACTTTATCAACACATGATTCTGCCAATCTTTTCAATTTTAGCTATCTGTTGGGAATGTACTGGTGTCTCTTTGTGGTTTTAATCTGTATTCCCCTGGTGACTTTTAGGTTTAATGTCTTTACCATGTTTATAGTCATTGGATATTCTGTTGTGAAGTACCTATATATATATCTTCTGCATTTGTGGAATCATGCTCTTTTTCTCGTTGATTGCTAAGACTTTGTTTTATATTCCAGGAACAAGTCTTTAGTTACATGCACTGCAAGCATCTCCTGCTCTGTTACTTGCCTTTTCAATTAGTAACACAAGATCCTAATGGCAATGTAGACAAATTTATCAGTCTTTTCTATAGGTTACGAGATTATCCTATGTAAGACAACTTTGCCTACCTTTGGCTCCTGAAAATAATTTTATAAATTGTTGGAGGAATTACTATTTTATAGCACTTAGATTTATAATCCACTAAGAATTGACATTTTCATATGGTATGAAGTAAAGAATCATGATCTTCTTTTTCTATAAGACAAGCCAATGGATATGAATTTAACTGACACTGAGTACAGTGGCACACCTCTAATCCCAGTGCTCAGAAAGCTAAAACAAGAGGGTCACAACTTCAAAGCCAACCTGAGCTACATAGTGACACCTTGTCTCAAAAAAAAAAAAAAAACAAACAAAAAAAATGAAACCCAAAGTGCTTTATTGTAAATACCTTCCAATTCCACTGCTCTACAGTGAAACCTACATTACAAAATAAGTTTCTACATGTTTTGGGGACTCTGTGTGTGTGTGTGTGTGTGTGTGTGTGTGTGTACATGTGTATTTTAACTAACCTAAAGATGGGGCTAGAAAGATGGCTCATCAGTTAAGACCACTGGCTGCTCTTCCAGAGGACCTGGGTTTGACTCTAAGACTAACAATCATGCTTATCTCCCATTCCAGAGAATCTGATAGCTTCTTCTGACATCTGTAGGCACTGTACAGCATGGGTGTACTTACATACATGCAGGCAATACACTCATACACATTTTTTAAACCCTACAAAAAAATCTAAAGATTATTATAAATCCTTATGCCAATATTATATTGTCTTAAATACTGTGGCTTTATAACAACAAAAAATCAAGATATTTGATAGTATAAACCTTATAATTTGCTTCAATATTATCTTGACTAATTTTGGTCTTTGCCATTTCGTGTAACTATTTTATTTTATTTTATTTTTTGCAATTTTCATATAGTTTAATGATATTCAGATCCCCCCCATCCACACCTTCTCCCACTGTCCCTCACCCAATTTAACGTACTTTCATATATATATAATAAAGCCTATATACTCTGATATGTGTCCCCAAATATCCTTCAGTGTGAGTCAATTCACTGAGCCCACCAAGAGTCCCATCCCTATAAGATACTGTCTCTCCCCTCTCAGCCATCATCAATTGCCAAAAGTTCCTTAGGTTGTGTTGGGATTTCTTACCCACTTCCCGATGCCTATGCTGGAATTTTGTCTGGTTTGAGCTTGCATAGGACTTGCACATGCTGTCACCATTGCTGTGAGTTCATATGAGTAACTGAGCAGCTACCTGGAAGACTATTTCCACCCCCTCTGGTTCTTATAATCTTTCCTCCTCTTCCAAGTGACCCTTCAGGTTTGAAATGGGTGTCCTAGTCAGGAACAAACACTCTACATACAGCATCTTGTTCTCTGTGCATTGGCCAGTTGTGGTTTTCTATGTTAATCATCACCAGTTGCATAAGGAAATTTCTCCGGTGAGAGTTGAGAGATGCATTCATCCTATGCACAGAGGTTACATTAAAGATGTGTCACTTAGGGTTAAGTATCTCACAGACACCTCTTTTCTGCATCTGATCAGTGCTGGAACTCTGTAATAGTCCCCGTTCTGGCTAGTCAGGCTTTCTGCCATCCTCAGTGGGATGGGATGGGGCCAAGGCCCCAGAAGAGCCTATGGGACTCATGTAATTATTAAAATCATCTACCAACTTCCTAAAAAAACAAACAAAAAAAAAACTTTAGTGCTGTCCATCTCTGATCATCTCTGTTCTGCTATCATTTCTAGTACCCTCACATCATGGAACATGGTTCTCCCTTCAGACCCATGTCTGTGGAGAAAACAAGACATTCAGTATGAGATGTTTCTGAGTAACATCTCAAGTGCTGCCAGAGGAGCAGCCTCTTGATCCTTAGAAACTTGCTTCAAACTCTTAGAGATTTTGCAATAAAACTTTTGTGTACACTAAGGATTGAATCCAAGGCCTCACATAGGCTAAGCACTTAGTTATACTGCCCAGAACTCACTAAGTATATATTTTTTTAATTTTTAAAATTTATTTTATGTGTATGAGTATTTTGCCTGCATGCAAGTACATCTAGGCATGCAATGCCCAAGGAGACCAGAACAAGATGTTGGATCTGCTGAACCTGGAGTTATGGATGGTTGTTAGCCAACATGTGGGTGCTGGGAACCAAACCAAGTCCCCTGGAAAAACAGTCAGTGCTCTTAAGTGGTAAGCTATCTCCATCCCTGAATATACTTTTAAAAGAACCTACTACCTGGAGTTCTCCTGAGGTATATTTTTATTGTAATTGCCAGCATCATATTCCAAAATATCAAGAGCGATTCACAAATGCTGTTCATATTCCTTTAAAATCAATGGGAGGGCTGGTGAGACAGCCCTTGGCACTTGCCGCCACGCCTGATGACCTGAAAGACTCACATGACAGAAGAGAACGGAGTTCTTCAAGTTGTCCTCTGACCTCCACATGCGCACACACACACACACACACACAGAAAAAGAGAGAGAGTAAATAAATATAAGACATTTAAATTAATAAGAATCACATCATTGTTATATTTTTATAATGCAAAGAATTTTTAAGGTTTACTCCTTTACTCCTTTTCTGCTTAAGCCCAATGTCTTAGTCTTTTTTTATATATACAATATAATAGCACAAACAGGGTAATTTAGGATGAAAATAATTTTCTGAAGACTAAGGGGTCCCAGAATCAAGGGGCTGCAGTTAGTGGGAACTGTCATGTTGTTTTATAACATGACAGAGGAAGTTTACATGAGGCCAAGTTTACAGTATTCAACCTCTTTATAATGGGCATGAATCTATTCCTGAGGGTTCCCCATTACCTAAACATCTCCCATTAGCTCCCACATCTCAGTACTATTGCTCTGAAAATTAAGTTTCAAACACATTCAAATCATAGCACCGAGTTTTACATGAATATCATTTTAAATACGTATTTGTCATATGACTTTATTTTATATTAGTGAGTACTATAATGATATTACTTTTCCTTAGAATTTCAAGTATGTGATGGCTTTCATATGTTCATGCACTCTGAATTTTCCAACACCCAACTTTACATATTTTACTGTTGTCTAAATTAGAAGAATTTAGAATCAAGTGACTTTCTAAATATAAGAAAGCAATACTGCCTATGTTTAATACAGTTATTAATTGACAAGTGTATAGCTAATATGGCCCACTAAACTACAATAGATTCATTACATAGGCTGCTGAATCCCTATACCTCAAAACTAGTAATGCTGGAACCCGATATGGGGGCATGCCTTTAATCCTAGCACTTAGGAAGCAGAGGCAGACATATTCCTGTGAGATTGAGGCCAGCCCGATCTACATAGCAAGTTGGTCCAGGCCAGTGGGAGCTACAGGGAGACCCTGTCTCAAAAAGACCAAAGTAAAAGTCAGACATGTGGCACACGCCTTTAATCCCAGCACTTGGGAAGCAAAACCAGGCAGATTTCTGTGAGTTCAAGGTTAGCCTGGTCTACATAACAAGTTCTAGGCTATTTGGGGTTACAAGGAGACCTTGTCTCAACAACAACAACTAAAATCAATCAACAAGCAAAACAATAGGAATGCTGGGCTGGCTCAGCAGGTAAAAGCACTTGCTACACAAGTCTGGCAATCTGAGTTCAATCCCAGGTTGACTGATCCATAGAACCCCACAGTAGAAGGACAGCAGACAGCATCAACTCCTGAAAGTTGTTCTTTGATCTCCTGGAAGTGGGATGAGTGGAGAGAAGGGGGGGGGGGGGGTGGAGAGAGGCTAATAAAATTCAGAAATAAGAAATGTTTTAAAAATCATAATAGTAATTCTTAGGACTAGGGACATTGCTCAGTCAATAAAGTACCTGCTGCCCAAGCATGAGAACCTGAATTCAGATCCCCGAGACCTACATAAAAGCCATTCATACTGACACACTATAAAACTGAGCACTGGAGCTTCCTGGCCAGCCAGTGTAGCCAACTGGTGAGCTCCAGGTTCAAGGAGAGACCCTGTCCCAAAAAACAGCATAGAGAGTAATAGAAGACATCCAATGTTGATCTCTGGCTTTCACATGCACAAACACAAACACAAATGCACAGGTTCACACATATGTGCATGTACACACAAACACACTAAACACACAAACACAAAAATAATGCTCAGTAACTGTGGTGAAATTCACGAGTAATTCTTCATTTTTCTGAAAGTAGCTAGGCATGATGGTGCATGCCTACAATCCCAGCTACATAGGGAACCAAGGCAGGTATCACTTGAGCCCAGGAGTTGAGATTAATGTAGGGAACATAGCAGAACTTCAAAAGAAAGAATAATGGGAAGAGGAAGAGGGGAGAGGAGGAGAGCGGAGGGGAGGGGAGAATTGAAGAAGTGGGGAAGGGAAGGAGAAAAATATGTTGTTTCTCTGAAAGGACGTAAGAGACACTCCAAAAAGAAATTAAATTGAATGTGAAGTTGGTTTTAAATATTAAACAAACAACACAGATTTCACATTCAGCTTTGTTCTCCCCACACTGAGGGCGACACATCCATGTAGGTAAGCGAGTAGATGGGGATGGTCAATCAGTCCTGGAAGGGAAGATATTCCATGCAAGCTCCTTTGCTGTTTCTCATAGTGTTCTAGAACATGTCTCACCAACAGCATGTATGTAATATGTAACCTGACTGGAGGACACAAAGCTATCGCACTCTCATCAGGATTCTTTATGACATAGTTGGTGTCTTTATTGGAAATGATAAGTTTAAGCAGAGCGTGATTTTATATGCCCACAGCTCAGGAGTTCCCTTTCATTGGCCACGTAACCAGATGCAGATGAACACAATGCGGACTATACTACGGGAGAACATTCCCTCGTGTGCTGGAATACCTGACATGCTGTTAACAGGGATTTACCTTTACAGTCTTCTCGCTCCTCTCTATAGAAAAACACATGCTCATTAAAAACACCCAATGTGAATTCTACAGTTTCAGGCTTGTAAAAACAGAGTTCTCTTAGGGGTAATACCAAAACCATTTCTACAGTTCAGAAATTTGTAGGTCATTCGGAGTAAAATATACTTGAAGCACTGGTTTTTAATTGTACTCAGAATGGAAACACATTTATAAAATAATATTTTATCTAAATTTAAAAATGTTTACTTAAATATGTACAAAACTAAATGTACAGAATTAAAAACAACAGTTTCCCATTTATCTGGAACTCAAGCTCAATCATTATTGGTTCTTTGTCCCATAAGCAGGTCTCTAAAACAGCAATAGATGTTCATAATGATGACAATCATTCAGGAAGATCCCAAAAGGCCTCCCGAGTTTTAAAAGCCATTACTTTTAGAGTACAGTCAGCTGTAAGCTTGCATTCCACATACTGAAAACATTCAGAGAAACATTATCTGTGTTGAACATGTACAGACTATTTTTCTAGTCATTCCTTAAAAAACACAGTTTAACAAATACTCATATGATGAGGTTGGGCACATTCAGGGTGGTATGACCATAGGCTATTTATATTATATTACGTATCATAAGCAATCTAGAAATGATTTGAAGTACACAAGAGGATATATGTATGTGATGAGCAAAAAACTGTGCTATCAATAAGGAACTTGAGCTTCTGGAGTTTGGCATGGAGTGAGGGAGTCTTCTAAGCAATCCTGCACCGATCACCAAGGATCACCGTATACTTAAAACAACACTTATTTTACTAAACTCTAATGCTTACAAGGCTAATCACATGTACAATACAAATCTATGTGTGTATATATACATTTATGGATAATATGTTAAATAGAGAAATTCAATTCCATTCACCACCCATTACACAGAACCTCAGATTCATTACGTCAGCAGCTTCTTCAGATTCAGTGTATCAGATACTATTGTTCCTCTCCTGCAGTCTTTTCCTAATCAATCTATTATACATTCTCTAAGCTCTCCAATTCCCCTCAAAATAGCTCGTCTTAACCTGTCCTTTCAAATAGCAACAGCTTCTATGAACATCTTTTACGGAATATTTTATTAATACTAAAGTTTAGCATTATTAAATTTGGGAGAAATTAAATACAAGTTCATTTTAAATAGATCAGCAAAAAATTTAATTACAAGGAACTGAAATTTCTAAAATGGGTTTAAAGAGGCCAAAGTGCTCAGGTTGAGTCAAATATCTCATTTTCTTTTTCTGTCCTTAGGCTATGTTTTATTTTATTTTTAAACTCTCATACATTTCAATTGCTAAGACCGACTCTAAGGTTTCAGAGTTTATAACTCATTATAAACCTTTATTCATCAAAATAACTTTACTTTCAAAGAGTAAACATCAATTTAACTATTAGGGAATATCTGTAATATAGTCACACAAATTCACTAAAAGACATACAGCATTTTGCTAATATACTTGAAAAAAATTACAGACCAGAGCAAAATGATCACATATGTTCACAATTTAACATAAGCTAAAATGATTTTAACATAATGTTCTAAAAGAGCACTGCAAAAAAGGAACCATGGAATTTACATCGTAGTATCTTGGTATTCAGTTGGTTAAGATGTTTTTAATGAGAAGATATGCAGTGCTTGCAGAAAACCTAAAAAGCCTTGCTTTAGAGGGCAGGTTTTTGGTATTTGGCTACCCCTTTGAAATATGCTAAAAACAACAGCAAGGACAAAAACAATTGACACATAATTATCTTGTCGAGATTCCCTCAAAAATATTTTTATGAATATTTGATGTTAAAATTATTCAAAAGTAAACTGACTTATTTTTTGCTCCCAGTAGCTACTTTTAAAAGCACTATTATTTTTAAAGTAGCAGACAATGTACAATATAACTATTTAGATATAACTGTTTAGAGCACGACTGTTCTTAGAAAACCTTTTCGCTTTTATTATTCTGTCGCCTTTCATGCCCACCAAATAGACATGGAAGTACACATAATTAATAGTCATCACCCCTTATGAGCAGCATTATTCTGAACAGCTGAATAATTGTTATGATACATAGAAAATAGAGGTGTTTAGGCAGGTACCTTGTACTTAAATGATAAAAATGTTCTACAGCCTAAAAACCTAATTTCCTTTATCTCCAAGAAATACACATATGTGTCTCTGTGTATAGTGTATATAGTGATATAAATACATATGTTTTCATTTGAAATAATTCAACGCTGCATTTACTTAATAGAAGTAGATTAGTTCTAAAACTCAAGATTTGATAAGTTCAAAAATGTATGTGATCGATAAAAATAGATCAGCTCCAAAAGAATAATAGTTTAAGATAGTCCCTTCAAAATATATAAGAATACTCATACATTACAGGTAATTTATTACTCTTGTTATCTCAGAATGATAAATAAATAGAAAGAACCTTGTCTTTTCTAAATTAAAAAAAATAGGAGTCTCAGATTTTCATATTAATTTGAATAAATTATCATGTTAAAGTTTCTGGATGATTAATTTGAATAATAAGACAGTGGTTGCTGATTTCCTAGGGAAAAAAAAAAACATTTTCAAGGTAGGCTTAACTCTATTTTGACTTGAATCAAAAAACCAGGTTCACTGAAGACATTGCAGTTTTCTAAATTAAACAAAATAATTAACAAGGACTGAATTTTGGATAATCGCTTTCACCCTTAAAATGGAATGAACGACAACTCCACAATCTTATACCTAAAATTTATATTGTATAGGGGAAAGGTTTGTGTGTGTGCACACATGCAAGAGATCGGCCAAACTGACGAGGCAAAGGCTGAGCTATCCTAAAATAATACTTCCTCCATTCTGAGTCAACTAACAGAAATCACGGCATTATTCAAAACTCCTTTCTATTAAAGACAGTTGCAAAATCACTCTTTCATAGGTGCTACAATTTGGTTCAAAGCCTCCTAGAAGTTGAATGGCGCTGTTAAACCATTAACCACTCAGCTCCTGAACAGGAGGAAAATTATGCCTGTACAGACAGCAGTTAGGATTTCCTTCTCAAGGCTGCAGCAGCAGCCAAAATTAACAATGGATTATTCTTGTAATTAGGGCAGAGGGAGGGGGAAAGAAAAGAGGAAAAAGAAGTTTGCAGCCTATCTTTCCCTTAGATAACCTAAAGATTCATATACTCTAATGCAACACAGCAAAACGGTGGCTGTTAACACTTGTTTGGGGGCACGATTTCAAACGCAAAATAGAACTTATAAAAAAGATAAGCTACTTAAATCTTAAAAGGGAAACTAAAAACTAATGGTAATTTTCTCATGTATCACATTTCAAAGAAGAGCCCTAACAGTATAAAGATCCCATGAGTTCATGACAGCTTTATTCTGAGAGCCACAGAGCCAGCTATTGTTATGCTCTGAAACTGTGGAAACTGCTGCCACCTATAGGACGTGAGCGGTACTGGCAGCGTTTTACTCAGCAATCTCCTCTACTGGGGACAGAAATGTCCTGAATGTGTAAGCACTTTTCTAAACAGCAGGTGGCCTCACTTTGGCTGCAGATTTACCTCAACGACGTTGGTTTAAAAGCTTTTTCGTGTTTTGTAAAATAAACTCCAACTTCTGCCTGAATCTCAAGTTGCTGGGTGATTTGAGATGGAAAAAAAACAAAAACCCACCTCCTTGAAATCTGCAAGATTCACGCCCATAAACACAATTTCACAAAGTATCCCAGGTTGCTAATCTGATCTTACTTAAAGCAATGCTGTAACGTCCAGGCCACAAAAAACCGAGGTATTCTGCTGAGATTCTACAAAGAGACAAGGTTTAGGGAAGTGTTTAAGTGCAAAATGCCAGTTACCACAGTTACCCAACGTCGTTCCATAATTCATTATACTCCCTGATGAAGTAACGCAGCTGACCGTTTCTTAAAGCTTCCTTGGATTCCATTAAGCAGTTATGCGTTCTAAGAGCAAAGGTATATAAATGTATGGTGTGGATTCATAACTCAAACTTGCAGGGTGTGGCGGCGCACGCCTTTACTCCCAGCATTCGGGAGGCAGGGGCAGGAGGAATTCTGTGGATTCAAGGCCAGTCTAGCCTACATAAGCAAGTTCCAGTACAGCCAGGGGTACACAGTGAGAGCCTGTCTCAAAAACAAACAAACAAAAGACTCCAGATTCTTAAACTCGGGTTTCTTATGGTAGCAGCACGTGCAGAAAATGCTGGCATAATATTCCTTGAAAAGGAAAATCAGTTGGCTTCATTATCTTTTCATTGAAATTACCAAATGACCGTTTCTCTTTGACTTTATACTGTGTACACGAATTAATTAAAATAGCCAGTGCTTTTGTAATTGTAAAAGATATAAAGCATTTTAAATGTTAGCACATTAAAAACTGCTATTGCCAAAGACAGAAATAAAAGATTTCACCTATATTCAGAAGCCAAGATAATAAAGTAGGTCTATAAACCTTGTAATGGAGAACTATTCAGTTAGAGCCAGATAGTGCTTGTATACAAAAACAGATGTCCATTATAATGCCATAAACATGCCACAAGTGGTGCCAAATCCTAAACTATCACCTGTAATCTGTAACTACAGTCAATGGCAAAAACAAATCACAACAAAAAACAAAAAAGATCTATAGAATTAGGGCACATGCAAGGAAAGAAATAATACCCAATCCTAAGACACAAAAGAGCAAACAAAATTATTTTGAAATGTGTACTATTCCTGGAATACTAGGTGAATACTGAAAAATTTTCTGGGCATGCTGGCTGACACCGGTAAACCCAGCTAAAGAGTGAGACATTGTCTCAGAGAGAGGATGGGGGGTAGAAGAAGAAAGAGAGAGATGGGAGAAGAGAGAGAAAGAGAGAGATAGATTAGGCCAATATCCATATGTTTATCATTTTTCTGTAAAGGAGATTTAGGGTTTGTTTTCAAGTATTATTCAGATTTTTGACCAAGAAATCACAGGGTCCTAGAAAATATTTAATCATGTAGTTTTTAACATTACACATTAAATCTATTGTGCAAATACATATACTTTTTAAGGCCACTGCCACTGAAATAATCTTTCACTTCAGCCTTACCAGGTTGACAGTAAAGGAAGGAATTGGTCCCTATGTGTGAGGTAACTGTCTTGTGACCAGGCTTGGACCATGCCTCTGTCATCACGAACATAATAATCCTAAATTTAGGCATGGTAAATTTTTGTCTTTACATATCTGGTCCAGCATCATTTTCATATGACTGCTTTGTACTTTAGTGGAATTTCACTCACTTTTATTAAGAAATGGCAGTTAGGGGCCATTGAGATGGCTCAGTGGGTAAAAGAGCTCTCTGCCATGCCTGGCCACCTGAGTTCAATCTCCAGAATCCATGAGAGGAGAGAACTGATACCCACAAGTTGTCCTCTAACCTACATCTATGTGCCATGGCATGTGCATACACCCACATACACAGAAACACATCATACATACTCACAAGAATAATAAGAAAGAAAGAAAACTTTTTAAAGAAAAATAGCAATTAGGCAAGGAGGACACTAAAAGTGCCCAATCAAAAATCTGCCAGCACCTCACACAACTAGGGTTTCTCAAATCTATACCTTCAAGTTTTTATACTTTTCCAGCTATCTATACAAGTTACTTTTTAAAAGTTTTCTGAATATTTGCAGCTTACATGTTTCAACTTTTTGGAATTGGTTTTACCAATTTCCAAAGCAAGGTGAAGAAATGACTTAAAAGTAGTTTTTGTTAGTAACAGGCTTAAGTGAATATATTTGTATTAGTGGAATCATTGTACTGAGAGTAGATTCTTTTTTCACAGGATGGATACATATGTACACAGCAATCCTGGTGCCACCCAGCTTTACTGAGGCATCATGGGATTGCTCTCCTCTGATCTTTATGTACTTTATTAGATCAAAATTTCAAACTACTATTAATAACTACATTATAGCAGACTAGACTTTTCTTACATGTCTTAATAAGATAGTGACTAGAGAGGTGGATGGTAGAGTGATATACTTCTATAATTTTTTCTGTTTTATTATCATTTTATTTTCCTAACCTCTATATCTTCACTAGAATGATTTCTCAGAGTCTCTGACTCAGATTTAATATAACTGCATAATTTAGTTGCTTTAGCAGTAAATCATTTGGACATAATCGCTATGACGTAGCCAGGACTCACCCTCTGTCACATGCTAGGTGCTTTCTATTCATAAGCATCGATCCTTTACACACCCAATGAGATATTATCTCAGTTTTACAAATGAAGCAACTAAAGGACAGGGAGAATGCATGACTTGTTCAAAGTCACAAGTTCTATGGATTACAAATTGAGAACTCTTTCCATTAAGGAATTATGGGAATAATTTAATTTAAAAGAAAACACTGGACCAGTGAAGTGACTCAGTGGGTAAAGGTGCTTGCCAACAAGCCTGACGTCCAATTCAATCCCTGGGACTTACACTAGGAGAGAACCAACTCCCTCATATGATCCTCTGACCTCCACACTTAAGCGAATATATTTGTATTAGTGGAATCATTGAATTGAGAGTAGATACCAGCCCTATCAAGATTCTTTTTTCACAGGATGGATACATATGTACACAGCAATCCTGGTGCCACCCAGCTTTACTGAGGCATCAGGGGATTGCTATCCTCTGATCTTTATGTACTTTTTTAGATCAAAATTTCAAACTACTATTAATAACTACATTATAGCAGACTAGACTTTTCTTATATGTCTTAATAAGATAGTGACTAGAGAGATAGTACATGTACACATCCACATATATACACAGACAGGCATGCACACAAAATAAATGAAATATGAATTTTTGAAAAAATTATTTTAAAAATATATACTACACGGAAGACATGATATCAAGTTTTTTTTAACAAAGGAAGTTATTTTACAAAATTAAGTTACTCAAAAGTCTTTAAAATGCATAAAGTGCTATTAAATCCTGAATGTAACATGATTTAACATTTCATTTAGTCTTGATATGCATTCATGTTATCGCACAATAAAATGAACATATTTCACAGTAAGAAAGGGATTTGGCAGCTAGAAAATGTAAATAGTTGATCTACAGAGTTATTATGTATCCCATTTTAAGAACATATTATAATATGCAAACCTGTAGAGAGACCCCATGTTGATAATGAGTGGGATCATTTGAATTTGCAATATTCTTGATCTTTAAAGAATTAATAATCTTCTACTTCATTTTTTCCAACAACATACTTTTACCACTTTTGTAGTATCTTCATTTTGAAAGCACTTAGAATAAACAGTTTAAAAACTGTAATTTTCTTTGTAGGTGCAGTATTAAATTGCAATATCGACTCAAGCACCAAAGAACTACAGTGCTATCCTGAGGACAAAAGGCATCTTAGATATCTTAAATATATTATGAAGAAGGTTTTTCTTTAAAACATCAAGGAAGATAACCTCACTTTTTTCTTTTAAATAGTGATTTAGTCTTATTTCACATAAAAACTAAAAGTAACAACATTTCAATAAGAAACAAAAGAAAGGTCTCAAAGGTCACTCTAAGCTTTGATTTGAAGGAACACACAGGGCAAAGAAGCAAGTGGTTCTCTAAAGATGTAGTCAGAGACTACCTCCCTTCCAGAACATTCCTCAACAACTATCCAATGAGATCATACACAAGGGTTTTGAGGGGGGAGTGTGAATGAAATTCCCTTTGATGATGACATCTGACAGTTCTTTTCCTTCTGGAGAGCCATTCCTGTAATATACACAGTGTTGTAAGCTTTGCCTTGGGTACACCAGCTGTTCCTTTAAAAATTTCTATTCTTACCTATATGTAAAAACTTGGACTTTTTCAAATAAGGCTCATCCTATACTCTTTTTTTCGTGGCAATATGCCCCACCGCTTAGTAAGATTTACCTTCTGTTTTTGTTAAGCTTCCATTTAGTTTAAAATTTAAATGACACACTAATAAAATTTATTAAATTTTGAAGTAAGTTCTGTACTATAAAACATGAGGGTATTAAGCTAATGCCATATGCTATATAAGGATTACATTTGGCTCAACTATATTATTTTTGTAAATACTAAAACCGAATTTATTAAAATAATAATTGTACATTCCTAAAGTGCTTCTATTATCCTATCTCAGGCTTTTTCTTTTTAGATTTTAAAATATTTAAATCAGCATACACAATATTCGGTTTCATTACAATTTTTTTTTAATTTTATGTGTATACTGCCTGCAGGTATGTAAGTGCACCCGAGTCGTGCAGTGCCGGTGGAGGTCAGAAGAGGGCGTCAGATCCCCCGGAACTGGAGTTACAGATGGTTATTAGCCGTCATATGGATGCTAGGACTCGAACCCAGGTCCTGCAAGAGCAGTCCGTGCTCTTAACCACTGAGCCATCTCTCTGCCCCCACACTACGCTATGTTTAAACAGAATTTGTTTCTGCTGATTGTCCTCTCCCCTTTTCTTCCCCATCCCTTGTACCCTTCCAAACTCCCCACGACCACCGTGCCTTCACCCCCTCCCTGACCTCCAAGCCTCCCCTCTGCTTTCATGTCACTCGTGTCCTCCCGCCCTTCCCACGTCCTCATTTCTTCTTCCTAGATTCGAAGCACAGAGTTTTTACTGGTTTTGTGTCTAGTGAGTCTTTTCCATATTGGATGTCATAAACGTTACTTTTTACTAACAGAGACTTACATGTACCAGGCATTGACTAAGGAAAAGTTACCTGCTTAAGGAGCTTGGACTTTAGCAGAGCAGGGAAGCAAACAGGGAAATGAATATTTTAATTCGGAGCATTTCAAAGCATCTACAGCCATGTTAGGGCGATTAACAGACATACTGGTCAGCGCTGTTGGGATGTGGAGGAGAGGCACTTGCTCAAACGTGGGGAGGGAGGTCAGGTGTAGAATTTGAATCTGAAAGGAAGCAGTCACTGCTTTAGAGATTTGAGGCCTATTTAGATTGACAGACATAAAGGAGTTAAACAGTAACAGTGACTTCCTTGTTGAACCTGTTGTACTCTCTTTGGAAAAATATTACTCTAGCATGTGATGAGTTTCTTTCTCTCTCTCTCTCTCTCTCTCTCTCTCTCTCTCTCTCTCTCTCTCTCTCATATCTCTGTCTCTCATTCCCTGCCTCCCTCCCTGCATTCCTCTCTCTTTTTCCTTTCCTAATTTATTTTCTCTTAAATTCATGGAATAATCACAGTTCTAAAACACTGTGGTATTTATTTTAATCATTATTTACTATGTGTATGTCAGCAGAGTTCCAAAACAAATCCCTTTCCTTTCTCCCTTCCTTGTGCTACAAGAAGTTACATGAGCTAGAAGTCATGTAATTGCTGCCTAATACTGTTCAGTGTAGATGGGGCCTGGGGGATAATCTCTAAGTACAGCAATTAGTTCCAGTTTGCTACTTGAAATGTAGCAAGAAATGAAAGGTCCAATAGCAGCACCTGAGCACTACCCAAACTCAGCCCGAAGACAGAGATTCTGGGAAGTGCACCCTCCCCAAGAGGCTGGATTTTTTCATTCATAAACTGTTTTAGATTTTATTATTTGGGTTTCTATTTATCCTATATTGAACTGTAAACATCTCAAGGATAAAGGATTGTTTTTACATTTTATAACTTCATGTACCTACTAAAAACTTCCACAAAACAGACATCAATGGAATTATTTCATTGTCTAGAATATTACTCACAGTAAATGAAAGCTGTTTTACACAACTTACACTAAGTATACATAATTTATCTAAATCTTAAGCAGATTTAGGGAATGAAAATATACCAAATACAATGCTCTCATAAAACATGCTAGGGCAGCTGGGTGCAGTGTTTATAAAGCTACCTGAGAAAGTGAAGATGAAGGATCAGTCGCTTGAGTACAGTGTTAGATACAAGTCTGTACAACATAAAAACCTTATCAAATAATAAAAAGTTACAGCATTTACCTACCACTATGATGTTTCTTCAATAATGGAGGATTTTCTGTGATTTTTGTTTTTGTTTTTACATTGGGGGGAGAAGTATGACACATCACAGGTGTGGAGGTCAGAGGACATGTTTCAGGAGGAGATTCTCTACTTCTATCACGTGGGTCTAGGAATGAAACTCAAGTCATCAGGCTTGACAGTAAGTGCCCTTACCCACTAAGCCATCTCACCAACAAAATGATGGAATTATTTAAATATAATTTGTCAGTGTGACAATGTTTAATTTTTAAAACATGAATTAGTAGGGGCTAGAGAGATGACTCAGCAGTTAAGAACACTGACTGCTCTTGCAGAGGACCTGGGTTCAAGTCCCAACACTCACATGTTCATAACTCCATTCATAACTCCAGTTCCAGTGGATCCAACACCCTCTTCTGATCTCCACGGCATTGCACAATACTAGTGCACTTATACACATGCAGGCGATACACTCATATATACATAAAATAAAAAATAATTTAAAAAGAAGAAAAAAATGAATTATTAGCATTTTGGTAAATATAATATAAAATCTATTAATGACATTCTGATAATTATAAACCATTTAGTTTCTTAATACAATGTCTACTTGATCATATTTCACAAAATACACCAAATTAATTCCCATCTAAAGCATGTGTTGACCAATAATAACTCATCCCTTGGTTTTCTTTAAGTACTATTGACTGGAATGTAGCACTTGTCAATTCAATCATTTCATCAACAGAAACATTCCTTCTGCCCCTCTGCCCCAAATCCAGGAGCAAGGAGATCACCTCCTATCTCCCCACTTAGGCTGTGGCAGAAGAGTAAATACTAAACAGCTGCTTGCCATCTTGCCTCTCGTATTGCTGTCTTGTTGCTCATTATGGGAATCTCATCAGAATTTGGAATTCTGCAGATTGAAATGTAACATACGCTGTTAAATTCATGTGAATCCATTTTATAATCTGACTTGAACATTTATTTTCAGAAACACAAAACCTCTCTTCCTTGCTGTTTCGCTACCAGTACACATTTTCTGACCTGCATAATTTGAAGACTGCAGCGTCTTCTTTCTTATACCGTCCAGCCTTCTCTACCAACCATAAGCACCTACATGGTAGGCACTATGACTTCTTGGTATCCACTGGGCCTAGCTTACAGTGTGTCATTTATAAATATGTTAAAAGGAAAGAGGAGCTAGATGGAGGCTCTCTCATGCAGGTACTCCTTTACTAAGTTTTTCTATACTTCTAAGCAATACTATCAAATTATACATGACATATAATACATAAATTTTGACAAAGAAACAACTTATATATATATATATATATGAATATATATTCATGGCAGTTTTCAATACCAAAAGTAAAAGTAAGAAAAGAAGTTACATCTGTATGAGGTCAATTAAGTAATGATAAACCCAAACAACATGCTGAGTCTATAAATTATAATGATGTTTGTATAATTTTTATCAATGTAAAAAAGTCTCTAAGTTGGGGCTGGAGAGATGGCTCAGCAGTTAACAGTACTGGCTGTTCTTGCAAAGACCAGGGTTTGGTTCCTAGGACTCACATGGTGGCTAACAACTGTCTGTAACTCCAGCTCCAGAGGATCTGATGCCCTCTTCTGACTTCAATCGGCACTGCATGCACAAGTACACAACATACATTTGAACAAAACACTCATATACATAAAATAAAAATAAATAAATTTAAATCTCTAAGTCATATTGCTGAGTGAAAAAGTGAAGACTAGCCAATTATAATACAAAATATAAGCTCATTTACTTAAAACCATAAATAAGTGTATATGTAGGTAGTTTTCGGAAAGAATATAAAAATAATAAGAATTTTATAAGTGACTAAGAACATGATAAAAGTTGGCTATTTTTAATTATCTTTTTTGATTGTTCAAAATTTCCAAATGAGTTTGTATATGCATTTTATATAAAAATTATGTTTTGTAAAAAAAAGTATTCTTTTTTTGCATTTTATTTGGGGTAGGAAGCATGTGCCACTGTGTGCAAAAGGAATTCAAAAGGAGTCAGTTCTGTTCTTCTAGGATATGGGTCCTGAGCCTCAAACGCAGGTCATCAGACTTGGCAGCAACTGTCTTTACCCATTGAACCATCTCTTTGGCCCAGAAAAACTATCTTCTAAGAACAAAGCATAGAATATACAAATTTTCTCCTTCATTGATTCAATCATTTAATATCAACTTGATACTTATAAGACATTGTTTCTATCTTCTCCAAGGATATAGTCAGAAAGGAAACATCAATGGAAGTAAAAATATACACACCTCTGTTACCCCGCACTAGAGCGTTGCAAACTTTTTCCACTCAAAACCTCTTTTTCCAAAGAAATTTAATGTGTCTGTGTGCACATGCATGCATATGTGTGTGTTACATGCAAGTGTGTAGGGGTATGCACCCTTGTACACATATGCAGAGACCAGACCAAGATGTCAAGCAGCTTCCTCTAGCACTCTCTACCTCACTGCCTAGAGGCAGCTCAGGGTATCTGCTGGTGTGAGCCCTCTCATCCACTGAAGTTAATAGGGATAGGCAGACATGGTCCTAAGGAGTTGAACTCAGGTCCCCATGTTTGCATAGCAAGCACTCTGACCCACTTAGCTATCTTCCTAGTCCAGTCAAAGAATTTTTATGTGATCCTTAGATATATAAAATAGGTATACAAATCAAACATCTACTGATAATGTATCATAAATGTATTTTGAGCCACCCATAGTAAGCACAAACATGTAATTCTAGCCCTTAGGAGATATTATTAGGAGAATCTAGAATTCAAGGTCAACCTGGACTACATAATGACTTCAAGGACATCCTGGGCTACATAAGATCCTGAAAGAAAGAAACAAAGAGGAAGGAAGGAAAGAAGGATGAAGAAGGAAGGAAGGAAGAAGGAAGGGAAAAAAATCAATTCTTTGGTAAACATAATTTTACCATTAATTAAAGACAAAATCACATTTGTAAATCAATGAAATGGATGTCCTTGTTTATTTTTACATAATCAAATCTTGTTTGAATATTTGATGGAGCAAACATGGAGTAACTTTAAAGTTTGTCATATTTGACGGATATTTTCATTTTATAATTACCAAATCCACAGCTTTGTATAAATACATAGTACAAAAATGGCAGGTATATCCAGGACCATTTCAGCATTTGTTGGAAATTCTGTCCTAATCTCAAGCCAAAATTTGTTTTAAAATATTTTATGAAATTCAAATCAGCAACTCAAACAGCAATTTTAAAAAGTAAACATTCTAATATAATACAATCCAAAAGCATACCAATTATATATTACATACCAAGGAACAACTGCAGGAATATATATAAAACCATTATATTTCTATAAGGGCAGAAATGCTTTGTACGTAGGTGAAAACATTGTGGTTCCTAACACATCAGTCTCAAGTCTGGGCTGAGGAGTTTCAGGCAGCATATAGGTGTCATGTGCCATGAAAACACACGTAGTGCAAAGTGAGCACGCTGTGTGTTCAGAACTAAGGCTGCAGTGCAGCCACAGGATGCAACACAGGCCAGCACTGCCAGAAACAGCTTGGGTTCATCATGCATTTGATTCTGAATTAAGTTTTGTTTGCTATGTATTCAGAAACTTATTTACTGTTACCGAGTTTCTCATGGCTCCCACATTCAGTTATTCGACCATGTATGGGTTCATGACTCACAGTTAAGAAGTTGGACTCTACACTTGTCAAAACACTTAAGGAACCAGATTGCATTCTACCTATTAGTGATATTTGTAAAGTGATATTTGGAAGTGAAGGAACTCACTCAGGACACAAAGGTAACATGTATGCAAGGGCACAACACCAATCCATTTTGCTGTGGTCCACAGAGAAATTCCACATACTGAGGGTAAAAAGGCAATAGGACTAAGGTAGACCCACACTTACCCCATCCTTCCTAATAGAGCGATACTACTTGGTGTTGAGTTCTTCACAGAAGCATTACTAATTTAGGGTAACAGGCAAAGCAGAAGAATGAATTTTGAGAAGAATTTTTATGGTATATAACTCTGGATTCACACAGATAATACTCATTTATGTGCACTCACTCAACAGCTACTTACTGGGCACCCTCTATAGTTCTGGGTCAGTGTTAGATGCACAGACAGATGTGAACAAGACAGATACCTTCCCTGCCCTCTCAGCACTTGCATCTTCAAATAGCAACAATTTAGCCATGCAAGTTTCTTCATGCTGCCAGAGAATGTGTGATTAAAAACACTAGTCCTGGAGCCAGACAGCCAAGTTTCAACCCTCCCTCACTCCTTTACTAGCTATCGCACTCTGAAGATTATTTGCCTCAGTTTTCTTACCTGAGAATAATAATACATCCTGGAGATTTTTTTTAAAGGGCTACTAAATGAAAAAGTGCTTTGATTTCATTTTTGTCAGCTGTGTGTTCAGAAACTTGTTACTGCTACCAAGTTTTTCATGATGCCCACATTCAGTTATTCAACCCCGTATGGGGCTAGGCGAATGCTAACATGCATCATGCATTCCTAAATCGATGTGCAGAGAATCTTCACTAGATTTTTTTTTATAGAGAAGTCAGTATAGATTCCAATAAGATACACATAACACTTAATTTTTCTTCAACAAAAACTAGAACACTGGAGAAACGTTCAGTGGGTATGGGTTTTTGCTCTGAAAATATGAAGACCTGGGTTTAAATCTCCAGCACTCATGTAAAAACGTCAGGCACAGCTGTGCTTGCCTGCAACCCCAGTACAGTGGGACAGAGACCAGCAGATCTCAGGTGCTTGTCAGTCTAGCCAAAACAGTTGGGCTTGGTGACACACCCGGCCTCCAGGCAATAAAGTGGAGGCTAATAGAAGAAAACAGTTCTGGTCTCCATAAGTAAAAGCACAGGGATATGCACCACACACTCACATACTCACACACCCACACATACTGCACATATAAACACCATATACAACACATACATACATACATACATATATGCATACATACATAAAAATACACAAATTATTTTCTTTACAATTAGCCTTTCTTTTTTCTTTACACAAAATCTTGTTATGTAGCTCAGGCTGGTCTCAAACCCAAGGTCTTTCTGCTTTAAACTCCCAAGTCCTACAAGTGTGCACTGCCACACCCAGCAAATTTGTTTTTTTTGAGACAATCTGGAAATCTGTGGTTGAAAAACATCCTATTTGAAATCTGAGTCTTATAAGGTAGAAATGTAGTCAAAGTAGGTTCTCAATTAGAAAAGGTTACCCTTAAGTCTGATCAATCACTCTGGAAACTTATACTTGTATTTATTATCTCCTTTATATATGAGGAAATAAGGAGGACATAAGACAACCCCAATACCCATGCCCAAGACAGTGCCTGAAATAAGAATGCTCAAGAGAAGTTTCTTTAAATGAATGGTTAAAAAGACATAAAAATATGAATTTAATATAATCTGAACTAGTTTTGATAAGCTCACAAAGTCAATATTTTCAACTTAAAAGTTTGGTGCTTTGAAATTACATATGAAAGTACTCAGTCAAAACAGGGCCATCCACCGTGTTTTTTAAATACAAAAAGGAAGGACTGACAGGAAAAAGCAGTGTGAGGGGCTTACTCCACTGTACAATGCCAGAGGCCTCTTGTATTTTGGCTCTGTGGAGGAATAAATATTGTTCCAGGATTTCTTCCATTCTTGTTCTATGCATTTTAATTTTGTTATGAACTAAATTATTTCAATCTCTGCTTTGAGAAAAAAATGACATTTATTTTTGCCGTGGCATTAATTTACAACTCTTTCAAAACTCGCACATTAAAAGAAATCTGACTTAGCACAGCCAAGTTTTGTCTTTGAATCAAACCACCAAAAACATTCAAACTTAAAAAAAAATTTGTTTCATTTCATATCCCTAAAGACCCATATTACCTGACCTGCATTACTGTGTCTACAATTTAATTCCAAAGAAATAACACAGAAAAATCTTTCAATTATACTCTTTTCTTTTTAAACAAGTTATTTACATTTTTATGGAAATTATTTGCTGTGATTCAAGATTAACAACATAATGGAAGTAGTCACAGTGGTTTTTCTTCCCCCACTTATGTTATCTATAGGGGGAAAATGAGACACTTTGGTTATGCAAATTAAAGCAGAATCTATTATCTTCTTCCTGATCTATGTCCTGATCATGAAGAATTTTAAGCAATGTTAGTTTTGCACATTAGGAATCACAGTAAGTTAACTACTGCTGCTAAATGTTGAGCTGTATTTGCAGACTCTTTTCAGTTTGACCCAGCTTCCAGAGCTTAATGGTCCTACAGGCTAAAAGAGAAAGCTGATCCATCAGGCTTGCATTAACATAGAATCACACTCAAGCTTATTGATGTGCGTTCAGCATAACTACCATCCCCAGCACCCAGCTCAGTCCATTATTTTCATTTTATCTCAAGTCATTTGTATGGTTGTCTGCCCCAGTTACAGCTCCAGCAAGACTAGTACTTAAATGAATTCATGAGAAAGGAGACAAATGCTCCCTGAACTTTCAGCACTTTGCTATCAAGGCTTACTAACATAAAATATACTAGTATTCTCAGATCCACTTAGTGGGCATATCAAGAGTAGCTACTGCAAGAGGAAAAAGTCACTTACCACCCTATTAGCCAACAAGAAGTGTGATGATTAAATGATTTTTTTAACTGTAATTTTAAAGCACTGCTCTGATTTTTGCTGAAAGCTATTTATAAAAATAAATTTCATAACAACTACATCTTTGCTGCTTAAATACCTTTCTCTTTTAAAATACAGAACACACACTAAAATAAATGTTCCCAATAATAATACATTTCATCACCTAGGAAAATGTTACATTTAATGGTAACAAGAAAAACAACAATCTATAACAACCAGGCATTTAATGTGCACAAAACCCCATAATAAGAAAGGATTTAATGTGTGCATAAACCCTGTAATGGGTTTGTATATAATCAAGCATTTGAGGTATACCTAAATCACTTTAATTGTAAATCTTTAAAATGAAAATAAAGTGCTTCTGTAGCTGTTTTGAATATACAATAACCATTGAAATTCTAAAGCTAGGCTCAAAACTATTTTTATGAATTTACATAGTGCTTACAGCTATAATTCTGAGGAGACCTGAAAAGAGCACTATTCCCAAACCTTGTGAGAGTGAGTTCTTTGGGTTTTTTTCTCTTTCTTTCTTTCTTTTTCTTTTCTTTTTCACTTAGAAGCTGAGGCCCACACACAAGGCATAGCAGATACCACAGAGTAACTAATGCTCAAAAAGTTGGTGGTGAATTTTCAATTTGTTTATTTGTCACTTAAAATTCAGGATGTGCTATTTTGCCTGTTTCATTTTTGTACTGGATACATTAAGGTTCAACCTAAGAGTATTTGTATACCAACTCGACTTCCCCTGGAATTCCATCATTGCACTTGCGAATTCTCCTTATTACACCACTTACAACCGGGAGGAAGAAGTGAAGCACGTTTTTGGCTGGGTACTGGGAACCGAGCCTGGCACTTCACAGAGCTTCACATCACAAGGCAAACACTGTCACAGAACTACATCCGAGCCCTAGCGACACTTTTAAATAATTTGATCTATCGATACTGCTTTAGAAGTATTCATCTTTAATTGCCTTTTGTCCATTTTCTCATCTCCTTCACAGAGAAAATAGAAAGTTAACTTCTGTAAACTGCTAAAGCACTACACAAAAGCTGGTTGTTAGGTGAAAAATGATTCTGACACTTGTGTCCTTACATGATGAGTGATTATATAAAAACTTCTAACTCCTGCATTCGATTTGAAAAGCACAATGAGACTGAAAACATCACAGTTCCCTGAAAATAGACCTTTCTATGTGAAGTACAGAGGTGGACAAATGAACCAAGAGGCTAACACCTGCTTGTGTCTGACATTCACTTATATGACTTCATGTCATCCCAATTGACAGATTCTCAGGAGGCAAGTCAGGCACTAGCTAAAGGCCACAGAGGCTACAAAATCCTTGTGCTGGTCTCTAAACCCAGATCAATATGACCCAAAATGGAGCATGATTCTCTTTACATCCTTGTGGCAGGCTTCTCTGGGCTGCCAACAGAATCAGAATTCACAGTTTGCAGGGAGACTGGCTGGCCTTCAGCAGGCTGTGGAAGGACTAGCCATCTCAGCTTTGTAACATCTGGAACATAGGTCTTGAGAAGAACATTTTCAAAACAGGATGCTATTCATTGAAACTCTCTAATCCATCCTTGGGTTCTCTCCTTATTTCTATTTTCAAAGATTCTTCTACAGTCAGGACTCCAGAATCATGACTCGAGGCTAGTAGGTACCTTTTGAAGGAGCTTATTACCATCCCCATCCTTGAAAATGATACGAGAAAGTCATCTCGATTTTTTAAGTATACAGAATACATCCAACCACATAGCTTTTGTTTGTTCATAGAAAATGACTCTGGAAGAATCCAAAAGAAACTCCTCATTGTGACTGCCTGTAAGGAAAGAACCAGATTAATGAAAGACAAGGGATTCTAGTCTTTAGGACATGCTGACCTTTGAGTCATGTGAGTATAGCACCTATTCAAGACACACAAATAGACATATGAGTCATGTTCAGCTGTCATTATGATGAATGCTAATCCATGACACTGCAGCTACAACCTGAGCAAGTACTGTACATCACTAAGTGTTTTAAATAGAATTTATCTGACTGATGTAGCCGGGAAGCATGCTGGAGTGAACTAGTTACTATCCCAGATGCTAGCTTTGCAGAAAACATACTTGGGCTGGATAAAAAGTCAACTTTAAAAGAGGAAAGCAGGATAACGAATTACTGATCTCCCAGAAAAGGTGGGAAAGAAAAAACATTTAATATGAGGATATCTGCTTGACTATTAGTCACCACCACGAAGACATGTACAGGTATTCTGCCTTGGCCAATATATTTCCCAAGGCATATTTACCACTTAAGCAAAAAAGAAAAAAGGAAGGAAGGAAGGAAGGAAGGAAGGAAGGAAGGAAGGAAGGAAGGAATGGAGGAAGAGAGGGAGGGAGAGAGGTAGGGAGGGAGGGGAATTCATGATATCTTTCATTTTTCCCTAACTGCTTCCCTCCTCAGAGAAAGATGATTTTCAGAAAAGGTAAACTAGGTTAGAGTTATTTTTTTCATTCTACAGACTTTTTGTTTCTTCTTTTAGAAGAATGTATATATCTATGTAGTAAATTTGGGAATTATAGGCTAACAGTACTAAAAAGAGGCAAGAAAGATACCAACTTACAATAAATTTAAAAAGTGAAATATCAACTGATAACCAATTTTTACAAGTTATCTTAGTTATAGTTATTTTTCTTAGTAAAAGACCAGAATGTTTTCCAGCACTATAGTCAGGATGTTTCTAATTCTATGTATTCTAAAGCTTTTCTATAACAACTCAAGAACACATTTATACACACACACACACACACACACACACTTCACCTGCTCAAAGTACATTTACCTCAGCACTCAAGAGGCTAAGGCAAGAGCATCACTATAAATTCAAAGCCTGTCTGGGATACATGGTGAGTTCAAGACCAGCCTTGACTATATAGTGAGACCTAGAGGACATAAAGCTGGGAAGGAGACAAGGTGGAGAACACTAGTGGGAGGGAGGTGATGGTGAATATTATCAAAATACATTATGTAAGGGGCCAGAGAGACAGCTCAGCTGTTAAGAACACTGGCTGCTCTAGTAGAGGACCCAGGTTTGGTTCACAGTATTCACATGGCAGTAACAACCATCAGTAATCCCAGTTCCTGGGGATCCAATGCTCACTTGTGGCTTCCTTGAGCATTGCATTCACTGGCGCACTTACATGCAGGCAAAACACTTACACACATAAAATAAAAATAAATAAATGAAAAAATTCTTAATACACTATATAAACATGAAATTTTCAAAGAATATATAAAATGTTATTTAAAAAACAGAAGCTGAGAAGACAGCACGGCTGGTAAAGTGCTTGCTACACAAGCATAAAGACCTAAGTTCCATCCCTGACACCCACGTAAAAAGCTGGGCATAGCTGGGTGTGGTTGCACATGAGTTTAAATCCCAGTAGTTGGGAGGCAGAGGCAGGTGGGTCTCTATGAGATGGAGTCCAGCCTGGTCTACATAGTGAATTCCAGTCTAGCCAGGGTTACAGGGAGACCCTACCTCAAAATTTAATAGATAGATAGATAGATAGATGATAGACAGACAGACAGATAGAGCTGGGCGTGGTAAAGCATGCTTACAGTCCCAGAGCTGGGAAAGCAAAGACAGGAGGATCCCTGGAGCTTGCTGGCTGGCCAGCCTGGCCTAATCAGTGATCCCCATGTTCCAGCAAAAGACTCTGACTCAAAAATAAAGGTAGAGAGCTCCTGAGGAATGACACTAGAGGTTGACCTCTGACCTCCAGACACATTCTCACATGTGTGTTACCCCGTCACACATACAAACATGCACATCCACACCCACACACAAAAACAACCACAAACCCCACAAGGTGCACTTCTCATGTGCCAGCTAGTATGTATTTTTAACTTGACACACAGTAATTGTATGTATTTATGTGGTTATAGTGTGATATTTCAATGCCTGTGTACAATGTGTAATAGGTAAATGGCATATAAGTCAGATACATATTTCTTTGTTTGGGGACATTCAAGGTCCTATTTGCTGTTTTGCAATATTCAATTAGTTCTCGTCATATTACCCTACTGTGCTCTAGAACATTTGAAGTTATTCCTCCTATCCCACTGCAGTGAAGGAAATTAAAAAATTATCAGTCATTCCCTTCCAAATACATTGTCAGAAATATTTGCATGTGGATCTTTATCACTTTCTTCCATGGTACCTTCTCTAAGTTCCCAAAGGGCTGGCCAGTTGAGTGACAGCTGTGCTAAGTAGCCATGCTTTAAAGTCAGATAATAGAGCAAGTCATCTTTAATAGACAGTAGACATTTCTGCTCTAATCTATTTCTGTATTTTACTTGTCTCTGGACGACATAATGGCCCCAAACATAATGTAGCAATGAAACTGTATACAAGTCAAGCATTTTTGGAGAGGCTGTCATGTTAGATCAGTACTGTACTCTTTAGAATTGTATTTTATCAGTGAATCAAAAGAATTTCTTGACGTGAAAGAATTGTTGTGCCTCTATAAAGATTTTATTTCAACCTAGAGAGGATACTGTTCATCTGACACAGTCTAGTGTGTTTCTTGTAACAGTGCTGTGAGTTTGGAACCAGAACGTGGAGCTCTTGGTTTTGTTGTGTTGTGACCTTCCTGAATCTTGGTTTACTCACTGATAGAAGACCTTGTGTGAGGTAGAAAGACACCTCCACATCCTCTTGCTTCTCCATGCATCATGGAATGCTATGCTGAGTGCTTGAAGGATATTTTCACTTTTTTGAACTCTGAAAAATTTTAAGAAGGAACTCAAGATATTCCTTTAATGAGATAATTTGCATCACTAGCTGCTGTTACTCGTGTAGAGAGAAACTACTGGCAGGGTGAAGGCAGGACAGTGGTGCCAAGGCCAGGCTAAGGCACATATTCTTAGAAGGATGCATAGTTGTGAAGATGAGCAAGATGAAGGAAGTCGATGAGTGAAGTGGGTACTTTCTATGCACCCTTGCCCCATTTTTCTTTCATACCGTTCACTTTGCAAATGGTTTTTTAAGGTCTGAGTAATGTAGGAAAAGAAGAAGAAATTGTGTTTCAAGTAAAATGTGATATGGGAACAGGTTGCAAGATGCTCAGAAAGCTTCCAACCTAATTATCATTCCATGGCATGGAATAATTAAATGGACATGCCTCCATTTCACAAAGATCCACTGGCCTCTGACTCTCGGGTTTTGGAATTAAAGGCATGTGCTACCATGCCCAGCCTACCTATGTTATTTTGTATTTAACCACTTTGTTCTACAATTTCCTTATTTGTCAAGGGACAAAAATCACAATTAACTTCCAGGGTTAACACAGGATCAAATGAATCAAACATTTGAAATTATTAAGATAATGAGTGAAATGCAGAAAGAACTGAGTACATATAATCTATTATTATCGTTTCAAAATTAATTTTCTTCTTAAACATTTTCATAACAAGAAATTAATCTCAGAATTCACTAGAGTTGTAATGCTCTGTGTTAAAGACCTTCCTCCTTCAGGTATCACCACGGAAGAGTGGGGGGGAAGATCGTAAGAGCCAGAGGCAGTAGATGACTGCAGAGAAACAGTTTTCTGGACACGACAGGGCCATTGGCCTTGTGAGCTCACAGTAGCTGTGATAGCATGTATAAGATGCATAAGATCAGGCCAGTCAAAGTGCCAGCATGGTGGAGGAGGGACCCAGTCAAAGTGCCAGCATGGTGGAGGAGGGACCCAGTCAAAGTGCCAGCATGGTGGAGGAGAGATCCAGTCAAAGTGCCAGCATGGTGGAGGAGGGACCCAGTCAAAGTGCCAGCATGGTGGAGGAGAGATCCAGTCAAAGTGCCAGCATGGTGGAGGAGGGACCCAGTCAAAGTGCCAGCATGGTGGAGGAGAGATCCAGTCAAAGTGCCAGCATGGTGGAGGAGGGACCCAGTCAAAGTGCCAGCATGGTGGAGGAGGGACCCAGTCAAAGTGCCAGCATGGTGGAGGAGGGACCCAGTCAAAGTGCCAGCATGGTGGAGGAGGGACCCAGTCAAAGTGCCAGCATGGTGGAGGAGGGACCCAGTCAAAGTGCCAGCATGGTGGAGGAGAGATCCAGTCAAAGTGCCAGCATGGTGGAGGAGGGACCCAGTCAAAGTGCCAGCATGGATGGAGGAGGGACTCCCAACACCTCACCCCTTGCTGAGTGATATTGTTGGGGGAGGAAAAGTAAGTTTTCTTGAGGGATACAGCTCCTGAGAGGCTACCCGTGCGCCCATGGACTACCCGTGCGCCCATGGACGTACTGGCAGCACTAAGTGGACTCAATGGGTTTTGAAAAAAGGAGCATGTGAAGCTGGGAGGGAAACGTGGTAGGGGAGATAAAGGATGAATAGAAGGGAGGAACAGAGGGTTAATGTGCTCAAATTCTCAATAAAAAGAGAACTTCCAAAAGAGAAAAAATGTAAATATATCCCCATGTACATGTGTATATACTGAGCAAAATATATGTATATTTAAACAAAGACCTTCATCTTGAAGATTAAAATTATCAGGAATCTTGTCAGACACGGTGGCACACAGCTTTAATCCCAGCACTCAGGAGGCAGAGGCATGTAGATCTCTGTGACATGGAGGCCAGCCTGGTCTACCGTGCGAGTTCCAGGCCATCAGGGGCTACAGGGAAACCTTGTCTGAGAAAAAAAAAAATTGAAGTCTTTATAATAAACCCTTTAGAACAGAGGGCATGCTTTGTAATGTATATGCTACCTACTTTGTATCTTAAATGGTTCCTTATATAATTGAAATCTTTGTGCAATGAAAGCCAGTCATCTTTCATCCCAGTACCCAGGAGGCAGAAGCAGGTGGATCTTCATAAGTTGTAGCCCAGCCTGGTCTATAGAGTGAGTTCCAGGCCAGACAGAACTACATAGTGAGACCCTGTCTCAACACAAACTAACAAATATAATTTTTGTCACTAGAAAATTGTCTTACTTTCTTTTATTGGTTGAGTCAGAAACATGATTAGATACTTAGTAAAATAGTTGACATATTCAATTTTCTTAAATACTTGCCCAGATTTCAATGAATAATTGTTTTACTTATTTTTCAAACCACATTATGCACAATCCCCAATGATGAACCTAAAATCTCTATCTTAAAAGCCCTAGTGACTAATCTGACTTAATTTTCTTAGACATTTTTAATATAAACAAAAACTTATAATTCATTCTGACTTTCTTTATCATTTTTATGGTGTGATTTATTTTTATTAAGAAATATGGAACATGCTTTTCCAATTTATTTTTCCAAAGTTGTAAAAATCAAATGTTATATTCTCCTTATTCCTGAAACAAGAATTTCCCTAACAGAGTCAGACAGGTACTTTCTTCTCTGAATACAATTCTAATCTGTACCTTCTTTAAGACAATACTGTCTCAACCTTTATGTCCATTCCAAAGACTGTCTTATTTTTTAAAACCTACTTATTTTAAGCTCTGAAAACTGGTATTGGAAATCACCTCTTAGAGTTAAGCTACTATTATAGTCATTTTATTAGATTAACTTGCCTGTGGCAGGAAAAAAATGAAAAATTATCTTTTAAATATTTTAAACTTAGGTTTCAGAGATGATGTTTCAGTTACGGATTAAAATATGTATTTAAAAGGAAATTCCACACTTTACCAGTAACATCTGCCCCTCAAAATGGGCAACAAAATTTTCTTTTAATAAAAATGTTTTCCCTATAAACTACATGATACACATTTCCTTAAACTAAAATGAATCCATTCTCTATACTAAAGACGACAAAAATTATTCCACTAGCTGAATTTCATTGCCAAGCTGTCAACTTGAATTTCTTCTGTTTAAAAATAGCTGTTCATTACATTCTGTAATGGGCTGTCAAAGCACTACAGCAATGAACCTGTATCATACACAGAAGCAATTGGGCAATGTGCATTATTATGTTTAGATTACTGGCATTCTTTACAAGACCCTTGGCTAATTTTAAATGAGATGGTTAACTTGAAATAAATTAAAACTTATTTTGTTTTACCTTAAAGCTAATAACCATGTTCCATTTATGACTCACTACTCTAAACATTAATGAGAAGCACAACAAAACTCATGTATATACATAAGTATAGCTAAACAAGTATGTTTGTAAACATGGTTGTGTTTGGTTCCTATAATCATATTTATTTTTAATAAGAGATCATTGAATTACAATATAAGCAAACCAAATTAAATAATACTGTCAATATGTAAGCAAGTACTGTTGCATTCATGAGTACATGATTGGTTGTTAACTGAAAGCATCACTCCAGAGGATATAGCCTTTGATAGTTAAGATAATATATCAATTAGGTATCTTTAAATGACCTAATATGCAATTTGCCTTATAATTTAGCAAGGGGGATTGTGAGAAAAGATAAAAAGACACACAGAACTTGCAGCTGAGCATTCTTCCCAGCATGCTAGCATAACCACAAAGGTGTGTGATAATAGCACCCACATGGCAGCAAACATTCGTCCTAACTCCAGTTCCAGGGGATCCAACATCTTCTTCTGACCTCCTCAGGCATTGTACAACACAGGTGTGCTTACACGCATGCAAGCAACACGCTCAAGCACATAAAATTAAAATAATAAATAGAATATTTTAAAGCATGGCATTAAAGAGGGGTCAGCATACATTTATTACTTATCAATATAATTTCTATGAGTCAGGAACATACCAGGTGCACATGTGGCAAAGATCAGAGTGAAAGTAATAAGAAAAGCACCCGGAAGAAGCAGCTGATATCTCTACTTAAGAACAAAAAAACTTTCCCTCTGTAATTTAAGACTATTAGCATTATGCTCAAGGTTAAGAAGCATTCCTTATTAATGTCTATCACACTCCACAGTACACCAAGAATGAATGGTAAAAAAAAAATGTACTCTGTATTAAATTAGCTGAGGTCTTTGTATAGGGATACATTTTATTTCTAAAACTCTTCAAACACTCTATCACTTTATCAGCCCTTTCAATAAAATAGAAAATGAGTCTATCTTAAAAATGACTTGTGTATGCCTGACATGTTTTAGGGTTGTTTCTTTTTGTTTCATTTTGTTTGCCCAATCCTTATACTAGCTTTTGGAATCATCAACCAAAATATGGATGGAAAATAGTATACAAATTTACAATTTAAAAAATTTGTTTTGTCTTTTACTAACTGTTTAAATATACATTATCAATATACAAATTATATTGTATTCACACATTATGCTTACATAAATAAAAGAAAACTAAAATATAGATTTTGTGTTTTCAAAACCAAATAGGTTTTTTTTTGTTCAAATATATCGCCAATATGAAAGAATTTTACGGAGAAGACCCACACACATTGAGCACCTCGATTCTATCACTAAGATCTTGCCATGCTTGTTTTATCACATAACTATCCATCTAAAAAAGAAAGTTTTAATAAAAGATAAACAGTTCACAAGAACAAATGGAATAAAGAACAGTTCAAAGAAGATAATGCTTTACCTAATAATGAACTTATAATGACAATAGTTAAGCTTTTGATTGAAGCCAGATTCTCTTAAATGATCATTTCCATTTTTAAAAACTATGATACCTCTTTGTCTTAATAGAGACAATTGAATCTAAATTAATTCTATATTAGATTCTGAGTGATTATTGTATCTTAATTTGAAAGGCAAGATTATGACAGTAACAGTAGAACATATTTTATCAGCCAGGTGGAAAAAGCATAGACCTTCAAGACACAAAAATCACTTAGTTTTGGTTTAGAGTTGTGAGAATTAGGGTGGTTTTTCTAGTCACTAATGTATCAGATAATACAACTATTCTATTCAATATTGTGTCTACTATAATCCATATACATTATGGAAAAAAACTGTTCAATTTCACATCTATACTTCAACCAAAGAATATCACCATTTTACTCTCTCTGGGAACTGAATGCATTCTTTTGATAGAGTAAAAAAAAATTGTTAACACAATTAAGATTCTAGCAGATTTAGGGAGCTTACATCCTTTCTGATTTTCATTTTATTTATATAAGAAATGTTTTATCATTGTTTCACAAACAAGAATGCCAGCTTAGCCTCTTTAACTTCATTTTCTCAGATGAACACTTGCAAAGAATGTTCAATACTGCTTCCTCAAATCCTTTGATTGGGTACTTCCTGAAAAACATCTACAGGTCAGAGAGCACAGGGAGTTGGAAGACAATAGGCAAAGCTCATTTTTAATGCTCAGATAATTTTTGATAAATTAAAGACTTGGGTGAGAGAAATTCTCAAATTTCAAAGTCCACTATTATTTAAATAATTTTTGACATGTTATTAAGATGTATAGATTGCAATTTTGTTTTGTTGAAGTATTTTTCACATGCAAAATTTCTCAGGCTTCACACAGAAATAATGAATTGTACTTTTTATTCCTCTAATTCAACTGAAAATAAAGCACATGTTAATTAAAAGCAAGGTTTTTAATACTCTCCAAAAATGAAATGAGCTTTTAATCTAAATATTCTATTTTGAAACAATGCATAAAAAGGCATGGAAGACAAGTGTACCTAAATATGTTAGTGTATACAAAGCATTTTTAATCACCATAAAGTATGTTTAAGCATGTTTGGAATGCTTGGTACCCCTTTTAAACATTTTTATTTGTTGATGAACCAACAATGTTTGGCATAATTAACACTAAGATCTTCAAAACTCAATGACTGAAAATAATTGCTTCTCTCTTTTCTTTCCTGAGTACTGTGAAGCCCAACCTAAAGATTTAGAGCTGACTGGACAAACATAAAAGATGTCAAAAGCGGTGACCACTGACATGCCATTCAAGGCACAGGGAAGAGAGTTCAGGCTTGAATGCCTCTAAACTGCTCATTGGTAAGATCAGCTATCAGGGAGATGCAGTGTAAGTCAGCATTATTCACTGAGCCTGCTATGACCTTAAAAATCATTGCTCCTGAGGCATGTTCATCCACCAATTAGTTTATGTGCTCACTGGACATCCACTGCTCAGTAAATGCATTGGTCCCTCATTCCACAGTGTTGATGAAGTGTGTGTGAATGTTTTTTCTTCACAACTCCACTCCCAAGCTGACCCATCTCAAGCCGATGCATTCAGGTCATTTGAGCAACCTCAGTTATCATGGAATTTGATACATTACTGAAAAACTATCATATTTCAACATGACAAACATCAATGTTATGGTGACCATGGAAGTATGCATGTAAACCAAAGGAAAAACCAGAACTGAATTTCCCAGTCTGATGTTTTTTTAAATCACTAACAGTAACTAGATCTATCCTAATATCTCTTGGGAAAAAAAAAATCACAGTCTCTTTTACTCACAAATGCTATTTTATCAACTATTTATTCAAATTCTTGAATGAGGAAAATTCCTTGCTGATTTTAAGCAATCATTAATTGGAACAAATGTGCTGTTCTTACCATATCTAATAAGTTGAACAAATAAAATACCCATGGTTTCTAATCAGTAAGATACAAAAATAAGGGTACAGCTGAAACTGGATATTTGGGAAGCAAATTAGTGATGTTATAGAGGTAGAAATGCTCTAAAGTAACTGGAAACAGAAGGTCTGGGATAAGAGGTAAATGCCCAAGATTGTTAGTTGAAAAAACATGCATAGGTTTGTTTCCAAATAACAGGAGAGAACATGAAAACAAAAATGTTCTAAGTTTTCCCTTTCCAGTTATCACAAAAGCAGGAAATTTCCCCTAAACTAAAGGGTCAGCCTTTAACTCATGTGCAGCCTCCTTGGAAAATGATCTAATTAAGATTTTGCTTGGTTTGGTTTTGAACAACTTTATAAAGATATATTTCTATGCCTTAAGATTCATTCACCAAGTTAAAAAGGTACAACAAGCCAGTGATTTCTTGTACATTTGTAGTTGTACAACTATTGTCATGATCTCTTTTTGAACAATTTCCTAATCCAAAAGAAACCCCTCCCTTCATCCTCTCTCATTCCCCACCTAAAGGAACTGCTCATCTACTTTCTGCTTCCTATAGATTTGCCAATTCTGGACCGTTCACACAAATGGGATTTTAAAATATGCTGTTCTTAGTGACTGAAACCTTTTTAATGGTGAAAAATATCATTGAATAGATGAATTTTGCTTATCTATTAACTGATGTTTTTTACAACACAAAATGATGCTTGAGAACAATAGTTCATAGCCTAAGCTTAGAATCATTACTGAAGAACTCTGATATGCCAAATACATATGTATATATAAGACGGTGATCTTAATTGATTCACAAGTTCTATAACTTGTATTTATGAGATATGTATAACTGCTAAATTTGAATAACATCAAGAATAGTTCTGTGCTGGTAACAAAATTCATGGAGCAAATACTCAAATATATTCTCACAATCCTACACCTACATGTATAACCCAAAGGAATTCTTAACCAACTTCATTTATTGTGGTAGAGAATTGACAGCAATCCAAGGAATTGCTAAAGTGCAGTAGATGTTGATCATGAGCTATGTATTCAGCAGAACCAACAAACTGGGAGGTAGGCAACAATATGTATTATCTTGTAATAAAATACTGAATTGAGAAATAATCTCCAAATAAAATATAATCTCTATCATAATACTATTATACAATATAAACTTAAAACCTCAAATGATACCACACATGTCTATGAACACATCAAAATAAACAAATTAATGTTAAAAGAAAATGACCATGCAAGAACAATGGCGACAGTAGTTCATACCTGAAAAGTCTGAGTTCCTCAACACTTAGTAGCTAAAGCCACAGATTTGGAGGTAGGAACACATTATTTCTCAAATTTATTTGTTGTCCCTGCCTGGAGAAAGATTACACTTTGCTGTCCTATTGACAACAGCCTAAGGCATGTAAATTACTTTGGTCAATAAACATATGAAAATAAAATTGTTTATAATCCAGTACATAGTCCACTATATCTCGTTTCTGTCTACAACTGTTCCAGAAGTTGCTTCCTCATCTAGTCTCCATAATGAAGACAACATGGAACAGAACTACAATAAGCCCAAGATAAATATGAAGCATGAAACTTTGGTGTTAAATGCCACTGAAGTTGCGGCGTGGGCTGCATAACTACCCCAATATACATGATGAACTTGCACACAAGTACATGATGATACAATGCCTTTCAAGACTCTCCAAAACTACCATATGGCATTATGTTTTTTTGTGTGTGTGAGTGTGTGTGTGTATGTGTGTGTGTGTGTGTTTGAAGGAAGGGTTGAAAGAATATACAACTCATATCTTTAGGAATATTGGTTTAAAAAATTCCACAAACTAGAGGAAAATAAAAGGAATCAACTGTTCTTGTGGCATGGACATTCCATAATAAGCTGTAAAATACAAGCTTTAATTCTGTTCTTCCTACTAGTCCAATGCCCTCAATCAAATCTCTTAACCACTAGGAATCTCAGTTTCGTCATCTGACAATTAATAAAAAGAATTTTACTCCAAGCACTAACTTTTTCTTATTCTGAGGTTTCATGTTTCTGTGACAAAGTAACATGTTGATGTGTCATAAAATAAAATAAAAATGCAACTTTAATCAAAGATAAATCATTTATTCTTATCTTAAATGGTTAAATACATCAAAATTTTATTCATGTAAACTTGTCAGGAAGATGCTATAACAAATAAAGAATATATGGATAGTCAAGTATAGGCTGTCTTCATAAACACTAAAGGAATTGGCAGAAGTCCAGATGTGGTAGTCAGCAATGTATATTATGCATGACAGTGAAGACAAAAAGAGACTTGCCCATAACTTGTGGTCACAATGAGGACTGACAAAAAGCAGGCTTTAGACAGCATCTTCTTTTTATTTTGTATTTTAGATATTTGTATGTGGAAAAGAAATGCTGTTTGAATGAGGAAGAATTTGTGCACATTATGGACTTACTTTTAATTCATTCAACATGATTTTTCTCTAAAACCTACACATAATAATGGGCATTCTGTTACTTTCGATTCCTTTATGACCCTGCAGGTGTCTCTTGTTTGGGAGTTAGCCATAGTTTTTGAATCAGTTTCCTTGCCAATGATATGTCCTTTCCCCATCTCTAGCCACCATTTATTTCTCCCATTCCTGTCCTAAGCAGTGTTTGTTTGGATGGTTTTAAATTTGATGATAATCAATTTAGAACTTCATTTTTATTATCGTATATCACTTTTTTGTATAGTGTTTTAGGGTGAATTGTGTAAGTACACAATGGCTGTTTGGAATTTTCTAAGGAAGATCACAAAAGTTTGTTTTTTTAATCCATTCCTGGAGAAATTCATATGTGTACACAATGTATTTTGATTATATTGACCCTCTTCTCCAGTACAGCTTCCCCCAAATCCCCCACCATGTGCACCTCTCAACTTCATGTCCTCTTTTCATAACCCACTGAGTCTCATCGGTGTTGTCTAAATGTGTACGGGTGTAAGGTCATCCACCAGAGCATTGGCAACCTACGAGGGGCCACACTGCTGAGGAAAACTGACTTCCCTTGCCCAAGGCTCCTCAGCTAGGTGTATGGCTTTATTACCCCTCTGCCATCTATTCTGGAATTTTGACAGGCTTGATCTTACGCAGGTCTTGTGCAGGCAGCCACTCTTGCTGTCCATTCACAAGTGCAGTGGGGCCCTGTCGTGTCCAGAAGACACTGCTTTTCAGCAGTCCTCCCTGACCTCTGGATCTTACGGTCTTTTGGCCAGTTTTCTGTAATGTTCCCTGAGCCACGTGGGGCAGGAGTAAGTCACAAAAGCTTTACAAAAGGAAGCTTGTTATAAGAGTGACCAGAAACTCAAAGTATCCTAACATTTAAAAAGCCGAAGAAGCCTCTAGTGGATGAACCCACACTGAAGAACATGTGGGGACACAAATTAGATTCTACAGGAGTGCATTAAATTAGGCAGGGGCTGTGAAGTGAGGTGCACCTGGGGGAGAAGATCTGAATACCATCAAAATACATTGTATGAAAATCACAAAAATTCAATAAAAATTGCTTAAATGGAGAAACTAGGAATGAGACTTATCAATATGGACGGGATTCTAATCAATATCTTAAAATTCACCATAACATAAGACCTATAATAGTGCTCTATACACCTCTACTTTACCCTTCTAGGGAAAATATTATTAGCATTACTATCATAACAATTATTAGAAAGATAGATTCTGTTTTAAAAATTCTCCTAGAGAATCCTTCAGGTAACTGTTTGTCCTCCTAACATTTTGACTGTGGCCCCATGAGAGAACCAAAGCCAAAGATCACACGGTTCCGTTCTCTTGAGTTACCAATCCCCGAAATTGTGTGAAATGATGTTTATTGTTTTAAGCTGCTAAGTTTTGTGATATTTTACTATGCAGTATCAGATATCTGATATTATCTATCCAGAACCTTCTCCCTTAATGCTCATTGGCAAAATTTGTCACAAGGCCACAGTTACAAGAGTCTAGAGATCATTTTCACTGGGCACATTCATATCATAACAAAGCCTGAGTTCCAGTTCGTCCATTAAGGAAGAAGTAAGATGAAATGGACATCAGGTATACAATGACTCCATCACTATTTCAATTCAGTTTTTTCCAGAAAGAAAAGTAGTCTTTGAACAAGAAGAGAAAGATAAACAATATAATAAGCGTGTAGCCCACAGTAAGTAAGGAAATAAAAAGCTAATCGTTTGCTCTGAAAGGATTTGAATCTGTAGACAGGGTAATTTGCATTTGACCATGATAGCTAAATTTAATTTGTGTCTATGATCTTCTGTCAGCAATCACATTGAGCAATCATGACAAATAGAGAAAAAGAAAACAAGAATATGGAAATGGGTTTTTCACATTTTGGAAAAAGGAAGGAAGTATCTGTGAAAACTTTGAATGGTAATATCTATGGTAAAATTTTGTGGCAGATCACTAGGTGCCTTATTCACATCTACAGAATGAGGCAATATTCAAGAAGAGACAAATGGCATGTGTTAGGAGCAAGCGCAGGAAGTGTCAGAGGTTCCTTGCCTTTAACCTTGGTCTTGACTTTTCAATATTTTTAGCAGTGACTTAAAGACATAAAGGGTATGCCTATCAAATGCTCATGTGACACATCTGGGAATGATACATATAATAACAGAATCAAAATTTTAAAAGATCTTGACAGCTTACAATACTGTCATTCACACATCTAACAATTCCAAGGAATTATTTCACCAATTTAATTTCTGTCTTCCTCAGGGCAGGGCTGAGTCTTTAGTACCTTTAAAATCTCCTATAGTATCCAGCAAAGTGTAGGGAACATAGTAGGTATTTCATTAATATTCAAAAATTGAAAACTGTATTAAGTACAAATATAGAGACATTCTGAATAAACCACACTTCTGCAATATAATATCCTTTTGCCTTCCCATCAGGCCATATCATTTATTTCCTTCAAAGAACCAACAAATGGAATTTTTCTAGCATAGCCTTCATGAGCTATCATGTGTCCTCTAATGACAGATTACAATAAAATTTTACAGGATATTTAAAAGTCTTTGCACTTTTTATTTGCTTATTTTTGTTTCAGTATTATGCCCAGTTCTATGACATTAGATTAAGCCCACTAGGCGGCTTAAAAAAAGGTTTAAAGCTCCTGCCATACACACGAAGTGAGAAGAGCTGCACAACATAACATTTTCTTGTTACAATTCAGTATCATTGCAGGAAGATAAGCACACCCCATAGTCTAATTTAATAGACATGAAGAAGTCAAGCTCTATTGTTCAATGTCACAGCCAGCCACCCCGCATGATCAACCTTTATTCTTTTCTGGCTTCATTATGAGGATGATGCCTTTCAACTGTGGTGACTAAACCTGTTAAACTACAAAGCAAGAAATTTATAGAACCTTTAGAAGAGTAATACTGAACAGCTAAAATGTAAAACCTACAATTAAATTCCAAAACTAAGCACTTCACCCCCAAGAAAATGCTAAATAGTTCTTCAGCAACATTCCTGATTTACATATCCCAACGATGACAGGACTTATATACATACATGCTGCAGTGATGTTAATAGCAATCTTTCAAGTACTGTTCAATATAAAACATGGTAATATTAACCCATGCATTACAAAACTAACGAATTTCCCCTTAGCATGCCAGGGAAAGGAGCCTTTTCATTTTCAAAAAGCCTTCTTTTGTCAGGTGAAAGGCCCCGAGAGTAAAATATTTCAGTATAGTTCAGTGCTAACAATGGAGGTGCCATTAGATTACCATACAAGTGAATAAAGCGCCAAATGATACGAACATTTTTTCACACTTTAGATTTTGATGTGAAATGAGTCTAATTATTTATTCATAGACTTTTCCTCTAAGGAGTTCAAAGCACTACATTTTAGATCTTCAAGCACAGATCTCCTAAGTTCTAAAATTTACTAGCGAGGACAGAAGAACGTGTGACAGGGAAGAAGATAAAGAAAAGCAGCGCAAAAGAAAAGGTTAGTTGGAGGAACTCAGGCACATTTCAAACACAAGGTGGTATATTTTATTCATTCATTTATCCTTTCAGTCATTCAAACATTTATTAAGCATCTATTATAAGACTAGATCTATGCCAGATGTTAGTAATGTAAAAACAACCCCTGTTCCAGCAGCTCTTCAGACAGAGAGATGACAGATACCGAGAATGATAATTACATGTGCCAAGAATGATAATACAAGAAACCACTAGATTTGGGAAGTCTTTAACAGGAAGGTGAGAGTCCCGTTATATTTAGAATCACTAGCAGAAGTTTGTCAGAGAATTCTGAGACAACCTGGAGAGAGAGGTAACATTATGCCAAAATGCAAGGAATTGTCAAAACGTTTGACCTGTTCAAGAAGTGTGAGAAATACAGCATGGCTTAGCAGCAAGAGATGACAGCTAGTGCCCAGAAATCAAAGGCTTCAAGTCTGTTTTGTGAAGAGACTCCAAGGGGGTCAAAATCATGAAAATCTTGGACTAGACTAACCAATGCACAATAGGCAGATAAAAAAGGCACATAATTGTGCTTTATATGTATATAGCTTTTATGTAGAGTTTTATTCTATATACTTATATATATTAGATAGATAGATAGATAGATGATAGATAGATAGATAGATAGATAGATAGATAGATAGATAGATAGATAGACAGACAAGGCATTCTATGGGAAAAATTACAACTGATATTACTAGCATTACTAGCCCTGATCTGCCCTGAGCTAGAGGGCCTCTACGCTTTTAAAAGTCAGTTGGAAGGTTAGGGTCACACAAATTTTTCTCTTTGTTCACATTGCCTATGTAACTTTCTTCTCCCAGACTGAAGTCTTGCTTGGGTAAAATTAAATGCTTGGGCCAGAATTCTTGATGCTGTTTATCCCCAGACTGCTACCAGCACATCCATTCAACAAGGGAGTTTTCTGCATCTCAAGAGCCAATTTAAAGGGCAGCTCAGAAGCTGGAGAGATGGCTCAGTGATTAAGAGCATTGGACACTGGTGCAGAGGACCCAGGTTTGATTCCTGGCACCCACATGGCAGATAACAACCATTCCTAACTTCAGTTCCAGGGTATCTTACACCTTCTTCTGGCCTCAGTCAGCACTGCACAACACTTACATAAATATAGGCATAACTCATACACCTAAAATAAAAACAAAATATTTTAAAGGGGCAGCTTAGCATCTTCTCCCATAAGGACTATATACGGGGTAACCTCTTATGCATCAACCCTGTAGATAGCTGCACACAGCAAATTATATATATATATATATATATATATATATATATGATGTATGTGTATCTTAGAAGTGTGGATGAAAGAGAATATTTTCCTTGCTTTTACATTATTTCAATTATAAAAACTCCTATGTAAAAATGCACAGAAAACTGTGGTTCAAAATAGAATAGATATAAAACCAAAAGTCTGATTTGTAGTTATAATCTCTGAATCACCTTCTACAGTGACACTGATTGATAAAAGTAGAATACACCTATAGAGCGGTAGAAGACCAAGAACTGTCTAACTCTGACCTACATATATAGTAATTAACAAATTAAAAGGTATTATTTGTTGAGAAAAAGTATTATTACATTGAAATAAATTATAACTGCCTTTTATATAGTTAAATATGTGTATTTACTAATGACATAAAATGCTTTGCTTGATACTATGTGATAGTACATGCTGGAACATAACATATTAAGATATGCTTAGCGGTCAGGCCTCTCTTGATGATACACAGTAACAATTCAAACCTGAGCATCATCATTCTGATCCTGAAACTCACTTGCAATTTAATCTGCATTTTATCACCTACAAGCACTGATTCAGGCAAATTATTAGTCATAATTTAAAGGTCAAAGAGTTTTCTAACACTAAAAATTCATGATGTAGGGAAAGGGTGACTATGTTCTAGCACGTCAAACCAAAAGCCATGAACAGTAGCAAGACATCTGAAACTGAAAAACAGACTTGAATATAAATACAGACTGAGTCAGAAGAAAAGTGTTCTGACATTTAATAGAGAGCAAATAAGTATAGAAACTTGTTAAGGAAGTAGAACTTGAGGAATATATGACAGGTACAATATGACCTGGTTAGTAAGCGCAGCATCTAATACAACGTTCATCTTGTGGTGTGGAATTCTAATGAGTAGAAGTGGCAAGGCTGTTTTTAGAAAAGGCGGAGATGTAAGTACAGAGATAAAGGGAGACTTCTGACTTTATTTTAAAAAAAAACTAGCTCATTGAAAAGAAAATAATGTCAAGATATTTAAAAACGGTAAATGAGGGGAAAAAATGACTGCTAAGGTTCTACAATTAGGATCAGTACCGACAGCATAGAACTGTAGGAGTATAGAGTACCCCTGTGGAAAATGCATGCTCTGCCTTGGTAATACAGCCCATGTCTCCAATTCCAACACTCGGGAAGCAGGTGCAGGGAAATCAAGAATTCAAGGGCAGTCTCTATTACATAGTTCATAAGCCACAATGATATCCTGTCTCAAAACTCAACAACGAAAGAAGGATGGGAGGAGGAGGAGGGAGGGAGGGAGGGAAAATGAATGTGTTGGTTCAGATATAAGGACATACAATTATAGTCCCAGATATTCAGGGAGCTGAGGCAGGGATCACATGACTCCAAGAGTTTGAGGTCAGTCTAGACCAGAATGAATGTACTGGAAGCAGCACTACTTTGATGAACCAACTGAGAAGGGATGTCCGATGTCTTCTTCCCTACCCATGTGTCTACTGTGCACTTACAATGTGCCTCACGGAAGGAGGAACGGAATTTTTCATTGTATTTTAATTTTATTTAAGTTTGTTTTCATTTCAATTTTAAAAGTCACAAAGCAAATGGCTATAGTATAGCTTATGACTTGAGAGTTAGATATCCTTTATAAGTGGAAGGTGGGAGGAGCATACTCTACCAAGTCCCGCTTCAGTTTCAAAACCCAGCCTTGGCACTTAGCATTTACTAACATGGTTCCTTCTCAATCCAAATATTAGATCTTTATTTTAAAAATGAGAGTAACAAAGCCTTTTTTTATTACTTCCAAGAAAATTCACTCTTTGTATGATTTCCTTGAGTCCTGTGGTAACTTAAAGATGAAAACTCCAGATAGCTTCCCATGATCTTGGTAAACTAAGGAAACCGTGAGTTGTATAAGAGCCATGGGACTAGGATAGTGTCCAAGCCTGCTCAAAGTAGAGTATCTGTAAGATCTGTGTACGTGGGAGGAAACAACAACTATACATGAAAACGAAGGAAACCCCTCTTTTCCATCATTCCCTCCCAGTCTAGCACCCTACCCTTCTCACTCCCTCCCATTTTGACTGGATCACCAGAAGCCCAATCCCATGATCAAGGGCTGTCAGAAAAGACTAGAAGCTTGAGCCGGCCACCAACACCTACAAGTAGAGAATGCTCTGTAGTTCAAGAACTCTGCTCTTGGCACCTGACATTTCTTGACTTGAAGCTTTCAAATGGACCTACATACTCCCAATACATTGCCATCTTTTGAATCCAGCACCAACATAAAAACATATAAAAGGTAAACAGCTAGTACCAACTCTACCAAGAGATTTTCTGTGACAAGGAAACAAAAGAGAAGGTAGATAAAGCCATTAGAACAGGAAGAGAAGGATTTAGCTTACAAGAACTAACAGTGGATGGTAAATAAACTATGCCCCAAAAGTGTGTTTTATGCTTTCACAACAGCTGCTGGTGGTTTCCATTTCAGATTCCAAACAGAGGTTGGCAGGGGGCAGATGCCAGCTTCAGGAAAGTGAGGCCAAGTATGGCTGCTTTTTATTATCCTTGTTCACTTGGCACCTGTCCCTCTGCTTAAGTCATCAATCTCATGGAAAATGGGTCCAATACTTATAAAAAACAAATTGGTAAATAAAATGATAGACCATAGCACTGAACAATGTGAGGTAACAAGAAAGGGCCCAGCCAAGCTATGCAAGAGGCTAAGGGGATGCTGTGCCTACCTGATCTGAATTGGGGGTGAGGATAAGAAGAGATCACCTTACCTAAGGGGACACTGTAACAAGAAAAAGCACACCTGAGTAGAGTTTGGTTCTCCAGCAATATACCGAGTAAAGATGGAGATGGTAAGGAATCAAACCAAATACAGATAAGGGGCATAGCCTCAAGACACTCCATAGCAGACTATGAGCTGGCTGTATGTCAGACTAGTGTACACTAAGCTTAAAGCAAAATAAAATAATTAAATGAGCAAATAGGGGAAAGTCTTTAAACTACTATAACGTTCATGTAAACTATTTTTATAATTGTATATATGAAAGTCAGTATAACTACCTTGTATTTATAGCTTTTATACAACCATGAAACCAAATCAAATCTACAAAAAGCTCAACATCAAATAAGTTCAAACTGAGGTTACTGAGCCAATGTGATGAATGGTGTTTAAGGAATCCAGTGTGTTGCTACTGGATGTAGTTATAGGAAAATCTAAGCTTAGGATTATATTTGAGAGAGAAGAGAGACATGATTAGGAAAATCCCTGAACTCCAGAACCAAGATGTGCTCAAAGCACAGCACTCCAATTACTTGCTGAGTGAAAATGATCTACCTAAGAATCTACCTTACCTGTATGTGCCTCAGTTTCCTTATGGGGTGAAAGCCAATGTTGTCAGACACAGACACTGATCACCATAACTCTTCACATAAATTAATGCATCTGACATGGTCAGAACATTGAAATAACACTTAACTTAGCTGTCTATATTTTTATTTTCAATAAAACAGAAGTGATAAGAGAAAGAATAGATAAAAAAAATAAAGGAGCACATGCCTTGATGGATCTCCAAAGGACCTAACATAAAAAGACCTGTAAGTCAGAAAAACTAAAAGTTTGGAGGAGGTATAGTTCTCTGAATCCTACTTAGTCACGCCTCCTAACTGTGTCACCTAGCCACAGAGTGGTGGGCAAATCCTAATAATTTAAATTGGCCAGTGTGTGGAGTTTTTAACCATACACTGGACCACACATATTTGTACATGTTCAACCAGCATGTTATCAGGTCCCAGAGAAACATTGCAAAAATGATGAATGAGCTTTAAAATTTTTTGCAATTACTGGTATTTTGCAAATACTGGTACATAAAAGCTATGAAATAAATGTAAAAATGTTCCAAAAAACTTAAACACTTTTCAAAGACTAAAACATCATAAACATTAATTGGGTGCCATAGAGCAATGGAAACAAATGACAGCCAGTGACTTGGCTATAACAACTCTGTTATAGCACACACAAACCTTAGACACCTTACATTTAACTAAACTACTATTAATCTCTCCTCTCTTAACCTTTCTCCTCTCTCCTCTCTCCTCTCTCTCTCTCTCTCTCTCTCTCTCTCGTTCCCTCTCTCCCTCTCTCCCTCTCTCCCCCTCTCTTTTTTTCTCCTTTATGGTGCTGCCTGTTGAACCCATGGCCTTACATGCGTTATGTAAGGGCACCGCCACTAAGCAGCATCCCCAGCGCCTAGACTACTAATGTCTGCAGGGGAATCTTTTTCAATTCTCCCTGTTATTCCATCTCTGTGTCCCAGGAGGACTGTTGCCAGGATGACAACTCCATTCCACTCTTCATGCTGCAGCTAGAGTGAAAACATTTCTAAAGAACAGATTTGATCATATTTTCATTAGCTCCCTACTGCTTTTGGGATTGGGTATAAAAGGCCTTTCACAATCTGGGCCTTCTGACCCCTGCAGCCTTGCCTTATTTTCTGCCCCAAAAGCTCTAACTCAAGCCTCACTAAACAGCAAATTTAGGGTCAGCCTGGAGAGTTAGCTCCGTGGTAGAATGTGTGCTTGGGATGTTCAATAGCTTCAGTTCAATCCCCAGCACTACCAATAGACTAGGGACAGAATAGTAAGCACTCAAATATGGAGGAGGTGGGAATTTTAAAATAATAACAACATTAAACAGGTATGAAAACTTTCATATCACTCTCTTCTTTCTTGGCCTTTGCTGGTGGTATTCCCACAACTGAAGCACACCTTCCCCATCCTCAGGTTAGTGGCTGCCTTCACAGCTTTAGTTTGCTTTTCTTTAGAAGGCTCTCTCTGGGATCTGCGAGATGGTTGGAGGGTGGGATGTAGTGTAGAGGTGTTTGCAAGCAGGCCTGAGGACCTGATTTCCATCCTTGGCTCCCACAGGATGGCATGCATGCACACCTGAACACATATGGGCACACACATGTACACACAAATAAATTTAAAAGGAAAAAAGTCCCTCTCTGATTTCTTCCGGGCCACACTAGATGAGCCTCATGGATACTTCCAGTGTAATGGACTTGCCTCTGACCTTTAGTACCAACCATTCTCATTAGAGTCATCAGTCACCCAGAGGCAAAGCTGTGTTCCATTTGTCACTAGGTCCTAGGGCCTACCACAGTTTTTTTCAAATAATATGCATTCAAACAAATATAGACTAAATTAATTTACTTCTCACTTGGCTTAATATTACAAAAAATATTCTAAAATACAGTTTTTATATTTAAAAAAAATCACATGTAGATTAAAGGAAGTCATATCATACTCATAGAATTAATTTCAATCACTGAATTCATGGCTTTAAATTCAGAAATTTTGCCAAGTAAAATTATCAGGAATTGAATCTAGGGCCTTGTGTATACTAGGTAAGTGCTTTACCACTGAGCTATATTTACAGCCCTCTAAATTCAGAGAATTTCACTTTCTTTTATCTACTGAAATGGCTCACAGAAATTTCCCCATGATTCAGGTTTTATGTCCCTTTTTTGTAAATATAAAACCTTCTTTTCAACTCTATTCTACTAAATATTTTAAAGAAGGAAAAAACATTTTTAAAACCATAAAACACTGTTTTCCCATTTAAGAGAATGGGTTTTGATGGCATACTGCCTAAGTTTAAGTTTTGCCTCTGTAGCTTACTGGTTGTTAATGTGAGCAAGTTAATCTATCTCTCTAAGCCTCAAAGTTTTCTTGAGGCAGGTATAAAGACTAAGTTAAAGTGTTAAGATGTCTCAGAACCTGGTACATAATAAGTACTTAGCAAGTGTCAGTTAAAAACTGCTTGTATTAGGGGGCTGGAGAGAGATGACTCAGCAGTAGGAACACTAGCTGCTCTTATAGAGGACCAGGGTTCAGTTCCCAGCATCTTCATGGAGGCTAACAACCATCTTTAACTCTAGTTCCAGGGGATCTGGTGCCCCCTTCAGACCTCCACGGATATTGCAGGACATGGGTACACTTACATACATGCAGGCATTACACTCATACACATAAAATAAAAATAATAAACAAAATAATACTTTTTTCAAACTGCCTATGTGGGGGCTAGAGAGAAAGCTCAGCAGTTAAGAGCACTTCCTAATCTTGCAGATGACTGGGGTTCAGTTCACAGGACCCACATAGGGCTTACAAACGTCTATAACACCAGGTCCAAGAGATCTAAAGCCCCCTTCTGGTCTGCAAGGACACTGAACACATGTAGTGCACTTACATACAGGCAGGCAAAACACTCATACACATAATAAAGTAAATAAATAAATAAAAAGTCTATATATTAGACTTTGGCAGTTTAGCCACTGAACTAGATGACTCAATATTCTCACTATTGGGACTATGTGGCACACTGGCTATGACTTGAAAATAAAGAAGGGCAGGAATAAACCAAAGACATCACTATTTAAATAATGACCGTAATTTCATATTGCAAATGCTAAATTTACTCTCTTTTGTAAAGTCATTTCGAAGCTCTCTGGAACTAGTTTTGCCCTTGCATCTATCTGAGGAATGGAAGAAAGGTTCTGAGATTGCTACTTCCCAAGAAGGAAGAACTGTAAGGTCTCACTGTGCTGGTGTTCAGCTCAGAAACAAACATTTCCTGACCCTCTTAGCCTGACCAAAACAATGCTAATATTTCAAAAGAGGTATTATTAATGACTTGAAGACAATAAAGATATTAGAACAGAATGGACACATGGTAGCTGGTATAACAGCACCGGTCCCTGCCTTTCTCTGTCCCCTATCAGTAAAGCAGTCACCCCTAGTAGCTCTGCTCAGGGACTCTAGGAAAAGGACTGAAGCAGGAGTTTGACTTCCTACAGCTTGTTGAAAACAGATTGTTGACAAGTTCAAGAATAGGAGAAGAAATTTTTATATCTAGCTAAATATTAAGCTATCGATAAAAATCTCAGATACTTGGTGTCTATTATTACAAAATGTTGTGCTGTTTTTCTTCTCTTCTGCTAGGGATTGAACCCAGAACCTCATGCATGCTAAGCCCAGATTCTACACTAAAGTATACAGCTCACCCACAAGACTTTTTTTTTAAAGAGATAAAGAATCATCTTCTCAGCTTCTTCATAGTATATTCTTCAATAAAATGTATAATGTGGCTAAAAGGAACCAGTGGTCTACAATATCAAACTTAAGGTCAGCTTGGAGAGTTATTTACCTCAGTGATAGAATGTGTGCTTAGGATGTGCAATGGCTTGAGTTCGATCCCCAGCACTAACAATTAACTAGAAACAGAATAGTAAGCTCTCAAATACCAAAGAGGTAAGAATTTTTTAAAATAATAGCATTAAATGGATATGAAAATAACCTTTCATTTTATCTTTTATGCAATTAAGTGCTTCAAAAACTTGAATCAGCCAGGTATGGTGGTGCACACCTTTAATCCCGGCACTTTGGAGGCAGAGGCACGGGGATCTCTGTGAGATCAAGGCCAGCTTAGTCAACATAGTGACTTCCAGGCCAGCTGAGGCTACTGGGAGAGCCTGTCTCAAAAAAAAAAAAGGTTGAATCTTACAGGTATCTAAAACAGAACATCACTATAAATACCAAAATTTTATGTTGATTTATTTGTTAAAAACCTAAGATGTGACACTTTTTAAAAAGAACATAACATTTATTTTCTAGATACTTAAAAGTCATTATTATGGGTATAAATTATCTTTTTAAAATTTTTATTTATTATTTTTATTTTATGTGTATGAGTCTATTGCCTGCATTTAGATAGGTGCACCCATGTTGTGCAATGACCACAGAGGTCAGAAGAGGGCATCAGATCCACTGGAACTGGAGTTATAAATAGTTGTTAGCCGCCATGTGGGAGCTGGGAATCGAACCTAGGTCCTCTGCAAGAGCAGCCAGTGCTCTTCACCACTGAGCCATCTCTCCAGCCCTGCGTATAAATTATTTTTATTATTGAATGTAATTATATAGTCCCAAGACTTACTGACGCTGTCCTAAATAAAGGATAATAAGACAAATCCAACCCCAGCCTGTTTTTGTATAACTCTTAAGCTGAGAAAGCATTTAGTGTTTTTGAAAGATTTATCATAAACTAGGTGGGCATGATGGTACATTCCTATAATCCCAAAATTCAGAGAAAAAAGAATGAAGATCACCGTAAGTTCAAGGCCAGCTTGGTCCACATATTCCAAGCCAGTTATGGCTACACAATGACATTATATCTCAAAAACATTTTTTGTTAGAAATTAGAAACAAGAATATGTAATAAACATCTCGTGTAGTCTTTGAAACCTAAAATATTTACTCTCTGACCTTTTACAGTAAGAATTTGCTAGCCCCTCTCCAAAAGAATCCCAGCCCAGTAGGTCTTATAAATTACTGTGTTCCCTTTCTGTCTCCCCTGTCTGAAAAGGAAAAGGCTTTAAGGCACAGTTTGATTCTGAGTTTGGGTAGCTATTTAACTTCTCTGAGTCTCTGCATAGTTACCTATCAAGTTAGGGCAGGGGGGCGGGCAACTTCACACAGCATTTCTAGGTAAACGGTTGAGGCACTATGATAGATACACAGAAAAACATTACAAAATGATGCTTCATTAGACAAAGTCTCCCTCCAAACAGGAGGATCTGCAACTTACTAAACTGTGACCTAAGGAGGCAGAATTCAAATAATGCTGTTTGAAATTTTCTTTACAAGTTCCATCTGCTATATGATCAAAACATTTCTTTAACCTTAATATTAAACATTTTTTTAGTTCTTAACTAGTGAATTTGTCTAAAAGCTTAACAACATACCAAATAATAGCCACGGCAGTCAAGCAACTTCAGAATTCAAGAACGCAGTGATTTAAAACACTACGGGAAAGCCAGACTCTGTTTTTGATTCACTTGGATCACCTTTATTTCACAATGAATTTTATAACATCAAAGCAAGACACGGCATAATTTCAGGCACTGAATTATCATCAAACTGAGTTGCAATTAAGGATAAGAACATCGTTAAGTTTTAGGTAATGCTTGCAATTGTAAGTAAGCAGTGCCTTTCTATTCTTTGGGAAAATGTCAGTTAGGAGGTTTCAACAATTCTCCTAAACCTAGACTGTAAGTGCCGTGCTTGAATTTTTTTTGGATGCATGCCCAACAATAAATGATCCACAATGATCTGAGGACAGCACTCCCATCCAAGAACTTAATCAGATTAATGATGTATTTGTTTTATAAAAATGAAGTACATTAAGCCTGAGAATACCTCATTTACATACTAAATGGTTGCTAGGGACCAAAAATACTAGTGGTTTTTACAAAGCTGAGGTTACAAAATTGTCTATTGTCTTGAAATCTGGTAGTAAATTGCAGTGAAATGCAAAATAATAAACAAATGTTAATTAGTAGTATTTATGTATGTAAATTCATTAGATGGTGTACCGTTGTTCAAAAGAACCTAACGATGCTCAGATCCCAAAGCATGTGAACCCCAGAGACAACACGACGCCATTGCTGAAGTTGGAAATAACAGTAAACTTATTGATAATGTTTTCTAGCTGATTTGACCTCAAATCACGATTCACATTCCACTGTTATGTTTTCATTTGGAGTCCTAGTTTAATATGTGTAAATATAAACAGTAAATTAGCAGTCTCCATTTCTGCCATTTTTGTTGGAAACCTATTAGCAAACTTCATCTAAAAAGAGGAAAGAGTTGCTTTCACAAAATATTGAATATGCCCAAATCATTAAAGAGGAGAATTCATAGCATTTCTGAATGCCCTCTTGAATTTTCATATATACACAAGACTGCTACAGTCATTCAGAAAACTTGTTAGTTGATCTTGGTGAGACAACAGTGAAAAACCCAAGTCACTACTCTGCCTGCTAAGAACACTGGAAAGGAAGCAGACAATTATAACGCAAAAGGACAGGTTTACAATTCAAGTATTAAAAAAGAGCTCTGGAAACAATGAGAAGCCAGCTACCACCTTTACTAGAGGTTAGGAGATAAATCGAACAGAGGAAACAACTCTGTACAATGCCTATCACCTGACATGACAGACTGACATCTGCAAGGAGTGGTAAGAACACAGAAAGAACTGGGAGGGGCAAGAAATCTAGAGCTCTAAGATATAACAGCTATATATTCATCTGGTTTTCAAAAACGGATTCAAAGTTCACTTAATGAGATGAAACTTACAAAACTTGAAGTTGCCTTGAATTAGGTTAAGTATTTTTACACAGAGGCTCAATTTTAATAAGTTGCGTTTATATTCAATGACTAGAGAAGACAGGGAGTTTTTTAAAAAAAAAACTAAATAAAAATAACTAAATCAAAACTTTCTTTCACTAAACAGGGAATTTTAAAAATAATTCAATTGTGTTCAGTTTCAAATGCTAACTTACATCTGGGCCTTAGAGGTATATATGGAAAAGAACTTTAAATCCCTATAAACAAGCCCGAACAAAACTAGAAATGGCAAATAAGAAATTAAACCACACAGTTTTTGCTTTAAATTTTTGAGAAATGTCTATACGCAAATCAAACCATCACTTTATATGCCTTAAAATGTATATTATGTGTTAATCAAAACATAATTTAAAATTTTTTAATTAAAAAATGAGAAATACTAAGACAAACAAACTATCAAGGAAGAATCAAGGACACAAAGGAATTAAACTACACATTTAAAAGTCTATATACAAAGCTTACAGCAACAACAGCTCAGAAGAAGGCATTATGATCATACATAATGATATCACCATCAAAATATAGTATTCAGCTGGGTACACCGAAGGCTGTGGAAAGTGCTTACATTTTGTCCAGTGTTTGAAATGTCTCTTAGTCACATGGTTGAGACCATCATACCTACCAAAAAGTCTGCTGTGCAACACTGTAGAAATACAAAAACACTCTCTGAATCTGGTCTTGAGACTAGTATTCATCTCAATAAAAGGTCATTTGTGGTTCCAACCCAGTGGGGGACACTATCCCTTGGCGGGGGACACAGAGAAACAGATTCAGGGGTAGATATAGCTATCTTAACCTCTTATGTATATTATAAATTCTATCTAATATTTATTCCCAGAATAGTAATAGGGATACTAATGGGGACAAGTGACAAAAGGTTCTCATGCCCTTAATCCATAAAACCTGTGACCCACCAAAAGTCTCCTTCTTGGTTAACAATATTTGAAATATGCTTGTCCCTTTATCCTTTATACTACAAGAGAAAAGCTCCACTAGGTACTGGATAAAGCCAGGAAGTCTCCAGGGACAAACCAGACACTAATCTTTATGTTAAACAGGAAAATCCCTCCCCATGAGGGAGAAGTTTGAAAAAAATAATGGCATCTAAAAACCAAATAATGCCTATTTTGTTCAGTGAACAGCCTAAATTTTCCACAATCTAATGTTGCCACCTCCCACCCTCTTCCTCAACTTCTTTCTCTTCAACTAAAGTTTTTTTTCTGTAATCACTGCAGCAAGTTCTCAGGATCAGACTAGTTAATTTCAATTGTAAGTGGAAACAACATATTTATCTTTTATATTTTATTTATTATTTTTATTTTATGTGTATGAATGTATTGCCTGCATGTGCAACCATGTCATACAGTGTCCACAGAGGTCAGAAAAGGTTGTTGGATCCCCTGGAATTGGAGTTATCAATGGTTGTTAGCTACTATGTAGGTGCTAGGAACCAAACCCAGGTCTCCTGCAAGAGCTCTTAACCACTGAGTCATCTCTCCAGTCTCAAAACAATATATTTAAATAACTTTATGATAAGAGAAGAGGGCAGGGTATCAGCCTTAAGGACCTTACTTCACAAGAATGAACTGCAGAAAACTTAAATAAAGAAATTATTGTAGGCTGTTATGTATGCAATAATGAGAAACAAAAATCTTCTTTAAGTAATCCACATCATCATAAAGAGAGAGGAAATAAATATACCTAACCAAACTTGATGAATTCTTGGGCACTTAATATTCTCTAATAAGAATCCTAGATAAGATGGGACTGGTAGCTGACTCAGTGAGTAAAGTGCCTGCTGGGCAAGCATGAGGACCTGAGTGCTTGGATCCCCAGAACTCCTATAAAAGCTGGGGAGAGGTAGTGGGCAGGTAGATCCCAGGGGGCTTCTGGCCAGCCAATATAGCCCAAACGGCAAACTCTGGGTTCAGTGAGAGACCCTGTCTCAAAAAATAAGGTGGAGAGCAATAGAGAAAGACACCTATCATCAACCTCTCATTTCACCCTGAGCACACAGACAAGCACCCACACACATGTATATGCCAACACCAGAAACAAATCTGAAAACAATTTTAACATATCAAATATGTCAAGTGGGAACTTGTAATAAAGGAGCCGATGACTCAAGGCAACAGGAAAAGTTTAGTAGGTCCATGGATTGGTTTGTCAATCAAAGTATTATTGTAGGATGAAATTAAATCTCACTCAAAATGGCTTAAGAATACGTAAATATTGAAAGACAAAGATTTGTTACTGTTAGAAGCAACAAATTCCTACTGAAGAGTAAACCTACTGCTAAGCCATCTGTTATTTGCAATACACATAATAAATTCAACAGATGAGTGCATCCTGTGTTTCCTATAAACAGATGGGGTGTTTTTTTTTTTTTTAAGTCAAAAACACTCTATCAATGGAGACCTCAACTAACACCAGAAAGAAAAAAAGAAAGAAAGAAAAGAAAAATCCTTCTCAACCATACAGCTCAGAGTTGAATACTTCGTTTTTGTTCATTCAGCATTCACACAATAAACATGGCACTGCAGACCCTAGACTACTATCTTTCTGTTTCCATGAGAGCAACATCTTTTCTTCATGAAACATGTGTGAAGACAAAAGAGGACTATTCAGTTGAACTGGTTAAGCATCTTTTGTATCTGGAATGCAGGTGATATATCTAGTTGGCAGAGAGAAGCAGCACAACAGATAAATAGCTCACCTACTTCATTGATTTATGGAATGCACACTCACACAGCCCACAAGCCCACCACCACACAAATGAATGCACTCCTTATGTAAAAGGACATAACAGGGGCCCATTTTGGAAAGATATTTGAACCTAAGATATTTCCCTTAAGTTTATTTAAAAACACTATTACTTTTGAATGAGATAAATGTAAAACTTTTTAAAGATCTTACTCAAAGTACTTAGTAAACTTATAATGTTTTTGAAAACATAAAATGTTTTCAAAAGACAAACACCTATTAGTATTTAGGCTAGTATATACTAAGATTTAACATTCAGAGGCTTAGCAGAATATTTTTTGATGGTACTAGAGATCTTAGAATAATAATTTTTTAGTCATCAGCTTGGAGCCAAGAAGTGGAAATCATTTTATATGAAACAAAAGCAAAAAGGATACCCAAGATTTATTTTGCTGTATTTCTTTTAAGAAAAAAACACAAGAGAATTCTTAACAAAAATTTCCTGGCTATGAAACATCTTTTCATATAAAATTCATTAAAAACTCCAGGACCAACAAACTCTTTCCACAGCATTGACAACTTTGATATGAAAAAGACACATTTAAAATATATGAACAATAAAACAAGAAAAGTTCTACTGTATTTATTATTACTTAATTCATCTGGCTTAACTACTATTTGTCTAGACCTTGATTTACCCAAAAGAAGTATGTGTGTAGAATCAATTAATATGGACATTTATATAAGATATACCCAGAAAATAACATATATTCATAAATATATTTCAAATGCACTATATTTAAATATTCTCAACTATTTTAAATTGAACTGAAATTAGTAAAAAGATGCAAGCCAGTAGGACACCAGCTTGAATGTAACAAAAGTACTTTAGAAAACAAGCAGGGCCCGATATTCTTCCCTGTCAACTCGACCACAACATTAGTGAGAGCACATCAAAGGAAATAAATGTCTTTCCCAAGTTTAATGATTACTTTTATGCTTTAATACATCTGACATGTATCATTTGCCAAATATTAAGTACTTTTCATGATTTAACTCATTTAAATCTCACAATAGTCATGGAAATTAACAGCAACATCTTAGAATTAGATATTTTTTGGAAAGTACTTGATTTTTTTCTTTAAATCTACATGAAAAGGGCAGCCCAGATGTAGCCTCTATTGGCCACCAGAAGATTACTTTAGGAAATCATCTACTATAAGGGGAGAAATAAGGTTAAAATTTGAGGCAAATTTGCTCTGCTAGTCTAAATGAAAACTTAGTCTGACCCCTAGCTAAAGTATCAAAGTTTCAGAGAGCCATAAAATAATACGCATCAATTAATCATCATCATCTGCTGAGTCAAACATTGGAAAATAATGTCAAGAAGTTACCCTGTAATTACTTTGTGGCTCCTTGAAAACCCATTTGACATAATCACTCTTTGACAGCTGCAAGAGGGAAAATGTTCTATTTCTTCTCCCACCAGTACCCTCTCCTGAGAGCCAGGGGCATCGCTTTTCAGCACTTCCTGATCTGCCAAATGTTTATGAGGAAGTGTGTGGGGTGCCTTCGTAATCAGTGCTCCCGAGACCTGTCAGGGGTTGAGAGTTTCCAATCAAAGCTGTGGATTCAGAAGAGTCGCAGTCAGGGAACGGGCAATGGGCTTATTATTACCAGTGTGCAGGGTGGAAAATTACTCAAGTACAAGAGAAGAGTATCTGGCTTTATCTAAAAGACGACAGGAACATTTCCCTCCCTTCTGTCTGACATGACATTTCCATTTACAAGAGAAGCCCACAGTATCTACCGCATTATAGTATGTTCAGCATTCTCATTTGCCTGCATGTGAGGCAAGGGTTATTTTCAACTGTGACTCCTTCATGTAAACGAGGCACTATGTTAAATCATACTGAACCCTACTGACAAACAAAGCATCTAATTTCCATCCAAGATTTTCCAACCCAGGACCACAATTGGATTTTCTGCCTACACCTGAGCTGACAGGAGACTAGTTAAAGCTTTCTCTGAAAGTGAAGCACTCCTTTTAACAGCTTATTTCCAAAATGTGAATGTGGTACTCAATTTCTTCCCAAAGACTTATCATGGAGCTAACATCTGAGAACAGTTCTCCACTTCTCAAAAGGAGAATTTTCTAGTTTTCTATTATAATTGTCCTTTTGTTTTTCTCAGATGAAAAGCCTAAACTGACATCACATGTTAAGCCTAAAACCCTGGTATCTCAGCAAGAAAGTGTGAGGGAAGCCTAGACAAAGCTTTCTGTAAAACAATTCTATTGTGAGGAATTTAAAGCTTTATATTACACTAAGAATACCTGTGTCCTGGTCATGGATTTTGCACTTTTTCCATCAGAAGAGATATGCGTTGAGGTCTGTGACATAGCATGATTTAGAAAGTCTAGTGCATTAATGAAAAAATCATTAATGCAGAATCATATACCACTACAGCAGGGAAAAATAAAGAGGAGGAAAAAAATAGAACAATAAAAGAACTAACCAGGCAATACTATAATAAATAAATTTCTGGCAGGTTATTTTATCCCACTGACAAGAACAAAATGAGGAGCCTAAAAGATGACTCAGTGGTTAGGAGTGAGCACTGCTCTTGCAGAGGACCTAGGTTCTATTGCTGGTACCCATAAAAAGGCTCACAACCACCTGTAACTCCAGGTCCAGGAGATCTGACACTCCTTCTGGCCTCTGCAGGCTCCTACATGCATGTGATACACAAACCCACACAGGCTCGCACAAATAAACATAAATATTTTTTTAAAAAAACATTTTTTAAAGAAAGAACAAAAAGAGAAAAAAAACGTCATTTATACACCTGGGTACCTAAAACTGAACTGGGAAGTGCTAAAGGTATTTTCTTAATTGTCTAAGTGTCTGAGCTCTTCCTTAGAAGTTAATACAAAATGATTTGTCCAATTTCAAAAATTAAGATTGAAATTGAAAGGAGGAAGAAGAATCACTGAACCAAAAACAAAAAAGATTTTTTTAATTGCATGTGTAAGCATGTGTGTGTGTGGAGGTCAGAAGTCAACGTTGAGTACCATTCCTCAGGAGCCATCTACCTTGGGTTTTGAGGCAGGGTCTCTCACTAGCCAGGAGGTCACCAAGTAAGGCTAAAGGGATCCAACAAGTCTTCATCTCAATGTATATGATCATGCCTGGTATTTTTACATGGGTTCTGGGGTTTGAACTCGGGTCTCTATGCTTGTGAGACAAGCACTTTACTAACTGAGCTACTTCCCCATCAACTCCTCAAATGATGTGTATGATCACTTCAGGTAGAAAAAAAAATACATACTTACTGTCCAAAGGAAAACAGGTCTTTCATTAAAAAGGAATAGGTAACTGCGCTGACTTGATTTAAGTCAATATCATTCTCATTTTTGTTTCCGGCAACGCCACTTGCATACTTATGAGTAAGAGAAATCTACAGGAGTGAAAAATGAATTTACAGTCTATTTCCAAATTAGTGTTTTAAAATGGCTTTTTAATAATAATGTACTACAACAATGGCAATCTCATTAGAACCTTATTTATTTACAGTACTGACAGTCATTACATTAGCAAATATTTTTTTCTAAGTTAGCATTATAACTTCCTATCTTCTCCTAATCCTATGTAATTTACCCTGTTTATTTCCTTGCTTCTGGATATGCTACATTTGCCACCCAATGAGTTTATTTCACTGGCCATTTACTTTTAACAGTAAAGCCAAAGTATTCGAAGGAAATAATCTCCCAGCAAATCCAGCATAGGAAAAAAAGACTTATTTATGCAGCATTTTGTACCATGAATTGAAGCTTTATGGCAAAGAGTAAGCAATAAACAAAAACACCTCAGGGGCCTGGGAGGAGCAATGTAACCAATTACATTTAATTAAATCAAAGGATGGGAGCCCCAGGGTTGAATGAGCTGAAGAACAAATTTGCATTAACACCTAGCAGCCAAACAAGTAGCTCTGGGTCTAGTCTGCAAGTACAATTGTTGCCATCTATTCTCTGCACTGAAGGGGGGCCATTAGCTAAATTCTTAGGCATTGTTTGTCCACTGATGAGAGGCTGCCTTCTCAACACTGCACTCCATCACACATGAAAATTGCCTACTAAAATAAACAGCTTCCACTGAAAGCTCAGAAACAAACATTAGTACCTGACTCCAGTTTGCAATTTGGAGAGAACTTCAGGGCCACTAAAGGAGACAAAAAGAAAATGAATGGTGTGATTCCAGGCCTTAACTACATTTGATGGAGATCATATTCTTGCACAGATTCTTTGGTAACATCAGAGAGGAGAGTATATGTAGGTTATTCCTCAGACTCTACCAAATAACTCTGTTTAAGACGGAATACTTTGATTTGATCCTACAATCATAGCAGAAAGCTTATTCTGTTATCCAATGTTCTCTGTGTACAGAGCTTTCTCCTAGTAACTAGTTATTTTTATTGTTTAGAGAATTTTGATTTAATATATGTACACATATACATATTGCATATATGGTATCTACTGCAAACCCTATTTAACAAATTTAATAATGAAAGTCTACCTGATTATAGCAAATTAATACTCTAATATTGATAGATCTAAATCTTTTATGCATTCTTCTTTAGTCTAGTTAAATCACCACACTAAAAACAAAAACAAAGAAAACTTTGGAAGAGAGACCCAAAAGGGCATTCCTAGGTCTACAATGATAAATAAAGGGGAGCTACATATGATAAAACAGACATCAAGAATGAGACAGAGATATAAGGCTGGCTAATGCTATTTCAAATTGAAAAACTAAAACTATAGGTAGAATGTAATATGTTTCTAGAAACCTTTATTATTAATTTGAACTAATATATGATCATTCTCCATCCATAAGACAATGGATAAGACAAGGGCCTGGAGCAATAGTTCAGAAGTTAGGAGCACTGGCTGCTTTTGCAGAGGACTCCAGGCTCAGTTCCCAGCTTTACATGGTGGCTAACAAACTGCAACTCCAGTTTCAGGCAATCCAGCTGCATTATACACGTGCTGGTGCACCTACACATGCAAACAGAACACTCATATCCATAAAATAAAAATAAATATGTTTTAAAAAAATTAAGACATTGAAAACTTTTTTAGTGTTCCTATTATTTAATAAAACCTCCTGAGTAAGCTGGAGCATCATGGAGCACCCCTATAATCTCAGCATTTGGGAAGCTAACCAAGGAGGATCTTGAATTTGGGCCCAACCTGGACTACAATATCCAGTTTCAGGCCAGCCTGCACTAGATAGCCAGAACCTGTACCAACATACACACCTCCAGAGTCAGCAAGCTAATCCATTCCATACTGCTTCAAAGTCAGCTGTTCAGATTGTAGAATAGGGCTATCAGTTTGACTCTAAGTAGGATTCAGGCATTTAGGGTCCTGTCAGATAAGATCTATTTTGATGGTGGGGTACAAAAAGCCTGTAAGAAGAATTAGGCTCTCTAATTAGAACTTTAAGTTCAACATGCCTGGAACAAAGATGTTTCACAACCTATGTTTTCAAATCTATTTCTTAGATATAAAGTCTGCCAAGGAATAAGGAAAAGGCAAGACTCTATTAGGGTGGGTCTCTTCAGCACATTTCAGTCGGTCTCTCTCTGACTTTTCTTCCAATCTCTCATCTCCTAATTCTCTTCTCACCTGCCAAGTAAGTTACTGAAACTACAACTTTCCTTGGGCTGGATAGATGGCTCAGTGATTAAGAGCCTGACTCCTCTTGCAAAAGATACAAGCTTAGTTCCTAGCTATATCAGGCAGCTAGTTCACAACTGTCTGTAACTCCAGTTCCAATGAATCCAACACCCTCTTCTGGTATCTGCAGGTACATGCATGCATGAAGTATACATACAGATAAGCAGGCACATACATATACACACAAATAAAAATAATAATAAAAGGAAACTAGAACTTCTCTTACCCAAGCAAGATCACAGAAACTAGAAGCCTCTTCTCCAAAGCAAGTCACAACACCTAAAAGTATTATTCTAATCTTTTCTTTACCTTTCTGTCCTAAAACTGGCTGTGAAGAAATTCCCTGGCATATCTTGTCCAAAGGATCATAAGACACATATTTCAGAAAATACATTGCCTTATGCTGTACTGGGAGCCCAAAGATTCCAGACAGACAGCCAATAGTCTCTCAGCAGTAGGTCACGCCCTTTTCCTACAACTGTATTTCTACATGGCAGTCCACACTTTATGAAACCTGGGCATAAAAATGATAACACTCGGGTTTCATGTTGTCATTCTGAAGTCTCCCATGTCACAAAGCTATGATCAAATAAGTTTGTTTTACCTTTTTTTTTTCTCTTGTTGACCTATCTTTTGTTGCAGGGTTGTCAGGCTTGCCACTTTAAGATGGCCAGGAAATAAACAAGCCCTTCCCAGCTATTAAAATCTTGTATGTTATCAGAAAGAGCATAGTGTTGAGAATAAATGGCAACTGCCTATGCACTGAAATCCTTGAAGGTCTCATCATGAGCATGCAATCGGAATTCTATTCAGCAGAATTGAGTTAATATGGTTAATGTGACTCCATACCTCTAAGTTATAGTATGGCATGAAAGTTAAGAATTCTAAAGACAAGTATATACTGTACACAAGTAGGGAGACATACAAAACACACTCAGGAAAACTCTGGAAAAATCTTAGCCTGTGTTCACTAAAAGAATTAACTATATCTATACACTCTATTTTTACTAAGTAAGAAAATATATGCCTGGTTTGGGCCATATATTCACGATAACAAATGCAATTTCACTTAGTAGTGGATTGACTGATTGATTGATTGATTTTATAGCAGTTGTATACTGGCATCTTGGGTTCCATGTTCATTTACATTTGAAATCTAATAATATTTTGTCAGCAACATTTTTATGCCACGGTATTATTCATTTTGTTTCCTAGTTATAAAATTGCCCTAAATATCTCAATTTGTTGATAGTTGGAGGTAACCTACTACCTTGGATCATAGGTCCTCTTCAGTTTCACCAGATAGCTGTTCTTATGAAAGTATGTGACTTTAATGTATATCACAAATTCATAGTATCATAGTATTTTTTCCCTCACACTAAATATTTTCTCAGGATTTGTTTGGCTTTGGTTTTGTAAGACAGGATCAACCTCTATAGCCTAGGTTTCCTGTCACAGCCTCCTACTTGCTGGATTTAAGGTATTTAAATTTTTTTAACTGCAAAGTAGTTCTGAATTGTAAATACAAGCTCAAATCATTTACTTACAGTCAAGTAACTCCACCACCAAGCACATTTTCCTTTTACCAAGTATGTTGAACTACCCTTGCTTTTACTCTACTCCAGTTTAATCTAATACTAAAATTATTTTCAAAAATATTAAAGTTAAATTTGGCAGATTTTCCAATGATTCCATTGAAGAAGATTGTTTGGATAAATCTCTCTCTCTCTCTTTTTCTCTCTGTGTGTGTATGTGTGTGTGTCTGTGTGTGTGTGTTTCAGATGTACACAATGCTATTAAGTTTTCTGCTTATTGGATTTATCCTAGACAGAGGAGAGGATTTAATCAGTCTATCTGAAATAGTCTCCATTTTACACAAATAGTTTTTGATTTAGCGATTCCTTTGTCCTTTGAAAAATGTAACATGATTTACTTACTATAAGGTATAAAAAACATGAAGGAATAATATTATAAACTTAGATGTTTCCTTATAGTTATGTATGTAAAAATGAATCCATTTTTTCTGTCATCAAAATAATTGATATCAAACACATTATTTTTTATCACTCTTTCAATTTTCAAAGAGTCTATGCCTTTATACAATTGCCATTTTCTTCTCCAGTCATATTCTTCTCACAATTTAAGTAAATCTCCACCAAATGGATGTTTAACAATGCATAGTATGTAGTATATAGGCAGACAACTATTGTCTTCAGAGGTAGAGTTGAAATGGTTTTCTGTAAGATGAAGCTATATTCATTTAAAAACTTATCTGTTACCTATAGTTAGATGTATCTTAAGGGCTTATTTATTTTTATTTTATGCTTGAGTGTTTTGCCTCCATGTATACATGTGCACCACATGAGTGAAATGCCTGTCCAGGCCAGAAGAGGGCATTGAAACCTTTGGAACTGGAGTTACAAGCAGCTGTTAGCCACCACGTGGGTGCTAGGAACTGAACCCCAGTTCTCTTGCAAGAGTAGCAAGTGCTCTTAACCACTGAGACATCTCTCCTGTCCCACATAGATTTATTTTTAGTTCTGCTTTATTTTATAACTAATTTGAATGAAGTCATTACAAAAATATGGGTTTTTTTTTTTTCTTTATCGCCTTCAGGTTGAATTCCATTTTATGAACCCAGGTACCTTGGTCTAGACAATGCTAGTAACAGATTCTGCAATTTAGTATTGTGACTGCTATTTTATAAAGGGGACCAAAGAAGAGAGAGGTTAGAAATGAGGAACAATCAAAGCAAAATTCACAATTTTAAAAAGACTGTAAAATCTGTGGGAATATATAGCACATTCTTCAAGCACGTTATATTTCTGTACTTATTTTTGAAAGGATTTTTGTTTCTAAAGGTCGACTAAAATTGAAATCAAAAACGTACTGGAGTTATAGTAGTTAAAAGTCCAAAAGAAGTAACTGTATAAGGCAAGCGTTCCCTGATTATGCCACAGCACAGAAATGAACACAGCAGAGAAAACACATATGATATATATACCACAGCTAATATTTTTATATCATGTTAACTGTCCATTGGGTTAGGTTATGATTTTTGGTTGGAGGGGCTATTTTTGGTTTTGCTGGTTTTGTTTGCTTGCTTCTTAGACAAATTCTCACTATTCAGCCCAAGTTGGTCTAGAATTCTACGTGGTTCAGACTAACCTCAAACTCAATACTCCTGCTTCAAACTCCTGGGTACTCAGATTATAGGTATAAAACACCATGCCAGGTGTTGTATCTAGTTTTTATAGGAAGAAAATACATATGGTTTCCTAGAATTAATTTAAAATTTTGAAATACAAGAATTCTTTACTTATATGATGCTTTTATCATTAAAATAAAAAATACTTTTATTTTTGTCATTCAATAAAAAATGTGTTGAATTCTCCCACTTGATGCAATTAAATACTTTAAGTCAAGGGCTATATCCATACAATACAGTATTTTGTACGTACATGTGTGCATGTGGGTGCATATATGTGTGAGTGTGGGTATGCACGCACGTGTGTGGGCATGCCTACAGAGGCCAGAGGTCACCCTGGGTATCATTTCTTGAGAGTCATCCACCTTGATTTTGACACAGGTTTTTGCCAATGGTTTTCTCTCATTGGTCTGGAGCTCACCAAAAACGCAAAGCTGGATGGCCAGTAAGCCCCAGAGATCCATCTGTCTCCACCTCCCCCCAGAGTAGGGATTACAAGCGTACATCACCACATACTAAGAGTTTAAGGTGGTAAAACAGCTACACATGTGAATTAGGCAGGGCACAGAGCATTATAAATGACATACAATGGCTCTAGCTGGATCTGACTTCCCGGGCTTCACAGGCACCTGCACTCTTGCCAGCACAGACACACACACACATAACTTCAAAACTTAAAAGAAATCTAAAACAACACCAACAATGATGGAGGACTTGAAAAATACTAAGAAATATACATGGTATAGACATGGTAGAAACTGGTACAAAAAAGAAAAACACAATCACATGTAAAAATAATGCAAATTTTTTCCAGGAGCTGGAAATATAACAGTATAAGAGAAATAAAAGTAATGACATAACCCTACATGGTTCGACAGTGAATATTCTTTACGTGGATAAAATAATTTACATGGTAATTATTCATTAAAATAAAAATTAGAATTTGTTATTTATTATATATCTTAGGGATTCTGGATAGTAATCAATATGTTAAAACTAACTAATCAAGAAATGATAGATAAGCATTTTTAAACTATTTTTATTTTATGTGTATGAATGTTTTACTTGTATGTTTGTTAAGTGCACCCATGTTGTACAATGCCTGCAAAGGTCAGAAGAGAACACTAGACCTCTTGAAACTGGAGTTACAGCTGGCTGTCAGTCGCCATGTAGGTGCTGGTAACTGAATCAGGGGTGCTCTGGTAGAGTTCTCTCACCTCCTGGGGGGTCTCATGCAAGAGCAGCCAGTGTTCTTAACCACTGAGCCATCTCTCCAGCCCCCAGATAAGCATATTTTTAAGAAATAGGAAAAAATGGGGCTGGAGTGATGGCTCAACAGTTAAAAGCACTGGCTGTTCTTGTGGAAGACCTGGGTTCAAACTGCAGAACCTACATGATGGTTAACAACTGCCTATAACTCTAGTTCCAGGGGATTCAACGCTCTTTTCGGTCCTTCTCAGGCTCTGTATGACATGGGTGCACTTACACATACTCAGGCATAACACTCATACACATTAAAAAAATAATAATAAATCAAAAAATTTCAAGAAATTGGAGATAACCATTATAAGAAATATTTAGCAAAGTTAAAAGTGTATTGGCTTCTAAGAAGCAAGAAGGATAAGAAAGGAACTTTGATTATAAACCAGTGTGTAAGTTACTTTGATTTTTTTTAACTCAGCTATTATTAAGCCCAAATATGGAATTAGGTATAAGAAACACAAAGATGAAGTAGGGCATGGTGGCACACATCTTTAATCCCAGCACTTGGGAGACAGAGGCAGGCAGATCTCTGAGTTCAAGGCCAGCCTGGTCTACATAATAAGTTCCAGGCCAGTGGGGGTATAGGAAGACTCTGAGTCAAAAAAAGACAAAAAAAAACCCAAAGATGAATTAAAATGTTTCCTGTTCTCTAGAAGGTCATAGTCCTTGGGGAAGACAGGTATGTAAAATAAAACTACAATTAAGGGCAATAACTATGTTGAAAGAATTGTTTACAAGACGGTATTTCGTATTTCTGTAGTAAAGAAAATAGGAGAGAAGAGGTGACAGGGAACTGGTATTTGAAATATTTGAACTAAGAGTCAGGAGGGCACGTATATGCATGCAGAACAGAGGCTGGCCTCAGGTTGTCTTTCTAGATTGCTCTCCACCTTATTTCTTATGAGATAGGGTCTCTCACTGAACTTGGAAATCACTGATTGGCTAGACTGGCTGGTCAATGAGTTCTACTGATCCACTTGTATCCACTCCCAGCACTAGACTTGCAGACATACCACTGAGTCTGGCTCTTCACATGGATGCTGAGATTCCAAACTGAGGTCTTCACATTTGCACAGCAGGCAATTTACAGTCTGAGATATCTATCTCCTCAGCCCCTTGAACTAAGAGTCCTGATGTGTGGAAATATACAAATGATTACTTGTCCTTGTGTATGGGTTTACTCTTGGGATAATTCTTTTTAAACCAGGAGAAGTAGGAGAAGGAATGTTATTCCTCTTGAGGAATAGGCAAAAAGAATCACTTTGAGTACTTCTATTATTACTGCAGGCCAAGGATATCAAGTAAAGATAGAAGAAAGCAAAAGCTAAGACAGAAAGAATAATGGATATTTGTGCACCACTGTACACTGAGTCTGAAAACTGAATTCACTTCACCACGAAAAATATAAAGTCATGGACTGATAGCCCAGGCAATTTACTGATCCTATATAGTCTTGTATGGTGTACTGCAGTGTGGGCCTTAGCCAGGCCACCTGCCATGAGGAATAAGGGAATGGCTTCTGTGAATGTGGCAGTCTGCTCTGGCCAGGTGTGACAGCAATTTCTTCCTGGGCCTGGATGATCTGCCTAAGAGATGGAACGCTAGTGGCCCAGTCAAGAACCACCCCATAGGGCGATTAGCTAACCAAACCCATAAAACCCCTTAGACTTCCTTGAATAAACCGAGTTTGCTGCGTCTTGCCCTCCACATGTTTTCACCCAGCTCTTGGTGTCTGTGTTTTGACTCCGCACCTCTCACCCCATCTCGGCGAGACCCTACATCCAATCCGGCAGCCCCAAGCAGATGGACCCCAACAAAGTCTTTCATCCAAAAGCAGCTCACCACTTAGGCTGAATTGAAGACTTCATTGCTGTATCCACTGGGAAACAATACTTTGTAAAATACCAACTGCAAGATAAAATGTATGTTTCAAATCAATATATGGCACTTGTTTCTCCCTTAGCCAATATACACAACCCTGGTAACCAAGGAAGAGAAGGCAAGGTAGCTTCCTAGAGTATACTTAATGGCACTCTACCCCCACCAACACCCATGTCAAACACTGAAGACTCAGTACCTCAGCACACTCTGCCAATTGAGTATTGCAACCAAGGACCTTGAATCTTGAGAGTAAGCCAAAGCACAAAAACACGTGACAAATTATTACAGCAACAGGAGCAAGAATCTCATGGTGATGGCAATAACGCATCTGGGAGCAGCAGCATCACTTGACTGATTCTGATTCTGCGGTTTGCTCTGGGCAGAAGGTCCAGGGCTCAGTCAACCTTGGTCCCTGTTCATTTTCTAGGTCCAAGTTCTGCCTTTCCCCACAGAGTCTAGGAATTTCTCAATAACACGTACATTTTACTTCTACTCAAGTTATCATCAGTTTCTATCATTTTGAAATAAAAAAGTTGACAAACAATAGAAATGATGGAAAGTCAGAGGTGCAAAGATTTTTTTTAAATCCTGAAAACATTCTGACTCATTGTTCTATATAGAAATGATGAGTCATATGCTTTAAGTTTTATTTGGTTTTGATGTAAGAATGCTTTCCAAACAGAAAATTAAGTATTTTACCTTAGATAATAATTCCATAAGCCTGTTATGAATACTAAACTAAGAAATATTAACTATAAAAAGCAAGGCAAAATGTTCACCTATCTTCAGCATCCGTGATCTATGCTTCAATTGCTTTCTTCCTTTTTTATTGTCATTTTGAGTAGCAACATCATCTTTTAATTTTTTTACAGTGACTCATTACCAAAAACAAGTTATGTTTATGAAAGGATAATTACACTTATATATCTCTAGAAAAGAATTCTTATTCAAAACAGCATTTATAGGTGTTCTTACCAAACATGTAAACAAAAGACTGGAGGTACAGCAGAGTGGTACTACTTGAACTAAGCATTTTGATGTATGGACACGCACATATGATTACTTGGTCTCACTTGTAATCTTGAAATAATTTCATTCAAACCAGAACAACCCATAGAAATACTATTCTTTTTGAGGAACACTCACTCAAAAAGAACAGTTTATGCTACTTTTTATTATTAGTGTAAAGCAAGGCTACGAAGAAAAGATACCTAGCATGTGTAACCCTGAGTGTATAACCTCTAGCACTACAAAAATTCAATCAACCAACAAAAATAAATAAATAAAATGTCTCCACACTGTCAAAAATCTGAGTTTTTAAAAAAGGAATTTTCAATTAAAATAACTCCACGAATAGGAGAATATTCTAAATCATTCTGTGAACTGTTGTGACTCTCAGTGGCTTCTGTTTTATTTCTTCTGGTTGTATTTCTTTGATATTCAATATTGCTGTGACATCAGATCTACTCCCATAACTACAACATTAAGGATCACTTCTCAAGAAATATTTAATTAGGCCATTAGTATGCTGCAAATACTCAAGGAAACACATAGCAGATCAAGAAAACAGTTGACAACTTCCTTTGTGAATAAGGACTTAACACTCTCCATGATCCTTTTTGACCACTGTGATGGATAGTGGCTAAAACCTTGGGAAGTGATTACCAAAGATAATGAGCTGACAGTTAATCTCTTAGACAATAAAAAGAAAGAAAGAAAGAAAGAAAGAAAGAAAGAAAGAAAGAAAGAAAGAAAGAAAGAAAGAAAAGGGGAAGCTTTATACAAGTGGGGGACAGAGGGGTGTCTTGAGGGAAAGAGAAAGTTTATACCAGAAGAATGCAAGCTACACAATAAATGGCACTCTATCCTGAATGATTGGCCTAAGCACAACCCAATCAAACTGATGTTTTAAAATATATAGTTAAATGTTTCTTTCTCCAAATTATCCACACTATCTTCAAGGACCTGGTAGCAATCCAGAGAAAGTCCTCCATGGATTGGAGTACTCCTAGGTTTTGTGTAGTCTCTGTCTCATATATAGTCCTTCTCTAGAAAACTATGGAAAGGGTGAAATACTAGGTTCTAAGCTTAAAGAAAAAATCATGGACCCAATAATAAATATTACTTAGAAAACACCTACACAGGAATATGTAAATTATACCCAAATGAGCATGTCACTTTTTAATTTCATATAACTGATGCTTGGAAAATTTTAAAGCTGAAACCATAGATTTAATCAACATTCTATCATTATAAAACTCATCTTAGACTTCTAAGATTAGTAAACCTTTTTTGGGGGGGGTGGAGGGTGGGGAGAGGCTTACTATGTAGTCCTGGCTGGCCTAGAACTCATTATATAGACCAAACAACTCAGAGAGATTCACCTACGGAGTGCTTTCTGAGTGCTGGGATTAAAGGCATACACCACCATACCTGGCTAATGAAGAATTTTTATATGTAATTCCTTAAAGTAATTGTGCAGCTTCCTCTTCTATAGTCCCCTAAATTTTGGTGATCAGTGGCCTCATGTATTTTTCAGATGGCAAAAAACTCTAAATACTAAAATACCATGTTCTAAGGATTGTGGCACACTGAAAAAAGTTATTACAATGGGGTGGGGGGAGCATAAGCTACTTGGACCTGATAAAATGCATATAACTCTATAGATTTATGGGTTAAGTAAGAAAATTAGAATACAAACTGGTATGTGTGTTCATTCATAAAAGCATTTAGATTTTTCAGCATCAGCATGACACAAAGATATATTCTAATGATGCTCTCACATTAGATAAACAAGACTAATCAAAGCAATGGCATGTAATAATTCTCTAGCACTTGTTACTTATTTAGAAAATTTTGATTTAACTTGATTTTTGTGATGCAGTTATATTTTACATATTTATACATTCTTTCTTCTGAGGCACATTATATGTTAACTTTCCAGATATGAAAGAAAGAAGTTATATTCTCTAAACAGAGAGACCAGCAAAAGTTTCTGGTCCTTAAGTTAATGCAGTATATGTACACGTACCTGCCCTTTTCACCCTTATCTCCTACTTCCAAGTAGGGAGAGCCCATCACTTATTGCCACTCTTACCACAGCACTGTGTTTCTGAGAGAAGCTATGGATCTAACCTCTGGTTAAATTTGGACAAGGGATCTATATTAGTTACTTTTCTGTTGCTATGATAAAACACCATGACCAAAGCAACTTATACAAGGAAAAGTTTATTTGGTTTATGGAGTTAGAGTTCATAATAGAGGGAGGCATGGTGGCAGAAGGTGTCTGGAGCAGAAACCAAGCAATCACATCTTCAAGCAGGCACAGGAAGCAGAGAGCAAACTAGAAATCTGGCAAGAAACCCTCCAGCATTTTCCTTTCACAAGTTGGAGGCTTTGCTGGGTGTGGTCTTTCCCTGAAGGTATGCCTTCCTTATTTGACTGCAAATTTATGGACCTCTCCTTAATGGTTCTAATCTTATCAAAGAGAGGTACTCCTTTAGCACAAACTTTGACTCCAACATTAATCTTCCTTGTGTCCAAACTATACCTGCTACATTTCTTTCTGCCCCACTTGCTCTGTTTCATTGTAGATCTCCACAATATTCACCATTAATAACCATGCCACAATTCAATGTTAGACTGTCTTGAAATCTCTTCCACAAAGTTCCACGAGCTATCCTCCAGCAAACTCGTAGGCTGTGGGAAAACAGCAGCCAGACTCTGCCAAAATATCTCACTTGCTGCTTAAGTCCTTATTTCCCTCTGGAACTATTTTGCTATCAGCATTACTTTCTTCCAGGCTCTTCCTGCCAGTTAAACTCTGTTTACAGCATTCAAGTACATTCTAGTACAAACTTTCAAAGTCTTCCATCTTCTTCCAAAAACCCATATACTCAGGTTCTTCACAGCAACAGTTCAGTCTTTGGTAGCCACTACTATATTACTTTTCGGTTTTGATAAAACACCATAACCAGGGAAACTTATAGAATGGAAAGTTTATTTGGCTTATGGTTCCAGAGGGATTAGAGTTCATAATGGTGGGGGAGGCATAGCAGCAGAGGTGGCCAGAGCAGAAAGCTAAGTACTCAGGAAGCAGAGAGAGACTGGAAATCTGGCAAGTCTTAAGAACTCTCAAAGTCCATCCTCAGTGATGTGCTTCCCCCCAGCAAAGTCACACCTCCTAAAACCTCCAAAAGACAGCACCACCAACTGGGGACAAAATGTTCAAGTACTTAGAGGCTATGGGAGACATTCTCATTCAAACCACTATAGTATCTTTCACTGGACAAAGAACATTAAAGTTCTTTGATGCATTAAGCATCTCATTCTGAGGGTCAATGTATCATGAAAGTATCTGAGATCCAAACTATTGCAACAGCATACAGTATTTAATTGTGAGATGTGGGTTCATGTTAATCACTTTGGTAATATCTGCCTCCAGAAAGGGAATAGGTCTGCCTTACCCACGGTAAAAGGCTGGAGTGTTTAAATCAGATTGCATATAAAAGTAGGGGCAACAAAGAGAGTATAGATACAATAACGTGAAACCAATTCATTCAGTTTAAAAACAAAGCTTATCTGCTTTCAGCTTATTGCTCTCTGTCATGGACATCTCCACATTTGTAGGTGGCTTGCACCTTCAGAATACTCTTGTTTTTTTTTTTTTTTTTTTTCTTTTTAAGTCGGGGAAATTTCTCACAATGTGAATTCCTTCTCTGCAAAGTATAATCAAAAATTCACAGTCTGAGCCAATCAAATACACCTACATATTTCTTAATTTACTAGTAAGCAGAGAAGAGAGGCAGGTTCAGCGGGATCCACTGCTTTATGGAGTGGAAGTGAAGGAGTTCTTCTCTGGGGCTGCTGTGCTACAGCCTTTGGTATTAAGCACAGACAGTGGGTGCAGTGCCAAGTGGCAGCAGCAAGGAAGCCTCAGCAGAGTTTTCCAGAGTGACATGCGCATTCTCCTGATACAGCTCTCTTGTCTAATTTCAGACTCAACTAGGATTCCATGTCTTAATCCTGTAATGAATTTTTTTTTCTTAGTTACACAAACTAGAATAGATTCTGTTGATTTCAAGTAAGAATACTAACACTGACTCACATAAAAGGAATCTTCCCTGGTTTCTGGTCAACCTTTATGAACCAAACATATTACTGTACAATTTTCAGCACACAGCTAGGTATCTATTATTCTGGAAACTATAAAACAAAATTCTTAGCATGTATTCCAACTTCCTTCTAAATATCTTCTTGTAGTATAGAAGAATGAAACTACAACTACTTCCCCAAATTGCATTGCACCTCAAGTTCTAGAGGTGAATTCAGTTGGATTACTCAGATGTACTTATATGAGATATGAAATGTGAATTAAGAAGCCAGTGCTGTATCTACTAGAGGACATAGTAATGGACAAGTCAAGTATTTCTGAGAAAACATTCCAGTATTCTTTCCACTGGCAAGAAAAGAAGGTACAATAGCAGCTTCCTTTTCCCAAAGTCTCTGGTATATGTGCTTGAGTGGTGCCCTCATTCTCCATCATGAAAACGAAGGAGGCTGCAGTGAGCCAGTGAATGTAGGTAGCAGCATGAAGCTGGACGGGAAAGAAACTGATCCTCCTTTAGGCCTCCAGGAGTTTACAGTAACTTTTTATGACAGCAATTAAAAAAACTAGTACAAAGAGTATCCTTTACAGTACTATTTAAAATATCAAAAAGTCGGCCCAGTGTAGTGGCACACACCTATAATTCTAGCACTTGGGAGGCAGAAGCAGGTGGATCTCCGTGAGTTAAAGGCTAGCAAGTCCCAAGCCGGCCAGGACTATATAATGAGACCCTATCTCAAAAATAAATAAATAATAAAATTTTTTAAAAATCAAAGTCAAGGAAAATGCAAACATCAATCAATGGAAAGAGAATCTAAATAAGAAATGCTTGATAATGTAGTACTTACTATACAACCATTAAAAAAATGAACAAGAATCATGATACGTGAGATTTTTAATATATTACATTAAAGAAAGATGTGAACACATTAATAACTATATGATATGATCCACCAGGTTTTTAAATTTATACGTAAATGTATTTATAACCATCTATAAGGGGCTGGTAAGATGATTCAGTGGGCAAAGGTGCTTGTCACCAAGACAGTTGATTGAGTTCACTCTCCAAAACCCACATGGTGGGGAAACTAACTCCCACAATTGCCCTTTGATCTTCACATATGCACCCTGGCATAAAATATGCCACATAAAAATGCACACATACATAAAATAAATAGTAAAGGTAAGTTGTTCTAGGTTTCTATGTGTGTGTGTGCCTTGTTGCAGCTGTGTGCACCACATGTTGTTCTAGGTTTCTATGTGTGTGTGTGCCTTGTTGCAGCTATGTGCACCACATGTTGTTCTAGGTTTCTATGTGTGTGTGTGCCTTGTTGCAGCTATGTGCACCACATGTTGTTCTAGGTTTCTATGTGTGTGTGTGCCTTGTTGCAGCTATGTGCACCACATGTTGTTCCAGGTTTCTATGTGTGTGTGCCTTGTTGCAGCTATGTGCACCACATGTTGTTCTAGGTTTCTATGTGTGTGTGTGCCTTGTTGCAGCTATGTGCACCACATGTTGTTCTAGGTTTCTATGTGTGTGTGTGCCTTGTTGCAGCTATGTGCACCACATGTTGTTCTAGGTTTCTATGTGTGTGTGTGCCTTGTTGCAGCTATGTGCACCACATGTTGTTCCAGGTTTCTATGTGTGTGTGCCTTGTTGCAGCTATGTGCACCACATGTATTATGCAAGTGCTTTTGGAAGCCAAAGGGGGACACTGGATACTCTAGAACTGAAACTACAGGTGGTAGTGAGCTGCCCAACGTAGGTGCTGTAAACTGACCCTGAGTTCTCTGCAAGAGCAGCAGAAGCTCTTATTCACTGAGCCGTCTCTCCAGCCCTACACACACACACACACACACAAAAAAAAAAAAAAAAAAAAAAACTTTAACTTAAAAAATAAAAATAAGATTAAAATGTATTGTCTATAAGAAAGACCAGAGAGATTGCTCAGTGAGTAAGGTGTTTGCTGTGCAAGTATGAACACTTGAGTTCTAATCCCAGAACACACATTTTTAAAAAGCCTGGTGCAGTAGCACTCACTGTGCAACCCCTATGCTCCTATGGTGAAATGGATGCAGAGATAGGAGCACCCCCACGAGCTTGCAGCCAAGCTAGCCCGGCATGTGTAACATGAACAAGAGACCCTGTCTCAAACAAAGTAGGTAAGGTTATCTCTAACCTCCAATACATTACACAATACACAAACATACTATGTGCACACACATACATGTAAAAAAAAAAAAAAAGGTCTTCAAGGAAATCCACCAAACCTAAACAATGACTATCTCTAGGATAGTTTCAAGAGAACTTTTCTTTTGCTAGATATCAGGATTTTTTTTTTCAGTGAGAATAGGTTATCGAGAATAGGTTATCTACATTTCAAACAGGAAACTTTGTCAAAGGCCTCTCTTGCATTTAGTAAGATGATCATAGAGCTAGACAGATGGGCCAGCATGTTAAAGCACTTAGTAACCATGAAAGCCTGAAAGCCTGAGTTAGAATCCATGGAAGCCAAACAAAAGCTGAACGCAGTAGCACACCTATGATCCCAGCATTTCCACAGAGAGAAGGGAGGCAGTCAACACCTGAGGCTGTCCACATGCCCACAGTCACAAAAAGATACACACACACACACACAAACACACACACACACACACACACACACACACTATGAACATAAGTAACCTTTTCAAAGATGACCATGTGAGTTGTATGCCTGTCTATTTTATGTAATGTATTACATTTATTGATTTGCATATGTTGAGGCAACCTTGTAGCTCTGGAGTGAATCTAAATCATGGCCTATGCTCGTTTTAATGTTTAATTTAATTTGGTTTGCAATTATTTTATTGAGAATTTTGGCATCTGTGCTCCTCAGAGAAACTGGCTTATAGTCTTCTTTTTTTTCAGTGTCTTTATTTGGTTTGGTGAAGTTAATAGTGGCTTTGTCGAAGGATTTCAAACACATTCCATCTCTTTTGATTTTATGGACTAGTTTGGGGAGCAATGGTATTAATTCTTTAAATGTCTGCAGAACTCAGCAGTGATTCTGGTGTTGGGCTTTTCTTTGCTGGAAACTATTAGTCAGCCTCATTGCTTATTACAGATCTGTTTGTTGATAGGTCATGTGTCTAGAAATGTATCCATTTCTTCTAGGCTTTCTAATGTATTGGAAAATAAACTATCAGAATAGTTTCTAATGATCCTTAGAATTTGACTGATAACTACTCTTATCTCCCCCTTTTCTTCTAATTTTATTAACTTGGGGCTTCTCTTTCTTTTGTTTGTTTAGCTCAATCTTTCTATTGGTTTGGCCTCTGTCAATCTTGTTCATCTTTTCAAAGAACCATTGATTCCTTGTACCAATCTTTTAATCTCCATTTCATTAATTTTTTTCTGATCTTCATTATTTCCGCTGTCTACTAATTTTGGTTGGACTTGCTCTTATTTTTCTAAGACTTTAAGGAGCTCCACTATTTGTGCATCTTTGCTTTTCAACACAAGGACTTATCGCCATAAGCTTGCATCTTAGAACTGCCTTAGTTGTGACCCAAAAGTTCTTGTTTTCATTTTCATTTGATTCTAAGTAGTTTGCAAATTCTTCCTTGACTTCCTTAATGATCCATTGATCACTCAAGAGAATATTGTTTAATTTCTATGTGTTTATATAGCATTCTTCCATTATTATCTGATAAAATACAATAAATTATTTTGATCTTTGTATTTGTTAAGACCTGATTTATGGCCTAAAATGTGGTCTGTTTTGGAGAAAGTGCCATCATCAGCTCAGAATAAATTTTCATGACCTTAGAATAGGTAAAAATTTCTTACACAGGACATAAAGTCATGATCCATGGAAAAACAAGTTAATAAATTAGACATTAACAAAATTTAACACTTCTGCTCTCTAAATAATAGCATTAAAAAATTAAAAGGCTAGCCATCATCCTCAACATATGCCTGTACAAAAATTTTATATTTAAAATATATAATGAAGTCTTATAACTCATTAATAAGACAATATCATTTTGAATGGCAAATATTTGATGCTCATTTCACAAATAAGGATAGTGAATAGTCAATAAACACAGAAAAAGATGTTCAACATCACAGTCAATATGCAAGAATATGCATTCAGTGACAATGGTATACTCTATACACAGCTTAGAATAGATAAAAAAATAGTCAACAATGCTAAATGCAAGGATGGGAAGAAACTGGAATGCAGAGTCATTGCTGGCTGCCATTGTCACATAGTACACAATATGAAAAACAGCTAACTTTTACCTTACAAAAATGAATTGAACAATTCTACTCCTAGGTATATTCCCAAGGGAAATGAAATGACAGGTGTACACACACAAATATATGAATTTTCATAACAATTTTATTCAAAATAGCCCCAACTTGGAAAAAACACAAATGTGCATTGACAAATGAATGGATAAGCAAATTGTGGGTATATTCCTACAGTGTAACACTAATCAGGAGTGGAAACAGAAAGAAAGACACACACCACACGGAAGAAACTGAGACCATAATCTAAGCGAAATGTGCAAGAAGAAAATAAAAAGGCAAGTAAAAGCATATTTTATAAAACACTAGAAAATTCCAATCTAATCTAGAGGGACAGAAAGTAGATCCCTGACTATCTGGGGAACTTTGAGAAAATGATGGAAATGTTCTAGTAAAATACATGCATATGCAAGTCAAAAATCCTCAGTTTTATATATTACTTCTGAAATATTTCAATGATAATAATTTGTTCTGTTAAGACAAAAAGATTAGAAATTTTGTTCTGTTAAGACACTGAAGTCCCTCTTTCTTCAAACACATAGACACTCAAAAGATATCCATTAACATTTAATTATGTATATATGTGCTTATTATTTTTCTTTAAATAATCAATGCACTAAACTCTACTATACTTTATAAATTGATATTATTTAGTAAAGCATTTAGTTAACTGAAACAATTATTCCATGTCTTGAAAGGATTTTGAATTAGTTCACATTTAGATTGACATGAGAAGAATCAAACCTACAACCATTTACTAAACTATTATGCTCAGCTTAGCCAACATTAGTAGCAATTTCCCTTTAAAAACAATATTTGAATTTAAAACATAAAACAGTATTATGAGTCACAGCATGATTCAATGTGTAGGGGTTAGAAATGAAGTACTGAATATATGTATAAGGGGATGCAAAATACTTTGAAAAGGAATACTATGATTTCTAGCATACTTCCCACCCAGGGATTTCAATTTCCATTCTATTGCAGCCACTTGAAGAAATGTGGAATCATTGTTTTCACAAAATTGAAGACTTTAAACGTATAATTCCTTCGCTAAACTGTGATTTCATTATAGATTTCATACATATGCATACACACACAATTTGCTCCCTCTGTTTACATTAGATATTCATAAAAGTAAGTTACCAATTTAAAAGGTAAAGGAAAAGACTCAAACAAACTATAGCTGCTAATTCATCCACATGATTCTCTTAATTTGTATTACTATCACCAGAGTCTGGAGACAGAAGAAATAACTAATTCATATAAGACTACGAAGATTTGCTTGTAATTATAAACTATTATTATAAATAGTTCAAAATCCAGGGGCTGGAGAGATGGTTCAGTGATTAAGAGCACTGACTGCTCTTGCAGAGGACCCAGGTTCAGTTCCCCAGCACTCACATGGCAACTAACAACTGTCCATAATTCCAGTTCCAGGGAATTCCAGGCCTCCATGGGCACTGCACACATGGGTGCACTTACATATATGCAGGCAAAACATTCATTTACATAAAATTAATAAATCATAAATGCATTGATTCATTTTTTAAAATTCAATGTCTAGTTTGAGTGTCTTACACAACAACAGAAAATTCTTCTTTATAGTGACCTAAAGTTGAGAATTACAAAGAAGAAAATTTTAAATGAAAAGCTTTAAACACACTTAGTAAATTTCTTTTTTAATCAATAAAATCTAGTGTGAGTTGCAAATAACAGGGCTAAACACCAAAAAGGTTTAGATGATCTGATACATATCTAAAATTAAAAATAATTCTCAGGGTTTTTTTTCACGAAAACTTACCTCCTCTAACTATCCTAATCTAAATGTTAGATAACTCAGGTCTGGTTTCAGAGACTTACAGATTTACAGCTAGACAACCAATGATGGCATGCATCATGGGAAGTTTGGAGGCTTGATGACTACCAATGATAACATCCAACATGAAGAACTTGATAGCCAGCCTCCAACATGGTGTCCAGTGAGCATACATTCTGGTGTTTGCACCCTTAGATAGTTCCCCTTACTGCTCCCCGAAAGTATCAGGATTGGCCTGCATGACCAACAGTGCATGGCTGAAGTGGCAGGGGGTAACTTCTGTGACTCTCATCTTGGGTGTCCTCTTTCTAATCTTGAGAAATTGTGGACTCAAACTGTGTATTCTGAACTGCCCTAGGGAAAGGCCTCCACATAGTGAGAAACTGAAGCTTCTGGCCAGCAGTTGACAGGGAACTGAGACCTCCCAATGACGAGTGAGTTTGGAAGCAGATTTTCCAGTCTTAGTCAAACATTGAGAACACTGCAGTTCTAGATGCCAGCTAGACTACAACCTGGGTAGGAGACCCTAGGTCAGGCCCAGAAATCATCCACATGTAGGCTTTTGACCCTCAGAAACTTTGTTAGACAATAAATACTGTTCATCTCTAGCTGCTAAACTGGAGTAATAGGTTATACAGGAATAGCTAATGCATGGAGATTTTTTTCCCTTTGAAAATAGCAAGAACATTCCTATATAGGCAGTCACCTCTAGCTACTCTAAAATAGATCTGCCAGAATGAAGGTGGAGTGTTTGAGTGGAAAAAAGTGTCATTAAAGCTCCCCTGCCAAAAAGGCTACCAATTGGCAAACTAATAAAATGTTACCCTAGGTCTGACTTTTAAACCGTCTGCCATAAAAGCTATAAAATGAGTATGGCTAGCACTATACTCCAGTGTAGGACAAATGCTAATCGTGTAAAAGCTCTGGGTTCAATCCTCAGCTCCAAAAGAAAGAAAAGAAGTATTACTATGAATTCAGTATAAAGTTTTCAATAACCAATAAAACAAAGAAATATTTAATAAAGTCTCAAATTTATTCATTGTTTAACTCATGACCAGATTTTTTTTACTAGTCTTTTGGAAGACCACAGTAATTCTATATTTCTTTCTGTAATTCCACTTAAGTCGTCATTTTCATTATCCCTAAGACTATTCTTATTACATTTATTTATTTACTTACTTGGGAGTCAGGGATTGGGGTGGACAGCTTACAGGAGTCAGTTCTCTCCTTCCACCACATAGGTCCCAGGGACAGAACTTAAGTTGTCAGGGTTGGTGTCAAGTATCTTTACCCCACTAAGCCATTTCACTGGCCCAGGACTACTTTTTTATTTTAATCTTCATTCAAAAACATGAGAACTGCCAGACTATTAAAGAACTTAAAAATCCTATGGAAACCCCTACGTATATAATCCAAATGCATGCATGTCATAGATTAGGAACATAAAACTTGGAGAGATGATGTGACATGCTCAAGGCCAATCATATAAAACATGCACTTGGCATAAAATGTCATTTCCCTTGGATTCTAAGTCATTAGAAACTAAAAACTGAATGTGATGTTTTAAATTTGACTCTTTTTTTTTATATCTTTGCATTACCTATTACTTGGCAGACAGAAATCACTCAAGCTGTACTAAATAAATAAATTAATGAACTCTCAGCCAGAATATTGTAACTAAACCTACCTTAACCAGTACTAATGCTCAGGCATGTTATGTACAAAGTACTGTCTTCAGAGGCTTCAAATTATATTTGCTCAATTAAGAGAAATGTTTTATAAAATGAAACTTCTATTACATACTTTTAGAAACTAATTAATAACAGTAAAACACTTCTGGGAATTCAATATTCAAGATTGTATACTCAAAAAATGAGATTTCTTTTAGTTATATGACTACAATAGAAAAATCTCAGCCAAGGTTTTATCACTTTAGAATTATCAGTTCTTTCTTAAAATTAATATTATACAGAATAAAATATTAAATTTTATAAAGTAACAGTTTCATTTTCTGGGAATGAGCTCAAATTCATTTATTCTTATACACAGCTTTGAGTTTGGGTTTATTTACTGTGCGTGTCTGTGTAGTCTGTGTTGTCATAGCACCCCTGTGAAAATCAGGGGACAACTTGTGGGACTTGGTTCTGTCTTTCTACCATGAGAGTCCCAGGAACTGAATTCAGGCAGTCAGTCTTTGTAGTCAATCTTTAGCACACAGGCCATCTTATTAACTCTGCTTGGGGTTTGTTGATTGATGGTTGACTTTTAGAGATAATGCTTCATGTGGCTGAGACTCAACTAGAGCTCACTATGTAACCAAAGATGACTTTGAACTCTTAATATTCCCACCTCCACTCCCCAAGTGCCGAGGTTACAGGTGTGTGCCACACACATGGTTGTAGCTTTTTTATTGAATTCTTGCAATTTCATATGATATAATTCGATGGTATTTACATCCGCTGCCCTATTCACATCTCCCCTTGAGACCCCTCTGGGCAATTTAATGTATGCTTACATACATGTAAAATCTTTCAAAGTACTACCTTTGAAACAGACTGTCTCTCCTGCCCCCAGCAGCCATCAGTTGACAAAAGTTCCTTATGTTGGGTGGGGTCTCTTACCTACTGCCCCAGGTCTATGCTGGGATTTTGTCTGGTTTGAGCTTACATGGGACTTGTGCATGCTGTCACCATTGCTGTGTTCGTATGAGTCACTGACCAGGCGCCTGGAAAATTCTGTTTCCTTGTGGTCATTGACCACCTCTGCCTCATGCAATCTTTCTGCTCCCTTTTCCACAATGACCCCTGAGCCTTGAAGGACAGACATCTGATAAAGGAGTCCTATTGAGTAATAAGCGCTCTTAACCTCTCGTTCTTTGCACATTGGCCAATTGTGGGTTTCTGTGTTAATCACCATCTGCTGCATAAGATGATGTGAGAGTTGAGAGATGCATGAATCTATAAGTATAACAATAACTCATTAGGAGCCAGTTTAATATAATAACAATTTAGTTGAAAACTAGTATTGGACTCTACTCCATGTCCTGTGACCTATCTAGCCTCAAGTTCCTAATCTTGTTATCAATGTCAGGTTTGGACTCCATCCTCTGACGCAGACCTTAAACCCAATTAAAGAGTGGTTGGTTACTCCCATAATATTCTATTGTACTGGTGTCCATATATGTGAGGCCAGTCTTTATAGTTCACAGGATTCATAGCCGGGGAAGGTTGAGAATTCTTTTTTCCCTTCTGATGGCATGCATAGTAACTTTCAGTGCTAGAATGCTGGCCAATGGAGATGAGGCTCTGAAGTCATCAAAAGCTTGATTTCCCCTCATTTGTTCTATTGCTTATGTATGTAGCATCTTCACCAATAGGGTTTTACCATCAAGTTCTGAGGCAATGGCCAGTATTGTTTGAGGGTCCATAGGACCCCTGGTCAACAGCTTCTAGAGAGAGAGTCCATTCTAGACATTGAGGGTTTTGTTTTGTTTCTATTAGCCTCTGATGTCTAGAAGGGGCAATCTCCCCCTGTTATAGGATAACTACTTTTCATCTTTTTTATAATGTTCCTGTATATATTTTAAGAAGCTTCTATAATGGTAGGTTGCCATGCGGCTTTTTCTAAAGGCCATTACTCTCTTCTGCCCTGTCCTCCCATTTCCCATCCCATTTAGTCCCCTACTCAAATGTTCCCCTCTCCCACTTCATGTCATTACATTACTATCCCTCCCCAGGAAGCCTCTCACACACATACATGTGGTCATTTATTAGTCTCTTGACCTCTCTGGATTTTCAAATTGAAATATGAATATGAAGTTTTCAAAGCTAGCATTCAACTATGAGAGAGAACACGTGGTTTGTCTTTCTGTTTCTGGGTTATCTCACTCAGGATGATTGCTTCAAGTTCCATCCATTTACTTGCAAATTTCATGATTCTGGGTTTTTTTTTAGGAGCTGAATAATGATTCCATTGTTTATGTGTCCCACACCTTCACTCTCCACTCACTCATTACCTGGGTATCTAGGTTGTGTCCAATTTGGCTATTATGGAAAAGGCAGCAATGAACATGATAAACCGGTATTTCTGTGGTAGAGTATAGAGTCTTTTTGGTATATGCCCCAGAGTGGTATGGCTGGGTTATATGGTAGATCAATTTCTACCTCTCTGAGGAATCTTCACACTGATTCCATAGTAGTTTGCTCCAGTTTGTATTGCAGGAGCAGTGGATTAAGAGTTCCCCTTCCTCCACATCCTCATCAGCACTTGTCATTGTTTTTTGAATCTCAGCCATTCTGAGTGAGGTAAGATGAAATCTCAAAGTAGTTTAAATCTGCATTTCCCTGATAACTAAAGATGTTCAACATTTTTTAAAGTATTTCTCAACCATTTGCATTTAATCCTTAAAGAACTCCATGTGCACCATCTTGCCCCACTTTTTAATTGGCTTGTTTAGTTTTGTTGTTCATTTAGGTATATATATATATATATATATATATATATATATATATATAGAGAGAGAGAGAGAGAGAGAGAGAGAGAGAGAGAGATGCCTCTCCACTCAAATGATAGTGTCCTCTGAAATCAGAAGCTTTTTGTTTCATGTGGTCCCATTTGTCAATTAGTGAACCTAATAACTGTGCTATAGAAGTCCTGGTCAGGGGCTGGAGAGATGGTTCAGTGGTTAAGAGCACTGGCTGCTCTTAGAGGGGAATTTTTAGGGTCCTTTATGTATAGAATCATCACGTCTGCAAGTAAGATAGTTTGATTTCTTCCTTTCCAGTTTGTGTCCATTTATTGACTTCATTTGTCCTACTGCTCTAGCTAAGACTTCAAGCACTGTGCTGAACAGGAATGGAGAGAGTGGACATCCTTATCTTTTTCCTGATTTTAATGGAAATGCTTTTCTCAGTTTTTCTCCATTTAGTATGATGTTGACTATAGGCTTGTACTACATTGCCTTTATTATGAGATGTCCCGTGTACCTAGGTTCTCCATAACTTTTCTGTTCCAATGGATGTTGGATTTTGTCAGATCTTTTCTACATCTAATGAGATTTTTCTGTCTTTGAATCTGTTTATGTGATGGATTACATTTATTGATTCATTATGTTGAACCATCCCTGCCTCTCTAAGATGAAGTCAACTTGATCATGATGGATAACCTTTTGATGTGTTCTTACATTTGGTTTGTGAACATTTTATTGAGAATTTTCACATTTATATTTATCAGAAAGCTTGGTCTAAGTTTTTAATTCGGGGCTGGGACTTTGTCGGTTTGGGTATTAGAGTAACACCAGCTTCATAAAAGGAGTTGGGCGTGTTCCTTCATTTTCTACTTTATGTAATAATTTGAAGAGTGGTATTAGTTCTTTGAAGACTTGCTACAATTCTATACTGTATCCATCTGAGCCTAGACTCTTTAGTTGGAAAGTTTTTCATTACTGTATTTATCTCATTGTTATTATGTGTCTGTTTAAATTATTCAGGTCGTTCTGATTTTTTTGGTAGGCCATACATATCTATAAATTAATTCATTTCCTTTAGATTTTTCTAGCTTAGTGGAATATAAATTTTTTAATTATGTTCTTAGTTTCCTGAATTACCTCTGGGTCTGCTGTGATGTTTCCCTTTTCATCTCTGAGTTTGATAATTTGGGTCCTTTTCCTTTTGGTTAATTTGGCTAAAGTTTTGTTAATCTTATTAATCTTTCCAAAGAACCAACTCTTCATTTCATTGATTCTTTGTATTGTTTTCTTTGTTTCTATTTCATTAATTTCAGCCTTGATATTATTTACCCTTTCCTGCATCCTCTTTGAGGTATTGTTTGTTCTTGGTTTTCCAAGGCTTTCAGGTACATCATTAATTTATTTCTATGAGATGTTTCAAACTTTCCAGTGCAGACATTTAATGCTGTAAGTTTTCCTCTTGGGACTACCTTCATTCAGTATGCTGTTTTCATTTTCATTCGATTCTAAGAAATTTTTAATTTCTTTCTTGATTACTCTTGTGATCCAGTTTCCATTCAATAATGTGTTGTTTAGCTTCCATGAATTTGTGTACTTTTTCTCATTTTTATTGGTATTTATATCTATCTTTATTCCTTTGTGGTCAGAAAGAACACAAGATGTTATCTCAATTTTTATAAATTTGTGTAGTCTTTCTTTGTATCATAATATGTTGTCAGTTTTGGAAAAAGTTCCATGGGCTGCTAAGAAGTCTGTTCTTTGGTGCTTTGATAGAATATTCTATAGATGTCCATAAAGCCCATTTGGTTTATGGCATCATTTAACTCCAGGATTTCTGTGTTTAGATTTTGTCTGGTTGAAATATTGGTGACAGAGGTACTGAAGTCAACAACTATCACTGTGTTGGCATCACTATGAAATTTTAGAGCTAACAAAATTTCTTTTATGAAACTGGCTGGCCCTGTGTGAGGTGCATATATGTTTAGGGTTGTAATTTCTTCTTCTTGGATTTTTCCTTTAGTGAGTATGAGTGACTTTCCCTGTCTCTTCTGACTAGTTTTAGTTTGAAGTCTATTTTGACGGATCATAGAATAGTTAACACTTGCTTTTTTTGCTAGTTCCATTTGCTTGAAATATCTTTTTTCCATCCTTTTACCCTAAGGTAGGGTCAGTAAGTGTAGATGAGGTGCATTTCTTGGAGGCAGCAAATTGATGGGTCCTGTTTTCTAATTCAATTGGTTAATTTGTGTCTTTTCACTGGGAAGTTGAGACCATTAATATTTAGAGTTGACCAATGTTCATTAATTACTGTTATGTTGGTATTGTAGTGCTGTTTTCTTAGACCACTTTTAGTTGACTGTTTCAAGAAACTTTATTCTTTGTGCCCTCTTGAGAGTGTTTAATCTTCTCTTCTGACCAAAGTATTCCATCAAGTATTCTCTGTAGAGCTGATTTTGTGGATATAAATTCCTTAAATCTGTTTTTATTGTGGAAAGTTTTTCTTTCTCTTTCAGTTACAACTGATAGTGTTTTCCAGTAGTCTGGGCTGGAATCTGTGTTCTTTCATTACTTCTATGATATTGGTCCATGCCCTTCTGGATTCCATACACTCCACTGAAAAGACAGCTGTTATTCTGCAGGGCCTGCTTTTTTATATGTGACTTTTCTTTCTCACAGCTTTCAATGTCTTTTCTTTGTTCTGTATGTTTAGTGTTTTGAATACTATATGGCATGGACGGTGTCTTTTCTGTTCCTGTCTACTTGATGTTCTGTATGCCTCTTGTACCTTAATAGGTATTTATCACTAGGTTTGGGAAATTTTCTTCTATGATTTTATTAAATATTTTTTCTGTGTCTTTGACCTAGGTTTCTTCAGCTTTATGCCTATCATTCATAGGTTTGGTCTTTTTACCGTGTCCCAAAGGTCATGCATATTCCATTCCTGGGTTATTTTAGCTTTGACATTTTCTTTGAGTGATTTATCTCCACAAACTTGTCTTCAAGCTCTGACAGTCTCTGTTCCATCTCCTCCACTTCCTTTTTGCCTCTTTCCTCTAAGTTTTTTGTTTGAGTTTCTGAGCTTCTTATTTCAAGTTTTATATCAGATTCGCTTTTCTTCAGATACTCTATTTCTTTACTGAATTCTAGTTTTATGTTTTAAATTATTCTAGTTATTTCATTCAACTGTGTTTTAACTGTCTTCATTCAGTTTTTTATTCATAACCTCTTTGAGTTTCTTGAACATATTTATAATTTCTATTTTGAAATCCTTGTCTTGGTTGTCAATCTCAGGAAACATTATGATGGGGTTAATTTCTTAGTAGCCATATTATCTTATTAATGTTATTTGTTATTTTTTAATAACACCTCAGCCTCTGGACTTGTGTGGTGGTGTTTCTTGGTATGTGTAAGTGATCTCATCCTTGCTGAATGATTGTATCTTATTTATTGTTTCTCCCACTCATCAGGTTATCGTCCAACTGAGTGGTGTTTGGTGTTCATCTAGGGGACCCTTGATGTTGATCTGCATCTGGGCCGAAAGAAGTGGTCTCAGTTCAGATAGAGATAGGTGCAACTTTGAGCTGAGATTCCAGGATTGACTGTACAGGGTCCTGGATCAACAGGGTGGGACAGGGGCCTGCCAAGGCTGGAGGAGGATGCAGATCTGGGATGGGAAAGGATTCCCTTGACCCAAGAAAGTCTGAGAGCTAAGATCTACAAATGTTGCTTTTAATCTCTTAAAACTCTCTTTAATCTTGTGGTTTACTAGTACCTTAGTAACAGATGATTCATTAGTCCTTTCTTCAGCATTCCTTTACTTCTTCATTGACTTATTTCTCCCAATTTTTATACTCATCTTTTGGCATATTAAAGAATACATAACTGACATACTATTTTGAATAAATTATTTTTCATTTAAATGAAATGTCAGAACTGTGAATAGATTTGAAATTCAGGGTGGATTTTAATGCCCAGTTTTAATATTTTTAACTGTATTTTACATTGGCATAAAGTATCCTTCTATCACATAAAGAAGTAGCCTCCCAAATCCTAAGCACAGACAAAACTAATAATGGTTCTCAAGAAGCAATCTTAAAATCACACTAAGATGAAAAAGCATATTTCCAACTAACTAAATTTTTGAGGTTTTAAATTTTTAATTTTAGTAGGTTCCCTTTGACCTTGCTGATATAACTCCACCTTAAAGATGCAATATACCTACTTAAAAGACAAAGTCATATGCTCTTGCTCAGATAAACAGCAATTATACAACTTAGCTAGCTTTAAAAAAAAATTCACAGTGATCTAGAAATTGCTACAAGGTCAAAATAATTTGTATTGACTAAGAATTGATATTCATAAAAACATATCTTTAGACTGGAAGAGATGGTTAACTTTAGATCAGAATTATTCAACAATACCCATTCGCATCTTTTAGCTCTGTGTAGATCATGTTTCTCCTCTACTTCTTAAAAGGATTTTAAATTATTTACAGCCTTAAAGTAAAGCCTGCTGGCACTAAAAGCAGAGTGAGCTACAGTTCATTTGATAATCATTCAATGGTTGGACTAAATAAGTCCTAGAGAAGCTGTATTCAATCCAAGTCCTTTAAAAAATATTTTATTTACTATATGTGTATGAATGTAGTGCACCCATATACTGCCATACCCATGGAAGTCAGAAGAAAGTGTAGCTCGTCTGGAGTTATGGATAGTTGTTAACTACCATGTGGATGCTGGGAATCGAACCTGAATCCTCTGCAAGAGCAGCCAATGCTCTTAACCAGTGAGCCATCTCTCCAGCCCCCAGTCCAAGTCTTTAGGCACATCCAAGCAGCTCTTATAAGCTAGTTTAGGTTATATTACACAGTTATAATACTCTTGTTCATCTCTCTTCTGTCTCTTCTCTTCTATCCTTATACACAACTATTAGATACACCTCTTCTAATCAGACACTGATTTCCACAAAGTATATAAAGTGCCTTCTGGCCTATCTCAGTAGGCCCAAAGTGGTTATATATACACATAGGTACAGTTATGGAATCAAATATTTACTGAAAGTCCATTGGGCATCAGATACCATTTTAGGTACTGTTTTAAGGCTGAAGAGGCAGTAAAGAGAAGCCCCCTGTTCCCAAGTTTCTGTCAAGGAAAGGAACTCAGGCATTACACAAATAAATAAGGTGATCACGGGTAATAACAAATGTGATGAGTAAATAACAAATTTTAAATACTGGAAGTACAAGTACCTGAAGAGGCCAGAGGCATCACACATGAGTGCTAGGAACTGAATCTAGTTCTCTGCAAAGTACTTAACCTCTGAGCCATCTCGCCAGCTCCTAGATTTTTAAAAAGTAAGTATTGTATGTAGGATGGATTAGGAAAGCCATGACATGACAACTTTTGAGTCTCTTTTTCAGTTTTGTTGGGCTTTTGGTTCTTGTTCTGTTGTGTTTTTTAATATATTTTATTGAATTTTTATGGATTTCATACAATACATCTTAATCATAGTTAGCCCTCCCTTCCCTATCTGTACGCCCAGAGCCCACCCACAGGACTTCATGCATTTTATCACATCTGTTTCAGGTCAAGCTTGTGTACTCAGAGGCTGCTCAGTGAGCTCATCCACTGGAGCCGGTTCCGCATGTCTACTGCCACTCCCTTAAAAGACAGCCAGCTCTCCCTCACCCAGCAGTGCTCAGCTGCCAATAGTTCTCACCAAAATTGTGGCCTCCTGCCTATTTCCCCAGCTTTATGCTGACTTTTGTCTGATTGAGTTTGCATGGGCAATGGACCCTTGCTTTATTTTTGTTTTTGTTTTTTCAGTGAGACAGGGTCTTACTCTGTAGGCTCAGGCTGGCCTCAAACTCATAGCAAACCTCCTGCCTCAGCCTCTCACATGCAGGAATTATAAGCCACCATGCCCTGGCTCACTGCTGAGTCCTAATTGATGAAACGGGGCCACCCATCTGAAGAACTGAAGGAAAAAGGGGCGAATGAAGTATCCCGAACAGGTTATCAGTGCGAAGTGCTTGAAAAGTAGATTTTTTAAAGGCTACAACACAATTATACTTCAGTTATTATAAAAACCAGGAAATAAACAACGGACTCAATTTTACCATCTAATCCACAAACTCCAACCAAACTTCTGACTGACCTTTAATAGCTATCATGTCTCTTTAGTCTCCTTCAACCTAGGAGAGCTCTTTAGTCTTTTCCTTGCCTTTAGTGACCTTGACATGTTTTAAAGTGTTAGGTCAGTTATCTTAAAGAATGTCCCCCAGTCTGGCTTCCCTTGTGACTTAGGATTTGGGCAGGAATACCACAAAAGCAATACTGTGCTCCTTGTTCAACATGGTAGAAAACAGATGTTAATTTGCATTGCTTGGTTAATGTGCTATCTACCAAATTTTCATGCTGTAAAGTTAATCACAAATGTGGTATTACGTGGTTGCTTTGAAACTTGGATCCTATTTCTCATCAAATTTTCAGCCACTGTTTTAGAATCGACAGTTCATTCCTCAATTCTTTATTACTACAATAGTTGCCAAACAGTGCTTTTCTAATTCTCTCATTCCTTCTAGACCAGTGGTTCTCAAATAGAGGTCGGGACAGTTCTGTGCCCACTCTTTTCTCCACGGGACAGCTGGCAATATCTGAAGACATTTTGGGTTCTCAAAACAGGAGTGATGTAGAAACATACTACTGGTGTTTGGAAAGTAGCAACCATGGATGTTCTGGGCCTATCACCTCACCTAGTTATCATCAAGAATTATCCTGCAGAATTATCCTGCTCAAAATCTCACTAGTGTTGAGGTTCTGTTATGTAGTACATGTTCTTGACTTAATGACATTTTAATATATGTAGAATTTTTATGCTTTCCACCATTTATATAGAATTTTTATGCTTTCCACCATTTATATGCATGCTAATATTAGTATAGATTCATAGAATACTGCTTTACTCAAAAGGCTACAATTTTTTCCATCATTATTTATTTTGACACTTGTCTCAAACTTGGTTGAAGGTAGTAGTGGCCTTCAAGCTAGTTCCAATGTCCTTTGGGCATGTGTCAATCACCCTGAGTACCTCCTTCATTTTACGACATATGACACCCAGCCCTGGAGTTAGCCATTGCTTCAAAAAGTTCTAGTTCTTTTTAATGGAGATTATTTAGAATCCAGTATCTAAGTAGTCATGTGACCAAGACAGAACTATGAAATACTCCATTACCACCCCACCAATCAATTAATTTTACAGAATGTCTATCTGCCCATCTGCACATGTCTATCAAAAGTAACATATTAATATCTTCACTTTCAATCCAACACCACAGGATTTATTTTAGCTTCCCCTTTTCTATATATAACTCTCAATGTATTCATTCATTTGCTAGATCTCCCAGCCTCTTGAAACTTAAGAAAATTCCCAGCTACGAAGCAGAAAATTAAACCCTAGAAACACCCACCTCCCCCTTACCAGTTTCTGCCCATATTCAAGTCTAAACTTTGTTCCAATAAAAGAGAAAGTAAGGAAAGCCAGTTAGACAGTTTCACCCTGGACTTGGGGTGGAATTCAGCCACACAGCACTTGCCTAGCATGTGAGATGTCTCCAGGCCTTTTGTTTAGTCCCAGCACCACAGGAAAAAAATTAATAACTTTTTAAAAAGTTTGCCAGAGGTAGTGGTATACGCCTTTAATCCCAGCACTTGGGAGGCAAAGGCTGGCAGATCTCGGTGAGTTCAAAGCCAGCCTGATCTACATAGTGAGTTCTAGACCAACTGAGGCTACAGGAAGAATCTGTCTCAAAACAACAACAAAAAAAAAATTTTTAAGTTCAACCCTGGGGCTGGAGAGATGGCTCAGTGGTTAAGCACTGGCTGCTTTTACAGAGGACCCAGGTTCAATTCCCAGCACCCACATGGTGACTAACAAACGCTCATAATTCCAGTTCCAGGGAACCCAATGCCCTCTTCTGACCTCCATAGGCACTGCATGACACAAATGCATTTACATACATGCAGGCAATATACTCATACACATAAGATAAAAGTAATAAAATTTAAAAATAAATAAAGTTCAGGCCTGGATGTATGCCACTTCTACCTGCCCTCACCCATACTGCCAGCTAAACACTTGGCCCCAATGCAGGAAAGGAAGAAAATGAGCAGATTCTACTCCATTCTCTTCTCTGCCCAAATGACTGCAGTGCCCCTTATATGTTTGGGAAAAGGCCAGGTTTCTCAAAATGAAAAACTTTGAGCCAGTCTTTGTTAAAAGTAATTTAGTAATTGATATATAATATAAACATATATTAAATACTAAATATATATATATATACTTCAAATTGGGCCTTTAATAATCTATAATGAAAAGCAAGGAACTAACTTGAAAAATATGTTCAAAATTAGGGCCTTCATACACTTTTTGGTTACATGACTGAGAAATCAAGTTGGAACTGAGCTAGTGGCTTCCTTCCTGTTGGCAAGCCTTCATAGTTGGGCTTCATGTGGGCTATTGGAGAAGAAAAGTCATCAACAGTCTTACAGAGCTGTGAATCCTGCAGGCTACAATAACAACCTGCCAGGCAAGATATGAAATACTGGTATGACTCTTACAGACATAACCAGTCACTTTCAAAGCTGGAGCTATGGAAGGAATTCATATCTGGTACAGGTCAAGATCTCATGGCTTCCGAAGTTGTAGGCCCTAGAGGGTTGGTTATCTACCACTGCTGTTTTGCTAAATGGACATGATTCAAACTGTCTTCTAGGTACTTAAGTTTATTCCATAGATGAGTGCTTCTCTCAGCCTTCAGAAACCTTCACCAACCCCCACTCCAAGGTGGGCAGTAGTTAATGCAGAGATTCATAACTGGTGAAAGTGCTGTTGAGTGCTCAGCCCTAAATGGGATATCTGTGACACCCCCATCAAGGCTTAGGGAATATTATGTGGGGGGTTGGAGGGGTAGAAAAGATGTAATAATACTCCACCCAGAGGATGGGGTGGAGTATTATGAAATGGCTGTTCCAGAACTCACTATGCACACCAGGCTAGCCTCGAATTCATAGAGATCCACCTGCTTCTACACCCCAAATGTTGAGATCAAAGTTATATACCACCACACCTGCCTCAAGGGTGTTGATTCTAAAAGTTATACAGGAAATCTTTGGAAGATTTGTTCCACAGATCTTAACAGGTATAACAATACAAAATAAATGTATTCCAGCTAAGAAGATACAAATGATAAAGATTGGCACAGGTATACAATGATAATTTAACTTTAAAAAGAATTTATTAAGTAATCTCCTTGGAAAATTTACCATTAAAAAAGAAACAAAAAAGATAATGTGCTAAACAGAGATACCCAAAGACAGTGGTATGACTCAATGGTGACAAGTCTAAAATAATATATGTAGATTAAAACTATACAGAATTATACCTCATAATAAATCAAATTATTACAACTCCAAACTCACTATGTTCAACAGCCCAATTTAAACAAAAGATTCTATATAAATTTCCCTTTTAAAAACACAATTTAAAAATATTTAACTACATTTAACCTACAAAAGACAAGACAACAAAGTGCTTGGCTAGGAACCTTCAATGAAGCAGGGAATACAATCAGAGGAAGACTAACACACATAACGAAATCCCCAAGTGTCAAATGAAACTTAACCTCTCACCTGCTTAGCATCCTTCCAACATATTTCTTTTTACCTAAGTGAACTACAGTCTCTGTTAATCACAACAAAGGAACCTAATTAATATAAGCAGGTTTCCCAGTTTTAAATATATATTGCTGAAAGTGGGACATTGTTATTTATGATAATAGATTTGTTCAATTACTATAACAAAAAAGCTTAAATTTCAGACACAGTTTCATTTTTAGGGTCTGTTCAATTAACAAATGGAAAGCCAAGCCAGGCATGGTGGCACACACCTTAATACCACACTCGCAAGGCGAAGGCAAGCAGATCTCTGTGAGTTTAAGGCCAGCTTGGTCTACATAACAAGTTCCAGGGTTCCAGGCCAGCCAGCATGACAGGGAGATCTTGTCTCAAAAAGACAAAAAAAAAAAAAAAGGCCAAATTTTTTCTTCTAATTGTCAAATGAGCACTTTCTACTCAATGTTTGGGAATAATCATAGTTTCCAGAAGCATGAGTTATCAATTCATTTACTTTTCTTTGTGAAGGTAAAGAATGTTTTAATTCATCACTTGGTTCACTATGCATTGCTGCTTCTCTTAAAAATTTTAACAGTGAGTTTTATTATCATGGATGAACTGACACTTGTTTTTTAAACAGTTTATTTTTACATTAAATGTACCTTTATTACATGTTTCCCCAGTGTAACACATACTTGAAAAATAAAATCAAACAATACAGAAATTAATAAATGAGAATGCAATTATTCTTCTCCCCATCTTTTCAGGCCATGCTTTCTTGAAATAATTAATACTAATAATTCTTCACAGTTTTTCCATATTTACAATTTCTTTAAATAAATGAAATTACATTACACACATTACTCATCTAACAATAATAATCTTAGGTATCTCTCCAGCATACGACTTAAATTCAATTTATTCTTCCTTAAAATATATATATGAGTGGGGGCCAGAAGAGGGCATCAGATCCCCTAGAACTAGAGTTACAAATGGTTGTTAGCTGCCATGTGAGTGCTGGGAACTGAGCTGGGTCCTCTGGAAAATCAGCCATCTTTATCAGCTGAGCCATCTTTCCAGCCCCTCGATTCAATAATCCATTGACATGGATACACCCTAATTTATGCCCATTGGTGATAGAAGGAAAGTAGTCAGGCTCTTTGCTGGTTATTTTCCTTTCTAATTCAAACAATACTGTAATTAACATCTGTGATCATTATATACTGGAGGACAGATACCAAAATGTGGGACTGCCAGATCAAACGAAATGAAAAGTGATGCTTAGATCTTTCTAAATCTTGTATTTCGGGAAATTTTAGAATACACAAAAATAACAAGAATAGAAAATAATTAACTCCCATTCACCCATCATTCAATTTAATGATTGCCAAACTTCAATACTCCCCTTTCCTATCCTTTATGAAATTTAAACAAATTTCATTTTAGCTCTGTTTCTATGAATGCCTCTAAAAGTTTGTCAAAGTCCTTTGAGGAACACTAGTTTTACAGTAACCATCTACATTTATATGCTCTTAATCCAATATATTTTTAAAAAATTTAGTCACCCATAATATTCACTTCCACCTTCCACTAAGCTCTTTGCAATGGAGAAACAGAATCAAAACATCTAAGACAGTAGAAAAAAAAGAACAGGAAAAAAAAAAATGATCCTAAAAGCATAAAGACCTTGAGAAGGAACAATATCAGGCAAGCACAGAGGTATATTAAGTGACAGAGGCAACAAAGAGAAAGAAAGGAGTAACATTAAGCAGATTTTTAAAAGCTAGCATTAGCAGGTAGGAAAAGTACTTAAGGGATTGCTGGTGGTCTGAGTGGGAAATTTAAGCAAAGAAAGCAATTCATGAGGAATAGAGCATGCCATTTGAATGTATTTTAGAACCACTGGCTTAAAATATATTGCACTGATCAAAAACTAGGTGAATAGCCACTTAATGCTCTTCCAGCAAAAGATATTTGAATGGGAAAATATCACCAACATCTAAGAAAATGACAATTTTTTTAAATGAGTAACATTGTTTGTTAAAAAATAATATAGAATGTGTGTATACATATACATATAGGTAAAAATGATACATATATGAATGTGTTCCTGGAAAGAAAAAGCCACAAAATGAAATTTCAAATGCACTACACACATGGCTGTTTAAAGGAATTCCAAACTATCTTATATAATAAACATGTTAATAAAATAGACATGTTAAAAGAATCATATCCTATTACTTATTGGCTTTTTGACTAACATCAAGTAAAGAATCATATCCTAATTTAATTATTTAAATTGTGGTTTCCTTTTTTGGGTATTAAGTTCATTAGCTCACAAAATACTGAGTATTCCCTATATGTTAAACAGTATCTATACATACACAGATAAAACTGTAAGTCCCATAGGAGTTTACAATCTATTGACTGATTTAGATACAATTATAATACAATGTATTTTAATTAATTTTAAATGGTTTTATTTTACATTTATTTGTTTATTATTTATTTATCTATTTATGTGTGTGCACATGCACACACACACACATCTACACACATGCCCTGGTGTTTTTGTGTAGGTCAAAGAACAATTCTCAAGAGTTGGTTCTCTCTTTCTACCATGTGGGTTTTGGGGATCAAACTCAGATCACTAGTTCCTTTACCCACTGAACCATCTTGTCAACCCCTATTTTAATGAATTTTAAAGTTTCTAAAGTCTGTAGATAAACATAGGACAGGTGAATTGTTGCTTAGCAGTGTCAGAAAAGGCTTCATAGAAAAGATAAATAACACTTGAAATGAAACTTGAGGGCTACCGAGTATATATACTTAAATTGGAAAAATTTTTTCTAATAGAGATTTGACAAGAATAATAATATGTAGTCTATTTAAATAAAATAATGTTTTTATAATATTTAAGTTTTAGCAATTGAGACTGATATACATACATATATACATACATATAGGTGTATGATAAAGATGATAAACATGTTATAAATTTTCCACATATTAACCCTCTAGGAAACTGACCAACTCAGGAGAAATACATAAACATATGGACATCCAGGGTTCCTTAGAAACAATCCAGCCAGTTCACCCCACAAAGAAATCCGTTATCAACCATTGGAATATCTTTGTAGTTTTATGTTTTATATCACACAGTTCTTGAGGATCACAAAAAAAGATGCTATTATAAAAGGCAGAAATCAGAGAAAAATTTTAAGGAGACTTGAAAGAAAGACTAAAAAGGCAGAAGAAAAATCAAATTTCAGTATTATCATCAAAAAAGAAAGAGAAACAATCAAGAAATAACAAAAATAATACTTAATGGGGGTGAGGGACACTAAGAAAAGGAAAAAAAAAACAGTTTCAGATATTAAAAGGCATAAAAACAGCAATGAAAAAGTCAACAGAAAGATAAATGATAAATTGGAGAAATATCCCCAAGAGTAAATTAAAACAAAACAACTATAAAACAGAAGACAATTGAAAAATAATCTGTCCAGAATATAATATTGAAAAGTAAAAGTTATAAAGACAATGATGGAAAAACAAGAGAGGAAGAAATCTTGAGAGATATAATTCAAGAAAATTTTGAGGTGCTGAAAAAGACAACTGTAAATTCAAAGTGCCCACCAATACCCAAAACATTTAAAAACAGAACCATGCCAGAGTATACCATAAAGTTTTAGAACACTAGAATAAGATTCTACCACGTTCCATAGAGAGGAAAGTAACAAGTTTCATTTTTTAAAAGAAAGAATTACAATAGAATCAGGTTTATCACACTCTAGAGAGTACAATGCATTGGTGTGCAATTCTAAAAAGAAAAATCACTTAAAATTCTATCATTTTATATCCTCCAAAGTATCATAAAGTCTCAAAAACTTGCTTCTCCTTACTTTCTCATGAAGCTACTAGAATTTATAAGTGTACATGGTGACAAAGCAAACACACAAAAAAAATTTAGGAATGATAGCCAACAGAAAAGAGATGTAACAAATCCTGACAGTGACAGTGAAAGCATTCAAAACAAAGGTCTGCAGAAGACTCCAGAGCTTCAGGAAAGACTTGAGAACATGAACTCATGGTCCACATAAAGCGATTTAAACTGAAAAGACCTCAGGCCTTCAAAATATGCAACTAAAGTCGTGCCTAAAACAACATATTTATGCCATTCAAGTTCTACTGTCGTTTATTCAAGTAAAGCAATGTGGTTACTTTACGTTATTTTTTAAAAGATGTTTGCTGGTGAGATTGAAAGCATAGTTCACAGATCATCCAAGTACCTGGATGCATCAAACACTGAGATTTATCCAGATTTTAATACAGTAGTTTCTTCAACATATGTAGAAAGAATGTTTTATTCCTTTGTAGTAGTTCAAAGTTGAGAAATCATTTGAGAATTGAAAATGCAGGACAGCACATAGAGGTACTTAATAAATATTTGCTGAGATTTCTCTTTCTTTTCCAATCTATAAATAAAATAAGAAAAGGTAAATAAAGATCAATTTAACTATTTGATGTACCTTATACACATGAAATATATATATTATACATACACACATATGTAAGCATGCACACACATATACTCACCAAAACAATTTTTTCTGGAACTATTAGTTTTCAATTCTGTTTTTTAAATATATTTTATAATTTTAACTCAATCAAGAAAGTTTAAAAACATGTTTTCTTAAAAATATTTGGCTATTCATGTACAAATCCCCATAAGTTCAAGCCCGACATATTCCCAGTATAGACATGGAAAAGTGAGCAAGAAACCCCAGCCCTACCTGATGAACTATTGGTAACCCACGGCTGCTGGGAGGAGGAGAGTCAGTCTTGTTTAAGGGTGAGACTCTTGGTAGGTTGACCAGGCTCCAGTGGATGGACCCACACTGAAGGGCACTTGGGAAACATAAATTTGACTCTATATGTCTCTCTTTCTCTAGCTCTGTCTCTCTCCTTCCTTCCCTTTCTCCCTCCCTCTCTGTTCCTCTCTCTCATCATATATATATAATATGTGTATCATATATAATGTGGTACATGAAATTGGATGGAGGTAGTAAGGAGGGATGCAGATACGGGAGGGTGTCTAAATATAATCAAAATATACTGTATGAAATTCATAAAACTTCAATAAAAAATTAATAAAATTTAAAAATATTTGGCTGTTGAAAATATTTAGGAATATTAGCTTAGTTTTTGTTAAACAGAATAACATACATACTTGTTAATAGCTCTTGCCATTTACAGATATTAGCTACTAATCTGTTAAGTTAAAAAGGACTTATCACCAAAAGAATTCAGAATTATTTTATTTAACTGGCTTTAATAAACAAAATGACTAATGAAAGTTGACTACTCTTAGGTAGATGATAAAATAACCTGAAAAATATGTAAAATAAGTGTATCTTAAATGCTTCCAAATCTACAGTGTACGAAGAAGCAGCAAACTTAAACGTCATGGGTAGAGTGACTAGCATCAAAATAAAATCAAGAGTATAACCCCTCCAGAAAATGATTATTCGATGTAAGCTTAGACTCAGGTCACTAGATTATATACCTTCTGTAAAAGAATTCTGAAGTCTAAATTATTACATAAAATTTTCTTATTTTAAAATTTTGGCTATAATTCTTTTTTTTCAATTATTACATTAGTTACACAAAACATTTACATGTTCTAAATTTGGTTTTTATTAGTTTATGTGCCTATGGTATATGTTCTATAAAATTTAGACCTAACTTTACCTAATATATAGAAAATAAATCAAATACAAAAAGAATATGAGGAATGAATGGATTCATTTGAGTGTGACTTGAAATTTAGATAAGTCGGTGCATCCTTACTGCGTACCACTTGAGTCAAGTACTATGGTGGGATTAAGAGATAGACCTAGATGAAAAATGATGTTTCTTTTCTTGCCTTCTAAACACACATATACTTAGCCACCTAAAATGGAACCCTTTTTAGAATGAGACACTATTAATAATTATGTTAAGCACAACTGATATTGTGACAGATAAATAATGCTGTCACCCTAACCTAAGAACCTGGTCTGCTTTAGTCTGCACACCTCACTCTAGTCTGCCTATCCTAGGCTCCATACCCTCCAGGGAAGATCCACCGTCCCCAAACCCCTGCCCTTGACAGGCTTGTTTCTTGTTTTATGATAGAAAATCAGAATGAAAAGTAACAAAAAGAAGAACTGGAATTTTCTTGGGGTTTGTTGTGTACTCGTCTTGTATTTAAAAGGTGCAGAGCCAACAGCAATGTAGGATGACAGTAGATGGCAGGAGGAAAGGAAATGCTAAGAAAATCTGCTAAAGACTGTGTGTTGCCTTCATGTCACTTAAGAGAAGTAAAGGGACTGAAGAGATGTTCAGTGGTTAAAAGCACTGGCTGCTCCTGCAGAAAACCTGAGTTCGGTTCCCAGTACCCACAAGGCAGCTCACAACTGTCTGTAACTCCAGTTCCAGGGTATCCAGCAACCTCTTCTAGCCTCCACAGGTACTGCACTCACATTGTACACATACACATCTAGGCAAAACACTCAGACACAAAAGTAAATTTTTCAGAATTAAAAATGAGAGAAGGGGCTACAGAGATGCTTGCTGTTCTTAAAGAGGACCCAAGTTCAGTTCCCAGCATCCACATGGCAGTTAATACCCCTCTGTAACTCTAGTTCCAGGGGATCTGACATCCTCTTCTGGCCTCTGCAGGCACTGCATGCAAGGGTGCACTTACATACATGCAGGCAAAGCAGTCATACACATAAAATAAAAATAAATAAATTCATAAAAAAGGAGAAGTAAAATACTGAAGTTTCTTGACAATCTTTTTTTACTAAATGAACACACTTTAGATTGAACCACAGGTTTTATAAATACTATGTAAGTTTATAAAACACAGTCCCTGCAATCAAGGAGGTTAAATTTTATTTAAGAAGAAAAAGAACTAAAGTTAATATATGGTACATATATTAACTGAATTTTAAATTGCAAACAATAAATCTTTCTGGCTTAAAAGAGAAGATCAAAATGAGTAATATGAATCAAGGTCTTCTCCTCCAAAACACTTTTCATTATTCTAAATTCTCTCTTTTTAAAAAATATTTTCTTTATTATTTTTAAGTTTTGGGTATGAGTGTACTGCCTGCATGTATGTAAAGTACCCATGCCATGCAGTGCCCTTGGAAGTCAAAAGAAGGTGTTCAATCTCCTGGAACTGGAATTACAGATGGCTAGTAGACACCTTGTGGGTGCTGGAATTCAAAACTGGGTCTTCTGCAAGAGCAGCCAGTGCTCTTAACCACTGAGCCATCTCTCCAGCCCACTAACTTCTTTTCTCTTTTAATGGAAGCCAGAAGCAAAGAGAATCTGTGGTTTCCATAACTATGTGGTCTTTCTGAATTGTACATAATGGGATTCCAACCAACCCTCACTGTATTCTAAATAAAATATTTTTAAAGGCCCAAGATTAGACAAAATACTATTGATCTGTCTTTGATTATCATATAATTTAAAATTGTTATATAATATTACACACACACACACACACACACACACACATATATATATATAAAAACCAGTTCTAAGTCCTACCATACCTTTCAGTCAAAAATAAAGCCATGTTATTCCTAGGAAATAATGATGACAGAAAAATCTGGCCTTCAACAACCAAGAGAGGCATATTTAATCATTAAATATTTTGTTTACATCAATAATTCATAGAACAATATAATACACCCAGCTATACAAATGTCCAAATATCTATAGCAATGCTCTGTGGAAGGACCAGTCAATGATCAAAAAAGTTTTGCTAAAGATATGAATATGCTTTTAGTTGAGCTCTTTTTGTGAGGTTTATATATACAATTTTAAAGAAGCATTATGGCCACAAGATTGAGGAGTGCCTTGGAGAAAAGGCCATGTAAGAAAACAAATAATGATCGTTAATATATTATTATCACAAAAAGCAGCACTTCTCAAGAAAAATAAATAAATAAAGCAAAACCTATATTTGGTTTAAGACTATTAAAAGAAAATGCACTTTTTCTTTACTATCCTCACTCCTTAAATCTCTATTCCATTAGAATGTCTTTTAGAAACTACCTTTTAGAAACCCTGGACAGCCCATTTCCCAGTGACCTTTAACTAGTCTCCTTTGAAACTCAATCCATGGCTCGATTCTTTCCCCTTTGCCTGCGGGATTTTCTAGCCCTCCAAGTTAGCACTTCCAATATTCACTTCTCATCATCAACCTTTAAAATTCATTTCTCACTGTCTGGGGGAAACATATCCAAAAAACAGAAGGATTCTAAATGCCTGTGCAATCACCTACCAAACCTTTAGCCAAGTTAATTATTCTGGGTATCAGTTTCTTCACCTATCACAAAGTTAAGTTTATTCATTGAGGTAATATTTACAATGTGCCTGGCATATTACTGTAAAAAATGAAAGAGTGAATGGTAGCTATTTAAAAGAAGACAGAAAAAGGAACACTATTCAATATTTGCTCAGGGGGTGGGAAGTTTGCTTGGTATATTTTCCACTAACACGTAGAGGAGCTTAAGTTATATAAAATACCCCTCCAAACATGTAAATGAAAAACTAACAGATTTATGACAAAGAAAAGTTGCCTTTCAGTACTATCCACTGACCAAAGCACATGGACCTAAAAAGGATCAGCGGGTTCATTTAAGCCCTTTTTTCATAAAACCATCCTCTATTTTCAAAAAGAAACACCCCAATTCCCTGACATTTTATTTCAAATAAAAAAATGTAAAAATGCATAAAAAGAAGACATATTCTAAATGTTCATTCCCTGATGAATTCTACTATCAAATGCTATCTCTGCATGGCTCAGATCATGTTTATCCAACATTGAGCCAAAAGAAAAATGTGGCACAGCAACTATAGCACTAGGAAGTTAAGACAGTGAAATACAGTTAGGAAAGCCACTATCTACCCACTAACCTAGCCTAGCCTTTTCTAACAGACAAGTAACCAAAGACCTCATGTACATTATAACTCTAAACATGGACAGAAGCCAAATCTAGTGTCAGTACTAAATACAATCAGTTCCCCCATTGGCTCTGTGGTCCCTCTGGTTTCAAGGCTGCTGACTACACATGTATACTAAGCATAGAATACACAATTTATAAATTTATTTTCTAAAGAACTTAAAAAGTTTGCCCAAAAGTCATCACTGACTGACTTTAACCTCTTTGTACTCCCCAGACATAATGTAAGATTAAAATGATTTGATTTTTGATTTATTAAAAATGTAGAGGGAGTCTAATACATTGACATCTAACATGCTGTGAGCTCCTCAGAGATAAGTACTATTAAACAAAGTATTTTCTATTTTTTTACTGTAAAATGAATTGTTCTCTTATTCCACAGTGTTATCCTAAACAATCTGAGATTCTGATCACAGTTTTCACTCAGAAATAAATATTCTACTTGGAAGTTAAAGAATACTTTTAAAAATGAAGGTAACTTTTTTCAGTTACAAAATACATGCCATAAAAATTCAAAAGTACTGAAAAATATAATGAAGAAAGTGCAAATCATTCATAATCCTAACAAAACACTGAGCATCAAAACACAGCTCTGTGCAAGCATAATCATGGCTATTCACATTCCTGGTAGCTGCCCAGGTCTTACAGAAACAAGAACACAGTTGGGTTTGGAAGATGCCTCGAAAGCATGAGAATCTGTTTGATTCCAGAACTCATGTGAAAATGCTGAGTGTTGTGACAAATACTTGTGATTCTAGCACTGGGAAGAAGGAAACAGGAGGATTGCTGGGGTTCTCTCACCAGCAAGTCTAGCCTAACTGTGAGTTTCAGGCCAATGAGAGACTCTGTCTCAAGTAGATGGACAGCATTCCTGAGAATGAAATCCAAAGTTGTCCTCTGTCCTTCACACACACAAGCATGTGTGTACATATACTCAAACACACATGGATGCACACATGCATAAATAAATAATAAGACTACATTTACTATGCTGATTTTTCTGTTTGTTGTTCATTTGAGACAGGGTCTCACTATGCAGACCAGAATGGATCTGACTCAAAGATCTATCTGCATCTGTCTTCACAGTGAGGAGTTAAAAGCATGTGCCATAATGCCTGGCTACTGTACTGATTTTCAACCCAATGTTTTATAAATCTTCAATAGCCATACAGAATTCCATTGTATGGATTATACACAAAGCGTACATCCCTTTACTTACAATCTGTATAGTGGTTTCACTGTTTTAGAAAGAGGATAGTAAAAAAACAAAAACCAGAGTTAACTAAAATTATGAAACATACTGTCAAACTGTCTCTCTGTAGAGGTAGAACCAATTTACTCTCTGACCAACAGTGCATAAAAATGCCCAATTCCCTCGATTTGTTAAATATTTTGTCTTCACTCACTTTTACCAGGGTAATAAACAAAAATTATCTAATTTTTAATTATATTTTCTTGATTACTAGTAAAATTATTACTTGATATACGTAAAGAGCATTGGATATTTATTTTGTGAAATGCCTGTTTCTAATTTTTAGCTGTTTTGTTTTTGGCTTATAAATTTGCAGATTGCCTGTCTTTTTGTTACTGATTTGTAAAAGCTTTTTTTAAATACATCTTGTTGTGCATATCTGTCATAAACAATAATTACTAGTTTATCATTTGCCTTTCAACTTTGATGTTGCTTTTTGAATAAAATGTCTTTAAATCTTTAATCAATCTTTACATTCAAGGGATTTGGGTTATATCCCTACTTCAGTAAAACAAAAGTATTCATCTGAACTATACAGGAATGCCATGGATTCTAATTAAACATTTAATCAACTTAAATTTTGGTAAGAGAATTAGGAGGGAATCAGCTTTATTATTTTTAATTCCTAGTTAGTGTTCTCAAAATTACTGATTTAAAAAATAGATCTTTTTCTGTCACTGAAATTCTTGATCATGTAATGAGTCCCAAATGTTGAGGTCTTTGAAAATGCTCTATTCTGAAACACTAAATGACTGTTTACACACAAAGGTCATACTTTCTTAGTTGTGTATCATTTGGCATTGTGCTTTCAAGTAACAAAGAAATATGGAATTTTTAGACATGAAAAGTACTTCCTATTTTGTGTTATTTTTCAATATCAAAGAACTGAAAGAGTTCAGGAGTGAAGCAGATGATACCAATATTACTAATAAACAATAAAATATTTACAATCATATAGTACCTAAACAGTATCAGATATATTCATCACAATACAAAATATTTACTGTTAGGCTGGGCATAGTGGCACAAGCCTTTAAATCCAGCACCCATAAGGCAGAGGCAGGTGGATCTCAAGGTGAACTCAAGGCCACCCCTCCTCTTTCTCCCCAGCCCTCCCTCCCCTCAGCTGGGACTACAGGGAGACCTTGTCTCAAAAAGAGACAATATATATATTTATAGTTCCTTAGGAGTTGCAATTTGTTCAAAGCTTCTAATGATTACAAAACAAATAATTGACAAAACTAAAACCTTATTTTCATACCTAATTTCTAAGACAACACTTATTTTAAAATAGATCAGTGAATGGTCCAAGCCCAAATTTTCTCATTTTTAAATTAAACTTCTTTATTAAAATATACGTGTATGCATGTAAAATAGATGGCTAGGTCACAACAGATATATGTAAAAATATATAATGGGTATATTCACACATACATTACAAATGTGTTTACATGAGGAGAATGATCCATGATGGCTGTGCTTTCAGTTTTGAATGAGGGAATTTATTAGGTATACAACAAGCAGAAGTAAAAGAATAAAACAGCAAGCAACAGAAGCATAGAACATCAAATCAGATATTCATATCATCCGACAGAAACCAAGTGAGGAAACCCCAGGGAATGAACAGTTAGCTAGACTTTCCTATTGAGCTTTTTCCCCATGGTGAACTTCCCATGGCTGAACTTCCAGTCACTCATTTCCACTGCAGGCAGTTTTACAATATGGGATAAACAACAGTAACCTCTGCTGGAAACAGTTTACCTTCTACCTGCTCTCGAGGGCACAATGTTTTTTGTCTTGATCTATTTTGCTCTTCTCTTAACTTCCCTGTTACCAAGTTAGGAGGGCCAGCCCATCCCTGGACAAGGAGCCTTCAGGACACTTGCTTAGTTCTGAAGTGGGAGGGACCAATCCCACATCCAGAGGCAGCTTCTCTGTGAGCTCAAAAAGTATATGACAATCTACCAATATAACTTACATTACCCATACATGTCATATTAATATAATGCATGCATATATCATATATGCATCATATATCCCATATACATAAGTAATTATATGTAGCTATATAAAACATAACTTTATTTGACTGGGAAAACATTTCTAAATTCAATCTGACATTCTGAAGCTTTGATAATTCTGCAAATACTATATATATGCCATATAACAAGATATTAATGTAACAGAAAAACTAAATATTTAGACTGTACTTCCATAGAGTTCCCTTTGGTCTCTTAAAGGCAGGTAAAAATGAGTGTATTTTTATCTCGGTAAGAACCTTTCCTTTCTTAGTATTTGACTATGAGCCTACAAGAGAACAGTTTTAGATGTATCTCAGAGCAGACCCTGCTCTCAGACAAGCAGGAAGAAGGCAAAGGTAGACTACAGCTGTGGCATGAAGTGTGCAGGTGAGGTGTGCCCTATACTCACTGGGAAAAACATCACCATGTTGCCTGTAGACATATGGAGGCAAAGAGGAACAACACACCCACTAATCACAGGTCCTGTCATATATCCCAGTGAAAAGAGGAAAGAAATGTTTGAAAGAATGGCAGAAAGGGTTTTTCATCAATACATTCCCCCATATTGAAGAAGAAACACTAACCAGAAATTCTGATTGGCAATAAGATTCTGCAAAGATTCATAACAACTATTGGTTTTCTAACCTACAAAGGCTTAGACACATTTATATATATATATATATATATATATATATATATATACACATATATATATGATAATTCATATGTCCCATGTAATTCTATACTTGTAGAATTATTTCTAAGTTCTCATTATCCCTATATTCCTAGTTAGTACAGTACTATTATTAAATTATATTTACTACATATATAGTATATAAGTAATAATCTGTGAATACAATTAATTGTATGAGTATTGATTCACCTGTTCATGCTATCAAAAGGTAATAGGCCTTAAAAATGTGTAAGTGAAACTATTATATCCTCAAGCACATAGAGGATCTTATAAATACCAAATAACTGTATTAGGTACTATGATAATCCAAATTTGTAAACAACTAAGACTTGAATCACATTTTTAAAAATTCATTTTAGTAAAGAAAGAACTTCAGAGAAAGAAAATGGCTTTTAATGAGACATAGCATGGTGGGGTTTCTCTGATTAGTGGTCAAGAAGACTTAGACGAAAAGAAGACTCTGCCCACAGAGAAAACAAAAGCAATAAATCTGCCACAATGCTCTCAGACAGAGAGGTATCTGAGTGACACTTCAAACAAGATGCAAAATCAGCCAGCCCTCACTGGAGACGAAGGATGTTATCTTACACTCTTCCCTAGGTAACATGACGGCATTTCTTTCTAGACATGATAAATCAATAGCAGGTATATTCTCTCTGCAGAGGGGCTTATATATCTTAGAAAGAAGTAGGTTCTCAAGTAGTGGAAACCAAGGAGTGAAATAAACATGCCTATCCCTAGGTAAAGATAAAAGAACGGGAGGGTGACTTAAGGTAGTTTGTTTTTCACAAAAGCTAATCAAAATAAACAAAAACAAGATTGAGGTCCTACAGTAATAAATTATTAGGCATAAATTTGCATGAAACTTTTTCTTTCTGGAGCAAGAGATCAAATACAGGTTCTTGTGAATGCTAGGCAAACACTCTATCTCTGAGCCACAGAATATCCAGCCATTAAATTCACCTTAGTTTCTTCCTACAATATTGGGGAAAAAAATCAGACAGTAAAAATACATCTCAAGATTATAAATCATTTTTAAAGTCAGACATTTACAAAACAAAACTTCCAAAGAGGGGCTGGAAAAATGGCTCAGCAGTTTAAAGCACTGGTTGCTCTTCCAGAGGACCTGGATTCCATTCCCAGCACCCACATGGTGGATAACAACAGTCTGTAATTCCAGTTCCAAGGGATCCCACACCTTCTTCTGACCTCTGTTGAGCACTATACGACATGGATGCACTTACATACATGCAGGCAATACACTCATACAAATAAAATAAAAATAATAAATATTTTAAAAGTTCTAAACAACAAAAGTAAATGCAGAGAAGACATCCTTTTCCAGTGTATCAGGGAATTAAAAATTAGAGATTTCACTTATTTTCCAAGTTAGGAAGATTTTTCCCCATTATTCTGGTAGGACATGACAAATTCCGGAAATAAAGTTCATTCTTTTATTTCTGAAAACTTACAATGGATATAATTATTACCTAGTTTTTAAATATGGGATGAATGATTCTACTAAACCATAAATATACTGTGCTTATTGAATATACACATGAGAATGTTATGATTCTAAAACATTTTAATTATTTTTCTATTATTAAGTAGTATTATGCAGAGCATGGTGGTGCATGCCTTTAATCCCAGCACTTGGGAGGCAGAGGCAGGCGGATCTCTGTGAGATCGAGGTCAGTCTGGTCTATATAACAAGTTCGAGGCCAGCTGGAGCTATAGAAAGACCCTGTCTCAAAAGACCAAAAAAAAAAGAAAAGAAAAGAAGTAGAATTAACCTGCAAAACATGTATAATTGTATCCACTGTTTATCTTGTACTCTGAGAAAGTTTTCTTCCTCATTTTAACTATCCCTTGGTATATTACTATGATGGTTCTTTAGAAACTGGTATTGTTGTACATAACTTCAATTCTCCATTAGGATTAAAAGTATTCTTTTACTTCATTTGGTGATAGAAATTAGATTCTATAAGCCTTATTTTATATATATAATGGAGTACATTAAATTGGACTGGGAGCAATAAGCAGAGGAGGAGATCTACAAATACCTTTAAATTACATTGCCTGAAAATTTCAAAAATTCAATTAAAAATGAAAAGAAGTTTTCAAAAAAGTATTACTTTACTTAAAGCTAAAACATTTTAAATTGAAGAAAAAAAGAAATTCAGAAGTTAGGAGAAAGCTATTTTTATATTAATGACTGATACATACATTTACTATATTAGAAATAAATAAAATGAGAATGTGTAAACACATCTTTATTTACCTGTATAATGAAAGCTTAGTTACTTTTAAAGCTTCTAATCATACTGTGCTGTGAAACAGAATTATGCTTGTGGCGCCCTCTGCTGGGCTTCTTTCCACAAACTCAACCTAGCACCACTATTAAAATAAAATCAAACTTTTAGGTAACAAATAAAAAAGCATTTTTTCAGTTCATAATCACTATGTGACCAAGATTACATAATTGTAACTAGCATTCACTATAATGGACCAAAAACTCATTTATCATTAGGTGAAACTTCAATAGATATTTCTTTTAAAATAAAGAGTAAATAATAGACACATAAAATCATGTAAGCATATACAACAGGAAAGTTGAACTGTCTAGGGGGATAAAAAGGACTAAGAGGAGGGGGCTGGGCAAAAAAGAGGGGAGGAGAGAATGAGGGGCAATACATTCAACATATAGTGTATACCTGTATGAAAACTAAAATAAGTATAAAAGTTACACAGGGCTGAGGGGACAGCTCAGTGGGTAAAGAACACAAGCATAAGAACCTGAGTTCATATCCCCCAAACTCATGCAATTGCAGGGTGAGTATGGCAGCCCATCTCTAACTTGGAAGGTAAACAGAGTCACTGCAGCAAGCTTAGTTACCCTAGCTATACAGACAAGCTCTAGGTTTGGTGAAGACCCTGCCTCGATAAACAATGTAGATAGCAATAGAGGAAGGTTCCCAACCACAACGCATGTATACACATGTACTAATGTAGGTAAATATGCACAGATGCCCACATACCAAAAAACATAAAACATGTCTTACATAAAACATGTCTTAATAAGTCTTATTTATGAAATTATTTATGTTACTTCTATGGTTTGGCAATATTTTCAGGTTTTAAGAGTCAGTTTATGACAAAACATTTTAATAAGCTATTTTGATAATTTTATCTAATTTTCCTGACTTATTAGTCCAAACAAAATAGTTCATTTTAAAACAGAATAGTTCTTAATATTTCTTTTTTGAGTTAAATTTATTTTTAATTAAACCATACATAAAAATACAAAAGTTTTACACATTTAAAACCATTACCCTTCTGTTAGAAAACACTGAAACAACTTTGAGAGGTACTCATCACCAGCAACAGTTAATAAATAGCTCCCATTTATTGGTTATTGATTCTGAGGAATGCAATGTGTCCTACAGTGTCTAGGTAGTATATGTACTCTTTTAAAATGAATAAAATTGAGGTTCACAGAGCTTACCCAAATTGCTCAAGAGGAATTTCTAAGTTAAGATTCAAATGTAGATGTGTCTCATTCCAAAGTTTCCTACCAAACACACAATTCTCCATTTGTTAATGCAAATGGTGCGGGTAAGGAGAACAAGATGAGGAATATGTTAACGAAGGATAAAGCAGTTATTCAAGTGTGAAATAATAATTTAGACCTTTACAAAACTTTTTATTTTACATAGTGCTGCCAGCTAGTGGCCCTATTTCATACTGAGTCAAGAGAACAATACTTGATTGTTTTCTATGTAACTTAATCAAAAATTCTGCATTTCACATTCCGGGATCATGTTCTAAAATTGTGTATGCATAGGGCTGACTTAATGATACTTGACACTACTCTATACTGAAGAGAATGCCTCCCCTACCACCATTAGAATCCCTTGACCAGTCCTTGCCTAATGTCCAGTAAACTACCAAACAAGGGTAAGTCAGAATTCAGTAGGTGCCAATAAGTAGAAATGGAAAGCTATGCTGCTACTATCCATGAAAAAGAAATCTACCTCATTTGAAACATTTTAGAACATTTGATTCCTTTGTGACAAAATACAGCTTTTCAACTAAGCAAAAGCTAACTATAATGTTGACATAAAGAATAAAATTACTGTCTATTCCTACACATTATTCAGTTCAAATCCATGCATTTGATAAAGTAGTACTATTAGCAAAGTTTATACCTTGAGTGAAAACAACAAATACAAAACTAAAATTTCTTTTAAGAAAAAAAATGATTTGAGTTATTTTCCATTTAAGATGGTCATATTTCCCTAATAATTCATTCTTAAAATAGATATCCCATGCAACAAATTAGAAAGAACATAGCTCTTGCCATGATATATCGTTAATTGTGACACTGAGACATTTTTGGCTGATTGCTTTCATCATACCACATTATTTTAAAATCGTTTAAGTTCTCAGTAGAGAAATAGGTCATCACTTAAAGGCTTAGATGAAAAGAGAATAATTCTATATTATATAAAACAAAAACATTGGTTTTAAAGTATATTAGTATAATGAAAAACATGTTCTGGATTTAATCTGTAGTAAAAGAGTGAAGAAGGGATAGAATAGCAAACCCAGAACACAGTAAGGAAAGAAACAGACCACCCACTAGAGCACCTGATAAAGTCACAATGGAAACAGGAAACAAAAGAGGCAGTACGGGGAAGCCTGAGTCCATTCATCTGCATTCTGGCACACACAGACATGCACATCCCTGCGAACTGTGAAACTGCCATATCCCATTTAGTATGCATCTTATGTGAGCCATGCTTTACAGCTAAAGGCAATGAGTACCTATTGCACATATATGTACATGTGTACATGAATATGTAATATACACACACAAGTACAATAAACATTAGTGAGAAAACTATATATTTGCTTTATAAATACTCTCTCTCTCTCTCTCTCTCTCTATATATATATATATATATATATATTATAGTTAACATATAACTTACAAACATTTCCTGTATTGTCAAAGCTGGTAAGAACATCTTCAACATTCAAGGATCCACTATTACGCCTGCAAAAGAATGAGGCATTTTATTTATCATTTCTGAAATAACTGCATTTCTGAATTTTTTTAAGCTGAGACAGTACTCTGATGTATTCAATTCTAATGAACCCTTCTGTGTTCTATTTTTAAAATACCTTCTGCCCACTAGAGGGAGAAGGAAAAAGAACACATTCTTTAAAGAATTTAATGTAATAATATCCCTTGAGTAGTAATCAATATTTTAAAATACTATACATTTTTTTAAATCATAGCTTAAAATAAAACATTTTACAGTTACATACATGCAAGTTCTTAAAGACCAAACTAAAAATTTTTTTTAAAAAACACACTACACTTAAAGAAGTTTAGAATACAAAAATAATAAATCATCCTCCAGATCCACACTCAGTAATTTATAAAGTTCTGCTAGAATAGAGCAACAAATTGAAATTCTGTCACATAAAACTAACCAATCACCAGGTGAGCAGACCACTTGTGGGCAGTTCGCATCAGTATAAGACAAATGCCCTTTCATAGCATTTGCCCCTAATCTTAATTCTATCTCTTTTAGTTCTAATCTCTTATCATGTGACAGCCCTTCAAATGTTTGACTAGATTATTTGTATCATAGTAATACTTAGGAAAGTTATTATTCTTCAACTAGAAACAAGGTTTAACTCGCAAAAATTCATAGGGCTTGAATTATTTTTCAATTAGTGATAAAAAAAATTAATTCTATAGTCTATATTCCCCCTCAGAATTTAGAACTATAGTTCTACTTTATGACCTATAATGTAATCACTAATAATTCATTGAAAATTCATTTCATCAACACTGCTTTAACTTCTTATTAAAACTTAGTACACATGTTATTTAGTGTTATAGACAGAATTTTGTGTCCCCACAATTCATATGTTCACAATTCACAAGTCCTACACCCTAGCATGTCAGAATGTGACTCTATTTGGATGCAAGGTCATGAAAAAGTAACTAACTAAAAATGGGGTCATTAGGGTAGTCCTTAATCTACACATTGGTTGTCCTTACAAAACGAAGAAATTAGGACATACAGAGAGACAGGAGGGGCATGTGTGCAAAGAGGCACCAAGAGCAGGGCAATCTGCACTTCAACAAGCCTGAGAAGAGAACTAAGCAGACAATGCCTTGTTCTCAAACCTCTATTCCACAACTGTGAAGAAGTAAGTTTCTGTTTTCTGAGATAACCAGTCTGGGGTATTTTGGCTTGGTAGCCCTAGAAAACTAATATATATAACAAAAGAATACTAATTATAATGTTCTTTTCAGGAAAAAAAAAAAAAAGCCCTTTATTTCTATCAGAGATCATTCTTTGACAGAATGAAATTGCATATATTTGTCTGCATTATAACAGGACAAATAAACACAATATTCAAAATTATCATACTCTAAAGAAATAGTTACCAACCACAAATCAAAGCTTCCTTATCATAATAAGATGATTCTATATTTTAGAAAGAGATTATACTAATAGAAATATATATATATTATAGAACTATGTAGTTAGACTAATATTATAGAAAACTATAATAAATGGAGTATTTAACATCTAAGAGGTAAGAGGAAGCTATTAAAATGATCTGTGACACAGCACAGAACTCAGCACTTTTCAAAATATAAAAGCAATATACAATTCCTTTAAGACAAAGCTGATCAAAATCCTAACATGCACAGTTAATCAGTTAATATTTTGGAACACACTCTTTAAATCCGTTCTGTATATTTTCATAAAGAACTGAGAACACTGTTCAGATTATTTCACAAGCCATATTTTTAATAATGTATTATAAATGGTTTCCAACACCAAGTAATCTCCTGTATACTATCTTAATGGCTGCCAAATAGTTCAAAGAATGACTGTGAACTACTTTTTTATGTGAAAAATGGTTGGTAATTCAGTTTTGTTATTGTTTTTTAATTTTTTATTGAATTTTGGGGACTGAAGAGATAGCTTAGCAATTAAGAGCACCTACCACTCTTTCAGAGGACTCAGATTTGACTCCCAGCATCCACATGGTAGTTAAGAGTCGTCTGTAACTCCAGTTCCAGGGAATCCAACACCCTCTTCTGACTCTACGGACATTACATGACATGGGTGCACTCATACACTTTTTTATTGAATTTTTTTGTATTTTAATGTTTCTAAAAACACAGAGTTCATTGTAAAGCACCTCATCAAGTTTGGATCTCAGCAAACAAAGCTATGTCTTCATTATATGTTGATTTCTCAAGAGTACAGACTTGCAAACAACACATATAAGTCAGATTAACATAAAAGGTGTTTGTTTTAGAAATAAAGTACTGTTGAACTAAAGTTCAATATGGTATCTTCTAGTTAGCAATTTGGACCATATTTCTTTTCTTTTTAGAAGTTTTCAAAGGTATTTTTAAAGGCTGCCCCTTATATTTGATACTTGTGCTTTTCTATGAAACAGAAACACTAAGAGATTCTCTCAAAAGCATCAAGATTTTCTGACACAAAGTAACAACACCTCAGTTCTTATACAGATTACCTACAAACTATACAGAGGGAATACTGAGCTTCTAAGTAGCCTCTTCTACAAACACACACAAAAAGTTTTTTAACTCTTAACTAGAACAGTAGTCACCTTAAGAAGACGCTGTACTCAGGGTAAAAGATGCTTGTATATCGCACCCATGCACCAGCCTCTTCAGTTTCCCTTTTTTTGGCTTCTGTTACTGAAAACAGATTAAATGATTCAAATCTTCTTACAGACACATGTCGAAGGCAGTCATCTAGCTCTTTCTGCTTGAGAACCTTTGAAATAAAATCAAATATCATGGTTATATTATACAAGCAGATCATAAGTTTAGTTTTCAAAATTCAAATGGTAAGGGGATTTCCCTTCCAATAATAGTGCATTACATCATTCAGAACAACTTCCTGCTGAACACACTGAGGAAAGATGGAAAAAAAATATTTAAGGACATACTCAAGGACACTGGAAAGCAAAAAAGATAGCAACAATTTAACAGTCCAGTATCTTTAAAAAGACAAGAATTTCAAGCAAGCATGGCTTTTGTAAGCACTTTTCTCCTGGACATTTGTCAGTTCCAGAAGAGCTAAGAAGATAAGCAGTAGAGAATAAACACTGAATTCTGAACTTACCTGAACAGGAACACGTATGTTATTCCAAGTCTGTGTAAGCCTGTGTTGTGTGTGTGTGTGTGTGTGTGTGTGTGTGTGTATTTGTTTTGGGATACACCAAATGGATGGTTTTATTGGTGTCATTTTGAAAAGGAATTTTCTAATGATGGGAGAACAGACATGGAACTATAAAATCAACGAGGTTTAGTAAAGACCCTACGGCTCCTGCTCTAAATGAAAGTATAGTATAAATGAATGATGTATTACAGTTTTTAAACTATACACATACATTTGACCACCACTGAAAAGGTCTGGAAGCAATGGTCAAACTTGTAGAAATGAAAATGCCTACTGTTCAGACTGTTGCCTCTAAATATTATTCCATGCTAAAACACTGTAAGACCCTTTGGAGAATTGGCAGGAACTGAATCAGATGAAACATCCTGCACACAAAGAAACAGTGTGTGTGCATGTGTGTCTGTGTGTGTGTGTCTGTGTGTATATATATATACATAAACATACAGGAGCCAAACTGAATATGGTTCATTATTCAAAGATGAAATGGTGTATTAATAAATATGATGACTGCAATACAATCAAAATAAAAATGCTCATAATGGTATTTTTAAAAGGTCTCATTGATGAGCATTCAAAGATGTTAGAGAATCAAGTTATTTTGAAAACTAGTAATAATTATCTGTCTTTCAAACATGAACTGGAACTGAGGATATCAAAGAGAAGACGGGGGAAGTTTCTCTTTATAGCAATATCCTAAATAAGAAATGAAGAATGGCAGAATCACCCTTTTCCAATCCCCTCATCAGCTCATTAACCTTGGCAATAATACCCAAATGGAAAAGGACAAAAAGACTAAGGTAGAAAATGCTGAAGGCTAATTAATTAGACAGTGTAGAAAAAACTGAAATCTAAGTGCCAGTAACAGAGAAGTCAAGAAGAAAAGAAAATCCCAGACTTAGGAAAGATTCAGTTATTGGAGGCAGTAGACACTTACTAAGATCAGGATATGTAGGAGATGAGGTAAGGTAGGTACTAAGATAGAGGCAGAGGTCAACACAGAGGTAAAGGTACAGACAGAGATACAGATGCAGGCACAAGAGTAAGTCAGGGGAGTAGGGGTGCTGAATGCTCCCCAAAGGCCAATGCATTAGTCTCCCCAAGGTGATGCTATTGGGAAACGGTGAAACCTTCAAGAAAGCACCTAGCAAGAAGTCCTTGGGTTATTGGATATATCATTAAAAGGGACTGTGGGAACTTCAGCTTCTTCCTCTTTTGTTTCTGCCATGACATAAGTAGCTTCATCTACCACATACTCTCTTCCGTAGCATTACAGCACCTCCCACCATTGCCCTAATAGGAAAGCATCCTCTCAGTCATAAACTAGACTAGCTAAAACCTCTTTTCCTTATAAGTTAATCATCTCAGGTGTTTTTGTTATAATGACAGAAAACTTGACTAATACAAGGTGTGAGGCCAAATACAGAAATACCAGTTTTAAATCTTAAATTTTTTTATCTTATTTATGTTTATTTAATGTCTATGAGCATTTTGCCTTCATGTATATAAGTGCACTATGTGCATACAGCTTGTAAATCTTTTTTTAAAAAGAGTAGCTAGATGTCCTGATTCCATCAGTTTAACAGGCAACTTCTATTCTTCTCCACAGCATAATTTTGAAGTTTCTAGAGAAGGTAAATCACAGAAACTCCAGTCTGAAATATGAAATACAATGCACATTCTGTCTGCATAATGACCTATAAAAGGTACATTTTTGGTTTCAAATGAGAGAGTTTATTAAGTATATAGAAAGCAAAAGTGAAAGAAGAGCAACTAGCAGATAGATGGCAGAACGTCACCAAATCAGGCTCTTACAACATCCAGCAGAGATGACTGGACTAACCCAGTTGAGAGAGCAAGCAAAACTAACAGCAACAAATTGGGAGCTTACAACATCCAGCAGATAATCAACTGGGAACTCCTCACTGAGGCAGCCAGCTCAGGTTCCTGAGAGTTCCAGGCAGAGCAGAGCACTCCCCTCAGATGAGGCTTCCAAGTAAAAGAGGAAGAAGCAAACAGACAGCAAAACTTCATCAAGTCAGGAGCTTAGAACATCGGGCAGGAATGAGTGGGGAAGCCCTCCTGGGGGGAGGGAGGTCATGCTGGAGTTCCCAACTGAGAGATCTGGGGGTGGAGCACAGCAGTCTCTCCATGGATGATCTTCCCACTTCTCATTCCCAATGCAGGAATTTTTGTCATGAGACAAATAACAGTACCTTGGTCATAGGAGTACACATTCTAACTGTTCTCCATAGTGCACTGTTTTTGACAGCCTTAGTTGCTTGCTGTTCTTTCTCTGTGCTACAGGGTCAGGGGCCAGTCTGACCCAGGGCAGGGAGTTTTAGAATCCAACGAAATAAATTTGCTTCTATCTAGACAAGGGGACCCTCCTTGCTCCCAGACACTGCGCACAAGCACAGTTCGTGACAGTAAAGCTGTTCTTCATTCTAGTCAGTCTCCCTGTCTCTCTCTTAGCCTCCCTTTGCCTTCTCACTTTCTCATCCACAGTTCACAAGAGTTGTTTTGTTGTATTGTGCATCTTTTCTTTTTCTTTTTTAAGATTTGTGGGTTTTTTTTTTAATTTATATGTATGTATGTGTGCTACACGAGGTCATGTGCACCCTGTGCTTACAAGTGCCTGAAGAAGCCAGAGCAGTGTGGATCCCGTGAAACTGGAGTTATAGGTGGCTGTAACATATCATGTGGGTGCTGGGAACTGAACCCAGATCCTCTGTAAGAACAGTATGTGCCCTTAACCATGGAACACCTCTCCAGCCCCCAGCTTTTTCTTTCTAAGTCCAGGTTTCCTCCTTTATTAAGTGAGGCAAAGGGAGAGAAACAAACAAAATCAAAAATAAAAATTTTAAAGTTAAAATGAAGTGTACCCCGTAAAATGCAAACACTAGATCTAGAAGAGCCACGAAATGGTGCACTCAGGACTGAAGAAAGAGCTAAACGTGACTAATGTCAGTGCTCTTTCCACTGTGCAAGAGTACAGACTAGAAATTCTGTGATTCTGCAACCATGTTTAAAGTTCAAGAGATACTTTTATTGAACTAATTCAATAATAAATAACTTGAGAAAACAAATTTTGTAAATGTAGAAAAGGCAAGAGTTATTTTTTATGTGTTAAGAATATTTTGCACGCATGTATGTAAGTGTGCCACATGAGTACAGTGCCAGCAGAGGCCAGAAGAAGGCATCAGATCCCCTGGAACTAGAACTAAGGACAATTCTTAGCTGCCATATGGGTGCTAAGAACTGAGCCTGGGTCGTCCGGAAGAGCAGCCAATGCTCTTAACTGCTGAGCCATCTCTCTAGCCCCCAAAAGGCAAGAGTTAGAAGGCATCCTAGAATGAAGTTCAGACAAAGAAGCATATAAATCAAATACTGTTTGGAATTGTTGCTAGAACCAGAGATTAAAATGGCAAAAACTAGCTGTGAAAGCAGTGCTACTTTTTCCTACTGGAGATTTAGGAAAAGAGAAGGAAAAAAAAAATAACAACAAAAAGCAGTTGGGTGTGGCACCTTTAGTCAGCATTTAGGAGGCAGAGACAGGCAGATCTCTGTGACATCTGAGATAGAGGTCAGGCTGGTCTACAGAGTGAGTTCCAGGTCAGCTGTGGCTATAGGGACCCTGTCTCAAGAAAAGAAAGAAGGAAGGGAGGGAGGGATAGAAAGAGAGAGGGAGGGAGGGAGGGATGGAGAAAAAAGAAATGTAGGTAGATGGTGAACATGAGGTTTGAAAGCTACAGGAAAAAAGAAATGAGTTTCATTAAAGACCTTGTTCATCCCCTGCTGACATTATGTAATATCAATAAAAAGTATCAGGAATCACTTACTGCAAGGTAGATAAGTACACCACACAATCATTTCTAAGACATGGTCTCTATTAACCACTTCCCACAATAGACTCAGAAGGGTTAACAGAACACAAGATACAGGAGCAGCAACAATATGGTTATCTAAATAAGACTTGCATAGTGACAACATCAGTCAACATGCCAACATGGATGGGGGAAATTTCACAAGGTTCCAGCTCTAGATGAAGAGCTATAGACAACCAATGGCTGTTGGTTAAGAGGAGGTAAATCAGTTTTCTTCACGGACAAGCTCCCTGATAGGTTATTCAGTCCTATGTGCTCAGTCTAAACATATGCACATAGGAGCATCACTAAATGGACTCGGTAGGTTGCGGGGGGTGGGGGTGCATGCATATGTGTGTGTAACAATTAAAGAAGTCATGAAACTGAGTAGGGGGTCGGGGAGCCTTGGGACGAGCTGGAGGGGAAGAGGAAGGAACAGAAATGACATACAATACTAGTATATGAAATTCTTTTAAAAATTAAAAACTCAAATTATAAAAAAAAAAATACAGGGATGGCTCTCTTAACTGATTCTCAGGATTAACAAATTAACATAATTCTCTCTATTAACTCTTCAGTCTGGGCCATGTGACCTGAAAGGTAGTGTTGAATCACTTCTCTAGTTCTTCCCTATTGAACTATGTGCTTGTCAAGCTAACTTTGATTCTTCACAAACTTTTTCATACCAGTGTCCTTCAAAGTAGTAAACTGAGAACTTTGGTAAGGGAGTGAACTAGAAGCTGCCTCTGAATGACCAAAGGAATGGTCAGAATAACAAAAACGTCACTCTACCCCGTAGGAGAACAAGAGGAAGAACTTTGGAAGTTCACAAAGGTGGGAAGTATGGTTAAAAGGACAACAATGCACAGAAAAAGAAGTCAAACTAAACAGTGCTTCCGATACCCAGCTCTGCGGCAGTGGGAGAGGAAGCTGAAGACTCATCAAAAAGTAGGCCAGGGTGCCCTGGGAAAAGAGGCTGGCAGTCCCCCGCCTCAGGACAAGCACACTGTCCTCACAGCCTCAAAACCACTTGTGTTTTGGTGTCAGGAGCCAGTGAGTCCCCTGACAGATGTGTCAACAAAAGAAAGGAATCCTATTTTTTGACAATATGACTCCAGGAGCAAGAACTGGGCACCACCTGAGAAATAACACATTGTTTGAAACTGAGCTACGCTAGAGGTCACACTTGGAACCTCAATTAATCTGCCACAGTTGTGGTAAAGCTGGAGGGGCGACACTGGCAAGGCCAAAAGCGCAGGGGCAAGAGGCTCAGCTCTGGCAGTGAAGTCTAGAAGCAAGTGCAACCCCATGGTTACTGAGTCTCATCAACAGAAAATAACCTGCTATCCCACAGCTCTGAGCTACCAGCACATGGCTCCATCTCTCTGTGCATTTAAGGAACCCAAGCTCCATCAGGCTTCTTGCCACTCACCACTACATTCCTCTAGCAGAGTGATTAACAATTAGGAGGTCGTGATAGAGGTCTTCTACCTGCTGTGCTTAGTCCCCAAACTCCCCATTCAACTGGGAGACACCCCAAGCTAGAATACTGGTTACCCCAAGGAGTACAAACTGGGGAATCTTGAGAGGGCAAGAGAACCTGTTAAACCCACAGACTGCAAAGCTAAGTGTGGCCAGCAGAGGTCCCTGGTGTGCAAAGAAAGGAAACTACCAAAGCTAGCCTGGCAGACATCAGACACTTGTTCAATATAGGCTTAACACCAGCATATGCCACAGAAAAGACAAGAGCCTAGAAGTCAAGTGACCGCCACCCCCACCCCATCTGCATTCCCCATGCATATAACTACAAGTCTCCAATTTTGGAGGACCCAGAAAAAATATCAACTAACCTATAGAGACAAAACACATCAGAATAACGTCAGATCCATCTGTAAGCCTAAAATTCAGAAAAGCACAGAATGATATTCTCAGTCACAGCCTTAAATGTAAATGATCTCAACAAAGTAACAAAGACTGACTGGACTAAAAACTCAACCCAACTACCTGTTGTCTCCCTGGTTCAGACACTCAAAGACTGAAAGAAGACAGAAGTCAAACTAACGGTGAATGGAGCTGAAAACAGGCTGGTGTAACTTACAGTATCTGATAAAGTATTATAGGCTTCAAATCAAAATTGGTCAAAAGAGATAAAGCATAAAGCAGGTCACCACTTTCATTATAATAATATATGCAGCAAATCTGGGGGCTCTCAGCTACATAAAACAAACAAAAGGTCTGGTAGGTCCTGGTACAATGATAGAAGGTAACTTCAATATCCCACTCTAATCTCTAGATAGATCATCCACACTAAAAATCAACTGGACCTAACATAGCTATGGAATACTCCATTCAACATAATATATATTCTTATCAGCCCATGGGACCCTCTCTAAAACAGACCACATTTTAGGGCACATCAAGTATTATCAGATACAAAGGAATTGAAATTATTTTTGTATTATATTAGGTTATAATGGAATAAAACTGTATCAATAGCAAGATAAACTATACAAACACTCACAAATTGAACTACACCTTTGAGTCACCAGTGGGTCACTGAAGAAGTCAGAGGAAATTAAAATATTCCTAAAATTAAATTAAAATGAAAGCATAACTTAGAAGAACTTTGGGACATAGTCAAGCAGCTATGAGCACTTACATTAGAAAAGTCAGGGGCTGAAGAGACGGCTTAGTGTTTAAGAGTACCTGTTGCTCTTGCAGAGGGTCAGGGTTTGAATCCCAGCACCCACAGTATAGCTCACAATGCCTTCTTCTGGGCAAACTAGGATAATCAAGTTGACTTCATTCCAGGGATATAAGGCATATGGTAAATCACTTACACATATGCAGGCAAGACACTCATGCACATAAAATAAAATAAACTTCTAAAAAAAAAAGAATCCTTATTTATAGACAACATGATCTGCTACTTAAAAGAGCTTATGATTCTGCTAGAATTCTTCAATCTAACAAACAGGTTCAGCAAATCAGCAAGATACAAAATCAAAATATAAATATCAGTAGTCCTTTTACATACCAATAATAAACTTGGTGAGAAAGAAATAAGGAAAAAGAAAACATTCACAATGGTCTCAAAAAATAAAGTATGTGTCACACATAGAGAATATATGTCTGAGAGATACCCAGTCCTAAGTCACATATCTACAGTGGAGCCTCTACACCTAAGGCTCACAGAACATAGTGGAACAGGGGGTAGAAAGAATAGAAATGCAACTCTCAACTCTCAGCAGTAAAGCTTCCTCATACAACAGAATGTGACACACAGAAGGCCACAACTGGCTAAGTTCTAGAGAAGCAGAGACTGCAGAGGATGTGTCCCTGGATAGGAATCCTATATTAAACCTCATCTACCCGCAGCTCAGGGATCATTGTGGAAGAGTGGGTGGAAAGATTGTAAGAAAACCACGTTAAATATTTTTTTAAATAAAACAAAATTTAAAATAATGTAGGAATAAATCTAGTCAAAGAGGTGAAAGACTTCTACAATGGAAACTTTAAGACATCAAAGAATGGAATGAAAGAAGATATTAGAAAATGCTAAGACCTTCCATGCTAATGAACTGGCAGAATCAGTATATTAATAATCAATTATAATTAATTACATAAAAATGGCTATGTTGGGGCTGGAGAGATGGTTCCAAGGTTAAGAGCACTTCTTGCTGTTAGAGAGGACTGGTGTTCAATCCCAGCACCCACTTAAGGCAGCTCACAACCGCCTGAAACTCCAGTTTCAGAGAATCTAATGCCCACTTCTTGCCACCGTGGGTACCTGCACACACACGCACATATACATACATAGACACACACACGCACACACACACATAAATTTTTTAACTGGCTGCATTATTTAAAGTTATCTACAGATTCAATGCAATTCCTGTCAAAATTCCAGTAACATTCTTCACAGAAATCCTAAAATTCACATGGAAGCACAAAAGACACAAATAGACAAAGAAGTCAGAAGCAGAAAGCAACGCTAAAGGCATAACAAGATCTGATCTCAAACTACTATAGAACTATGATAACCAAAACAGTATGGTACTCATACAAAATTGGTACGTCTACTGAGCGTGCCAGCGAGGGATTCTCTTGATTAGGTTCAGGTGAGAAGACCTACCGTAAATTTGGGAGGCATCAAATCAGTGTGCTGAGTCCTGGACTGAATAAAAAGGAGAAAAAGGAACTGAACAACATTCATTCACTGCTCTCTTCTTCCTGATAGGATGTAACCAGCTGCTTCAAGATCCTGCAGCCTTGACTTCTCCTGCTATAATGAACTATACTGTGAGCCAAAAAACAAATCCTTTCTTCCTTAAGTTGCTTTGTGTAGACGTTAGCAAACATCACACATGCAGGGACTTAAAATGCGCCTCCATGGTTGGGCTTGTTATTTTATACTGCTGCCATAACCATGAGAACATTATCAGCCAATTACCAAAGGATGCTCGACATATGGACTACGTATAGAGCATAAAACCACCGAGGTGATCACAGCTTATGACAACTTTGAGGTGGGACACAGATGCAAACTAAGTGTTTACTACTGTAGATGTGGTTCTTTGCTAATAGCAATAGCTAAATAATATCATATACTAAGGACTCAGTACTCCAACCCACTTAAAGACTGTCCTTCATATAGTGCTGTCCACAAACTCTTTCTTATCTTTTAAAAATCATTATTATAGTCTGGGTCTGGCACATACCTTTAATCCCAGCACTTGGGAGGCAGAGATAGGTGAATCTCTGTGAGTTCAAGGCCAGCCTGGTCTACATCGTGAGTTCCAGGCAAGCTGGGGCTACAGAGACACCCTGTCTCAAAAAGACAAGAAAAGAAAGAAAGTTATTATATATGCATGACAGACAGAGGGCAAGTATCACAATGCATTGGTTCTCTTCTTCCACCTTTTCATAGGTTCCAGGAGTCAAACTCAGGTCTCCAAGCTCACTCTGCAAGCATCTTTACCCACTGAAACATCTCACCAACCCTTCCACAAACTCTTAAAAGAATTTGCTAAAAAACCAACTAGCCAGGTCCCATGCTAGGTCCAGAGGGTACAGATTAATAATACATTGTGTTTTATCATGAAGAACTACCATTGTAGTGAGAAATGGAAACTCTAACAAAATGGTCATAAACTAGTATGCTAAGAAGTTCATCAGTATTATGGGGCTGAGGTGCTAACAGTTGAAGGGGATCAGAAAGGATCTCACAAAAGAGTCAAGGTGTTAGAGATGAAAAGTCACTCATCAATAAAGAAGATCAAAACTTTTAAATAGAGCTGGGTAAATTGATAGACAGCTGTAAACCCTACATTTAGGAGGCTACGCAGGAAGATCTTAACTTTGAAGCCAGACTGGACTACAACAGCAAGACCTATTTCCAGGTTCCTGCCTGACTTTCCACAAAGACGGTCTATTAGTTGGTAGTGTAAGGCAAAATAAACCGTTTCTTCTCCAAGCTGTTTTTGGTCAGGGTGTTTTGTCACAGCAATAGAAAGCAAACTAGGGTGCCCCACCTGCAGTTTACTCTCTCTGTTTCCTACTTGCTGTTGAAAAGTAAGCTCTCCGTTCTGCTTCTGCTGCCATGCCTGCTGCCTGCCACCTGCGGCCGGGCCTCCCTACCATGATGGACTCTTAAGCCTCAAGAACCATAAGCCCAAATAAGTCTTTCCTCCTATAATATGCCTTAGTCATGGTGTTTTACCACAGCAGCAGAAAAGTAACTAAAAACTCTGTGTGTGTCAGAGAGAGAAAGAGAGAGACAGAGACAGAGAGAGAGAGAGGGAGAGGGAGAGGGGAGAGGAGAGAATAAGAATGAATCATAACTCAAAAAGACTCAAACAGAAAAGTTTGGGATTTTGGATTCTTTGGAATTTTGGATTATATGTATGTATATATGTAATATATATGCATATATATTACATATATAAAAAATGAGATATCCTAGGAATGGAACCCAAGTCTAAACACAAAATTTTGTTTCATATATGCTTCATATACATAAAGATAATTCAGTAGAATCGATTTTTGTGTTGTTTGGACTGCCACTAATTAGGTGAGGTGTGGAATTTTCCACTTGTGGCATCACGTCCGCACTAGAAAAGTTTCAAAATTTGAAGTATTTCAGATTTGGAATTTTTTTATTAGGGATGCTCAATCAAAAGATCACCACAAGAAATATGACTTGAAACAATACCAAAAAAATAACTACTAAATGCAACACCTCAAGTAAGGTGGCAACTGCTGGTAAATGCTTCTCCTAATACAACAGCCTCAAGTGGAAAGTGGAACAGGACAGGTTAGAGTAGCTGCATACCTGTAATCTCAGCACTTAGGAAACTGAGGCAGGAGGATCACAGTTCCAGGCCAGCCTGGACTCCACAGCAAAGCCCTGTATCCAAACGTAAATCAACACAATATTCTACAGTAGTAAATACTGTATTTCTGAGCAATTTTCTGTAGGAAATCTCAAGGCAGAGGGATAACACTGGAGTGCAAAAACAATAAGCAGCCTTAACCCTGAGCAGTTTGAAATGAGCGTCAAAGTGAGCAGATATCAGAATTTCTGTCAAAACTGTACAAAAGTCAACAGAAACAGCACACCAACTCTGAAATACTAGAAGATACTGTCAATAAACAAACCAACACACTTGGGATTCGCACCTCTTGGGCGCCGAGCATCCCGCTGATGACTTCAAACTTAAGAGATAAACGTCTGACTTTCACAAGGCGGGAAGAGAAGAGAGGTGCTCTTCCCACCCCTACTCCCGCTATATATAGCGTGCAGTGTCGCTAACACAACAGTCAAGCATGCCGATCTCTAAGAGACGTAGGAGCAAAGAGTGCATGCACCCTGGAAACCGGGGGCCACGGTCAAGCAGGGAGCTATGAAGCAGTAAGAACCATGTGGGCGGAAGAAAGAAGCACGGAAGAAGAGCAGCACGAGGTGCGGAGGGAAGGTCCCGAGGGTCACACAGGTGAGCCGGAGGAAAGTCCCCCACTAACGTCTAGAAGGGGTTCTTCTACTTGGATCTGAGTTTCCCAGGACCCGGGCTACGGCTGCTCTCCGCCCAACCCCTCCGGGTTCTTCCTTTTCAGCGGGACAGTGTAGACGAAGCCAGGGAGCGCTTCTCCGGGGGATCCAGGAAATCGAGAGGGAAGTGTCCCCGGGGACCAAAACCTGAGAGGGGAGTGGTCCCTTACCTGTCGCAGTAGCTTCCACCGCACGGCCCCCTTGGGCGCCGAGACCACTGGCCCCGGGTCGGCACCGCCAATAGTAGGACCGTCGCCCGCGACTGCTTCAGCCTCGCCCGACCCGGTAGCCGCGACTTGCGACTCCATCATCCCAGTTGGCCGGACACCGAGGTGCCACCGGCACAGTTCTCCCCAGTCAGGACCTGCCAACTTCTTCCCAGTCAGGACCTGTGACGCCCGGCCTCTGGCCCTCAGCCCTTGCGCGCGCCCTCCCGGAATTCCGCATTTCCGGTATTTGCGTCTCCTTGGCAACCAGGCCAGCGGAGCTACGTCATTGCACCAGTTTTGCAGGTAGCCATCTTGAGTGAGGGCAGGTCGGAGGGTGAGAGGACTGTGAAAGAGCTCATGGGGTGGTGTTCCTCGTAATTTTCTTCTTTCCTGCATTGTATCTAGCTCCTAAGATTACCAAAGAACCAAAAGGCTTGTGTCTTCTAATAGCAAAGAATCCAGAAAGAAAAAGAGTTCATTCGTGACCACAATAAAGATGGCGAAATGGGCTTAGCGCTCGGACTGGATTGGCGTTGCGTCGAGCGGCGTGCTGCAGACCAGCTCTGAGCGGCTCTGGGTAGGTTGTTCCTTTGCAGGGTGCGGGACGCAGACTTCGGGTGGACGCGGCTGAGGTGACTGCGGCTCCTTCCTGAGAGCTTGAGGGTCTCGAGCCTACTTCTCCTGCCTTCCCTCGTTTGTGTCCAGAGTCGAACAGCGTTTTAATTCTCGTATGTATGGGAGGGATGCCGAGGCGGGGGTCTCTTTCCTCATTCCTAGTCCCACCACCCTCCAGTCCTCTGGTCCCTGGTGATCCCTGACTTTTGCACTGCATGGTCTGTGGTACCATTTCCTCACGCCTTCAAATTACCACATCTCTGGGATGGACAGTTGCACGAATAGATTCTCCTGGGAACACCCATTTGCCTACCCTCGCCCATCCCTAGCCATGCAAACTGTCTTCTCCCTGCGGAAGATGAATGGATGGAAGGATGGATGGACGGATGGATGGATGGATGGATGGACGGATGGATGGAGGTAGGCTGTGGGAGCATACAGTGATTTAGGGGCACTTGTTGTCACCTACTGGTCCGTTATTTTGCTGCGACATAAGAAATTAAGGGGGGAGGGGACGTCATGGTTGATCGCATTCGAGGTAAACCCGAGTGACGCAGTATTTCTGTGGTACTAAGGGACGTGTTATAAAACAATTCTCTGACTACACTAACGGTGTACATCATACGTAGATTATGCCCACGTTAATATTATTAACTACTTTTTGTTGAGTGGTTATTACGTGCCAGGTACTTGCACTAAGGCCTTAACCAAAAATGTCTGGTTTTATTCGTAAATAACAACAAGAAGTAAGTGACATTTTTATTTTTAGTTTTACCAATGAAAAAAATTGAGACCCAGATGTGATTAAGTGCAAGGTTCAAAGCCTGCACCCAGGTCTCTGATGCTTTACTTAACCTAGCTATGGAGGTTAAAAAGAACTTACATCCCATAAGAAACTAGAGATGTTCTCACCTCCGATCAGTACATCTTGGAGTGTTGCTGTTTTTCTTTTTTCCTTATATATCCTTAAAGTCTTATAACATGGCCGAGATTTAGAGCCACATCAGTTGGACTTTTTGCCATACCAAATGACTTGGGAAAATGCCTTAAATTTCCCAGAGCCACAGTTGAATCACCATAAAATGAACATCATTATAGCTACTTTATCAAGTACATAAGAAGTTCAAATTAGACAAAGTAGATAAAAAGCATCTGGCACCTAGCAAGCACCCAACAAATACTAATCTTCCTCCCCCACTTGTATTAATTAGGGTTTTCCAATTTTTCTTCTATATACATATCAGCAGTATGTTTAGAATTAGGTAAGACCAAAACCGTTTTGCTTTTTAGCACCCACCAAGTACCTTAGATTCCCTGTTGAGTCCATTTACTAATTTGCAAATTTTTATTTTGTTTCTTTTCTGTTTTTTTTTTTTGTTTTAGTTTGTCCATATGTGTACCAGAATCACTGCTGTAGCTTGAGCCTAGTAAAATTGACTTTACAAATGAGACGTTTACATTATGCCTACCACGAAGCACGATTTGAACGAATTTTGACTTATGCAAGTTTTTAGACTTATTTCACCTAAGTTATCAGTTGTCTACAATTATTCATAACCTAAGGGCGTGCATGACCCCAAAGGGGAGGGATAAGATCTGATGATCTTTAGAGACTCTGAGAGCTCACTTACTGTATAATCATACGTATGAAAACATTCACATGCTGGCAGCCCCAAAGAAAGCATACCCAGGGACTTTGCTATCATGCAGCAGAAGACCAAATTATTTCTCCGAGCTTTGAAGTATAGTGTTCCTCATCTTGGGAAATACATACAGAAACAGAATCACTGTAACTTCGCAGCTCATTATTACAATAGAATAAAATTGAAAAAATATCGCCTAACTGAGTGTCTGCAGAATAAACCCAAGATAACAGAGTTAGCAAGAAACATCCCAAGTCGGAGCTTCTCATGTAAGGTATGGACTGTTTAAATTAACATATTCATAGGTCATTAAGATTAATTTTAGCTTATAAATAGTGGATAAAATATCAGAGTTAATAATTTTCTCATTAATTATAACTTGGTTTTAAGATTTTCCAGGCTCAAGTATGTAGTCAATATGAGTACAAAAGAATATACATGTATCTATGCAGTTATAATGAATATATAAAAGTGAATCTTCATAAGAATTGTTCACCTTCCTTATTGTGTCTGCCAATGCCTTTCAAAATATAGCTTTATAAAATTACTAGGATGCCAAATTATACCTCTTAATAATACCAAATCGTATGCTAATTCTTATATGAAGATTTGGTTAGTAAACTTCAGTAGAAGCTATGTAATTGTGTGTTATTTCTCTATTAAAAAGGACTGAAAAGCTGTCTTGCATTTTTGGACAACTTAGGTTCCTCAAGAAGATACTATTGTTCTTCTGCCAGACCCCAAACTGTGGACTTGAACTCAGCCTTGAGGAACTGATTGCCCTTATATAAGAGAGTAACCACATGTTGCAATTTTCCTGGGATAGTCCCAGTGCACACCTGTTTGTCCCAATGTAATTATTAATAGTCCTCTACCCTCTGTTCTAAAGTTTCCTACTCAAGATGTTACGTTGGATGGTCATCATATTTACTCAAGTTTAAGCTATTTATGCTGTTGCTTCTTTGAAAAATATTCTATACCTTTTAGTTATGTTTCCTAAGTTCCTTAAGTTACACTTAAAAGGACATAACCTTACAATTTTAGCATATTTTATTATTTTAGTTGTTTTACTACCTAGGATTTTTCTTGGAATCTGTTTTTGCTTCCTCTGATTAAGAAAAAGGGGGGGTTGTTTTTGGTTTTGTTTTAATTGCCATTTTAGATGTAGAACTTAGTGGCATTGATTATATTCACAATATTGGAGTACAACTATAACCACTGTTTTCCAAAACCTTATCACAAAGTATACTAACCAGTTTATCTTTCCCCCAGCCCCTGGTAACATCTGATTTTTCTATATCTATGAATTTGCCTATTTTTAGATGTTCTGTATGAGCAGAAGCATATAACACTTAGCTTTTTTGTGTTTAGTTTGTTTTACTTAGCTAATGTTTTAGGGTTTATCAATGGCATAGCATGTATGAGAACTTCATTCCTTTTTATAGGGCTAATTATTTGTATAATTTACACACTGTTGGTGAATACACAGTTTATTAAATTATTTTATCTTATTTTACCAAATTTTTCTATTTTTATTGACTTTTTGTTCTTAGCTCTTATCTATTTGGTGTATGTGTACCTCTCTTGTTTTTAACTTTTCATGTTTGCCCTCTGTTTCTGGACTTTTTACATTTGAGTCTTTTAAATTGTTTTCCTTTGGCAGTGTCTTGGCTTACTTTGGCTCTATGCTTCTTAACTTCATACACGTAGAAACTCTTATTTCCTTTTCTTTCTTTTTTAATGTAGACTTATCCTACTTTTTACTAATAAAGTTTGAGTTTTACCTACTGTACATAGTGTTGGACATTTGGGTTGTTTTATTTTGCATTATGGTTAGAACATTTAGTACTCAAGTTTATAAATAGTAGTCAGGAATTTCCAACAGGATGGCAGCTGTGAAATTAGCTCATACCCTAAACCAAGAGGTTGTCTCAGAAGCCATTTGTCCCAGAAGCAACTTTAATTCTCTGTCATAGATTCCCACTCCTAGAAACTTACAACCTAACAACAACTCCACAAATAGTAGCTCTTTTAGTAATTTTAAAATTTCTTTTCTGCTTTCATGAATTTTGTATGTCATCCATTCCTTCCATGACAAATGATACGATCAAAATGCTTGGGCCTTTATTCTTTACAGTCTCTGAGACCTGAAAAAACTTTATAATGATATCTTTGTAGCTATGAAGATACCTAGATAAGAATACACATTTCTTTCTTTTGGCAGGCTCCACAGAGTTCCAGATTTGCCCACTCTTACAAGTTACAAGAAAAGAGACTTTCATATGGCTATTAAAGACCTATTATTTACATACATTAGCCGAAGAGCAAGAAAAGTAGCATAGCTAATAGAACTAATGGAAGACCAAAGAACTAGCCATGAGTAGTATCCTACTCAGAGCTCCTAATTTTCTTGACTGAAAAAAAAACAAATAAAATGTATAAGGCAGAGACAGGCCAGTCAGGGCTAAATTAGGAGACTTTGTCTCAAAAAACAAAACAAACAAACCAACAAAAATTTCAGACCTTACTCTACCTTGTTACCTTAGCAATAAGTTAAATTAACAATAACCTTTGAGATTGTTCAGTACCAGTTTCTGAAGTTTAGAGCCTACACCAGAAATGGGGGTTTCTAGACTTTAAGCCACATCCGCTGGGTCAGAGTGTCTACTGCTGAGGATTTCAGAACAGATTTCCTATTTGTTTTTGAAGTAAGATCTTCCTGTAATGACCAGACTGGTCCTAAAACTCATGTTTAAGCAATTCTCCTGCCTCAGTCTCCCCAGCAGCTGGGATGACAAGCATGTGCCACCACACCTAGCCAGAAATCTTTTTTTTTTAATCCCCTAATTTACTCAAGTAATTTGGAAATTCCTAGGCTGCCACTGACCCATACACCTATATTTAGAATCTGAAGATGCTCAGTGATCAAATGTTGCTGATCCAGACCTAATTCATTCAGTTGCAAAGTTTGTTTTGGCAAGTACATTTTGCATTAGCCAGATGGTAAGAATTTATTCCCATAATACTCATGTATCTACTAGTGATACTCAAAAGATAGCATCAAACCAGATACTACATTTCCTTCTCTTCCATACCTTCTTGCACTATTCTAGCTACAAAAACAAAATTGTTTTTAAAATGTTGATCATAATAATTGAAGAAGATATGAAAAATGAGTAGAGAACAAAAGTCTTTCAACTAAACGTGTCATTTGCTGTATATTCTGATTAACAGGTCCTGCAGAGAGACAGGGAAAGGGAGGGAGGGAAAAGAGTGAGTGGCGGTGCTCGGCGTGGAACCCAGTGCCTCACTAACACTAGGCAAGTGTTTATCCATCACTCAACCACACCCCCATCTCTAGCCTCTTATGGGTTAACTGACACTATGATTTGTGACTTCTAAGAATCACTGGTGATTACTAACAGGTTCAAAGCATCAGAAAAGAGAAATTTAAAAGATACCTCAGCCTAGGAAAAAAAATGTAGTCTTACAATTTTGTGAGAATTCAGAGTGAGACCACATTACAGGTACAGCTTCATATATGTTTTTTCTATCTTCCATTGCAACCTTCTTGAGTTAATTCCATTCTTTCCTAACAATTCTGTTAGAGGGGATAGGAAAATGGCTCAACAGTTAAGATCACTTTCTGCTCTTCCAGAGGACCCAAGCCCTGATCCTTAGCAGCTCACAACTGCCTGCAACTCCAACTCCAGAGGATCTGATGCCTTCTGACCTCCAGGGCACCTACACACATAACAGACACACACACATACACATATAAATCATAAAAATGTTTATGCAGCCAGGCATGGTAACACATGCCTTTAATTCTAGCACTTGAGAGTCAGGGGCAGGTGCATCTCTGTGAGATAGAGGCCAGCCTGGTCCATATAGCAAGTTCCAGACTAACTGGGGCAAGCCTCGCCTCTTCAATTTCTTTTTCTAACTTTCTCCCGTGTGACTCCCTGAACTTGAGATTTTTCTCAGGGCTTTTTCCTGGCCCCCCTTTTTCTTTAGTCTCATCGTAGATAGTCTTACCAGTACCAGTTCTCATGAACTAAAGTAATACAGCAGTTGTTCTGCCCATTCCAGGCTCCTGTCTGAGCTCGATGCCTACCTGACAGCCTCTAGTTGGAGAGCTTACCTACTGGCAAACAGACTCTCCACAGTTGGACTTCAGCTCCCCCAGGCTCTCATTTACCTGTTTATCTCATTGCTATATACTCTATTTTCAAGCCAGAACAGTGGGAACATTTTTTTCCCATTTGTTTACTCTTCCATCCTGTCTACTAACAGTGTGTCCTAAACAAGCTCTGGTTATATCTCTACTACTGACTAGTCTTATTATATATTTCAATTTAATCAGCTTGTCTTATACTAAAAAATAATGTTCAGTAAATCACTGGTTTGATGTTCTAATTATATTGTTTGTAACAAAATAATCATATACTAAAAGTCATGTATAGCTCCCTCCATGATATAGTTTCAGAAGTACTGCATCAGCCTCCAAATTTAGATTGAATCTCCACATTTCTCTTAACTTCCACCATGATCACTCCAGTTATCTCTCGCCCCTAGTGAGGACTTTCTTCCAAGGTTCTATGCTTACCCTCTTCCTCCTCTAAACCTATTTTCCATATAATTGGAAGAATGACTGTATAAATTATCATTGTTAATCCCTTTTCCAAAACTTCATAAAATTCTCTTTCCTGGTCAGGTGTGAGACCTTATGCCTTTAGTCCTTGTAGATACTGGTGAGGATGAGGCAGAAGGATCTTTTGAGCCAACTGGAGCAACATAGAACTTATCTCAGAAATAAAATGTTTCCTAATTCTCTGCCAGAATTCATGCTAGTTCTAGACCTTCCCATTTAATGGCACCTTGTTCCCTGTTAGCTTTGGTCAAAACACCAGGGTCCTCTCCCAGTCTGAGGAGTAGGACTCTCATCTCTTTGGGACATTCATATGCTATTTCTCTAACCCTATTCACCACTACATTAATAGTTCCTTCTCTTCTTTTAGCTTTCAGCTATTACCTTCAGAGAAATTACTTGGTTCCCATTATCAGAATGTCCTTTCTCAGAAGGTAACATTGAGTCAAGACCTAAAGTAGGAAAGAAAACTAGGCAGAAGGAGCAGCACAGCATGTGTAAAAGCTCAGAATCAGAATCTATAAGCAGTTTAGCTGACATGGTCAAAGATGACTCAGAGGTTTACCAGAGCCAGGTCACAAATAGCTAGTTGAACATCTTGAGAGAAATTTGAGTAGCATTCTATGGCAGAAAGATGCCATTGGTAAAGAATGAGATTTACATAAAGATTTACATAAAGAAGCCCTGTCCACAACTCAGACAAATAAACATAAGAGGCCAAGCTAAGGCTATAAGGCGGGATTGAGCATTTGCAGGAAAGTTTGAAGAAAAGAATCACTTGAACTTAATTACAAACTGATTATACTTTGTATATAGCATGTTAATGGAAGACTAGCAAGTGCTATATAGAATATATAAGAATAGCAAGGACAAGATAACCATCCTGTTTGGATTCTAACTTCCTAACAAATGTTTTTTGAGACAAAACATGACCTAAACTGCCACAAATCTATCATGAGCTTCATTTAGTCCACTATTTTATTCTAAAATCTCAATATACCTGATTACAAGATGTATACTACAAAATAAGGTAGGTACCACATTAACTTTCCAAAAATTCTGACACATCTAGCTCAACTTTATGTTTCTGAAGAACATCTTTTTTTTTATGATTTTTTTTTTTTTATGTGCATGAATGTATGTACACCATGTGTGCGCCAGGTATCTGTGGAGGCCAGAAGAGGGCACCAGATTTCCTGGAACTGGAGTCATTGGTTAGGAGCCTCAGTTTGGTTCCTAGGAACCACATTCCTGCAAAAGCAGCAAATACTCTTACCCCTGAGCCATCTCTCCAGCCTCAAATGGACTTATTGAACAGTCATGTAATCCTATTGGTACTAGATCTAAAGGGTGAGAAAAGAAAAGGAATAAATTTAACTCACTGCTGAAATAGAAGTTTCAATACAGTTAAGATATTTGAGTCTAGGGTTTGGCATGACTTTTTATGTATAGGTAATAGTTGAAACCATAGAGCAATTACATTATACTTGTCTCTATGCAGTACTTATTATATCATTTTGAAGATTTTTTTCTGTCTCATTAGATTGGGAAGTCCTTAAATAGAAGAATTCTACAATGCAAAACTTACCTAAGACATAGCATAGTGACTACTGTGATGTAAACCATAAATATTTACAAAATGAAGTAAAATAAATGAAAGATTTTAATCTTTTAAAATGTATTATATTTTTTATTGTGTGTGTTTATGTATGTGGGTGCATGTTCTACAGGGTTGTGGTGGTCAGAGTGCAACTGTCTCTAGGCTATATATGTACAATTAGAATTCCTGACCCATCATAACATTTCTAGTCAAATTGATTCCCAGATTAGTTGTACCTCTAACATATACTAGGACTGTTTGAGAGCTCTATTTCTAGATTCCATGTAACTTTGACATAGAAGGCCTGAGGTAAAGAGGTGGCTCAGTGGATAAAAGCACTTATACAAGCATGATGACCTGAGCAATCCCTAAAACCTGTATAAAAGTCAGGTACAATAGCTTAAGAATCTACACTACAAAAAATGAGAGGTAGAAACAGGAGACTGTTCAGAAGCTCATGGGTCAACTAACCTGGCTTAAGGAGTAGCAAAGAGACCCTGTCTCAATCAAGGTGGAAAAAAGAGGACCAGCACCCAAAGCTCTGACCTCCATATATACCAAATCACATGCATATCCACATATCATACATACACAAGGTCTGATATCTTTACCTTTACCTTTTTGCCTTTCTGTCAAATAAATAGTATGTCAATCTTGTTTACTTTTCATTGCCCCATTAAATGGTGAGTGTTACCATTTTTCGTAATGCTTATTTGACAATATTGATTTTATCCTGAAATGCTTATTCATATGCATTGACCATTTTTTGTGTTTGAGTCTTTATTTCTTTTGTCTTTATGTGTGTGGTACATATCATATTTATTCTAGGTCTTTTCACTGTATGATTTTTTAAGACATGATGGGGATCAAACCCAGCACACTAGGCAAGCACTGTACCACTGAGCTATATCAACCATCCTGCATATTGGAGGAAAGATGTAAAGAGACAGTAAAATCATGCATAAGTGAAATACAAAATGTACCCAGGATGATAGGAACAATAAAAGAAAAAAGGAAGTTAAAGAAAAATATGAGAATTGGACAGTGGGGTACGTGTGTGTGTGTGTGTGTGTGTGTGTGTGTGTGTGTGTGTTGGAATAGGGAAGGCCTAGCTGAGAAGGTAACATTTGAGCAATATGCTTGAAAGAGGTATTTAGCAGTGGCCACAGCAAGTTCTCAGAAATGTACATAGATGCGAACCTGGTATGTTTGAGAAATATCAAGGAGGCCCATGTGACGCAGTTGGAATAAAGATGTAGTTGAAGTGTGGTATGGATTGACTGTTCCTAACCTGGAAATTTGCAATGTCCAAAATCTTTTGGAGCTTTTAAGACTCAAAATGTTCAGCTGCTTAAACCTGTGTAAATACTCCAAAACCTAAGCTTCTGATCATAGTCTTTTGGGTTAAGGGATACCCAATCCATCTGTAGTACGTGAAGTCAGAAAGGCAAGCAGCTCAATCTTAGGACCTTGTAGACTGTTACAAAGATCCCGAGTGAGAAAGGAAACCACTGGCGGGTTTTTAGTGGAGAAGTGATACAATTTCACTTTACACTCACTGCTTCTCCTTTATTGATAACAGACTGCAGATCGAGGACAAAAGCAGAGGACACCTAGGGTTTTTCTCATAATCCAAAAAAGAAATGACAGTGGAACCACCAGAATAGTGACAGCCCATATAAGAAGAGGATAGAAGAAACAGGTCACTTGATTACGGTCTGAAAGACAAGGCAAATTAGGGCTGAGCAGCCAAAAGGACAGATTTGTCATTTGTGGAAATAATGATATTTTTGGACATAGATATCCAAGTAGAAATGTTGGAAAGTCATCTTATATGCAAATTCACCTTACTCCAGAGAAGTTCAGGCTGTAGCCATAAATGTAGGAGTCCTTAGCATATAAATACTACTGAAGGTCACGATTGGATGAGATCACCTAGTGCATACTATAAAGAAGTGAAGTGATCCAGTAGCTGAGCCCAGAGCATACCAGTGTTAAGACATCAGAGTTGAGGGGGGACCATCTAAAGAGATGGAGCGGAGCGGGGGGGGGGGGCAGAATGATGTGTCCTGAAAGCCAAGTTAAAGAAAGTGTTTTTAGGAGAAGTAATCAACCATGTCATGCTGATAGGCCAAGCATTATCAGTACTGAAAATTAACTTTTACACCCATGCAGTGACCTTGGCAAGAGTAGTTACTGAAATGAGAAGAGAAACAGACAGCATGTGGCGCACACCTTCAATCCCAGCAGTGGGAGGCGGAGAAGTAGTCTCTGAAATGGAGGCTGACCTTGTCCACATAGTAATAGTAAGTTCTAGGCCAACTGGGGCTACAGAGAGATTGTGTGGCAATAAAAAGAACAAACAAGCAAAAAAGGCTCAGAAGGAGCCGTTGCCAAAGAAGGTCCTGGAAAGATTGTAAGAGCCAGAGGTCATGGAGGACTGGAGTAACAGTGTCTTCTGGAAATGATAGGACTGCTCACTCAGCAACTCATAGCAGCCATGATTGTCTGCACAAAATCAAGCCAGTAAACACTGGGGCACGGCATGGAGGTGGGAGGGACTCAGGAGCCCCAGTGCTGAGGTGCTGCTAACCAAGGCTTCTTGGGGAGGGAAAGTCAGTTTTCTTTAAGGGTGTGGCTCATGCTGGATTCACCACGTTCCAGTGGATGGCCCCACACCCATGAGTATACGGCAGCACAAATTAGACACAGTAGGGTTTTTTTTAAGGACATAAAGTTGGGAGGGGTTAGGAAAATGGAAGTCAAATATGATGAAAATGCATTGAATATATATATATGAAATCCTCTGTTATAGCTATAATTATGCCATGTTTTTAATATGAAATGTTTGTCTTTTTTCCTTGACTAGTTTTGCCTTGCATTTGCCTTTAGTAGGTTTTGGGGGACGGAAGAAGCATGTTTTTTATTTTCTTTTCTCTTCAGTTTCATTGTTAAACAGTTTTTGAAGCATCAAATTTCTTCTCTTCTACTTTAGATTTCCTGGGTTTTCTCTAACTGAAATGTATCGTGTACATTATATCAGGAGATACAGTGTTGCTTTCTCCCAGTGTTCATGAGCATTTTTGATAAAGTGATAACTACCAGTTCTCTCTACTGTGAAAGGAGCATTATTTATTTTGTAATTAGTAACTTTAGCACTATATAAACACTGTGTCTTTCACCTAGTAAGTTCAACTAATGTTGATGATTTTTACCCTAGTTATTTGTTTCACTGGAGCTCTTCAAATGGAGATTTTCTAGTTCTGTTAGTCTTTCCACATTTATTAGCTGGTGTTATTCTAGAAGGGAAAGCTCCTTTCCAAATTCTGTTGTTATTTTTATTTTTTAATTTTGGCTCAATGCAGAGATTTGTTTGTTTTTCAGTTACTTGTGGATTTAAATTGTTCAGTGTTTGTTTTTCTTTTTGATTCTCAGATTATCCCAGATGTGGCTAGTGGGAACCCCATCACACTGCCCCTTATGTCCTCTGACATGTCTTTATTAATCTTAGAGCACATCCTTTCTGGTACAAGATTTTCCAAGCCCACCCTGTCTTGGAAATAGCCATTTATTAATGACATATCTTGATTCACACTGTCCAGAGTTTTTCTCATCCACTGTTTATTATCTTGGAGTTCAACATTTTTGCCATAATGAAGTTAAGCATTTCGTTCTTAATAGCTTCCACTGTTAAAGTGGTTTTTGAGTTCAAAAAGTGGTAAAAGTGTTTCTTTTTGCTTCCAATGGAGTGATAGTGTACATGTAACCTTCCTAAGATTTCAGTAAGGTCTGGGAATGGGGATGTAATATAGTTGGTAGAGTGCATGCCTAGCATACACCCAGCCCTGGTTTGGATTGCCAGCACAACAGACTAGGAGTGGTGGCACTCGCTGTAATCCCAACAGTCAGGAGGTGAGGGATCAGAAGTTCAAGTTTATCTTTCCTGCATAGGGAGTTTATGCACAGTCTGTCTCATACATGAGACCCTCACTCAAAACCATACATATACACACTCACATACACAAAATTTAGTAAGGTACTGAGTGCCCTTAGATTCAGATAAGCTCAGGTTAAAAGTTTCTCATATTGCAAAGATAAGAGTTTCAAAACATTTCTAAATCTTCTGATTTATAATGTAATGTTTTAGGTGATATTAGTTTATTGATATATTTTACCTTACTCTAAATATCAACTGTAGATATTACAGAAATTCTTTTAAAAATGAATGAAAAACAAGCATGACAAGCCTTCAGTATTTGGACTGTAAATAATAAAGAGTTAATTATGTGGTTGAAAAGAGAGAGGGGCCAGAGAGAAAGCTCAGAGGTAAATGTGCTTGCCCAGCCCAACAACCTGAGTTCACTGCCCAGGTTCAACATGGTAGAAAGACAGAACCAACTCCTGCAAGTGTTTTCCTCTGATCTCCACACGTCCTACACACACACACACACACACAAATAGTAAGAATAAATTAACAAACAAATATTAAATTTTTGAAAGAAAATAGAGGGTGAAAAATTGAGACCACCATAACAACTAATATCACTAATCCAAATCATTAAATTATCCCAATGGTGTAACCATACCTTTAATCCTAGCCCTCAGGAGGCAGAGACAGGTGGATCTCTGAAATCTGAAGTCGAGGCCAACCACAGTGACTTCCAGGCATATTGGGACAAGGGAGACCCTGTCAAAAAAAAAAAATCCTGGCTAGAATTATTTTTCTTAAACAAAGCGGAGCAGCAGAACGTTGAATTATTAAAAGCTTTTCTTTGAAAACTTTCTAAGTTTTGCCTTATCCGGATTGCAATGATACCTCTGACACTTATTTGCTCACAGGAAGTCAACCAGAGCTCTTAGTTTATTACTCTCAGTGAGACATGGTCAGCACTTACTTAGCTTTCCTCTGTCTCTGCTAACAATCAGTCATTTCTATTGCTTCTCCTTTTCATGAAGTAAGTTTTTCCTTAAACTTTTGAGGAAGCTTTGACTATGAGGTAATATTTTACTTTTGAATCTAATGAACTGTTCTATTAATATTTGAGGGATTATCCGTACAACAGAAAAAATTGTGATTAATAAAGTAGAATAAATATAATAACTGTTCCATGAGTAAATTTTCAGTATCTGTTAGTTAAGAAATGTCTTGTTTGGTATTTCCCTCCTCTTAGGATGCACTTCAATACTTATAAAATTCAGTAGGCTTTTTACTTCTCCATCCTATTAAATATAGATAAGTTCAAAGAATTTTCTCTCCTTAATTGTGTATAGCTATTTCCCATAGTATTTTGGAACATTCTACATCACTTCCTAGTACTTCTGTATCTTAAGAACTTGTACATTTAATATAATGCACCAAGTACTTATTTTCTTTCGATGAGTTTAAGAAAGAACATTTGAGATCTATGAAACACTATTTGGTAAATAAAGACCTAACGTTGTTCAATGTGCATGAAAACATAAGAATTTTCTAAAAAAGCAACTATTTCCCTCAATTTGAAGTATTTTGATCATGCTACCAAAACTTTTTCTAGGATCTTCTGCCCATTAAACCAGAAAACAAAAAATCCCTTTCAGAAAACATGGATGCTTTTGAAAAAGTGAGAACAAAACTAGAAACACAACCACAAGAAGAATATGAAATCATCAATGCTGAGGTAAACTGTAGCTTGTTTTTTATGTAAGAAAAATCTGTAGTATCAGTTAAGATGTAGATGAGATGCTGTATATAGATATAATATCAAAGTATAATAGATTAATTCTGGGTTTAGAGAATAACCAGTTTGATTTAAATTTTTTTTAAAGATTCCAAAGAAAGTTTTATATGATACTAATTTATTTCTTTATTGTTTCAAAGTATTTGTTTGTTCTACGTTCTTAAACAAAAAGAAAACTCACTTTAGTAAAGCAAAGGATATACTTAATCATTTTAGAGTTATCAGTTATAAATATTCAATCAAAATAAATTGAACACAGATTGAAATTTTTTAGTAAGACTAGAAAACAGATCACAGAGTATAAATGAAAATCACATACATAGTATTCTTGATCTTAAACTGTATTTATCACCCCACAAATGATAGTATACTTTGTATAAATCAGATCAAGACTGTGTGCATTTGTGATGACAGTGCTTTTAAAAGAAAGATCAGAAAATTAATTTAAATTTCAAGCAACTTTGAGCCACAGTTTTCTAATCTATCATTTTGCATTATCTTAAAAATATCACCTGATATCTGTTAATTGAATCTCACTATACAGACATCAGATGTTCCAAAATATAACTAGTTTATGCAGTAATGAGAATAAGCATAGATCTTGTTATACCTATTGAATTGCCTCTTGCATTTATGTATTACAAACCTCTCTAATGATTCTGAATGTAGGAAAAGTGTATCTTACTACCAGTGTTATAAAAACGGTCAATTTTATATTCATGTGTGTTAATTCATATACTTCCGCAGATCTTCGGTCTGTGACATCTTAAATAGGTAATTTAGATATTATTAAGTGACCATAGGTTTCTTTTCATTGTCAGATTAAACATGGTGGTTTCGTTTACTATCAAGAGGGTTGCTGCTTAGTTCGTTCCAAAGATGAAGAGGGTAAGCTACAGTTTTTCCTTTTTTTTTTTTTTTTTTGAGACAAGGCCTACCTGTCGCCTCAGCTGGCCTGGAGTTCACCATGTAGACGGGATCCGCCTTCCTCTGCCTCCTGAGTGCTGGGCTTAAAGGCATGTGCCACCACGCCCGGCCAGATTTGACATTTTAAATAGGAAGCTTGATATTAATTGCTCAGAACTATAGAAAAGATTTTTTTTAATCATTTCTAATTTTTTTAATGACTGGTTTTTAATTAAATTTTTAATGACTGGGTTTACTTTAGATCTTGGTTTAATATACTCCAATGCCTCGACAGAGAAAATGGAGCTGGAATCCAGCATTTTTTGAGCATGTTCTATTTCTCATTGCTGGACCAGGCACTTCACATACATAGTTAAATGGCATTTATATTCCCTGTGTAAATACTTTTCATTTAATATTTTTGAGACAGATTCTCACTGTGTAACCATGACTGGCCTGATACTCACTATGTAAGACCAGGCTGACCTCGAACTCACAGAGATCTGCTTGCCTCTGTCTGCTGAGTATTGAGACTAAAAAGCATGTTCCATTGCACCTGGCCTCTTTGTAAATTCTGTGTGTTCTGAAAATGCTAGACTGTGTTATAACATTATCAAACAATATCTGATGTGTTGATACAGAAAATAATATTGAATACCATGAAGTCTTTTAAATAACTAGTGCCAGTTTATGTCTAAATCAAGCTGCCATCCATTGTAGACAGTGGAGTGTGGCCTCTCGTGGAAGGAAATTTGTTCATTTAAAAACATGAAAATGATTCTAAAGTATATGTTGTGGAGTTATTTCCCTTCTTTCCTTTATGCAGCAGACAATGAGAATTATGAAGTTTTATACAACTTAGAGGAACTTAAACTAGAGCAGCCCTTCATTGACTGCATCAGAGTTGCTCCAGATGAGAAGTACGTGGCTGCCAAGATAAGGACTGAGGACTCTGAAGCATCTACCTGCATAGTTGTGAAACTCAGTGATCAGCCTGTAATGGAAGCTTCTTTCCCAAATGTGTCCAGTTTTGGTAAGCCACCAAATAGTCCCTGTTGAAAAGGCAACAGTAAGAGAACTACTCACACTTCTGAAACTTTTTTAGCCCATTTGAGTGAAGGAGGTGGTGGTGAGTGCCTTGTGGATACCACATCTTCCTAATCATGAAACCTCCCCTCCATTAATTGTATATCTGAATGGATCACTTTAAAATAGTGCTCATGGGATGACAAGATGGTATAGTAGGTAAAAGCACTTGCCATACAAGCCAGATGACCTAAATTCAGTCCCCAGAACTCATGGTGGAAAAAGAGGGCCAACTCCTGAAAAGTTGTTCTCTCACCTGTACACATGCACAATGGCACACATACACTCAGACTCACATCCACATCATACACATACTAATAATAAAATAAATTTTAAAATGAACAGAATAGTACTCAGGCTTTTAAGACATTTATAATCAAAGTCTGAGTTGTTTATTCTGTTGTATAGTATAACAGCTTATTGTGTAGACTAAAATTTTATATAGAAATTGCTTCTTGGTAGTTTCTTTAAACTGAGATTTTTTTTTTTTAATTACGCATTATCATGTGTGGTCCCTCATAGGCTCCAAACATTTGGACATTTTGTCCCCAGTTGGTGGTGCGGTTTTGGGAGGTCCTAAAAGGTATGGCCATGCTAGAGGAAGCTTAGAGAGTTCTTAAGCCTTGCCAGATTTCCAGCCCCTTTCTTCCTGTACCTGCTTGAAGATGTGAGCCTTAACTTCTACTCTACTCTAGCCACCTCTGCCACTGTCTCCCTGCCCCTTTGGAACCATAAATTAAATAAACTTCTTTAAGTTGCTTTGGTCAGTGGTTTTTCAGAACAAGAGAAAATGCATCATATAAATTTACTATAGCTGATTTTTCAAGTCACTCCTCAGAAACTTTGGAACATGTTGAGCTAACATCAATGGAAACTGACATTTAAATAACAGGTCTAGCTTTAAATTTTATCATTATCATTGAGATCATACTTGTCCCCACCGTTACCTACCATCATTCTTCCAACTTTTTAACTAGATGCTTTTGAATTGAAATTATACTCTCTGTGTGTGTATGTGTGTGTGTATATAATATACATGTGTATATGTAACATAACATATGATGTGCACCTTCATGCACATGTGAATGCCAGAATAGGACATCAGGTATCTTCCTCTATTATTTTTCGCCTTATTGCCTTAAGTCAGGGTTTCTCACTAAGCTGAAGCTCCCCATTTTGGTTCAGCTGGCTGGGCAGCCAGGAATCTTATAAGCCCTCTGCCTCCACCCCCAAGTGCTGGAGTTATAGGCATCTCAGCCATCCCCAGCTTTTTACATGGGTACTGGGGATCCATCTTGATGCTTGCAGAGAAAGCATTCTTACCACTAAGCCATCTCCCTAACCTCTACCAAATGGAATCTTAAGAAATATATTTGTACATTTAAACCTCTAAAAAATCAGAATGCATACTCTATAGTAGTGACTTACAGTCACTGTCAGCCAGGTGGCAGTCATGATGTAATTGTGTGCAAATGTCCATTGACAGGTTCTGATGAAATGAAGAACCAGTGTTAAAATGCATTTGATAGTTAGAGATATCTTAGTCCTTGAAAGCAGACATGGGATGAGTGTGGTGGCGCACACCTTTATCCCAGCACTTGAGAGACAGAGGCTCTCTAAGATATAGGCCAGCCTAGTCTGCATAGTGAGTACCAGACCAGCCAAGGCTACATAGTGAGACCCTATTTCAAAAGACAAAAGAGCAGACAGGTATTGTAATAAAGTAACCAGTGTTTCCTCAGAATTAAGCAGTTCATCTCCTGAAATCAAATGTGACTTCACCAATGTCTTACCTTAATGCCATAGTAGTTGTTCTTTAGAATCCTGTGAAAACTTATAACTTTTGCTTTATTTTAGTATTGTTTTATTTTCTGGAATATTCTCTGGCTTATATAGAAACACAAGTTTGATTCAGTCAAGCTTATGTTATATTTAGATTTCCAGGGATAGACTTAGACATTTCTTTACTTTGGCATTCAGACCTTGAGCATTCTATGCCCTTTTTTCAACTATCTGTAGGTGGCCATGTCTGATTCCTTCAATTTTCTTTCAGAATGGGTAAAGGATGAAGAAGATGAAGATGTTTTATTCTACACCTTCCAGAGAAACCTTCGCTGTCATGACGTTTATCGAGCCACATTCGGTGATAACAAACGAAATGAACGTTTTTACACAGAAAAAGACCCAAGGTACTAGAATAATGCAATTAAACTGTTTTCTCCAAAATATTTCTCCCATTATTCAAAGTGCTGATCTTGATTCACTTGAAGCATTGGTTTTATTTATAACCAGGTATAAAAAGACTAAGCTGATTATTCTGTTTACTATTTATGTTCTAAATTACAATCAGATTATATTCAGACTCCAGAGTAAAAAACATTAGACTGCAGATTTTGAGTTCCTAACATTCACTCTGGACTGACTGTAGAGCATTGTGGCATAAGGGATATGTAAATATTCAGCAGGGTTGCCATAGAAACATTTTAAGTCTCTTTATCTAGAACACTATAGTGTCAGCTCCACAGAAGTCACTACCAATTTCATGTAGAATATTGGAATTATAACTTGCTTTGCTTTCACTCATGATGTCCATTCGTCTTTAAAGTTTTAGGACTTCACTAATTCCTTTTTTATATATTGGCATATATCAGTTATACAAATGAATTTCATTGTGATGTCTTCACATGTGCATAATGTACTTTGATCATATTCATTTCCTTGGTATTTCTTTTTTTTAAAAAAAAAATACTATTTTTATTTTATGTCTGTGAGTATATTATGTGTGTAAGTGCACCTGTGTTGTGAGGTCAGAAGAGGGTGCTGGATCCCTGGAACTGGAGGTAGGATACTTGTTAGCCACGATGTGGGTGCTGGGAACCAAACCCAGATCTTCTGCAAGGGCAGCCAGTGCTCTTAACCACTGAGCCATCTCTACAGCCCTGGTAGTTCTTTCTTAAAGCTAATTCTCTCTAGTTCCTTGTAACCCCCAGGATTACCACTTAGCTGCACTTGGGAGGTAAATTTATCTGCCAGAATTCCTTGAATAATCTATATACTATACTATTCCAAAGATTTATGAAGAAACAATTTTTTTTCTTTGTACCAACGTCCTATCAGCTCATCATTTATCAGTGAAATTTGGGCAGTGTAAATACATTTTATAGGGGGGGAAAGAATTGAACCCCAAACCCATGATAGTAAAAGTGATTACCAAAACAAGAAACCTAACCTTTTACATAAGAAAAAGCCCAAAGCTGAGACAGACCTTCAAGAAAACCTTTTACATTTCTCAGTTTATAAGAAAAAGAACAAGAAAAAAATAATAATTCTGTTACTCCATTTTATAGAACTAACCCACAAAGATTGCCAAATTCTATCAGTTTAGGATATCTGATTATGAAAAAGTTATTATAAATACAGCCAGAAAGAACCCCTGTCAGCCTGTGTTTCCACAATCTCTGTTTTCAGTACTTCAGTTTATTGATGGTTCAAAGACAGTGTCTAAAGTCAGATTCAGGGAAAATGACTGCTAATGTACTCTTAAAGACTAGTACATTTTAAATATTAACTCTTCATTTTCAAATATTTCTGGAGCCCTAAAATTCACACATTCTAAGGAAAGCAGTCTTACATAGATTCTAAAGGGAAAAATTTACACTAATTTAAATATCTGATTTGGAGGGGGCTGGAAAGATGGCTTGGTGACTGCTCTTGCAGAGGACCTAGGTTGATTCCCAGCACCCACATGACAGCTAATAACTGTCTTAACTCCAGTTCCAGGGGATCCAATGCCCTCTTCCAACCTCCTCAGTCATTGCACAACATAGGTGCACTTACATGCATACAGGCAATTCACTCATACACATAAAATAAATTAAATTTTAAAATAAATAAAATATCTAATTGTTAAGTCACAGAATGGTCAACAACTGTCCCAGTACCCATCCTTCCCACATGGGTACTTCTTTTTTCCTGGTGGAAATGCTGTTCACGAAGAACAGGGCAAAATTAGAAAAGCGTGGACAAATTAGAAAAGTGGCCTGGTCTCTGAAGACTGGCTCAACCCTGAGCTCAAACCCTGAAGATCCCGGTGACACAGGCTCAGAGTAACAGTGATTGCACCAGTTACCTGATGGCGTAGAAAGTTTCAAAGATATTAGTGGTACCTTTGTAATGTTTTAGAAACTAATATGCTGATACCCATGCAGTTAAAGGTTTATGGGTATTTAACAGCAAGTAAGCTTCAAAATAAGCACCTTTTAGATCTATATCCTTAGCTTTTCTTTTATGGTAGAGACTAAATCTTCCAATAAGAAAGAGAATTAGTGAGGAATGTCTTCTACTCTACCTGGCAGGGGAATATAGTCTCATTTCTTTCATAGAATCATTGTATAATTGATCTTGAACAGACTTCAGGAACAAACATTTCTTGTTCAGTCTTTCTATATCATAACATTTCATGAGGAATGCTTAAAGACTGGGTAGTGACATTCATTCCAAATGGCTCCATTAATTGTAGGTGTCTTCCAGGTTTATATCTTGGCTCCAGCTCCCTGTCATGTGTTCAGATATACCCCTTAAATATGTTTATGGAAATTAGCAATCCATACAATGTCTGCAACCAGTACAATATAACATTGAAATCTCATGTTTCTTTTCTCCCTAGCTATTTTGTTTTTCTTTATCTTACAAAAGATAGTCGTTTCCTCACCATAAATATTATGAACAAGACAACTTCTGAGGTGTGGCTGATAGATGGCCTGAGCCCTTGGGACCCACCAGTACTTATTCAAAAGAGAATACACGGAGTCCTGTACTATGTTGAGCATCGAGATGATGAACTATACATTCTCACTAATGTTGGAGAACCTACAGAATTCAAGGTAATTCTCAATTCTGCTTGCCTCACCAACATTCCTTGCTCTAAGAGAGAACTGTGGGTTAAAATGTGACAGTTGATACTACCTTCTCACACATTAGTCCCATTTCTCTTCCTTTAGAGCTAACATTGCTTCCTATTTTAATTGTATTTAAAAGGTAATAAATGAAATCTATTCTATCCTGCTTATATTATAAAAACCAAATTTAGTTGGCTTAAAAGAGCAAACTTCAAGTTGTGATGGTGTGATTTGGCAGATTGGATGTGTCCAGCAGACAAACTGGTGCATCCATTGTCTTCTGGTTGGCTGTCAGTTAAGCCATGCACATACCATTTCACTACCCAGCATGTTAGGCTGGGCTTAAATGTTAGCATTCATACTTCATCCCTGATACCTCTGCAGTCATTTAGCCCTTCCTAAAACAGTGACAACTAGTATGGTCTTCTTCCAGTGGTTTCTCTCTTGAATGTTATAGTCATTCAGTTTTGTCACCTAGATCTCTGCTAATTTTATCCCTCACAGCTGATGCGAACAGCGGCAGATACTCCTGCTATAATGAACTGGGACTTATTTTTCACAATGAAGAGAAATACTAAAGTTGTAGACTTGGACATGTTTAAGGATCACTGTGTTCTGTTCCTGAAGCACAGCAATCTCCTTTATGTTAATGTAATTGGTCTGGCTGATGATTCAGTTCGGTCTCTAAAGGTATGTCTGATTTTCAAGGTGGTACTCTTCATCAAAACACAGTTTTGCTTAATAGAGCATCGCATTTTGATTATCATGTACTTTTTTCTTAAAGTGAATTTTATTTCTCTAGAATTGAGCATACTGGCTTTTTATTAGAGTTAGATTTATTTTTAGAGTTAATTGAGAGACTTTGTTTTTAATGCAGATTTACTTAAACTAATACCTTACAGCATGGACTTCAGAAGTATAGTTATAGAAGTGTATAGCTCTGTGCATCAGGTATCTTTACAACTTGAGGTACAACAGTAACTCAAGCGTACTTGGCTGTTAGAACCCAGCCACTGACTGCTGCCTGCCCACATCCCAGGAGGACATTGTTTCTGCTGCATGTCTGTATATGCGTCATTTCTCTTTGCCAGTTTTCTTACCCATGAGGTACATGCTTTGGTCTCTTTCATTGCATGGGTGTCCATGATTTCCACAGCAACGCAGAGGAATGATGATATCATGTCTGACTAAATACTGCCTGTGGCTTCCAGGAAAAGATCAAATGCCTTCAGAAATGAACTTAATAAATTTAGTGAATGGCAACCTTACTGTCCAGTTTCAAAGCAGCATTTAAGTACATCAAGGTAGCAGGCCTTAAAGGGAAGTAGGGCTTCATTTTGTTTCTGTGGGGAGAGTTATTGAGTGAATTGACTGGCAAGCAACATACACCTTTTAAATACCCCTCCCACATTGTCCAAATTCCTATTAAAGTGCAATCCTGTCAATTCAGTGGCTGTCCATTGAACTGTGTGAAGAACAGCATATTCAGCATGATAGAATGGAAAGCAGAACAATATTTCAGACCTTAATGAGAATAAAGGTTTTTATGACAGTAGACTAGAACACAAAGCTGAGTGTAAGGTAGTTTTACATAAGAGGTATCAAAAACAAACTATATTGAGGAGCTCAAAGGAAGGGAAGTTCTTGGCTCAGCAAAGTTTTTATACAACAATATAGAAATAATCTAAAGAGACTAGGTAAGATATACTTAATGGGATATAATACTCAAGGATGAGAAAGTCCTTCAAAGCTCTAAACTGGAGAAGTTTAAAATGTTCAGAGAGCCAACTCTTAAACCTATTCTGCTGAAGCAGAATACATTTCTGCAGGATGAAGCTATGATGCAATGCAGTTTCATTTTGGGTATGGTATAAGCAATCTTCATAAACTATGACAAGAGGAACATTTAGTTTTTGAGCAGGGGAATAGTTTGAAGCATTGGAGCTGTATTTCATTAGGCTATTAGGCTACTATATTGGTGTAAATTGAAGTAAAAAGGTATTATATTAGGCAGGGAAGTAAGTTTCAAGATTGTTATACTGACCCGAATAAGAAATAATGAGAGCCTACAACAATTGAAATTCTTCAGCCGCTCCCTAAAATCAAATTGTCAAGCTTAATAATCTCTTAGATGTCGTCTGTGTAGGTATCCTGAAACAAAATGATAATTGGCTTCAGGACTTTCCTTATTGCCTTCATCTGCCACAGTTGGAAAACTGGTAGAAAGCAGCTCCTTGTATTCTGTACAGGTAGGGACAGGAGAGAGGGCAGCATTTCCAGCAGCCCGTTACAAGACAGTTCTGTCTCAAGAAAGTTTGGAATGTCATATGTAGATATTTCTTTGCTATAAAGTTGGTGTTCTCTCTGTCTCTGTCTGTCTCTGGCTCTCTCTTCTTCTTCGTCTCCTCCTCCTTCCCCCTTCTCCCCTCTTCCCCTCTCTTCCTCTCTCCCTCCTTTTGAAAGAGGGTCTCATGTAGCCCAGGCTGACCTTGAACTTCTTTTCCTCCTACCTCCACCTCTCTGCTAGGGCTAGGATTATAGGACTGCATCATCATCAAACTCAGTTTTATGTGGTACAGCAGTTTGAACCCAGGACCTTGTGTATGTTAGACAAGTACCAATTGATCTATATCCCAGCCCCTAAGATTAGACTTCTAGGTAAATATAGCTTTTTTATATTTTTGTAAGTATTCCTAATTTAAAAGTATTCCTCACTTTGCACTGTTTGAACTTCCATCACATCAAAGCATCATATCTTTAATTCTACAGCTTTTATCTCATCATCACCTCACCTGTCCCAAACTATAGGTACCTATTATGCTTTGAATGACAGTCTAGGTCATCATCAAACAGAATCAAATACTATATTACATACTGGGCGCTATTTAAAAATAATTTTATAGACCAGACCCTTTTCATGATCCTGGATAATACTGATTAGACCATATTGTACATGAAGGTCAAGACCTTTACCACAGTGTAAATGGTTTATACAGTATTTCTATGTGTGAAACATCTCTAGTGGGTACTTAACTAGGAGATTTTTCTCAACTGGATTTCATCAGTGGAGGTATTAAACCTTTTGTGTGTTTATTTCTTATCCTTGGTCATGATGTTACCAATATTTGCTTATACTTTTTCCACAAAAGAATGATATTTACTTGATCATAATACTTAAAATTGAGAAATTTTTATTTGCAATTCTACAGGTTCAAACCCAGGGCCTTGCACATACTAACCAAACTCTCTACTGAGCTACACTCCAACCCAAGAAATTTTTTATTGTATGCTAACATCAGCTTTATTTGGAAGAGAGTCTATATACCCAGGCCAATGTTCTTTCAGCACGTTATAACTCAGTAGGAAATATGGCTTAAGATATCTTTGAGATAGCTAATACTTCTGCATCAGATGGACAAGTGTTTAAAAGTTCATAGCTTTAAAATAGTTCTTATATGTTTAAAGCTTTAACCTTGATCCCCTTAGTATAAGAAAAATGCCTAGACTTTGATTCATTGGTACCAGTTGTGCTAAAGCTAGAACATAGTCATATGGGAACAGTTGTAAGTCTTGCCAAAAGGCAGAAAACGTTGTGCTTCTATGGGCCAAGAAATCTTGGACTCATGCTGACACCAGGTTATGAGACTTGCGATAGGCTTCTTTAAAGTACAGGCACAATGCAAATGCCTGTCCTTATTTGTGTTTCCTGAAAACAGACTCTTTCCATTAATTAAGGAAAATGTGTCTGATGAACATGCTCTGATAAAGTTTCTGCAGGTGAAATACTGCACTCTTGGTGCTCAAAGCCCCCATTCTCCTTTTCACTAATGCCCGCCAGTGTTGCTGGGCCAAGACCTCTGATTTTCTAAAGAATTTGTTCTTTCCACAATTACTCCGGAAAAGAGAGGCAATTTTCTTTTAACATTCTTACTCTTGGTACCTTTTCTAACACTCTGCCAACCTGCTTACCAGAGTTCTTTAAAAGATGTAAGTGGGATGTTAGTGGAAGGCTTGAAGCTGGACCCTGCTGCTCTAAGAGAATAAATTTTGATTCCTTTCTTTTTTAGTTAAAGTTAAAACTCTTAAACATAATGGCTTTGAGTCTCTCAGAGTCAATATGCCTGGAAAGGTTTTGTTCTGCACAATGGTTAGTCTCAAAGCTAAAGTTAGAAACAAATTGTAGACGCTTTAGTGCTGCTGAGCCCGTTTGTAGCTCTAGAATAATAACTCTCATCACTGGGCTGTCCAGGCAGCAGGCTAAGAACTGGTGGGAAAATTATTCCTGTTCTATGAGAACAGAGATCTTAGAGCTGTTACTGGGATTTAGAATTACTATTTCATTTGCTCTTATTTGTAACCATTTGGTTATTTCATCACCCAGGTTTATATCCCAAAATAAACTTTTCTGTTAGAAGCATTTCCATGTAAACCTAGAATCATAATGAACCTTTTCTTACAACTTTTCCTTATTTTTCATAAATGTATGGTTTTATTTGTTCACTTAGAATGGATTTTGTTATAATGAAGGAATTCTTAAATGATACATCGTGTAGTAACAGAAAGGAAACTAGATGTCCACATCATCTTGTTCGGGGCAGACTCAGAAACATAATGAGTGGAAATAACTGTTTTATTTCTCCAGCTCCCTCCTTGGGCCTGTGGATTTATAATGGATACAAATTCTGACCCAAAAAACTGCCCCTTTCAGCTTTGCTCTCCAATAAGACCTCCAAAATATTACACTTATAAATTTGCAGAAGGCAAACTGTTTGAGGAAACTGGACATGAAGACCCAATTACAAAGACTAGTCGTGTTTTACGCATAGAAGCCAAAAGCAAGGTAAATATAATCTCTCCCTTGAGCTCCCTGAAAACGCAGTGTTGTCGGGCCTCAGCTGCTGGTACTGCACTGTTTTCTGAGATAGACCCCTTATGCTACATAAGACCCAGATGATTTTAGGGAATACATGGGTTTTCTTACTAATTTTAATACATATGTATTTTTTAACATAGATTTAAATTTTCATGACTAGCATGCAGCCTTTCACAAAATTATGTTTGATTTTTAAAAGTTGAGTTAAAGACAAAAAAATAGTCAAAGTTGGTATATAGTTATGGCAAGAATTGTGATGGTATGGTAAGTAGCTGATTAGAGGAGATTAAACTAACACATCCTTAGCCCTCAGGAAGTGTCAGTGTAGCAGGAAGATGCCAGAGATCAAGGGAATAATTGCTAATGTATGACTGTTACAAAGGAAAGCGTACTGAGTACACTGGAAACAGATGCTAAAGGGACCTTACCTAGTGTAGTAAGTTCAGAGAGGCCTTCTCTGAGGAGTGATGCCTCAGGTAACACGTCTGTGATGATCAAAATTAAACTGGAAAAGAGACAGGGGTCCCATTTTATACAGACACTCAGAATTTGGAGAGCATTGATACAGTTCAAACAAGTGTGCTTCTTGAGGTCAGTAAGCTCAAGGTCTAGAAAAGAGGGAAAGTTAGCAAGGAGAAGACTGGAGCAGAGAAATTCCATACATCTCATATTCCAAGTTCTCAATATATAGAATTTACAGTTTTTTGTGGATAAGGAACAAATTGATACATTAACTGTAGCCTCTGGTTTAAGGACTTTTCAGACCTTAGCATATCATACATCAAATAATTTCCCAAGGGCTTGGGTCCTGGACTGAATGAAAAGAAAAAGGAAACTGAGCACCAGCACTCCTCTCCCTGCTTCCTGACTGCAGACACAGTGTGACCAGCTGCTTTTGACACTCCTGTCACCGGGCCTGCCTGGGCCAGGATAAACTTTCCTTGAAACAAAATGAATAAATGTACATGGGCCTTTTAAGGATGTGGGTAACTGTGCCAGTAAGGTCAGTATGAGATTTCAGGACCTAATGTTGAGAATTCTGAGTATGGGGAACAGAATATGAAGCTAGTAAGACTTTTTAATCAGAATATTTGTAATTATTCAAGGATAAGAAATATCAGTATCTAGCCCTAGGCTTAGAGAGAATTTTATGGTAAAATTTCCAAACTTGTTAGTTATTTTGGCTTGACCTAAAAGAAAAAAAAAGTTAATATTGGGCAATGAAGGCTTCTAAAAGTTATTTAAGTATTATGAAAAATTATGTTAATATTCAAACCAGCCCTAGTCTTTCCTGGTTAGTACTATAGGTCAGCATGGTAGCTGAAATCAAGAGTATGTGTGACCTGCTGCTCTTGCAGAGGACCCAGGTTAGGTTCCCAGCAACCACATGGCAGCTAACAACCATCTGTAATTACAGTTCCAGGGGAATTTTATGCCCTCTTCTGACCTTTGTGGGTACACTTGCATACATGGAGGCAATACATAAAACAAAAGTAATAAAATATTTTTTGAAAAAACAAATTTGGTGTTCAGTGGCAGTAAGAAACTTGAGGTAGAGCAAGTAAACTTCATTATACTCTAAAGATAAGTCATTATCTCCAAAGATAAACTGTTTTAAAACTTCTCTTGGGCTGGGGGTTTAGTTTAGTGTTAGTGCCATTGCCTAACCTGTGTCCTGGGTTTGATCCCAAGCACTGCGAGGAAACAAACAGGAAAGACTTCCTTATATGCATGCATAGTGATTCTTCACTTCCAGGATGGAAAATTAGTGCCAATGACTATTTTTCACAAAACGGATTCTGAGGACTTACAGAAGAAACCTCTCTTGGTACATGTCTATGGAGCTTACGGAATGGATTTGAAAATGAATTTCAGACCTGAGAGGCGGGTCATGGTGGATGACGGATGGATATTAGCATATTGCCATGTGAGGTGAGTCAGCACATTTTACATGGCGGATGAATACTAGAATATTGTGACAGTAAAAATATATCAGGAGCAGAAAGCTTACATTCTCATGTGTATCATTAGATTCATGTATTCCTAAACCTGGTGGAACTTGATTCGGATAACAGATTAGTAGGTACAAAGAACAGAAGGGTAGATTTTTAGGAATTTTTTAATAGGTTTAGCAGTCCTTGTACTTGATTAGTTACATTATTATTTACAATTAAGTCTCTCCAGTTTCGTTTTTGGTTTGGTTGGGTAGTTGTTGGTTTTGTCTTATTTTTTTTGAGACAAGGTCTCATTATACAGTACTAGCTTCCTGAAACTCGCTATGTAAACCAGACTGGCCTCAAACTCACAAAGATCCACCTGCGTCTGAGATTAAAAGCTAAAAGTGTTTGCCACCAGGCTTCTTTCTAATTCTCATTTTATTTTAGCTGTTTTCGAGACACAATTACAATTTTATTTCTGCTTAAAATCTTTTCTGCCTCCCTATCTCCAGAACAAAGTCCAAATTCCTCAGTAAAGTTCTCCTAATGATCTGGGTTATCGCTCTAGTGATGTCTATTGACTGTCTCACACATACCCGGTTGTCCTAGCACATGTTGTGTTTTATGTGTCTTGATGTTTCCCCTTAGTGTTGCCCTTTAGGAAACTCACCTTCCTTCACAGCTCAACTTGAGCTTGATCTCCTGTGCATTTGTGCTACTGGTTCATTATATGCCCTGACAGATTCTTCCCTCTGCTACTGTAAAGCTTAAACTCCCTTTCAATACAGCAGGAAGCACAATGCTTGATAAAACTCTGGTTTTCTTTCCTCAAGCAATTATGATCTTCATGGGGAATTATGCTTGTTTATATTTCTCAGGTCTTCATCAGACAGACCTTAGTAAGTAGCAGGTAGGCACTCAAAACATATTTGTTGAATCCGTTTTTTATTATATCAGCAGTTGGTAACTTTTTTTCTCTGAAGGACTACCTAGTAACATTTTAGACTTGACAGGTCAAACAGTCTCTGTTGCATATTCCCTCTTGTTATTTTCTCCCAGCCCTTAGTAACATGACAGTTCTGAGCTTGAGTGCTGTACAAAACACGCCTGCAGGTATAGTCTGCTGACCTCTACATCGTTATCATTTTCTTTCACTACAGGGGTGGTGGTGAGTTGGGCCTCCAGTGGCATGCTGATGGCCGTCTAACTAAAAAACTCAATGGCCTTGCTGACTTAGAGGCTTGCATTAAGACGCTTCACAGCCAAGGCTTTTCTCAGCCCAGTCTAACAACTCTGACTGCTTTCAGTGCTGGAGGGGTGCTTGTGGGAGCATTGTGCAATTCTAATCCAGAGCTCCTGAAAGCTGTGACTCTGGAGGTGAGTAGTTTGTGTCTTATGTTTACAGAACAGGGAAAGAGTAAAATAGCACCATATCTGTTACAGTTAGGCCATAGCAGCTTTTAAGATTAAATGCAGAATTATAGCTCTAGGAGAACTTGTAAAATTATTTAATCTCACTGTTTTCCCTTACAGTAATGGTTACTAATTTTGAAGAATTTCCATTGAGAGACTAATGGCTATTCGCAATGACCATTTTCTGTTTGTCAGAACCTTCAGAATTGACACATTTGGAAAGTGAAGCCTGTGTGCATCATAGTTGCAGAAGGCTAGTGGAACCTCTGAGAATCTGGATGCATTGCGACCTCTGACTCCTCATCAGTGTGACAGTGCACTGCCCGTGCTACAGTCCTGTGCTTAGGGACTTTCTCTTTTTAGATACCCCATTCTTTACTTTCTTTTCTTTTTTGCTGTATAGCCAATCAGTCTTACCTCAAAGTCACAATCCTCCTACCTCAGCCTCCAGAGTGCTAGGGCTATATGTATACTTTAACTGAAATATCATATCTAATTCTGAAAATGTTCTTTGGTTTTTCTCCCACTCTCCCAAATTATGAAGCTATATCACAGCATTTGGTTCCTTACCCGTTTTCCTAGTTAGACACTCTGGAAATAATGACTGCGATGGGTCACTGTCATTCTTTCCAGGATTTTTGTTTGTATGTTTCTTGAGTGCAAGAATAAGTAGTAAGAAAATAAGTTTTAAAGAACCTTGATCTGAAAATCTATTTTCTGTTAAAAATAGAAATACTATTGTGTGTGTGTGTGTGTGTGTGTGTGTGTGTGTACATTAAATTTGGCAGGGGACAGTAAGGTGCATCAGATAGGGGAAGGGATCAAAATACCATCAAATTAATCACAGAAATTCAAGAAAAAAAGATAGAAATACTAAGTATAAAGGAAATAAACGTACCCACAAAAATAATAACTGAATCACAATATAAAATGCAACTAATCTTGACTTCAGAAATTAGAAATGGTCAGAAATGCACGTGTAAGGATATTTACCTCAGGTTGTTTATTACAGTGAAGAACTGGGGATTACTTAAACTACCAACAGTAAGTGTTCATGTGTGAATCTGTTATTAATTATAAGCACCCAGTTCCCTGAATAGTTGAAACACAAAGAGTTTTTATTGAAGAATATTATGTTAAAAGTGGGTATGTTTAGGGGTATTAGAATACACAGCCAGGAACAGAACGGCCCACTGAGGCCACTACCAGCCACTGATGAGCACAGTGCACCTCACATTATTGCTGCTGCTTCTAAAATCTGGATAGAGCTCACACTGAATAGATGTTCCTAATCACTGTTTGTACAGTAGAGACAGGCCCCTTCTAATAAGGTCAGCAGCTTTGCAGATGCAGAAGAGTAGTTCTCCTAGGCAGCCGGAAAAGATTACAGGTACCCTACACTGGTTAATAGTAACGAGAGCGAAAGCTGAAAAGCATACACTGGGAGCTGGAGAGATGGCTCAGTGGCTAAGAGAAATGGTTGTTCTTGCAGAGGACCTGGGTTCAATTCCCAACACCACATGGCGACTAACAACCATCCATAATTCCAGTTGCAGGGGAACTTTTATGCCCTTTTCTGACGTCCATGGGCATTGCATAACACGAGTGCCCTTACATACATACAGGCAATATACACATACACATAAAAATAAAATTAATAAAATATTTTTTAAAAGCATAAATAAGAAAATAGAAGGTTAGGTAAAAAGCAACCTTCATTTTATTAAATGTTTTAACTCTTGATTAGAGCTGATAGTTTTTCTCTTTTGCCTTGGATATTTTCCAGATTTTATCCAATTTGTATTTATTCTTTTTAATGTAAAATTCAGGCATATGAAATAACATTTATGTGCTGTTAGGGACTTTTCACATTCAGACTCTGCTCTCAGCTCTTTAGGGTATACAGCTAGTATTACTAGATAAGAAAGTAACTGTAAGTTTAATTTTTTGAGGAAGTACCAAACTCTTTGCCACAGTGACTACAATATACATTCTTTCGAGCAGTGACTAAATATTCCTGTTTTTCAGTGTCATTACCAATTTGACATTTCCTGAATATGTGGGTTTTGTTTTAATGGAAAAACTATGTTTTCTAATTCATTTTCTATTGCTGTGATAAAACACACTAACCAAAACTACCCTGGAAAGGAAACAGTTCAGTGGCTTACACATTCAATCACAATTCATCCTTGAGGGAAGCCAGGACAGGAACTCAGGGCAGGAACCTGGAGGCAGGAACTGAAGCACAGACCATGGAGGAATACTGTTTCCTGGCTTTCTTCCCTGGCATGTGCTCAGCCTGCTTTCTTATACAACCCAGGATCAGGACCTGCTCAAGGGTGATACCACTCACAGTGGGCCGGGTCCTCCCACATTATTCAACAATCAAGAAAATATCTCAACAATCAAGAATTACTCAACAATCAAGAAAATATCTCAAAAGTATGCACACAGACCAGTTGAGATTCCCTCTTCCTAGGTGTGTCAAGTTGACAACCATGCAGCATACCATCCTAATTAAATTAAGCCGTACTTGTTATTTTTATGTAAGTAAAAATATGAGAGAAGGCACCAAACTAAAATCAAAAATTGTGAAATTAGAATATTCTTTTTTGTTATATAAATGTCATTTAAAGAGCCTGAATACTTTAAAGATGGTCGTAAATTATCAGCTCTGCTTAAGACTTAGCAGTTACTGTGGCTCCTGGGAGCCCACACGGCTTCCTGAACTGTGTTCTGTCATGTCAAGATATGTATTTATGAAGTATATTATTTTTCTGAAACTCATGTTACCAACCTCTTAGTTGACAGTTGACTTAAGAGTTTTGTTTTCTTTTTTTTTTTTTTTTTTTTGATAGGCACCTTTCCTGGACGTTCTCAACACCATGATAGACACTACACTTCCTCTGACACTAGAAGAAATTGAAGAATGGGGGAATCCTTCATCTGATGAAAAGCATAAGAACTACATAAAACGCTACTGTCCCTATCAAAATATTAAGCCTCAGGTAGGAGACACAGTTATGATACACTCTCCTAAAGCAATAGAGACGGTAACTAAGGGACACTGAGCTGAGCTGAGGCAAGGGTTGGAAGGGCCTTAAGAGATGTTTCTGCCCATGATACCTAAACATCTTTAGGATCATGTCTGTTCATACTCGTCTGCTTTCGTTTAATAGCTCAGGGACTAGAGTTATCATGCCTTAATCCATTTTTACTAGACGAGATGAAATTACAGTCTCTCTAGATAAGAAAAGCTATTCCAGGTAAAAACTAGTCTGGTACTATAATACTGGGGCCTGTTCCAGAATATAAGGTAAGAAAATCATGAAGACAAGCTAGAGGAACTTATTTTCATTATTATCAGGTAGAAGGAGCCATGGGAGCAATACCAACTCTTGACATGTCTGTTTTCTTTCAGCATTATCCTTCAATTCATATCACTGCCTATGAAAATGATGAACGAGTACCTCTGAAAGGCATTGTAAACTATACTGAGAAGCTCAAGGAAGCTGTTGAAGAGCATACTAAGGAAGCAGGTGAAGGTAGGAGACTTCCTAGAATCAGGCAGCCTGGCTAAGGGCGTTAGTATCCTCCGCTTAGACTTCATGCTACAGACCAAACCATCTGCCTGTGATGCAGGACAGATGTGTTGCCTATCCAGTTAAAGTCTAAACAACCATGACGGCCTCACCTCTTCTTCAAGGTATAATGTTAAAGTTGGCAGGACATAAGCAAAAGTGAATTTAAATGTCAAAATAACTTGAAGGTCTCTCACAATCATCCATTTCAATACTGTTATTTGAATAAAGTGCTGAAAAGGAGAGGGAAGAACTGGGTCTCAGGCTTCTGAAGACCTGATTGGTTTATATGTTAACTCTTTCAGGATATCAGGCCCCCAACATTATTTTAGACATTCAGCCTGGAGGGAATCATGTGATTGAAGATTCTCACAAAAAGGTATGTTATCCAGCCACTGTCAGCTGACAGAGGCCTCAAATGTAGACATGTTATGTTCGGGTTTTTCAGTGGTGAGACAGGATTTATGGCAGATACTACACAAATGTCAAACCCAGGGCATGGGAGGGGGTTTACTTCATCAAGAGAAAAGGCTCGTGCTTGTACTCAGTACGGAAGATCTAGTAAATAAAGTAACTGAATCTTAATTGGTAGAAAGCTTTTGCCTCTGTCCTGAGTAGAAAGACTTGTACCATAAATTGCTGATTTCAGTGTTGTGTTAACTTGGATGAAGAAAGACTGAAAACATTAGAAGTGGTCTTTCTACCTAACTTTCAGATATGTTCCTTTTAGATTACAGCCCAACTTAAGTTCCTGTATGACGAACTTGGACTGGACAGCACCAGTGCTTTTGAGGATCTTAAGAAGTACCTAAAATTCTGAAATACTGCATTCAGCTGGGGACTGGAAACACAGAAACACAGTCTTATTCCCAGATGAGTTAGCAAAAGTAAGGTTTTTAAGTTATTATGTAATTTTTAAAAAGTTGCTCCTTCATCTAAATTATGCTTAATGTACATCTCGCTTATACTGTTCCCACCAGCAATGCATATACCCCTTAGCCTGGGAAAGTAGTTTTCAGTCATGCTTCTTAGAAGGATTAGAGAAGGTAGTCAGTAAGGACTGGGGGCAGCAGAACACCAGGCCTCCCTTCCAGTCAGAACAGCTTTGTGTCTTTTAATAGAATTTTCTTTGAGCAGTTTACAAATCTATGTCCTTCCTCTTTGCTAGTAAATATTTTTTTTACATTGTGACAGTGAGTCCCCTTCCGATTTCATGATTCCATTTTAAAGAAAAGAGTAATGTTCTTCGTATTTAAATACTATAGAACTTTGGAACAGTCTTTTAAACATTTTATGATTCCTTCAAACATTTGAGACTCTTTGCTAAAGAAGTTATATTCATGCTACAGAAATGTCTGAGAATTGGCTGTGCATAAAAGTTTACTCAACGGCATGCTGTACATAAAATCAAAGCATAGTAGGTTCCTAACACAGACTGTACAGTATATCTAGTGCACTGGAATAGCATGCTCGATTGGAAATAAAGCATTTGTCACTGAAAGCTGTTTGGTGATGAAGGAGATTCTTCGTGTTGTGTTCCAAGATAAGTCCTTCGCCCTTCTCCAGAGAAATGGCACCTGGATCGACTTCACTGCCTTTGGAGGCTGAATTGGTACTTAATCTTATTCTCAGTTTGGAAGGAAGACCTGAAATCATGTCCTGTAGATTTAGCAGTGTTGATGTTTCTCCAAAATTTAGAACCACAATAAAGACTTTGTCTATGCCGTCCAGCTCTCTGGTGTATACAACAGAGTGACTGTCATTCCTCAGAAGGCAGAACCAGCCCCTGCTGAGAAGCAGCTCTTTGGCCCGGAGTAGACTTAAATCTTGATATAATTTCAGAGCAGAACTGGGCTGAGTCTTTTGGATCTGTTTTTTTAAAAGAATATTTACATAAATGTTGATTTTTAAGAATTTTTAAGATATTTTAATACCTAATAAGAAATTATTCCCCCCAAAATGAACCACTTCTATTTTGCCCCTTAAAATAATTGCCAAAATTAAATGAGTAAATAAATAACTGCCAAATTGCAAAGCATTAATAAGTCAGTACAGGAAGTTTATACTAAAGTGATAGAAATGACACATTCAGGTTGTCAGTTTGTCTGGGAGTCACTGCATTACACACAATGCTCTGCTACATCCTAGAGCCACTGTAGAACCAAATTTAACTCCACCTTAGATATCCCAAAGCAAATGTCTAAATGTTCATGGGACATTTAACTTGCTTAAATAAAGTCACTCTGTTCTGTGCTGTAATTGCCAGATGCCTGGAAGAAAAAGGCCACTGTAACAGTGAACTGGTGAGCATCTGATAAATCTGGGTTTCTCTGATCTCTTCCATAGAAGAATGTGAGGGTTGCTATTGTGCAGACCTCATCTGACTTGAACAGACATAGCTTCTTAGATAGCTAATGATGGGACAGAACACTAAAAATGAAGTAAAGTCAAAAGCTGCCTGAAATGGAGTTGGGAAGTGTAGATTTGTTTGTTTGATTTTTCTTTTCTCTTTTTTGTAACAGTAAAAGGTAGTTTATATCCAGTGAAGATTTGGGTTTATTTTATAGCTACATAAAACACCTAATTTAACACTGCACTTTTCTTTTGTTTCCATAAGCATTTTTCTGTTACATAGTTTCCACAAATGTCATTTTAATAGCAAGTGATATTCTGTTGAATGGTTTTACTAGACTATTGCTTACCATTTTAACATTTGCATTTCTAGTATTTTCTTACATTTTTATTCCTTCTCCCATGTTTTATATTATTTATTTTAACATAGATTATCAGAAAGATATTTACTATGTCAAAGAGTTATGGATATTCAATACCTAATGCCAAATTGTTCCTAAAGCTGTTGCCAAATCAACGATAGTGCTTGTAGCCTTGCCGACTGTGGGGTGGTGGTTACTGTAACTGTTGTTCTTGTTCTTTGGGGTGGATGCTTAATGTGTATTTAATGAATAGCTCATGGGTGTTTAAAAGTGTTTCTCTTTATCAGGTATAGAAGTCTTTATGTTATGTTTTTATGACTTGGTGTGTGTATATGACTTGTCAAAGTTATTCCCCATGTTCAATAGCTTTAGATAATGCATGATAATCATAGTCCAGTGCCAGTCACATGAAAGCGTCCAGTGAGCTCTTCTGTTTATCTATGTTAATTGGAAATCTTTCCCAATAACTGTGGATTTGTCTGTTCCTCTTTGACTTTCACAAAGTACTTGTTTGGTATATTTTGAAGCCTCTGTTAAAGCGTGAAGATTCATGACTTTTGGTAGACTATTCAGTTCTTTTCAATGTCTAAAAATTGCCTTTCTCATATAATGCTTTTCATATTGAATTCTATTTTGTCTGCTATTAAATATTTCCAAGCCTGCTTTTGTAAGTCTTTTTTTTTTTTTTTTGGCTAGAAAATGCATGCATATAGTATAAAATTCAGTCGCAAGAAGACTGTATACAATGGGAAGGTTTTCTTCAGCCATTCCCAATTCCCCTTCAAGGCATTACTAACACTTACAATCTTTGATTAATATAATATATAATCTTTGTGTTAGGCATCATATGAAATGGTAGATCTCTGCCTCTGCACACATATGTAGGTAGACATGCTTGGTACAATTGGTAGCATGTTATATTGTTTTTAATACTTGTTATAAATAGTCTCATCAATGTAGCTTTGTTTTAAGAGCTCCCTACTAGTCCTATAATTAAGTGAACTGTTTCTGTTAGATAAATATTTAAATCATTTCTAAAGTTTTCTGCTATTATAAACAATACTTCAGACAAGATCCTTGCATAGTTAGCATTTTGCATATATGTAACTGTTCATATTATCTAGGAATAATATCTAAGGCTATCTAGAAATAAAACTACTAGATCTGAAAGTGTAAGCATGCTTTGTGATAGCTAATTCACAACCTTTCTTTTTGCTACCATTGCCTACTGTATATTTATGTTCTTTCTTACAACTATATTTCTGAATCTTGTTATTTTATCTTTTCATTTACATTGTTGTTTGGGGATTTTTGAAGCGTTTGTTTGTTTTTTTTTTTGAGACAGTGTCTCCCTATAGCCCCAGCTGGCCTGGAGCTCACTATGTAGACCAGGGTGGCCTTCATCTCACAGAGATTCACCTACCTCTGCCTCTCAAATGCTGAGATTAAAGGCATGCATCACTACTCCGGCTTTTATTGGACTTTTTATTGACTTTTACAAGACTTTTATTGGATCACTTGGTAAAGAATTTTTTTCCTTCTGTGTTTTGAAATGTACACATTTATATCTGCTCTAATCCCAACACCCACACAGCAGTTAACAACTGTCCATAACTCTGGTTGCAGAAGATGTAATACACTCATACACATAAAAATAATAACTAAATTTTTTTTAATTGCCATTGAGGGCTCGGGAGATTGCTCAGTGATTAAGAGCATTGGCTATTGTTGCAGAAGACCTGGTTCAGTTCCCAGCACACACATGGTGACTAACAACTGTCCATAACTCTACTTCCATGTGACTCAATACCCTCTTCTGGTCTGCATGGGTCTTGCACATGTGGTACATTTACACACATGCAGCAAAACACTCATACACATAAAATAAAAATATTTTTAATTGTCATTGTTTTCATTTGCTTTTTCATTTTCCATCTTTGCTGGTGTGTGTTCTGTATGTTCTCTTACATATTGGACTCATGTTAGCTTGTAGAAATATTTTGGATGTAATAAAAGTCAACAGATGTTTAAAACATAAATAGAAGATACAGGCTCTAGGTGTCTTCATGTGATGCAATAATTTGTTTTCCCCTAAATTGGTTTATACTGACTTCTACAAAAATTTTCACCAACACATGATCACTGTGAGAACAGATAAAAAATGTCAGCTAAGACTAAAGGGTGTGCTTTTCCAGAATGCTTTTAGGGTTTCCTCATGCCTTGTTTCTTCAGGTAAACAACCCTGCATTCAAATACACAGGAACTTAGACTCCCTTGACTGATCTTCCTGCTAGCCTCCCACCCCGACTCTCTCCTTGACTACCTTCTGAGGGGAAGAAAGAAGAGGGGGAGCAAAACTTGCTGAAAAGACTTGTATAAAATTTCTTTCACCGCTGAGAAATCTCAGAGATGACATTTGAGTGAAGAGCTACGTGCTATGGGTAATTCTTCACACGCTTCACTTGTGCACCAAAAACATGACTTCCAAACTCCTTACAAATTGAACATTGCAAGATTAGTCTGTGATTTAAAGAGTATTAGTTAAGGTTTTACACTCAGGTTAAATGGAAATCTATATGGAAACTCACTCCATGTTTCCAGAATCAACATAAAATTTTCACTGATACTTACATCAACATTCACAGTATGGTAATCAGAATTTGTGGGTAGCCAGGTGTGATTGCCCTCAGAAAAACCAGCATTTGAACTATTGTCCCACTGCATCGGTGACTTTGAGAGAAGGGTATTCTGTGCCAGAAGACCAGAAAGAGAAAACAATGATGGCGTTATTAAAGGAAAGATATTTTGGCCCTTCTTGGTTTAGTTCATAATGATCTACTCAGTTCTTGGCTACTGTTTATATTCCTTAGCATTCATGATGAAAAAGCCCTGACACATAAAAGTCAGTTTCATGCTTTGCATTTGAAAATAGTGATCTCTTCTTCCATTGGAAATAGACTTTCCCAAAGGAATTTGAACATGTTTAGAATCTGCATGTTTGTTCAAATACTTGAAAAGAACAATGTAGAATTTTAAAATATACCACAAGCAGTTCATGATACTTCATTCCATGATAAACTGATGGCAAGTTCAAGAACATTGCCAGAGTCAGCTGACCCTGAATCCTGTCTTGCTCCTTTATCCACCCTCTTACACATGCATGCATACATGAAAAGGTTTCATCTAAACCAAGTGTTAGGGAAATTGATCTCATACAACTGAGACTGTACAAAGATCAAGTCATTTACGCACCAACTCAACTTTAGAGCCATAGCCTCAAACAAAAACAAAAGCCACCCAGCTCGGATGCTGTGGATTATACTTGATAACAGAGAAGAAAGAATGTGTGCTGTGGTCACTTAAGGTCTAGCAACTCAAAAAAACAGAGGTAAGTTCCTACCTCCGTGCTCAGGAAGAGAACAATGAATAATACCCAGACTAAGCTACTGGTTCTCAAGTTTGCCTGGGCCTTGGAACCTGCCACAAAAGCTCTTTAAGATGCAGATTCCTTGGCTCTGTCCAATAAGTTCAGTTGTGTGACTCAAAAGACATTTTAATGAGCTCCCCAACCACCAAGAAAGGTGGTTATAATAATCCTTACTGTCAACAGAAAAAAAAAAAAAAAAAAAAAAAAAAGATGACATTTAGCAATTGGATAACAGTAAATTCTCATATTTTTAGCTGTGGTACACCGTTAAAAGTGTATTCAACTTACAGTATCATAGCTCTCGTTGAAATTTGTGACTAAAATATTTCCCATTCCTATTTCTTCTCCATAATAAGTTATGGGTGTTCCCGGGAGTGTAAAAAGAAGCATGTTCATGGTGTTGACGTATTGGTTCCCCAGGCGAGATGTCAGCCGGGAAGTCTCTGGCCCACCGATCTGAAAGGCAGATATTTTAAAGACCACAGTTCTACACATGATTTTATGGAAGATTTACCTTATTTGAAATAGAAAGTTCTCTAGATAAAAAAGGTATCTCTGTGGATATGTTAGTCTCAGCAAGCCCAGTTTTGAGTCCTGAGCCTACTACTTACTGTTAACTGACCCCTTTGTTACTGTTGGCACTGAACAACAAAATGATGGTAACAATTCACAGAGCAATCATTGCAAGTGGTATTGCAAATAAGATTAAAGAGTATATATTTAAATGTTCTCACATTTGAATAATAGCAACAGCAAATGAAACAAAAGTTTCTTCCATAAAGAGCAGGACAAAGGCCAGTGAAGAGACATGGCTCAGTGGGTAAGGTGCTTCTTGCACAAGCCTGGACAACCCGAGTTCAATACCCAGAACCCACCTAAAAATGGAAGGCAAGAACTGCCTGCACAGAGTTGTCCTCTGACCCCCACATGTGTGCCATGACACACACATGCCCGATTACACATACCATACACACAATAACGTTTAAAGATGTTAAAGAACATGGTAGGATATGTGGGACCCATCAAATGTATCTTTATGGTTTTGACTTTCAAACTAGCAAAAGGAAATTGAGGACTAGGGAGGTGGTCCCGCTGGTAAAGTACGTGCTCTGCAGGCGTGAGACATGCAGGCGTGAGTTTGATCCCCGCATCCGTGTAAGAAGCCAGGCATGGCGGCAGCACTCAGAATCCCATCAGTGGGGAGGTGGAGGAGACAGGATTCTTGGGGCTTGCTGGCCAGCCAGCCCAACTAGCAAGCTGCCGCAGGTCCCAATGAGAGACCCTCTCCAAAAACAAGGTGGCAGCTCCTGAGGAATGACACCCATAGTTGGTCTCTGGACTCTTTGGGTATGCACACACAAAGAAAAAAGTTACTTTTAAAATATTTTTATTTTTTTTTTATGTGTATGCATGTAATACCTGCATGTGTGTAAGTGCACCTGTGTCATGCAGTGCCCATGGAGGTTAGAAGAGGGTGTCAGATCCCCTGGAACTGGAGTTATGGATGGTTGCTCGCCAGCATGTGGGTGCTGGGAACTGAACTCTGGTCCTCTGCAAGAGCAGCCAGTGCTCTTAACCACTGTGTCATAGCTCAAGCCCCAATTCTTAAATTTACAAAACTGCATGGTGACACATGCTTGTGATCCCAGTGTTTAGGAGACAGCCAAGGCAGGTCAGGTGTTTGAGGTCCGCATGGGCTACATAATAAGACTCCGTCTTGAAAAGAAAATGACATGGATAGTGGAAGCAGAAATTGTCAAAAGCGGTCTCTATATATATTTATGTGGAAAATGCTCTAGTTAATTATTAGAACATGCGCTTCTTACTTAAGGGCTTACCAAATCACCTGACAATTCTTTCCACAACACTATAACTCAGGCTCATGTGCCTATGCTGAGCACAAGCACTTTGCTGTTTAAAAAGTCCTCCCAAACCTACATTCCCTCGCCCCGGCAGCCTGTCAGCTGTTGCATCCATTTTACAAAAGATGAAATGAGCTCTGAGAAATTGCATCGCATACTCAAATCACAGAATGATGGAGAACCCGCCTTTCAACTTGAGTCTTGGAATGTGTGGTACACACCTTTAGTCCCAGCACTCAGGAGGCAGAGGCAGAGGGATCTCTGTGAGTTTGAGGCCAGCCTGGTCCATACAGTAAGTTTCAGGCAAGCTGGGGTTACAAGGAGACCCTGTTTCAAAAAGACCAATTATATATATATATATATATATATGATTAATCTATTACTGAAGAAAAAATTTTAATAAATGTATATGATAGAAGAGTACAATGCTTCTAAAGGCTGCTGTAGTGGGCAGTGATGTCCAGAGCCTTCACACCTCCACTCACTGATACCTGGAGCACCTTTTGTGCCTCAAGGCTCCATTCGTGGTAAGTGCTCTATACAGGTCTACCATTTCTTTTATATCGTATTTGTACTGTGCCTTAATATGCTTAGATATGCAGGTACTCACCAGTGTTGCAGCTGCCTCCAGTACTCAGTACAGTGACATGCTGGGTTGCTTTGCAGCCTAGGAGCAGCCAGCTGCATCTAGACAGTAGGAAGACTCTTCCACCCAGATCTTTGTGGTTGAAATGCCTCTTGCACCACACTCTGCCCCACAGAAAAAACCCCGAATTTGTAGAAGCCTCCACACCTGAAATCTATCTTTCAATTGAGATCATCAACTCTGGGGAATGTGGGGAGAATTATGGTTTGATAGTCACCCGAACTAAGCTTAATAGAGTTCTAAGCAGAGATACATATTCATTAAGTATTTATTGAATTGGGTGGGCAATGTCTTCCCTTTAATGATAAGAGCCTGGCCAGAAGCTAGTACATGGCTGACCAGTAACATTCACTGGATTAAGGTTACTTAGGGATGAAGATTCACCTCACTTTAGAGGGTCCAGCAAGTGCAACAACTTATTGTGTGTTATGCTGTGCATGAGCTCTTACCATCCAATTGGGCCATTTTCCTTCTGGCATATTTTCCATCCAGGATGTGATAACTTCATACACAGTGTTCCCAGAAAGAGTGTTTAGTGTGGTAAGGTAATTGTTGAAAGGAAAATCAGCTTCTTGGATGAATGGCAACCCATAATACATCATGGTCCTGTCAACGCTTTCTGCAAAGGCTTCAGTCCCCATGAACCTGTAACCATTGCCAGATTGTGTTACCTTCAATGGGTGACAAAAGATTGAGAACAACTCTGCAGTCGTCTAGAGTTTATTAATAAAATGTGGGGTCCTGACACACACGAGATCAGGCCCTTTAGAGAGCGGATAGCCACAGGACCAAGAAACATCACTTTTGGTCACCTGAATGATTTTTCAATAGAGCAAACCCAAAGAATAGCCTGACATTCAGTGATACCCAAGAATTATGAAGCACATTTTGTTCTCCATCAATGCTATTGTGTGCTCTCTACACTTGAATAACACTGTAGCATCTTCAAAATCTTCTCTAGCAATTTCCATCTATCTATTTGGGACTTACAGTCTATATAAACTGAGACATTTTTCCCTTATTATGAATATGCACTCTGAAAACCATACACTCACCTACCTAAAATGGCCCCATCAGTGCTGCCATCAGCTAGTTGAGATGGCATGTTAACAGCTTGGTGCACTTTTTTCAAGCCTGTCAATTCTCATCCCACCTCTGTCACTCCCTGTGGGTCCATTGCCTGCATGCTCAGAGCCTCCATCTTCTGAGAGCCTCTTCCACAGAAAGGGCATTCTTTTGCTGCTTTTCTATTGGTTCTGTTGGATAACTTATATAAACAGTAATACAGGGTGAACATCATTTACCAGACTTCTTAGGACAAGGTGTTCGTCAAATTTTGTAGCTTTTTACATTTGGGGGGAATATTTTCAGAGAATTTCCCTGATAGTCTTATCTAAAATCAGAAACCTAAAATGTTCCAAAATCTTTAGATTTTTCAGAATAGGAGGGGTTAACATAAATTTTACGGTGTCTATTATGTACCAGTCATTTTTTTTTGTTTTATGTGTATGTGTATGTGTGTATTGTCTGTACTATGTAAGTACATACATGTCATGTAATGCCCACAGAGGCCAGAAAAGGGTGTCAGATCCCCTGGAACTATAGTTAGCCGACATGTGGGTGCTGGGATTCAAACCCAGGTCTTCTGAAGAACAGCCAGTGCTCTTAACCACTGAGCCATCTCTCCAGCCCAGCCAGTCACTATTTTAAGTGATATATATATGTATATATGCATATATATATATATATATCATCAAATCTCACAATAGCCTTAGAAAGGTTATTATTATGTTTTTATTGATGAGGACAATCAATTATTTTTATTGACAATTCCAAAGTCTCTTGAGCTACAGAGCAGGACTTTACCTCAGGCCCCCTTGATTCCACACCTGTACCTAACCATTGGGGTCTATTAACTGTTCGGTTGGAACATCTGGATTCATACTACACAAGAAACCTAGGCCCAATAATGATGAAAATAGCAACTCATAAGCAACATGCAACTAATATTCTTTATATAATCAATTTAATTTTCGACATTCTATGAAAGGAAACTGAAAATTAGCAAAGATAAGCAACATGAGAGACTATTCCACACTCTGTCATAACCAAAATGTAAATTGTAATTATGCAAGTTAAATTTTTAAAGTACGTAGGATGTAGTGGCACATGCCTTTAATCCTGCACTCAGGTGGATCTCTGTGAGTTTGAGGCCAACCTGGTCTACATAGTGAATTCCAGATCAGCCAGGGATACATGGTAAGACTTTGTTTCAAAAAAAAAAAAAAAAATGTTTTTTAAAAGAAGGGGCCAACAACATGGCTCAGTGGGTAAAGGTACTTGCCACATAAGCCTGGTGACCTCAGTTCAATCTCTAAAATCAACATTAAGGTAGGACACTATGAAGCTCCAAACAGTTGTCCTCCGACATCTATAAGTATGCTGTGGCATGCATGCCCACATATGATGCACACACACATAAATAATAAATATTAAATTATAATTATGTGGGTATTATGTAATCTGAGCCTTTAAATATGTCTGGTTGTAAGGGATCATGCCCTGCATATACTGGTTACCTGTATCTGCCAGGCTCCCTGCTATACTGGTCCATAGTCTGCCGGAAGTCCCGGATGATGTCATGCATTCCCACTTGTGTGGTGGTGAAGTCGTGGTACAGCTCTGAGTAGTTGGTGACCGTGTCCTTTACGAAGCAGGACAGCAGGGTTAGTCCCATTTGTATGTCACGCAGCCACAGCTGCTATGTGAACATGGACTAATCCCATCAAAGGGCTTGAGCTAAGCAAGATACAGGCTGAAAGATGGTCCTAGAGTCCTCAGCTTACAGGAGGGGTGTCGATGGAGAATATTCACAATCCTTAGCATTGCAACGAACGCTTAACTTGATAATTTTATAAATCTAATAAACAATATGCATTTCTCTGTCACCCATTATAGCAAACTAAATTTTACCAAATATCAAAACAAATTACATTAATTAGAAATATATTTAACCTTGTACTCCGAAACATAATTGTCTAAATGCTTCAGGCACTCTTGATGATTATAGAGCTCATTACACATTTATACTTTAACTGCTCACAGAAACATCAATATGGCGATTGAAATATTTCTGCATCTTCTCTACTCTTCATTTGTGACTGTTATACTTTCTCAGTGTTTGGTAACTGTCCTGACAGTCATTCCTGAAACTTCAGGTATTTTGAAGAATCAAAAGATTGTATCTCACACAGCCAAGGTCCTGGGATGGGACCTGACATGTCGCCTGTTCAGAGAGCTCTCTGTCCGTGGGTGAACTTCATTCACCCCCATGAAAATGAAAGGGTTTGAATTAATTGGGGGGAAGGGTGTATTTTTGTATTCAATTCTGGAATGTTTTCCTGAAACTGTACACTTTCAGTTCTTGAGTAGAATTGCAGCACCTTGCAATCAGGAAGGTTACTTCAAGATTTCCTCTCTAAACAACAGCTTTGAGAAAACCAGCTAACACCACACTTTTTTGTCATTTTTCAATTTTATCAGAAGTCACGAGCAAAAATAAAAAAGCTTAATCATTACCTAAGGTTCGTGACATCCTCTCGTAATTGACCTGGGTGTGGCCAACTTCTGTTTAGTTGGTTAGTTAGTTAGCTAGGTAGGTAGTTAAGTTAGATAATTATGTAGGTAGTTGATTTGTTTAATGAAACGATAAGAATTCGTTTCATAAATGTGCTCAGGACCAAAGCTAGAAGCTTGATAATAAAATATCCGTATGGTGTGTTTACTCATTCAACTTCATTACAGGGTATCATACTATACAAAATTATTTTACATTTTTCCTATGACACAATGCATTGCTAAGATTTACCTAGACTGTTGTATGTCACTATAATATGTTAATTTTGATAAATCTAACATTCTATTGTGTGACTATACAATATAAATCCAACATTTCAGAATATGTTTAGGACTACTGTCTGAGTGAGCATAGAAATGAGGCTGCTATAGAACAGTGGCCAGCCAGAGGAATCGAGTATCATGGGAACTCCTTCTTCATGGGGATCGTCCAGGGTGAAACTCAGTAGGGGAAAGTCCCAAAGAACACAGAATACATAGTGGAGATAGGCTTGGTTTGGGATTCTGTCATCAACCTCTGTAATTCTGAATGTTACATTCGCTAAGATTCACTAAATGGAGATCACAAAGCCTCTCTCACAGAATGTTGAGAGACTTAAATGAAGTTTAAGTGTTAATTCCCTTCCCCTCCATCTGTGTCCTTGAACAACTAGAAAAGTGCCAGGAAATTGAGGCCTCCACATTTGAGCCTACATGAAATGATAAAATCTTGGTGATCAAGGTGTTCTTCATTCAGTGGATCTATGTCAGTCTACACTGCATCCCCAGGACCTTGATGAGGAAGGATTCCTCAAGGGGCTCTAAAAAGGACCATCAGCATACATATTTTAGAAAATGACCCAAAACACTTCATACGGTCAGGACAGACTGTCTTCAGAATTGGTGTTTCAGGATAAAACAAAAAATTCACTGGTCTGGAAAGACAGCACAGTGATTAAGAGAACTTACTGCTCCTGCAGAGGACCTGAGGTTAGTTCCCAGCACCCATATCAAGTGGCTAACAATCACCTAAAACTCCAGCTCCAGAGAATTCAATGCCCTCTCCTGGCCTCTGCAGGCACCTGCACTCACATGTACATACTACACAGAAACAGAGACTTGCACAGAATTTAACAATAAGAAAAATAAAATTTAAAGCAGAAAACACTAATAACATTTCCAGAAAAGACAAAGAAAAAAAAAGTTTAAAGTTAAGACTTTACCGGAGCTTGGGACTTATTTACTTGGATTTCATTTCTTAGGTCCTTTGCTTCCAGAAGAAATTTAACAGCATCGAAACTAAAACCATCAATACCTTTTGACAGCCAGAACTTTATTATTTCCTAAACATGAAGAACAAAACACTTGGTTACATTAACTACAAATTATAGTCATGACATTTAATAAATGCTTTGTCTATGACTATAAGATAGAAGTTTCCACATACAAAACACATAGTATTCACATTATCTACTTTTGTCTGTTTAGCGTAACTGTGTTGGTATATTGAGCTCTCAGATAACTGCATTTAAGGGCCCCTACATCTCCTTTGTATTAGAATTCAGAATTACAACTACATTTGTAATTGCTATTACAAGAATGTTTCCAAAGCTCAGAAAGTCCAGTCAAACAGAAAGAAAGTAAAACTATCATGAAAGACAGGAATCAGAGAAACTAGGAAGATATCTCATCTCATCGCATCTGTCTAGCTTCTTAACTGAACTCACTCTTAACTAAACTCACTCCAAACTGAAGGACGCAGCCAATTGTTCAATAGTTAAACACTAGACTCCTTATCAGGAAAACAAATAAGAGGTGAAGTGCATGGGTGTTAAAGGATTTGGGAGGAACATAAGACTGCTATAGAGAGTCTCAGCCATCAACCAGGAAAAGAATGAAGAGTAGTAAAACTCAGTTGTTTTCTTAAATCCACTCACATAACAAAAGATTAACAATACAGTAACCAAAGTAGCTACGATTTTAATGTCTTTCATTTCACAAGAGTCAATCGAGGTAAAATAAAGATCTAAGTATTCTTTGATGACAGTTTTTTCCAAAGATGAGTGATTTAAAAAATAACCAAAGATATGTGATAGAAATCAAAATCATTTTATGAATTATTGTATAAAATATACAATATAAAATTATTATATAAAATAAAAATATATAATTATTGCATAAAATATATAAATCATTAGCTACATACTGAAAGTGCATGTCTCCTTGATCCAAATTTATTAAGAATTTCAAGAGAGCACAGAGAACAGCAGGGGGCCTGCAAGACGGCTCAGGGGATAAAGGTGCTTGCCACCAAGGCTGATGACCTGAGATCGATCCCTGAGACCCACAAGGTAGAAGAAGAGAACTGACTCTTGCAAGCTGTCCTCTGACCTTCACAGGTGTGCTCACATGCATGCATGCATTTATGCATGCATGCACCCATACATATACGTACACACAGTAAATGTTAAAAGCTATTAAAACAAAACCAACAGCAGAACATCAAACCAAGCAGAGGCCCTTCGAGCCAGGACCCAGAGTGACTGCACAGGGTACACACCCATGCTACTGGCCCTGCAGTCTGTGGGGAGATGTCCCGGGTGGAGAAGTCCCAGTCCTCCTACTACAGCACCAAGAAGCTACCATCTCCTCCCCACGTTCCCTCCTTATTTCTAAAGTTCGACCCTCCAAGGCTCTTGGTCTTCCCACCCACTTCCTTTTCTGCCCAGACAAGTCTCTAGCACTCAAGTCTTTGAACTCAGCATTAAGAAGACTAGTGGCCAAGGCCAGCTGGGACAATTCTCTCCACAGCAGGTTGAGTAGAGAGGAACCTGAACAGACAATAACGGTCTTCTCTCTAACAGAGAGTGGGGTTAGAGCTAGAGAGAAAGCATGAAACCTTGTACTTTCAGGATGTAGCTGGTCATTTATAGGTTCCATGCAGAAAAGCAATGCAGGGTGAAGGGACAAAGAAGGACTGAGTCTAGGCGTGAAGGACTGGACAGCAGTTCACACTAAGGAGTAAACATTTTCACAGAGAAAAGAAACAAATGAGTCACAAGGCAGTCTGACAGAAGAACATTTCAGGCACAGAGCGACTATGGAGATCCAGCTGAGTTCCCTAAGCAATAAAAATGGGCCGTGCCTCCAGAGGAGTATAAACAAGGGAAGTAGCTGAGGCTAGACCCATCACGTGTAGCTTGTATAACTTGTAACAGGGTCTAACATCTTTTTTTCTTTTTTTTTTTTTTAAGAATAAGCTGCAGTTCACTGACTAACCTGACAGGTCCTTAGAAGATTAAGCATAAAGCTACTGTAAGACCCAGCAAATCCACACCCAGGTATTTACCCAAAAGAAATGAAAACATATAACCACACAACAACTTGCATGTGGATGTTCGTGGCAACATGATACGTAAATGGAAACTACCCCCAGATGGTAACTCCATGCAATGAACAGCACTTGGCCATAAAAAGGAATGAAATCTTGATGCACGCTGCCACACACATGAATCTTGGAAGCATTTTGCTAAATGCAAGAAAGGCACAGGAATAAATATTGAATGATTCCCTTCATAGAAATGTCCATATTAGGTAATTCCACAGAGATAAAAACTTGGGTCAGTGGCTGCAACGGGAAGATAGGGTGGGACACGGTGGATGGTGATGGCTAAGGTGGCAAAGTTTCTTTGGGTTAAAAAAAGTTATTTTTAAAACTTTAAAGATTTATTTTTATTTGTATATGTGTGTGTGAACATATGCCACATGTGTGTGCCCTCAGAGGCCAGAAGTGGGTGTCAGATCCCCTGGAGCTGGAGTTAACAGGCAGTTGTGAGTCACTCCACATGGGTGCTGGGAACTGAACATGAGTCCTCTGGAAGCGTGGTAAGTGCTCTAACCATTGAGTCATCTCTCCAGCCCACAAATGAAAATGTTCTAAATGTAAGTTGTACAACTATGAACTTATTTAAACACTGAGCACAATGGCTAAGCATTGGGTAAGTCTTATGGCATATGAATTATGCATCAAAAAAATCTTAGGGTCATCAAGACGGCACAGCAAGCAAAGGCTCTTGCCAAAGCCTGAAGACTGAATTTGATCCCTGGGCTTACAATGTGGTGGAAGGAGAAGATCAGCCCCCACAAGCTGTCCTCTGATCTCCACACACAAGCGTTCACATGCACGCACATGCAATAAATAAATGTAATAAAACAGAAAACGAACCTAAGATCAGAGAATCCACTTAGGATCCCACTGTGGTGGCTTGGGGTGGGGAGATGAGAAGGGGTCAGACGCTCTGAGGTGGCACTCTCAAGCTTGGTGATACCATGCAGGCATTGTGAAAGAAAGAGGAAGTGATGAAATTTGAAAGAAAAAAGAATTCATGAAGGGCAGTTCTTGGCCTGAGTGATTGTGTGGCACTCACTTTCTCAGGGGAGAAAGACGGAGCGTTCTGACTCGGGCAGTCGAGTTGGAGTTGTCTGCAGCACATACAGATCAGAAGGGGTGGAGGCTGGTAGCTTGTTACATCTGCACCTCAGAGGAAAGGCGGCTGCAGACAGGAGCTTGGGAGTCACACTGTGCTAGTAGTAGCTTTTGCCTCATTCCAGCAACCAAATGAGCGCAGGATGGCAGAGCTCACTCACCGTTGGGTCCGGTCAAACCCATAAGCCTGCAGTCATGAAGGCTCCGCCACTCCACAGGGAGGGTCTTAAAAGGCAAGACTGACTTAGTTCTATTTCTTTACTTCGGACCCAGCACCTGATACTCAAAGAATCAATAATGCATCGAGAGAGCCACGTACTCAAGTGTGTGAGCAAGTCTAAACACTGAGAAAGTTCAGTGCATTCTCCGGCTTCACAGAGTCCACAGACTGTGCGGGTGTGCAGCCGCAGAACACGAGGTGCCCGTGGAGCTTGGGCTGGAGAAGTCAACAGAGAGACACTGAACACATATCCCGCTGGGCTATTTGACGGCCCCTCATTTGAGAAAAGGTCCTCGGCAGCCTCTAGAGCCAACTCACTGGGATTAGGCCTAAACTTCAAGGTTGTGCTCTGGTACTGGCCCCTGCTCATCTCCATTTCCCATTTTCAAATACTTTGTACTTCTTTTTAAAATATTTTTTTTTGAAACAGGGTCTCTCTCTGTAGCCCCAGCCAGTCTCCATATCACAAAGATCATCCAGAGCCTCTGCCTCTGGAGAGCTGAAATTAAAGATGGTCACCACCATGCCCAGGTGAACTTTTTTTTTTTTTTTTTAAGATTTTTATTTTACGTATATGAGTGTTTTTGCCAGCGTGGATGCAAATGCACCCATGTGTGCAATGCCTGAAGAGGCCAGAAGAAAGTCAAATCCCGGGGAACTGAAGTTATGAATGGTTGTTAGTTGCCATTTGGACGCTGCTAGCGGAAACTGGGTCCTCTGCAAGAGCAGCCAGTGCTCTTAACCGCTGAGTCATCTCTCCAGCTCCTGTGCGCTTATCTTAAGAAGGTCCCTATTTTCATAAGCTTCAGGGACCACACGAGCTTCAGAGTTCATCCCCAGGTGGTATTTCATTTTACAAACATTAACACTGGTAAAGTCAAGACAAAACGAGCTGTAAACCATCCAAGCAACTTCTGACAAAGTGTGCGGAAGCATTATACTGACTGCTACAGTAAACAAACATTAAGCTTGTGAGCACTGATTTTCTCGAGACAAGCTACTCATTTTCTTCCTGAGGTCCTTATTCACTTCAGGGTCTCAGTATTGCTAAATATTAACCTGACATTAAAGAGTGAGAACTGTGCACTCTGGAACACCTGGAAATATTGTCATACTTCCATGTCATTGCTTTCATGGCATGTTTTTAAGTCTGCATGTTTGAGGAGCTGGAGATGAAGCCAGAGGGTTCAGGAATGCTAGGTAAGTGCTCCACCAATGAGCCCCACACCCATCCCCGATGAGACACTTTAAATGCTCAAGTTTTAACCCAGGTAATCCAAAGTTTGCTCTTGAGAAATATTTCCTTCATGTTATTTATTCTCTCAACCAGAAGTGAAAAGAGGGCTCTGGATTTTAATTGTTAACTCTCTTCACTCCAATTAAGCTCTCCTAGGGTACTGCATGTCAAAGTGGGCACAGAGCCTGGTTCCACCTGGTCTGGGTGACCCAGATCTTGGAGCTCTAGGGACAGTACACGGTGTTCCTGATTCTTCTCATCACACTGTCCTGTTTTTTCCACTGGGTATCTTTTCTAAAACAACACTGCTCTGAGTAAGGAAGCGATCAAATCAACACTGATGACATCCAAACTCATGGAAGCTGGCCTGGGTGGGGGCGTTGTCTAGCTGTTTCTTTGTTTGTTTTCTTGGTTGTTTGGCTGCCTGGTTGGTTTGGGGATAGGCTCTCACTCTGTATGCCAGGCCCACTAGAACTCACAGTATAACCCATGCTAACATTGAATGGTCAATATTTTTGAGATGACTGAAGTTACTTTTTTTTTTAAAACCAAAATAGTCTTTTGGGAAGCAAAGCAGCTATACACTTCTAGCTGACACATCTCCTGAAATAACAGAAACCTCAGTTGTCCATCTCAAGAAAGAATGAAGAAGTAGAAGATATTTCACAAGTACAGAGAAATGATATTCTCTGCTTACAGGCCGGAGAAAGAAAAGCAGCCTGCTGCTGTCCAGAAATAAGGGGGAAATTCTTGGTGACTCCTCCAGGAATAGGATAATAGGAAAGATTAGGGGTCTGGAACATCTGGTACCAGTCCAGTGGCCCCACAGTCCAGCTCCATGCACTACAAGACTTCGCTAAACCTTGGTTTCCTCAGCATTAAAAGTGCATCTGCTTTTCAGGAAGGCCGTGAGGAGCCAGTGGTGTAGTGCTGCCAGTCCTTCTGCCCTGCCGTCTGCGCATGCCCCCATCTCTCTTCAGTGCAGGCGCTGTTGACCAGTCTCTTCTAGAAATATGCATGTCTCCTGGCTTCATAATACTTGACCCCTTGGTTTGTGGTTCCCTCTACAGAGTTAATGTTTACAGTCCATGAGTTTCCATCCTTACCTTGATCATTTACTTCCCAACAGTATCCATTCATTGATTATCTTAAACAGTACATATATATCATGGACCTCATTGCCCTAAGTGCTTTAAAAATGTTAAGCTATGCTGGGCATGGTGATGCACACCTTAAATCCCAGCACTCAGGAGGCAGGAGAATCTCTGTGAGATCAAGGTCAGACTGGTCTACATAAGTGAGTTCCAGGCCAGCTGTCTCAAAAAAAATAATAAAACCTTAAGCTATTTAATCTTCAAACTGTATGAACTTTGTATTCTTATTTTATGAATGAGGAAACAGGCTCAGGGAGATAGAGAACATTGCCAAGGTCATACGGTTACTGTACGGTGGCACTAGAATTGGAACTATTTGCAACCCTTACCTGCTTCCTGCGTTGGCTCCATTTTTTTTTTTTTTCATTTTATTTGTCATTGTGCTCATCTATGCCATGGCATTCATGTGGAGGCCCATTTCTCCTTCCACCTTTATGTGGGTTCTGGGGATTGAACTCAGGTTGTCAGGCTTCCAGACAAGTACTTTCTTACCTGCTGAGCCGTCTTTAAGCTCCCTCCATTTAAAAAAAAAAAAAAAAAATTAGAACGTCTGACAACACCTCACTCCTGTATTAAAGCAATCAGCTTTCAGAACTGGAGAGATGGCTCAGCAGTTAAGAGCACGTGCTGCTCTTGTAGAAAACCCAGGTTTGGTTCCTAACACCCACATGGTGGCTAACGACTATCTCTAACTACAGTTCCAGGGGATCCAACAACACCTTCTATCCTCCACAGGCATTGCATGTATGTGGTGCACCTATATACATGAGTGCAAACCACTTACATATATAAAATAAAAATAAATAATTTTTTTTTACAAAACAGCTCCTGTGCTGTAGTCCCCGACCCTGAGTCATAGCCCCGCACTCCTCTGCTAGTGGGCTGATGGCTGAGCAGAACGGAGGACGGAGGACCTCGTGATGTTGGGCAGCAGGTGCAGCCTCCTGTGAGTGGCTGCACTCTCCAGAGCCCTGTCCGCCAAGGGTCCAGGCTGTGCATGGCAGTAGCATTGCCTCTGTGCTGGACTTAGGACGGGGGGTTTCTGTCATTTGCAGTTTCTAGTCTTGGGAGGACTGAGTCTCTAGAATGGACTTCCCACCTCCCTTGATGGCCAGATATGGTCTGGACTCCACACCTGATCCTGGGCACCCAGACCTTGATGTTGGACCTTTCCCATTCCCAGGCCCCAAGAGGTTCCATCACTTTTCTATCACTCCTCTACAGCCCCAGTGTGCCTTCACTGTGCCTACAGAAAATGTAAAGCAAGGCAGGTGTGCTGGTGCACACCTTTAGTTCCAATACTCAGGAGGCAGAGGCAGACAGATCTCTGAGTTCAAGGTCAGGCTGGTCTACACAATGAGTCCCAGGTCAGCTGAGGCTACAGGGAGACCCTGTAAAAAGACCAAAATAAAATAAAATGTTAAACATATAATTTAACTTTAACTTCTAGAAATAGAAATTACAGTCTGGGAAGCTAAAAACTAACAATAATTTAAAAATTCACCAAACTCCCCACCTCCCCCCTCAAAAAGCCCAGCTCCGGTGTTCTCTTATTCTTCTCAGCTGGACTGTCTCTGCCGCTGTGACCTGCCGGAGCTCTAGAGACATCATCCTTCTGTCAACAAATCCCACACTTTCATCTCTAGGACACACCTTTCCCTGGTGCTCATGTTCTCATATCCAAGGAACCACTAGCCACTCGGATGTCTCACAGAGAGCTCGAGCTCTGTGTACTCGACTCTACGTAATCAACATGTCCTCTTCCTCTTCACTTTCCATCTCAGAAAATGTGAGAACCAGCTCAGGGTGTAAGTCTAAACCTGTAAGTCTCACCGGACTCCTCTCTAAATCCTGACACGTCCTCTGACCCTATCCAGCCTTCCTGGCCCAAATCCACCAGCATTTCTTTCCAGATCACTGCTCTGCCCTCTGCCTCCAAAGCTGCCTTCCTCCAGCCCCTTTTCCAAAACCAGACTTACTTTTAAAAACTGCAAGGCCCTAACATCTAAAAATGTTTAGACTCGAGTCCTTGCCAGGCCTCTCAGTGCTGCTCATGACCTAGCCCCTCTGCCAACCACTCTGATTGCACTGGGTCCCACTCAATGCCAGCACCTCAAAAGTGCCATGATTCATGCTTTCCCTCTGCTTGAAAGACTCTCCTTCACACCTTTTCATTTGGCTGATTCCAATCCATCCACTGAGTAGCACTGGCTGCTCTGCGAACCCTCCCAACCCTGCCTGCTCCGTGTCCGCCGGGTGTCTGTGTGCCTATGTCCTTCTGTCAAGACACTCAGCACATTTGATTGTGATTTCCTCTCCCCCCAGAATATAAGCCTCTTGACAGCTATCACGTGTCTGTCTTCCAACCACCACCTCGCTAGCAGCGAGTCAGCATACCACACCTACTGTAAGGGAGGTTCATGATGAGAATAAAGCTCCTGGCACACAGGAGATGTAATATACGATGTGATTATTATCAATCAGCCACAGAGCAAGCATTAAAACAGGGCGTGAGTGAAGTGTATTTTAACTGAGCTGCTTATCTCCAGCGGCCTTGTGCTCAACTGGGGCAGGGCAGAGTCCTGATTCCACCATGAGCTGGGAGTACCTATTGGCTTCTTAGGCTACTGGGAGCCACTTTCCCTAGGAGTTCTTACTCCAGGATTCAGCTTCCCCCACATCACAGGTCCAAGATCATTCTGAGCTCAGACAGAGGCACGGTACTGCCTCACTCTGGAGTCTCTTGCTGTATACCTCCTGTCTATCCCACTGGATCAGTGAACCTTACTCTGTTTCTTCATTCAGTAAAACAAACCACCACCACCAACAAAAGCTATTTGGAAAGTCAGTAAAGACCCAAGTGATTGAAAATGTATAAAATACTAGAATCCAAACATGAGTCCTACTTCCTCTGAGGTTTTCTTCTTAAGGGAAAGCAATCGGCCCTCAGAAGTTTGAGCCAAGTCCCGAGAGTATTCCATGCAAGACGTCCTCTGTGTACCAGCCTGCTCTTGAAAGCTGGTAACACGAAAGGTTCAGACTCCACAGGTGCAAGTAGGTATGCCAACAGACATTCCTCAAATGCCTCCTCACTGCTAACACTCTGGATTGCAAATGATCAATCTTCTCATCTTTACTGCATAGATAAGTGATGGGGGAGGGGAGGGAGGGAGCCCAGAGTGTTGGAAGTGCCCTTTGGAGAAAGTCCATTCCCAAGAGCAAAGGGCCTTTCCTCCCAGTCTCTTGGCATTTCTTATTTACTTCTAATAGTAAATCTTCCAAATCACCTTCCAAACAATGTGTAACCTCTGGATGAACAGCAATGACCCTAGACATGAGGGCTTTCATTCTGGGGACTAGTAAGTAGGAAGTTTACATGTTCTACTATCTGAATGTCTGCAAGAGAACAGCCAAGTTGGTCAAAGAATCATTAATATATTATTGTATTAAATACATAACAGTTATACAAATATCTCTACACAATCCATCACTGTCACTAAGGGGCCTGGAGAAGTCCACCACCATTAAACTGACTAGTTGACACCCTTATTTATGACTTTTCAACTGAAAACCTTTGAAAAACTATAGGAAAAAGTAACAATACAGAGAGAAAGAGTGTCTCAACATGAGCAGAGTTGTGAGTCAGGATGGTGAACGTAGGTCCCAAATCCTAGGTTTGAATCCTGCTCCCGTCTCCCAAAGAGGGTGACTTTACCTCCCCTAGGCTCCATCTCCATAAAATCTCATAAGTCGGGCTCATCACTGAGCTAGGTAAATCACTTGCATATACTAAGGGATTAGTCAAGTAAGTGTAGGTAGGGAAAGGGAGTATGTCAACGAACTTTGGTAATGGAAGAGCACAGAAGTTTAAAACTGACCCCTAGCCTGTAACCACTGCCTGCCCACCCTACTAAAATAAGAGTGCTCGGACTCAAGAAGCCTGCTTCTAAGGACACACTCCTAAACAATTCACTGAAACTCTGTAAACGTCATACAGTCTTTAGCCTAAGGAATGCACTAGAATAAATATCTAAAAAGAAATGCAGAAGGCTGGGATATAGCTCAGTAGTAAATGATTTGCCTATCATGAGAGAGAGAGAGAGAGAAAGAACAAAGAAAGAAAGAAAGAAAGAAAGAAAGAAAGAAAGAAAGAAAGAAAGAAAGAAAGAGGGATGGGGTGGAGGAAGAAGAGAAAAGATCTGTTTTCTGAAACTATAAAATATTGTGGAAATAAATTAGAGACTCTTAAATAAATGGAAAGGCACACCATATTCATAGACTGGACAGTTTAATATGAAGATGTCAATATTTCTCAAACTGACCCACAGATCAATGTAATCCCTATTAGAATCCCAGGAGGCTTCTTCGCAAAAAGTGACAAGCTGATACAAAAATATATATGGAAATACAAAGGACTCAGAATAGTCAAACAACACCCAAACAAAGTTGAATGATTCTTGCTTCTTGATTTTGAAATTTGCTACAAAACTATAGTGTTTAGACAGAGGTCCTAAGATAGAAACTAACATATAGATGAATAGGACAGAATTGAGAGTCTAGAAATAAGCCCAAGTTTTTATGGGTAGTTGATTTTCAACCAGATTTGCCAGACAATTCTGTGGGGAAAGAATAGTGTTTAATACATAATTGCTGGGATTACTAGATTGCCACATGCAAAAGAATGAAGTCAGAGCCTTAACCTCGCACCATATATAAAAAGTAACAGAAAATGGATCAAAGACCAACTAGAAGGTCCAAGACAAAACTGTAAAATCACTAGAAGAGAATGGAGCAAATCTTTGTGGCCTGTGTTAGACAATAAGTCTTTGTGTGGTACTGAAACTGATCCTAGACTTCATGCCTACTCGGTAAGCACTCTTCCACTGAGCTAGCTCAGTCCTCTTATTTTGAGACAGGCTCTTTCTACGTTGCCCAGGCTATAACCTAGGCAGGCCTTGAACTTGCAATCCTCCTGCTTCAGCTTCTCAAGTAGCTAGGATTGCTTCCCTGCACAAAAAGGACTTGTTTAAAGAGTGTTCTGTCTTGGTTTTGTTTTATTTGAAACAGTCTCACTACATAGCCTAAGCTGACCATCTTCCTGCCTCTACCTCCCAAGGGCTAGGATTAGACATGTGTGCCACCATACCCAGCTAGGCAAAAATTCTTAAACATGGCACCAAACCACTAAATTATACATGTGAAGGGTAATTTTTATGGCATGTGGATTGTTCTATACATATATAACAAAAACCTGTTATTTAAGAACAAACAGAAGAAAAATCAAACTAAGGGTTCTAGGTGTTCCTTGTGACTTGAATCCTGTCTGTCTGTCTGTCTGACATGGTGAACTGCAGGTGGACATCCACAGCTCTCTGCCCACCTCCCCTGCATTCCTACTCTCTCTACCCACAGTGGTGACAAGAATGAGGGCACAGCCGCAGCCCACTGAGGTGATGGCAGGACGCGCCCGTCCTTGAGCCACAGAGAGACCTTCAGTGCTCAGCTCATGCCTTACACCAGCATTCCAAATTAATCTGAGCAGCCCTCACCACCTCCTCTCTTCAGCACACACGTAGGCCTGTCAGTTCAGATACAGGACACGCAGTTAAATTTTAATTTCAAGTTGCCAACAAACATTTTAGTAGACACATATTCACAATATTGTATTAGTCATTATCTGAATTTTAAATTTTAACTCTCTCTCTCTCTCTCTCTCTCTCTCTCTGTGTGTGTATGTGTGTGTGTGTGTGTGTGTGTGTGTGTATGTGTATGTCTAGAATTTTCTCCCCTGGGTGGTCAGATGGCTCCCCTCTCACACCTCGAGTCTTTACCATCTCATCATGGAGGCTCTTCCTGACTATCTTCTATGGAAGAGAAAGCTCTCCCTGGCAGAGCATCCGCTACCACCAGAGCTGTCACGTATGTGGTGATTATCCTCTGTCCACTTGGTAGTCCACAGACCGGTTCAGGGCTGGGTTGCTTTCACTCACTGCTAAATTCCTGGTGCTCAGAACACAGCCTGGCACGGAGTTAATATTTTCTGAGTGAATACACAAGTGCTGTGCATGGACTATGGGCTCTCCTCTTGTGAACAGCCCTCTCACACAAATATCAACACCCTAGATGAGGGACCCAACACAAGGAAAGGTCAAACAATTCACCCAGTGCACGCTGCAGATGCAGGAGCCAGACCTCAAAGCCGGTACTGTCATCCCCTCTACACACCAACTCGTTGCCTTAGGCCAAAGAGCACCCCAGAGGTCAGGTGTGGTGTTTCCATCCCCTTCCATTTAGCATACTCTGGGTGGGTTGGAAGAAGGAAAGAGCCACCAACACATCAAAATAACTGTATTTGTGCCTGACACTCTAACCTGAGAGTTTAATTGCCCTATTTGCTTTCACCTACACAAACATTCAAGATAGAGTGATTCAAATAGCCACTTAAGTTCCCAGGAACGAGTATCGGTACTCACTTTTATTTCCTCTTGAACAGCGGGATTTCGGAAATTTAAATCAGGTTGCTCTTTCAAAAACTGGTGAAAATAGCATTGCGCTCGCACTTCATCAAAGTGCCAACTGGAGTTTCCATATATGCTTAGCTGGCGAGCAAACGAAAGGACACGTCAGTTATTTCACTTGTTCCATGATGGCCCCTCACACAGACATGATTATTGCCGTCCCCAGCCCTGTGTGGGAAGGTGTGTAAATCCTAGGAAGTCTTTCCAGGGAAAGCACAAAGCTAAATTAACCCCATTTCACCTGTCAGTCTAATGCTCTGAAAACATGGTTATGGTGTGTCTGTCCAGTAGGTACTTTCATAAGAATCACAGTTCCAGGCCAGTGCGCTCAAGTCTAAGACAAGGCCATCTTAAGGACAGTCATTACCTAACATTTTCTTCAATCTTTCACCCAGCCTCTAAACGCCTGTATTTCGCAAATGGTAGAGAAAGATATACTGTATTGGTTTTGGAACTTGAACCCAGAGATACTGAATAGTCACTTAAAAACTCTGCTAGTCCTGGCCTGGAGCGATGTTAGCAAGTTGAAAGCACTGGCTGCTCTTACAGAGGACCTGGTTTCCATTCCAAGCACCTATACAGCAGCTAACACTGGAGCAGTAACTCCAGTTCCAGGGGATCCAACACCCTCTTCCAGCTTCTGTGAGCATCGCAGTCATGTGGCATCCATACATAATACATACATGCATGTAAAATACTCATACACATAATTTTTTTTAAAGGCTGAGCATGCTGGCACATACCTTTAATCCCAGCACTTGGGAGGCAGAGGTAGGTGGATCTCTGTGAGTTCGAAGTCAGCCTGGTCTACATCGTGAGTTCCAGACCACCTGGGGCTATAAAGGAGACTGTCTCAGAAAGACAAAAAACAAAAGAAAACAGAACAACAACAACAAAACAAAAAAACAACTCTACTAGTCCTCAGGATTAAGCCTAGCAAGTTCAAGTACTGGCATCCCAGAGATGTTTGACAATGTGACTAAAATCCTCTTTCTGGAATTGATGGGGGTCCTGGCTCCATGTCCAGACCCTCTGGCTTGTCCCTCAAACCTCTGGTCAATCTGTCTTAGTTCACCCTTAAGCATGTCTCAGATCTCTTGTTCATTTTGTGTTAAAGAGCGTCTGGAAAACCTGTGGGGGTGAGAGTGAGGGACTGGTTCCTCCATGTAAATACTTTCCAGGAGGAAGACACCATCACTCAGGGTCATCGTTTCCACGGCAACTGGCCACAATAATTAGTAACTACCACCTTTCAAGGAAACAGTTCCCTACGTGACCCGCCTGAACACAATTCAAGATGAAATATTTACATCATGTCTAACCAACAAAAGATGGTAGACAATCAATCCAAGAGCGGACTGAAGAGAGAGACCATTATTAGCTGTTTCCCTGAAATGGATACCCAAAGGAATAAATGTATGAAAAGGTGCTCCACTATCAATTACATAAATACTAAATTGGTTATGTAAATCATCACTAATAATTAGATAAGTGTTAAATTAAGAACTTAATGTGGCACTCAGAAGGGAGAGGCAGGTGGATCTCTGAGAGTTCAAAGCCAGCCTGGTTTCCATAACAAGTTCCAGGCCAGCTGAGGCTACAGGGAGACCCTATCTCAAAAAGACCAAAAAAAGGAAAAGAAAAAAGAAAGAACTTAATGTGGCAATTTTTTTGAGACCAAGTTTCACTGCGTGCCCCAGCTTGCCTGGAACTCACTGTATAAACCAAGCTGACCTTGAACTCATAGAGATCCACTTGCCTCTCCCTCCCAGTGTATGGGGTTAAAGGTGTGTGCTACCACACCCAGCCATTGATGTTGTATCTGTATGTTTACCTGAATGGTAAAAAATATACAGCCTTACCAATATCAATAATTAGAAAAAATATGTACGTTTTTAGTATTCCAGACAAGGCTATAATTGATACAACCACTTTGGCACTACCTTGTAGAGTTATGCAGTGTGCTACACAGCCATTTATTTCACTCTTGTTGTCTACTAAAGAAGCTTTAGTTCACATGCCTCAAAATAGGTTAATAAGCGTGTTTATGACTTTATCAATGATAAAATTGGAAACAGGCCAACTACTTATTAACTGATAAATGGAATAACTATACAATACACTAATTCGAAATAACAAAATGTATGAATTTTGTGTCTGTGTGTGTCTGTATGTGGGTTTGTGCATATGTGTGTGAGTGCCTGAGGAAGCCAGATGCCTTGGAGTTCCTGGAGTTGGGTTATAGGTGGTTAAGAGCCATCCAATGTGGGTGCTGGGAACTGAACTCAGGTTCGTTGAAAGAGCAGTAAATATTCTTAATTGATGAGCCATTGATCCAGTCCTATGAACAGATTTTTTTTTTAAGAGATAGAGAGATGGTTCAGAAGTTAACAGTACATGCTGCTCTTGAACCAGACCCAGGTTCAGTTCCCAACATCCACATGGCAGCTAACAACTGTCCCTAACTCCAGTTCCAGGGGATCCAACACCCTTTTCCAGCCTCCACAGACATTGTATGACACACTTATATACATGCAAGCAAAGCATTCATACACATAAAAATAAATAAATATGTTTAGTGAGCAACAAAAGCTAGTTCTAGAAGACTGCGTACAGCATAGCTTCTCATAAAGTTCAAAATAAAGAAAACTTTAAAATTAAATATATATAGTATATACGATAGAGGCAAAGTGAAAAGCAAGAGCTGAGGACAACCTAAAATTCAAGGCAGTAGCTAGTTTTAAGAAGACGCATTGACTGGGCGTGGTGGTGCACACCTTTGATCCCAGCACTTAGGAGGTAGAGGCAGGGGGATCTCGGTGAGTTCAAGGTTGACTTGGTCTACATAGTAAGTTCCAGGCTAGCCAATGCAATGTATTGAGCCTTTGTCTCGAAAAAGCCACGTTCCTCCAAGAAAAAGAAGAAGCGTGGGAAATGCAGGGAGGACCATGTAGGCTATATGACTGGCTGGCCATGTTCAAGTTCTTAACCTGTGTGGGGTGGAGACTCACTGGTATTCCGCATGTCACTTTCCTCATCTTAGATCTACATTGCCAGTAGCTTTGAGTAGCTTTATTTGGGGCTGAGTGCAATACAAAAAGCTGCATATATATTCAAAGTGCCCAGTTTGATTAGTTTTGACTCATATGTCAAAAATGTGCATGTTTATATACACTCATGGAACATTAAGGTAGTGAACATACCCACTCACCCCAACAGCCTTTTGTAATCCTTTCCTCCCATCTTTCTTTTTATCTCTCCTATTCCTAAATAACCACTCACAGGTCTGGCACTAGGGCTCAGTGGATAAAAACACTTGCAAACAAGCCTAACGACTTGAGTTCAGCACCCATGACCCACAGGGTAGAAGGAGCCAGTAGACCCCTGCAAATCGTCTTTTGATTTCTGTATGTGCCCCTTGGCACGTGCACACGCACCCACATATATACTAAATACACAAATAATAAAGGTAACTTAAAAGTTTAAATAAAGTTATAACCGATTCTCAGCTTCCTGACACAGTGGATTAGCCTGCATTGATGAGACTCTGATATGGGGGACAATAAAACACACCCTTCCTCTTTCATTCTACAGTTATTTTGAGATTCATCTGTGTGGTTTTGGTACTAATAGTTCATTCCTTTTTATTGCTGAGCAGTATTACATCCCATAAATACATAACACAAGGTCTTTATCCATCTACTATGTACTATATATTTGTATGTGTTAACTTTTCATTTTATTTTATTTTATTTTGGGGGTTTTTTGAGGCAAGTTCTCCCGGTAGCCCCAGCCAGCTTGGAACTCACCATGTAAACCAGGGTAGGCTTGAATTCACAGTGATCTGCCTAGGCCTACCTCTTAAATCCAGGGATTAAAGGCATGTGCCACTATCCCTGGCATATGTTAACTTTTTAAAGATTTATTTTTATATGTATTAATTTTATATGTATTTTTATTTTGTATGCATGTGTGAGTGTATGCCACATAAGGGTGCCTGTGAAGCCAAGAGTGTTAGATCTCCCCGGAACTGGAGTTCCAGGCAATTGTGAGCCACATAATCTGTATGCTGGAAACCAAACTCAGGTCCTCTGCAAGAGCATCAAGCACTCATAACCACTGATCACCCCTCTAGCGGCTGTGTTAACTTTTTGCTTTAGAAAATCAAATCAACCTTGACTACAAGTAGACAGCTGGTAGGAGGATAGAAAAACTGACACCCAAGAAGCAGCTGGAATGTATTGCAGTCAAAAGATGATCTGGTTTGAGGAATGGGTGGTAAGTTTTAAAAGCAGACTGTGGAGTTCCATGGACTATATCCTGCCCTTAGCCCTTTCACTTTACCAGCTGTGTGACCTCACTCTGCCTGTCTGTGAAATGGGTGTTAAAATTTAATTCATGGGATAGAGGGGTAGGTTGAATGAATTAATGAATACAGACAACTTAAGCGAGAGCCTGGCACACAGTAAGCATTTAGTAAATGTTTGCTAATACCATTGCCATCTTTTAGCAAGGAGACGGAGTGGAAGGGAGAGAATTTAAAGCACTAAGATGGCAGGATGCACTGATGTCTGCCCCGGGGCTGCATGACGGCACTGTGTAGTGTGCTTGGTGGACGGGAATTTGCAGAGAGATCACAGTCAGCCATGAGGCATGCAGACTCTGAGTGCCCTCAGGTCACTGCAAGTTGGTGTTCAAGAGCCATCACATGTAAATGTTCACAGAGAGGATCAGGGGAGAGAAGGGACTGGACTCTGGTGAGAGGAGCCAGAGCAAACAACCTGGAGAAAAGCAGGAGAGCAGCAGCCCTTCGCAGGAGGAGGAGCTTCCCTGAGGCCTTCACAGGAGGAGGAGCTTGCTTGAGGCAAAGGCAGGCTTGCCTGCTAGGATACAGATTGCCAGACAAATCTGCATTTCAGCAACTGCACAGCACTTTAACAGAGCCATTCCTGAACATCTATGAGGGAGCTGGTTCCAGGACCCCTATATATACCAACATCAGTAGGCATTCAGGTCTCTTACAGATACTTGCACCTCAGCTCTGGTGTGCATGTGCTCTATAGATTATGTATACTGCCTAATGCAGGATACTGAGGACTAAGTCACCGCTGTGCCACGGCCTTTCAGGTAATAGTGGTCAGCTAAAGGTCCGTAACTAACTCAATACCTTTGCAACGTTTTTCCCAAACATTTTTTATTTGTAGTTGGTTGAATATGCAGATACAGAACCTATAGAGAGGGAGGGCCGACTCTATAAACATAGCCCATACAATGCTTTATACTAAAAATACATTCACGGTTCATCCAGAACTCAGATGTAACTGCACATCTTAAGTTCTTAGTTGCTAAATCTGAGAGACAGAAAGGACATGCTCTCCTTTGTAAAAGGAGCAAGTAGGTGGCCTCTACGCTCTCTAAAAAGTAGAGTTGGTTGATGCAAAAGCTGAAGTGGGAAGGAGGCAGGAAGGAGCTGGACAAGAAGTGGAGGCATGCGGATCATCTGGACTTAGTTACCACCCCAAGGTCAACGCAATGGCTCGGGTCAGGTGGAGACAAGAAAAGTAGGATGTGCCCTGAAGCTCGGCTACCAAGGCTCAGAAGAGAAAGCAGAAGACCGTGTTTGTTTATGGCCAGCAAGGGAGTCAAAAAGTCAAAAGAGCAAAGGGGTCTGGAGAGCAGCAAAATAATTTATTTTCCCACTTGTCTGGGAGACCTGGAAGCCATGCTGGACACTGTGGGAAGTGAGAGAGGAGAGAGGAAGGAAGGAGACATTCATAGTGACCAGACACATCAGCTCAACGATGAAATCAGACACCTACGTGCTACTTGAAAACCTTTTCTGTTTCTAAACTATATTCTGTTATGTTTTTTTTCACAGGGGCTTCATACCTTTCCAACTCAGTTACTGATCTGCCCATTCGCTGTCTGAAAATCGGGCAGGTAGGTTCTTACCCAGTTGTTGGGAGGGATGGTTATGCCATTTTCATGAGTGCAGTCATGCCAGATATAATAATCAGTGTATTTCCCACTCCGAGTCCTACTCAGTTGAAACCAAGCATGCTTGTCACTGGTGTGGTTTGGTATGAAATCAATTATTAATTTTAAACCTAATAAGTGAAAACATTTCAAATGTTAGGAACAGATTATATTAGAATAATAATAAATAATATATAATAATAATTATATTATAATAATAATGAAGGTTAAAGGGGAAGATGCTAAGTGAGTGTAGGAGGGCTATCTCCAACCCTCGGTCCTATCCCCCTCTTCCCACTCAGTTTACCTCTATCATGGACGGCTGCGACCAAATTCTCAAAATCTTCCATTGTTCCAAAAATTGGATCAATTTCTTGGAAATCTTCAACAGCGTATCTGAAATCTTTCAGGGATGATTTATAAAAGGAAGTAATCCAAACAGTCTTTATATTTAAAGTAGTGATGTAATCCAGTTTATCTTGAATACCTGAAGAGAAAGGCCAAGGTCATGAATGAATGCTGCTTGTTGTTTTTTTTAAAGAGTTTTTTATTTTTATTTTCTATCAGTGAGTGTTTTGCCCCCATGCAACATGTGCATGCAGTGCCTGCAGAGGCCAGAGAGGGCATCGCTTCCCTGGAACTGTGGCTACAGGTAATTGTGAGCTGATATATGGGTGCTGGGAACCAAGCCTGGATCCTCTGAAAGAACAGCAAGTACTCTTAATTGCTGAGCCATCTCTCCATCCCCTGGTTTGTTTCTTTTTATTTGAAGGACTAGAAATAAAATATGGGGAGGGGAGAACAGGAAAAGAAAAAGAAATCTGTGTAATGGTCAGTGGAAAAGAAAACCCAACTTTCCTAATAACTGCCTCAAAGGAATAACATTTGTTGTATTCTTTTGCAATGCAAATAAAAAAAAATTCTTGTATGGAGATGCAGGCCTTTAATCCTAGTACTCTGGAGGCAGAGGCGGGCAGATCTCTGTGCGTTTGCAGTCAGCCTATATAGTGGGTTCCAGGCCCACAGGGGCTACATAATGAGACTCTGTTTCAAAAAAGAAAACAAAGGTTCTTGCTGCTCCAATACCCAGAAAGTTGAATTCACATATTCACCATGAGAAAAAAATTATGATGGAAATGAAACTAGAAAACACATAAATAAAAAAATAATAAACAAAATGTTAAAGGGGCTGGAGAGATGGCTCAGCAGTTTAGAGTAGACTGCTCTTCCAGAAGACCTAGGCTCGATTCCCAGCACCTACATGGAAGCTAACAACCATCTATAATTCTAGTTCCAGGGGATCCAATGCCTTCTTCTGATCTCCTAGGGCATCGCACGATATGTATGATCTTATACACATATAGGCAATACACTCATACACATAAAAAATAATAAGAGAGATGGCTCAGTAGTTAAGAGCACTGGCTGTTCTTGCAGAAGACTAAGTTCAAATCCCAGCACCCACATGGCAGCTAACAACTGTATTTAACTCCAATCCCAGGGAATCCAATGCCCTCTTCTGTCCTCTACAGGTACTGCACAACATGGGTCCACTTACATACATGCAGGCATAACACTCATACACATAAAAATAAATTAAGAATAAATAAATAAATATATTTTAAAAAAGAAACTAGAAAATAATTAGCTTTACTCTTTCAGGACTCATGTCCTTTTACCTGCAGTCCACTCTTCCTCATCACCTAATATTACCCCTTTTTTGATTTCCTTTATAATGTTGGGCTATGCCCACACTTATTCCTGTTTACATATAAACATGTATACATTGACCTTAGACATTATTAGCCACTGAATATGGTTATTTCACTGACCTACTTAGAAAAAGTGATTAAAAATTTTTTTTTTGGTGCCACATACCTTAATCCCAACATTCAAGAGGCAGAGGCAGGTGGATCTCTGAGAAATCAAGGCCAACTTAGTCTACTTAGTTCCACGCCAGTCAAGGCTACATGGAGACCCTGTCTCAAAAAAAAAAAATTATTTTAAATCATTTCACTATAGTGTTAGTCAATATGCTATTGTGTTGCTATACATAAAGTATGGCATTTTTAATTAAAAAATAAGCAACATAAAAATGTCTAATATAAAAAATTTCATATTGAAGGCCAAAATATTTACAATTTTGTTAAACATGACTAAAATTCAGACAGCAATCTAGCCCTGTGAATAACATCAAATCAATCTTCTAGTAGTAACTTTTTGCCTTATATACAAATACATTATATTCTTATATATTAAAATTATATATAATTGAGGCTGGCCTCACTCACTGTGTAGCCAAGGATGACCTTGAATTTCTGAATCTCCTGCCTCCACAGTTACCACCACTACACACACACACACATGCACACGCACACACACACACACACACACGCATTCACACAGAGTGTGTACCACTACACCTAGTTTATGCAATGATGGGGATCAAACCCAGGGCTTCACATATGCTAGACAAATACTATACTAACTGAGCTATATCTTCAGTTCTCAAGTTTTATATTTAAAACCAATATTGTTGGTGGTTTCCAAACAGGTAACTAAGTGCCAAAGAACTAAACAATCTATGTTCCCAAGTGGTCTAAACAGCACTGGCCCATACCAAAGCCACTTACCACATGTCACTACTGAGCATTTGTATTGTGACTCATCTAAATTGAACTGTGCTGGGAAGGTAAGACACACACCAGATTTTTAAGACAAAAAGAAAGAATATAAAATATGCCGATAATATTTTTATGCTGATTGTATGTTGAATGATATATTCGATACATTGGATTAAACAAAACATAATTAAAAACAATTTTACTTTATTTTTTTAAACTTTGGATGGGGCTCCCATAGTTGTGTAAAGAGGCAATAAAGGCATGATGCCCAGACTAGAGGAAGAGCTGCGCAAAGTGATTAATGAACAGCACCAGTGTGCTAGCCTTGACTATCTGGGAGAGAGGAAGTAAATGAGGGAGGGCATGGGCTGGCCATCACAGAGAAGGGTTTGTACACAAACAGAGTCCTGGGTTTCAGGACAATGGATGAATGAATTGAATGAATGAATGAATGAATGAATGAGCAAACGTAAGACCTGTTACACAGAAGAGAAGGATCAAGCAAAGATAGAATGAGGCGGAAGACAGGTTTTGTGCTTCACACTCACTGTCTCTAGAGCAGCTGAGTCGAAGGTTTTTCTTGTTCACTTATGGAGGAAAGCAGGAATTCCTACAGAAAAGATCCTAGGCTGGACAGGGGAGACCTGCGGAAGTTAAACTGCCATGTAGGATGATTAGCTGATATGGCTTCAAGTCTAGATCAGTCCTAAATGTAGATTCGAGGACTTGAGCCTGGATTTGATCCCTAGTAACTTTCTCTGTGTTTTCCATGGGGCTGGATATCACATTTATCAAAGCACAAAATCACCTAATCCCAGGCGGAACCAACCTGGGAGAAGATATTCTAGAAAGTTTGCTTTCCGACTATTGAAACAATGGGCCCTAAGGAATTGGAATTTGCTCAGGAATCTCAAGCTAGAAGGAAAAGGTGGGAAGCTGGTGCTAACTAGAGGTGGAGCTTGTTTCCTGACAGTTTCACAGTTCTGACAATTTGTGGGAGTACCTGGAAGAAGAGATTGGAGCTGAGATAATGAAGGTTCAGTGAGGCGCAGGACCACACCTGGGCCAGGACTGCTTAGTTAAGCTTACTGTTTGCCTCATGTCAGGACCCTGAAGATGGACTTCCTCTTTCCAATGTGGCTGCAATGAACAAATCTTTCTTTGTTTTTCACTATTACTTGTTTCTTTTATTAGCCTATTGAGAATGGTGGTTGAGCCTAGCTTGTTAGGGCTGCTGGACTCACTCTTGAAGTAGTCTAGCTGAAGCATTAAATTATAAGGACATTCTACGTATAACTCCCCAGGAAATGATTATATTTGGCTTCTATTTTATTTTTCTACTAACATGGGTATTGTTTTAGAGAATCCTTTATCCAGGTAACAGCCAACACCCTCCTGAGCCTTCTGGCCTCCCTTGTTTTCAGGATTGAAACTTAAAGACAGCCTTCCCCTTTTACAGGCATCGTTTAATTCTTCTGTAAAATGTTATTTATGATCTAGTTAATAAACTCCCAGCCAGACGGGCAGCTACTCATATACAGAGAATGGGAGAGTCATTCTCAGCTGAGACATCCAATCACAACGTCCCAGAAAGCAGGAGACAGATTTTAGAAGGAAGCCTGTCTAAATGAGAAGGGCTTAGTGAGCAAGAAATTAAACAACTCTTTGGCTTTAAGGCCTTCAGCAAAGGCAAGACCCAGTCGGCTTCTGCTGAGTGGTGTTTGGATAACACACAGGAGCACAGGAGACCAGTCGCCCTGGAATGTGCTTACCTAGGAAGCCAGGCTCAAAGCGGCTTGGAGGAAGGGAGGCCCTAAATCACCCTCTTATGTTTGACCCTGAGCTTGGCCCTGAGTTCTGCTGTACGCACCTTTCAGGTCTCCGTTCCCATCATTGTCGCTGTCCTTGAAAGACCTCGGGTAGATCTGGTATATGGGACCACCCTGCCACCAATCAAGGCACTTAGGAGAGATGGCGATGATGGCTACGGTGGCCCCAATGAGCAGGAACACAGAGGCCACAGTGAGCCAGAAGAGGACCTCTCGGGGCACGCGGTAGCGCGCCTGGCTGGAGAACTGAAACAGCACCTCTTTGGGCATCCCTGCGTACGGCCGCACGCGCTTGCTCTCTGACTCCTCCTCAGCCAGGATGCTCACTGCGTTGGTCTGTGGGGTGTCCCTGGAGCCTGGGTCTGAGTCCTGCTCTGGGATGTCCTCATTGTGGACAAACCCATTATTCGTCCTGCATCCCTTCATACTCATCCCGATGGAGTCTCTCTTGCTTTTGTCTTCATCCATGTCTTCCCCTGGCAGTCCTTCCCACTTCCCTCCCGCGGGGATTGAGGTGGAAAGGTGACTTGCTGAGTGCTGTGGCTGGTTATGAGCTTTACGAGGTTTATAAATAAACCTGACTGGGCAAAGTCCAGCCAAGGAAGAAAGGGTAAAGGTAAAGGGGAGGGGGAGTGTAAAAAAAATTCTCATTACACCAGGAGGCTGACGCGGCTACAGTAGGAAGAGGCGACTGGGAGGGCAGAGAGAGGGTTCCATTGCACTTTAGCAACGTTATTCACAAAAGTTCAAAAGGTGAAGCAACCCAGATGTCCTTCTTCAGAGAGATGGGAAAACAGTAGAATATACATGCGAGGAAAGGAAGGAAAGTCTGACACAGGCTACAGGATGGCTAGACGGTAGGCAACATTGTGCTAAGCAAAATAACCACGTGGAAAGCCAAACACTGTAGACTCCACTTATACAAGGAACCGACAGTAGCCAGATTCACAGAGGCAGGAAATAGAACAGTGGTTGGTGGGCAGGGGGAGGGAGGAGTGGCTGAAGGAGGAGTAATGGGGAGTTGGGGTTCAATGGAAGTAGAATGTTTGGGATGTCGATGAGTTCTGAGATGGAGAGAGGTGATGGCTGCACACAATGAGATGCACTTTGCCACTTGAGCTGTGTAACCATAAAATGGTTACAGTGGAATGGAAAGATAGCTCAGCCGTGAAGAGCAATGCGTGCTCTTGCAGAGGGCTCCGGTTTGCTTCCCAGCATCCACACTGGCAGCTAACAACTGAAGGTAGGTAAAACAGTTCCAGGACTCCCTCTTCTCATCTGCAGGCAATGCACGTTCACGGTGCACTTACACACATGTGGGCAAAACACTCATATCCACAAAATGAAGTAATATATTTTAATAAATACTTAAAGTGGTGTCTGCTTTATATTTCTCTCTTTAGCTAGGTATAAAAATAATCTTGAATTTTGAAAGGGGAAACTGGCTGTTTTGTTTAAAGAGCTCCCTTTCTACAGATCCACACAGGAGAGGCTCTGGAGGCACTGAGCCTCACTCTTTTGTTTCTGAAGCTGATTTTATCTCAGGTCAAGCTGGCTTCTAGACAACTCAGGTGTAGGCTTAGCTCTATGTGTGCTCAGCTCAACCATTGTAAGCACTTCCAGAAGGTGGGGGAGAAAGGATTTAGTGTCTTGCAAGTTCAAGTCCTTTGCTTTACTAGAGGTAAACAGCCCTTAATACTAGCACTGAACAGTTGTTAATGAATAACAAGAATAAAACACAACATTTGCAAGTCTGAGGAAACTGCAGGAAGGCTGAAGGGCTCGCCCAAGTCTCAAAGGATGCAATGATTCATGGTTTCTGCTCCATGTGACTCTTTCTTTTACATTTATTTTTAAAATGTATTACTATTGTGTGCGTATGATAGGTGGATGGGTATGCATGTGCCATGGCCTACATGCCGTAGTGCACATGTGGAGGTCAGAAGACAACTCTATGGAATTGGTTCTCTCTTTCCATCTTTATGTGGGTTCTGGGGATTGAACTCAGTAGCAAGTGCTTTTACTGCTGGTCCATTTCACCAGCCCTTTTTGTTTGTTTGTTTTTTTCTTTTCTTTTAAATATGGGACGTCACCTGGGTCCCTAACATTACAGTTTTCTTTTGTTTTTCTATAGAAAGACTCGATGTAGAGTAATGAGCTATTTGAGCTTGTCTAATTTATTTTTAAAAATAAGTAAGAGATGGTTCTACAGTTAAGTGCACTGGCTGCTCTTGCAGAGAACCAGAGTTCAGTTCCCAACACCCTCATGGCAGCTGACAACTGTTAGTAACTCCAGATCCAGTGGATCTGATGCTCTCTCTTGGCCTGTATGGACATTTACATGTGGGCAAAACACTCATACACATAAAAGTCAATCAATCAATAAGTAAAACAAGTAGATGCTGCCAGGTGTGGTGGCACATACCTTTAATCTGAGCACTTCGGAGGCAGGGGCAAAGGGTGGGAGGTCCCTGTGACCTTGAGATCAGCTTGGTCTGCATAAGGAGTTCTAAGGCAGTCAGGGCTGCATAGTGAGATCCTGTCTCAAAAGAAAAGTGAAGCTAATATCTGCCTCCACCTCATATAATGCATTTAATAAATGGCCTCTCTCACATTAATTATGCATGTTGGAATTTTTTAATGTAAGGAGGGTTTGGGGTGGCTTTTTTTGTTTGATTTTCTTTTTTGTTTTTGGCTTGTTTTTTTGAGACAGGGTCTCACTATGTAGCTCTAGCTAGCCTGGAACTCACCATGTAGACCAGACTGGCCTCAAACTCACAGACATCTGCCTGCCTCTGCCTCCTGAGTACTAGGACTAAAGACATGCCCCATCATGTTTAATTTTCATGTTTTGATATTGCTTTATCTATCTAATACATAATGACCTTTTTCATAATAGAAGTTATTTTTTATGAGGAAAGCTTTATTTTGACTCATAGTTTGGATGGTACTTGCACATGTGTAGTATACTCACACATATATGTATTTATGCAAGCACTGAGGCCAGAGGAGGACATTGGGTATGCTGCTCTATCGCTTTCTGCCTCCTCCTTTCAGGTAAGGTCTGTCACAGAACATGGAGCTATATGCTGGGAGCGAGAAAGTATCAGCAATCCTCCTCGCTGTTCCCATACTGCTGGGATTACAGGCACATGCATAAGGCTCCTTCCGCAGGTGCTGAGATCCAAACTCAGGCATCTAGCCCCTTGACTACAGTTTTAAAGGTTCCAGTCATCGGTCAGATGGCCCACTGCTTTAGGGTCTGTCTGTACGGAAGGAGAACATCACTGCAAGAGTTCATAACATGAGCTCATCAAACTTAGGACCAGAAACAAATGGAGAGAGACAAGCGGGACTATGGGTCCAGTATCTCTAGAACTCAGTTCTTGAAATTCAATTACTCTGGGGACTGGGGGGGGGGCTGTGAAAATAAGTATCCATTGTTTAAGATAATCTTATTTTATTTATATATTGATGTAGATGGCCTGGAGTTTACCATGCAGACCATGCAACCACATGGTGCTGCTGTCAATAACTCTGGCTCCAGTTCCAGCACTGCCCTCTTCTGGCCTCGATGGGCAGTGTACTCATGTGGTACACCCAAACACTCATACATATAAGATAAACATTAATTAATTAATAATAAAAATGCATAATCAATCAATAACTAGACATTTAAAAAAATACCCTGAAAATACAAAGCAACTGAAGGGAAGTGGAGTTTATTTTGGCTCACAGTTCCAGAGGCACACACTCCACTGTGACTGGGAAGGTTTGGGGAGCATGAGGCCAGCCAGAAGCAGAGAACCTTCCCAAATAGTCAGGCAAAATATTCATACCCATAAACAAAAACAAAATTTTTACAAAATAGTTCTAGTTGGAATGAAATAGAAAAAATAGATTTATCCCAACTAGAGAGGGAAGTTAAACTTAATGACTGAAATCAAAAGAGAATATTTAAAATGTTTTTTCTTTTTTCTAGAAGTTAAAGTATTTTAAGATATTTTGGGAAGCTGGGGAGATGGCTTAGTTGTTAAAGTACATAGGCTAGGCTTGGTGGCTCATGCCTTTAATCCTAGTCTTAGGAGGGCAGAGACTGGTGAATCGAGGCCAGCTTTGAACTTACAACCTACATAGCAAGTTCCAGGTCAGCTAGGACCACATGCAAGCATAAGGACTTGAGTGTGAGCCCCAGCACTCACAGAGGAAAGGCAAAGTACAGCAATGTCCTTTAATCCCAGTGTCGAGGAAGTAGAAAGGACGATCTCTGGGGCTTGTGGCCGGCCAGTCTAACCAAATCAGGGAGCTCAGGTTCAGTGAGAGACTGTCTCAGAAAATAATGTGGAGAATGATTAAGGAAGACCCCTGAGCAAGTGAAGGAGAAACTATTTTTTTGTGTGTGACTCATCTGCAGAAGCTTCACGGCATGTTCAGATTTTACTTTATGCACCATAGCTAGAGTCAGTGAATGATGGGACTGTTATAGGGTAAGAATACGGACATAGAAGACGAGCAGTGCAATCACTCTGTCTTGTGCCTTAGCTGTTCTGACTGTGGTAGAAATGTGTCCACTTATCATCTTGGCCATTGTAAAGTGCAGTTAATCTGCACTAAGTATTTACGGTGTAGTGACAGCAATCTTGAGAATCTTTTCATGCTGTAAATTTTGAACTGTATACTCATTAAACAACTCCAATTTTCTACCTTCCCCTAGATTCTGGTAACCGCCATTCTATAGTCTATGAGTTTGACTCCTGTGCTTCAGCCTCTTCAACTTACTCAACCCATTACACTTACTTCATAGGGTTTGGAGGATCAAAAGAAATAACATACCTACTACCACTGTGGTGGCAATGGACTCCTCTTATAAAACCTGGCCAACAGGCCCCAGAAAATTCTCTCACTAAGCAACAATAAATACTATTCTGTTTGACAGTAACCATTAAGTAGAATGGGACTATAGGTAACAGAACATAACCACCCATAATTTCCTTTGTGTTTCTATTTTCTTCTTTTAAGGTTTATTTGGTTCGCGAGGCATAGCAGGGATCAATCAGAGAGGAACTGACTGAGCCGGTTTATTGGGGCATTGAACTGACTCCCAATCGGGAAAGGGAGATCAGCTGGGACTAGTCTTCTCCCGGGAGTGGAGAAAGCACTAGCCCGTCCTTAGCTGGTCAGTAGGGCTTTTTATAAGGAAAAGGTACCCCCCCCCCCCGCATCTGTTTGATGTTTAAGATAAACTTTTAGCCAGGAAGGAATCCCCTCTTTTTACAGCTGTTTGTGCATTTGTTGAGTCCGGAACCTTATCTGTTAGGGAAACCCGGTGTCCTTTGTGAATTTGGGGTCTGGAGTCTTATCTGAGCTATTTGCAGCTATTTGCAGGGCCTGGATTTCTGAGCAGTTGCAAAAGTCTTTTCTCATGCATGTTTTGTAAACTCTGTTTCCAGGTTTCTTTCCATCTTCTTGAGTTTGAAACTGTTGGGGGTTTCAGTTATATCTTACACTTCTCCTTTTAAAACAGATTGATATGAATGATAAGACCATGAAGAAAGGACTCGACTTTGGTAAGTCACACTCAATGATGGTATCTTCGCTTAAATCAAAATCATTTGCAAATTCTTAATTCTGCTTTAAATCAGAGAAAAAGATTTCAATATAAAGAACACAGCAAATTATATAAACTCAGAGAAATCTGTCTGCTTCTGCCTCCCAAGTCTGGGATTAAAGCCGCCTGCTGTCACACCCGGCTCCTTACCTTCTTATAAACAGTAATAAATTATAGAACTATATTTTCAATAGGAATGAAGTTGATTTGTTAGCTGTTTTAACAAGAATAACACAAACCTTAAGATTACTTGCTAAATACAAAAATGTATAATCTTACAGAGACACAAAGTAAAAGTTACTCTTTGGGCCTGGGGAGATGGGATAGTTGGCATAGTACTTGCTGTGCAAGCATAAGGATCTGCATTTTGATCCCCAGCACCCACATGAAAGCTGGGCGATGGTGCCGCATACCTGTAATCCCAGGGTATGTGGGAATGGGGACAAAACACAGAGAAAGGAGGATCCCTGGGGCTCATTGGCAAGCCAGCCTAGCACATTGATGAGCTCCAGGGTCAGGGAAATACCCGGTCTCAAAAAGTGAGGCAGAGGCCTGTGAAATGGCTCCATGGGTAAATTGCTGCCAAACCTGAACCTGAAGTAGATCCTGGTGACCCACTCGGTGGAGAGAACTTACTCCCCCAAATTGTCCTCTTGTCCTTAAAGCCTAAAATATTTCCTCTCTGGTAATCTCAGCTCATGAAGGGTGGAGGCAGGAGGATCAGAAGTTTAAGGTTATCCTTAACTAGATAGCAAGTTGAGGTCAGCTTGAGCTACATGAGGCCCTGTCTTAAAAAGAAGAAATAGCTTACCTAATGAAGTTTTAAAACACATAGTCAATTCAGGTGTATAATTTGATGAGTTTTAACACATGGATGCACTTAAATAATCCTTATCACCATAATACAGAACAGTTCCATTAGCTGCAGATTCAGCTCAATTTACAGTCTTTTTTGTCTATTTTCTTTCATTTAGCTATGATACTTTTGAAGTTCATTCGTGGTTGAATGGATGAGTAGTTTGTCTCCTTTTATTTCTGAATAGCATTCACCGCATGGATGTGGTTTGATTATTAGTTGATAGATTTCAAAAAGGATTTTCATGAATATCTGTGAACATGTAAAGTCTTATCCACACTTTATACAGGTCCACTAGTTTTTATCTGCATTCATGTACACAAGTTTTGTATAGACATGTTTTCATTTCCCTTGGGCAATACTAAGGAGAGGAATTTCTGAGTCATAGAGTCAATGCAACTGACTCGTTTTAAGGAACTGCCAAACTATTTTCTAAAGTATCTGCACTTTTGCACCTTCCTGTGAGCCATGCATGTGCTTCATTTGCTTCATGTTATTTTTTTTTAATTTTTATTATTTTTGTTGCACGTGTATAAAAAAAGTGCATCCACATATGCAATGCCTATGGAGCCAGAAGAGGGCACCAGATCCCCTGGATGGTTGTTAGCTGTTATGTGGGTGCTGGGAACCAAAATTGAGTCCTGTGCAAAAGCAGCCACTGCCCTTTTTTAAAGAGAACAATGTCATATTTTATAAGGATTAAATGTCATATTTTTGTTCCTTAGAACTTTTTAATTGAGTGTTTGCAAATTTCATACATCTTGATCATATTTAGACACCCCACTCCTATCTGTAACATCCCCCAGGAACCCAGAAATATATTTCATGTATTCTGCTATGTATGTTAAGGCTTATTAACCCAGGTTTGTGTCCCCAATTGTCCTTTGGTGAGATTTCATTCATTGGAGCCTAGTCAACCTATTTAGCATCACTCCCTTAAAGAAAACCAATTCTCCGTCTACCAGTAGTTATCAGTTGCCATTAGTTCATCAGCTAAGATGGGGGCTTCTTACCTATTCCTCCATTTATGTGCTGGGTTTTTGTCTGGTTTGAGCTTTTGCATGGGTCTTGTGCATGATGTCACCATTGCTGTAAGTTCATGTAACTTCCCAGCTGTCTAGAAAACGGTTTCCTTTTCATCATTCACCACCCCTTGGCTCTCAGTCTTTCCAGTTCCCCAGTCCCCTGCAGTGGTTCCTGAGCCTTGGGTGGCAGAGGTTTGATATAGTGTCCTATTTAGAGATAAGCCCCTTTGGTCTCTTATCCTCTTCACTTTGGCCAGTTGTAGCTTTCTGGGTTAATCACCATCTATTGCATGAGCAAGTTTTGATCTTGAGAGTTGAGCAATACATTACAATTCTTTCTGTCTCCTCTTATGCCATGGTCCCTGAACCATGGTTACATTACAGATGTGTCACTTTGGGATGAGTATCTCACAGGCACTTATTCTCTGCGTTGACCAGTTGTAGAACTCTGTAATAATCTCCATCTGTTGCAAAAAGAACAGTCAGTGCTCTTAACCCCTGAGCCATCTCTTCACTTCCTGCTCCACATTCTTGATAACTGACAGTGCCATTTATTGTAGTCATTCTAGTGAGCAACATTGTATTTCATTTCCCTATTAATAACTATGAGCATTAGTGTTTCTCTTTTGCATATTGTGATGGTTAATATTGTCAATTTGGCACAGTCCAGAGTCACCTAGAAGACAATCCCCTAGGCATGTCTGTGACGGATGAGGTTAATTTGAGGAGCAAAGACCCACCCTCCTGAATGTGGGCAGCACCATTCCATGGCTGAGGTCCCAAACTGAATAAAAAGGTGAGAGCTGACTATCAGCACTCATTTCGGTTTCTGACTATAGGTGCAATGTGACCAGCTCCCTATCTTCACCTTCCCCACTATGAACAGGGTCCCCTTGAACTGTGAGCCAAAATAAATCCCTCCTTCCTTAAGTTGTTTTTGTGAGGTATATGATCACAGTGATGAGAAGACCAGCCAATATACATCTTCCTAGTGAAATGCCCAATTCTTCAGTATTTTGCGCATCTATGCATCTTGTTACTGTCAGTGTTATTAGATATATTTTGCCTAAGGCTTGCCTTTTCTTTTTAACATTATCTCTGAAAGTAGAGGTTTCTTATTTTGATTAAGCACAACGCATCAATAGTTTCTTTATGGACTTCTAGATGTGAGTGCTGCCTTTCCCAAGGTCACAAACCTTTCTTCCAGTTATCAACTAGAAATTGTAGTTTTAGTTCTCACTGTTAAGTCTGTGATTCATTTCCAATTAGTTCTCATGTAGCATGAGATGATGTGTGTGACAAGCTTTTGTTTCCGTGGTTTGTTGTGGTTGCATGTAGTTACATATTTGCGCCTGAATCATTGATTAAAAAGACCTTCTGTTGAATTCTCCTGTCATCTTTGTTTAAGCTCAAATGATCCTCTACAGAAGGATCTATGTCTGGACTATCTAACAAGAAAGCCAGCCACCTTATCTTAACTTCTGTAATTTTAAAGTAATTCTCACAATTAAGTGATTCAGATCCTCTGACCTATTCTTTTTAAAGTTGTTCTGGCTACTTGAGCATTTCTATGTAAATTTTAAAATCAGCTTGTCAAATTCCACTACAACATGGCCGATAGGATTTTGTTTAGGCTTAAATTCAATCTACAAAGTGGCTTGATTTACAAGATTTGTTTACTTAACGTGTATGAGTGTATTGCCTACATATATTTAAGTGTACCCATCATGCAATGCCCATGGAGGTCAGAATAGGCTGTCAGATCCCCTAGAACTGGAGTTATGGATGGTTGTTAACCACTGTCTGAGTGTTGGGAACTAAACCCAGGTCCCCTGCAGAGAGCAGTCAGTGCTCTTAACAACTGAACCATCTCTCTAGCCCCTGACTTACAGGATTTGGAGATCTTTCTTGGTATCCCATGTGTTCCGAAATTGTTCTGTTGTGGCTTGAGGGAACACAAACTCTTCCTAGACCTATTCACATTTAGGGAACTGGTCTGCCTCCTGTGTGTTATTCATGAATATCTGGGCTATTCCCCGCTTGATACTTCCACAAACAGTTGCTCTGGACATTTTGGTATGGATCTTGCCTGTGGTCATATATTCTTTGAGGTAAATGCCTAGAGCAGCACTGGTGTGCTGCTTTATCTTATACAGAACTCTGAAACTTTCCAGAGAGGCTCTGTCATAGAACTTCCTCCAGGGCTGCTGATAGTTCCAGCTGCTACAAATCTTTGCCACAATATGATGTTAGTCCTCTTGTGTAATTTTGGCTGATGTGTGGAGGTATCTTGTTTTCCTAAATTATATATGTGGGGATATATGCATGTGAGTGCAGGTACCTGTGGAAGCCAGAGGCATTGGATCCCCTGCAGCTAGAGTAACAGGCAGTTATGAAACTCCTGACATGGATACTGGAAACCAAACTCAAGTCCTTTGCTCTCAACTCTTAAGTCACTGAGTCATCTTTCCCACCCCAGGTATCTTTGTTTTTGAAGCTATGTTTGAATTATGTTTTCTCTGTCTGAAGTGCATCTGAAAAAGAGTAGAACCTGTTTTACCTGTTCTGAGAACAGCTGCCCCAGCAGAAATGGCCTGTTGTCTCAAACCTGGTTCCTATCTTCCACAGTAAGTAAACTGTAGCTGTGATGACTAAGCCAGAGATGACAATCTTGCAGCCCCACGCCTTGCACTTAGAGTAAGTGTAGTCATGTGAATCATTTTTATCAATTATGACAGAAAGAAGGTGCATTTCAGTTCTCTCTTTCCTTCTCATTCTGCTGGCTGGATGCAGATGATAAGATGCAGAAAGCTCAGACCTGAGATTCCAAGTGGCAGACAGCCCAGTGACCTGGAGCACTCAGCAAGGGCCACATGTGAGCAAGAAACACTTCTGCCACATTTGGACGATTGTAGGTTCGATTCTCTTACAGTAAGTAAGCATACTGTGTCTACATGGCTAAGTGCCCTACTATGACTTCTTCATATATGTAATCTATTAGTTCATATTCAAACACATATATTGCATGTATTCAAATATTTTCATGTGCTCAGTTAAAATGCAGAAACTTTGCATAAGCAAACATATCTGAGGTTTACCAGCTAACATTTCCTTTAAAATAATTTAAAGTACATTTATTTTAGGGCCTGGAGAGATGGCTCAGCAGTCAAGAATACTGGCTGCTCTTGCAGAAGACCTGGGTTCAATTCCCAGCACCCACATGGTGGCTCACAACCATCAGTTCCAGGGGAGTGTGAGGTCCTCTTCTGACCTCCGTGGGCACTGCACCACACGGGTGCATTTACACATATGCAGACAATACACAAACATTTTAAAATTACATTTATGTATTTTGTAAGGGGTGGTGGTAGACTACAGCACGCCTTTGGAGGTCAGAGGACCACATGGAGTCAGTTCCCACCTTCCACCATGTGGGTCCCAGGGATTGAACTCAGGCTGTTAAGCTTGGAGGTTAGTACCTTTATTCACTGAGCCATTTCAACAGCTCTAAAATATTTAAAAAATTATTTTGTTTGCATGTATGTGTGGGCACATGCATGCACCACAACATGCATGCAGATGTCAAGAGGACAACTTGAGGGAGTTGGTTCTCTGCTTCTAGCGTATGGGTCCTAGGCGCTGAAGTCAGGTCATCAGGATCATCAGCAAGTGGCTTTACCTGCTGACTCATCTTGCTGGCCCTAAAATAACTTTTCATTGAAGCATAGCATATACATACAGAAATGGGCAGAGATATATTACCTATATTTATGTTACATATGACATCTGCAGACATTGGCAGAACTACATCAGGAGCTTTACTCTCCTTTTCCCTAGCTATCGAGCCTTGGTAACTGAAGTCAAAGGGCAACCTGAGTGTCACCTCAAGCCTCAGGTCAAGGTTAGAAAGACAAAGCTGGCTCTTTAGGATTGTCTACATGTAGCAATTGAGAAAAGAGCAAAGTTGACTAAACTGTGTATTTTCCTCACAGCGTTTTCTTAATAGTTTCTGGATACAGTGATGTTTTATTCCATCTTTATAAATGAAACAATTTAGTGTTTCTAAATGTAAAATCTACTTGGTTTGACATCAAGGTTGGAATACTGCTTTTTATTCTAAGCGTGCTACTGATCGAATGTTTCATTGATTAAACTTTCAATTAGTTCTGCTTTAAGAGAATATACAAGGTTACTCTAGGGAAAATACAAGTAACTAGAAAAATGCAAACTTGCAAATGGAATTGTGACAAGAGGTACTGGTGGGGTAGGGGTGTGGCTCAGTGGAGGTGTTTGCCTGGTACAAGCAGGGCCCTGGGCTTCTCCCCCTCTCCTCCCAGTGCTGGGGGAGACAGTACCAGAGGAAGGTTGCACAGGTCAAGTATTATTGTCTCAAAGTAAATTTCTGGCCACATGTAGGGGTACTTTTGAGAAAACATTTTAGCCAATTTTATCAAACCAAGTAAGCCATGATTTCCTACATTTCTCAATGTAGGTCTTGGAAGTCACTGGCATTAAACCAAAAAGGGTCAAATTAAGATGTTCTGTATTCATGTAGAATCAACCAGTCCCAAACTGCTTGCTCTCACATTAAGTATAAATTCTCATTTCAAAAGAAATCTAGGAATGATAAAACCAGTTACAAAATGTATTTTCTCATTTAGAAATCCAGCAACTTCTGATTAAATGGTGCGGGGATGGGGGAGGCAGAATGATAGATTAAAGCCTTTACCATGAGAGTCCCTGGAATAAAACCACAAATGCTACCAAGAAGCCACAAGGGTTTATTGCATGAACAGAGAAAAAACATGATTTTGAAGGGCAGGGTGGTAGCTCTTCTCTGCTTCTTCTAATGGGGTATAAGATTAAATGTTGATAGCTGTATAAATACTATACTTAGGTAATGCTGGACTCACTTTTCTTTTAGGTTTACAAAAAACTCTTTTTGTCCTTCCTTGTACTCCTGGGCTCCTGGTGGGATGACCACTGCCTTGTCACCAGAGTTCTCAGCAGAGTTTACAAATGGATGTGCCCAAGATTGCCATCTGATGGAAATGACAGACATTGAAATCATTTGTTTTTAAGTGAATAAAGCCAGTTGCCTAAGAAGATAGTAACTATGCTGGGGGTAGGGAGAGCATTCATTTATAGCAGCACCAAGAAATACAAAATGAATTAAGAAAGCACTCCACGTGAGTAAAACTGTACTGGGAGCAGTATAAATACTTCTGTAATTAGAAAGACATTGAATCTTCCCGAAATGGAACTCACCCCTGTTCAAGATATCAGCAATCATCAAATTAATCTATATATATATAATGTAGTCAGTGGAAATATTGGACATTATTTAAAGTTCATTTTGAGGAGTAAACACAGTAATTCTTTGTAAAAATAGAAAGAGACATAATTAAGATGACACAATACTAATACAGGATAGTGACATGGAATGCCCACAAAATACAACCATACCCGGCAATATAAAGAATAAGAAAAGACTGGTTTATATAACAGCTGGAATCATGGGCTAATGGAAAGGTTACAGGACGATGCTTTTGATTAAGTTCTAGTTGCATTAAATATTTATACATGTATTTACTAAAAAAGGCCAAAATCATAAGGAAAATTTATATTTACTTACTCATAATATGAAAACATTGTCAGTGTATGAAACTGAAGGTTGATGAAACTGTTGAAGAAAACGATGACATTCTAAAATATTTGAATGTAAAAGAATCTAAAAATTCGTCAAATATAACTTGCAAGATTTTTGCAGTTTATATAAATTACTTCAAAAACTTTTAAGAGTGAAATCAAAGAATTAAATGGTACCAAAACAGTAAAAGTATTTTTGATCAATACTGTTCAGACCAGAGCATCTTAACCATCTCTGGTATTTCTCCAATCACAGTTGAAAGTCCTCATTCAGCCTGAGGGAAAGCTCACACAGACATTGTAGTGTAAGAAAAATGGGCATGACATGAGATTTAGAGGGTGAAGTTATGAGGTTGAGCTTTGTGGTTCAGGAATCAGTCATTCCAGTAAGGATGGGTAACCTCTGTTCTTAGCTTCACCCTGTAGTACCCTGCACTAAAAATCAAACTGCAAACAGCCTTAGGGTGAGAGGAAAGAGAGCTTAATCATGCTTTCCAAGTTTCCTGTCTTGTAAGAGGAGCTACCTAGTTTCATTTGCTTAGGCCTGCCTGTGTTCTCTCTCTGAGCCAACTGACTTTTCAATATGCAATGGAGTAATGATTAATTTCCTAAAAGTACAGAGCTCTTATAAGAAAAATTATATTAACAGAAACTGACACTAGCAAACACACTAATAATCAAATAACTGGCAATTACACCAAAAAAAAAAAAAATACAATATTTCCCCATCAGACTGGTAAAGTACATCACTGGCAAGAAAGTGAAAACACGGGTTTGCTTGTATACTATTGGGATTATAGACTCACACCTTCTTTGGGGAAAGACACCAGTAAACTCACTTTCTCTAATTTGTTTTCATTCCAAAGCTTATTTTAAAAATTCCAAAGCACAGAAAATTAGAGAAAGGCATTCATTCACTTTATACATACTACTCAAATTTTAGATTTAAATGTTAGATGTTAACATTTTGGTGTCCTTTTCTGTAAGAGAACATTAAAACCTCCCTTTCCCCAACGTCTCTTGGTGTGCATGTCTCTTAATTCCAGAACTCAAGAGGCTGAGACACAAGTTCAAGGCCAGCCTAGGATACACAGTAAGTCCGTCTCAACAAAAGTAGCCATTCATCTGAAGTTCTTGTGCACTGTTCCTGTATGTATTTTATATGTCCCTGTCACATGCCCAGAGTGTATGTATATATTCCCAAACTAATTGCATTATTTATCAAAAAAAAGTTGTCAATTCAACTATGAAACAATGCTTTACCAAAACTTATTTCATACTTACTTTAAACAATTTCTAAGGCAAAGACTAAACAGGTGTAGTTCTTTTGAAATATTTTAGTTTTCTTTATTTTTGAGACAGGGTCTTACTACGTAGCCCTTGCTGGACTGGACCTTATTAAGTAGACCAGACTGGCCTGAACTCAGGGATCTACCTGTCTCTGCTGGGATAAAGGTATGTACCACCACTCCTTAGAAATAATTTTAAACAGCATTTAAAATGTAACAAATGTAGTTCCGACAGTGTTACAACACTCAATTATGCTTTCCAAGTTTCCTGTCTTATAAGAGGAGCTACCTAGTTTCATTTGCTTAGGCCTGTGTTCTCTCTCTGAGCCAACTGACTTTCAAGATTCTTGAAGTTAAAGCCTTTATTAAAAGCAGAAAAAAAGCACAAATGCTCTGGAGGTTGAAACCTGGTATCCCAATTACATTCTTTGAACACTGTAACACATTAGGAAGATCTTAAAGTACATGAAAATCCTTCAGATTAGTAATATGCATCTCTACATTAACTAAAAAATTCAAGGGGGTAGGCAAATGGTTGTTAGTAAAGTCCTTGAGGGGTAAGCATGAGAACCAGAGCTCGAATTCCAGAATACAATAGTTGGTGTGGTGATGTTTGTACTCCCACGGCTGGAAGCAGATTCCTGCCACTCGATGGTCAACCATCCCAGTCTAATGGGCAAGCTTAAAGCCACTGAGAAACCCTTTCTCTAGTGACTTCAATATACCCTAGGAGCATAAGAATAACCAGTCTTACCTGGGATCACTTTTAACAGCAAACATTGGATATTTAATAAACTTTATATTATATACATTTACTGACAAGATTCTTATTCTCAAAATTCATGGTCCTCTCAATTATGTGCTGTCAAATCTTGTCAAATAAGCTGCACCTCATGGATCTAAGATTAGGACAAAGCGAAGCAGCGAGTGCTCACAGATTCACACCCACACACACCCACACCCACACCCACAACCTTAGCAGAGGAAAAGTATTAGATGCACATTTTAGGAAATACTTGGACTTTGCTGGTCATCTCAAATGCAAACCCAAGCATTTTCGGTACAAGTGAATGCTATATGGAAAAAATTCAAAAGATGCATATGTAGTAGCAACTTAATCACTGTCACTAATATTACAAATTATTGGATAAGAAAAGAAATACTCCAAATCTTTGATACCACCCATATGTAACAAAGTTTTTCTGAGCCCCACTGAAGATCGCAGAAATAACCCTCTCCTTCCTGAATTAGAAGAGATTAGTTACCTCTCAGCAGGAAACTGGATAGTAACCGTTTTTTAAAAATTTAAAATAGAAACCAGGGAATGTGCCTGTGATTCCAGCATTCAGATGGCAGAGGTAGGAGGATCATCACAAATTTGAGGGTAGCCGGGGCTACACAGCAAGGCCTTATCTCAAAAAAAAAAAAAAAAAAAAAAAAAACAAACAGGAAACAGAGGGAGACAACTGTGGCTGGGGAAACCAGCAGGAGGTGGGGAAGCTGGCTGAGAACAATTTATTCCATATTTCGATCAGGTTACCATAAACAATTCTCCACTTAATGGGCAAAAATAGACCTTAGGTTGAAGGTATACTCGAGACTTGGGGTTCAGCTGGAGAGAGGGCTCAGTGGTTAAGAGCACTGGTTGCTGTTGCAGAAGACCTGCGTTTGGTTCCCAGTACCCACATGGCTGCTTACAACCATCCAAAACTCCAGTTCCAGGGGATCTGATGCTCTTTTGGCTTCTGTAGTCACTGCTCGTACATGGAGCACTTACATACATGCAGGCCAAACACTTATATACATTAAATAAAAGTAAAATCCAAGTCCCGGGATTCAATTCTCAGCAGAGCAAAAAAAAGCAACAAAAAATAAACCAAAACATTTACTTAGCATTTTCTTCTGGGCTTACAGAAAAATCCCGAGTTGAGTGGGAGAAAATGAAGCAAATGCAGTACTGAAGCAAGATCACTTTAGTACTTGACTACCTTTTCCATACACCAGAGTTTCTGTACATCTAGGAACCATCTAGTTTGAGAAAAAATCACGGTGTTATTTTCAGCAAACAATAAGCCAGGTGTGGTGGTGCATGTGCGGTCTGAGCACTTTGGAGGATCGTAAGTTCACCATTCCATCCTTGGCTACTCAGTCAGTTCTCAAAGATAAATTTGACTAGCACAACAAAGTTAAGAGACATCATCAGATTAATTTCAACGACAGAAGCTCAACAGACTCATGCAACATATATTACACTCTGTGTTTCTGCAAGGTTTTAGAGAAAACTTTTCCCCCCTCTGTTTAAGAGGTTGAAAACCAAATCTTGGCTCATGTCAGAATACTCTTGTACCTGATGTCACGCCATCCATTATTTTTGGTGGTTTATAGGTAGTAGCAAGGGCCTTTTGAATTTCTGGCTCAATTACTACAAAAACATTTTCCACAGCTTTGTATTTCACTTGTTACTAACAAGCCACATGGGAATCTAGATAAAAAGACTTCAAGGGGCATGACAGGACTATTGTTTTTATGTAGGAACACAAGTTTGTTATAATTGTTTCAATTACAGTATAAGTCCCAAGAAGATTTTACTTTGGCATAAAGAATTTTACAATTCTGGACAATAAATCATACTCAGCTACATAAATGTGAAGAACCTGGAAGCATTTGTTACTTTGATTCTGTTCCTGCTTTATAAAGCTTTTGTTTTTCTTTTGTTTGAGCCAGGGTCTCCCTGTAGCCTCAGCTGGCCTGAAACTCACTATGTAGACCAGGCTGGCTTTGAACTCAAGAGATCTGCCTGCCTCTGCCTTCCTAGTGCTGGGATCAAAGGCATGCACCACCATGCCTGGAACAATGTTTTTCTAAAAACAAAGTCTCAGAAGAGCCAATTTATGGTTCAATATTTAATCCATCAAACAGCAGCCCAAATAAAACTTTCATATAAGATCAAGCTATCTAATCTATTGATACTTATCTGAATATTCACTGCAGTTTCAAATGTTGCTTGTTTCTTATGACCAATTTGATCCCAGAAGATGACAACCTTCTGAAAAGAAATCAAAATGCAAACAAGCTAGGCGTGGTGGCGCATGCTTTTGATCCCAGCACTCAGGAGGAAAAGGAAGGAGGATCTCTGTGAGACCAAGGGCAGATTGAGATTGGTCCTCTTAGTGAGTTCCAGGATAGCTGGGGCTACAGAGACCCTACCTCAAAAAAACAAAAACCAACAAATAAATCTCACTTTTCTGAGAAAAAAAAAATGATAAGACTTAAGGGGGGAAAAAAATATCAAGAGTTGTGATCACTTTTGGCTTTCCCAAAGCTCAAGTAGTAAGTATAAATTCACCACTGGGCAATGTTGTTAAACTCTGGATTTTCATTTTGAAAGCTGAAATACTCAGGAAAAAATTTTTTAGCATCATCTGACCTACTTCAATGTCATTTAGGAAAAACAATGTTCAAGTCTATCTTTTGTTTTCTTCTTTGCGATGGCATCTAAATTGCCCAGGCTGGCCAGTAACTCACAGGAATCTGCCTGCCTCTGCCTCTCAAATATTGGGATTAAAAACATATGTGCCACCAAGTGCAACTCCAATTCCTATCTTTTTTATATTACTTTTTATTTTATGTGTATGCATGTATTGCCTGCATGTATGTGAGTGCACCTGAATTATGCAATGGCCACAGAGGACAGAAGAGGGCACTGGATCCCCTGGAATTACATAGATAGTTGTTAGCTGCCATGTGGGTGCAGATCTTTCTGCAGGAACCACTAGTGTTCTTAACTACTAAGCCATCATCTCTCCAGTGCCTGCTAGTCCTATCTTTAATCGACCAACCTGACATTGTCCATGGTGAGAAATAAATTTACAAGATTCAAAAGAGTAATATTTTCCCAAACAGTAACTTAAATCTACAGACAACTATTAACTGAAGACAACTTAAAAGATTAAAAATGATGTGAATATATTTGACAGATGAAAAGTTTGATTTTTTACAATTGAAATTCCAAATTTGAGTGTCAAAAACATTTTTTTTCCTTGAAAAGTTTTAGCTTGTTTGTCTTGCTTTCAAAGTAGAGTGACCATTCAGCTAACTCTGGTATAACTTTAGTCAGATCTGAATGTGTGAAGACTCATACTACTGTACGGTATCTTACATAAATGAAATCACTAGTGTTCAAAAAGACTAAGTTTGTGAAACTCAGGGTCCTAAAGAATCTTTTAAGGAGGTCCATGAAACCTAAACTATTTTCATATTTATTCTAACACTTAAGTCTTTATGCAAAAACTGGCCGAAACTGCAGGTAGCTTAGCACAAAATAACTTGTCATCCTTCTATCTTAACTGCCACATAGGGAAAATAATAAACTTTCAGTTAACAATGTTTTTGATCAAATAGTAGAACTTTTATTAAGCCTCTATCCTAGCCACCAGGTGTAGTCAGGTACATGCATGGGGTGTGAATGCAGGTGTAGGGAGGATCCTAAATTTGAGGTGAATCTAGAGTACAAAGAAAGACCCTGTCTCAAAATAAAGATAACCTCTATCTTTGGTGTCTTTGGGCCTTTTTAAATCCTGTATAATGAGATGGTTAGCCCCTCTAAAATGCACCCATGTGATGGTTGTCTCTTGTGCTATCATTTGAGAGTTGTGCACTGAACTAGCTAGCCACTTTTCATGAAAAACTATTATTAACTTGAAAGAACAACTGACAGACTATGATTATTCAGGAGACATTTCTTCCAAAATAAATGGAATAAACTTGTCACTGAAGGAAAACAACTTAACAATATTTGTTGCCAATCATAAATTTTACCTTTCAAAAGAAAATTAGAATACTGAAAAATCTCTTTCCATCATGAGCTTGGTAGCTCCCCAATACTTAAAGGATTTTGCGATCAGTTCTACTAACAGATTTTAATCATTGCATAATGTCAGTACTCAAAAGAATTACACATTCAATGAACACTATTTTCCAAATGATCAACTCACATATGAAATCATGCACAGATAGACAATCCAAGCAAAATGTCAGAAAGACTTTAACATAAAGAACATACAAAGTCCTTTGAAAGGTAAGGTTTCAAACATTACACTTCAACTAGCCTTTGAGAAAATTCTCTTTTCCAGCTATGGTGTGTATTAAGGCTAAGCTTCTACATTATACTTCAACATGCTGCACTGGAACAGACTGCATGTAAAAAGAAAAGGCAGAAGAATCCAGACTGACATATAAAAAGTGAAAAATCAGTACCATTTTCTATACAATTTTTTTAAGATTTGGAAAATTATTTTTTACTAGAAACAAGAACAATGTTACCTATGTTAGCACAGAGTTTTATAACATCCTACTAAATGTCTGTTTTAAACAATTTCCAATACAGTAAATACCAACAGATAAAATTCATGAAAACAAAGTTTTGAGGTACTGTCAATTTCTTTCAGAGTACAAATGGGTCATGACATCAAAATGTTTGCAAACCACGGGACTACAGAGCTCAGACGACAAAAGTCAAAGATAGAGCTCTCCTCTGAGTGAAGCAGGGCTTACTTGTTTTACTTGTACTTCAAGAACACAGCCCATCCACCCCCAAAAGTTTTGTTTTTCTCAGATAGTATAAAAAATGTTCTGGAGTGGAAAAGAAGTTAATGAGTACTGTCCGACATGGTTTGATTAATGCCTCTTTGGAGTTAGAATTCATTTATATGAATTTTGCATGAAAAATTTCCAAGAATTCTAAAAATATATGTTTAAAACCAAATCCAAAGCTGCATTTTTATTTCTGAAAACCATACCAAAGAGTAATGTCACACTGTTTTTTAAAATCAATTCTTTATTTAGGTAACAAGTTGGTTATGTTCACTGCAGTGTATGAAACATCACAATATCATACTGGAAAGGTACTATCAGTACAGGGTTGGATCAGAGTGGACAGGTTAAACAATAAACCATTTTGCATTCTTCATTCCCCATCTTTTAACAACCCCCTCCCCAAACCCCAGTAAAGGGACAAGTAGCGTTTAACACCATCATGTAAAGCACTTTAACTTACAAGGCTAAAATCTAAAGAATAAATAAAATATATCATGGCAGTAATTCCTTTTAGACCAAAAATCAGGTGCACAATAAATCAAGTGATCAGGAAAGCTGTCCATATTCAAATGTGGCTCCTCAGAAACAGCTTCAGGAAAATGATACAGAAAATACCATGAATTCCATTTTACACAGACCCAGATGACAACTCATTTAACTCCACACAAGGGCAATTACAACTACTGAAACACAATTAAAACATACAGGAAAATGTTTACAAAGCATCCACAACATGTAAATCATGTACAAATGGATACATTCATTACTTCTCCTACTCCAGTAACTTCTTTTTGATAAATATTTTATTCTTCATGTTCAGCACTGAATACATGCAAAACTCAAAATAATCCAAGAAGTCAAAGTTATTGTAAAAATAGAATTAAACTAAATAATTTTCAAGTACCTTATGTGACAGCCACTCTGTACCGTGCCCAATGTTATAAAATGAAAGGTTACTGAACCCATGAAAATATCTCTGTAATATTTCCTTAGATCTAAAATAGATAATTTTAAATGTATTTATAGTATCTCAATGTGATATTCTGAGCTTTTAAAATAACATAAACAGTTAAAAATTATACCCAATTACATAAAACTTGTATCTTAAAAGCTGAAGAATTAAAACTATAGAAACCCACATTTAAAACAAAAAAAAATCACAATTTACATTATAAAGGCAAATCTCATCATTTAAAAGACTTTGAAGCAGTGAGATGACAAAGCAAATTATAAATAGCCATAAATTAACTCATTTGGTTCCAACAGATTTTCTAGTAGAGTTGAAGGACGTAGTAGACACATGCACAGAATTTTTAAGGGTTTATAATATTATTGCCAAACACTGTAATCTTGAAGCAAGGCAACATTACAAATTTGGACATTATTGGAGAACCCAGTTTGGTAATACAGGTAAAATTGGAAAAAAAATTAAATAATAATAAATAGCCTATAGTAAATTGCTCAAATGAAATTCCAAGCCACAAAACTACAAAAGGCTTCCAACTTGGTGAACTGATAAAGGAACTTTTCATACAATTCTTTACTCATACATGCTTATATGCTGGGTGTTTTGTTTTGTTCTGTTTTAAAAACATAATGTATCTCCAGAGTATAGCTAACTATATCCCATGCTCCTCAGGCACATTGTTGATTTGTGGTAAAATTACTCCACTGGTTTTGAGGGCCAAAAGTTCAATACAGATGTAACCAGTATGCCTGAGGTTGGCAAAAATACTGTAGATAGAGTACAGGCAATGCTACAAGTGGCAATTATCTCAGAAAATACAAATATGAACAAATGATGGGAAATGCTAATGATTTTCTGCTCATATCACAAAACACTGGGAATCCACAAGAGTATTTTCCCCTTGTATTGAAGAAAATTGTGATTAAAAGTTTTTCCCCCAATTTTCAGAATCAAAAGCATTTTAGAAGGTTTATAAGGCTACCATGAGTCTTCTAGATCTCCAGCACCCTACAAGAAGAGAAAAGGAAGAATATTGTTATTATTTACCTATACCACTTCCAGGTTGGATTGAATTTTAAAAGAAAACAAAATTAGGTGAACAAATTACCTTCCTTTCTTTGTTTGAAAGGTCATTTTAACAGTGAGATGTGTGTACTGTATAAAGTGTATCTGTCTAACATAGAGAACTGATGGTTTTTTTCACTCTCCTCTCCACCAAATGCCTCTTTTCTCAAAACACTTAAAAATACTCTGGCTTGGAAAAATATATCAAAACATCAGCCACAACATCTGAAGAGTCCAAATTTTTAAATTATGGTACCCTAAGCAACTTTAAACACATAAAATATAAACAGGAAGTTAATATTCTAGAGCCAAAAACATTTTTTAAAACAATTTCTTTTATAATAGCTACTTGTGTTTTAAGGATTCATTTAACAAGGACAATTCATATCTATTTTCAAAATAGCACAAAATCCTTACATTTGTTAATACCTGATGAATACTTAAAAAAACTGACCACGCTGCAATCTTTGAAATGCTCATGTGATAGTTTTCTCAAACATCTATCTACATGTGCTACACTGAGTATTTTGTACCACAAAAAAGGGATAACAGAACTGGGTTATTTTTGAATAAGCAAGACTTACATATTTTATGTTAAAATTGTTTTTCCTTTTTGTTAACAAAAAAGTGTGTTTAATTTAATAGGACTATACATGAACTTCTAATGAGTTTTCCAGTATCCCAAATGAATAAAAACTAAAAAATAAGTACAACATGCATAGATTATTCCACAGCACATGCTTTATTTGGACTTAAACACTGGTAATTTCATTCTAAACACTTGGTTCACATACAATTTTATGTGTGCAGTAGGCTATACAGAATATACAAACCAAAGTTGCATGAATACATAGTTTTTAAAAAATTGTGATTCATAAAGAATACAGAGAAAGAAAAAAAAAACCACACATCCAGTATCTCACAATTGCTAAAAATAAAACTACAGAGATGTAAAATATAAACAAATCAAACAACACATATTTATCAGCTTTGAAAGAAAAATTATAGGCCAGCACCAGCCATTCTTTGAAGAACCAAAATAATTTAAAAAAAACCACAATTTTATTACAAAGCTAACTATGCATAGGAATATATAAAATAAGCAGTATAATTCTACAATAATAACAAGTTTTTCCACAATGTATAGTAGTCTATCTCTAATCAGTTATTTCTAATCCTACCTAGTAAATATTTAACTACTGACGTTAATAATGACAACCTAATTTCTGGCACACAATGTAAAATGACATATAACCGTTAAAATCAAAGTACTATAAATAGTCAATTTTAACTATCATAAAGGTGTATGCAAAGGCCTTTTAAAAAAACAAGGCTATAGGAATATAAGAAAACTAGTTTTCCAAGATTCAAATAACAAAATGGTTATATAAATTCACACATCATACTTCCTACGTAAAAACCATCAAATCAAGATCACAAAAATATTATTCCCAAAAGGTCATATTTTTTCATCTCTCATCTTTGCCCCTGCATCTTCATTACAGCTCTCTAATTCAGCAAGACCACTCTCTGATTCAGTGTGTCTTTCCTGCATTGCCACTGGGTTTCCAGCATCACTGTTCGAAGCAGCAGCTGCAGCAGCTGGGTCAGCCGGGCTTTCTTCTCCCTCTACTTTAGCTAGCCTGTAACTAGTCAGCATCTCCTCCAGCAGTTGTCGGTAGTTTCCCCTATGATTAATTCTCATTTGCCTGAGTGCTTCCACCAATTTTCCCTGTGATCCACTTTCTTCTACTTCATCGGAGGCCTTTTTTTAAGATTCAAGACCCCAGTGTCAGTAGACAAACTAGGATATCACACGTATTTCATAACATATCACACAAACACTAATTTTTCTACCATGAGCAATGTAATTAAACACGAGAACATTTACAAAAATTAAATATCAACTCTTACCTGTATAGATGAATAAAAATTTCTAACTGTAACATCAGGTTATTTTTTAGCAAATTATCATTAACTACTTTGTATCATTTCAGTCTCACATTTACTTTGCTTTTGGAATTCAACAAGAATAAACATTTCCTAAAATTAACTTACTTAGAAAGAAAAACTGTTTGCTATAACGGTTTAATTCAAAAGAAAATTTGTGTTTAAAGTGAGAAAAGGGACTGGAAAAGCAGACCATCGGAATGTTACTTTGTTTCTGCTAAACAGTAAGTAGGAGAGAAGATTCAACATGTAAAACTACAAAAGTTTAAACTGGATTTCTTTTTGAGATTTAAAAACTTTTTAAGATAATCCTATTTTTGCCTTTAGATACAGCATTTTAACAAAACCATGCCTAGATAAAACACACTAGTATTTTAAACATTAAATACTAGAAATTCTACAGGTTTAAAAAAAATTCTATCTATTTAAGCTTATTAGCAGAAAAGACTCTAATCATCCACGATGATCACAGTTAGGCTGATGAACTAAAAAGGCTTTACATATATGCCCCCTGATGTTTGGCATCATAAAGTAGTCACATCCTGCATCCTTTCCAAAATGTTTAATATGAATCTAATAAAGCTGATTCCCTGCTTATAGGAAAACAGGAATAGAAGGTTAAATTAAAGGACACCATGAGAAAACAATCATGCAAATTCAGAAAATAGGACAAACTACAAAAAAAGTTGGCTAAGGCTCATCAAAGTCAGTATCAAGCACAAAAAAAGGCAAGCTTGATTAAAGTCATGTTCAATGTGCTTGACTAGAGCACACTTCAAAACAACTGTTAACAGTCACTCTAGGAACAAATGAGGACATTTGGATTTGGTATCATATGGCATTATGAAGTGTTGTTCATATTCCTAGGTGTAATGGTATTATTGCCAGGTAGAAAAATGCTCTTATTTTTAAAAAGTTGCATTCCAAAATGTTTATAGGTAAAATATTTTGAGTGTATTATATATGTGTGTGGGGATAGACACACACACACACACATACACACACATACACACACACAAATTAATACACTTACTAAAAAGAGATAAAGCAACCAGGGCAAAATGTTAACAACTGGAATTTACACAGGTAATTCACTATCATTTAAATTTTTCAACGTTTTTGAAAGTTTTCATCACCAAATGCTGGGAAAATATAAATATAAAATATGTTTTTGATAAAAAGGTTCTAAGGCAATCCTGACTATCTTTGGAGACTTTCTCTGTACTTCTGCAAAAAGTTAATAAAATCACACAATAGATTGTAACATTAGAAAGAGAAGAGTATGTCAATGCTTTAAAAAAGTCCTCATGGCAAAAGGCAAACTCTGATCATGATTATGTATCCCTTGTGTGTTTTGGGTATATCTGTGTACTGTCTCATTTTTATATATTTAAAATGCCTGGAAAGAAAGGGAATACGCTAAAATAATGCATGATACAGGATAATGGGTAGTAGAGTTATAATGCTTTACTTTGAATTTTCCTACTTTCTACAATAAGCATATTAAACAGTCAAATTAACTGTTTCAGCAAAGTATGTTCTCTGCTAAGGTTTTCTCCTATTGATTTTTCCTCTTGTACTAAAAACAAAATGTGTTTTCCTAAGTTTCTCATCTGAATATATTCTGGAAGGGTTAGGATGAAATGAGGTAAGTGTATTCTACTCACAAAACCTGTCAGTCTTTGAGCAAATCTTCCAAAACAGGATGCTCTATTTGATGATATATCATAAAGACCCTGTGGAAGGTCCACAGCACCTCCACACACCAACAAATAAAATGCTTCCCTACTACCTCCCCCAAGACCCTAACAAACAAAACACTTCCCTGCTACTTTTTAAGATATAGAACATTAGACAAAGTCTGCTTTGACAAGCAGCTGACTTACAGAAGTGAGTACTGACCCTGGTTTCACATCATAATCACTTGTGAGGCTTTAAAAACTATACAGATGCCAAAACTGCAATTCAAGACACAGGTTCAGAGGATCTGGCTTGTTTTTTAATAAGGCCAGACACTTTGTACCTGTGATATACAGTCATGGCTGAGAATCCCTGATACAGAATAAACTCTACTTCAAGTAATACTTTGATAAAGGTGGACTGTTATTATATTTGAGTCCACTTTGATGGCTTGAAAAAATAAAACACTTCTCTCATTCTCAAACTGTGTCCATCATGAGAGCAACCACCTATATTTCTGTGAACGGCTATAGCAGTGATAGTTTGTGAAGAGTAATTGCTTAAAAAAATACACTAAAACCAAATCAGTAAATTTTCAAAACAGGAGTCTTTACAATACCAGGTTATTAAACTGAAATAAACTTTTAGCTACCTATAATCTAGGTGCTTGCACTTTCTTTACTTGAACTTAAAAGGTTCAAATACCTATTATAATAATTAGATCCACCTTACAACTGTTCCAACTAGAATGTAAAGTTTTTTCATATTCTTTTCTATATCCTTCACACCAGACAAGAAGTAGAAATCATTTGTTACAAGAACTTCATATACAAATTTAGTCCTCACGGTACCCTCACAGATAATACTGCATCTAGCACTTCATTAGGGAAGAAACGAAGGTTCAGGGAAATCGGTTCTTTATATAAGTGGCAGAGTTCAGATGTGTGTGCATGTGTAGCTGACATCAACATCTACCTGAATACTTAAATGAATGCATTTTATGATGAGTTAACAGTTTTGCATAGGAAATGTCCCATGTGTCTAGATATTTATCAAAGAAACACTGCTGAAAATTATTGTAAAACTAAACATTATTTCATATGCACACACAAACACACAGAGAAAAGAATGCTAGCAAAAGCATGTCTTTGTAAAGTTGTACAAAATTCTTGTCAGGTAGATCAAATATTTTAGAATTAAAATTTTTGTGATAGCACCTATGACTACTGCATTTATCCACCTGGAGTAAAATACAAATGATTCTATGTAATAATTTAACAGAGGAGAAAATATGGAGATTCCCTTGGGTTTAAAACAGCTCTATCGATCCTGTTTTTCCCTCTCCTTCTCAAAGGCCCAAACACCTTCAAAAGTTTTTAGGTGAAGACAAATTGTGTGTAAACATATACACACATATATATGTAAGAGAGAAAGAAAGAATATGTCTCACATATCCCAAGCTGGCTTTGAACTCACAATTGTAGTTCTAGGATCACTATGAACTTCTGATGCTCCTGCATCTTCCTACTGAGTGCTGAAATTACAGCAGTATGCCACTACACCAGGTTTATGTGGTGCTGAGGATTGAATCCAAAGCTCCAAGTATATTATGCAAGTTAACTGAGCTACAGCCTCTGCCCCTTACAATGTGCATTTAATTAAAAAGAAACGTAAGATTTATATTTTAAAAGTACATGAGCTTTAGATTTAAAAAGTGAAAAATGATTTCTCTTCCATGGCAAAGAAGTGAAGTACTGTAATCTCTGATGTAATCTCTAAATACCTGGGAGAGGCGTCAAGGAATACAATAGGTTTTAGAGTCAGCTTCCTGTGCTTTGTGATTCTTACATGTCATGTGTGAAAGGAAGGTGAAGAGAATGACCCACAATATACACATACAACTAGGTACAAATAGGAATTACGTAAATTCAAATTACTAACATTTTAACCTTGAAAAATCATCAATTAACACAAACTATTTTGACCAATGATACACTAAACAGTGGCCTTTGAGGAAAGAACCTAAAATTTTTGTGTGGAAAACATGAAGTTCAAAAATATACAGGCTTTCAGACTAAGGAGATGGCTCAGTTGTAAAGGACCCATTAAGTAAGCACAAGAACCCGATTTTGGATCTCAAGAACTCATGTCATGTAAAAAGCCCAAAGACTGGGGAAATATGACACAGGTGGACTCCTGAATCTCACTGGCCATCCAGTTTAGCCAAACCAATGAGTTTCAGAGTCAGAGACTCTAAAGTAAAAAAAAAAGGTAGAGAGCAATTAAGGAAATTTACCCATTCTGACCTTCAGCCCCCACCAGCACCAGCACGTACATACGTGCATGCACAACTGCACATACCTGATTAACAAGTATACACATCACACATTCATATACAAAAAAAATCTAGACTTTCATGCCAATAAGCAAACTAGTTTTTTGTGTATGTATGTGTGCTTATGTAGTCTGGGTCTCAATCTCTGGTGGCATTCCTCAGTTGATATGCACTTTATTAGAGGAGGATCTGTCACTGAGACCTAAGCTTCACTAATTACGCTGGTCAATGAGTCCCAGTCATCTTGCCTCTATCTCCCCAGTGCTAGGATTACAACCATGTGTTACCATGCCTGGACTTTTACATAAGTGATAGGGATCAAACCCATGTTCTCCTGCTTCTGTGGCAAGCATTTTACCAACTAAAATATCTCTCCAGCACTCATAACCTCATTTAAAAATTTTTATGTATCCACATGAATGTAATGTTTTTGGAAGGTCAGAAGAGGGCATCAGATCCCTTGGAACTGCTGCTAAGGATGGCTGTTAACCACCACATGGGTCCTGGGAACCCAAGCCAGGTCTTCTCCAAGAAAAGTCAGTGTTCTTAACCACTGAGTCATCTCTACAGTTCCCCATAACCTCATTTTTAAAGGTTACCTGTGTGTGTATGTGAATGAATGCATGTATGTGCAGGTGCATGTGAAGGTCCAAAGATCAGTGTCCAGAGTCTTCCTCAATTACTCTCGACTTTATTTTTTTATTTAATTTTACCTATAATTTATTTAATGTGTATGATGTTATACATGTAGGTATGTAAGTGCACCCATGTTATGCAATGCCCACTGAGGCCAGAAGAGGGCATGAGATCCCCAAAACTGGAGTTAAGAATGACTGTTATCTGCTATGTGGGTGCTGGGATTCAAACCAAGGTCTTCTGCAAGAACAATCAGTGCTCTTAACCACCAAGCCATCTCCCTAGCCCCTACACCTTAGTTTTTGAGACAGGGTTTCTTACTGAACCCTGTAGGTAGCCATCAAGCTCAAAAAGGCATACCATCTCTGCCTCCCCAGCATTGGGATTATAGGTGCCTGCCATAGCAGTTTTTACATAGGTCCTGGGTGTCAAACTCAAGTTCTTATGCTTGGATGGCCCCATATTTTTTAAAGTTTTTTACTTTTTCTTTTTGAGACAGGGTTTCCCTGTAGCCCCAGCTGGCCTGGAACTCACTATATAGACCAGGCTGGCCTTGAACCCAGAGATCTACCTGCCTCTACCTCCTGAGAGCTGGAATTAAAGGCATGTGCCACCACCCCCAGTTCTTAAAGGTTATTTTAAAGAATATTAAACAAATTAGAAATGAGTAAATCGGGGGTGGGGATGTTGGAGAGATGGCTCAATAGTTAAGGACACTGGCTGCTTTTCCAGGACCTAGGTTCAGTTCCCAGCACCCACACAGCAGCTAACACCCACCTGTAACTCCAGTTTCAGCGGATCTAATGGCCTCTTTCTAGTCTCGGTCATTGACTGCATGCACATGGTGCACTTACATGCATGCAGGCAAAACATTTATATGTACACATAAAATTTAAAAAATAAAAAGAAATGAGTACATTGGGGTTGGAAAGATGGCTCAGCAGTTAAGGGCACTGGTTGCTCTTGCAGAAGACTAGGTTCAGCTCCCAGCACCCACATGCCAACTAACAACTGTCCCTCTAGTTCTGCGCAATTCTGGCCTCCATGGCACAGTGCATATACATGCAAACAACACTCATATATATAAATTTTTTTAAAAGAGAAAAAAAATAAACGAGAAAGTCTTTCCTATTCAAGAAAGGTTTTCTGATGCTGGGGGTGTGGTAATGTACTTGCAGTACTTGGGAGGCAAAAGCAGACAAATCTCTATGGGCTCAACACCAACCAGAGCTACACAGTGTGACCTGTCTTAAAAAAGAAAAAAGAAGGGTTTTCTACTGTTTACTTTGTGATGCTAGAGATTGAGCCTCGGGCCTTATATCCACCACTAAGCTACATCCCAGTCCAACAAGTACTGAGTTTTCATCATATGCTAGGATTATTAATATAGGTAACAGGGATTATAGTCATATCAGTTACACTCCAGATCTCAAAACCAGAATTCTAGAAAAAAAATAAAGGGTGTGATCAAAGAGCCATGGATAATATAAGAACCTTAGTTAAAATGGAGTTTTACGTCTATACTTTATGGTGTATGCAGGGATCTTTTAAGTAATTATTGTTTGGGGGCCACAGGCTCCTTTGAGAAACTGATGAAAACCACTGATCTATTAAGAATGTACACATATACAAATAAACATTTTCAAAAATTTCTGGAGATTCATGAACCCCTTAAGAATCTTTATTGACTTTGCCATAGATTTTTGGTTTTTAGGAACATATCAGTATTTTTTGCATCAGTAAATCTGAACATGCTTGAACTAAATAATGTTAGCAAAAAAACTTAAGAATTCTTTAGACCTTCCTTAAGATTTCTAAATATACTTTAAGTTGTGATTACTGGCTGACAGCCAACTGGACTACTTTTTGGTATACATTTATTACCCAAAAGATTTTGGCAATTCAGTGTCCCCTTGCCCTTTTTTGAATTCTTTTGGTGCAGGAGACTGAAAGAGCATCATGCTTGGAAGCAAGTGCTCTACTACTGGGCAATAGCCCTAGCCCATCACATTCTGTATCTTGTACTTTTTACTAAACTACATGAAACATCTTTTTCTAATTGTCTTTGTAGGTATACGGTAAGCATCATGTGCATATAGATGAGATCATGCCTCTCTTCCTTCATCAATTCACTATGTTAGACTTAATCCAGCACTTAATCTGCTGAAATCAATGGAAAGCTTATGCACAAAGAGAGTTAAGTATGTAATCCTGAATTTATATAGCCATATAAAATCTTAAGCCAAGTGTTAGGGCTTAAGCATATACTCTTAATTTCAAGGTTCTGTTGCCTATTTATTCATTGATAAGTAGCTAGGATGTATAATTATTTTCTCTTAAAAAATTCAAGTCTGGGTCAAGTAAGGTGGTGCACATCTAGAATTCCAGCACTTGGCAGGTGAATCTCAGCGATGGAGGCTAACAAAGATTATATAGACAGGTCCAGGCCAGTTGGGGATACAGGGAGAACATGACTCAAAAACAAAAACAAACAAAAGAAAAATCAAAAGTCTTCTTTGGTATATGTTAAAAAGAAATGTAGACGTATTAACATTTTCAAAATCTTATATGGAGTAAAAGATTTCTTAGGGGGATTAAAAAATTCAGATAACCCACCAAACACTGCATTCTGAAAAATCTGAGGAAACAGGAATGCATCCATAACTAAAGATTAATAATTATCTTCTGAAAGTTTGTTGCCCTCTAACTACAGCAGTGGATACATGTGACATCTACAATACTTATCTCTTCTCACCTCTTAGATGTACCATAGCCTTTATGTTGTCATCATCCTTTATTCATTTGTGTGGGATTTCTCTGAATTTATTACATGATACATCTCTATTTTTACATTAATGCTGGATATAATTCTTAATGTTGGGGTACTAGCCACACAGAGAGACTCAGAATCACTACTACAGACTAAGTATAAGCAATCATTTTTATAATAGTGAAATATTTCATCTATTATGTTTATTAAAGAATAATTTTTAAAAGAAACTGTATTTATTGCTATACAATGATGTATCCTGAAAAGCAATGTAAATAACAACAACAAAAAAATTTCTATGTAGTGGCTATTATCTTTCCAAGATCTACCAAAAGAAGTTACAGATGTGCAGGGGAGTCTATTTCTTCTCAAAGAATTTCATTATTAAGGATTGTATCCTTAAAGTTTTGAAATATATATATTTTTAAACATGTCATTTATTTTTAGATGTCTGAAAACTCTATCAAAAACTATTTATATTTCATTAATTTAGTGCTAGTAGCAGCCTGGTAAATAAAATGAATTTTTTGTTGTTGTTGTTATTAAGTGTTAGTTTCCAAGTGCTATATTTTATTTTGTTTAACCTAGTAGTGAAACTAAACTTTTCCAACATTTGAGTTAGCGTCTAGAGGATGTTGGGAAAGTCATATTAGAAACTAGTATCAACTGAGAGTGCGCTGGCAAGGATAAAGACACTACTGGTATTCTAGACACAGACACCAATTTGAGGATGGGGGTGGGGACGTGCGGCTATATGAAGAGCCTTGGCTCTCAGGCCCTGAGCTACTCTGGGCTGGGTCCCTTGAGCATCAGTCCTGCTGTTAAGTGAGAGCCCCAGCCATGGCTGTCAACAGTACCTAGGACCAGGACAGGTGAGTCTACAGGGCCCCAAGCAGAGAGGGCAGCACCAGAGACAGAGCAGTCTCCAAAGGAAGATGTAGGCCGCTAGTTCAGAGGGTGGCTGAGGACATCTACTGCACTGGCCACTAAAAGATCCCATACTGCTTCAAAATTAGGGCAAAGTCACAGACACACACATGCTCAGGATCTTGAAAATGAGATAGTTAAAAGCATATTCTTGCCTCAAAATTAAGGTATATAAGAGCCAGGCGTGGTAGCGCACACCCATAATTCTGGAAGGCAAAGGCAGGCAATTTCTGTGAGATAAGGCCTGCCCTGTCTACAAAGCAAGTTCCAGGCCAGCTGGGGCTATGTAGGTAGCACCGGTCTCAAAAAATTAAACAAAACAAAAAATTATGACATATGGGAGGAGGAGGAAAGGCAGACATTCAGGGAGAAAACAGGGATAGGCCAAACACAAAAGCTTATCTGATGCAAAAGTAGCAGCAAAGCCTTCTATTATGAGAAATTTTATTTCTATGTTCTCTAAAACTTGAACTGACTCCTTAAAATGGAAACAAGTCAGTAATTACACACAGACATCATTATGTGAATGTATTCATATCCAGTATCATATTATAAAATTACTTCAAATACTTAGGAAATAAACTAAAACTTACCCCATCACTTTCTCTGTGTGGATTCAGTCTACTATAAACAGCTTCAATAACATTGCGCCTAAAAGAAAGTATGCTTTTATTATGTACAATTTATAATATTTTACCTTGACTACAGTGAAGAAATATGACATTAAGTACTTACTGAGAACAAAATTTTCACATTTCACTCATTATTTGATCTTATACAATCCAACTGTTTTCATTTAGCAAAAGACCTTCATCCTCAAAGAATATATTTCTTTAAAAAAAAAAAAAAAAAAAAATTTCTGGCCAAGTGTTGTGGTCCCAGCACTTGGGAGGCAGAGGCAGAGAGATCTTTGTGAGTTCAAGGCCAGACTGGTCTACTTAGCGAGTTCCAGGCTAGTTGGTGCAAAAAGGAAACCTTGTCTCAAAAACAGACCAAAATATAGAAATAAAAAATTCTTGGGCTGGTGAGATGGCTTAGTGGGTAAGGGCATTTGCTGCCAACTCTGATGACCTGAGTTCCATCCCTAGAACCCACATGGTAGGCGAGAGAACTCATTCTGGCAAACTGTCCTCTGACCTCCACACCTGTGCTTTAAGCAAAGCTCACGCCTACCTCTCCCAAAACATATATATATCTAAACATAAGTATATTTTTACAGTACTTTTAGATGATTTTTTTTTGGGGGGGGTGTCATTTTGAGACAGGATATCCCTGTAGCCCCAGCTGGCCTTGAACAAACACCAAATTATTTCACCACTAGATAAATAATGTACTTTTGTTTTCTTACCCAAATGAATTAATTACTAAATATAAATGAACTCCAAACTAGCTTTCTTTTTTTTTTTTTCTACTTACTTGCCAGCAAGACCTCCCCCAGGAGGCAAATTTGGGATACTTTCTGCAGACAAAATGCGCATGACGTGGGCAAGATCAGGCATTCCTTCCTCCCCAGACTTCTCCATAATTTCTGTAAGTTAAAAAAAAAAAGTCCCTTAATTAATGTTAAAAGATATTCCAGCATTCCCCAACAAGAGGAACTGCTTGGTAGTACTTAGTTTAAAATAAGCAAACAAACTGGGTATGGTGGCACATGCCTTTAATCCCAGCACTTGGGATTAAAGTCTGGTCTACATGGTGAGTTCCAAATTAGCTGGGGCTACAGGAGACCCTGTCTGTCTCAAAGACAAAAACAAAGAAACTACCCACTACCATTAAGAAGGAACAAAGCATAAACTATAAAAAGTCATTTGAATGCATATATTCAAATATTTTCATAAAAGCAAAACAATAAGAGAATAAAGAAAATGTCAGAGGTACAGTCAATAAGTGAAATAAGTTTATAACCACTAAAAATGATCCCCATGAACTTAGCAACAAGGACATGGAGTTAATTGTGTGATATGTATATAGGTGCTATGTTGAAGGCCAGAGGTTAATGTCAAGTGTCCTCCTTGATTATTCTCCACCTTCTTTTTTGAAACGGGGTCTCTCACTGAATTTGGAATTCATTCATTTGGCCACCCTGGAAGGAATCTGTCTCTGCCCCCTGCCTGCTCCCAGTGCTGGGGTGTACCACTATGTTTGGCTTTTACATGGATCTGAACTCAAACCCTCATGCTTATGTGGAAGGTACATTATAGACCAAACAATCTCCCCAAGAGAGAATTTTTTTTTAATTTAATGTAAAACCAATGTAAGCAGGCATGGTGGTACACGCCTGCAATCCCATCATTTAGGAGGCAGAGGCAGGAGAGTCAGGAGTTCAAGGATGACCTGGGATACATAGTGAATTCAAGGCCAGTCTGAGTTACACAGTGAAGACTCTGTCCAAAAAAAGTTGGATGAAATCATTAAAAAATAAATTTAAAATAATTTTTATATGTAAATACTTATGTTCTAGTGCAATTTAAATAAAATAAATCATGGTTCTTGTAAAATAAAACAAAAAATCTATACTTTTCACTTTTATATGTAACTTATGGAAGAGATTTTTTTAAGTATAATTATTTGTACATCAAAAAGACAAACTCTCAAAAATAAAAAAATGACAATTTACTTTTTGTTTCTTATTTTTTCATGTGTGTAGTATACATGCATATGTGTATATACATTTTTGTATGTGTGTAGGTACATATGCCTAAAATTTTTTGTTTGAGAGTTGTGTATGTGCGTGTTTATGTGTGTATAGGCCTAAGTTTTCTCCAGTTATTCTCCACTTTATTCATTCAGGCAGATCTCTCAATACAAGTCAGAGCTTGCTGATATAGCTGGTCTAGTTAGACAGCTGGCACCTACCTTCTGACTGCTGAGATTAGAGGTGGGCCTCCATATCTACCCAGCTTTTCTGTGGAACTCTGGTTCTCTTGCTTGCTACTTGTGCAACAAGTGCTTTAACTGCTGAGCTCATTTCCCCCAGCCCTACTTTTTATTTCTCTTGCTATGTAGCAGAAGCTGGCTTCAAACTCCAAATCCTCCTACCTCTGTTTTCCAAGTGTTGGCAGTACAAATGTGTGCCAATATGCTGTAAGGCAACTTTTTCTTTGCAGAGCTAGGGGTCCAACAAAATGCTAGCCACACATTAGGTACATACTCTGGCACTGTGCCATATCCCTAGCCCCAGAAACTCACTTAAAAAATATATCTGATTTCAATTATGGGGATGTGTGTATATGTGTTTTGTTTTTTTAACACAACACGTATCCTAAATAACTTCTGAAGATTCAAAATTAGAACCTTTATCATGCCTTACAAAGACTCTGCCATTGACCTTAGAATTCACTACTCCTTTTCAACTCACCCACGACACCCTCACTTCTAAAGGTTTTAATCAAAGAAGAATCTCTGCAACCAAACTCTCTCAAGTTTCGAAAGCTCCAGTGCTACTCATCCTTCAGTTTCAACTTTAATGTCTTATTTTTCAAATCCTTTTCTGACTCAAGTCTAGAACAGGTAAGTACATTACTCTGCACTACCATCTACAAGATGTTTACTATGTTGAAGAACTGGTCCCTAGGCAGTGACACTGTATCTTGCCCTTGGAGACCCTCCCTCTCTACACCCTTGCTTTCTGGTGGCCATGCAGTAAGTACATTCCTACCACTGATATTCTCCCTTGCCTCAGATCCAAAACTATGAGTCAGCCAATCATGTACTAAAACTTAAAACTGAATCAAAATACATCTTTCCTCCTTTAAACTGTTCATATCAGGCATCTTTAGTGACAAAAAACTAAGATTGAAGTTCATAAAAACAAGACTATAATTTTAGGACTATAATTTTCTATAACACAAGGTTCTTAACTTTAGCACTGCTGGCATTTTGATTTTGTCATAGGGACGGTCCTATGCACTGTAAAATATAAAGCACCTAATCTCTACTCAGTAGGTACCAGTAATACTCCTTCAGCTGCAACACTGAAAATATCTACAGACACTGCCACATACCACTTGGACACAAATCTCCACAAATAAGAACAACCACAGTCTGGGACATTATCAATCAAGTTTCACACCTTCTACAAATGCCATTCCAGTCCGATGCACCACTACCATCTGCCAGCTACATCAATACATGGTCTGTTAATTGGGACTGTGGCGTCTTTCTTCGTCCCCTACCCACAGAGCAATTAAGAGATCCTTCAATCCAGTCAGTCTGGTGTTCAAAGTCTTCCAATAAATTTGCATTACAACCTGAATAAAAGAACTTACAGGATTGCTAGCTACCTGTCTTAAATCTTCATCGTTCCCCTGCCCCTCCACCCCAACTCAAGTCTTTGAGCACATTTCCTTCTCACCCACATTAGCTCTTTGCCTGTAATGTTCTTTCCCAGGTACTCATTCTCTCCATATACAGGTCTTTCAAACATCCTTCCCTACATAAATTTCCCTAACCAACATTCCTTCTTACTCTGCTCAGCTTTTCTTTTTAAATTATTGGTCTGACAAGACCGTAAACCTTGATGATCTGTGGACTCAACAAACACTGAATGAGTAAATACATATAGAAATTATTCACTAAAAATCTAATCTGGGTTAAGTTCTACTTCCAGTTTAATACTACACTTCTACTGCCTACCCACCTACTCCCTCTAAAAACATATCTACAGAGTTGGGGACATAATTAAGTGGTAACGCAGTTGCCTAGCATGTATGAAGTCTGGGTGAAGCCATGAGTTTGATCCAAAGCGTCACAGAACAACACACACACACACACACACACACACACACACACACACACACACACCAATCAATAAAAATGTAAAAAAAAAAAAGGTAAGACTAATTCAGGTCTACTATAAACAGGACTTATTTAGAGAAAGTTATATAATGAGTGTCACCCTCCCTCCTAAACAATTTTAAACATTAAAAAAACAAAAAAATCTCAAATTTTTTTAAAAGGCCATCTGACAAAGAAGGAAGCCTTTTCTCTCCTGAATGGAAAAACAAAACAAAAACCCCACACTACCTTCTTACCTTCAACCCGTGATTCCAAGTGCTTATCCAACTCTGAATCTCTTTTCACTGCTTCATCTGAGACCTTGGGGGCATTTGAAAAGCAAACTAAAACAATACTCATGTTATCTCGACTTCCCTGCATATTAAAGAAAAAAAATTTTTGTTATAGTCCAACAATTTGCTATTATTTAGTTCCAGAATTACTTTAAATAATTAAAATGCAGGCATCTTGAATGTATACATTAGACATTCTTATTTCAAAGAACCATTTAAAATACAACCTGAAGAAACAAGGTATCTAGATATGAGTGAATCTGTGAATATTTTTGAATCTTCTTTGTAACTACTCTTTTCTTAAATAAAATTACATTTTTATGCACTATCTACCACAAAAATAAAAGAAGAGGCTGGAGAGATGGCTCAGCAGTTAAGAGCACTGGCTGCTCTAGCAGAAGACCTGGGTTCAGTTCCCAGCATCCACACAGTGGCTAACCACCATCTATAACTACAGTTCCAGGGTAATCCAACGCCTTCTTCTGGCCTCCGAGGGCATTTCACAGCATGGGTGCGCTTACATGCAGGCAAAATACTTATACAACATAAAATAAAAATAAACTTTAAAAGTTTTAAAAAGAAGACACTAGACAATGGGAAGACCATCCATTTTCTTGCATGGGCAGAAATAATATGATGAAAATGGCTGTACTACCACAATTAATCTATAGATTTGATACAATACCTATCAAAATTCTAGTGTCATTATTTCACAGATCTTAAAAAAAAAAATACAAGAATTCATACAGAACCATAAAAGACTACTAACAGCCAAAGCAATAGTCTAAGGAGTAATAACAGCTGGAGACATCACAATATCCAACTTCTAATTATACTGTAGAGCTACTGTGATAGACAACTTGGTACTGGCATAAAAACAGACAAATGGAACAAAACAGTTGACCTGGAAATAAAACTGACAAAGTTATTCCCACCTAATTTTTGACAAATGGGACAAAAACAAACATTGGGAGGTGGGGAGTAGAGACCCTTTCAACAAATGGTGCTGGCAAAACTGGATGTCCACCTTCAGGAGAATGAAATTGATTAGTATCTTTCACCCTTATACAAAAATCAATTTGAAATGGATTAAGGACATTAATTTAAAATGAGAAACACTGAAACTTCCAAACAAAGCTATAGACAATACTCTTCAAGACACTGGGGCAGGTGAGAACTTTCTGAACAAAATTTCTCACACAGGAACTAGATCCCAGTATCAACAGATGGAACCACATGAAACTAAGTTTCTATACTGTTTAACTATTCTTACCCATCATTTCACAGTCTACGAAATGAAGATAGCTTCATGTTTACTATATCTTCTAAACTGTTTTTCATTCAATATTACATATTTCTAAGAGTGGCTTAAGACCAACCCATCCTTTTAAACACGTGGAAAAATTTTGGGGCTAATTAAAATATCACAACTCTACTAAACCTAGTTGAAGATTATTGATTAGCATGAAACCAAGGAGCTATTACTGGACAGTTCCATGTGAAAAAGAAATGAATGTTTTAAAACATTCTGAAGGGGGTGTTGGAGGGATGGCTCAATAGTTAAGAGCACTGACTGCTAAAAACTGTTTAACTCCCTCTTCTAGCATGGGTGCACTTACATACATGTAAGCAAAACACTTATACACATTTAAAATAATGTTCAGAAGGTTCATCAAACAGTGGGATATACCTGGATATTCAAATTACAAACATCTGGGCAACAGTGTTTTGTTTTCATTTTATTTCAGAGAGGGGGCCTAACTATATATCCCAGGATTGGCTGGAATTTGCAAATCCTTCTACCGCAGTCTCTCAAAAGCTCAGACTGCAGGCATGTGCCCACCTGGCTCAATATTGACAACTTTTAGATTTCAGTATCTTAAGAGAGCAGTTAAAACAGTTCACTTAAGGATAAAGGCCTTTTAATAATGACCTTCAAACAAGTCATATTAAAAAATCATATACAGACTATACAGTCTTCTACTACCATGACTGAGCGATAGTTAAAAATCTTTTTCCTTTTCTTCTTTAAGAAGAAATCTATAACTTTAACTGCATATCTTAGAGCACAGCCCAAGCTCTTGAAGCTCATGATCCTCCTGCCTCTCCCTCTCAGGTCCTGGGATTACAGGAATGTGCTACTAAGCCTGGAAAGTGACTTTTCCCCCTGCTCACTCTAAATGACTAAATCAATAAAGGTGGTAATTTTGTCTGATAATTGGGTTTGTCCAGCAAAGTGAGAGAAGTCAAGGTCACATCCACTCTAGACTTTTCACCCACTAAGTGCAGAATAGGCTGTCATTACTTGGCTCAGACCAGCTGCCATTCCAGAACCACATGACATGACCAAAAAGTCAGGCAGCCTTAAACAGCTGCTTCCACCGTCAAACTTAATGGGAGCAAGTTTGAGGCAGTGAAAGGTCTTCAGAAAACTTAAAAAAGATGTCAATATGGGCCAACTAATTTCATTCCTCAATGAAATAACTTAGTATCAGAAACATTCAGTTATAGTAATATACACATGAATATATCATGTGAACATAGCTAAAGCAAAAAAAAAAAAAACTAAAAATACTTAAATTACGTAAGATATTCAAACCATCAAACATTGTTATGATTTTTAAAGCAATTTTAGGAACAAATGGAATGACTTGCAAACACTTAGAAATCTAGTTTATTCTATTTCCTATTTTGTTAACAGCAGGAACTGTTAACTCCTAATCAAAGTTCTATTTGATCTTTATAAATTATGAAATGTAAATCCCATCATTTTGAAATTAATTGAGGGGCTGGAGAAATGGATCAGAGGTTAAGAGCACTTCACTTGCTCTTGCAGAGATACAGATTTGGTTTCCAGCACCCATATGATGGCTAGCAACCATTAGAAACTCCAGTACCAGGGGATCCAATGAGCATTCTGGGCTCTGTGGTTACTGCATGATACGGGTGCATTTACATACATTAAGATAAAACACTCATACACATTAAAAAGAAAAAAACAACCTGCCAGGATTGATAGTGCACACCTTTAAGCCTAGCACTTGGGAGGCAGAGGCAAGCAAATTTCTGTAAAATCAAGGCCAACCTGGTCTACAAAGCAAGTTTTGGGTCAACTTGGGGCCTTAGGGAGACCCTGTCTCAAAAATAAAGAAACAAATATTAACGGAAAGAATTTTTCAAAACACTTATGACCCTCCAAAGATACTTAAAGGATTTATTTTACATTTAGACCTCTGCAGGTGTGACTTCAATGCTGTTTCTATTTTTATATAAAGATGATTCTCCCTAAACACAAAACCCAAGAGTTTTTATACTAGTACTGAAACAGACCCTTTCCTTTATGTGTCTTCTGTTTGCTGAGACAAATCATCCTTACATAATCAAAATAAAGTTTTAATTAAGTCCAGAGTTGAAACTTGTTTTTATAAAAGTTCAGCTTGAACAACAAAAGTAGCTATTTAAAAACTGGTTATTTTCAGTACCTCTTCTTATATACATTTTTCAACAGGCAGCAGTAATACCCTAAAGAATTTGAACACTAGTAACTACTAAGTCAAGGTAGTATCCTGCCAAAAATGAGGGTATCTAAATTTAAACAGAAGAGAGTTTTATACTGTTGGTTCTAAAGCTGAGTGCTGCATAATAACAAAGAATTATCCAGAAACATGTCTTCACACAGCATCTGGGATAGTTTGGAGGCTGCAGTGACAAAAGGAAGTCCTGATAAAATCAATGTGATACAGGAAATGAAGGTTGCCAGGTTCAGTGTTTCCCAGGTTTGAGAAGTTGTATAGTATACAACAGTAACACAAGTCTCATTAGTAAGTGTATTTTTTAAAGAATCAAACATTTTATTGCATTCCTGATTCAAATAGAACTTTAAAATTTTATTTATTTTTACTTTATGTGAGTGTTTATGCCTACATGTATGTAAGTGCACACATGTCATGCAGTGCCCACAGAGGACAGAAGAAGGCATTGGATCCTCTGGAACTGGAGCTATGGACAATTGTTAGCTGCCATGTGGGTGCTGGGAACTGAGCCTGGGTCCTCTGTAGGAGCAGTTAGTGTTCTTAACCACTGAGTCATCTCTCCAGCCCCTCAAATAGAATTTTTAAAAGATTTATTTTATGTGTTCGAGTGTTTGGTCTGCTTCCATGCATGCATGTTCTCCACATGCATGCTAGCTGTCCAGAAGCCAGAAAATAGCACTGGATTCCCTGCAACTGGAGTTCTAAGTTATCATGTGGGTCATGAAAATCATATCTGGATCTTCTGAAAGAGTAACACATGCTCTTAAATGTTGAATCATTTCTCCAGTCCCTAAATATTTCTTAAATGTTTTTATTAGGACAAAATAGATTGAAGAAGTTCGCATCTAATCACTTAATACTTGAAATTGGTGCTATCAATCTGGGCTAAGGAGTGGTATGAAAAAATTTCTCAGACACTAGTGTAAGATGACCAAGAAAGTATAGAAATCTCTACATTAAGCTATATACTGTACTTTTATGGTCACTTCTTTTCTCCGTATATTAAAATAGCAAGCCAGAGCCAGTGAGTTGTTTCAATGGCTAAAACAGCTTGCCAACAAACCTGATGACCTGAATTTGATTTGATTCATCTGACCCACATGGTAGAAAGGAGAGAATCAACTACAGAAAAATTTCCTTCGACCTCTACACATTGTGGTGCAGTCCCAAACACACAGAAACACAAAAATAAATAAATGTAAAAATAATTTTTAAACCAGTCAACCACACACTGCTCTAACATTATATGTTTACTTTTCCCTTATTTATGAAAATATTTTCTACAAACTATAATGAAAAAAGTACTGATTTTAGCACCAAAATTATTCTGTAGATACATATTTTCCATGTTGTAGGAAAAATCTAGAATGATAATACGTTTCAAAAATACCTTCTTCAATTATATCCAATGAGGAGATCCAGTCTATGTTTTTAAATAAATGAGCTTCTAAGGGGTAGTATATAATCGGTATATATGGCAATCACGTATCTAAAAGAATAATTTCAAGGAATGCTGACTTTTGTAAGAAAAGAAAAGCAAATAACAAAGTAAGATGCATAATCCATTTCTACAAAATGGAAAAACCCAATCTTATTTTATTCTTACATATTTGTATTGGTAAACAAAGAACTAAATGGAAATATACAGTCCAATTGTGAGAAGCACTAAAGGCAAAGACTGGAAAGAGGAACATAAAGATGAGCAACCTTACTTCCAAACACCTTTGTATTTATTACGAAAAGATGTATTATTTCTCTAACAATTGAAAAAAAAGGGCAGAGCTTCTCCACTCCACTGGGTAACAATTCTTTAGGCACAAAACACCAACAGATGCACACGTATACACACATGATTTTTTATCAAGCTTTTCTGTTTCTGAAAAACACTGCTAAAGACAAAATTTAAGTAGTTTCAGCAGCACTCAAAGTATATGACTTTTAATGTCAACCGCCATTTTTTGTAAACTGGAAACAAAAACATATTTTCTTCACCTCAAAAGATAACTATGAAGATTATGTATGGCATAAATTATAAAATGCTACACAAATAGCAGTTACATATTTTATGAAACCTGAAATTAGCTGGCAGTAAACACCATGAATAGCAATAAACTTGAAAGACTGCTTTCTTAAGGACTAGCTAATTCAAGTTGGGTAATATCTGACCAGAGTCACCAAGCACCTGTAACATAACATTGTTAAATGGCAACCTAAAAAATGATTTATCACAAACAACTATAATGCTAACTATTTCAAATAGCTGTTGTGAAAATTAAATGAGCTAAAACACCTATAAAGTGCAAAGAACAGCATATGGCTCACAGAAAGCAGTAATTTCCCAATACTACTGTGATTATGATTATGATTACTACAAACTTCCAAGGTTTCGAGAGCTAACATACAAAAGTACCTATAAGCTTTTAAAGCATAACAAGTGTTAGAAAATACTGGCTTCATTTAAATCTCTTTGGGAAACATCTACTTAACTGGGTCTTCTTTCATTCTCCTCTTAAAACACATAACACCCATTAAGTCTAAGTTTCTTCCCTGGATTTAAAATTTTATATTCAGTATTTTTCTATTAAATTTCAATTCTATAATACAGCTAACCCTTGGTTTTACAATACAAAAAAGTAGAATGACAAAATCATGGAATTAAAAAAAATGGAAAAAAGAGGCTACCGAAATGGCTCAATGGTTGCTCTTACAGAGGGCCTGGATTCCATTCCCAGCACCACATGGTGGATAACAACTGTCCTTTACTCAAGTTTCAGGGGATTCAATGCCCTCTTCTGACCTCTGCAGGTACTGCACAACAAAGGTGCACTTAAACACATGTAGACAATATACTCGTACACATAAGGTAAAATAATAAAAGTATTTTTTTAAGTGGAGGTTTAATTCCACAAATAACTTCAAGAGGTTAGAGAAATATTAACAAACCTAATTTTTTTAAATACAAAATCAAGTTTTTCCTAACTGATTTAAAATTGAATGCAAGTTTATTCAAAGGGAATTATGATGGCCAATTTCTACTCAAGTAGAATGAATGACCTGCTCCAACTTCTGTTATTGTTGAGGTTTCTAGGACTGTCTTCTAACACCATTTCCATGAATATTTAGTTATTAAACTGAGAAAAGCTATCAAAGATATATTACCAGAGCCAGCCTCAAATGAATCTTATTCAAAGTAATAGTCACGGTTCCCGAAAACTAGCATTTTCTGGGAGAGTACAGTTTATATTCAGACTAATCTTAACTCTAAATACATTATTGGTTTTTCTCTTACAACCACATTATTCATATAATAGAACGCTATGTAGTTATGAAAAATATGCAGCTCAATATTTATAAACATGTTGCTGAAAAAGGCAGCTTAAATAAAAGCTCATATAACATCATTTTCATAAAAATATACACATTTTAAGCAGGTTAAAAAATATTATAGAGTGAGCTGGTAAGATGGCTCAGTGGGTAAAGGCACTTGCTGCCAAGTCTGAAATCTGAGTTTGATCCTGGTACTCACATGGAAGATTGAGAGAACAGACTCTAACAAGTCCACTTGTGCACCATGGCATGCACACACACAAAATAAAATGTATTAAAAAGAAAAATACCTTAAAGTGGTTTTTGTGTGGTGACATGCATCATTAGAGAGGCAAGGGCAGGAAGATCTTGAGTTTGAAGCCTGCCTGGGCTATGTATGATGACTCAGCCTCAAAAACAAAAACCCTAAACAAACAAACAAACAAACAGGAAAAACTACAATGGAAGTATCTTATTTGGGTAGGGGACAAAACTGAGTGCTTTCTTTGAATGTCTGTATTATCTAGACTTTTTTCACTAACATACATTCTTTTTTAGAAAAAAATGTAATTTGGGAAAAGGCTTCTTTCACTTACTGGTCAAGCAAAACATACTTACCTAAGTTAATCTCAAAAAGTTGTCAGAAAGGCTGGAGAGATGTCTCAGTGTTTAACAGCACTGAGGGCCTCTCACAGAGGGCCTAGGTTTGGTTTCAAGCACCCATATGTCAGCTAACAACCATCTGTAACTCCAGTTTCAGGGGATTCGACACCGTCTTTACCTCTGAGGTCATTGCACAGCACAGATGCACTTACATGCATGCAGACAATGCATCATATACATAAAACATAAATATAATAAAAATAAAATACTAAAGAAGCTGTAAGAAATTAGCGCTAGAGAGTGGCCTCAGCAGTTAAGAATATGTGTTGCTTTTTCAGAGGACCCAAGATGAGTTCCTTGCCCTACATGGTGGCTCACAATCCCCTTTAACTCCAGTTCCAAAGGATGTGACACCTTCTTCTGGCCTGTGAGCACCAGACACACGTGTAGTAAATATATATGCATACAGAGAGGAAACAAACTCATATAAATTTTTTTTTAAATAAAAAAAAACCCTGCAGGACAGACTCATTGACTCATTCCATTTACAATACCAGGACAAAGATAGTTTTAGAGTTATTTCCTATTTAGCCATTGACAACCACCAATACTTTTGTACAAAATTCACATTGTAAAGTAAAATAGATACAATGAAGTAAAAATAAAAATCAAAGGAGCTGGAAGTACTGCCATTCCTTTAAGCTACCTAGTGGTAATGTCAAGCCTTAAAGTCTTTTTGAAACAGACTCTTTCCATTTTATGGTAAAGAAAGGGATATTTCACCCAAACTTGGGTACTTCCCCCCGCCTTGAAATCTTTCTCCAGTTTTTGACCAAGATGCAGTCACTCAAAAAATTTAGAGTTTTTTTTTTTACATTTATTTATTTTATGTTTATGTGTCTGAATGCACTGAGGTCAGGGAACACCTTTGTCAGTCAGACTAGGTGGTGAACACCTCTACCCACTATGTCATCTTACTGGCCAACAGAGATCTTTTATCAAACTGTCTGGCTGTATCTGCACCTATCACAGCAAGTACAGTAGGGGAACAGAATGAATCTAACCTAAGCAGAGTAAATGAGTCAAGCTCTTTACCAAGTCAGTTTTGCCTTGACATCTTTTCAGTCATAGAATGCTGGCTTGCATACCTACATACTTACAAGTTAACTCAAATTTTACTAATTTCTATTATAGATCCTGCCAAAAAGATCTACCTGAAATAACTATTTTAAAGATACTTAGGGAAACAGTCAAACATCTGCTACTCTAGGAGAGAGAGAGTGTGTGTGTGTGTGTGTGTGTGTGTGTGTGTGTGTATAAAATTTGCTTTTGTTGCATCAAGTTATAATTCATAGAAATTAGATGGATTCTAAAAGAATTGTTCACGAGGGCTGAATAGATGGTTCAGTGGTTAAGAGAACTGGGTGTTCTTCCAGAGAACCTAGGTTTAGTTTCCAGTGCTCGCATGGCCTAACTCCAGTTCCAAGGGATCCAATTCCCTCTTCTGTCCTCCATGGGCATCACACATATGTAGTGCACTTACATACTTTCAGGCAAAACAGTTACATATAAAATAAAAATCAATTTTTAAAAAAGGATTCTTCATAGGATTAAATTTTCATTTTAACCAGGGATAATAAAAACATATAGGAAAAGAATTTTAATTATCTCTGTAAGTACTATACTATCCTTATTCTGCTTAACATCTAAATTTTAGACCCTATTGATAGAAAAGAGTGTTTCACCAGACAGCGAGAGATAAGACAACTCATTCTTCTCATTTTTTAGGTGCTAGAAAGCTCAGAACTAAATTTTACTTGGCTTGATTGCTGCTGTAGCTCTTGATATTTTAGTGTATAAAGCACAGAACTCTACTACACACATAATAAGCTGCTTCAAAACCATGCAAGAAGAAGAATTTGAATTAAAAATCCTATTTCTATATGGTTGCTTTTGAACCATCAATAAACCATAAAGTACTCAAATGACAACAAACATCTCAAATTTAATCAAACTTAAATTTTACATTACAAGGTTGGGGCAGATAAAGATTAAAAAAACTTAACTTTTTGTTGAAAAAAATTATTTTAAAAGGCACAGGTCTTCTCTACAGAAAACAGTAAAAATAGTTTAAGTTCACTTACCTTGTCTTGAAAATTAATACGGTGCGTTAGTTTTAATAAAAAAAAAGCTTACATACCTTATGTAAACAAGTGTCCACTACCCAATTGCACACATTCTCCAGGTCATCAGACACCTCAAGCCTAGACTTAACAAATTCACAGAGCTCCTCATTACTCATCACATCCCAGATCCCATCACAAGCCAAGACGATAAATTCATCCTCTTCTGCTCTTAAAACCTCATAAACCTCAGGCTCTGGAGAAACAAGTTGTTCTGTTGGGCCCTTGCCATCAACACACTTGTAATCATAGTCCCCTAGAGCACGAGACACTGCTAATGAACCATTAACACGCTGTATCATTACACTGCCACCTGCATTTTGGATTCGCTCCTTTTCCCTTGGATTACAAGGTTTGTGATCCTGGGTAGAAAAGCAGACTTGTCCATTCCTACACAGAACAGCACGTGAATCACCACAGTTGATAAAGTAGATATGTGTAGGTGAAATCAGAACTCCCACTGCAGTTGAACCGCTCCTGTCCATCCCATTTCTGAGGTCTGAAAAGTTACGCATATATTCATCAATTTTCAAAAAGCCAGTTCTGATACCAGTCTTAACATTTTCCACTGAAGGCTCAAGAGCAGATCCTGATTTTCCAGCTGCCCTAAAGTCTTCATTAGTAGTGATGTGTTCTAATAAATGCGTTGAGCAGTAATTTGCCACTCGGGATCCAGCATGACCATCATAAACTGCAAAAAATGACCAGTCTTCCAAGCCGTGAGGAATACCCACGACAGCTGTGTGTGCGTCTTCCATTTCCACTCTCCATCCTTGCATGCTGCTTAGGCCATAACGTAAACCATTCCCAGCACCATGAGCATTGTGTTTTTCAGTTTTGGGTTTATCCAAAAATGCACCCATGTTTAGTAATAAATCTGAAAGGAGAAAAAAAAAAAGCTGTTACATGTTTAAAGTTCATACAAATTTTTCTGCAGTACTCCCACCTATTCTCAACCAATTATTATTTTTTCAAAAGTGTCCTAACTTACTGGAATAACAAAATTAAAAACCCCAAATTTTTCTCTATATCCTTCTTTAGATGGCAGTTTTTAAACCTTAGCACAATAGAAAGAATCCAAACAAAGCAGAATTTCTAGGTGTGGGAACTGATAGCAGTGCTTCTTAAAAGCACTCTGGTGATGAAAATGTATGGTCAAGCTGGATATGTTGCACTGCACATGTGCAATCATAGCAGTGGGAGGTGGAAGAGGAACAGGAGTTCAAGGCCAGCCTGAGATGCTATCTTCAAAAACTAAAAAATGTATGGCCAAGCTTGAAATTTTCTAGAGAGAAGAAAACTAAGAAAGAAAGAGTGGTTAGGATTTTTTTTTTTTAATTCATGGGCATGATAGCATACTCTTGCAATATCAGATACTTCGGAGGATGAGGCAGCAGATGAGAGGCAGACCTGGGTTATACCTAGCAAGACCCTGCCTCAAAACAAAGCAAAAGAGCCTGAAGCTGGGCTGCAAAACACTGTGAAGATCACGGCAAATGCAGACTTGCTTGCCTGCTACTGTACCTCACTGCAGCGACTTGCATTTTCCCTCTGAAAGTTACTTGTTCAAGATTCAAAGTCTTAGGAATCAGCAACATCTAACTGATTGAGCTTAAATCACCAATATACCTATTTGACTATATTTACATTGTTCAGAAAACTGACATTTTTTAAAGTAAAAAGCTCCAAATTGATCTTATCTTGAAGCTGGGATTCTCTCATAATTTCATTTTTCAAAACATTGTAAAGTATTGCATATAATTTAATATAGTACATAAATACAGTTCAAGAGCCAAAAACTACAGCACCATAACATAGTTTATCAAGGCCAAGAAAACCTCTATTAACTCTGGACCTCTTTTCCAATTCAAGGTACTCAATATCTTAAATTTGCAATTAGTATTCCTTATAGTTTAACTATATTCATGTGCGACTTAGTTTCAATTTAGCAAGTTACGATGTATAGTATATATTATGCTACTGCTTTTCCTCTTGCTCAACACTGTATTTCTGAGATTCATCTACAACGAACAGCTGAAATTTACTTACTTTATTGAATTATATGCCTGTACCATAATTTATTCTCTCCACTATCAGGCAGTATTTGAGTAATTACTTTTTATTATAAATAATGTTGTTCTGAATAATCTTGTTACACATATTTAAGTTTTCCTACAGTATGGGACTTAAAGTATGTAACTGAGTTTTGACAGGAATGATTTTTTTTAAATCACAAATCAAACCATTTCAAATATGCACTCTCCAAATGTTCACTCAGTACCTTTTAAAACAATTACTTTTTTAGCAAGTAATCATTACTCTGAATGTGAAATAACATGTCATATGTTTTCCATTATCCAAATATGTCTACACCCTGCTGAGGAATTAGTACCTCTTATTTTAAATTTCTAACTCTTTCAAAGCAAAAGAACTCTCTTATGAGACAACCAGCAAACCTTTAGATGGTAAAATATACATGCTTGGTCACTTCCATCTCATTTACAAATACTGCAAATAACTGATTGTATGTTAAGGGCTCTGCTAAAATTAAGCACAATATTAACAGCCACTCTAAATTCTGGTTTTAATTTCTTTGATGCATTAACCTGTGTATGAATGATGCTTCCTCTAAGCACCCTGAACTTTCTTTTTCCTTCCACTAAAGGTTTTTGTTTTATTTTTTTAGATGTGTATGAGTGTATTGCCCGCATGTATGTACAATGCACCGGTATCGTGCAATGCTCACAGAGATCAGAAGAGAGCATTGGATCCTCTGCAACTCGAGTTATGGATGGCTGCTAGCAGCCATGCGGATGCTGGGAACCAAACTTAGGTCCTCTGTAAGAGTAGTCAGTGTTCTTAACCACTGAGCCATCACTCTAGGCCCAGGGCTGTTTTTATTGTCTAGCTGTTGGGAACACAAATTTGACTAGCATTTTCTCTGCCGTTTTACACAGACACACACAGAAAGTCTTTTCAAAGAACTACAACTTAGCAAATAACAGCAACATGATAAAACTATGTTACATGAATCCACCTTTTAAAAGCAAGTCTTCTACAATTCTTCATCGGTCCTGGTAATTGTTACTTCAAATCAGTGATGCTTACTACACATTTCAAAAGTACATTTTAATATTTTTGTCATACATCCAAGTATTGTTTTAGTCACTCTGACCATGGTAAAAAAAAATTAAGTATTTCCCTAGAGGTATGGTAGTGTGCCTTCTACTCAATGAAGAACTGGAATCAGAGTTGCCAAAGAAGGTAAAGGCTAATGTGCAACTATACAGAGAACATGGAAAAGGCAGAGATACGCCTAGCTAATAATTTATTTTGATGACAAACTCTCTGACCCCAAGAAAACTAATCTCAAGAACTGTAATTTACAAAATGAATATAAAGTTTAAGACCCTTGCCTTGAACCTAGGTTTGAATCCCAGCACCCACATGGCGGCTATCAACCATCTATAACTACAGTTATAGATGGGGATCTGACGTCTTTTGACCTCTGCAGGCATTGCACAACACAGGTGCTCATACATACTTGCAGGCAATAAACTCATACATATAAAATAAAAATAATAAATAAAATATTAGAAAAACAAAATCAGAACTCCATTTGTCTTATTCACTACCAAAACTATTTATGACAGAGTAGGCACTATGTACAGCCTTTGTGGGATAAATAAAATAAGAATCAAGCAAACACTAAATAAAGTAGCTGGCTTGCAATTTAAAAATTGCATTCAATAATGCTCACCTTATGAGACCTACTGGGACTGGAAATGGGTAACCCAAAGCTCCCAACTCCAAGACATTAAGGGCAGAAGATAATGTAAAATAAGAAAAAGCTTATTCATTTGTTCCAGAAAGCAGATTCAGGATCAATGGATAAAAAGCAGGGTCACTGTTAAGACCAAGACCTTTTTAAAACTACATCAGTGCTGAGGATCAACCAAGGTCTCACACATGCTTTGCTACTGCCCTAAGACATTTTAAAGAAAAGATTATCTTATTAGGAATGCGAATGAAAGGAATACAGGCAAGTTGAAAACTAAAGTACAACCTGTCTGTCAATCATTCAATTAACATTTAAAAACTTACAGGCTGCCAGGTTGTGGTAGCACACACCTTTAATCCCATCACTCAGAAAAGGCAGAGGCAGGCAGATTTCTATGAGTATAAGGCCAGCATGGTCTCTACACAGTGAGTTCCAGGCCAGCTGGGGCTACTGGGAGACCTTGTCTCAAAAAGATTAAAACAAACAAAACAAAAAACAAAAAACAAAAAACCCCACTTACACGCTGACTCCCTATCCTCTCCCATATAGAATTTAAAACAGTCTTGGGGATATGGCTCAATGTTAGAGCACATGCTTAGCATGTGTGAGACCTTAGGTTCGGACTCTTGCACTACAAAAATAAACAAACACAACCAAGGATATCTATATACTAGAATGCATCTATTTTTATAAATACATGAAAATAAACATTGCTTTGTCGTTTACTACAAGCTGAAGTCAAAAGAGAATATAGAAAGATAGCAAATTAATAGGGAGGAAGTTAAAGGGCATAAATTAGAAACTTTTTCCTTCATTAAAACGATAGGATTATAGGGCTGGTGAGATGGCTCAGCATTTAAGTACACTGGCTGCTCTTGCAGAGGACCAGGATCAGTTCCCAGCACCCACATGGTGACTAACCAGGGGATCTGACATCTTCTGACCTCTGAAGGATTTCAACCACAGAGGTATACTTACATACATGCAGGCAAAATACACATAAACATAAATTTTAAAAAATGTTTAACAATGGATTATATATAGTACTTACTTTAAAAACCCATAAATATGAACACAAAGGAAAACAACACTATCTTTGCAGAAGATCTGGGTTCGGTTCCCAAAACCCACATGGCCACTAACCATCTGTAACAACAGTTCCAGGGAATCTAAAACCGGCCTCTGACACACACATGTTGCACTTACATGCATGCATGCAGGCATTTTTAATTTTTAAAAGCTACTTTCTTCAACTGGCTCAATCTCAGCAATTGTTAGAGGCTCAATCATCCTATTTCTTTTTTAAGTTTTATTTATGTATGTCTGTGTGTTATATGCACACATGTATAAGTGCCCAAGGACACCAGAAGAGGGGGTCAGACCCCCTGGAGCTATAGTTACAGGGAGTTGTGATCCTCCTGATGTGGGCTGAGACCCAAACTCAGGTCCCCTGAAAGAGTAATACACACACTTAATGGCTGAGCCATCTCTCCAGCTCAAAATATTCTATTTCAACCTTATGCCTGAATTTTTCCACAAAAATAACTTTACTTAAAGCTAGTTTGATGCAGTCTTACAATTGTCCTATTCTAAAGACTTATTCTAAAGAGAAACACTTGTGTATCTCTAAAGAGATATACACACTTAATGGCTGAGCCATCTCTCCAGCTCAAAATATTCTATTTCAACCTTATGCCTGAATTTTTCCACAAAAATAACTTTACTTAAAGCTAGTTTGATGCAGTCTTACAATTGTCCTATTCTAATTGACTTATTCTAAAGAGAAACACTTGTGCACTTCCCTTAAGCTATCAGACTACTGAGACAATGGACCCCGAGGAATTAGAATTTCCCTAAGACTCTCATGATGGGGAAAGAAAAAGGCAGAGGTCCTGGAGCATACCAGAAGGCTTGTCTCCAAGAAAGAGATTTCACACAATTCTAACAATCTGTCAGATTACCTTGCAGGAGAGACTATAGTTTGACCAGGACTACTTATATATACATCTTGCTCTATATTTAACTGCTGCTAAACTGCATGTCAGATATCCAAAATTAGATTCGGGGATCACTGGACTGTTTTATCTGTTCATCTTCCCAATGTGGCCACACTGATTAAATCTCTTTTCTGCGCCTTTCACTATTATCTCTTAAGTCTATTTGAGAACCAGCAGTGGGAACAGGGCTTATTAGGGCTGCCTATGTCAAGGCTAGATCTATCAAAATCAGTATTGTCTCTTCCTGAATAACTATACTTATATACTACTGACCACAAAGGGAAGTCATGCAGGGAAAAAACAAACAACCAACCCTGCCTTAACAATTTCATTCCCGCTTTATTCCCTAATAATTATAAATGCAGTTAATTATTCCCACTTTACCAATGTATGCCTGAAGGTAAGAATTTTCAGCTCTTCACAGGCAGCAGAGGGGTCTGGACTGAAATGAAGCCCTGGAGGGACAGCTAGGACAGTCACCTGAGAAAGCTAATGGTTCTCACATATCTTAATCCTGTGCTAGAGGCTCATAACAACATCCAGTCATAATATGCTTTATTTTACTGGAAGGACTAAGGAATAAACACATACTTCCATGGTCCTTACTATATGGCAGGCACTACTTTAAATGATTAACAAACCTTTAACTTTTTTAACTTCTTCACTTTAAAAACAAGGATTTAACTAAATATCATTTGACAAAGTAAGCACAGGCTTCAACAAAGGACATTCAAAATCCCCTTTCCTGCCATTGGCATGTTTTTTGGTGGAAGGGCATGTGGACTCTGGCAAGCTTTGCATAAGAACAGCACAATCTGTCAACCCCATCTGCTTCCCATCAAAAGGATGAAGTGGTGTCAGAGATATCTTTGGCTCATGGAAAAGACCTTTCCCAAGGGTTCTTTTCACTAGTAAAAAAGTAACAATGATACTTCCTTTTCTACCAATACAACATGCCAGACTTTGTTATCAAGATACTGATATATACTGTATCAGTTAATCCTACTAATAATCTAGTAAGGTTAGTATTCTATTTTTAATTGTGTATGTGTGCTCTCTAGTGACTGAGCCTGGCAAAGACAGAGATGTCAAATCTCGTTGGAGCTGCAGTTACAGACAGTTGTCAGCCACCCGAAATCCTCTGCAAAAGCAGAAAATGTTATTAACTGCTGAGCAATCTCTCTCTAGCCCAGGGTTAGCAGTTTGTTTGTTTGCTTTCTTGCTTTGTTTTGTTTTTGAAACAGGATTTCCCTGTAGCCCCAGCTGGACTAGAACTTGCTATGTAGGGCCAGGCTGACCCAATCTGATAGTGATCCACCTGCCTCTGCCTCCTGAGTGCTAGGATTAAAGGTATGTGCTATCCACCACACCTGCCTAGGTTAGCACTTTTAACATTATCATTTTATAATTGAGGAAAATTAAATTCAAAAGAGTTTACTAGAAAAAATTGGTGAACTCCAAATAGAGTCTGGAGTTTAGCTAAGAGAATAACACTGTTGGGTTTTTAGTTTTAACAGATGAACTGATAACAGTGCAGTGAGAATTTTCCCAAAGGAGACAGCTCAGGCATTTTTTGATCTACTCTGGTCAGTAAGTCAGTAAGTGTCTGTGCTGCATTCTTTTGATTATAAGCAAGTCCAAGGTCCAACCAGATTCAAGGGGAAGAGAAGTAAATCCTATTTCTCAAAGGACAAGATTAAGAATTTGCAGGGATTAAGTATAACTGGTTGAGAGAGGACATGCTTAGCATGCATGAAGCCCTGTTTAATTACCAACATTGAGTGTGTATGGGGGGGGTGTCAAAAGAGATTTGCTTTTAAAAGATGAAGAGGGTCTGGATTTAGAAATACCAGATTTAGCTGTGGACCAAGGTTAGAGGCCTTGCCAAAAGCCAGACACGTAATAAATTTGCAGCCAAGCATACTAGCACACATCTGTAAACTCAGCATTGGGGAGGTGGAGGCAGGAAGATTAGAAGATCAGAATCATCCTCAGCTATATAATAAATTCAAGGCTACATGAAAACCTTGTCTCTAAATAATAAATAATGTTCACATAATCAACACTGAAATGCTCAGGCTTCTTTAAAACTCAACTCCTAGAAACCTTAGAAGCCTCAGGCAGGTAACAGTTTCATAGCTTGATTGCTGAGGATATTCAATAATTCCAGGTGATGTACCCATAGACTGCTTAGACACAAGAACACTCCAAGAAATACTTAGAGCGCCACAGTCAGCCTACACAGTGGAGAAGTCTATCAAATGACATCTTTGTCTATTCTATTATTAACAAGTTTCCAGTATAATGAATAAAAGCAATGTACAATATACACACAATGGAGTATCCTAAAGGATACTCCATTTTAAGGCTAAAAACCTTAAAAACCAATCTGTCACTTATGGAAACATATACTAAGTGAACAATGCCAGGCACAAATAATACATGTTCTCACACAGTCATCCTTCAGGAAATGGGCCTACCTCACTGATTCCCATTTCCAATTGGATGCTCAAGTCACATACATGAAATAATGCAGTATTTAAATACAACCTAAGTACAATCCCCTGTATATCGTGGATTACTTATAATAGCTAACATATTATTAATACTAAATAGTTATTATGTGGTATTGTATAGAAAACAACAAGAAAAAATCTGTACACTTTTGGTATAAACATAACTACTATAGGTCAAACTGAAGTATACAAAGAACAAGGCAAACAAACTTTTGAGTGCTGGAAAGAAATTGAGAGTCTGTATGTTCAAACAGCATGCCTATACACCACTGCATTCACAATGACTTAATCCAAATGCTTGTTGAGTAGCAAATTCAAGTTCTGATTTTGGAATTCCCTGGCAGTTTTTACCCTCTCCAAATATTTCCAATCCATGTTGGGTAGAATCTGCAGATGCAAAACCTGCAAAAAAGAGGGCCAACTGGATGAGGAACCTAAAACCACCAAACAGGGGCAGAGTAGAATAGTAGTTGGGTGGTGGGTGAAAGATGGGGCAGGGAGACATTGGTGAAGAGAAATAAACATGCAATTAGATAGGTGCAATACGTTATATATTTATGCTGGGCATGGTGGTACATGCCAATGATCCCAGCACTTGGAAGGCTAAGGAAGAAAGAACACAAATTTGAGGTTTCCTGGGTTACAAAGCAAGACCCTACCTCAAACAAAACAAAAATAAACATTTAATGCTTTAAAAAACATTTTTAGGTAACATATTTAACTAATCAGCTCAATCCAACCATTCCACATCATATATGAATAAGTATATATGCATACATACATATATCACTTTGTACCTCATAAATACATACCTCTTCAATGTACTGATTTTGAAAAACAATAACAGAAATTTTATAAAAGAAAAAAAAAGGCAGGTTGAGAAAACCATCACAAAAGTTAATTTCCCATATTTTCACAGGAAAAGAGACTAAAAACATAAAAAATAAAACTAAGGAAGTTGTTGATCAATCCAGGATACAACTTCCAACTATTGCAAAAAGAACAGGAAACAGAAAAGAGATGAAATTCATCAAAGAACTTGTTTAGAAGTTTCCCAGAGTTAACCAACACTGAGTAAAAGGACTCAAAGCAGAAGCACACACACAAAAAAGTAACTGAAATTTCCACACACTACTGATAAAGATAAAATCCTAAAAACTTCCCAGAGTAGGGGAAAAAACTAGGTCACACTAGAGAATCAAAAACCAAAGCAGCATCAGCAATCTCCAGCATAATATCTAGTAAACATTCAAAACATCTCAAACACAAAGCTAACTAGAATAGGACAGTGCAATGTTACGTATAAGATAATGCTAAGATTTGTTAACAGATTATTTCAGATACATAAATATGTAGCAAAACATTCAAAATGTTTGAATAATACAAAAACTAAAATTACTATTGGAAAGAAAAATGAGAATGTTGATGCAAAAACAAAATGTTAAATCTGTTAAATTTGGGTGACAAAAAGAGCATGCACCCTTAATTGACCCTTAAAATCAGGCTGCAAAATTATTCAAATACCTTGCATATACCAACATAAAAATCTGTATTCTGGAGCTCGAGAAATCTTAACCTCTGGAGCAGAGGTTAAGAGAGCACTGGCTGCTCTTGCAGAGGACCCAGGGTTGGATTCCCAGGACTCACATGGTGGCTAACAATCGTCTGTTAACTCCAGTTCCAGGGGACTGGATGAGCTCTTCTGATCTCTACAAGTATTGCATGACACTGGTGCATTCACATACACGCAGGCAATATACTCATATACAGAAAAAAATATATATTAAAAAAAATTTTTTTAATCATCATGTATTTCATACAGAACATCTCAATCAATCTTAACCATCTTTATATACCTTTCCCCACCAGCACCTTCTCCCTTAGTCCCCCAAATGAAATCCATACATTCTTTCATCTGTGTTAAGGTCTACTGTGTCAAATTACTGTTCCCAAGTGATCTCAGTGCAGGCTCATCCACTGAGGTCTAATCAGCCTATCCAGAGTCCCTCACTTTAGGAAGACTAGCTCATCCTCATTCAACAGTAATCAGTCGCCAATATTTTTTAAGCAAAGGTTGGGATCTGTTACCCATTTCCCCAATGCCATGCTGGGTTTTTGTTTGCCTGAGTTTGCATGGATCTTAAGCATGGCAAAACAATCATTCTGAGTTCATATGAGTAGGGTCCCAGGAGCTTGTAGGATCTATTTCCACAGGGCCACCTACCTTTTCCATAGCTCTTGTAATCTTTCTGCCCTCCTCTTCCACAATAGTCCCTGAGCTCTGAGTGATTGAGACTTAATATAAGCGTCCTGTCCAGGGACCCATACTCTGCAGATTCCTAATCTCTATGATGTAGCCATTTGTGACTTTTAGTGTTACTGGTCCTTTTTAGATGTGGGAGCTTCATTAATCAAAGTTGAGAGATTCATTAGTGACTTCTTTACCCCTTGTTCTATACTGAGTGAGCTTTGGGTGTAGAAGCTGTACTGCAGAATATTTTTAAAAATTTTATATCTTGGCAAAATCTCATTTTGGCATAATAAATATATACTAATTTTTTTCACTTTTTTTTTTTTTTTAAAAGATGGGCTAGGGCTGGTTCCCAGCACCCACATGGCAGCTAACAACCATCCCCACTTCCAGGGGATCTGACACCCTCTTCTTGTCTCTATAGGAACTGCACACACAGACACATTTACATATTTGCAGGTAAAACACTCATACATATAATCAACCAACCAACCAAACAAAAATTTTTAAAAACAGGGTTGTACTATATAGTCCTGGCTGGCCTGGAACTCACTATGTAGACCAAGCTGGCCTCAAACTCAAGAGCTCTGCTTGCCCCTGCCTCAAGCGCTAGGATTAAAGGTATGTTACTACTACACCCAGCCTTGTTTCACTATTAAAGTCATTAATACCTGTATCTTTGACAAATATTACAATGTCCTCCCTTCCCACCCGAAAAAGGGTACTTGTTCTATTCAGTTATGGAGTGTGAAAATGCTATGTAAACACATATGTAGAACAGAGACTGTTTAGCCAAAATAAATGTCACTTCTGTTTTAACAGATGCCTGGTCTAACACTTAGAAATAAAAGACCAACTCGTTTACATTATCTGCTTACTAAATTTTCTACAAGTTCTTTAAAATTACTCCCAGATGAAATGAGAAGAGTGAGACTGATGGTACACACCTATAATCTCAGCAAACACGAGGCCAAAACAAAAGGATGTAGAATTTGGGGTTAGCCTGGGCTATTATAAAATTAAACTGTCTCAAAAACGGAAGTGGAAAGGTTCTAAAAGAAAAAGCAAGGAAATGAAAGCAATAATAAAAAACAAGAAATGGCAATGTAATTTCAGTATTTTCTCAAAATTAAGTATATTCAAATTTATATTCAGCAAATCATCTTATACAAAAAGCCTATTGTAGTTTAATCTCAGGAATTGTTCTGTAATGAAAATAATCATTCACATTGCCATAACTCATATGATAAAGTTTCTAGTTCAAGACAGATGGTACACAGTTACTGATAGCTAACCCCAATTCTCCATTAAAATGTTAATGAAGAAACTTTTTGAAAACGTAACACACAACAATGAAACATTTGAAGGAAGAAAAGGAAAAACAAGAGTATTCCATCAATGAACAGACATCAAAAATCTTTGGCAGCTGTAAAGCACATATTCAGCCTTTAAAAAGATAGAAATCTTGCCACATGTTACAACAGGATGAATTTTGAAGATATCTTGGAAAATAAACCAATCACAAAAAGAGAAACTCTTATGATTCACTTTATACGTAAAATAGACAAGGTCATACAAACAGAAATAGAATAGCAGTTACCACAAATTTAACAGGAGTTGTCTGGTGGGCAAAGAATTTCAGTTTAGCAAGATGAAACAAGTTCTGGAGATCTGTTGCACAACAAGGAGAAAATAACAACTAAACCAACTATATCTAACAGTTAAGAGATGAGCTGAATGTAGCCTGTGGTAGAGAATGAGTATAGGGCCCTCACTCTCTCAGCACTAAGAAAAAAGGTTAAAGTTTACTAGTATTCTTTAACACTAGTAAAAAATTTCAAAACTGCTTTTGAAGGTAAAATGGGATTAGAAAGTCATCTATACAAAATGCAGAATCCACAATGTACAGGGAGGTTACCCACAGCAAAACTACGGAAAATTCCTTTGCTGTTTCATAGCAGAAAACCAAATAATGATCTCTAACTGAAAAATTATAACAGTTGCATAAATATTTTTTAGAATAATGGACATTATTCAGTCTGGGGATATATCCAAAACAGGAGGTGACCATGCACATGACTCTAGGATTGATGCCTACCCCACATACCAAAAAGAGTATCAGTTCTAACTAATAAAACAGCATTTAGAAAAAATACTAATGCAAAATAAACTGAAAGGAAGAATGCTTGCTAATAATCAACAGTAATTACAGAATTCAAAATGACTGCACTAATGCTATGGTCAAACTACCTACAACATTAAGGCTGTATAAGTCAACAACAGAAAATTCTTTTTCTTTCTTCCTTCCTTCCTTTGTATCTGCATGTGTATTTGTGTGTTGGAATGTGTATGTGTGTGTGCATGTACATGTGGAGGCCAAGGGGCAACCTTGGGTGTTATTCCTCAGAAGCTATCCACCTTGTTTTTTGAGGCAGTGTGTCTCATTGGTCTGGGGCTCATTGATTTTATGCAGGTTGCCTGGCAAGCCCCAGGGATCCACCTGTCTCTGCCACTCCAGGGCTGGGATTACAAGCATGTGCTACTGCACACAGCTTTAAAAAAAAAAAAAAAAAACATGAGCCACAGAGACTGCATGTAGGTTTTCAGGCTTGTATGAAAAGCACTTGACAGAGATATTTCTCTAGTTCAAATTTTATTTGGTAGCACACAGTCCTACATTCCCAGCTAAATACAAGAACTTAAAATTTTACATTTATTTATTTTGTGTATGTATATATGTATGTGTGAGCCATGGCATACATGTGAAGGTAATAAAATAACATTTTAGGGGTTGCAGGATGGCTCTGCAGTTAATAGCACTGGTTGCTCTTGCAGAGGACCCAGGTTTGATTCCCAGCCCCCACATGGCGGCTAACAATGGTCTGTAACCCCAGTTCCAGGGGAATCAGACTTGAATCAGATAATAAGTCTTCAAGTTTGGAAAATTCTCAATCAATACTGCTTAAAATAATTTATCTCCTCATATTCTTCTGATTTGCAATTGAAAACAAAGACTCTAGACCCAATCAGTCTGGACTTGAATTCTAGATTTGGATTTATTATTGACATGGTAGGTGACAAATTAAGTCTTTCCTAATGCTTCAGTTTCTAAAAAGAGGAGGAATTACCTAACCAACAGAGTTGTCACCAGAATTTTAAAGCTCTACCATATAAAGCACTTACAATAGTACCTCTTTCTAGTTTCAAATTTTAACTAAGGCCACATATTTTCTGAAGGATTATCAAGAAACACAATCTAGGCAAGTACTCCTCACTCCCAGACTGCTGCTGAACAGATTAACAGCTATTAATATTGCAATGACGCATATATATTTGTTCACAAGCACCTGCATCAATTCTAGACAATAGTGCTGATGTTAACTGCTTGAAAGCAAAGAGAAAAACCATGTCTCCTCCTAGCGATCAAACTCAGGGCATCAGGTTTGACTGTGCTATCATGCCTGCTTTGTAATTCTTAATGCTGTCAATACTAAATCACAAGACCTGGGACTGGAGAGATGGCTCAGTGGTTGACAGCACTTGCTGTCCTTCCAGAGGACCCAGGTTTGGTTCCCACATGGCAAGTATAGGTAACAACCACTAGTAACTAGAGTTCCAGGGGATCCAACGCCCTCTTCTAGCCTCCATGGGCAGAGCATGCATGTGGTATCCTTACATACATACAGGTAAAACATTCATACACATAAAAACAAAGTATTTTATGACATCACAAGTCCTTTCTTCTTCCACATACCAAGAGCAGAGCTTGAGATTTTTGAAATATGAAAGTTCAAAAGGATTTGAAGTGTTAAATTTATATTTATTGTTTTCATTATAATAATTGGGTAACTAGACTGACCATATCCAGCTCTAATCGCAGAAATGCTACTTGTAGATATACAGGCCCAGAATTTTTAAGAATTCCAAAATATTAATAATAGCAATAACAGAATTCCTTAAGAGTGAAATTATGAAAACAAATCAACCCAGTAAGTCACAAATTTTGTGAAATTTTTATGTGAGAAATATCAAATACAGGAATGACTTCTATTTTCTTTTCCTAATTTGAAGACACAGCTAAAATATTTTCCTGTGCCGGGAATTATACCAGAAGCTTCCCACATGCTAGGAAAGTACTCTACAACAGAGCTATACCCCAAGACCAGGAATTTCAAATTCAGGGCAAGAGCATCACTTTTAACCCCTTTATAAGGTAAACATCAATCAAGTTATAAAAGAGAAGTACAGCTGACAGTCACATTTGTTTTGCTAGAAATTTTACCTGGAATAAAGTCCATCACTGTTTGGTTATGAATAGTGTTCTAAAACAGACTACAGGAAGATCTGAACTGTGAAGAGTATATACACAGGTAATCACAAAAACATAAAACTTCTGTTTGGTAAACTTTAAATGAGGAATTCTCAACACGGGGCATGTAAAAGAAGAAATCAAGCAGGTGGTGCTAGCTCCCACCTATAATCCCAGCATTTGGGAGGATCACTGTGAGTTTGAAGCCGGTTTGGGCTAAAGTGAGAACTTTCCCACCCCAAAATCAGAGAGAAGAGTAATTTTTAACATCACAACTTCGGTGCTTTTTCCACTTCTACAAGACTATGCCCCTAACCTTTTAATTATAGGCATATAATTTTCAAGCTATAAATATACAGACAAGAATAGAGATGAATCTTCGTTGGTAACACTGAAAGGAAAACAGACATCAAAAGTACTGTGTGATTTAAGTGAAATATAAAAACAAGCTAAATTAATATATGGATTGAGGTAAGGAAATTATAACATACATACAATAGTTAGGATTTACTACAAAACCCAGAAAAACTAACAAAATCTTCATAAACAGTAACCATAACTTACTGGCAGGTCTAATAAAGTAATATAACTCTGAGAGAGCAATGAGTTTGAAAAATATTTGAAGATTCATTCCTGCAAAGATTATATGATATTATATGTTATAAAATAAATGTTTTCTAAAGAAGACAAGTCAGTCAGATGTGGTGGAGCACTCCTTTAATGCCAACACTTGGTGAGTTCCAGACCAGCTGGGCTACAGAGAGACCCTGTCTCAAAAGACCAAAACCAAGAAATATCCCTATACTACTATGGACCTATACTAGCAATTGAAGAAAATACTCAATTTCAGTTAGGGATTAGAAAAAATGAAAACCCATCCCCGCTTCATCCACAGATACAGGCAGGCCAGGGTCTGTAGGCTCCAGTTAAAGCTTGATTTAATCTCTGATTAATACAACTTGAAGGACAAAAGAGGAGGCATCTATATCAAGTGGTGTCTATTCTTCATCCAGACAGCAGGGATAGGACTGTGATCTTCAGAAGAATTGAGGTTTGAAAACAAAAGTGGAAGCATATAAAACATAACTAAGCCCACTAAACAGAGTGTAACTTCCAAAGAGAGGAGCTGAAAAAAAAAAAAAAAAAAAAAGCTCTAGGTCAGGAGATGAGATGAATGAAGTAAAGGTTACTGAAAATCAGCATCCAGGAATGCAGGAATAAAATCAACAGAGTAGCACCCCTGAAGGCAATGAAAAGTGTGTTTACAGAGGAGGAAGTGACCAACTGTACAATGCTGCTATCGAACTGTACGAGATCAGACAGAACAATCACAGCATAACTTTAAAATAACAGACATTTATGGTATTTACTATGTGCTACTAAGAACTGTTCTAGCATATTTTAAAACACTTTACGATTCCAATTATCACAACAACCCTAAAGCATTATAATCACATTACAGATACATGCATATACATACAGGTAAAGAAACTTGTCAAGGACACAGAGCTATCAAGTGATAAAATGAAGATAGCAAGTCATGCGGTCAAATTTCAAAGCCAGATCTCTTACCCAAACTCTTATTCCCAACTGTAACAGAAAGCTCTCTAACAATTACCTCCCCCCTTCTTCGTACTTAAAATAACACAAAAGCAGTGGCTTAGACCAGGCAATCTATAATTCCAGGACTAAGGAGACTGAAGCAGGAGAACCTAAAATTCAAAGCTAGCCTTAGCTATGTAGCAAGACCCTATAGGTCTCACAAAGCTAAACTAAACAGGAAGAAAAGCTTTTGGAGCTCTAGCAGGTGGCAGAGTGATCTCTTTTGGCTCTAAGTCATTCAGGCATACCTAACATGTAAAACTTAGCCCCAGTATCCAGGTGCAACTGATTGAGAGATCAAATCTCCAATCAATAATATTATTTTGTGTTACTTATTTTTCCCTACGTATCTGTTTGCATACAGAGCCACATAATCACAACACTCAGGAGGCAGAGGCAAAAGGATGGAGGAGTTCAAGGCCTTCCTCAGCTGCCTAACAGTTCAAGGCCAGCACAGTCTACATGAGACCTTGTTTCAAAAACAAAAACAAAAACAAAAACAAAAAAATGCAAAACAGAGGATGCAAAGAAAAATTCTAAAATGATAGCGATGGCAGTAGTTTTCAAATGTCCTCAAACAGAGATCCTGCTCAGTATTTACACATCTAAGTGACAAAGATCTAGCTCCCCACAAACCAAAAACCAAAAGTTATGAATGGTATAAACAAATGCATAAAAGAAAAAAACAAAAACAAGTCTCTGAAGATCCAGAGATATAAGAAAGTCAACATGCACTGGAAACTGAAGAATGAACATCTAGTGACAGCCAAAGCTGGGCAGGGATTCTTCAGGATCCAATTGGTGAGCTAATACAAAATGACCCTGAATACTTTAAGTTCCTAGAATGTCAAGGCATACCAGGTCTAAAGTCTAAAAGACAAGCAAAGTTCCTTAACAAGACAAAGCTCTATAGTAAAGAGAAACTGACAGAAAAAAACCCAAATAGCAAAAGACAGCGTTCTGCCTTCCCAAAATTCAGGAAAAAAAATTTTCCAGAAAGTTGAACAACAACAACAAAAATCACAGTTCAATTCTTCAGAGTAATTTTAAGAAAAAAAAAAGAGAACTTGGAGTGTAGTTTAGTCAGATCTCTTGCTTAGTTATGTGCATCACCTGTGTTCTATCAGACAGCACTAAAATAAAGTTAAAACATATTATAAGAAATCAAGGAGAGAGGGGTTGGAGAAATGGCTCAACAGTCAAAAGAGAATCATCTGCTCTTGCAAAGGACTTGGATCAAGTTCCCAGCACCCATACAGCAACTAACAACCATCTGTAACTCCAGTTCTGGGGCTTTAATCAACGCCCTCTTCTGGCCTCCAGAGGCATTGCACAGGCATGGTGCACATACATACATGTAGGTGAAACACTCATATACATAACTTTTTTTTTTTAATTTAAAAAACATCAGGGGTTGGAGAGATGGCTCAGCATTAGCACTGGCTGCTCTTGCAGAGGATCCAGATTTGGTTCCAGCACCCATGTGATCACTAATAAGAGTCTATAATTTGACTTCTAGGGGATCCAACACCTTCTTCTGGCCTCCAAGGCACGGCACAACACAGGTTCACTTACATATATGCAGGCAATACACTCAGGCACAAAAAATAAAATAATAAAAAAGTTTAATTAAAAAATAAAAGGGAAAATGTTATGAAAAAAGCCACAATGAGAAAATATAAAAATAGGTAAGAAAAAACTTGGAAAAGAACAAAAAAAATTCAGTTAAGAATTATTACAAATTTAAAAGTTATTTCAGAAAGACAAAACTAGAGAACACAAGAAAAAAAAAGCACAATAATGCCATTTTAAAAAAACAGAAAGGAAGTAAATTTTAAAAATAAAAAAAGTAGGATATGGGGGCACAGTTCTATAATCCCATCATTTGAGAAGCTAAAACAGGAGTGTGAGGCCAACCTGGGCTACATGGTCAGCTCCAGGTCAGCCTGCTACATAGCTGGATCTTATCTCAACAACAAAAATATTTTTAAAATAACGATAAAGGAAAAGATGAAAGAACTTAAAGGTAAAAGACTAATACAAAAGAAGGACAGACACTAACTGAGCTTCACCGGCTAAGCAGTAAAACCCTTGCCCAACACGTGCAAGTTCCAAGACTTTCTTCAAGAGAACAAAAGGCAGACTAACAGGACAGAAGAAAGGAGGGAAAGAGAGAGACAGGGATTAATTGAACGTAAGTGTAATAGTAGTTCACAAAAGGAAACCAATGCGATATAATAAAACAAATGGTAAACACTACAAATCAAGACTATAACACAAGTTCTAGGGGCTGGAGAGATGGCTCAGTGGTTGAGGACACTGGCTACTCTTACAGAGAACCCAGATTCAGTTCCCAGAACCGACATGGCATCTAACAATCATCTGTAACCACAGTTCCAAAGGATCTAACACCCTCTTCTGGCCTCCACAGGTATTGCACAATGTAGGTGCACTTAAAACACATAAAAAAAAAAAATCAAGAAAAATATTTTAAAGACATTAAAGTATTATATTTTAAAAAAGAAAAAAAAATCCTTTTCATATTCAGGTAAAAAGACCAACTTAGATATAGGAAAGAAAATAAAATCTCCACCCAAACTTTGATATGTTCTATGCCAAAAAACAATGACATATGATATACAATGGGAAAAAAAGTCTCACAGCTTTCACATTCACCAAAATTGATTTTCAAGTATAAAAGGGTATAAGGGAGAACTCAAGGAATACAATTCCCATGAAAAAGTCTCTGAGGAATCCAACTTGAGATGATGACATGAGGACGAAGATGTTAAGAGTGAAGATGGTCTGCTGGGGGGAAAAGCTATTTTGTTACATGGCCTCTATAGCCATCAGTTTTATTTGGTGGTCATGACACAGAGTATGTATACACTTGTAGTCATCAAACTGCTTTCTATCAGTAGTTTTCTCTTTTAGAATTTCATGTAAATTAAGTCCTATATTACACATATTCCTTTGTGCCTGATTTCTTTCACTTTGCATAATATTTCTAAGATCTATGCATGCTGTTTTTATCAGTCATTTCTATCTGCTTGTTTCTTTTCCTTTTTGCTTTCATACCTTTGGGTTTTGTTTTTTATTTGAGGCAGGATCCTGACCTGGATCTCTCTACAAAGACCAGGCTGGCCCTGCCTGGAACTAGAGGCATGCGCCACCTGGCTGGGTTTTTGAAGAGACTGAAGCAAAGGCTCCAAAAAGTAGTTTAAGGCTATAGAACACGTCAATGAACACGTCAATGACCTGCATATGTACACTAAAAACTTTGTATTTTAAAGTAAAAGAATTCTTTCCTTGTCCAGCTAGTGTTACTAGAACTAGAAAGAGGTCATGTTTATATTAGTATTTGATTATCTGAATGATAAGAACAAAGACTAAAACTCCTTTGGTCTTTGTCATGATTTTATGCTTGGTCTTTTTTTTATACAAGACTGACTTCAAACACAGTGATGGAGTTCACCAAGCCCAGGAATAAATAACTGTCCTTCCTTCCCTCAACAGTTTACAGTTAGGAATGATAATGAAATAAAATCAGAGCTTTGTTAGTTTGACTTCTAGCTCTTTGTCTTTTCTTCCCTCCCAGAAAAACAGATCCAAATTAGAAAAAACATATTAAAGGGGACAGCAAAGGTCTCATGAGTTGTTTAGAGGAAATTTTTATTTATAGGTTTGATTTTGATTATCCATTTTAGTGCTGTGTTTATAGGCAGTTAGTGGAGACAGAACATGAACCTAACATACAGTCCATCCTAATAGCCACAAAAGAATTTACATGTGTAGAGTATTTCGTACAGAGGTTTTTCATGACAGAATAAATAACCATTTCAATATCAAATCACTAATGCTCATGGGAAGATAACACAGGCAATGATGTTCTTCTTGGTAAAATTAGTCTATTTATCAGTGTGGTCCCAAAAGGAAGGTTTCTTGAAAAGAGGTTCTTCATGGGACAGTACTTCACTGCCCAGAACTCTTTCCTACTGGAAACTAACATTTGTATTCATTCTAGTTTGCTCTTTTTCCTTTAGCCTCCTTAAAGAAGCAGAAGAGAACCCAAACAATAACCTTCAACCCAAAACTGCATTCTGCAATCACATCTATTACAGCATCTTATGAATTTTATTTTAAATTTCAAACATTAAATTTGGATAAGCTATATCTCTTCAAATGCAAAAGAACCAAAAATCTCACCTTTGTACCCAAACTGCCTGCTATCCCAGTCTACCTATTAGTATTAATAACAAGCATATTTCTTATAAACCAGAGCAGAAACCATAATTTTTCTGGTATAAACCAACCACTATTCATTAAGCCATCATGCTCCATTAGTGTTACTTGTTGAATGTTCCTCTCCTTTTACTGCTGTAATAGTCAGCATGATCACCTAATGTAACTTATTAACTGGTCTACCTGACTTCAATTTCCCCTTTCTCTAATCCACTTTGCAATTTGAGTTTCTTATTATTTATTTTTAATATTTTATTATTTTTATTTTATTTTATGCATGAGTGCATTGCCTGCATGTATGTAAGTGCATGTTGTGCAATGCTCTCAGAAGTCAGAAGAGGGCACCAGATCCCATGGAACTGGAGTTACAGAATGTTAGCCATCACTCGGGTCCTCTTAAGAGTGAGTAGCCAGTGCTCTTAACTGTTGAGCCATCTCTCCAACCTTTTATTTTTATTTTATATATATGAGTGCACTGACTGCATGTATGTAAGTGGACCCATGTTCTGCAATGGCCCTGGGATCAAAAGAGGGTGTTGGATACCCTGGAACTGGTGTTTCAGATGGTTGTTAGCTGCCATATGGGTGCTGGGATTTGAACCCTGGTCCTCTGCAAGAGTAGCCAGTGCTCTTAACTGCTGAGCCATCTCTCCAGTTCTGTTTGGTTTTCTTAAAACATACTCTAACTGTCCCAAAAAACACTAAATACAAAATATCCAGCCTGAGTTTGTCAGAAGCCTCTGTCTTTGACTAAACTGCCATGCCTTGGCCCTACATCCTCAAGTACATTGTGCTCGTTCCCATCTCAAGTCTACATGTCCTGCTCAATTTATTTAGCTAACTAAATCCTTAAAGGTAATTATACAGTAATGCTTTCTCCTTAATGCCATCCCCAACTCTAAATGCCACCCTCCCACCACTTGTACATACATCTGTATTCTTAACATTTTTTGCCCTTTGACCCCAATCTATGACGTTGGCACCTAGCAGGTTTGTGAATAAAACACACATTCACTTTAAAAGATTCTTCGAGAAGAGATATCCTCAACTAGTCTAATATTTCCAGAAATAATAAACTGGAAGAGACCTAAAATGTATCAGAACACTGATTAACCTCTATCATCTACTGTAACGTTTATTAAGTACAAGCAGTCCTTATTTCCAACAATTTTACTTTGAGTGATTCACATTTAAAACACCCAGCCAATTACACCCACTTACTGCAGACAAAGGGCACACTAATAAATTCACATCACCTGGTCTGTTCCCTATGATGCACATAAAGCAGCCTTCCCTTTTCCCTATTAGTGTAATCTGACAGTCCTTTTTGAGAAGGCTTTGGCTCTAGACCAGAATCCATTCAGCCCAGCTCTTCCAACAGAGCCCTTTAGGTTTTGGGGGCTGAGGAAGAATGAACAGGACTAAGAACAAATCAAGAAAAGAAACAGAAGGAATGTTTAGGGATAATGAAACCACCTTGCCCTCCACACAATACTACCTTACTATTCAAAGTATTACCATTCCAAGCATTGACTTCAATGGAAATATTTGGGGGATGCTAGAACTATCTTTAGGTTAAAATCTTTAATTAGCATCATCACTTTAACCCCTAAAAAATTCACAGCAACAAACACATGCATTCTACAAAGTACTTCCAAATTCATGCCTGCAAGATAATCAGGAATGCAGAAAAAAAGGCAAATGATAATGGCAAACACAAAAGGAGAAACATGGCCTATAAACATGAGAGAGTATTCACCGGCCTTCAGGGGTAACAGGAAAAATGCAAATTCCCTAATAGGAAATCTAAAGTTAAAGACACAAAGAAATAATCATTTTCATCATTTTGGGAGGGACAAAGGAGAGGCTCTCAATACCAATTATAGAAAAGAATACGGAGCTGTGATGCCAGTACAGTAGCCAGCACAGCCTTGTGTGGCTACTAAGAATTTGAAAAGGGCTTAATCCAAATTGAGATTTACTGTAAATATAAAATATAAAATACAATGGATTAAGAATATTTAATATAGAAAAAAAGGTACTGAGGCAAGAAGTTCAAGAGTTCCAGGTTATCCTTGACAGAGATCTTGTCTCAGAAAATAATCCAGTATCCTTACATTTAATATAAAATTGGAAGCATATATAAACAGTGCTAAGTTTCTAACAGCATTACCTGAAAGCAGTGTGACAACAATTAAATATTGCTTGTATGATACAGTTGTGATATACTAATCATTACTACTTGGCTAACCCCTCTAACCATTTCTCCAGTATATTCCTGAAATTAACACTATATAGCATCTCCCAAACTTTTTTAGTCAAATTACCTGACAACAATTAAATACCACATTTCTGTAAGCCGGTCATGTCTAAATACAGGAATTTTTAAATGTCTTGTAATAAAACATCAGTGAATTATTGTAGTCATATGTGTATCCAAACTTGGTGACCACCCTGTACTTAAAATCAAGTATGAATAAAGGGGTTCGGGGGGAAGTAGTACAAACAAAAATCCCAGAAGAGCAAATAACCTCAACTAAAACCCAAACCTATTTAGGAGATGACTAATGGCACAGACTAATGGCAACAATACGATCTTCCCTGACGAATCTTTCCAGACCTACACTACCCTCACAAACTATACTTTGTTTATAAAACAAGACTGAAAAGTAGTATACATTAAGCTAAACCTTATTAATACACTTTACAATTGATTCAAGATATTCCTTATTAATTGAAACTCGGTTTCCATAAATTTAGGCCCATCAACCTAAATAAGGTTTTATATTATAATATTAACGGTTACGTGAAGGTTTATTTGGATGAAATTAAAGTGCTCTCTTAGGTCATAAATGGAACAAATGTTTCATTTTTATATTGTAAATAAATACAAATTGATTTGCTTTAAAGTAAAAAACTAATCTTGATTTAGGGCAGCAATGAAGATCACATCAAACTTTCTATGACTCACTCAAATAAAAGCAAAAGATCACCAAGAATCAAAATAAAAAAAGAGCCAAGATCTCCCAAGCTTATCTTAAATGTACAATGTTTAGGTAACCTCAAGAAAAGACACCTCTGCCAAACGCGGAAAGCTAAAGAACAGAAGGTAGAAGCAAGCACCCGCTTCATAGGTAAATACACTAAGACAACCCTGTGCAGAAATTAACAACGCAGGAAAAACAAGGGAGCACAGGTAATGTATGATAAATACACAATCTGAGCACAATAAGCCAAAAAACAAATTGTCAAATAACCAGAGAACAGAAGTAAAAGCTGAAAGTCATTGGTAGTAGAGCCAGAAACTATAGGCCAGCCATTAATCATTCAACTGTTCAAGTCAGAAAAGAAAACAGAACAGGGTCCTTTTGCAACATAGATGACAATATGTATTTTATATATACTTTCAAGCCATTCGTTTATTTTTTGTGGTGCTCAAGACTGGACCCAGGGCCCTGCATATGCTTAGTAAATGACCTACCACCTAGCTACATCCCTCAATCTCCATCCCAAGCTATTTAAACAAGATCTGTTAAAAGTATTGTTCTCCTTTACATAGTCCTAACCTTTTCACCTATTTCCCTTTTCAGATACTCACCTATGCAAGGTTTGAAGGTAAAGGGAATCACTTGAAGTTAGCAGTGTACTTTTCTCTCTTTGGGTCCCTTTCAATCTGCAATCACTGTCTTTCACTTAAGTACAATTTCCCCTTTCTTAAATACAGCTTTTATCCAATTACACAAAATCTTTTCCTTTTACTAAAACTTGTGAAACTCAGTAAGACATGGTAGTACATACCTGCAATCCCAGCCACTTAAGAGACTGAAGCAGAGCATCACCTGAGACTAAGAGTTCCACCGTAACCTTGGAAACACAGACACAACAAACAAAAACAACTACCAAAATTCTGATCACAGAGTTTAAGTACATATTAAAAACACATACAAATATTTCACTAAATGTTTTAAAGCCACAAAAGAAGCATAAGCTGTAATGTAAACTGAAGAGTGGTGGGCTATCAGAATATAAGGTCAAAGTGGGTAGGTGTTTTGCCTATTTTGTTCACATTCCAGCCTAAAATGGTACCTTGCACACAGGAAGTACTCAGTACTTCAGAATCCAAGGGTAATGTGTGAGAGGCTACAACTTAAAATACTTGACTACTGTGCACCTTTTACATCTCAGTAGGTTCTAGTCTAGAATAAATGAAAGTAACAGAGAGCACCCCAAATCTAAACTTATCCCTTATCAAGTTCTATATATTGAGTTAGATTATTTCTTCCTTATAGGAAACTTAAAAAGGGCTACCTGTGTTCAACAGAAATACGAGACCCTTACTTCAGAGTTGAATATTTTAGTCAGAAGAGGGGTAGAAGGGGAGAGGAGATGTACTGCTCAGACAAGTTAGGTACCCAGAAGTAACATAGATTAGTTCCTGTGTTCTCCAACTCATCTATTAATGAACCCTTTTCAATGTCTGGAATGTGCTTGATACCTATTGAGAAAATAAAACATAATTTGATTTAAGATCCATTGATATTACTCTCTGCCTTCAAAAGTACTTTGAAATCCTTCATTTGTTTGTTTTAAGACATGGTCTCCCTGTAGTCCCAATTGTCCTGGAACTCACTATGCAGACTAGGTTGGCCTTGAACTCAAAAGAGATCCTCCTTTCCCTGCCTCCTGAGTGCTGGGATTCAAGGCATGTGCCACAAAGCCCAACCTAAACAGTGTTCTTTATAGGGAAGAATATAGATGGAATTTTTGAAAAGCACCAGCCTTCCCAACACAAGCCTACACAAAAAGAATTGCATTAGAAATGTTTTGTATGCAGAAACAGGTTGGAGCTGTAGGCTAAGTAGAGCACTTTTTGGCATTTGTGAGGTTCTAAGTCCCAAATCCAGCCCAGAGAAGGGAAAGATGGGGGACAAACGATGAGGACACAATGACTTCAAAATGACTGCACAAAAATATCGGCATTGTTAAGCGAGCTTCACCAACAAAAGGACTTTGTGTATACAAGGGTAAGAAGTTGGGAATGTAGTTCAGTATGTAGACCACTTGCCTATCATGTACAAAGCTGCCAGTTCCATCCCAGAACCAAATAAATCAGGTAGGGTTGTATACTCCAGAAATTCTAGCACTGGGGAGGTAGAGGCAGGAGATTCAAAAGTCAAGGTTATCTATGTCTACACAGAAGTCTGAAACTAGCCTGGGATACATGAGACCTTGTCCAAAAAAAAAAAAAAAAAAAAAAGTAAAATGCAAATTATGAAGTTCTTTTTAACTTTTTCTTTGCCTATACTCATTAACTGTTAGAAACTGTTGATAAATTTTATCAACTTAATGTTTTACACTAGCCACAAAACCTGAATAGTTCTCAAATCCATTCTATCTTACCTTCACTGAATATAGAGCAGTGAAATGGCAACAGTCTAGATTACATATCTGGGATCTGCCCAAATTTCCAGGAATCTTATCTCATATTCACAACTAATTAATCCTCTTAATATAATTCTACTGACCTGATGATATATTGGCCATATTCTACAGCAAAATTTTAAACAGCGCCAGCATTCAAGGTCATTTTAATCCTATTAATTCACTAAAAGACAAGGGCCAGAGAGATTTCTCAGCAGTTAAAGGTACCCTCCACCAAGCCTGATGACCTGAGTTTGAGTCCCAGGACCCACATGGTAGAAAGAGAACCAATTCTGGCAGGTTCTCCTCTGACACCCGCACACACACACAAAGATGTGAAAGAAAAGGAAATGTGAACAAGGAAGAGTCACTGAAAATATAGAAATACCATATGCCCCCAAATTCTCTTATAATTAATTACACCCTAAACTACTAGATGAATAAATTAAAATTTGGAGTTGAAAAAAAAAGAATCCCTCTGATTGTATTAGTCTGAAAACACTTTTTTCCCTCAATTTTCCTTAAAAAAAAAAAAAAAAAAAAGGCAATATATTATCAAAAGCAAATTGTACAGAAAATGTAAAAATATGTACTGTAAGAAGTTAATTTTACTCATTTCACTACTATTTTTTTCAGACAGTCTTACTCTGTGGCCCAGGCTAGCCTGGAACTTGCAACCATCATGACTCAGCCTCTTGAGTGCTAGGACAAAGAACTATTGTTAGAGTTATATTATTTTTATGCTAGGCAATGTTACAATATACTTTTAAATCATTAAACATAAAATATCCATAAAATATATTACATATTACAAACACTAATGAGTATTGGAAAAAATATAGCATTCAACTCCCAGTATCATTTACAATAAATGTTTATCAACCACTTATAAGGACTTAGACCTTCCACTATTGGCTCAACTAGTTTTTATAAAGCGCCATAATCCCTAGGAAACATAGAAAACTCTGTCTTCACGTGTGACAAGAAAAAGCCAATCAGCATTACAGCTGAATTCAAAAGTTCCCATTTAAAAAAATGTTATGTTTGGGGCTCAGTAGTTAACAGCACTTGCTGGTCTTGCAGAGGATCCAAGTTTGGTTCCCAGCACCCACATGGTGGCTGACAACCATTTGTAACTTAGCTGCAAAGGATCCAAAGGCCTATTCTGGCATCCTTGGACATCAGGAATGCACATGGTGCACATATGTATATACAGATGAATAGTCAGGCACATAAAATTTAAAAATTAATCTTTTTAAAAAATGAATGTTAAAGTTTCTTTCAACTAGAGGTACTTTTTCTGACCTTATCAACCCATTAATCACCTGTTCTTAGAAGCACAGCTATATGAACACTATATTCTCTTTGATGATATAATCTTAGGGGATTCAGTAATTATGTGACTAACATAAAACAGTGTTTATTGACATGACCATCACAGAATAAAAAGCCTTTCTCACCTACTCCTGGAGTCCTTGTAAAAACAGATACCCAACGTTAAAACACAGATGCTGAAAGCTCTGCCAGTCACTTTTAAGGGAATAATCAGCATAATAAATTCAAGGGATATGTGGACAACTGAAGAAATACTATGGGAGTATGAAAGCTCAAACAGAAATACACTACACATTCTAGGACAACGAAGTAGCACACAGAAAAAAAGAAACAAATGAAGGGAAAGCACAAACCCTAAAAACACACAGAAAAGGGCAGGGGATTGAGAGAAAGCATCAAGTGGGGAGGGAAAGAGGGTGGCCAAGGCCAGGAACCATGGCACAAAGGGTAATCCCAAGAGTCTGAGGCAGAGGAAACTACTTTAGGACCAATCTGGGATGCACAGTGAGTCCAAGGTCAGCTTGAGCTACATTTTGGGACCCTGTCTCAAACAAACAAAATAATTTTTAAAATCCCTGAAAATAAAACCACTAAATAAACAGTAAAAAAAAGTTTATTATAACAGCATACTGTCCATTTGAGAGGCCTACAAAACAAGTCTTTGAAAAAAATTATCTAAGTATTATTTTAACTATGTATTTTTTTAGATTTATACTCTTGGAAAGTCTATTATAATCAGAATAACTAACCTACCTATTTATTTCGGAACGTTGTCTTAAAAGTAGGCCAACAATGGGAACTGTGCTATTGCACAAGAGAGAAAGTAAATGAAATAGTATCTATTAACATTCATCGTCCACGACATGTTTCTCTCATCTCTCAGAACATACTGTGACTTATACTGTCTTTCCTCAACAATTTACCACTTCTCCATCTATGCAGTAGCTCAAATAAAGAGTTCCTGTGTTAATCCCACAATAAACCTCAGTAATTCTCACATCACAGTCGTTGTGAACGTTTGTTAACAGAAAAAGGGTTGTTTTTTTTTCCCCCAAATAGTCACATAACACGAAGACAAATTCCCTAATAATCCTTTTACAAGACTCCTGCCAACTTTATTTTGACATATTAAACATGTGGGGCCTATTTTAAAAGTTCTTTAGCTGGGGCTTATCAAAACAGCTTCCTAGTTGTTTTTAAGTTTCCAAGTTGTTTTTAGAAGTGCTTGAATACTGATGAATTTGGGCTGCTATCAAATGCTTAGGAGGCATTATGGTGCCAAATAAGATGGGCAAACTTCCTAGAGGTGCTAAAACTAATATTAGATAGAGGTCATGCAACTTTTAAAAAAATGAAGAACAGCTCAACACTCACTGAAGTCCTTCTCTTACAAAATTACTTCAAGGTTATGTTCACACTCTACGCTCAATGATACATCTTCCACCTCTAAGGGCTTTTCCATTTACAGTATAAAAAAGCGATCGACCACATAATGCTGGTCATCTCCTCTTAATAGGCCTCCAGTAGATGTGGGGCAGAGTTCATAGCTATTTCAATTAAGAAGTTCACTGTGAATGACATCGAAAAGGACAGTGCTGGGGGGGGGGGTCCAGAGGGGGCGGCCGGAGTCTGGTTAAGAAGAGCAATTTAGTAAGAAACCATTAAAAGCGCTTAAGGAGGAAGGAGGCCGGGAGCTGTACAGACAAGCGAGAAAGATTTCACACGGAAGTGAAGCGGGGCACAGAAACGGTCAAGGCGACGCGGAAAGGAAAGGGGGTTTCAGCACCGACTGTGCAGCATGAACGGGAGAGTCTCGGCCTGGGGTGGCCCGCTCTCGCGTGGGAGATGCCCGTACCCCGCAGCAGAGGAGGGGAGGCACGCCACGGGGCAAACTCCATTCCGTCGCCGGGCTTCCCCGGCCTGGACCGCAAGCGGAGGCGGCGGCCCGGCAGGGGCCTACCCGGGAGGTTGGGCGGCCCAGACGGACGCTCCCGGGCCTCAGCGGGGCGGCCGGCCGTTTCCCACTCCGTTGGACGCCAAGCGGCCTTACCTGAGGCGAGGGAGGGAGGCGAGGTCTCGCGGGGTCGTCCGCCGCACAGTCGCCCCCGGCTTCCTCTGGAGGCGCGACTCGGCCTCCGCCGCCGCTTCGTCCTCGGGGGCTCGGCCACCGCCTCTGCCGGGGCTGTTTACACCTCCCGGCCCCTCACGCCGCCGCCGCCGCCGCTGCCGCCTTCTCTCCACCCCAGCGCCGCTGCCGACTCGGCCGCCGCCACCTCCTCCGCCGCAGCCTCGGCTCTCTGGAGCATCTTCCAGCCACCGGACACTGAGAAACAGAGACTCCAGCCGCGCCGGCAGGAAACTCCCCCGCAACTGCCAGGGGGGGACAAGCGGTCAGAGAACCGGCGGCTTTTCCGCCATTGAGCAGCAGCCGCTCGGCTCCTTCTGCAGCCCCCTCCCCGCACCTCCGTCTTTCTCCGCCCCTCCTTGGGCTCCGCCCCCGGAGTCCACCCATTGGGACGCCGCGCGCGCGGAGGCAGCTTCTAATTTGCTGGAAGGCCTGTCAATCTTCACTCACCCTCCCAGTGTGGCTCTCCTGCTGCCCTCTGTACTTAGCTTTCCCCGCCCACGTGGCCCTGCCTCTGAGTTTCTAATTTCCCATTGGGCGTCACTGACCACCTTCAATTGGCAAGGTCAACTATCCATCAAACACCGCCCACTGAGTGAGGCCCAACCCTTCATTACCATTTACTTAATTCAGCCCCGCCTCTGCTATGCACTAGCTCCCGGACGACACGGGCTGGCCCACCCTAACAGCCATAGGCAGAGCCTTCTGTCAGTCAAATTACGCCCACCTGGGCTCCGCCTCCCAGAGCCCCCAGCCCCAGTGGTTTCCTTGTCTTATTGGTCCGAATGACGGCCTGAGCCTTTGGTCATTGGCTTTCTCTCAGTGTCCGTCACGCAACCAATTTCCAAGTCCGTCATGCCGGCTTTTTTTAAATGAACCTGCAAAAGGCCGGGAAGTGTACGAAAAGCTATTGGCTAGTCTCCGAAAAGCCAGACCTCGAGACTGTGCGGATCCTGCCGTTCTGCTGGGACCGTGATCCCTGGCCTGTGACCTTTAGGCCTAACGAGCACCATAAAGGAGCCAACGGCCAGTCCGATTATAGGTGTGGAGGCTTGGTCCCACCCGGAATTGGCGAGACCCGGCTTCTGATTGGCTAGCCGAGTCCCCCTAGGCCCTCATTGGAGGAGATAAACGCCTCTCCGGCGTGGAGACGGGAAGGGGTAGCACAGAGGAAGACGCAGAGCAGGCTGGAGAGAGGCGGTTGTTTTGCTTCAGCCACGGGTGTGGCGCACGCGGGAGTGGGAAACGGCGGGCAGGGCTCTGAGGTGTTGCGGGAGGAGAAAGGCCCGGATGTTCCCTAACAATGAAATCATCGCCCGCCAATCAGAGTCACTGAGCAGGGATACCTGCCTGACCTGTCTCTAGCCCCGGGAAAGAGTGGGCGGGAAATTGGGGTGTCGGAAGAGGCCCAAAGCCACTTGAGAAAATGGGACAGGTAATCCCTTCAAGGGGATTTTGCGATATTATAGATTGGTTTTTATTCCTTCTTTATCTCCATCGTCTGGCATTTATCCCTTCGCATTTCCGTTTCCATTCCATTTCCGTAGCATTGTCTCTCAGCACTGATTTTTAAAACTCTGGTCCAGGCTCTGATATTGGTGGTAAGCACCAGGGGCAGAGCTGGAGATAACAAAAGTATTATAGGCAGGCAGCACCAGATCGGATGATAGGTGATTATTGAAACGTGTGCAAAGGGTGGTGATGACATAAAGGATTTCCTCCGTGAATAGGTTTACCCAAGGATGGCTTCAAAAGATTCCAGAATAAAGTACCAGAGTTGAAGAAAATGGACACTAAAAGGTTATACCAGATTAATGCCAAATGAAATAAGTGTAACAGTCATTTAAATATTTACTGTAGGTGGTTTTAAATACGCGCACGCAATGATATATATGCAAGTGCTCAAGAACAGTTGCCTGAGCTATGGTGAGGATAGCGGAAATGAATACTTGATGGCAAATCAGATTTTAACCTCAAGTTTGCTACAGATGTTTTTCTTACAGCATAGTGGGTAAGCAAAGAATCACATAAGCTGTAGATTCCTGGGTCCACTCATACCTACAAAAGCAGGAACTTGGAGGACAAAGCTCAGAAAATCAGATTTTCTGTTTTTGTATTTATTGTGTACTGTAGCTAACATAGGAAAAATCAGAATGTTTTTCTATCTAACACTTAGTATGATTTCTATCTCAAATGATACATTGGTGATTGCCTTCCATTATGAAAAGTGTCTAAAGCTCAAGGTCAGCCTGGTCTCCAAAGCAAGTTCTAGGCCAACTAAAGCAAAATAGTAAGACTCTGTCAGAAAAAACAGCAACAATAACAAAATATTTCCAGCAAATCTGAGTGATCCGTAAATCCATAGCTAGTCACAAGTAATACAGTTCTGCCAAAATTACAGTTATTTCAAAGATTAAATAAAATAGGATGCATAACAGTACCTATTATGACCCTCTCGGTTGTAACGGGAATCTTCATAACTATCATGTTAGAGAGTCTCTTCTATTCATTTGTCTGTTTATGTCTCTGTTACAAGTCACTGTGCTCTCATTCTGAGGAACTTTGATAGAAAACTTCAAGCATCCTGATTTTAGTACATTGATCCATACACAAACACACACATATACACACACACACATACACACACACACACACACGCATCCTGGGTGAGGTACTGGGGATGTAACGTAAATCCTCACACATACTAGATTAGCTCTTTACCACCAAGCAACTGGACGTTCCACTGTTAAAACCTATTTTCCTCATTGCAAAAATATTCATGAAGGATAGGGTTGTAGCTCAGTCGGTAAAGTCCTTGCCTAGCATTCACCAAGCACCAAGTGCAATCCCTAGCACCACATAAAACATGGGAGGTGGTACACAGCTGAGATCTCAGCATTTGGGAGGTAGGTGCAGAAGGATCAGTAGTTGAGGGCTATCCTTGATTGTACATTAAGAGGCGAGCCTGAGTTACATGAGACCCTGTCTTAAAAAAAAAATCATCAATCTCTTACTCTATGGATACTTAGCAATTATCCACTGAGTTGGGTTCTATAACAGGCACTTCTGCCTTTAAGGCAGGGTCTTATTATGTAGCTCAGGTTGGAACTCACTACATAGCCAAGGCTGGTCTCCAACTCTTAACTATCCCTTTGCCTCAACCTCAAAAGTACAGAGATTACCCATGTGAGCCACCATGCCTGGGAGCCATTCTATTTTCTTACATATTTTAACAAAAAAATGGCAAATTCTTAACATTCTTAAAATTGCATTTATTATACGGGGTCGGGGAAGATGAATGCCATGGTGCCTGTGTGGAAGTCAGAGAACAAGTTGCAGGAACTATGTGGGTTCCAGAGATCAAACTCAGGCTTGGCAGCAAGCACCTTTACCCACTGAGCCATCTCAAATTCTTAACTCTCTAAGTACTAGTTTTCTTCCCACTTTTTTCATTTTTTTGTTAAATCATTGTGTATTTCAATAAGAACATCTCAATCTTAATCATCTTTATACTCCCTTCCCCCCAACACTCCTGCAGCCCCCCAAACTGAAATCCATACATTCTTTCATCTGTGTTAAGATCTATTGTGTCAAGTTAGTGTCCCCAAATGTTCCTCAGTGTAGGTTCATCCACCTATCCAGAGTCCCTCATTTTAGGAAGACTAGCTCATCCTTACTCAACAATAGTCACCAAATATTTCTTCAGCAGAGATTGGGGTCTGCTACCCATTTCTCCAGTTCCATGCTGGGTTTTTGTCTGCTTGAGTCTGCATGGGTCTTGAGCATGCTGAAACAATTGCTGTAAGTTCATATGAATAGGGTCCCAGGAGTTTGTAGGATTCTATTTCCATATGATCGTGCACTTCCTCACTGACTCTTACAATCTTTCCTTCCCATCTTCTGCAGTGGCTCCTGAGCCTTGGGTGAGTGAAACAATGTAAGAGTCCCATTCAGGGACTCACACTCTGCAGATTCCTAGTCTCCGTTCTTTGGCCCTCTGTGACCTTTCGTGTTACTCTCTGTGGCATGAGGGGCTTCATCAGTGAGGACGGAGAGATTCATTGGTGTCCTCTTTACCCTTTGCTCCATGTTTCGTGAGCCTTTGCCTAGAAATTTTCAACCTTGCTTTCTTAAAACTTAAGACTAAAGAAGATATGCCTAGGTACCTGGACTGCGTTCAAGAGGTGAACTATACATGTTGGAAAATTACCCTAAAGATCCCTAAGAAGTTGGCCCTCTGCCCCATCTATGTCGATGTTTATTACAATATTAAAGTCATGTTTAAAATTCTTGCCATCGTAAGAAGTCTCTTTCAAAACCTTTTAGCCATGCCATATTAATTAGAAATATGTTTGTAAGAAAACACAACAACAACATAAAAAAAAAAAAAAAAACAGAAAACTACAGTGTCTAAAAGCCCTACAGGATGGGAGTTGGCATCTTCTCATATAACAAAAGGATTGAAAATAGCCAGTGATGTCCCAAGTGGTGTCTCTACAATTACTTTGTTGCCCTAGACTGCAGGATGCATACTACAGCTTCAAATAAGATGCCCAGGTTCAGGACAGTGGGTGAGGAAATCACATGACCAACCCCAGTTGCAAGACAGGCCAGGGACTCAGGGAAATGTTAGGTCATGGATTTCTTAGAGCAGTGATTCTTAGACTTTCCTAAGTTTTTGAATCACCTGAAGGATGCCCTAAGACCTAGACGGCTAGACTCGACCTCTGAAGTTTCTAATTCTGTAGGTCCTAGTTGGGACTGTAGAATTTTCATTTCCCAGTTGATGCTGGGAAATTAATGTTGGTGCCCTAATCTTGGAACCATATTTTAAGAACTGCTGGCTTGGGCTGAGAGTGTAGTTTGGTGGTAGAGTGAGTGTCTACCATTCATAGTGTTTTGAGCTCCATCCCCAGCACCACCCTGACTTGGGCTACTCATGATCTATGGCCTTACCACAATATGACAGTACCAGGAGAGTGGCCCCTTTGGCATTTATGGACACTTTATAGCTATGTAAAATAAAGATGAAAGTAAACCCAAGCAGAGGCAAAATCAAGATGCCTTTACAGAGTTCAGGTAATCTTCACTGTACCCAGCCCTCTCTTTCTATATCCAGTAAGGGCCTTAGTTTCTGAGATACCAAAGCTTCCAATGTTGTAGCTTACATTAAGTGGGTCCAATGCTATAGCTAATGCTTTGATTAAAATTCATAAAGACTGTTCTCTCATCAAATGTATTAGTGTCCAGCAGGAAATGGACAATACAGCCAGATTTGGATTTTTTTTGTCTTTTTGAGACAGGGTCTCCGTGTAGCCCCAGCTAGCCTCAAATGTACCATGTAGACCACACTGGCCTTGAGCTCACAGAGATCCACCTGTCTCTGCCTCCCAAGTGCTAGGATGTGCACTGCCACGCCCAGCCCAGATTTGAATTTTTAATCAGATTTTATAAACAACTTTTTTCAAAAAGTGAAGGCAGGGTAGAGGTCAATCATAAATTCTAGCACCCTAGGGATAGTTTCAGGGATGTACACCATATTTGTGTGTCCAAAGGGATGAGAGGAGGAAAAGACTATAGAAACCTATGGATAAATGGGCTTGTATAGGAAGCGTGGTGGCTCATGTCTACCAGCACCTTGGAGGCTGAAGTAGGAAGATCACAAATTCAAAACGAAAGACAGGAGAAGAAAGAAGAGAAGAGGAAAGGAAAGATGGTAACTGAGAGGAGAGGAGGGAGGGGAAGAGAGAGACAAGTGAGTGAGTACAGATGGTCTCCTCAAAAGAACTCTGATCTTTGGGTGAAAGACAGAACAAACCCTTTTTAACTGGTACATGAGAGTTACCCAATGGCCCAAGCCACCTGTAAGCCAGAGGACTAGTATAGTAGTTTATATTGATTGTCACCTTGACAGGATGGAGAGTAACCTTGGAGACAAATCTCTGGGCATGTCTGTGAGGGATTATCTAGATTAGGTTAAGAGAGGTGGGAAGACTCACTTGAAATGTGAGTGGCGCAGTTCCATGGGCCAAGGTCCTAGACTACATCAAAAGGAGAAAGCTAGCTAGCTGAGCACTAGTGTTCATTGCTCACTGCTTCCAGATCATGGATGCAACAGGACCAGTTGCGTCCTGTTCTTGCCACCATATTGCTACAATGGACTGAATCTCCTGGAACTATGAACCAAAGTAAGCACTTCCTTCCCTAAGTTGCTTCTGTCAAATATTTTGCCACAGAATTAAATAAGTAAATACTAAACCAGGAAGCCTCTTATTATCCTTACAAGACCACAGAGCAAGATGGAAGGGCAGTAGGACCTCTGGAAGGGACAAGAAATATCTAACACATGCATTTGAATTTTTAAACCATTTATTTCTAATTATAGAATTGGTCTTTTCCCACAATTAAAGGACATTCAGGTTGCAACAGCAAAGAAGAGTAGTATTAAGAAGAAACTTTTGAATCAAAATTATTTTTAAAAATATTTTATTTTTTATTTTATGTGTATTAGTGTATTGCCTGCATGTATATAAGTACACCCATATCACACAATGCCCTTGTAGGTCAGAAGAAGGCATTGGATCCCCAGGAACTGGAGTTAGGAGGGTGGGTGGCCTCCATGGGTGTGCTAGGATTCAAACTTGGGTCTTCTGCAAGAGCAGTCAGTGCTCTTAACTGCTGAGCCATCTTTCCAGATCCTGAATCAAAATTCTTAAAGAATGGTCTGAGGGCTCCTGAGTGGACACACAGTCAAAACTGTCTTTGCAATAATACTAAAACGTCCTTTGCCTATTTCATGCTTCCTGCCTCACAAGTATGCTACACAGAAGTCTAGCACTCTAGGGGGTCCCACCACTTGTTACTGTAATATATGAGTGCAAAGGTGTATGAGAACTGAGAATCCAAGTGTTTTCTGTCATCAGCTATCAAGGAATTTTGGAAACTTAAAACAGTGTCTCTTTTCTAACTTTTTTTTTTCTTATAGAAAATACAGTTATGAGCCAGGAGTAATCCACTTCTCCACAATGACCAAGTTTTAATCAGTCTATCAGCCTTGTGGAATCTTTAATATAGGTGTGCTTCCTGCCCCACGGGGAACTTAGTTCATACTAATTTGAAATTATGAGATTTGTTAGATATATCACTAGATCTTTTTATATTGAATGTGTTGGTAGAGAAGGAAAAGGTTGGGAATGTGGTTTGGTGACAGAGCATTTAGCTAGTGTTTTCAGTCCTGGGTTTCATCACTAGTACTGCTGGAAAGTCAGCACCAAAAAAACTGTAAGCATATGCCAGTCATGGTGGCACAGACCTTTAATCCCAGTCCTCAGGAGGCAGAGGCAGGCAAATCTTTGTGAGTTCAAGGTCAGCCTAGCCTACACAGAGAGTTCCAGGCTAGCTGGGGCTACAGGGAGACCCTGTCTCAAAAAGAACAACAACAACAAAAATTTTAAGTATATGTATTACTGTATCATACATCTGTTTAGTGTACAGTAATTGGTTTCTTGGTAATCTTAGGACTTTATGTGTTTAAAAGCAATTCTGAGAAGAAATCCACAGTATTTACCCACTGAGACTCTGTACCAAAACACAAGAAAAAGGAATAGTGCCTGTGCTGTGTGACAGAAATCTCCAGTTCAGCAATCATGCTGCTTCTTTTGTTGTTGGAGGTCCACGATAGGTGCTGAGTAAGTATTTACTGAATTGAATTTGGTCCTCCAGGAGTTTGGTTGCTTTTCCTTTCCACCCAAGGCTTGGGCTGTCCCCCTAAACTCCAATCCCACTTCCTCCTTCAACAGGAAGTTGATCAAACTATCACCATCCTGCATGCAATCCACATAACCAGGGAGGCCCAAACTGGTTGCCTGAGAGCCAGAACCTCCTTGTGTTTTGAGTGTGGTGCACATGGGATGATTGATATCAAGATTGCAACATCATGGGTGGTTTCCGAAAGACTTTTCATATAGTGCCCGACTGTAAATGCTGCAAACTACAAAATGTTTAAATGTGCTTAGCAGTGGCAAACTCTGATAACATCCATTTTTGTAAACAGTTTAACATTTATGCCCAAGTTCATCTACACCATTCGTTCACTTTGCTATGTGTTGTTATCTTTTTGCAATAAACTATTCATTTCTGCCAACACTTCATCTTCTGCTTCTTAGCATTACCATTTCTTCATGCAATATGCTAGTTTGCTCCAGAACCTAAAGGAGGTGTCATGCTACTTTTACTTTCCTTCTATATCTGTAACCACTCTTCCTGTGTACTTGTCTTGAAGCTCTTTTTTTCTGCTGTTAATGAAGCTGCCCTTGAGTCCTGACTGCAAGAATCTACATAGACTGTGAGGACCAGGCAGACATCAAGACGATGAACTCCAAAGTCAAGGAGCAGGTTAATTCTTCTAAGAACAAGAGCACAGGAAACTGTTTGAAGAAATCTCACAAATAGAAAATTCATGGTGGAAGAGAAATGCAGAACTTGAGTGCTATTCATAGTTTAAAAGGTTTCTTAATAAGTCTCTCACCCTGTAGATAAAAGCCTCATGTTTCTGGCAAATAGCAGAGACTCATCAGTTAAGCAATGGCTCAGCAGGTGATATCTCATCAGGATCTAGCTTAAGGGAGGCTGGAGGTCAGAGTTGACAAATTCAGTCTCTGGTGGAAAACTCTTAGCAGAATAGGGAGATCAGAGGCAGACATGGCTGGAAAATGAAACTGTGGCAGCTAAGAATTCTTATATCTTCCCTGCTGTGGACCAGAATTCATTCCCAATTATGGAGAGTAGATTCATGATTTATTCAAGGGAGAAGTTAGAAGGCTGTGTCATAAGGTAGTACACTGCGTCATAGAGGTAGAACACTGTGATGGTTTTAACTGTCAACTTGACATAATTTGGAATTACCTGAGAAGGGACTTTCAATGAAGAATTGTCTACATTAAGATGGCTTGTGGGTCTGTCTGTGGGGAGTTGTATTGATTATATTAGTTGAGATGAGAAGACCTAGCCTAAAAATGGGCAGTACCATTCCCTGATTTGAGTTCTGAACCCCACCAAAAAGGAGAAAGTCCATTATGAAAAGATGGGTCAACAGTTAGGAACACTTGCTGTTCTTCCAGAATTTCCAAGTTCAATTCCCAGAACCCATATAGTGGATATCAACTGTCTATAACTCCAGTTCCAAGGGATTCAAAACCCTCTTCTGGCTTCTGTGAGCATTGCATACATGTTGTGCACTTACATGCAGGCTGAACCACAGTATCTGCAGTAGACTGCAGTGTCTTGGAAGCCTGAAGTAGACAGTGTGATGGGCAGCTGAAGACAGATAAGCAGGTGGCACTCATGAAGGCAGTGGGTAGAGTTGTGGCAGTGGGGCATATGATGATTAGCCTTGGTTGTCAACTTGACTGGATCTGGAATCAACTAAGAGCTATGCTTCTGGGGAGACATGTAAAGGATTTTCTTGACATGTAAGGTGGAAATACACCTTCCCAATGTGGGTGGCACATTCTGGCAGCCAGGTAAAAGCAAGTCTGAGGGAAAATTTTTTCCTGTTTGCCTTCCTGTCATGCTGGCAAGTTCATCTACCCTGCTTGAGTCTTGCTGTGGGTTCTCCTATCCTGTGGCAACTGTCTATAACTCCAGTTCCAAGGGATTCAAAACCATCTTCTGGCTTCTGTGAGCACTGCACACATGTTGTGCACTTACATGCAGGCAAAACACTCATACACATAAAAAAAAAATAGAATACTCTTTTAAAAGGAGAAAGTGAGTATCAGTATTTATGTGTTTTTGCCTCTCTGCCCTTGGCTGTGAATTTAATGTGACTAGCTGCTTCAAGTTCCTGCTACCTTGACTTCCCACAGTGAAGGACCACAACCTGGAACTGTGACTAAAATAAACCCTTTCTAGAAGGAAATTACATATGTAATTGCACCAGTGTTGTACAATGCCTTTAGAGGTCAGAAGAGGGTGTCAGACCCTCTGGAACTGGAATTATGAATGGTTGTTAGGTGCCATGTACCTTCTGGGAACTGATCTCAGGTCCTCTGCAAGAACAGCCAGTGCTCTTCACTGCTGAGCCATCCCTCCATCTCTGTATTTTTCTTCTTTTGTCAGTGTTTCCCTCTGATTCTTTCTTTCTGAACTCCATTAATATAATTATCATTAGTGGGACGAGAGAGATGGCTGTTATTAAGAGTGCTTCTTGGACCACAGTTCAGTTCCCAGGTGGACACACATTCCGAATACACACATACACATAATTCAAAACAAATCTTCTTGAAGATTTACCATTAGTGGCAAGACAAACCAGTTTAATATCTTGAAATTGACCAACTAATACCCAGAAATAGTACATATGAGAGATAAGGGACTGGAATAATTTGAAAGCATTGATCTTGGTCATCCTTCTCATTCTCACAGTCTGGTACTTAGTAGGTATTCAATGCAAATTTATTGAATGAATGGAGGAGGGAGGAATGAATGATTCATTTTCAAAATATTTTATTTTTTGACAAGGTCTCCCTAGCCCCAGCTCACCTGGAACTTGCTATGTAGAACATGCTGCCTTGATCTCCCAGAGAGCTGCTAACCTCTACCTCCAGAGAGCTGGAATTAAAGGTATGTACCACCATGCTCAGTATCAAATAAATATTGTGAAGTGACTAAATTTTCTAAGAAAGAACTCTTCCTTTGCTATTAATTTACTTATTCAAGTAACCACCAAACAAAGCTGCTTAAGGACTTGAATCTTCACTATGCTTCTGTGTGTCAAGAATCTGGAGTCTGGAAGTAAACTTAGAGAGAGTGCTTGCTTAGGTTGTGTAAGTTCCTGGCTTCAGTCCTAGTGAGAAAGAGAGTGTGAGAGCACAAGAGCAAGCAAGTGAGAGGGCCAGAGAGAAGAGAGAGAGAGAGAGAGAGAGAGAGAGAGAAATTCTACTGTCTAGTAAGACTCAAGCTTAATTTACAGGAATATTTGTTATCTGGTCCCCAACTCCACAGATCACCAATGGAGAAGTGCTAAGGTCATAGTTCTTTAAGTGAATATAATGCCATTAGCTGACACGTGAAATTACGCTTAAATGTGTGACCTTTAGTTGAATTATCTGAAAAAAACAGGAACAGCATTCTGAAAGCTGGACATCTCCCTCCCTCCTTTATATAGGACTGTTACACTACTATGGCAGTGTTACACACTAACATAGGAAGTAAAATCTCATGAATGTCCCAGGGTCTTTGCAAGTGAACTCAGAAGTCACAAACTCCTGTGGCTACAGAGGTCAGAAAGTAATGACTGAAATGAGTGCCAAAAACCTTTCAAGGCACAGGGTGACTCAGTTGTAAAAATGCATGTTTAACGTTTAATATGGCAAGAAGCCCTGGGTTCAGCCTCAGCATCAAAACAACAGAAACGGAAATACCATGCCACTGTGGTGTGTTTGTGCGCATGCGCCACTGTGTCCCGCTGTGTGATACCTAAAATTCCTTCAAACTTAATTGTGTGTGTGTGTATGTGTCTATATATGGGTTTGTGCATGTGAGTACAGGTGTCCACGGAGGCCAGAAGAACACATTAGATCCACTGGACCTGGAGTTACAGGCTGTCGTGAGCCCCCTGATGTAGGTGCTGAGAACGGAACGGAAGTCCTCTGCAAGGGTAGTATCCCCTTTCAACCACTGACCCATCTCTTCAGCCCCCTTAAAACTTTTTATTATGGACATTCTTGTACGCTGAAAAAAGTTGAAAGAAATGACAGCGAACATTTCCCACCAGACCTAACAGTTGTTATCACCCTGTTTATTTTGATGAGCTGTAATTATCTACTTGTTCTAGATTGTTCTGTTGCCATGGCAAACACCATGACCAAAAGCAGCTTGGGGAGGAAAGGGTTTATTTGGCCTTCACTTTCAAGTCACAGTCCATCACTGAGGGAAATCAAGGCAGGATCTCAAGGTAGGATCTGGAAACAAACTATGGAGGAATGATGCTTGTTGGCCCAGGCTAGCTCATGATCAGCTAGCTTTTTAAAAATACAACCTGTCTGAGGAATGGTGCTGCCCACAGTGGGCTGACCCTTCCACATCAAAGCCATAATCAAGATAATCCCCACCCACAGACATGCCCACCGATGAACTTGATCTAAGCAATTCCTCACCTGAGGCTTCTCCCCTCAGATGACTGTAGGCCATGTCAAGTTGACAATTCAGTCTAACTTGCGTATAGTATATTAGTCTGAGGCATTTGAAAATAAATTGTAGAAATTACTGTTCTGTGTAGTGGTGCATGCCCGTGATGGCAGCATTCTAGAAGTAGAAGGGGAAGGGTCAAGCATACAAGGTCAGCTTTAGCTACACGAGACCCTGCCCACCACCACCACAAAAAAAAGAAAAAGAAAAGAAGGAAGGAGTTTCTCCTACAATAAAATCAATATTTCAACCATTTCATTAGCTATCTAATTCTTTTTTAAAAAGTATCTGTATGTATGTGTCAATGTGGATGGGTGTGTATGGAGCTCAGAGAAAAAGTTTCAGGAGCTGGTTCTCTCCCTTTACTGTGGGTTTTGAGGATCAAACACAGGTTATCAGGCTTGTGTAGCAAGTTCTTTTATCAACTGAACCATTTTGCTGGCTCTGCTATTCAATTCTTTTTTTTTTTTTTTTTAATTTTGATTTTATGTGTATGGGTGTTTTGCCTGCATGTATATAAGTACACCATACGCAGGTGCTGCCCAAGGAGGCCAGAAGAGGGTGTTGAATCCCTTGGAACTGGAGTTACAGATAGTTGTTAGCTGCCACGTGGGTGCTGGGATTTGAACATGGGTCTTCTGCAAGAACAGCCAGTGTTCTTAACTACTGAGCCATCTCTCCAGCCCCTTAAATTTTTGTTTGTATTTTATGTATATGAATGTTCTGTCTGCCTGTATATGTAAATGTACCACATGAGTGCAGTAACCACAGAGGCCAGAAAGGTCATCAGGTCACCTCTAACTGGAGTTGCAGATGGTTGTTAGTTGCAATTGGGTGCTGGGAATTGAATCCAGGTCTTCTGGAAAAGCAGCCAGTGCTCTTAACCGCTGAGCCAGCTCTCCAGTCCCTCACTACGACTTTTTCCTGTTACATCTCTTTACATGCTTTTAATCTTTTTTGTTAGCTTGCTTGAATTGTAAATATTTATTTATTTATTACTGTGGGTTGGCATATGCCATTTCATGAGTGTGGATTTTAGAGGACAACTTGCAGGAGTCAGTCCTCTTTTTCTCCTAAATTCCAGTGTGTTTCATTGATTACACTTAGATTGTCAGACTTGGCAGCAGGTGCCTTTACTCACTGACTCTGCTTGTATGTTTTTTTGGTTGGTGGTGTTTTTTTGTTTGTTTGTTTGTTTGTTTGTTTTTTGAGACGGTCTCAGGTAGCCCAGGCTGGCCTCCGAATCACTGGGTAATTGAGGATGACCTTGAACTCCTGATCCTCCAGTGCTTGGGTTACAGACATGTTCTACCACACTCAGCTCTTCATGCTGAGTCCCTTTAAAAGTCCTCTTTTTAAAGAAACAGGCATGATAGAGACTGTAGATCAGTAACAGAACATTGCCTAAAATAAATGAGGACCTGGCTTCTGTCCCCAGCACTCAAAACCTACAAACAGGTAGTTTAGAGAAGATTGAAAAAAAAAAAAAAATACAGTCTCACTATGTACCCCTCGCGTTGGCTTGGAAACTGCTAATGTAAACCAGGCTGAGGCTAAACTCAGAGATCTATCTGCCTCTGCTTCCCAAGAGTTAGGATTAAAGAAAGGCGTGTGCAACCACACCCAGCCCTATAGGAAGCAGTTTTAATGAGGTCAAATAACTCCACAGGAAGGTCATTTTCCAGTTTTCTCTTTTACATTAAAAAAAAGTTGTTTTGAGATTCTGAGAGATTTTGTAGTTCAATCTGTTTATCAGTTGATATGGCACCAAATAAACTTGGCACGGATGGGAAAGAAAGAGGTGAGAAGTTTCAGGATAATGCACGCTTTCGAACATTACTAGATGCACTTGAGCAAGTTATTTACCAGCGCTGAGAAGACTTTCTGCTACAGAAGAGGGAGAACACACCTACTTTGTTGAGTAAAGCTATGAGACAGAGCTATATGAATGCCTCACACACAAAGTAAAAACTCAGTAAATGCTATTTATTTCACCTAGGCTGGTGTGTGTGTGTGTGTGTGTGTGTGTGTGTGTGTGTGTGTGCGCGCGCGCGCGTTTAAACATTTCAAATTTGACTCTTTCATTGACTGTTTTGTTGCCAAGTCGATTGTGAAACATTGTATTATAAAGTCCAAATTGCAGTTTTACATGACTTTTTACCTTGCTTTATTTGGGGTTGTTTTGAAGGTTTTTATGAGCTTCCATTTAGACTCTATCATGTTATAAAAAGAAAAATTTGGATATTTTTTCTTTTTGAGACAAAGTGTCGCTGTAACTGGCTTCAATCTCACAGAGATCCTCTTGCCTCGGCTCTTGAGTGCTGGGATTAAAGACATGGGTCACCATATCCAGCTATGTTAAAAGTATTTTAAAAAAGAAATTCAAAGATAATTTAAAGGGTGGAGTATAGCTTTTTCTCCAACACCCCTCCCCTCGAAACAAAATCATTACTATTTTAATTAACATTCAATTTAAATATTCTGAGATTATCTCAGGTGTTTGTTTTGTCTTGTTTGTGTTTGAAATTAAAAGCAGGATCTTGTACTTCCTAAGAACAAGTTCTCAAAACATGACATTAAAAAAAAAAAAAAACAGAATTTCAGATCACTTTAAGATATGGACACAGTTCCACTAGACTTTCATTTATTCACTAACCTATCTATCTCTCTATCATCTATCTATCTATCTAACTGTCTATCATCTATCTGCTTATTTATTTTCGTGGTACTGGGAATTAAAATCAGACCTTGCATGTGCTAGGTGAGTGCTCTACCACTGAGTTACATCTCCAGCCCTAATATCCCTGCTTGAAAAATTAAAAGCAAGTCAGGCTTGGTGGTGCCTCCCAGCATTTGGGAGACAGAAACAGGTAGATATCTGTGAATTCAAGGCCAGTCTGGTCTACTTAGGAAGTTCCAGGCCAGTTAGGCCTACATAGCGAGAGCCTGCCTCAAAAATAACAAAAAGTAATAATAATAATAATAATAGATAGATAGATAGATAGATAGATAGATAGATAGATAGATAGATAAAAACAAGTCAGAAATGGTGGCATGCCTATAACGCCAGGACTCAGGAGTCTAAGACCCTGCTTGAGTTATAGAATGAGACACTGTCTCAAAAAAGTTTTTTTCTTTTACAGTATACACTTTGAACAGCCTTCACAATCTGGTTCTCCCATAAATGCATAAGTATTTGGTGTATTTTAATTCTAATAGGAAGTTGATGAGATACATAATATATAACATTCTAGTTTTCTGAAAAAAGTAATTAAAAGCTAATTAATCATCTTTGAAGCACAAAGATCAAAGACACTAAAGATGAAAAGAAAAATATCCTTTTCAGAGCACCATTTTAAAAAGCATGGAAAATGGATAGGATGTGTTGTAAAAATCCTCTTAGATTTTCTTTTACTTGTCACTACACTTCCAGTCTAAGGTTGGCACAGAAAATGGCTGTGTAGAAGGAAAGGTAGCCATCTTTTAAAGTATAATTTTCCTTGTATTTTTTTATGGAACACAATTGGTTATCAAACTGAATCACAGTACTTAATCTATCCACAAACGACAAACACTTCATGACTTTTGTTAATAAAAGTTCATAGAGTCTATTGCAAGGTAACGCCAAGTAAAGGTCGTTGCTAATAATTATATAGGTCAATTCTAGAATTATAATAATTATGGAACAATAAGCTATAAAAGAATGTATATTCTTGTTGATTTCTCCTGGCTATATGTTTTGTGTGTTTTAGAGGATTATATACAACTACTGTGATAATTTTCTTTTACTGTAACTTTCTAGAATTACTTTTATTTACTTAGAATAAGGTGATTATATTAAAAAGTTAAGCACATTTGTGAACTACAATTGTTGCATGAATCTACACATTTGTTCCTATTTAAATGACTATATTATTGTTTGTTTGCCATTATTCAGGACATCATGCAGGATAACAGCATAACCAACACAAGATATTAAACATGATTGTTAATGTTTGTTTCAAAATACTTCATTGAGTAGGACAAAGCTGATTGGCCCCAGGACACCCTAATCTCCCACCATCAAGCTGGTACTAGAGAAAATGCTGTGGGGTTACTTAAAGTAGTCCTTTCTTGCTGTTACAGTCAGACTCAAACATTAGCTAGAATGGTAACTAGAGTTAAAAGATCTATTTGAAGCCAGTGTCCTACCAAGTAGCTACTGAACTTCTCCATTCTCCCTACTTTGCTCAATGGGGGCTCCCTTCCTCCCTCTGTCCATTGTTGCCTCAAGGATCTCATCTCTCTTTCAAGAACCACAGTTGAAATGGTTCGTGCCATGCCATTTAAAAAATATTTTTGCATATGTGTGATATGTGTGCATGTGTGTTTGCTTATATGTGTACATGTGTGTGGAGGCCCCACTGAGGTTGACCTTGGGTGTCTTCCACCATTGCTCTCCAATTTATCTATGAGGCAAAGTCTCTCCATGAACCTGGATTTTGATGTTTTGGCTTGTCTGGCTAGTCAACTTGCTGCAGGGATTCCCTGTCTCTGCCTCTTTTGAACTGGGATTACAGACGGGTTCCATGCCCTCCCGGCTTTTATGTAGGTTCTGGGGATTTGAACTCCAGTGCAGCAAGCACTTTACCCAGTGAGCCATCTCCCCAGACCCCTGTGTTATATAATTCAGTACTTAATTGTATACTGTTTTCTGCTGCTCTTTAATCATTCTTGGCTTATTATATATTCTCTTCTCAGCTAACTGTAGTCCCAGAAGCTAAACCTATGTGTAATATTAGCTAGTGTTACTTTTATGCTAAACATAATAGGCACTGTCATGACTTGTTGATTATTTATAGGCAAGTCCAAAATGAGCAACTGGTTTTATACAACTGTGGCCAGAACTCAAGGTCAAATTCCTCATGTGGGAGTATACGAGGGAGGGAGTAGAAGAGGCTCTCACTGTGTTTTTTAATTCATCAAATTGTCTGGTTACAGTGAACATAAATCGACTTAAGTAGGTTTAACTGGATAGGCATCTATAATGAGCAGACAGGAAGATTTCATGGAACCCAATTGCAAGTTGACAATTCAAACCACATGATACTAAAACTGGGAACTAGAAGGTTAGAAACCAGCCATTGTCTCTTTTTCTAGAAGCCGGCATGTTCTCTTCTCTCCATTTCTCTGTTCAGTTTCTCACTATGGGGATGCAAGTAAGTTGTCTGTATCTGTGTACACATTCTCATGGCTACTCCAGCATCAACTTTCCAAGGCCTAGGATTCATCTCCATGGGAACCAACCCAACCTTCACCTCCCATTTCCAAACTTCTAGCAGAGGAAACATGATTGGTCTGTAATGGGTCAGCTAGTAATCTTGTCCCAATTGGCTGTCACCTGGATAGCAAAAATTATGTGTCATGACACCATCCTATACTAAGCAGGGTTGTAGAAACAGCCACAGTCAAACATTTGTAGTAATAAGCTAGGTGTAGGGCCTGGGGTGATGGCTTAGTGGTTAATCCAAATTCCTTCTTCTAGCCTTTGTGGTCAACGCATGCACGTGGTGCACTAACATATATACGGCAAAGTAGTCAAACTCATAAACTAAAAATAAATGTATTTTTTAGTCTGTAGAAATAAGCTAGATGTGGCAGTGTACCTCTGTAATCCTAGCACAGCACTGAGGAGCAGAGGCAGAAGAATCACTGTAAGTTCAAGGACAACCTGGTCTACATAGCAAGACGCTAAGTCTTCATCACTCCCTACCCTCCACCCCCATCCCCTCAAACGTATAATAATAAGATGCAGTGGTGACTCATGCCTGCAGTACCAGATATGTGAGAAACTGATGCAGAAGGATCACCTGAGTCCAAGAGTTGGGGTCAGCCCAGGCTATGCAGAGAAGCTATCTCAAAAAGAGGGGGGAAGGGAGCTCGGGTGTGGCTCATTTGGTAGAGTGCTTGCCTAGCATGCATGAGGCTATGCATGCATTAGCACCATATAAATTAACCATGGTGGTACACTCCTGTAATCCCAGCAATATCAGAATTTGAGGTCATCCTTAACTACATATTTAGTTAAAGACCAGTCTAGGATATGTGAGATTGTCTCAAAACAAAACAAAATAAAACTCACAGTAATACACGAAAATAAAGTTAAAATGTGTGTGTCTCTGTGTAGTCACAATAATAGCTTTTATGGGTGTCTTTCCATTAATTAATTAATTAATTTATTTATTTATTTATTTTTCCTGTACTGGTCATTGAACCCATCATAACCCACTTTCTTTATGAGAAATTTATCCCTCATCTGGTGGGATACACTGCCAACAGATAGGTTGTTACTAATGGATACTGTACTTCTGTCAATTTGACCAGGCTGGCCCATGATAGCACTCTTCCCAAGGCAGGACAAGTTGTTTTTCTCCTAGGATATTTGATTCAAAGCCAAGAAAATGTCCACTGGGGTCTTTTGAGAGGGAAAGCTGTGACTTGGAACTGCTTTGGAGCCACCATTCCCCCATATTGGAGAGAGAGAGAGAAAGAGAGGGAGGGGGGAGAGAGCACTAATCTGTAGGGCAAAAGAATGAAGCAGATGTCCCAAGAGAAGCAGGAAGGAGAGAAGGAAGCAAGCTTTGGATTCTTCAAAGCTGAGCTGTCTCTAATTCTCAAGCCCCAGCTACTTCATTGCCTTGACTTCTATGAGCCATCTCCACATTCTTTTTTTGCTTAAATTATCTGCTGTTGGTTTCTGTTTGCGACTAAAATAGTTGTAACCGAGACATCCAGATTCAAAGTAAGAGCGAGCCTTCCTATACTTACGCATTGAGACACGGTGGTTGTATTAAGATGCCAATATTTCATTGCCATGCTAGGCGTCTAAATTTATCTTGCAGACTCACATATCTGTGTGGCTATAGAGTACATCTGTTGGTGACTCATGAGGATTAAACAGTATGAGAGGCCACCATTTCCTGATTGTCGCTTGGAGGGTGGATGGATGCTTGCCTGCTTGCTTTTCTTTCTTTCTGCAGTACTGGGGATTGAATCCAGGGCCTCATGCATGCTAGGCCAAGTATTCCATCACTGAGCTATATCCTTAGTTAGATGGATTCCTAAATGAGAAAAAATATATGAAATAAAATTGGACTTGAATATTTTTTGTCATTTCACAAATTTATTATGAAAGCATTTCTGCATGCTGTCTCATATCACCTTCATAATAATTCTCTAAGGAGGTATTAAGACATAATTTGTATTCCATAAATGAAAAAGACTGAGGCTCAAAAAAGGAAATTGATGGATTTAGTATCTTTGCCTCCCTCTTCCACAAGGGAAATCACTCCAACTTTTAATATCTGTTTTCAAAATTTATGGAAGTAGAGTTATTGGTATGGATGGGTGAAATTTCTTTTTTAAAAAATATTTTATTTATTATTTTGATTTTTATGTGTATGAGTATATTGCCTGCATGTATGTATGTGCATCTGTGTTGTGCAATGCCAGTGGAGGTCAGAAGAAGGCATTGAATTCCCCTGCAACTGGAGTTTCTGATGGTTGTTAGCTACAATGTAGGTGCTGGGAACTGCATCCAGGTCCTCTGCAAGAGCAGTCAGTACTCTTAACCACTGAGCCATCTCTCCAGCCCCAGGTGCAACTTCTTTGACTTGCTGAGATTCACTTATATACTGTTGTAAAGATGGTATAGGATAGATTTACATAGACTTTCCCTCTGGCTTGATGGACACCCCCAGGTTCCAAACGCAGTTGTGAGTGACAGCAGTGATGACAGCAGCAGCAAGACACACCTCTAAGAATTTGATTGACAGAGATGAAGCCAATAGAATCAACTAGTTTCCAACCAACCAGTGACTTGAGGGGGGCCCTAGAGGGAGAGTACTGGGTCCAAGATAGCAATTGGATGGCTGGTTGGAGATCCCAATTGGATGCGAGTGCACAGGAGGTCCTGTGATAAATCCTTTACAAGTAACCCGCAATAAACTGGTTTCCCTAATTGGAGAGCATTCTCTGCTCGCTCAGTGGGTTTGGACCTGGAGGGGTGGGACTGACCACCCCGCCTTACTGTGAGAAAAATTCTTAAGATAGATGGTGTGTGCATTCCTCTTTCTTCATACGACTTTGTCTTATGATTATGCCGCAATTTGTATCTCCAACCTTTTTCTCAGATTTTTGGATTGTTTTCAGTTTGTTGCTATCATGAATGATATTGCTTATGAGTATTCATCATATGTTAGCATGCTACATATACGCTCCATTGAGTAAACGCCTAGGAATGGAATTGCTTAGTCAGAAGTTCAGGGTTTTGTTTTGTTCAGCTCGTGTATGTTTGGCTTTGTATTATTATTGTTATTGTTGTTGCTGAAGATGGAACACAGAGCCTCACCTATGTTTGGCAAGCGCTCTGCCACTGAGCAAGGCCAAATTCAGATTAAGTAGTTACCACTAGGCAGTGTTCCACCATGGTTCCTATCAGTGTATACTTCCACAGCATTGACAGAGAATTCTCACCTCTTCCTAGTCTTATCAACACTTGATGTTTTCTGTTTTTAGTTTTAGCCATTCTAATGAGTATGTAATGGGTATCTTCCTGATGTATTCATTTGCATTTCCTTGATAACAAGTGAGCTTGAACACGTTTTCTTTTTTATTGGTCACTTAAATATTCTCTTTTATTAGAGACTTGTTCAAGATTTCTTCCACTATTTTTCTGGTTTTTATTAATTCCTTACAGATTCTCAACATAAGTCACTGAGTTTCTTTTATTATGTATTGTACATTTTCAACTATGGATTTTTCACATAGAAGAAATTGCAACATGCCATTCCCATTTTTCTGCTTCTTTTAAAAACACAGTCATTTTAATTATTTGGGATAAAATCCATCAAAACAAGATATTCCAATGGCCCTACTCTGTACCTGTTTTAGAGGGGGTCCAAAGCTGAAACTGACACAGTGGGTGATCAGTCACTCTGGACCTGCTAAGAGCTTGTAAACAGTTCTGGCAAATATAAAACCTAGACTGACCTTGAAACATAGAGAGGTTGAGGAAGAAAAGACTAAAAGTGAGGATGTATTGCATTCTCTTCCCTTCGTTTTACATGGGACAGGGAGGAGGGCACCTCCTCCTCATCTCAATCCAAATGAAAAGGATCAAGAGGTAGAATGCTTGCCCATCATGCATGTGGCCCTGGGTTGAATTCTGAGAGAGAGAGAGAGAGAGAGAGACAGAGACAGAGAGAAACTGAGACTGACTTCCTACCATGGACTTGAGAAAGGCCTTGAATCTGAGTCTCACTAAAGGTGAAGAGTGGCAAATTTCCACCTGCATGTCCAGGAGTGGTGGGTATGAAGCAGACTTCCACTTACAATAAATAAAGATGACTGTGTCCCAAGGAATGACTTGGAATCCTGTTATGTAACACTATCCGTAGGGAGACATGAACAAATGTCTGCTAACCCTAGATGGAGAGCTGATGACAAACTAAAGTGAGGATACCATCAAAATCCACCTTAGTGAACCAAGGAGATTCCTTGGGATTACTTGCAGGAGTCATTAAAAGCCAACTCCACCATCGGTGACTGCTCAGGAAAGCTGAAAACCTGGAATTCACTGCACAATCTCCAGGCAGTTCAACACATTGGAGAGTGTCTCATCCAGGAAGCTCAGCTGGTTTCTGCCTCTTCCCAACAGCTTGGTTGGTCTGAGCCCCTTCCAGATGGCCTGGTTGGTCTGAGTTCCTTGCAGGCAGGTCAGCTTGTGTGACAAATGTCTCTCAGCAGTCTTTAAGGCACACACATAGAGGCCAGAGGTCAGCATAGGGTGTCTTCCTCAATCACATCTCCACTCCATTTTTCAAGGCAGGGTCTCTCACTGAACCTGGAGATCATCTGGTTTGGCTAGACTGGTTAGTAACAAGCCCGAAGGACCCTCCCATCTCTATCTCCCCAGCACTAGGGTTACAGCCAAGCCCTGCCACTCCTGGGTTTCACAGGAGTTCTGGGTATCTAAACTCAAGACCTCATGCTTACACAGCAAACTCTTATCTTAACCCAGTGAGCTGTCACCCAACCCCTCTTTATCACATTTTAAAACCATAGCCTTTTTGTCCTTTGCTCATATTTTCAAGCCTGTTTTTCATTCCTTTGAGTGTATTAAACATAGCAGGTTTTTGTTTCTTTCTCCCCTCTCCAGCATCTCATGTGGTAGGTATGGTGACCAGTGTTCAATACATGCCAGGCAAACTTTCTATCCCTGAGCTCCTCTACTCGACCTACACATAAGTTTTTCTTTTTCTTTTTTGGTCTTTTTGAGTCAGAGTCTCCTTGTAGCCCCAGCTGGCCTGGAACTTACTATGTAGTCCAGGCGGGCCTCAAACCATTGAACTATATCCCTAGCTCAAATTGAAAAAAAAATAAGAATTTTTTTTTTTTAAACAGGAGAAGACAATCACCAAAGGTCCTGTAGTTTGCTAATGATGGAGCCAATGCAAATGCCCAGACACACGCTCCTTTTCTCTGTGGAGAGAAAACAGCCCCAGGCTTGCTGTGTTCTGGAATCCAATAACCTACTTCCTGATTTTGCAGAGGGCCGACCTTGACAATAATTACTAAATAATTCTGAAGTGCTGAAGACAGTCACAGGAAGAAAGGAAAAGAATGTCTTAGAAGCTCTCTGGAGTCAAGTTTGAGAAAAGGTTTGGGATTTATAAGAGGATTTGAGAATTTAATGAAACGGGGATTTTAAAAAGGAGAAAACAAGAATCTCTTTGATATGGGTTTACCAAAAGTTTGAGCCAGTTAGGAAAGGCTCACTTCCAGGTGGTCTAATTAATAGGATGGATTTGAGAAGGAAATTAATGGCCGAAGTAGAGAGATATTCTGAAAAATAATATGATTTTACAAAAGTCACTCTTACAGAAGTAAGCCTTTGCATTTTGCTCCCAGCCTTTCAAATTCCTTCCACAGACCTCTTCTCTGTGCTCTCTCCTGATGCCCTCATCCACTCCCGTGTCCTTAGTTACTCAATCTAAATGTCTCCGGAAATCTTTATCGCTGGCATCTTTTCCTTGCCAGACCATACAAGCACATTTTACTATTTACTTGCTTTATTGTTAATATTTTTTTCATTTATTTTTATTTCACGTGTATGAGTGTTTAGCTGCATGTGTGTGAGTGCACCAAGTGTATGCCCTGCCTGTGGGGCCAGAAGAGGGCATCGGATCAGTTACAACTGGTGTTACTGACGGTTGTTAGTCACTTGGTGGGTGCTGAGAACCAAACCTGGGCCTTCTGCAAGAAGAGTGCTCTCAACTGTTGACTTGACTCTTCAGCTCCCACTTTTTATTTTTTTGAGGCGGGTTTTAACTGTGTAGCCCAGGATAGAATTCACAATCTCCCACTAGACTTCTCCGTGCTTAGATCATAGCACTGCATCCCCACAGCCATCTACAAGCCGATTTTCACTTGCTTCTGCCCCCAGGTATCCAGTTGACATCTCAGATTTAGGATGATGCCACCATTCCTGCTGACTTCTCTGTTCTTGCTTCTGACACCGTTGTCCTGTTCCACCTTGGAATAGCTTTGTTTTAATCCATATTCTCCTCTCTCTGCCTACAGGTTTTCATAATCCTGTGTCTTCTGCCTCCACAGAGCTGCTCAGGCTGCCCATTCCTTCCCTCTTGTAATCTGTTCTTGTTACCTCTAACCCAGGGTTGCTCCATCAGGTTACCTGTCATTTTAGACAGAATAATTCTTTATGATAGAGATTGTCCTACATGCTGTAAGATCTTTTAACAGGGTCTTTGGCCCTTACCCACTTTTTAATTGAACTCTAATTCATTTACTTAAAATTTTTTTTTTTGTCATTGTGACCAAATACCAAACAGAAGTCACTTAAAGGAAGAAGGGCTTATGTGGGATCAGAGTTTAAGTGGGTTCATCATGGTGGGGAAGGCTTGACAGAGTTCATGATGGTAGGCATGTTCAGCTACACATGTACCTGAAACACCTTGCTTCTGGGTGGACTGGGAAGCAGAGAGACTGGGGCCAGAAGTGGGTATGGGCCAGAACTCTCAAAGCTTCCCCTTCTCCACCTAGTCCCCACTTCCTGAAGGTTCCACTCTCAAAGCAGCGACACCAGCTAGGGACCAAGTGTTCAAACACACGAGCTGGTGGGAAGCATTTGCCTCAAACCATAACATACTCCCTCAGCTATGAAAATCAATGTTGTCTGAAGGGCAAAATCATCCCCAGTAGAGAGCAACTGCTCCCTATCTCCTGATCCCTTGCTCTCTTGATGGCTTTCTCACTCTGTCTTTTCAGTACTAGAGAACTCATGGCTTCCTGAATCCTAGGCGATTATTCCACCATTGGGCTATGCTCCCAGCCTCAAAGCCTTCTCTTAGGAAGAGTTTTCACACAGCAACATGGCTAAACACACCAAGAAAGTCAGAATCATTAGTAAATACAAGACCTACTATAGTTCCTCTCTCCAGAAAAAGAAGAAAACTGAAAACCCCCAGCATGCCAAATATAATTGCTTCTTCTGTGCCAGAACCAAGCTGAAGAGATGGGCCATAGGCATCCTACACTGTGGTTCCTCCATGAAAAATGTGGCTGGTAAGGATTGGACCCACAGCAACACTTCTGCCATCACAGCTAAATCTGCCATCAGAAGATGAAGGAATTGAAAGACCAGAAGTGCTACCATTTCAGACAATTCTGACCTATAATAAATGGGTGAATTTATGAAACAACAATGGAAAAGGAAATTTCTATTAGTGGTCCAACCACCAGTCATCCCAGGTGTTCTACTGGCTTAGTGTCCTTAAGGTTTTTCTCTGATCATATTTACCTATATCATAAAATCTTGCAGGTTATCTAATTTCTTCAGCTTAATAGCTAAGCCTTCTTACTACATGGCCTTAACCTTCATCAAAGTCAGTAGTAATACCATCATTCTCTATGTTCCAAATACCTCAGAATATGACCTTATTTTGAGATAGGGTTTACAGATGCAACCAAGGTAAATGTCATTAGAGGGAACCATAATGTAATATATTAGTGCTTTATAAGAAGGGAAAATATACACGGAAAAATGCGTGGAGAGAAAAGACTATATGAGATGTGGTAGGGAGAAGTCTCAGTGTTCTAAAAACCAATGGGGCAGCCTAAAATACCTCCCCGCTCGCAGGAGGAAACAACCCATGATTTGGAGGTTCTACCCTTCAGAACTGTGAGGCAAAGCATTTCTGTGTTAGCTGCCTGGTCTTTGGTTATGGTCTTGGTTACGGCAAGCCTCACAATCCAGACCCTTTGCTTTGACTATGATGTACACCAGCCAGAAGCTTGTCACATCACCTCTCTGTCCATCTAGCTCAGTCCCAAATTCAAGTTAGGTATGGATGTTTCCACCTGGCAAAATCTCAAGTACAGCTAGAACCCAAGCTTCAAAGAGTTGAGAAATTAAGTTTTTCACGGAGAGCAATACAATGGAAAGAGAACAGATGTTGAACAATCCAGTGTACTGTGTTCACCAGAGCTTACAAAATTCCCTGTGCATGGGCCCCTCCCACCTTCCCTGGTCCTCTCCCACCTTTCGGTCTCTGCCCCACCTCACATGCCTCCTTGGACTCACCAACGTCACTCTCAGGTGATCCACTTGCTATTTCCCTCACCCAGAGTGCTATTCCTGACATTTTTCTCTCAGATGAGGTTTGTTCCTTTGTTTCCATTCAGAGATCTGATCAAAAACCACCCTCTCACTGAAGCCTCCCTGACCACCCTACCCAAAATAGCGCCTCTTCATCACCTTCTGCCCCACTTAATTTTTAGTCTTCATTACCATACGCATGCATTGTTTGTTTGCTTACCATCCATCTTCCATTATCCATTAGAATGTTGGCTCCCTGAGATTTTCATCTATTTTAGTCACTGAATATGGTTCCAGAATTTATTATAAGCTCTAGAGGTAGCTTTCTGATGCCTTAGATCATGGCTGAGGAAGCATGTCGTAGGACAAGCAGCTTCCTGATCTCTGGTCTCCAAGTTAGCATTGATGCAGTAGTGTGATTCTGGAGCTGCTAGTTGGGAAAATTGCTTCTTAACGTCCCAGCATCTTGTCTGAGTTGACTTTTAATATGTAAGTGATTGAGTTAGTAAATGAATGACTTTTCCATGTTCCTCTAGTATCTTCTTGGCCTCATTCCATGATAATATTTTTCAGAATTAAGATTTATGTCTGCCAGGGCTGGGGAGATGGCTCAGTGGTTAACAGCAATGATTGCTGTTGGAACAGACCAGGTTCAGTTCCTAGTATCCACATGGTGGCTAACAACTGTCAATAACTCCAGTTCCAGGGAGTTCGACTCCCTTTTTTGCCTGTGAAGGCACTGCATGCACATGGTGCACTTACATACATGCAGGTAAAACACTCATACATATAAACTAAAATAAATAAACTGAAATAAATATGTTTTTAAAAAGATTTGTATTTGCCTTGGGGCTGTAAGCCTACTAGTAATACTCTTGCCAGTATGCACTGGGTACTGGTTTTGGTCCCCAGCAAAAACTGTAGAAAAAAAAATGTAGAAATTCATAAGGAGTGTCCTAAACAGGATAAGAGATGAGGGTGAGGAAACCAGAAACAGATAATAAAGTTGTAGAGAACAGCTTCAATATTGGGAAAGCTAAGGATTCTATAAATAGAACTGAAGTATAAAGACAATGTTAATGATGATGCATGTAAAGAAATCTACAAATGGTAAGAAATAGATAAATAAGCCAAGTGTGGTGGCACACATCTATAATACTCTGGAGATAGGAAAATCCTGAGCTGGAAGCCCAGCCTGTACTACACAGAAAGTCAAAGTCCAGTTTGGGCTATATAGTGAGAGCCTGTCTCCAAAAAGAAAAAGGATGAGAGAGAAGGAGGAAGAGGAGAGGATGAAGAGGGAGAATATAAAAGGGGAGAGGTTCGATGAAAGGATCTGAGTAGACAAGGAACAAAATAAATATAAATGCTCAAAAAAAATGAAAAGTTTCAAAGTCAAAGAAAAATAAAGACAAATTTAAGACAGAGTGTAGTATTAACCTTTTCAAGGGACAACTACAGTAAATAACACTGAGTACCAGCAACATTATAAGGAAAACCACCTCTGTTTATATGCCCTTTGTGGGTGTGTAAATTAGGCAGATGCTCTCAAATGCTCCTCCTTGGGAACTAAAACAAGAAGATACTTCCTCCAAAGGCCTACAGCAGCATAGTTTAAACCAGCTCATATTTGGAAATAATATAATTGTCAGAAATTGGTTAAATAAATCAAGGAATATCTGTGTTACCAGATATTATACAACATAAAAAAACCGAAGCAGAATCAAATCGTCTCACTTTGGTTTTTGTTAGGTTCTCACTACATAGCCGTGCCCGGTTGTCCTGGAACTCAGAGATGTGCTTGCCTCTGCCAGGATTAGACGAATGTACCAGTGTGCCCAGCCTATCTTGTTAAATCTTAAAAGCAAATGAATAATTCTATGGATACGATCCTAGTGGTAGACAAACTAAGCTTGTATGTTTAGAAGGATATAGATCAAAGTTAATCTCTAGGGCCTGGAATTGACTAAAAGATCACTCCACTGCTTAAGTAATAAACTGTAAAGGAGGGAAAACAAAAAACTCGTTTCTACTTTTAATTAGCTCTATGTGAGAGAATTGTTTAGATGAACGATAGGTTTATCTTTTGTTATTGTTTTTGAGACAGTCCAGGCTGGCCTCAAATTCAGTATGTAGCTGAGGATGAAGCTTGACTTCCTGATCTTCCTGCCTCTACCGAGTGCTGAGATCACGTCTGTGCACCACCCACTCAACTGTGATTATACCATTTTATGAAACTTGATATTATAAAATACAATGTGCCCAATGTTGAAAGTTAAAATATAAAAAGAATAAATTGAAACTTAAATACTTTTTTAGGAATAAAAATAATGCCTTTTTTTCAGAATAATCTAGTTGTATCTTGATTAATTAATAAGAGTTCCTCTGTCAACCCTTGAAATATAACTTTTTCTTTTTAGATAGGGTCTCACTATGTAATCCTGCAGGCTGGAACTGAGAGAGACCTCAGCCATTAAGAGTGTGTTATGCTCTAGCAGAAGACCTGAGTTCAGCTCCTCATACCAATGTCAGGTGGCTCACACTTACCTATAACTCCAGCTCCAGGAATCCTTTTATAGCCTCTGTGGGCATTGCACTCATATGCACAAACTCACACTCAAACACATGCATTATATGCATAATTTAAAAATTAATGATATTTGGGGATGGAGAGATGGCTCAGCAGTTAAGAGCATTGGCTGCTTCTGCAGAGGTCCCTGGTTCCTTTCCTGCACCCACATGACAGCTAACAACCATAACTCCATAACTCCATTTCCAGGGAATCTAAAACCCTCTTTTGACGTACACAAGCATTGCACATCATGAGTGCACTTACATACATGGAGGCAATGCACTCATATATATTATAAGATAAAAATAATAAATAAAATATTTAAAAAAATAAACGCAATTAAAAATATTTCAAAAGTAATCCAGCTGGTCTGGAACTCAAGATCCTTCTACCTCAGCCTCCTGAATGATAACATTTAAAAGTGCTTATTGGGTGACAACCACTATACCAAACATGAAAATCATTCCATTAAATTTTGACAACTCTATAGTGAATAATATTCATAATACCCTTTCAGAGATGAGAAAACTGAAGACTGATGAGAACATTTTGACTGAGAGAGTTCAGTGTCATTTTCCGTTGACAGGCACAAGGTCAAACTGCTGATTCACTGGCAGCATTCAAAGGGTAGAATTTTACTGGGAACCCACACGGTTTTTTTGGTTTGTTTGTTTTGGGGTTTTTTTGTTGTTGGTGGTGGTGGTGGTAGACCAAGCTGGTCTTGAACTCACAGAAATCCACCTGCCTCTGCCTCCAGAGTGCTGGGATTAAAGGCTTGCGTCACCACACCTGGCCCAGGAACCCACGTGTTGTTTGACCACCACTCTGCACACATTCTTGACTATTGCTATACGGAAGCCAACAGGATTAATGACTCTATTGAAAACCGCTTAGCATGAATAGCTCAGCTGCCGGAAAAGTTGGCCCATAGCAGTATTGAGAAAATACAATTAAAAACAAAATCTCCCAACTCTGAAAAATCTCTCCCTGAAGGTAGAAGAAAAAGAAAACAATTCTATTATTGAATAAATATTAAACCAGAATGTAAGATACAATGCCGACAACCCACTAAGGGGTTTGCAAAGACAGAAAGGAATCTGATGCTTTTTATGACTAAATGGATCCAACCCAAGCAAAGTGTTCAGTAGGTTTTGCAGTTTAGAGTCAGGGAGCAAAGCAGGCGGGCCCCAGCACCCTTCAAGACCTGGTGGGCAGGATGGAGAGTTACTGTTTCAGAGAGTATTCCCAAATCTTTAGAAAACACTCCTGGGCAGGAAAACACTGGCCATGGGCTTAGCTAGCTGTTAAAAGATTTATATCCTTTTGAAACAGACAGAGAAAGAATTTGTGAAGGAAAAGATACAGGTGGAAGGAGAGTCACTTCCCCTTACTTTAACAGGAGGAGGGTTTATCTGTGTCGGATCTACCATGGCCTCTGTCCTCTTCTTTCCACATTACTCCCTCTCTTGAGTTGATAGGAAAAGTTAAGGAATATTTAATTAGTAAAGACTTACAGTAAATTCTCAGTGTTGCTAGTGGTACAGATTAGGAAGATCTCAAAGACAGATCTGATTAAGACAACAAGACTGGAGAGATGGGCTCAGCAGTTAAGAGCACTGGCTGCACTTGCAGAGGACCTGGGTTCAAATTCCATCACCCACATGTTGGCTAACAACCATTCATAACTCCACTTCCAGGGATTCTGATGCCTTCTTCTGACCTCTGAAGGTATCACACACATGTGGTAGAGGCAAAACATTCATCTACATTAAAAAAAAAAAGACATATATATATATATATATATATATATGTGTGTGTGTGTGTGTGTGTGTGTGTGTGTGTGTGTGTGTGTGTGTGTTTCCAGGTTTTTATCACTCTCAAAGAAAGAGTTCAGAGATAAAACGAATCGGGGAACTGGGAGGGGAGGAAGTTTATTCCCAGGTACTCCAGGGGTGAGTGTGGGCTTCTTAGGAGAGAAATGCATAGCTAGGGTTTTGGATAGCTCATTCTAAGGGCAAACTTTGATGAGGGGAGGATTATTCGTGAGTGAAATGGGAGTTGTAGGACTGGGTCGGGATTTTCCTGGGAACAGGGTTTACTCCTCTTTTCTGTCTTAATATAGATTTTCCCAGACGTGATATGGTATCAAAATTTCAGATGGGCAGGCAGCTTTGCAAGGCTATTGATAGGAGATACTGTTATAATGAAGCAAAGGGCCTTATCTGTTAGTTTTGGGTGGCCTTGGGTCTTCACAGTTTGAGTGTTCACATGACATCCTGCTGTAATACGGCTCTGCAGTCACATGAACTCTTAATCACTCTGTGGTTTGCTTTTCCGGCTGTTCTCTCTAGCCCACCTCACTATCTAACAGTTGTATTTTGACATAGAGGTCTGTAAAGCTCCTGAGATCATTCAAATGACACCTACAGAACTGTGATCGCAAACCAGCCTCTAAGGTGGCTTATAATTTATTCTTTCTTTATCAAGTCTCTGTCCTAGGCCTCTACTATCATTTGGGGTGACTTGGGTTTGCCTTCCAAGGTTTCATGTGTTGACAGCTTGGTCCCCAAGTGTGGTAACACTGAGATCTTTAAGAGGAAGAGCCTAGTAGAGAGCTTTCATGACCTAATAACTTTTTTGTTGTTGTTAGAAAAAAATGTTTAACAAGAACATTGCACAAGTACCTAGAGTACTGCTATGACTTTGATCTAATACTCTTTTAAATTTCCCACCTCTGGGCTAGGTGTGGTGTGCCACACCTGTCAAACTCAGCATTTAGGAAGCTGAGGCAGGAAGATCCTGAGTGAAGGCTCAGGCTGGACTACATAATAACACCTGTCTCAAAACAAAAAAATCAAAATAAAAACAAACAAACAAGCAACCCTACCCAACCCCTAACACAAACGTCCCTCCTTCTCAGCACTGTGGCATTGGGAACAAACTTCCAATACACATAAAATCATAGCAGTGAGGTTGACAAGGTGGCTTGGAGAGTTAATGACGGCCCTTACCACCAAGCCTCAGTTTGATATTTGGTATCTACATGGTAGAAGGGCAGAAGTGATTCCTGTAAGTTGCTCACTACATGAGCATAGGTACATGCCCACAAACACACATACACACACAAATAAATAAAATGTAAAAGAAATTCCCAGAGCAGCAACATTAAGTATAAAACCACATTGTTAGATATGTCTATACACTGTATAAACATAAATATGCGGGGGAGAGTTGTTTCAAACAATGTGTGGGGAGGTGATCAAACTCAAGCTTTGCACATGCCAAGCGAGTGGTCTACCACTGAGCTATGTCCCCTAGGGCCAACATTCAGCATAAATAAAGGAAGAAGAAAAGCGATACATGAAGTATGAGAATGCTGAGGGATCCACCCTAGATTGCAACTACCCCTGTTTGGTGAAAGGCCTAGCTTAAGAAGCAGTGTTTCTCAGGCTGGCTGTTGGACAGTTTTATGAAAAGAAGCTTATTTTCTGGACATCTCAGAGCATTCACTGTGTTGATTGTCTTCTCCCTTCAAAGACAGCTGTCTTACTTCAAGCCATTCCTTCTCCCAGGCCAGTTACCAAGCTCATACCGACTCTCTGTTGCATGCCCGTGCAAGGCCTGTATTTTCCTCCTTCTCTCCTTTTATCACACCTTCCTCAGAGATCTAAGTCAGGGACTAAACACAGCTCCTGGAGCATCAAGACCTAATTTCACTTATCTTTTGATCTGCAGCACTTAACATCTGGTGGCTGCAAGTGGGTGATTTTTAAGTTGCATGTTGGTATACTGACATATTAATGGCAGAAGGTAGCTTCAATCATTTCCCTGTCAATAGCCAATAATTTGGAGGGAGATGCTTTGGGGGGAAATGGGCATTCTGTCTTAGCCTGCTTTGTGTTGCTCTCATAGAATATCAAAGACTGGGGAATTAAAAAAGAAAAGAAATATTTGTCTCAAAGCCCAAGAGCATCACCCTGGCATCTGGTAAGGGAGTTCATGTTGCATGACCCACTCCACGGAATTTGTAAAGGCTAAAGAGGGCATGGCAGCTGGAACAAGAGAGGACCAAACTCAACTTCCGAAAGAAATCCACTCTTGCAATGGTAAAAGTACTCTCACGATAGTATTAATCTATTCATGAGGGTAGAGACTTTGTGACCTGATCACCCTTTATTTTAGCCCCTGAAACACTGTTGCATGGAGGATCAAGTTTCCAACACATTCTTTTGGGGAGACACATTCAAACCATGGCTGTCAGGAGAGAGTTTTCTGTCAGGAAAATTGGAACTCTATTTATGTGTAAGGCCATTCCTGACTATTCTAGGGAAGACTTTCTTCCTCATTGCCTGAATGTGGTTGTGGGGAAAAAAAAAAATTATTTTCTGTGTTCTTAGGTCCGCACAAATTACAATGACAAAAGACAGGTTATTAGGAGGAGAAAAGACATACATATTTCATTTTATGAGGAAGGGGCTTCATAGAAATGATGTAAAAACCCAACAGACTGACTAGGGGGTATAGATACATTTTAACAAAGGATAAATTCTGAAGATATGATTAGATAAAGGAGAGGGAGGTTGAAGCAATAAGGGGACTAGGAACTGTACGGCAGGGTTGCTTAGTAATGTTTGTTGTGAAGAGTCAAGTAGTTCTCTCTGTGGTGTGGGGAGTGGGGCATTTTTACACGTGGAAACCATGCTTCCCCTTCTCCTGTGAGTTTCCAATACAGCAGGGAAAGCCAGGTGGGAAGAACAGCACAGGCATTGCTCCGGAAATCAGAGCTCAGTCAAGTACTCTCTGTAACCTGATTCCACAGCTCACTTTCAATTTAAGCATAATGTCATTGTAAACTTATTAAAAGAAGCAAATGATTATTTTGAATCTGAGCTTAATTACACTTATTTCAGAATCTGACACATATTATACTTCAGAATTTAAATGTGCTGAATACATGTGTATCTATACTTAAGTAGAATTTGACCCATAACAGTCCCAGAATCATTATATCTCGAACAATGTCCTAGATATACTGTGATCTTATTTCTAATAGCTAAATAAGCTAATCCCCATACAGCCACACAAATACTCCACGGTGATGTAGTACAAGGGAGAATTAGGATGTGCTCAGTGGGCAACTGCACTAAGCTACCTGCTGAGTCACTGACCTGATCTATTTTTAATTCAATGAGCCAAACTTCTATCTGGTGTGACCTTTTCTGAATGATGTCTTCTGCAGTGCTTATAAAAAGTACTTCTCCAAAATACAGAGAAATCATTCATCCTTATTACTCCTACAAAAATAATTATAGTGCTTATTTAGTTAGATAAATAACCTAGATAAATAACCTAGATAAAACCTTTATTTTATGTAGAGATTAAGTAAACAGTATCTTACAAAAGACAGACAAGTTAAAAAGAAAAAGAAAAAGAAAAAAAAGCTTAGTAAAACTAAATTTCTATTTTTTATTTGAGTGTTTTTCTTTATGGTATTGGTTCTGGAAATATTATTCATGGTGGAAATTATATTCTTATTTTTACAGATGGTTATCAGTGTAGAACCATGAAACAGGCAAAGGTCACCATGTGACACTGCTTTTGTTGACGTTGCTAGATGAGCAGTGCTGGGGGCAGAGCTCAGTTTGTAAAAGGCTTGCCTTGCAAGGATGAGAACCCATATTTTTTAAAAAAAGCCAATCTCAGAGGCACATGCTTGTAATTCCAGAGCCGGAGAAACAGGGACAGTCTGATCTCTGGGACTCTCTGGCCTGCCAGTCTACTTGACTACACAAACCCCAACCCAATGAAAAATCCTGTCAAAAAAAGGGGGCTTGGGGTGGCCTGGAGTGATGGCTCAGCAATTAAGAGCACTGACCGCTCTTGCAGAGGACCCAGGTTCAGTACCCAGCACCCACATGGTGGCTAACTGGTCCAAAACTCCAGTTCCAGGGGATCCAATGCCCTCTTCTGACCTCTGTGTGCACTGCATGACTTGGGTGCACTTACATACACGAAGGCAATGCACCAATACATATAAAACAGAAATGATAAATAAAATGTTTTTGAAGAGGTGGCCAACATCCTGAGAAGCAACACCTGGAGTTGAGGCTGTTCTCTGACTCCCATAAACAAAGGACCACAGGTAGAATTATACAAATGGCTGATAATGCATATAAGAATACATAGCACACACAACTTAGACCAATTTGAAGTACAAGGGTTTTGGTTTTGTTAGAAAAGTTCTCATCAAAATTTGACACTCCTGTAGGCTTAACTAGAAAAGAACCAGCAGAGTTATAAAACTACCATTAAATAGGAAGAAAAAGCAGGCATCATGGCACACGCCTTTAGTCATGGAGAGGCAGAGGCAGGTGAATCTCTGTGAGTTCAAGGCCAGACTGGTCTACATAGTGAGTTCCAGGGTTGGTTGGGGCTACAGGGACACCCTGTCTCAAAAAGCCAAAAAGAAAAGTAAAGAAAAGAAGCCAAATTAAATGGAAAGATCAAAAAATCATGTAATTGGGTACCGTGTATGAGTGATTTCTTATTTATTTATGCATTTATTTATTTACATGTTTATGTATGTATGTATGTATGTATGTATGTATGTATTTGAGACAAGTTATGGTGGTTTGAATGGGAAATGGTCTGCATATTTGAACACTTGGTCACCAGCCAGTTTGGAGAGATTATAGAACTTTTAAGAGGTGTAGCTTTGCTGTAGGAAGTACATCACTGGAGGTGAGCTTTGAGGTTTTAAAACCTTGCACCACTTCCTGTCCTCCCTTCTTCCTGTGTGTGAATGAAGTTATTGCCAGCCAGTTTCCTACCCTGTCCGGCCCTCATGCCTTCCTTGTCATCACAGACTCTGTCCCTCTGGAACCACAGGCTGAATAAACTTTCTTAAGTTACTTTTAATCATGATACTTTATCATAGCAACAGAAAAGTAACTAATCAGCAGGGTCTACGTAGTCCCAGCTAGCCTACAACTTACTATGTAGACCAGGCTGGCCTTGAACTCACAGATATCCTCCTGCCTCTGCTTCCCAAATTCTGGGATAAAAGATGTGCACCACCATGCTCAGTTGTTCACTCTATCTATCATCTATCTGTCTATCTATCTGTCTATCTATCTATCTATCTATCTATCTATCTATCTATCTATCTACCTACCTACCTATCTATTATTTTTTGGTCTTTTTGAGACAAGGTCTCCCAGTAGCCCCAGCTGGCCTGGAACTTACTACATAGACCAGGCTGACGTCAGTCTCATGGAGTTCTACCTACCTGTGTTTCCCAAGTAGTGGGATTAATGTGTGTGCCACCATGTCTGACTCTACTGTTTATTTGCAATACTGGGGATTGAACCTAGGGCCTCCAGCATACTAGTCAAATATTTTACCAACAAGAAGTATAATACATATCACATGATTTCTATTTTAATTTTCTTAGAAATAAAGAAATAAGTTGGTGCTAAGTTTTGAAGAGATTGAGATACATGTTGATGTCCTGTATTGTCTCTTGGTAAGAAAAGCATGCATTTTCAGCTCAGAGACAAAACCACACTGTCAAGTGTGTCTCTTATCTAGAAGAAAACTTTAGTTTTACCAAGCCTGTGAGGTTGTGCTCATGGAGATGTGATTCACACTAACTGATATTTTAGATGAATTTCCTTCATAAACTTTAGCAATTCAACATGGTCATGAATCTGAGACCAAGAGACACATTTTCCTGACAGTGAGTTATGGGGTTTGGCTCTAAAGATCCTGTTTCTCTCTTTTGGTTGTACTTGCCACAGTAATCTTTAGACTACTCCACAGGTTTTCTAGGATAAATGACATTCTTAAAGACATAGGCAATAGGGCCAGAGAGATGGCTCAGTTGGCACTGGTGCTTGCCACCGAACCTAATAACCTGGGTTTGATCCCCAAGTTAGCACAGTGGAAGGCTGAGGCAGGCGGATCAATGCAAGTTTGAGATAAAAATGACACTATCTTTAAAAAAAAAAAAAGAAATAGGATAAATGCAAATGCCAAAATATATGATACACAGGAAGCATGATTAGGACAGAAGTTACTGGAGAAGGTGGCAGATGACATGAATGAGGCAGAACTTGAGATTTACGCAAATCGCGTCTGTGATACCAATGCCTGATTCACGGTCAAGATTCTGTCAACTCTAAGGAACACCTGTCACTCATAACCAATGCTGTGGGGATGGCATCATCCCCACGTGAATGGTGTTTCATAGAGTTGTGCAAGGGACAGCCCTGTCTATCACTGCCTTGCATACTGAAGGTTGGCAGGCCAGTGTTGGATCTGCCTAAAGACAGCTTGTGAAAGTGTAATGGATATGAAGTAGCAATGCACCTGTCCTTTTAACCCAGCTATACCCTCTCTGCCTTTGTTCTCCAGTTCTAAACAATTTCCAAAATTTCATGTACCTTCTGCCGGTCCACATTGGCTCCATAGCAATTTGTAGCACACTGCTTGTAGAAAATAAGTCTCCTCATTCATAAAATGAGGGTGGTAATGATACCTTGTCCTACTTACCTAAAAATAGTTTCCTATCTGCGAAATGGGGCTAATAATACCTGCCCTATTGATTTCACAGGGCTCTTTTGAGCATCCGACATATGACGCAAATCAGAGCTATTACTAGAGTTCTGTCCAGCCAGCCCTGCAACCCAAAGTGTTAGTGGGAAAAACAACCCCTGCCCACTATGCTGTCTTTGACCATGAATGGATGTGATACTGACGAGCCTTCTAGACGTATTAAAATGTTCGTGCTGGGGCTGGAGAGATTGTTGGGTCATTAAGAGCACTGGCTGCTCTTACAGAGGACCTGAGTTCAGTTCCCAGCAGCCATTGGCAGCTAACAACAGTCCTTAACTCCATTCCAAGGGATCTGACACCCTCTTCTGGCCTCCACAGGCATTCCATAACACAGACACACTTACATGCAGACAAAAGACTCATACATTAAAAAAAAGTAAATAAATAAACGTTCTTCCATATTTTATCTACAATTTTTTATGTATAGCTGTTTTAAAAGGAGCCATCCAAAGCCCATGTACCTGGTGTGATACATTCATAAGCCTGCCAGTAAATGATACGTTGGTAAAAGCAAGAATGTGCATTCAATTCTGCTCTCTTATTCCACTTAGTATTTGCAGTTTCCCATTTCTTTCCACAAAGGGTAGCATTGTTCAGACCAGAATTGTAGATAAAGTACTTTTCTTTTAGAAACTTTGTTTCACCTCAGCTATTCTGGCTTGAATACATTTAGTATAATCACTGGAATTTTCTCCTCAGAAATGAAAGGGACATTGTATTACCATGCTGAAGGATAAAATGGACTCTCCTGCAAAATCCAGAGGCTGAACTTTTTGTTCCAGTTTAGTGTGATACATGCTTTTAATCCCAGCATTCCAGAGGCAGAGGCAGGCAGATTTCTATGGATTCCAGGCCAGCCTGTTCTACACAGTCAGTTCCAGGTCAAGCCAGGGCTACATAGAGAGTCTCTGTCTCTAACAATAACAACAGAATAAATAAAATAATTAATATGCAGTACTGTGTGGCTTTAGTATCACCAAATTTCAACCCATTTTTTAGCTTGAAATTGGTAAATGTCAAGCAATTCTCCAGATAGACTGATTTCAGGTTGCCTATGATCCCACTACTTACCATCATCATAATCTGGGGAAAACCTTTAACTCATCTATACTACACTGTCCTCAAATGTAAAGTTGGTTACCTAATTAATTAATTAATAATATTTTGAGGATACAATGAGTTTGAGATATATATATATATATGTTTAGAGATAAGGTCTATATATATAGCCCAGGTTGGTCTCAAATTTACAATCCTTCTGCATTAGCCTCCCCAATTTTGAGATTACGTATGTGCACTTCCATCCTTAGTCTGTAGTATAGTATTTAGAACACTGTTTAGCACTTGTTTTCCTTGTATTTCATAAAATGGGAGAAATACATTTCATATACAATGAAGTATATGTATGATATATGTACATATATATACAGGGTGTCTGTGTATAATATGCATGCATGTGTACATATGCATATATTATACATGTATATATACATATGTAATATATATATGATAAAAGTGTTCATGGTTTCAATGCTCTGACCCAACAATAAAGACGTCTGGGAGCACAGGGGTGCATATGGGGCATCTTTAAACACTATGCCTCTGTCACGAAACGAAATAATTTTTGAACTGTATTAAAACAAAATTCCAGTTCCCCAATTATCCAGATTGTATCCTAATGAGGACTGTAATAGATCTATTTACCCCTTTATAAAAGGCAGGACTTTATTAGCATCTAATTAAAAACAAATGGAAATTCTTTCCATTGTTAAACACATGCTGTTTCTTTTCCTTGTGTTATGTTTAGCTTTCTTGAGATCTCTTTGATGGTTTTATTTACATCATTGAACATGTATAATTTATGGCTTGTTAAAACAGCATTTGCTTAAAATTCTTAAAACTTATATAATAATAATAATAATGTGTGTGTGGTATATGTAGGTACATGTATGCCATGACGTGTGTAGAGGTCAGAGGACAACTTTGTGGAGTTCTATTTTGACATGGGTTCCAAGGATTAAACACTGGTCATCAGACTTCTGCAGCAAGTACTTTAACCCACTCAGCCATCTTGTCAGTCTTACAATATAATTTTCTATGAAAATAAACCTTCAGCCATCCTAGGGAAACATTAAAAAAAAACCCTGAAAAACTGACTGCTTGAATTCATGTTTTTTCCAGAATACTTTTTATATCTAAATTCAATTAAAAAATTGGAATTAGATTATTGCTCAAGATCCTCCCTCAATAATTGCCCCACCCTTCCAGTACACACAGAGTTCCTTCCCAATACACGAACAGAGAGAGAGAGCTCTCCAGTCCATTCTACCTTCCTTCTTTAAAAATATTTTAATTTTCAATTTTAATTATGTGCATGTGTGTCTGTGTGTGGGTATGTGCAAAGGACTGGTACCTGTGGAGGCCAGAAGAGGGCATTAGATTAGTCTCAATTACTGGAGCTGGAGTTATAGGCAGTTGTGAGTACCTGACATAGGTGTTAGGAACTGAGCTCATGAACTTCGTCAGAGCAGTAAGTGCTGTTAATCACTGAGCCATCTCTGCAGCCCCCTTCCCTTTCTTTCTAAAAGACGATATCTGGATACGTAGTGCTGGCTGCCACTGAACTTGAAATCCTCCTGCCTGAGACTGTCAAGTTTCTGGGATTATAGATATGTCAACTTGTTATCTTTCATCTCTGAAAACCAGGGAGCTTGTCTGCTGTTTTTGTTTTTCTGTGCCCACTAAAACTATTTTTGATTTAAAACAAACCACTAAACATTTATTGGAACACTGTGCCATTTGCTTTTAAACATATGCTAAATTGTCAGCATTGACAATGTTCCAAATTTTCTGAAGCTGTCCTGATTTTAAATGCTGATGTTTTGTTTCTTTTTTTTCCTAATTGTCAGATCATAGATGGTCACCTTAGTGTTTATCATTGACTTTTCTGTCTGGGAAAGCTTTTTCAGGGGGCAGATGATGAGTCAATGTCATCTGCCAATGAAAAACTGAAAACATAGATTTCTAGTAGCAAGAATGAGCTGCAAAATACTATCTCAGGAAAAAAGGGTGGAAGGTGGGCATAATTTTTCTACTGAAATATTGGGAAGAAATAAAAAATATGAAGCATGAAAGAATCTATCTAAACTAATAAACTGGGACTGGAGAGAAGGCTTGGTAGTTAAAAGCACTTGCTGCTCTTGCAAAGGACCTGGGTTTGGTTCCCAGCATCCACAAGGCAGCTAACAACTATCTGTAACTGTAACTCCAGTTCCAAGAGATCTGACACTCTCTTCTGGCCCCCATGGGCATTGCACACAACATGTGCTGCACTTACATACACATGGGCAAAACACTCATATATATATATAATAGATAGATAACATAACTTTTTAAGCTGGTATAATAGTACACATCTGTATTCCTAGCACTTTTCAAAAGATTTCACATGTTCACATACTTATTATGGAAACAGTTCACTAGTGCAGAGCATGAAAACAGAGAAATCACAATATTACAAAACTATGCCCAACTGTGCAGAGTGGGGGTATGTTCTACTTGATAGGGTGATGTACTAGTGACCTTGATGCAGTGTAGACGTATGCAGCATTTCAGGAGAAATTACCTATAGACTCACTTCGTTTTTCTTTTTCAATGTCTTCTCTTGGAGCAGTATGTGATTTTATTACCAGTTTTCACCCAACTACATTAGGGAAAGGGACAATTTTTATTTTGTGTCTTAGCCACAAATTATTAGGTTCTGAAAGACTCATGAGGAGATACAGCAAGGAACAGAGTCAGGTGCACACACAATGATGGAGAAAAGGGGAAAATGATAGGGAGGGTTTTAAACAAAATGGTGAAATTAATGATGTTCTAGAATGTATGTGCAACGTAGACCAGAAGAAGGCAGGATTCTCTGGAACTGGAGTTATGGATCACCACCACGTGAGTGCTGGGAACCGAACTTTGGTTCTCTGCAAAAGCAGCCATTCCTCTTAACCACTGATCCCTCTCTCTAACCCCAAGAAAGGACATCTTATATCTGCTTTGTACTTCCATGTGGTGGTGGTAGAAGGAGCTGAGTAGGAGGTTTGTTAGATATTTCCAGAGTTACCACAAAGCTGGATAGGAGTAGGTAGGTGGATTTAAAAATGAAGAGCACCAGGTGTGTTGGCACACACCTTTAATCCCATCCCTTGGCAGACAGAGGCAGGAGGATCTCTGTGTGAGATCCAAGCCAGCCAGGTCTACATAATGAGTTCCAGGCCAGATGGGGTTACAGGAAGACCCTGTCTCAAAAAAAACAGAAAATAAAATTAAGAACAACTGTAATATGAATGAGGCTGAGAAAACCCAGTATTATTATTATTATTATTATTATTATTTTGGTCATTTTGAGACAGGGTCTCCCTGTAACCCAAGGTGACCTGGAACTCCTTTTATGGACCAGGCTGGTGACATTCTCAGGAGAGTTGCCTGCCTCTGCCTCCTAAGTGCTGGGAATAAAAGCATGTGTCACTGCACCTGGAAAATCATTTTTTTAGATGAGAGAGAGAGAAAGAGAGAGAGAGAGAGAGAGAGAGAGAGAGAGAGAGAGAGAGAGAGAGAAAGTAAAATTCACTTAGTTTCTGAAACTCACCAGGTCAGTCTAACCTCCCGATAAGCATTGGTTCCCAAGCAACACTCTTCCGTTTCATTCATTGTCTACCATTCCTTCTAGCATAGCGAGGGGAAAGTTCTTTCTTTGTTACCCAGAAAGAAGACCTTAATTCTGTCTGAGCAGGTGCTCACATTCCTTCTTCTAGGACTAAGTGAGTTCATCACTACCACACTGCAGAATCTACCTACAGGTTTATAGCTTGGGCCACCCACTTTTAACATTGATAAAGATAAGTTAATAGAATCCTTTTGCATCAAAAATAGATGTTTAGGGCTGGTAAGGTGGTTCAGCAGTTAAAAGTGATTGCCATCAAAGCCTGAAAATCTAAGTTCAATCCCCGGGACCTATATAGTAGAAGGAGAGAATTGACTCTGCAAGTTGTCCCTGACCTCCACACAAGAACCTTGTGTTTGCACACAAACACACACATTAAAAAAGATGTTCAAGCCGCAGGTGTAGCTCAGAGGAGCTAACTAGAGTTAGAAATAGTTGTTAGCCATCATGTGGGTGCTTGTGCTGTGCCATCTCTCCAGCCCAAAGGCTCTGAATTCTATTCTCAGCACAAAACTAGAAGAATAGAGAAGGAAAGAATTACTCTGGAGTGATGTAGAAAATATTTATGGAGGATTACTACTGGACTTTGAATTGTGTAATCTCTGTTATGGTTTGCATATTAAGTACCCCCGCGCCCCCCCCAAAAAAACTCAACATGTTGAAGGCTTTGTCTCCAGTGTGAGGTTCAGAGGTGGGCTTTGGGAAAGTGACTGGATCACGAGGGCTCTGATTCACCAGTGAAATAATCCACTGCTGGATACATAACTTGATGTCATTATTGGGAGGTGATAGAAATGAGGCTAAGGGCCTCAGAGAGGAAGGGGCAGTGCTTGAAGGTTCTGGAGTGTTCTATACACTCTTGTCCCTGGTGTCTCTCTTGCTCCTCCTCCCCCATCTTTGTTTCCTGCTATCATGAGATCAAGAACTTTGCTCCACCATGTACTGCTGAACATAGTGTGCTGCCTCACCCCAGGCCCACAGCAACAGAGTCACCCAGCCATGGAATGAAACCTCCGAAGTCATGAGTTAAAATAAACCTTTCCTTCTTTGAAACTGTTTACGCCAGATATTTTTGTCAGCGTCACAGAAAATGGACTGTGCTTAAATATATGGCTATATAACAAATCACCACAAAGTTCGTGACTCAAAATAACTTTTATTTCTTAGCTCATATTTCTGTGGGTCAAAGTCTGAGCTTATCTGGGCTCTTGGCTTACCGTCTTGTAAAGTATAGGCCAAATTGAGTTCTTATTTGGAAGTCCTCAGGAAGTGTGCTTCTAGCTTTATTCAGGCTGTTAGTAGAATCCAGTTTCTTGAGACTGATGCTCCATTGGCTGGCTTTCATTTGAAGTTCACTCTGTTCCCCAAGAAGCCACCTACATTTCTTATCATGCATTCTCCTCCATCCTCCAAGCCAGTATGAATACACTGAGACATTTCATATCTAACATCTTCTTTTGCTATAAGATAGAGAAAACTCCTAGCTTTTTAAATTTTTATTTATTTTTATTTTATGTGTATGAGTGTTATGTCTGCATGTGTGTAAATGCACCCATGTAATGCAGTGCCTGTGGTGGTCAGAACAGGGCATCAGATCCCCTGGAACTGGAGTTATGGATGGTTGTTAGCTGCCATGTGGGTGCTGGGATTTTAGCCCAGGTCTTCTGCAAAAACAGCCAGTGCTCTTAACTCCTGAGCCATTTCTCCAGGCCCCAAAATCCTTGCTTTTAAAGGGTTGCCCACATCTTAAGATCAAACAGTTTAGGATTGTAATTATATATGCAAATGTCTTATCATATCATTGCCTAGATTCATATCCATCAAAGTAGGGAATAGAAAACTTGGTGGCTAACTTCAGAATTCTGCCTACTGTATAGTTATTCTGTGAGCCTATTTTATGATGTTTGTGAATCAGCCTATCAATTAAATAATTATCTATTGACCATCTACTAAATGCACTCTATCAGTTATATCTGTGCTATATGAAATTTTCTCTTTAGTCCAAAAGATGACTAAAGTGCCCCCAAACTTGTAGTCTGTCCCTGACTTTAAAAAAAAAAAAAAAGATCAAGCCAGGTGTGGTGTCACATGCCTTTAATTTCAGCACTCAGGAAGTAGAAGCAGGTGGATCTCTGTGAGATTATGGCAGCACGGTCTACACAATAAGTTCCAGGCCAGCTGGGGCTACAGGAGACCCTGTCTCAAAAAAAAACCAAATATATATATTTGGAACATATCTTCCCACGATATCCTACTATTAATATTATCTGTCTTACTGCCAGATTCCTTTATTAAAAACAAAACTAAGCAGGCATGGTAGCACAAACCTGGAATCCCAACACTCAGGAGGCTGCAGCAGGTGGACAGTTGAGTTTGAGGATATCCTGGGCTTGCATAGTGAAACCCTGGCTCAGACATGTACACAAAACAAACAAAAAACAACATTTTAATAATGAGAAAGTAATGTATGTTCTCTTGGTATGGCCTATTTATGTTTAGGCTTCTGCCTGAAACTTTTAAGAAGGGTCTAATTGGTGAGGTGCTTTTTGTTATTAAGTAAGTTTTTGAAGCTTTCATTACATTTACTTACTTTGCGATGGGGGAGAGAGAAGGAGTCGTTGTGTATCAGTGCTCACCTATGGAGTGTGGCGGTCTGGCACTACAACTGTGCCTGAGTCTATCTGGCAAGGGCTGAGGAATGAAAGACACACAAGACATACAAGACATACAAACACACAAGACACACACAACACAGACACCAAAAATGGTGGGGAAGCTTCCGATTTATTCCAGCAAGATGCTCAATATATATACACCCAGTAGATGCCAGTGATTTACTGCAGGAAACTCCATGGATGGTTTGGGAGGAGACAAAGATTCAGGCCCCCAGGGAGCATCCGAGTATGTGACCACACCTGGTTCAGACCACACCTGGTTAACAGTTGTGGTTAGGCCTCTAAAGGTCAAGTTGTCCTCTGAGCAACTGCAGCTGACAAACTGAAGCTGGTTCCTGGCCGGGAATCTAACAGGGAAAAAGGCATGTCGGGAGGCCAGGCCCTACAATGGAGGACAGAGGACAACTTTTGGGAATTGATCCTCCCTTTCCAGTCTGTGGGTCCCAGGGATGGAGTTTGGTATCAAGGGCCTTTACCAGCAGAGCTATCTCGCTGGCCCTGGGTCGGGTATTGATATTACCAAGCCGAAGCATCCTGGAACTGAGAGGAATTGTTTTTCCTTTCTGAGACAAAGTCTTGTTATGTAGTCCAGACTAGCCTAAATTTCCCTAGCCTCATGCCTCCACCTCCGAAGTGTTGGGATCAGAATTATGCCATAGCAGGTTGGCTAAAGATGCATTACTTGCTGCTTAGTCTTCCAAGCATCCAGCCTGTAGGTGAGGTGGTTATCTCACCATACACCTATTTAGATGTCATCCAAGGGTGATCAAAAAGCCTGAGGAATAGACATTTTCATCTCTCCGGGAATAGCCTTAAGACACTCTTCACACTCACCGAAAGCAGAACTTTCAGCCAGCAATGACTCCGAGGCAATGTGGCTGGGGTTTTAATTAGTTTGTGGCTTAGGGTCAAGGAATCCTAAAAGATGCCCATTTCTGCCTCAGAGGGAGGGAGGGAGCGAGGGAAGGAGGGAGGGAGGGAGCGAGTTCTATCAGTCTCCTATAGTCTAGAATTCTCTCAGGTAACAGCTTCCAGGAAGGGGTTCTTGGTCTCCTTTACCACCCCGCCCATCAGTAGCTGGGTGAAATGGCCCCTCTCTCCAAGTCTCCATCAAGGCTTTCACTGCACCAACCTTCTGTCTCTCACCTTCTTCCATGACAGCTCATGAACCCCTCCAGAACAAGGACACTGTCTCATTCATCCCAAGGCCTCTGCCTAGTACAGGGCCAAGCATACAATAGGTGTCTCATAAAATGGGCCTCACAGAATAGTATATATTTGTTACTGTAGGAGACAACTTTATCATAGTCATGTTTGCTATCATTTTTAAGCTACTTTTCTAACCAGCATGGAAGGGCATGTCCTATATAATCCCAGCACTCAAAAGGCAGAGGCAGGAGGATCCTGAGTTCAAGGCCAGCCTGGGCTATATGCTGAGAACTTGTCTCAAAAAAGGGCTGGTGGGGTGGACTGGAGAGATGGCTCAGCTGTTAAGAGCACTGATTGCTCTTTGCAGAGGACCCATGTTTGGGCCCCAGCACCCACACGGCAGCTAACAATCATCCACAGCTCCAGTTCCCAGGGACCCAGTACCCTCTTCTGAACTCTGCAGGCATTATTTGACATGGGTGCGCTTACATATATACAGGCAATACACTCACACATATAAAATAAAAATCATAAAATGTTTTTTTAAAAAAGTGAAACCAAAAGTTCTCCTCCTCCTCTTCCTCCTCCTCTCCCTCTTTCTCCTCCTCCTCTCCCTCTTTCTCCTCCTCCTCTTCCTCTTTCTCCTCCTCTTCTTCTTCCTCCTCTTCTTCCTCCTCCTCTTCTTCCTCTTCCTCCTCCTTTTGTGCATATGCTTCATTTTCCACTGGCAAAACTGCCACCGCCTTTTCTTGTTCTGTTTGCCTTCCTGAGACATTTCTTTGAAAAAGTCCCTCTTGATTATTAGTATTTAATGTTTATCCTTTATTACACAGGGGACATTGTGCCAAGAAATATGCTGGGAGAAAGGGCTGAATCAGAGGCCAGGAAACCTCATCTCTTTACGTCTGAAAGTGTCAGTAAAACTCCACAAAAGCAGGACCCCTGTGATAGGAATGGGCACATTGGAAAAGAGCAACCTTCAGAGTCGTTCTGCCCACAGAACGCTACCCCGACAAGAAGATAAAGCTTAAAACAGAAGGAGGTAGAGCTTGGGGTGAAGCCTCTGAGAGGCAGAAGTTGCCTTCACCTGTAAAGACCTGTGCAGATTCATTATCCTGGGTTTTCATCTGTAAATGGTGTGATCTTTGGTTCATCCTAATCTGGTGAGTAATGGAAGGTACTATGCTTAAGTATGAATCTACTAAAGTTCTGTTCTGTTGACATGCATTTTCTAGCACAGAGATGCTGTGGACGCTAGCACAGATTTGGAGTGACAGAGACCTGAATTCAAATTTTGACAGTCACCATGAACTGACTGTATAACTTGAGCAAGTTATACACTTTCTTAGTCTGTTTCCTCGATATGCAGTATGAGTGTGTGTGTGTGTGTGTGTGTGTGTGTGTGTGTCTGTGTGTGTGTCTATGTAAAAGTGTCTCATAAAATGAGCTTCACAGAATAGTATATCTCTCATATGTCTATTTGTTACTGTAGGAGACAACTTTGTCATAGTCATGTTTGCTATCATTTCTAAGCTACTTCAGGCATGGGAGGGCATGAGAATGCTTGCATTACTAGCTGTTGGGAGAGTGAAATGGGGTGTGGTCCATAGAGCAGCCTGCAGAATGGCTGTACATACTGTCTTCTCCAGAAAATGAGTTCTAGTGGGTTTCACATTTTGTATTTCATTTAGTCCTCATAAATATCATTATTACTGTGATTTACAGGAAAATAAATTGAGTCTCAAGGAAATGACATGAGCTGGGTGTGGCCTTGCACATCTGTAATCCCAACACTTGGGAGGCTGAGGCAGGAGGATCAGAGATTCAAGGATAGCCTCAGTTGCAGAATTGTTTTCTACAGGCCTTGTGCAACACCCCTCCCCATACCCCCAAAAAATACTAAAAGAAAAAGAAATTAAATGAAATGACTTGTCAAAGTCTTTCCACAGGGACAGACCAATATCCCACTCAGAGTTTAAGTGAAAGAAGGAACCAAGAACATGAAAGGTCTGGGCCTGGGTGTGGAGCCAGTAGGGCCGATCCTGAGCATACAGGGGTGCCCTTTAGATGGCATGCAAGTGCCAGGAGGACCTCTCTAGCCAGATACATCAAAACACTAAGCACAGTTCAGGCCAGGAAGCCACTGTTCAGTCTTCACCCACTTGTCTCCCCCAGTCCACAGGAGGACCTCATTTCAGGCTTCTTCACAGAGTAGCTGCTCTCTGAACATTTGTTTTTCTATGTACTTTTCCCCCACAGTTTGGAAGACTTCAAAAGATAGGGACAAAGGACACAGATTCTTTTCCTCGAGGTGAGAGGGAGGGTCATTATATGTGGTAACTGATCGATCTGACACTCCACTTACCATACTTTAAACAGCAATTACAGCCTCCCACCCTCCCCAGCTCTCTTCCTTGTCCCAAAGCTGAAGTCATAGTACCTGATTTAGGCCCTGTCATCATTTCTAACCACCGCCAACTGATATCCTCTCAAGGAAGCCCAGCTCCAGCCTAGGCTAAAACAAAATGTCAGGGGCTCAGGAAGGAAAACCAAGGAGCATTTCCCTTCTCCCTCTAGTCCCTGCCCAGGCTCTTGCTCGCTGGCCTAGTACACTGTGCTTGTTCATAAGAATCAGAGGTTCAGAAGCACAATGCAACAACACAGGTCAATATCCCATTATCTGTAGGGTATATTTCAGCCTGGTTTTGTTTGTATTGTGCGGTACAGGGGGGTAGAACTTAGGGCCTCACTCAAGCTAATCTAGCCTAGCGCTGAGCCATTCCCCCATCCCTCAGTGGTCTCTAAGGTACCGGAGGAAATGTAGATGTTGGCCTTCTTCCTCCCTCTAGCAGAGTTTTCCATGTATTGAGGTTGTTATTGCTTAAAGAAAGATCCGCAGGGTTAAATAATCACAGGACAGTCTGTCCTCATTACTTGTGTGAAAACCCCACTGAGTCACCATGACAGCGTGTTAAGTCAATAGAGACTTGAACTGTTAATTTCCAAGGAAGAAATGATTGAATTAAAATAGTTGTCACTTCTCTGTCCAGAGGGAATGGAAGTCCCTTTAGTTTCAGGTCTTTTACAATTAGGTAACTTCCAGGAAGATTATGAACCACTTTATAACATCTCCTAGTTTGAGGGAAAGAAAATGCTCTGTTGAAACTGGTTTTGGTGTAAGGTGGCGGAGGTAGGGGTGAATTCGGAGGAAACCCTTAAGGGTCGGAAACTTGTGGACCTCTCTCTTTCCCCTTGCTGTGTTATTTTGTCTGCCAAGCCTCTACACTGACAGGTGATGGTCTGGGATACCCCCATTCTTTTTACTCACTCCCATTTTTTTTCCTTCTTTTAATCCCTTTCTAGGCTGGAGCTGAAAAAAGTGGCTGATGGCATTGTGCAGATTTACTATCAACAATGGTTTGGTTTAGTCTGGTTTGGTTTGGGGTTTGGGATTTGGGTTTTGGTTTGGTGTTAGTGTCTCAGGTAGCCCAAGCTGGCCTGGAACTCACCACATAGCCAAGGATGGCCTTGAACTTCCCATCCTTTGTCTCCACCTCCCTGATACTGAAATTGTAGCCCTGTACCACCATGCAGGGTTTTATGTGGTGCTGGAGATTGACCCAGGGCTTCGTGCATGCTAGCCGAGCACCCTGTCACCTGAGCCACATCTCTATGTTACATGATCTGACAGCTGCATGGTCAAGTGAGGACAGGGGCGATAGAAAAAAAATGACAGCTTTACCATAAAGTCACCTCTGGGAGGGCTGATTCTTTGTAAAATGAACTGTAACTGGAGTCCTAATCCCAATTAAAAAGCCGATAAACCTTTTTAAAAAAACAATTATGAAGATTGTAGAAATCCAGAGTAGATGGGAAAGCAAGGAGGGACAGAGGGATGAATGTGACCCAAGTTCATGTGCAAGCATGCATTGAGTGCCACAATGAAACCTTTGTCCAGTTAGTATACGTTAATGAAAACCTTAAAATCAAACATCCTAGGGCTAGAGAGATGCCTCAGCGGTTAAGAGCACTGGCTGCTCTTGCAAAGGACTTGGGTTCAATTCCCAGTACCCACATGGCAGCCAATAACCATCCATAAATCCAATTCCAGGGGATCTGATGCCCTCTTCTGACCTCTGTGGGCACTACATGACACAGGTGCACTTACACACATGTAGGTAATACACTCATGCACATAAAATAATAATAATAATTTTTAAAAATTAAAAAAGAAATTTACGGAGTAGAGGACCAGGCATTTTTGAAACAAACATCAGCAGATGTGTTGTTTTCCCGGGAATGGAACCCAGGGCTTCATATACACTAGGCAGGAACTCTACCACTGATTTTTATACCCAGGTGCTTTTTTTCTAATTTAGTCACTTATTTTGTTTTGAGAGAGTCTTGCAATATAGACCAGGCTGGCCTAGAACTTTATTTAACGTTTATTTTTATTTTTTGCGTAGAGGTTTTGTCTGCATGCATGTAAGTATATCATATCATGTGCATGCAGTGCTTGCAAAGGACGAGTTACAGGCAGTTGTTAACCACTGGGAACTAAACCTGGGTCCTATCTCTCCAGTCCTCTTCTCCCCACTCCTTTTTTTTCTTTCTTTTTCCTTTTTTTTTTTTTGAAGGCGGGGTGGGGAGACAGGTTCTTCCTGTAGCCCCAGCTGGCCTGGAATTTTTTATGTAGAACAGGCTGACCTCAGACTCAAAGAGACCTGTCTGCCTCAGCCTCCTGAGTACTGAGATGAAAGGTATGGACCACCACACCTGGCTGGACCTGGAACTTTTCATCCTCTGGCCTCTGTCTCCCGAGTGTTGGGATTATAGGCATGTTTCACCACATTTGATAATTTTTGGGTTTTGGCCTTTTTTGAGACAGAATCTACCTGTAGTCCCAGTCATCCTGGAACTTGCTATATAAACCAGGCTGACCTTGAACTCACAGAGATCCGCTCACCTGGGGGGATTAATAGCATGTGACACCACACCTGGCTTCCCTCTGTTTTTTTTTTTTTTTTACACTGGCTAGGCATTGTTTATCTCTCCTTTCTCTCTCCATATTTAACTCTTCCTCCTTCATCCCAGGTTAAAGTGTCCCTATTTTCCCCATTTCACCCTTGATAATACCTGCCTCTTATGGTCCCCCCTCTCTTGAGCTCCTTCCTTCTCCCTCCCATTTAAATACCATAGTAACACCTGTCTCTTGTTCTCTCTCAGGCTCCTTCTTTCCCTTTACCTCCCTGGTTCTTTTCCATTTTCCTGGCTCCCGCAGTTACATCAGGACACACACTCACATATAAGGATTTGGTGCTAGGATCCTGAGTCTATGCTATTTCACTTAGTATGACAGTTTCTGGTTCTATCCATTTACCTGCAGATTTCATTATTTCATCTTTATTTGAATCGAACCCCACTGTGTAAATGCACCACATTTTCATTATCCAGTAATCAGCTGAGGGACACTAAGGTTGCTTCCATTTCTTAGCTACTGTGAAAAGAGCTGAAACAAACATGGATATACAAGCATCTCTGCAGTAGAATGAGTCCTTTGAGTGTATGCCGAGTAGTGGTATAAGGGGTTGTAGGGTAGGTTTGTTTTTATTTGTTTAGGAGTTCTCCACACTGCTTTCCATAGTGGCTGCATGAGTTTGCAGTCGCACCAGCAGTGAATGAACATTCCCCATTCTCATCCTCACCAGCATTTGGTATCATTTATTCTCTTGATCTTCGCTAGTCTGAGGTAAGATGAAATCTTAAAGTGGTTTTAATTTGCATTTCCCCAATTATTAATGATATTAAACACTTTTAAAGATGTTTTTCAGCCATCTTTATTTTTTCTTTTGAGAACTGTCTGCTCAGGACCTTAGCCCATCTTTTAATTGGGTCACTTGTTCTCTTGACTCTTTGTTGAGTTCTTTATATATTCTGGATAATAAACCTCTGTCAGATGGGCCACGGGTGAAGATTTTCTCCTACTCTGTGGGTTTTCTCTTCACTTTCTTATTTGTTTCTTTTGCCATACAGAAGCTTTTTAGTTGAATGAGGTCCCACTTATTGACAGTAGATCTTAATTCTTGAATAACTAATGTCTGATTTAGAAAGTCCTTTCCTACACCTATAGCTTGTAAGTTACTGCCAGTATTTTCTTCTAACAGTTTCAGAGTTTCAGGTTTCACATTGAGGTCTTTGATCCATTTGGAGTTGACTGTTGTGCAAGTGAACGATAATGGTCTAATTTCATTCTTCTGCAAGTAGAGATCCAGTTTTCCCAGCACCATTTGTTGAAGATTCTGCCTTTTCTCCAGTTTGTGTTCCTGGCACCTTTGTCAAATATCAGGTGACTGAAATTGCATGTACTCATGTTTGGGTCTTCAATTACGTTTCATTGATCTGTGTGTCTGTTATTGTGCCAATACCAGGCTGCTGTTTTTATAGCTATAACTCTATAATATAGTTTGAGATCTGGTATAGTAATCCCTCCAGCATTGCTCTTTGTGTTCAGGATTACTTTGGCTATCTAGGGTGTTTTCTGATTACATATGAATTTTTTTGAATTTTTTTTTCTAATTCTGTGAAGAATGTCATGGAGATTTTTATTGGGATTGCATTGACTATATATTGCTTTTAGTAGGATGATCATTTTCACAATATGAAATCTTCCAATCCGTGAGCATGGGAGGTCCTTCCATCTCCTGTTGTCTTCCTCAATCTCTTTCTTTAAAGATTTAAAATTTTCATTTTAGAGATCATTATTGTTTTTGGTCAAGTTTATTCCTAGATATTTTTTATGAGTCTATTGTTGATGAGAGAATTTCCATGTACTCTTTCTCTGATTGTTTGTTATTGGTATATAGAAAGGCTACTGATTTTTATAGATTAGTTTTGTAACCTGCCAGTTTTCTGAAAGTGTTAATCATTTCTAGGAATTATCTGGTGGATCTCATAGGTATAATATTATCATCTGTAAATAGGGATAATTTCACCTCTTTTTTTTTCCAATTAGAACTCCTTTAATTTCCTTTTCTTGTCTTGTTGCTCTAGCAAGAGTTTCAAGCACCATGTTAAAATGCTTCCAGTTTTTCTCCATTTAGAATAATGTTGGCTGTGAGTTTGTTATATATATAGTTTTAATTATGTTGAGGTATTTTTTCCCACCAGTCCAATTCTTGTCTTCAAGAAATTCCCTAATTCTTCAGCTAGCCTTGAGCTGAGCTCTAAGTTGCCTTCTTGGAGCTGTTCTCCTGGAGAGGCAACAGCAGATGCTTTCCACATTCCCTGCTGCCAATGGAGTGTGCAAGAGAGAAGACTACCATCCCCATTCCTCCCACCTCCCTAAGAGCAGCTGGTCTCTAGAAAGGGGCTGGGAGGGCAGGCTGGGATTTTAAGACCAGGGAGCATGCACGTCCCTCTTCAGCCTCATTTTTCTCCTGCCTTCCTCTGCCCCTTACTGCTTACACCGGATGGGTGGGTAAGCTCTTTGGGGCAAGTAAGAGAATAGCAACATGTTTCCTCAACTGCAGCCAAGTCTAGCGTCACTTAAGCATCCTTTATTTAAACTGCTTAAAATAACAAGTATTTCGGATTTGGGATTGTTGTTGTTATTGTTGCAAATTTGTGTGTGTGTGTGTGTGTGTGTGTGTGTGTGTGTGTGTGTGTGTGTTATCTTGGGGATAAAACCCAAGACTAAAATTTTAATTCGTCTTCATTTGCACCTTTTACACATGATCTGAAAATAATTTTATACAATATTTTTAATGTACCTGCATTCTAATGTGACCTATCACACAAGATCCACTGGACTTTTCCATCATGGTATCATGTTAATGTTCAAAATGCTTCTGATTTGGGAACATTTCTGGTTTCAGGTTTGGGAACTGAGGATGCTCAGCCTGTATTTGGGGGATCTATGAGCTGTGGTAGCTCTCCCAACTTTGTATCAGACTGCCTTTACTCTGCGTGATGATTCTCAACTTTCAGAGCCTCAGAATTTCAGCTTGTTAAATTTCTTAACCCTGAGTCTGCCTCAAAATATTTGAAACTAGGCCCTTTTTTTATTTGCTTCATTTGTGTGTGTGTTCACATATGTGTGATGCATATTGTCCATATGCATATGGCTGCCAGAGATCAACCTTGGTACCATTCCTCAGGAGCCTTGGAACTCAACAATTAGACCCAGCTGGTTGACAAAGACCTCAGGGATCCTCCTGCCTCCATCACCCCCTCCCACCCCAGTCTGGGATTACAAGCTTGTACTACCTCGTCTGGCCAAGCCTGTGGAGATGGGCATTAAGTAAAGGTGTTTACACAGCTCCAGAATGAAGGTGAGAATGTGCCTCCTAATGTCCAATCCCAGGTTACAACAGTTGACAAATCTGCCTTCTGCCAGGGGGCCAGATGTTGTGCACAGTCTTACTGAGACTCATGTTCAGTCTTCCTTGGCTGGCTCCTGCTCAGAGCAAGCATTTCCTCTCCAGACCAACAATTTGATTGCCTCCACCCAGCTCTATCGTCTCTCTGCCAAGGCCATGATGACCCACATAGGCCCCTCTCATGATTGACCACAAGCCCATAAGCCTATTTGGAGCATCTCTTCCTGTTCTTTCTTCATCTGACAATATTGTGCATCTAAAAACTGTCAGGTTCACTGCCAAGTGTTTTGCATTATTACTCACAATAGCTTACGGGGAAGCATTAACTATTTTATGGCTGACAAGACAGAGATCCTGAGATGATGATCTTGCCTAAATGTTTCACCTCAGGTTTGGTTTTCACGTACAGGTTTGGTAATTTGAAAGCCTATGGTCTCTCCACTCTAGAGCTCCTACTCAGCAATAAAGAGCTGGTTTCTGCCTCAAAGTTCACAGCCTCAGCAGGAAGATAGCATGAGACAAGAGACAAGCATGAGGTCAGAGGGAGATTTGGCTAGGGAGCAATTAAAAGGAATACCTTCCCTGGGGAGGGTTCTGAGGGAAGGTAGTGAATCCCACAAGATGAGAAGGTGCTCAGATATAGAGAACCCTGGGTAATACAGCCAAGCTTCTTCCGGAACCTGCAGGACGTTCAATATGGCTGAACATGTGGCCTGGGGGAAGCAGATGGAGATGGACAGCCAGGCAGGGTGGGTCAGGAGCCTTTAAGTCAGGCTACTAAGCTTTGCATTTGATGCTGTGCACGATCTGTACCGGATTCGAAGCAGAAGAGAGATCAAATCAAAGTTGAATTGAGGAAGGCGGGGGTCTGGCAAAGGACAGGCATAACCAGTGGCAGGGAGAAGAATGAGCAGATTGCAGACAAAACCTGCTGACAGGTAACCCCGGGTGGAACGAAGACATTCCAAGGGAAATGGCAGGAAGAGGAGAGTTGGAGCAAGAGCTGCTGATGAGACTGGATTTGATGGAAGACTGAATGTAGCAAGTGAGAAGACTGAAATGTCCAGATGACTCTCCTCTCGGGAGATGAGAAATAGAGGGAGAGGAGGAGGTGGGAAAGAAGTGAGTTTCTTCGGAAAGTAGCAGCTAGATACAGAAGTTTGGAGTCCAGAAAAGGGTCCTAGACTGGAGAGCTAAAGATGGAAGTGGACCTAGAAATGAAAGTCAAGGTGGTCATCAACTTAAAAAAATCTAGTAAGTGTCCAGGTATGACAGCTCATATGTCCCAGCACCAGCACTCAGGAAGCTGAGGCAAGAGGATTGCAAGTTTGAGGACAACTTGGCCTACGTAGTGAGCTTCCATCACACACACACACACACACATGAGAGAGAGAGAGAGAGAGAGAGAGAGAGAGACAGAGACACAGAGAGACACACAGAGAGAGAGAGAGTAAATGCCAGTACAAGTGGCTCCACTTTCCCTCCTGTACTTGAGGTCTCTGACTCAGCTTATTCAGGGCCCAGGGCCCCGATACTCTGCCTTACCCTTGTCAGTTTCTTCCCCTGAACAAAACGTTTCTGTGTCTCATTCATTTGCAGATGGAATCCGTGGATATTCGGCTCTTCCAGAAGCGCAACTCTGCCGCCTCTCACTTCTGCGGCGTTGCTGCTAGGAGCCTCTCCCCGCCAAACACCGCCACCAAGCAGTACACCCGCCGGCACCGTTTGCCCCAGCTTTCTTTTCCCTGAGTACTAGGTCCTAAATAGACCGAGCCCCCATGTAGGGCAGCTCCAGAACTGGGCTAGTTCTTTCCAGCCTGAATCCTACTCCTAAAATGGACAGGGCCCGTACACTCTCCCTCCCTTCCCCTTTGCCTCGCCGTGGCTGTGGCCTGCTCCAGCACGCCTGACTCCGCAGCTTATAAACAGGATGGCAGGCCCCATGCAGATGCCAAGGCTGATGCAGAGGGAGCTGTGGGGTGGGAGGAGGGAAGCTTCGCTGCGCAGCTGCATGGAGCAGAGAGGGAAGAGGACAGAGCAGAGACCGGCCTAACAGAGCATGCCCTCCCAGGGGAGGTTGGCGGGTGGAATACCTTAAATTAGAAGTCTGTAAAAGTGTCTTAGGGGTCCCTACTACTTGGTCGGCTTTGGGTGTGGTTCTTTACAACTGAAGATGATTGATGGAGTTTTCCTAGCCCTATAATTCCACTTGTGATGAGTTAGAATTAAAGCTGAAATGTGAGTTCATAAACTGCCTAGCTGGTGAATAATAGAGTTTAAATCTTCTCAAAAAAAATTTTTTTTAATTAAATCACATTAAAATTCATAGCCACCTGCCTACAATGATCTAATTTGAAAATGGAGCACAATTAATTTTTAATGCCAGGTCAGCTTCTCACCACCTGGCCTCTTCTCACCCCCTCCCCCAGCAGACAGTCTGTGTGCTCAGAGAACCCAAGACCATTTTAAATATTAACATGAACCACACATTCCTGGGAAGACAGATAGATATAGACACCTAACTTTGTCTTCATTCTCCCGTTCCTGCTAGTGTAGTTGTTCATGTATCTCTAAATGTAGTTCTGGCTAAAACCAAGCTCTGTTAACTAGGAATGTGGGGTGTGTCTGTCTCACAAAACCCTTTTGTACTATGTTGAGAAATGAGCAGAGATGCACAGGCAGAAGGCCAGGGCTAAACTTGAGGAAGTGGCACAGAGGCAGTTTCAACATTGATGGGTACCTCTGTTTTTGCTGTGAGAAGGTTTGGGGAAGGATCTAGATGCTTCATGATTTTATAAGGCAGACTTACTTAACTTCCATCCTAGATGCCTTGATTTTGGATGGGAAGAAATTCTGCAAAAAAACGTGAAGTAGGGGGTGCCGGAGAGATGGCTCAGCAGTTATGAGCACTTGTTGCTCTTGCAGAGGATCCAGGTTCGGTATTCAGCAGCCATGTGGGGGCTAACTCTGCACCTAGACTTTCAGGGATCTGACACCTTCTTCTGGCCTCCACAGGCACTAGGCATACATGTGATGCACTTACCTGTATGCAGTCAAAACACTCATACCCAAAAAGTAAATCTTTAGCTAGATGTGATGATGCATGATCCAGCACTTGGGTCATAGAGTCTGGCGAATCTCTTTGAGTTTAAGGTCAGCCTGGTCTACATAGCCAGTTTCAGGCCAGCCAGCCTGCATAATGAGACCCTGTCTCAACAGAAGAAAAAGAAAAAGTGAGGTGGGGCTGGGATGCAGACAGATAGACGAAGGCTTGACAGCCTAAGGTCAGTCATCACCTGGAAGCTGATGTAACTAAACATTCACCCAAAACACAAAGTTTAAATCAGCTCAGCCAGAGTGCTGTCAGCACCGTAGGAGGTCAGCCTGTTTCAGCCTGTTTGGAAGACACTCCACTGATTATATGTACTTTTTAGGCATACGTTTTATTTATTTATTTTTATTTTATGTGTATGAGTGCTTTGCTTGCATCTACGTAGGTGCACCCATGTTGTGCACAGTCCAAGGAGGCCGGAAGTGATAGTCGGATCCCTTAGAACTTGAGTTACAGACGGTAATTAGCTGCCACGTAGGTGCTGGGAATTGAACCTGGGTCCTCTGCAAGAAGTGCTCTTAACCACTCTGCTACCTCTCCAGTTCCAGAATTGTTCTTGTAAGAGATAGTCTTGCTGTGTTGCCCAAGCTTGCCCTGACATCCTGGGCTCAAGCAATCTTCTTGCTGCAACCTTCTAAGTAGCTGGAAATAAAGGTACATATGACCACACCTGACTAAAGTTTGATATTTAAGTGAAATGAAGCCACTGGTTGAAGAATGGCCCATTTTGGGTAAGTAAAGCTGATCATGAGAAATGGGCTATGCCTCTAAGCCACAGTATCTTTTCAGTGAGTTGAAAGGTAAATGGCATCCAGGGGCTAAAATTCTCATAATGTCAGCTAAATTTGGCCTTTGCAAAGAGAAATTAGGTCATAAGTACAGTATTTTTGGCCAAAGGTGACTGCAAAGGAAGAAATTTAAAGTAGTCACTATTGAAAAACAAAGTAATTATTAGCTTCAGGGAAAACAAGAAGTAACTAGTTTAATCAAGTACACTACAGATGATCTACTCTGTTTATGTATACAAACACCAAATGCTAATTTAAGAAAAAAATATAAATTTTATGGAAAGAATTACAGAGAACAATGAGAGGGATGGTGCAGAGTACTAAATTCTCCTTTATTGTAATAGGAAAATAATCTGTTTTTAAAATATTGATTTATTATTCTGTGTATGCATGATGTGGGGGAAGTGCATGTGTCATGACACTCATGTAGAGGTTAGAGGACAACTTTGTGGAGTCAGGTCTCTTCTTCCACCTTGGGTTCTAGAGATAAGAAAAAAAATAGTTTGTGTGTGAGTGTCATTTAAACTATGACAATATGTAAGAAATGGGACAAAAAGCCGGGGAGGGTGAGAAGGGAGGAGACTACTGGGTTCATTCTTTTTCTTTTTCTTCTAAAGACAGAGTCAGTCCAGACTGACCACAGACAGTCAGTTCTTCTGCCTTGGCTTCCAAGTGCTGGGAACTCAGATTTGAATTCCTACTCACTGTCTCCAAATTCATTACTCTTTTAATACTATCATGGGACTTTTAAAATTATGGGCATGTATTCATTCAACTTTAATTTTAAAGAACAAGATGGAATAGAAAGTCTTCACAGTTAAGAGAGTGTTGAACAGGCAAATTTAACTTTCATTTCCAAATATATCAAATAATGTAAGAGGGGCTAGAGCTAAGAATAATAACAAAAAATTTTGTAGTTGACAAGTACAATTTGATAACTGTTATGTTTAATAACAAGAGTACTTAATTTGTACTTAGGTATTGCAGCTTTCTGCTCCTGCTGTGGCACCTCCTGCCACCATGTCTCCCCACCCTGAAGGACTCTAATTCCCTTGGTAGCATAAACTCAAATAAACTCTTCCTTTTATAAGTTCCTATAGTCTCAGAGTTTTATCACAGCAACAGAAAAGTAACTAATACACAAAATCCCACACAGACACACATATATACATAATTAAAAATAAAATAGATCTTTAATAAAAGGGAAAATAAATTAATCAAAACTTCAATAAACAGTTTGCGGACAAAAAAATGTCTAGTTAATCATCTTATGTCTACTTCTTAGTGTGTATATGAGGAGATGTATTTGTGTATGTTTAAATGCACATATAGCTGTGTGTACATGTGTGTAGGGACCAGTGATCAACATCAAGTGTCCCCCTAGATCACTCTCCACCTTATTTATTTATTTATTTATTTTCCTTTGTTCTTTTTTGAGACTAGATGTCTCACCAAACCTGGAACTTGCTGGTTTGGCTGACCAGCAAGCTCTGTGGATCCACCTGTCTCTGCCCTAGTCAGTTCTGGAATTATAGACACTTTATATTTCACCTGGCTTTTGCATGGGTTCTAGGAACCGGAACTAAAGTCCACATGCTTGTGTGGCAAAAACCTTACCAACTGAGCCGTTTCTCCAGCCCTTATACCAACTTTTTCAGTAGCCCACAAGGAGAATGTTTCACCAGTGAGTCTGTACACTCATAATCAGACATCACTGTATATGCATCAAGTGCCAGGTACTCAAAAAGCGAGTGAACTGAGGAGGAAGAATTAATCATCTTCCATAAGACTTCAGATTATGATTTGTCATGTGTCAATCCTTTTCTTCCAGAAACGCTAAGTGTAAGGGAGTCTGCACAAATATGTGTTTTGACGGCAGGTAACACTTTTTAAGTAAAGATGCTGTCATTTTAAATATGTGCGAATATAAATATGAATATAAGTGAAAACTTGTTCCCTTCTATGCTGGGATTCTCAACCTTGATATTAGCAAAATTTTGGAACATATAATTCTTTGTTGCAGGGATTTATCTATTGTCAAGTTTGTTTTATTGCTAGAGATAGTCTCACTAAGTAGCTCAGCCTGGTCTTGAACTCAGGATAATCCACCTGCCTCCTGAGAGCTGAGGTGCCAGGCATGTGCCACCACACCTGGCTTTGTTGTGGGGATGTGAATTGTGCATTGCAAGATGTTTAGAAGCATCTCTGGCCTCTACACAACAGTCCCATCCCTTCAGTTGTGACTAAAAATGACTTCAGACATGACAAATGTCCCTGACAGGCCAGGAGATGAGGGCACGCCTTGACACATCATTTTTCCTGATGCCCAACTAGTGTTTAGAATGAATGAATTCCCTCTCGAAAGAACTGCCTATACCTAGAGGTTTCCTATTCCAGCTCATCAAAGATGTAGGCTTAGTCTATATTACTAATTCACAGCAACAAACATCTAAATGGTAATTGAAATTTATTATACTATTCTGCATCTGATAACTAAGACGTGCTAAGTGAGAAGTTTCTCCCTGAAGTATAATTAGGCTATGTAAATTACCTAAGTATTTGAAAATCTGGAACAAAATTGAAAATGAGAAGAATCTCATTCTGACATTCTGACACACTGGTTAGATATTTGCCCCAGGAGGGGGAATCCTGCTCCCAACATCTTCATAATCTCTGCCTCCATGGAGCTTGCCTTAGCTTTCAAAAAATAGGCTGAATCCATAAGGCGTTTGAGTGGGCAAAAAGCACTCCAGCAAGGAGTCCCAGGCCAAAACAGGCAGGATTTGGTCTAGGACATAAATAGCTGCAACATCATCAAAGCTTCCTGCCAGAGAAAAGGCTTTCATGAGAACTCAGTTCATTGTGTGAAAATTCAGATGACTGAACTATAATTAGCTCGATTAGTCAACGTTTTAATTCATAGGATTCTGGCTTTGATGTGTTCCTTTCTCACAGAATCAAAGCTAATAATTCTGGAATCATAATTGGGAGCTGAGTGCCAACTTGAAACACGGGGACTCCTCACCTCCTTGGCAAACCCTGCTTCTAAGACTGATGCTTCCTTGACCGTAAATGCTTATGAACCTGGCCCAGGCACCTTGGCCTTTTCTCTTTAGCTACTTGCTTCAGAGAACATTTTCTAGGCATCTTCTCTCTATGAGTCAAGATCTCCAGTATTTAGATTCTAAATTTGTAGTGTTTGACTTTAAGGTGGGACCACCCCCAAGCTTGAGCACAGAATAGATACTGAATAAGGGTTTCTCTGTTTTATGTTACTAAACAATAGAGCGATAACCATCCTCTCCCCTTTAGGAGTAAAACCTAATTGAAGTAACCAATTTTAGTGATTGTATTTCTCTTTCCCAAACATAGACATATGAAGTAATTCTGCTTAATGAGATAAGATGAAAAGTCTGTTGCTGGGAGACTCTCAGAAAGATTCCTTGCTTAAGAAGACAAACATGAAACAAGCTTCTTTTGCTGTTAGATGTCCATTTGAACTATGCCCAGCATCTTAAAATCATGACCACCTGGAGAAAAAAGCAGACAGAATGGGCATGCAGAACAGAAAATTGAAAAGGCACGTGGCTTCTGTGACTCAGGTAAGTAAAGACCAGCCAGACCTGTAGATATTACACCTCCGGATTTCTTGCTAAGTAGTGGATACATGTTTCTTATGGTTAAGGCAGTTTCAGTATGATTTACTTTTTCTTATTTATGCATGCATTTGTTTAGAGGGCTTTTTGAAAGAGAGACTCTCTCGTTATGTTTCCCTAGGTTGGCCCTGAACTCATGATACTCCTGCCTCAGCCTCCCAAGTGCTGAGATTGAAGATTTGTGCTGGATTTTCTGTTTCTTGTAACTGAAAGCCTTTTAATATTCAGAAGTGATTAACACAGTCTTTTGTATAGGAGAAATTTATGTGTGAGTCTTCCCTGGTGGGAACTGCACTGTAATGTTTTCTACTTACTGAGCACCTACCATGTATACCAGGACCATAGAAACAATGATTTTAACATTCAAACGAACTCCACTAAGTGATATTTCTTATTTGCGTTTTGCAAATGGGGGAAAATTAAGGCTCTGAGAGCATAAATAAATGAAATCACCTAGTTATTGTGCAGTGCAATACAGACCAAACAAAGCTCTACTCTGACTCCACATTTTTCTGTTTCCTACCACCTTCTGTGCTGGACAGCTTCAACTTGTCAACTTGACACACCTGGAAAGAGGGAGCCTCAACTGAGGAAGTTCCTCCATGGGACTGGCCTGTGGACGTGTTTGTGAGGCATTTTCTTGATTGTTTGGGAAATGTGGGAGGGCCCAGCCCACTGTGGATGGAGCCACCCCAGGCAGATTGCCCTGGGTTATATAAGAAAGCAGACTGAGTACAGGCCGGAAGAACAAGCCAGTAAGCATACTCTTCCATGATCTGTGCTTCAGTCCTGCCTCCAACATCCTGCAACAGAGAAGCAAACCAGGATACCACCCTAAAGACCCAATGGAAGAGAGGAACAAGGGGAAGCAGAAGACTACTGGTGGTCCTCGGCTTACAATGGTTCAGCCTATGATGTCTCAGAATTACCATGGCTCCACAATACATGTTCACTTGAAACCATACTTCAGATTTTGAGTTTTGATCTTTTGGTAGGCTACTGATATGCAGCGTGGTTCTCTCTCTTGATACTGGGTAGGGATATAGTGAGCTCCCAGACAGCAACATGATCCTGAGAGGAAGTAGTCAGTCCTCTATGGGGCACTGTGTTGCTAAGCTAGGACATTTAGTTGGTTAGATAAATTTAATGTTTTTCCAACCTATGATATTTTCAACTCACAGGGAGCTTCTCAGGACCTAGCTCCATCATAACCCAAGCTGCATCTGTAGCTAGCTGATGATGTGGGATAGAAAGGATGAAAAAACAGAATTTCCCACCTTCTGAAACTGCTGGGAGGGATAATGAAGCCACTATCTCCCTCCAAAGCAGCCATCAACAGAGACTGCTTCAGGAAGCATGAAGAAGGGATAGGAAATACCCTGAAATATTTTAACTTTGGGCCTCCTAAAAATGTTGCCATGGCATGTAGAGTTCATGAAGTCCAAAGACCAATAAAAGATGCCATCAAACAAGCCTCACTGAAGGAAATCCTGACTCTCACATGCATAGCAGAGTGTCTACAGATCAAACACAGTCTGCTTCCTGCATTTGCCTCTCTCTCTACCCCTGATATTTCTCCCCAAGACATGGTGCCCAGTTAAAATAGAGAGGGCAGTAGTGATAAGCTCTTGGGACTGAGCTCTGGTCCCACTCTGATCATGGGTTGCTGAGGAGAGGCCTGATTCAGATGATGCCATAGAAGGTGTTATACTGAGTTGATTTTCCAGAGACCCTGCAGTCATCCTCTGGAGAAAATGCCCATCAGGACACTGCCTGTCTTTGTGTGACCCTGGCTAGGGAACCCCACACTCTTCCTGCTACCATTTCATCCCTTGTTAAATAAGGGGTCGTTGAGCATAAAAGCCTGGGGGTGAATGTCAGCATCTGGTAATTGTTATCTTTGGGGGCTACCGATAGGGAAGACTAGAGACCACCAAACCCCAGCTCCAGGGCTGGCCCTCACACCACCCACTCCCGCTGTCCTTCACTCCTAACCCCGGCTCCAGGGCGCCCCTCACACCACCCACTCCCGCTGTCCTCCAATCCTAACCCCGGCTCCAGGGCGCCCCTCACACCACACACTCCCGCTGTCCTCCACTCCTACCAGCCTCATGCAACAAATGGTTACTCCAAGATGGGAGTTTCTTCAGTTTCCTGAAACACTGAAAAACAGGACAGAGACCATTAGAGGAAGCAGTACTTGGAACATACCAGACAGTGAGGGTAGTTTGGGGCGTGGTGCTGTCAAGAACTGATCCAATAATGAATTATGTTGAGGAAAGAATCGAGGGAATTCTTATAAGATATTTAGCTGTGAAAGGCGTCAGAGAGTGGAAGAGGATGAACAATTAAAGGAGAATTTAAGATAAGAGATGCTGGAGCTGATCAGAACATTCCTGTAGAGAGAGAAATTAATTCAGGAGACAAAAAAAATGATATCTATAAAAGGAGTCCTTTGGAAAGTGAATAGGAAAGAGTCACTGGTAGGTCTGTGTATATTTGGTTGGTCAATTCGTTCTTTGAATGGACCTTTGCACCCTGGACATTTGCACACTTGGGTTGCACATTGTGCTCTACCATTGGGTTACATCTCAGCTTGCAGTGTGAGCTCTTTCACAAGAGCTCATACTCTTACACAACTTAATTTGCTCTGTTCCTCTGACAGACATCTACTCCCTGTGCCTCCAAGTAGCTGTCTAGTTCAAGATGAGGTCAAGAGTTCTTAGGAGGCTTCTTTCCATCCAGGCCCTAAGCCTTCCTCTTCTTTCCATGCTGCCCCAGCTGTGACCATCTGGTCTAGAGTGTGTTTTCTGACTTTCTAAAGGCTCCCATATTCCCCAAGATTCATTTGTCCCTTTGTCTTTAATAGTTAAAATGTTTAGTCAGAGCTCCCTCAGTTATACAGCCCTTGATATGAGTCAGGCACTACATCTACTAGCATCATCCCTCCTTATAAGTGAGGAAAGAAAATGTTAGATGGGCTACTGGAAACGAAGTAACCTGCCTAGAATCACGAAGCACTTGTAAGTAGCTCTTCTTCACACTGGGTCAGTGGCAGGACTGGGATTTGGATCTGGACAACATAACTCTGGAGAGCATACTTCTTTAAAGTCTCTACCTCTTTAACCTCCCCACATTCTGTTTCTTCCCTGTAACTCCCCTCAGAGAACACCAAGGATCTGTTAAACAACCAGAGAACTTGTGACTTGTCTTGACTCAAGATACCCTAAGTTTAAGCGACAACCTCTTTCTGTAGAGACTAACGCAGAGAGAATGTCCCGAAGCCCTTTAAATGAGAGGTCATCTTGAATCACCTGTAACTAGTCCTGTACCCACAAGGAATGCTGCCCACACAGGTAGCCAGGCCGCTGAGCTCCTGCTTTCCTGACTTCCTATTTATATCAAGCCAGACCTGGGCAGGAAACAGATGGCACACTCAAATTGGGCAATTTGAGGAGAGTTGAATAAAGAGGCCATTTACAAAGGTGTGGGTAGGATGTGGGGAGACCACAGGGCTAATGCAATAAGTAACAGCTACTTGGCCACCCCTAGGCCTGTAGGGATGAGAGGAGATGTGCTCACCAGAACCCAGAGAGGGCACCACACAGCAGCCGTGACCATGAGCCACAGAAGCAGCCTGAGGCAGTACCGCCTCAGTTCTTTACCTTTCCTTCTGACCTTTTCCTCTTGCCTGCAAGTCCCACTGAATAAATTCACTGGGAGATACAGTCACAGAATTTAATCAATATGAGGTTTAAAGCAGAGTGAAGAATAAAGACTGGATTTAGAAGGGCAAACAGAAGTAGCCAACAGACTATTCAATTAATATCTCTCTCTCTCTCTCTCTCTCTCTCTCTCTCTCTCTCTCTCTCTCTCTCTTCATATATATATATCTGGTTTTGGGACAGCATCTTACATAGCCCAAGTGTCCAGATTAGCCTCAAACTTCCTGGATGAACTCTTAATTCTCCTGCCTCCACCTCCTAAGTGCCGGGATTACTGATGTAGTGTGCCATCACACCTGACTCAATTTACTATTTTCTGTGGTAGAAAAGACTGAGGCTCTTGAGCCAGCTGCTTGGGTTCAAGGGCTTTACTCATACTTGCTGTGTGACTCTGGGCAAGTGACTTAGCCTCTCCATGCATTCATTTCCTCATCTACAGAGTAGGGTAATAAAAAAGGGCCAGACACATAGCTCAGCGGGAGAATGCCAGCCTAGCATGCACAGAACCCTGCGTTCACCTTCCTTCCTCCTACCCAGCTCCCAGCTCAGTCAAAATAAATAAATAAATAAATCAACAAAAATTTCAAAGTGAGAATAATAACATTATTATTGCTCCTTAGAGGAGCAATGTTGATTTTTACCTTACAGACAACTTTGACAAAGCACACGGCATGTGCTACTCAGTCATATGTTATATCCTTTCTTCTCTTCCTTCCCTGCCTTTTAGTAAGTATTTGGGGATAGGGCTCTGTTCTAGTTTGGTTTCTGTAGTAAACACCATGACCAAAAGCAGTTTAGGGAGGAAGGGGTTCCATGTCACAGGACATGGTTGAGGGAAGTTGGGGCAGGAGTTCAAGGCAGGATTCTGGAGGCAGGAACTGAAGAGAGACCATGGAGGAAAGCTGCTCAATGGTGTGCTCTCCCTGGCTTGCTCAGCTACTCTTCTTGTTTAATTTTGCTTTATTTCTATTTTATGTGTACATGTGTATTTCCTGCATGTATGCAAGTGCACCTGTGTCATGCAATGCCTGTGGAGGACAGAAGAGGTCATTGGACCCCCTGGAACTGGAGTTAAGGATGGTTGTTAGCTGCCATATGGGTACTGGGATTTGAACTTGGGTCTTCTGCAAGAACAGCCAGTGCTCTTAACTGCTGAGCCATTTCTTTAGCCCCTAAAGACCAGGACTAATTCCTCCTCCTCCTTCTCCTCCTCCTCTTCCTCCTCCTCCTCCTTCTTCTTCTTCTTGTCTTTTTGAGACAAGGTCTCCCTGTAGTCCCCAGCTGGCCTGGAATTCATTATGTAGACCAGGCCCAGCCTTGAACTCACAGAGATCTGCCTGCCTCTGCCTCCCAAGTGTTGGGATTAAAGGCATACACCACCTTGCCCAACTCAGCTACTTTTTTTACACAGCCCAAGTCCATCTGTCTAGGGATGGCACTGTCCACAGTAGGCTGGGCTCTCCTATATATTAGCAATCAAGTAAATGCCCCACAGGCAGGGCCACAGGTTAGTCTGATGGAGGAAATTCTTCAACTGAAGCACCCTTTTCCCAGGTAACTGTAGTTTGTGTCAAGTTAATAGAAACTAACCAGCACCAGGTGCTATATATAGTATATGGCACGATCATATCTGCATCAGTACACATTGCTTGATTGGTGGTTGAAGGGCCTTTTCCTTCCTTCGAGGCCTGATGATTCCCAACTTATTCTTGGAGACTCAAACAGTTCTTGTGACTTTAAAAGTTCTTGCTGAGGAGCTGAGAGAGGGCTCAGCAGTTAAGAACATGCTGTTCTTCCAGAAGACCGAGGTTCAGTTCCCACATAGTGGCTAACAACTGTGTGTGACTCCAGTTCCAATGGATCTGAAGCCCTCTTCTGACCTCCACAGACATTGCATTCACAGGTGCACGTATATACACGCAGTTAAAATACTCATATACATAAAAATAGTTTTTGCTGAGTTGTGGGCATTGCTCATGGCTGTATGCAAGGTTACTAAAGTGTCTGCTTTATGTTTTGCTGTGCTGTAAATTTTGAGTTACATTATTATTTGTATTTGTTTTGTATTTAACAATTAAAATATTTTCCTTTCTTTTTTTTCTGGTTGTGCTGAGGATCAATCCAGGGTATTGTATTAGCCAAGCACATACTCTACCAAAGAGTTTCAATTAAACACATTTTCAAAAGATTTTTTTTAAATTTTATGTGTATGAGTGTTTTGCCTGCATGTATGTATGCACACCACATGTGTGTAATACCCATGGAGGCCAGAAGAGGGTATCGGATCCCCCTGAACTGGAGTTACAGACCATTGTTAGCTACCACGTGGGTGCTGAAAACTGAATCAGGGTCCTCTGGAAGAGCAGCCAGTGCTCTTAAGCTCTGAGCCATCTCTCTAGCCCCCAAATGTATTTTTTAATGTCGTGAAGTCACACACATACACAGAAAGGTTTACACTGTTTGCTTTGTCTCCATCTGCTCTTCTCTGTGCTTAGGAGGAATCTGAATTATTGCCAGCTTCTTGACAGCAGACTTTAGAAAAGGTGATTTTACTGGTGATAAGTGGACCTGCAGTCTCTCACTTCTTCCTATTCACAGATGCAAGAGACTCGAGTTGAGTCTAAATGCTTTTCTGAACTTGTACCTCAACCTCACAGGGGCTGTTCTAGACATTCATTATTTTGTTGTAGAGTTCTGTAGTTCTTGCCAACAGGCTCCAAATCCTCATCCCTCACTAGACATTTTGGCCTCGGAGCAAGAAGCTTCCTCTCTCCACTTCCAGCCTCATTAAAACTCCAGGTCTTGGGGTTCCACTGTTGCAGTCCTAACAGTACTCTAAAGCACACACCGAAGCACAGGGGAGGAATTCCTTTCCAAGCCGTTTAGTCCACAGCCTTTCTTTGTATTGTAACGTCTCTCTCAACCCTTCTTTCATTCTGTACATACAAAAGGAACCCCACAAATGTCCCATGTCTATAAATTCCTATAGGCTCAAAGTTCCACAGTGGCAGGAATTGTATCTTTTTTATGTTTTTATAAGCTATATTGTCTGTCCAAGGAGTTGACACAGATTATTAGGAGTTCAATAAATGAGAGTTGAAATGAACTGAACTAAATTCTCCTTCTCTTCCCGCCTGCATGAAAGCCAGTCATCTCCGCTGGCGAGTGTGATCACTCCAGTGGATTGTAGACTACTCCAGGAGGGGAATTTTGCCCTATTAAATGATGAGATGGAGAGGAAAGAACAAGCACTTAAAAAATCTCAAGGCTCTTTTCTTTTGAGACAGAGTCTCCCTGTAGCTCCTGCTGGTCTGGAACTCACTATGTAGACCAGGCTGGCCTTGAACTCACTGAGTGAGTGCCTCCCAAGTGCTGGGATTAAAGGCATGCACAACCACGCCTAACCCAAGGTTCATTTATCTTTAACACTATAAAGTTTTTAGACGAAGATGCTTCTACCCTCTTGTAAAAGATTGAGTGAGTGGCTGAGGAATTTTTATTTACTATTATTATTATTATTATTATTATTATTATTATTAGCAGGTCTCATATAGCCCAGGCTGGCCTAGAACCTGCTATTTAACAGAAAACAACCTTGAACCTCTGATTCCAGCTCCAACTCCAAACCTCCAATTCTGGAATACTAGGATTACAGACATGTGTCACTATGTCCAGTTTAATTTTTGTTATTTTTTCCATACTGGGGATTAAATCTAGGACTCCATGCTTGCCTACAGGGTTGTGGTAGACAAGGACTCTACCACCGAACTGTATCCCAGCCACAACTCCACCCCTTTTAAAACTTTTTTATTTTGACACAGGCTTGCTAAGTTGAACAGGCCAGTCTTAAACTCACTCTGCAGCCTAGACAGGCCTTGAACTTGCCACTCTGTCTTGGCCGACACAGCTGGGACCTGCACCACCAGGTCCAGTGGCAGAGGAATTTTGTTTATTTTGCTTCTTGAACAGTCATAGACATACTCCCAGGCCCCCTTGTCTCCCTCGCACCAGTTGGCACCGAAAAGAGCAAAAATCTCCGCGCTTTTGACGTCGTCCCTTTTGTTATAACCAGGGAAGGCTGGGAGATGAGCCAATGAGCTAGGCCATTTAGATATTCTGTGGCTCACTTTTCCTCTTCCGTAGCTGGGTAGCTCAGGCGAAATAAATAAGCAAGAGAGAGAGTGCTTGCTATTAGGATGCGAGGTTGTGCTGCAGGAAATGAGTGGTTCAAGGCTCTGGGGTGCGACCTTGAGAGACAAGGACCTCTTAGCCCTTAAACTGCAGGGTGTCTCCCCAGTGAATCGGCCACAGCTAAACCAAATCGGCTGTTTCCTTTTTCCTTCAAGTTCCAAAGTTCAACTCTTTTCTTGCCAAATAATGTATAAATAAAGGGGAAGAGGAAGCAAAGACTCCTTTTGAGCGATCTGAGAAGGCTCACCATTGTAATACGCAGCTTTCCGTCTCTCTCCGGTTGAGACTACTCATTTTCTGGCTTCCAAACTAAAGTGACCCCCAAAGCCCGGCTTTCCCATCTCCTAAAGATGAATTTCCAAGTGTTTGCAAGTAAATATTTCTCGCAACAAAATTTCTTTGTCAAAAAGGACATCATAGTTGCCCGGACGCCCACCAGGAGGGCCTTTGGCCAAACGAATGGGAAATCATTGGCCCAATTAACATCCTGTGATCTTAGATCTAAAAATGACCCCGAGCCGGGTAAACAAGGTGACGTCAGCGTGTTGGGCAGGGAGCGGCTCTCTACTGCCACCCAGAGGACAGTGGGAGCAACGGCGCGGCGGCTCCGAGCTGCGGGGCCGCGGAGTCCTCGGAAGCGTTCAGGGAAGGGCTGCGGGGAAGAGTGGGGAGAGGAAGACATCCCTCCAGGGGACAGAGCAGAACGAAAAGGCTCCCCGCCACCCCAGTCCGGGGAACACGAGGACCCAGCCATTCAGGCCATTGCACGCGATGGCCTTGTCCCTGCTGGCTTCCGCCCGGGAACATGCCTTTCATAAAAGGAGTCGTGAACTCTTTGCTAGAAATCATTTGGGCCAAAATGTGTGGGCACAGGGTCCTCGTGGTTGGACAACCTTGATTTAAAAAATAATAAATACATAAAACATACATAAATAAATAAATAACTCTCAGGCTCTAGAGGGAGTAGCTGCGGCCTGACTAGGCTTATGACAAAAGGCCACCTGATTTTCTGTTTAGCATCAGGCTTCCCTGGGATTTGGGCGGGGGAGGGAGAGTCACGGTCCTAATTTACTTTCCCGTCAGGCTAACAAGAGAAAGAAGCTGCCTAGCTTTGTGCATTACACAACCAGCATGCTGGGAGATGCCCCAGAAATGTGCTGGGAGTACGAGAAGGTCAACAGCACATTACTGCCTTCCCCTGCCCTGAACACCATCCATAAAAGAAAACCTAGAGTGAACGTTAACACAAGCAAAAGTAAGACCCGTTTTACTTTCAGATTAGTCCGATTTTGGAAGCGTTACAAACCATCTCTTGGATGAGGCTAACATCTACATTTTTTTTCTTGCGAGTGGGCCTGCGTGTCCGCCTGACCTCAACCGGGCTCAGCTGGGCTGCCTAAATTAGTAGGGAGGACTCCAGGCTCAGGGTCCCACACAGGCCAATTCCAACTGGTTCCAGTCCCACGAAGGAGCCAGAAAGGAATGATCCTTACCTAGGGCACACACCCTACAGCCTCAGAAGGTGCCGGCATTCAAGGCCTAAGTCACCAGGTAAATACAGGAGTTTCTGGGAGCGCCCTAAAGCCAAATATTCCACTGGTAAGGCAAAATCCTATTGGGGGAAATGGGGAGATTGGCATATACACTGACTACTCTGGGGAGGCTGGCTTGGTGGGGGACATTTCGAAGTCCTCCTGAGGGCTGCGATTACAGGCTCCAGCCACTACACCAGGTTTTTTTGTTGTTGTTTTGGTTTTCTTTTCTTTTTTTTAAAGGGAAAGAGCTTTAGACCAGATGTGATAATGCATGACTATAATCCCAGTCACTTGTGCTAGCCTAAACCTGATAAGTTCCTGTTTCAAAGTAAAACAAATATAGCTCAGGGACAGACTGCATGTCTAATATGTTCAAGGCCCCGAGTTCCATTTCCAGCACTCCAAATAAACAACTTTAAGCTTTTAAAATATTTCCCTTCCAGACGTGAATGGTTTATGTGATTATGTAGTTACATCATTGTTTTCATAGGATACAAATATGTATTTGTCAGCATCTAAATTGTGCCCCCACATTTCAGTATCTTCCTACAACAGTGGTTAATTTCTATTCATAGCAAGTGTCCCTATAGGTCAGTCATGGGTTGTGGTCCTCTCAGTCACTCAGGGGTCATAGATGGAAGAGGTGTCACCTGTTATTCTAGCACTCTGGAGGCTGAGCAAGAGGATTATGAGTTGAAAGCCAGCCAGGACTAATAGACTCTTTCTCAAACAAAAGAAGATAATTGACAATACCCTAAAGTGATGTTTGCCAGCTTTGTCACTGAAAGTCTCAAGGTTATGGGCAGAGATGGGAGGATCTGATGGTCAAGTGTCAGTCATGGGGAGATTCAACTTACAAAGCACAAGAAGTCTAAAATGACAGCAGTTACTTGTTTCAAAATATATTTTCCCTACTTAAAACTCTTCAGGGTCCTCAAAACAGTTTATCCTCTCTAAGATGGATGACCTCCGGAATCTCTCTCTCAAAGTCCTACTCATCTTCCACAGATGAAGCCAGAATAAATTTAGAAGCCTTTGTTCACTTGTTTGGCCACTCAACAGAGACTCCATGTACCAGGTGAGCAAAGCTGCCTCTCAGAGCAGGGTTTCGTTGAGAATTCAAACAGGAGAAGAGATGTCAGCCAAAAACTCCGAATAGGGCTGGAGACATAGCTTGGTTGGTAGAGTGTTTGCCTAGCGTGCATGAAGCCCTGGGTTTGATTCCCAGCACCCCATAAACTATAATCCTAGCACTTGGGAGATGGAGGCAGAGAGATCACTTTCAGGTATATAGTGAGTTTGAGGCTAGTCTGTGCTACATGAAATGATGTCTTAAAAAAAAAAGTACAGAAAACAGACCCCACCTCTCTTGCTCACCAGTATATCTCTGTATATCTGCATATCTGAGTAAGAGTTTGTGAATAAATCAATAATCAATAAAAGTGGTGATGGACATTTCAATCTCAAAGGTTTCTGAAACCCTTTGAACCAGAAATACCCAGGGCCACCATGAGCCAGGAGTCTCAGAACTCATCCCGTGGCAAAGGGGGCACATCACTCCCCACAGAAGGCTAGACTGGAGGTGACAGCTCAACTGTCAGCTGATCCAAACGGGAGCTGAACTTCACCAGCTCCTCCCTGGAGGTACCTACTTCCTGTGAGAGATTCACAAATGGAGGATGGCATGGTTATGTAGTGTTGGAGCCTAATGAATACTGTCATTTCTTCTATATTCACTGCCACTGGCTCAACCTATGGTCTCCACTGATTGCCATCATGTGTTCAAGGACACAATTTCTCTGTCCATTTATGATTTAATTGATGACATTTTGTCTGCTTGTTACCAGACTTGGGGTCACAGCCTATGCCCCAACGAGCCAGGTTCAGTCACCCATCCTCCATAAGCCAATTAAAATAACCAAATTAATAGTGAAGAGATGTATTCAATGTATCACACTGGGAAGAGGGACAGAGAGATCCAGTGACCCTCTCCCCAAGTCCGTCTTCCGTGCCCTGAGGTGAGGTTTAGGTGTGAGTAAAGGGCAAGCGTTATGATTATGCATATCTAAACAGTCCTGACCAAGATATGGTTCCGGTTGCTACTGAATCATCATTGCTTCTACTAAGAACGGGGAAGGGGGTAGGAATGCTTCTTCTCTGGTTGGCCCAAGCTTCAGGCTTTTTCTTCTTCCGTCTTGGGACTCCTGGATGAATTCAAGTTTCTTGGGGTCCATTGCTCAATAGTCTGATAGATAGTCAAACTGAGGAATATAAGTGTCTCTTTAAAATATCATTATTGGGGGTTGGAGAAATGGCTCAGCAGTTAAGAGTACTTGCTGCTTTTCTGGAGAATCCAGGTTGGATTCCCAGCACTACATGGTGGCTCACAACTGCCCGAATGCAAATGGAGCACATACACTTCGGCACACACAAACGCATAAAATAAATGAAATAAATCTTTTAGAAAGTAATAAAAGGCTGGTTACATTCTGACATAGTTTACTCAAAATTCCTATGCAGGAGAGGCAAGATAAACTCTACAAGTTACCATGTGTGGACTGAAAACTATTTTGTAGAGGAGGTAGGATCCATGAAGGACACTGGCCTGGAGAATAAAGAAGCCTATGTATTGACTCTGCCAGTGCTTAAGTCTGGAAACATTAGCAGGGACCAGCTGTCAAATGCCTTGTTGAGTGACTTGGACTTTATCCTGTGCACTGGGGCATGACAGGGTCAGACTGGAGCTTTGGCAGCAGTGTGAGGGTGGATTGAAGGAGAAGACGTGGATTGGAAGTGAGAAGATGTGCTAGGATTTGGTCCAGGTGAAAGGTGATAGAGGCATAAGCCACAATGGAGGTCCTGGAGATGCCAAGAGGACGAATGAAGGGCCTTTAGAAGTAGAATTGACAGAATGGGCTCAGAGGTAATTAAATAGGGGAAGGGGAGGAAAGGGAAAAGATAAGAGTCCAGAGCATCTCTTACAAATAAGCGTAAAGAACGCTTTGTAAAGTCCTTGCCATAGCCACATAAGTGAGTGTGTGGATGGTAGGCATCATAAAACATCTCTTTCTTGGATTGGTTGGGGAAAAAAAGCATACAAAATGGAGTATATTCATGTTTCCTAACCTTAGATCATTTTTTATACTGAAAAAAATTTTCATTCACAATTTTTATTACATTCAACTAATACTCAATATTTAATATTGGTTTTGTTCTTTGGGATTTTGTTTTGTTTTTGCTTATTTGTTTATTTTATTTTATTTTGTTGTTGTTTTGAGACACAGTCTCACTATGTAGTCCTGAATGGCCTGGAACTTGCTTTGTAGATCAGGCTGGCCTGAAACCCTCAAAAATCCATCTTCCTCAATTTCTTGAGTATTGGGATTAAAGGCATGTTTTTAAACATGTTTAAAAACTAGGACAGCCCTGTTTTTACTTTTTTTGAGATTAGATTCTTATAGCCCAGGCTGGCTTCAAACTTGATATATAGCTAAGAATGACTTTGAACTCCTGATCCTCCTACCTATCCTTCCCAAGTGTTGTGGTTATGGGGAGGTACTGCCATGCCCTGCTAGCTTTATTATTGTTTTGTTTTGTTTCTTACATTTTAATTTATTTTACTTGTGGGGCATTCATACCATGGTACACATGTGAAGATAAGAAGACAACTAGCAGGAGACGGTTCTCTCCTTCTATCAAGTGGATTTCAGGGATGGAATTCAGGTCACTGGGCTTGGCGGCAAGCACCTTATCTGCTGAGCTATCTCTCCAGCTCTTTGCTATTGTTCTTTAAACGAAATCATTCTTTTATCCTAAATACTTATTACAGGTTCATCCTAAAAGCAAACACCTGACTTGTGAAATGATGGGCTTAATGTGCAGACGTCGCTGCTACAGGTAATGAAACAAATGCAAGGCTACCTAAGACAATTTCCGTGCTTTCAGTCATGTCTAGGGAAGCCTTAGGTGCCCTCAGCCTGAGTGATGTCAAGGCTGTTAGGACTCTATATATCTGATTTTCTTTGGCTGTCCTTTTGGTTTCCATACAGACTGTATCAGTACCCATCCTGATGGCAGGCCGAGTCTTTGTATCTTACTCTCCGGATAGACTTTAGCACAGCTGTGCTGGAGACTGTCATCTACCCATGGAACGTCTGCTTTTATTTTATTTATTATTTTGTGTGTATGAGCATATTTCCTGCACGTATGTAACACCCATTTCCTGTAGTGCCTGCAGAGGTCAGAAGAAGGTGTCAGATCCATCCGAACTGGAGTTACAGGCAGTTGTTAGCTGCCACGTGAGTGCTGGGAATCAAACCCAGGTCCTCTGCAAGAGCAGCTAATGCCCTTAACTACTGAGTCATCTCTCCAGCCCCACGGAACATCTTAGCCCAGTGTCACTTCTGAAGTGTTACAATGTGTTTCATATTCTACACAAAGGAGTGGCTGGGCCTGAAAATCTCCTTTTTTTTTTTTCTGTTTTTCTCCTTGCTTTTCTCAAGGCATACTCATGAATGGGAGGACTAGAGCTTCATCTTCTTTTGTTCAAATTTGATGTGCATGAGATACATGAGGACCACCACTGAACATCTCTGAGCCTGGTTTCATTCTATGTAAAATAGGGGAGTTAGACTGGTGATCTCACAGTGTCTTCATCTCCCCTATTTTACTGTGCTGAAGCATTGTTTAGAGGGCCTTTGAATTCCTTATTTTAAATCCCTTGCCTTTGGGAGAGGTGTATTGTTTATCTATACATGTAAAAGTTACTATGGTAATTATATGTTAATGTTCTATGTTTACTGTGTCATATTGCTTTGTAGTAAATATCACAAAATTTTTATGAACTATTATCGTAACTTTGTTTCTTATTTATTTTTCTGGGGAGACATTTTAACTTAAAAAACAAAAGCCCCAATCAACAGTCTTTCCTGGAAGATTTCTATTTCTTTTCCTCAAAATTATAAAAAGATGTGGGCTGGAAAGATTGTTCAGCAGTTAAGAACACTCGCTTCTCTTACAGAGGACACAGGTTCACATCCCAGCACTGACATGGCAGCTAACAACTGCCCATAACTTTAGTTTCAGGGGATCCAATTCCCTCTTCTGGCCTCCTCAGACATTGCATGACACAGGTGCACATAAATATCTGCAAACAAAACATTCATAGACATAAAATAAAAATGAATAAATAATTTTTAAAGTAGCTTATTTCCCAGACTTTTAGTGAATCTTATACTTTTAAATTATAGACCATTCAAAAGATATTTTGTGTTGGGATTAAAGGTGTGTGCCACTACACCCATTTTCATTTTTAAATATTTATATTTTAGAACTATAGCAACAGTATTTACTCCAAATCTCACTACATCCACTTTAGTGGTGATTGTAAGGGATATTAGATGTAAAACAAACTTCCCAAACCTCTCTTTCTGTCGTGGTAATTAATAGTGGTGATCAGAGCAGTTAGTTGAAGTAAAATTTGAATCACAATTTTAAAGAACTCGATTTCTCTGATTTTTGAATCAAGTAAAAGCAAGACCTAGGGAGTTTGGTTTTTTATCTCCCCTTGGAGTGCCCTTGGGCAACAGTAGAAAGTCTGAGATACTTCCTCCCCAGGCTGCCCACTCCCTGCTCCAAGTACCCACTGTTCTCTCCTTCTCTCCATCTCCCTGTCTCTTAGAATCTCCTCTCAGCTCTCCATTCACACTGAGGTGTTGATGACTGGTAACCAGCCAACACAGTCATTCTCATTAAAGTGTGAGGTATGTGGAAATTAACTTGTTACTAATAATAAAGTGCTGAAGTTTGAAATCATTTAATCTGAATTAACCCAGTGTTTCTCTTGAAATTAGTTCACCTGACTTTTCTTTTTATGCTTCTTTTATTTTAAAAAATGTTATTACATTTTATTTATTTTATGTGTGTGAATATGTGTATACAGGGGAAGGTGGTGTGTGCCAGGGCACATATGTGGAGGTCAGAGGACATCTTCCAAGAGTCTGTTCTCTCCTTCTGGCATGTGGGTCCCAGGGATCAAATTCAGGTCCTCAGACTTGGTGACCAGTACCTTGACTGGCCGAACCATCTCACTAGCCTTCGTGGTTCCCATATGAGGGGAAACAAAAATGTGCTGATAACAGTCTATAGTTCTAGGTCATAACCTACAGGGATAGGATGAGATCATTAAAGCCAAGCCCATTTCAGATTGCCTTGGAAACTGAGTTCGTCAGATTGCTTTCATTTTCTTTTTAATGTTGCTTAAATTTTTTTTTACTGAAAATTTATATTGCAACTGAAGAAAAATTAAGTTGGAAATATATTTCTGTTGTGATTTTGTTTTTGCTTTTGAGATAGGGTCTCACTAAGTATCAGTAGCTGGCTTAGAACTCATATGTAGACCAGGCTGGTCTCAAACTCACAGAGATCCACCTGCTTCTGCCTCCCAAGTGCTAGGATTAAAGGTGCATGCCACTACACCTGGCTTGGAAACATATTTTTGATAAAACTATTTAAAAAATCATGAACAAGTCAAAATTGCTAGAGAAATTTCAAGTGTTCTCAGCCCAAAAATATTTGAAGTAACAAATGTTAAACAGCTTGCTTAATTAATCCACACTGCATTTATAAACTATAACTTCATTTTGTATCCCATAATTATATGCAATAATAAATTGTCAATTTAGCATAAAACATAAGAATGAACAAATAAATAATAATTATGTATGAAAGATAGTGATTGTGCATATAAATGTGTAATAATTTTATTCCCAATGAATACTCGGTAAACACTGAATGAGTGAATACATGAAATTTAAAACTTATAAATTTGGTATTCATATAACCAATAAGTGAGAGAGTTTTTATATTTTTCTGAAATATTTATTCTTTTTTTAGTATATTCTTTGGCATAAAAAGTTTAATTTTTTTCTTTTCTTTCCTTTTTTAAAAAATATGGTGTCAGTGTAGCTCATTTCTTTGCCCTTACCCCTGAAGTTATTTGATTAATTAAGCAAAACAAAATGGGTAGGAGTTGTCTTTTCCTGAAATTGCCATCCAAACGAAGAAACAAAAAACTGAGACTTGAGACTTCAAGTTGCTTTTGTCAATGTATACACACACACACACACACACACACACACACACACACACACACTAAAGGTGCCTGCAAGGATAAAGTCCAGTTAGTAAGCAACAAATTGATCTTCTGGAGCCATGCCTTGTGAGAAGCCCCCTTCCTGTCTCTTGTCCATGTTTATTGTCTGCCCTGCCTAACTAACTGGGTTTCTGGGACCACATTTCACTACAGGTTGCTGGAAGGAGAGGAGCTGGGACCAAAACTAGGAGCCATAGATACAATGCTTTTACCAGTCGAGTAGAATGCAGACAGTCCCTCTCTCCCCAGCCTGATTGTCCTTCTTTTAACCAGGAGGAGAATAGTTGAGGTCTCCCTAGTTGACAAGAAACATTTTGGATTCATGTCAGGATCCTTTCCACAGGATCTGGTTTGGGCTAACTAGGAATTTTGGTTGCTATTCCCCAAGCACAGTTTTCCTATTAACAAAAGATTTTCAGCCCTTTTAAATCCAACTAAGGACATATACCATGTAGAGAAGCCAGAGTATCAGCCCTGTGAGCCACAAATAGCAAAGCACTGATTGCATCAAACAGGCATAGGGTTTCAGTGACTTCATGTTGGCTAAATATAGGGAACACTTGGTGTGTTGTGTGTGCCAAGGAGAACTGTGATGCAATTTTGCTCTCCTCTTTATGGCTGAGGGAGAGCCAGGGTCAGAAGCAAGAATAGGATTACCTAATAAATGGTCACTTCTAATAGTTCTCTAGTGTCTACTGCCATTCAGGGTTTGTGAGCATGCATACAAGCTAGCCCACAGGTACATGAATGCGTGTGCACACACACCTATGATAAAACAAGCGTTACATGGTTTTAAGTCAACATCAGTATTAGCTTCTGACCTTAGTTAAAAATAGAATGTTCTTATTTTCTAATGTAATTCCTTCAAATTTCTCTTCAATCCTCCCCACATAAGAAATTCATATTAATATTAAACAATTTACAAACTGGAAATGATTACTAATTTGTTATTGTTGTTTTGTTGTGTTATGTTTTGAGGCAGGTTCTCAGGCTGGCCTTTAACTTTTGTGTAGCTTAAAATGACCTTGAATTCCTGATCCTCCTGCATCTATCTCTTGAGTACTGGGATTACAGGTGTGCACCCTATTCCCTCCTTGTGACTACTAATTCTTACTGGGCGGCGAAGTTGTGCTGTGGTCAGGTCCTCCCTGCAGCAGGGGTCTTACAAACCACTTATTCTCACAATAATGAGCTGAGCTCAGCATAGTCCCTACTCCTGTTCGCCTGCTGAAAATGAGTAAGGGATGGGTAGAGTCATTTGTTCAAGATCATTACCTTGGGAATGTGAAGACAGGACTCCGTGTGCGTGTGTGTATGCGTGTGTGTGCATGCTTGCATATGACGTTGTATGCCACAGTGCATATGGAGGTCAGAGAACAGCCTCAGGTGTCAGTCCTCATCGTCTACCTTGTTGAGGCATGGTCTCTTGCTGTTTGCTGCTGCTGGCATGCTCCAGGCCTCCCACTGCACTGAAAGAATACTGGAATTACAGACGCTTACCACTGCATCTGGTTTGTTGCTTTGTTTTTCTTTTTGTTTGTTTGTTTTTTAATAAGTGTACCAGGGATTGAATTCAGGTTCTCAGGTTTTGCAGCAAGTGCTTTTATACCCTGAGCTAGCTCACTGGCCCACCAATGAGATATTCTACATTCTTCTTTTCATACTGTCTTAAAAACCCAGTGTAAAGTCAGTATAGTGCTTGCCACCCAATCATGAAGCCCTGAGATCCATCCCCAGTACCGATGTAAAAAGCTGAGTGACAAACATTTCTAATCCCAACACTGGGAAAATGGAGACAGGAATATGCCTGGATCTTCCTGGCTAGCCAGCCCAACCTAATTGACAAGACTCAGTTCCCACTAAGAGCTCCCACCTCAAAAAGCAAGGTGAGAGGCTCATGAGAAACAAACCCATGTTGACCTCTGGTCTCCACATTTGGTTACAGATGTGCATGTGCACATGCACACACACACAAACACACAATCACACACAGAGTATGTATTTATGTATTTTATACATGGAAAATTAGTCAGATTTGAGTGCACAGCAGGCACACATGGCTAGTGGCTATCGTATTGGGCAGTATAGATAAGGAACATTTACCGTGGAGACAATTCTGTTGGATAGGACTAGGTTAGATTATACTGATAGTCAAAGAGAGAGTGAGAAAGAAAAAAAAAAACACTAATAAATTCTCCATCCACTGCATTCTTTTTGCCTTGGGTGGGAAGGGCTTAATGGAAATGAAACCCAGGGCCTTGCTCATGTTGAGCATATGCTGAGCTACTGAACTACACTCAGCCTCCTCTCCATCCATTTTCATGTATAGTTTTTTTTCTTTTTTCTGTCTTTTTGAGGCAAGTTCTCCCTGTAGCCCTGGCTGACCGGAAGTAGCTCTATAGACCAGACTGACACTGAACTCACAAAGATCCACCTGCCTCTGGCTCCTGAATGCTGGAATTAAAGATGTGCGCCACCAGGCCCGGCCATTTTCCTCTATGCAACCCCCAGCATATCTCTCCCTTCTCCTCCTACATGGTGCCTAACAACCATCCATAACTTTAGTTCCGGATCCAACACCCTCTTCTGTTCTCAGTGGGCATTGTACAACACAGATGCACTTACACACATGTAGGCATAACACTCATACACATAAAATAAAAATAAATTTAAAAAATGTTTTTTTACAAGAGAGAAAACCCTTAAATGGTGGCCTTGGCATTGCCAAGTATAGCAATTAACCTGTCCTGTCATAGGAACCTCTGTCAGGCTTGGTATGTTCTCTTCTGAACTCTGTTCTGCACAGGGCATCATTTTCCACATTCGTTTTCAAGGAAAAGGGCGTAAGTCCTTCCGACTCTACCACCTCCAGCGTCTTTTTTGATCTCTGTGTGAAAAGTTCTATGTAAAAACAGCCAGCACACTCAATCAGACAAAACCAGCATAGAACTGGGGAAACGGGCAGGAGGTCACAACTTTGACAAGGAATTGTTGGCAGCTGATCACTTTTGGGTGAGGGAGAGTTGATCTTCCTTAAGGGAGTGACACTAGACTGACTGAATAGGCTCCAGTGGACAAACTCATAGTGAAGGATGTCTGGGTACACAAACTTGACATGATAGGCCTTAACATATGTGATAAAACAATGCGTGAAGTCCTGTCAGCAGGGTGTATGGTTAAGATGTATCATATAAAATCCACAAAAATACAACTTGAAAAAAAATTTTAAGCTGATTAAATTTGAGCCTGGTATAGTACACACCTTTAATCTCAGCACTTGAGAGACAGAGGCAGGAGAATCTCTGTGAGTTCAAGACCAGCCTGATCTGCATAGTAAGTTCCAGGCCAACTGAGACTACAGGGAGACCCTGTCTCAACCCCCAACTCCCTTGCAAAAAGTTGATTATATCTGAAAAACAAAGAAACAAACATCCAGAACTGGGGCTGGAGAGATGGCTCAGGAGTCAAGAGCACTTCCTACTCTTCCAGAAGACTGGAGTTTTGTTCACAGCACCCATATTGGACAGCTTACAACTACCTGTAACTCCAGCTCCAGGAGGTCTGACGCCATCTTCTGGCCTCCACAGGCACCTGCACACATGCGGCACACATTCACACAAATACATACATATACACATAAATAAAAAACCAAACAACAAAACCAACCAGAATGTACCCTATTCAAAATGTATTCCATCTCCCTTAAAAAATCTATCTTTTAGGACTGGAGAGATGGTTCAGAGGTTAAGAGCACTTACTATGTAGACATGAGGACTGGAGTTCAGATCCTAGAATCCATGTAACAAGCCAGGTCAGGAGTCTTCACAAACACCTATCACCCCAGCTCTGTCTGAGGTTGGTGGAACGGGAGGATCTCTGGACGCTTGCTGGTTCCCAGCCTAGGTGAGAAAATAAGCCCCAGGTTCAGAGAGAGACCCTTCCTCAAAGAAATAGGTGGCGAGTGATAGAAGACATCTGATATCCTAATCTGCCTCCACATATATGCACAGACAAGCACACCCTCACATGCACATGCACATACACTCACACAGATACACATACAGAAAAAAATTATCTCTCTTAGCCATTCCACATATTAGCAGGTGTCCCTCTGATACTTGCCACTGAGAATGACCCACCCACCCCAACTACAGTGCTGTGAGCTATAGACACAAGAATAAGACTCAGTCATTGCCTATTCATTTCTATGCGTTTCATTTTTAATTTTCTTCAAAATATATTCACTGAATATCTAGTCTACAAGTCATTCAACAATGTTCCAGACTCTAACAAAAAACAAAGTTCAAAACCAAAGTCAGACAGTCTTACTCCTAACCAGGACAGATAAAAGTAAATAATAGCTGTAATACAGTGTTGTGGCGGGTTGCAGTGTGTGAACTGGATTAGACGGGTACTCCCAGAATTCCCTTCTGCGTGGTCATGGGTTAGGAGTGCATAGAACTAGCATGAGTTTTGGAAAAGCAGTCATCTCCGTCTGAAAGTCTTTCAGATGTTTGCTGAGATGACGAGCAGACAGCAGTGCCCAGCTACTTCTGACCTGATGTCATTCTCCCCCACTGTGTCCAGATCTTCTTACCAGCTTGGCCCCACCAGCCAGCTGGAAACCTCAGCTCCCTATTGGTTCTCCATTTCTGTCATTGCGCATGCTTGTCTCCTTGGAAAGACATGTTGGTGACTTTCTTTACTCCTTTATTTTTCCCTTCTGATCTTCACTCCCCTGGTTTTGTGTAAATTCTATCTTTTACAGTGAATACCTCTTTCCATAAAACTGACAGTGACTCTGTTCCCTTGGCTTATATAAATGTGGAAAGCACCTAGAAGTCAGACAAGTAAAATGTTCCTGAAAATGAATGCAGAATTCTTAAGAGACAGACAAAGCCACAGCAGCAAAAAAGCCTCAATAAGGCGGCGAGGACTTAGAAGATAAATAGGATTCATAATCTAAGGATGACTGAAGATTCAGACAACTCTACAACAAATTACAGTACAGTGCATCAGGATTTACAACCAATCTGTACAGTGTCATTGTTGTCCTGCAAAATCTACTGGAAATTTAGGGGAATCTTAAGAAGGAGGGGCTAAAAACCTGTCCTGGGTCCTGGCGTTGAAGAGCGGAAGGCACTCGAAGGGTGTCCACAGTAGGCATCCAGGGACTCCTCTGATGCAGCTGAGGTGGTAGGTAAGGATGAGACAGATGACAGAAAGCTTAGCAGATTTAACTCTGTTCTATAGGCAGTAGGCAACATCACCAGTGTTTCCAAAAGGGAAGTTCATCGTCAGACCTGTGTTTCCAAAAGTTAGCTTTCAAGGTAGTGTGTAAGTTAAAGACTGGGAGGTAGAGGGAGCCGGAAGGTGAGGAAATACATATGCTACAGTTAGATGGGGAAATTAGCTTCGTTTTTTCATAACTTGCTTTTGCTGTCCCTCAAGGCCCCACTTCTGTCATGGCTAGGGTAAAGTGACAATTTAAACTTCCCTGTTAAAGGTAATTAGGTCCCATCTGGCTTTGAAAAATTGGCAGAGTGAGGAGGTAGAAGGTTGATAACCCAGATTCGGTTGAGAAATTAGTCTTCAAATGCAAATTTCTCAGTCTTCCAAACACTCCCTAACTGATCTGTTTCTTCCCTCTTGAGAGGCTAGCTCTCTCTCCCCTCCAGAGATGGCATCTGGGTACTATGAGGGCGGGTCAGAGCCTCTAGGCATGCAGGCAGGGCCCCTGGGCCTCGCTTCTCTTCCCACTGCAGCTCAACCTGCTTGTCTGGGGGTGTCAGTCTCCACCCTCTCACCCCTGCTGGATGATGTGCTGCCTGGTGTACAGCAATTTACGTTCCCTGAGTTGGAAAATTCGCGGGCCGTGTGTTTGAAGCACCACCATCTCTCTAATGACTTGGTTGCATCTCTGTTTGCACGGGCTCAGCAGACCTTCTAAGGTCAGCCTGCAGCTCCCAACTGATCCCCTTGGACCGCTTCCATGGTCACTTTCATAATAGACACTGTAGTGCACCTTCTAGATTCCATCACTCCTTTAGATTTGCCAGGAATGCTTAGTTCTTTGTTAGGTCTGGCCTTTGGCAGAGGGAATTCCTAGTCCGAGGTTATGGAGGTAGGGGCATGACACATGTCTCTGATGAGTCAAAGTAGGGGTGCAAGGGTCCAGCAGCCTTGCCGCTATTAAAAAAAAAACAAACTGAAAACCCACCAGCTCTACAGCTCCCCTCCACTGTACCACAATAGTGCCACAACAAAACCTCCCTCTCTGACTCCTGACCCCCCCGCTTTTTCTTTTTGTTATTTTTGAGACAAGGTCTCCCTGTAGCCTCAGCTGGCCTGGAACTCACTATGTAGACCAGGCTGGTCTTGAACTCACAGAGATCCGCCTGTCTCTGCCTCCCGAGTGCTGGGATTAAAGGTAAGCTCCACCATACCTGGCCTTCCCTTATTTTTTTAAAGGTGGTATTGGTGATAGCAGTCCCTCCAAGCCAGCACAGCATCCAGCCAACACATCATTCCATGATGCAGGGCAGTGTTGATTCATTGGTACCTTTCTCAGACCATCTGTGTGTGTGTGTATATGTGTGTGAATGTTTGTACATGTGTGCACAAGTGTGTGGAGGCCAGAGGTCAAGGTCAGGTGTTTTTCTCATTCACTCTCCACATTTTTCTTTTCTTTCTTTCTTTTTTTTGAGACAGAGTTTCACTATGTAACCCTGGCTGACCTGTAACTCCCTATGTAGACCAGGATGGCTTCAAATTCACAGAAATCTGCCTTCCTCTGCCAGAGTCTGGGATTAAAGGCCTACACCACCACACCCAGACTTTACCTTTTTATATATATATTTTTATTGAATTTTTGTATATTTCATAAAAACATCTCAATCATCTTTCCACTCCCTCCTCCATCTGTACTGTCCCACAGCACCTCCATCAGATTTCATGTATCCTGTCATTTCTGTTAAGGCCTATTGAGTCCAGTTAGTGTATTCATACATCTCTCTGTGAGAGTTATCCTTTGGGGTCTAGTCAGTCTATCTAGAGTCCCTCCCTTAAAGATCAGCTCTCTCTGACCCAGCAGTAATCAGCTGCCAATAGTTCTTCAGCTAAGATTGGGGTCTGCTGCCCATTTCTATAGTGCTGTGCTGGGTTTTTGTCTGCTTGAGTTTGATGGGTCTTGTGCATGCTGACACCATTGCTGTAGGTTCATATGAGCAAGGTCCCAGGAGCCTGTAAACTCTTTTTCCATATGGTACTGCACCTCCTCCCTTGGCTCTTACAATCTTTCTACTTCCTCTTCCGAAATAGTCCCTGAGCCCTATTAAGCTGCTAAGTTTAATATAGCCAAAGCCTGGAGAATAAGAGTCTATAGAGTGTGGATCCCTGGATAGGACTCCCACCTTATTTTTTGAGATCGGGTTTCTCACTGAACCTGGAGCCCACAGATTTGGCTAGACTGACTGGCCAGTGAATTCCAGGGATCTCCGCCTGTCTCTGTCTCCAGTAGTGCCGTGGTTTGGTTTGGTTTGGATTTACAAACACACCATTTCATTCATTCATTCATTCCACATGGGTGTAGGGGATCCAAATTCAGGTCCTCATGCTTGCATAACAAAGTCTTTGCTGAACTGAGCCATCTCCCCAGCCTAAGCACATTTTTATGTACTGGATGGGACGTGCCTCCAGTCTCCTACCAACACCCAAACTGGAAAGTTGACCTAACTGCCTCTCTTCCCTCAGTTAACATCCCGCTCTATCCAGGTGACAGAGGGTAGCCAGTTCATAAGGGGCCAAAGCAACATGTCACTCTACTGCACGAAGCTCATCTTTCCACAGCAGATCAATACTCTGTCTCCTCTTCTCTCTTTCTGGTGGGGACCTCACAGCGGACAGAAAAGTCCTGTGATCTGAGTCAGCCAGTCTCTGTGGTACCGATGAGTATACCACAGTCTCTCAAGAGACGCCAATTCAATCTCTTTTCTGTCCCATGAGGCTGGCTCTGGGGCTCTGCAAACTAGATTCTTTTTTTTGTCAGTGGGCTTCCTATTAGATTTTGCCAGTGGGGAGCACAGGGGGGACTGAAAGACTGACGGAGGAAGAAGTGCTTCCTGTTTGCTTGTTGCCCTGGGAGAGGTCCTCCCCATGGGAGATGGCCCTCTGGCAGTGCTGGGGTCAATCTCTCAGCTCCTTTCAGCTCTCCAGGTCCGGCCTCCCAGTGTCCTCAGACCTGCCAGCAGCCTTTGGTAGCAGCAGGCCTCTCCTCACAGCTCGGCACAACCCTTCTTTGAGCCTCTAGTTCAAAGAATGTGAACTTGTTTCCTTTGTTTCCGCAGCTGGGAGGTGGGTAGCTGCCACTTGCAGTTATTATCTGGTTTCTTCAGTGTTCCTTTGCTCTCCTGAACCCTAGGAGCCATTCCTCCTGTGAAATGCCGTTCGTGGAGGACATGGTGTGAGATCTGTGTGCCTGACTGGACTCTGGTCTGGAATATGGTAAGGGGAGCTTTGGGAAGTTAGAGAGCCTCTTCTCCAATATGATTTCAAGACTGTTCTCAACTAGGTTCGAAAAAAAATCCCATGGAAGATGGTGTTGCTGTTTTAACAACTTTATGGTTATTCCTGACTAACTGGAGGGAATGTATGCAAGAGAATTCAGAAAAGAAATGCACTTTTACACACACATTCCTCCCCTCTCTCTTTCTCTTTTTCTCTCTCTCTCTCCTTATTGCTCTCATTACAAAGTTATCACTACACTTCAAGCAGGCTAGGACCTGGTAGCACTGAACAGAGTGAAGCACACACAAGAGCTACTAGAAAGTCAAAGCAAAGCGCATTCGTTCCATCCAGCACTCAGTAGGAAGAGGCAGGCAGATCTTCATGAGCTCAAAGTAAGCCTGGTCTACACAGTGAATTCCAGGCCAGCTGGGGCTCCAGGCTCCAGGGAGACCCCGCCTTAGAAAAATAGCCAAAACAAACAAACAACAAAAAAGTCAAAGCAGGATGTCGATGAACTGATGAGACCCCAGCAGGAGCAGCATTGTGGTGGTACCCAGTCTGTCTGCACTAGGATTACTCTCTTCTGCTGGAGAACCTTTTCCCAGAGCTCTGCTCAGGAAACCTTGCTTAGCTGCTCATCAGTTACGATGGTTATGGTTAGACAAGGAATGATGATCTACCTCAAGGAAGTCTAGGATTTCTCTGTTAACACTGTAGAGTTTAGAAGATGACAGTCTGGGCCACTTAAGTAGAAGTCACATAAATAGCTATCATTTTTGTCCTTAGGTGCTGCGGTTGGAACTCAGTACTTCATCCTTGCTAAGCATACAGTCCCTGACTGAGCTATACTCTCAGCCTTATAGTTTTTACTTGAAAAATAAGGACTTAAGGAGGATAATGGCTCATTCAAACAGCAGGATTTCTCTGGATTTTCATCAGGCATTCATTTTGTTTTGTTTTGTTTTATTTGGATATTTGAAACAGAGTTTCTCTATATAGCCCAGACTACCCTTGAACTTGTGATCTTCACGCATGAGCCTCTGCAGTAAAAATATCAGTACTCCTTCCCTAGAACCTTTTCGATCTATTGCTGACCAAACTGAAGTAACAGGAAACTCTGTGTGTGTGTTTGTGTGTGTGTGTGTGTGTGTGTGTGTGTGTGTGTGTAAAACAAGAGTTTTCAAGATATTGGGTATCATATAACCTAGAACAATGATTCTTGAAAGGCAGAAATCAAAGGTGGTCGGCCCCAGCTACGAGTTGGGAATGGCAGAAAGGGTTGTGAAAAGACAGTTTCACAGTTGTTGCTTCAGATTATTACATTCATAAAACCATTTGACCTTGTGTTCTGACTGGGACTCCTTTGGTGTCACCTACTGTCTATTATGAGTAACTCCCCCTTGAACGATGCTCTGCACAGCCTGAACAGACAGAGTAGCTCTGTATTTGTTAGACCACTATCTGTCTCCATCTGTCATCCTCCCTGTGGGCACTCAACTCCAAAAAGAAACTAAGGGAAGGAGAATAGAAGAATAGACCCTTCCAACCACATCTGCTGGCTCTCTGAATTAGTCAGGGTTCTCTAAAGAAGCCCACTTTAAATCTGGTTTCTGAACTCCATATGGGATTACATAACTGAATGTGGAGGGGGTCACAAAAATTTGGCAAATAAAAGCTTTTCAAATGCACAAGAACCAAAAATTAGTTCAAAATAAAACACATAACAAATCCAAGGTATTTTCTGGTAACGCTCTCTTGTTGCAATGTGACCTCGATGCAGCCTTGATTCTGGACATACCACATGAGCACTCTGCACTGACTGCCTTCCCATCATGCAGTACCAGCAAATGCAGCCTGAGGTATGTTGGCTGAGATTCAATACTGGTGTATGTTATGAACAAATTTTCTGCTTGTATACAAGCATAATGTTTTAATTACAGGAAACAAAGATGCGATATTTCCTAACATCATTCCTCAAAATGCAAATATTAAAGTGATAAATCTTTGAATTGCAATGTGTTAAAATGTTTAGTTTTAAAAATTGTTGTCTTGAATTTCTTAAGAAACCATTAAATGAATTTTGGGTTGGAATTAGGACAAGATTTCCAACAACTTCTGAAATGGCTCTAAACTTTTTGTGCTGCATTTGTATGGTAAGTGGCATTCTCAGAATTAATGACAATACCATCAAAATATGTATCAACTCTGAGACAATATTGAAGATGCTTTATGTCCTGCAGGATCAAATATTCAGCCAAGATTTATTTATATAAAAATAAATAAGCACATCCATATAGTATGTCAGTATATTTCTGTCTTTAGTAAATGGTTAAATCATATATATATATATATATATATATATATATAATAGAATTATTTTTAAATAAATTGCTTCATAGTTTGTAAATATTAGATTTGTATACCTATCATATATATATATATATGTGTGTGTGTATTTTATATACTTTTACACCACATAAAACTTTCTTAGGCAGAGCTAGAGAGATGGCTCAAAAGTTGAGAACAGTGGCTGCTATAGAAGAAGACCAGGGATCAGTTCCTAGCAACCACATGGAAGCTAACAGCCATCTGTAATTCCAGTTCTAGGGGATCAAACATGGTCTTCTAGCTTTCCTGGGCATTGAATGCATGAGTGTACTTACATACATGCTGGCAAAATACTCCTTTACATAAAATAAAAATAAATCAATCAAAGAAAGTTTTTTTTTAATTTCTTAACCAAAAAGAAACTGTGAGTGAAAGAGCTTTAAGAAACCCTGCTCTAGAGGCTAGTGATGACTCAGCAGAGGACCTGGGTTGAATTCCCAGCACCCACATGGCTGCTAACAGTTATCCATAACTCTGTGCCAGGGCATCTGATGCCCTCTTCTGTCCCCTGTGAGTATTGCATAACACAGGTACACTTACATGCAGGAGAAATACTCATACACATAAAATAAAAATAAATAAACAAATGAAAAAGTTTTGAAAAGAAGCTTTGCTCAAAAGGAACAGACCCAAGAGAATGTATAGGTAATTCCAACAGGCGCTTAATTAGATTAAGCCACACAATCATAGTCTGGATAGTCTCACAGTGGTTTTCTGCAAGGGACCAGAGAAACTATAGCTTTTAGAAACTGTTGTCTAAAAAGCTGAAAGCTTTAGAATAAGAGGGACCAAAGATCCAGCCCTCGATCGAGGACTGAAGGCCTGGGTGTCTCTGAAGACTCGGCATGAGTCTGTATTCAAGATAAAGAAATCTGAGTCTGATGTCTATTAAGAATAACTACAGCAAAACCCACACCTGTTCAAGTAGAGCTTCTGCCCATGGGGACGTGCCGCCTTTTCCCATACTCACTTCCATCTAGAATGGGTCTTTCCCCTACATGCTGACCCGTATGCCAGTCATGTCTAGAAACACCTTCACAGACAAACTAGAAGAGTGCTTGCCTAATTTTCCAGGCATCTTTTAATCCAATCAAGTTGATAACCAAGACTAACCATCACACTACTTTTTTTCTATGCTTGTTTTGTTGCTGTTTGGGGGTTTTTATTTATTTGTTTATTTTTTGAGACGGGGTCTCAATATACAGCCTTGGCTGGACTGGAACTCACTATGTAGACCAGGCTGACCTTGAACTCACAGAAATTCCTCCTGCCTCTCCCTTCTGAGTGCTGGGATTAAAGGCGAACACCACCACACCCAGCAAGACTATACACCTCTGAGAGTGGTCTATACATCTTAGCCCTTTGTCCTCACACGAGAGTATCTAGCACCTGGATGTGTGTGCAGCCAAGATTAGTAGACAACCAAGATTAGTAGACAACCCCAACTGAAACATTCACTCTAGAATTTTCCATTGAACCTGGTGGCACCCATATCCCCCTGGAAGGGTTTCTCCTTCTCTCTCTCTCTCTCTCTCTCTCTCTCTCGACTTGTTTATTCCTCTCTCCACTGCCCCTTGCTTTGCCCTCATATTGGCAGCAGAACAGAGAGGCAGTGGGTGTTGGCACTGAGCTTCTGAATATTCACTGTGGCCTGTCTTCTCCCTGTTGCACCACGCTCATTTCTCTCTGAAAACAATTATCACGTTGCAAATGTTACCGGCTGTATGTGTTTGCCTTCCCTGAGCAGAGTGTGAAAACTAGAGGCAACACTAGCACATTAGAAGGATTGCAACCATTTAAGGTAGACACAAACAAATGTAAACAGATATGTTAATGAGATTTTTCTCAGGTAGGAAGCTGAAGCTGGCAGCTGGAGAATGGGTAGCCCCAGGAGCAGTGCATAGCCAGGGGGAAGCAGAGCTGGTCCTGGGCCCTGGTGGTCCCCATTTTCCATTTCCTGTAAGACAGCCCCTCTCTAACTTAGCCAGATCTGATGCAACCCCCTAGGAAACAGAACATGTTTCTGCTTTCAAATTTCCTTTTATAATCTTTGCCCCAGGAGGCAACACAAAATTCAAGCTAAGCCCACACATCAAGGAGCTGTCTTGTGATGAGAAACATCAACCAATTCTTTTGCACTTTGGACTTTGATCCACAATCAAACTTTCCACTAGAAACCAATATTGATTTCTCATCCCCTCTGGGTCAACATGCTTTTATGAATCTGGATGAGACTCCTTTCTTTCTCCTTTTATTCAACTCTGTCAGCTCCATCTATGTATTTGTATTTGTAAATGCATATATCTATATATGCATTTGTATTCAGCCCCTTTCTCTGATTCATTAGGGCAGTTTCCTCTTGGCCTTAGAGACACACAGGGTAGCAGTCATGTGACAACCTGAGGCTGTATTCTTATTGTGATGTCTATTTTCATCAAAATGCATAAAGTGTCACCTCACTTCTTGTCATTACTTCATCATGTAGCTTCATGGCTTGGGACAAAATTATTTATGCTTCCAACTAAAATTCCAGCTCCTCTCCACCCTCCCTGTAAGTACCAAGTCTTGTTAGCAAATATCAGAACTAGGCACCAGGAAGAATGGGACAAGTCCTTTGGGGTTCAGGAATCCCATCCATGTGGCTGGACATTCCCATCATGGTCTGGCTCCTGCCTGCTTTCCCAGCGTTCTCTGACCTCAGCTTTGCCATTGTAACGCTAATCCTGTAAGACACACTAGCTTCCTGCATTTTCTCATTTTCTGTTCCCTTTTGCTTCCTGGTCTTTAAACATATTGTGCCTACTCTGTCTGCCTAATGCCCAGTCCTTCAGATTTCAGTTCAGACATCACTTCCTCCAGAAAGCCTTCCTGACTCATCTTGGTCTTGTTCTGATGCCCTTGCCAGGCATACCCAGAGCCCCTTTACTTCGCTCATTGTAGCTCCTAATATGCTGTATTGTGTGATCTGTTTATTATCTACATTCCCTGGTCCATCGTGAGCCCAAGCCACAGATTCCATATTTGACTTTCTAAAAAACGATTTTTGCATATGTTGCGTGTGTGGCGTTTGTGTATGTGTATGCCTGTTTCTGCACGTGTGTGTATGTAGGTGTGGAGACCTGAAACTGACATTGTTCACCACTTTATTGACTGGGGCAGGATTTCTGGCTATACTTGGAGCTCACCAATTCTGGCTTGTCTAACTATCCAGTTTGCTCCAGGGATCCTTTGTCTCTGCCTCCTCAGTGCTGGGATCACAGTATCTGCCCAGCTTTTATTTAGGTTCTGGGGCTCCAACTTCAGTCCTCACACCTACATGGCAAGTGCTTCATCCACTAAGCCATTCCCCTAGTCCATGTTTGACTGTTTATTCTGCCAGCCCCAGGCACCACCAAGCACATGGTAGCTACTCAACAACTGTGAATGAATCAGCATACAGCACCCTAGCAGGACCAGTTTTCTGGGGCTACACTTTACCTCCTTTACAGGTTCACAGTGCCTGCATAAAGATCTCATGCTCTGCTCCAGAAAATCTTGTACCTTGGAAAGCCTCAGGATGGCTGGAGGCTTCCAGGCAGCAGTGGGAGCCACACTGGATCTTATCAGCTATGCTGGTCACCAGCCAGACTCAGAGGAGTCTCAATATGAAGAGGAGATGAGACTCCACCGCCAAGCTCTCGGCTTTTGTATCGCCTTTATCACCGGCACCACCCAAGCTCTGCAATTGCTTTGTTTTAAAAAGGTCATTTGTCATCACTGTTCTCCGTTATTTTTTCGATTCTCATTTGTTTATCACTGTTTTTTTCAATCCTGGGCATGCAACCCAGGGTCTCACTCATGCTGGGAAAGCTCTGCCAACACAGAACAAAGTTCTTACCTTCAAGGGAATAAGAGAGAGATTATTCTGAGTCAAATATGTGTCACCATAACCCAGGAACACAGATTCGGGTGCCCTGAAGGACAAATTCCACTTGGAGAAGCCACTGTGGAAGTGGCTACATTAGGATTTTCTTAGTTATAGAACAACAACAAAAAATCAAGAATCAAGGCATTTACCAAAAATTGGTGGCAGGCCGCCTACAGCAATGCAGGGAAAACTCTCCTCCAGTTTTCAGCTGCTACCTGATGTTATTCTTAGCTTCTAGGTTGGTGGAAGCTAGTGTCTGCTAATACATTTTACGTTTTTACCTGTTAGTCAAAAAGATGTTAGAACAAACACAGGCAGCAATTATTAACAGGACTAAAAGTACCCTAAAATAGTTGGATTTTGGATCCGCAGCTTTCTAACCCCACAACTATGAGCTTTGAATCAGTCAACCAGCCTTGTAGGATCTTTAACGCAGGAACTTAGTTTACATCACTCTGTCATTGAGCTACATCCTGTGCTTCTGACTTTAGCAATGGAGATAGAGACAGATGTGGATCCCTCAAGCTTCCTGGCCAGCTGGTCTAGCCTACTCGACATGACACCCAAGGTTGTCCTTTAGCCTCCACAGCCTCCACACGTGCATTTACTTACCCCCACACACATACAAACACACACAAATGTGAACACGTATATGTACATACCCCCATGTGACAAAATGAAAAAAAAGGAAGTATCTGACAAATATTAAAGAAATTAGTGTTCCCATTCAATGGGATGTTTTGCATTCATGTAAAGTGACTTGAAAAGATATCTGAGACATAATAAGTGAAAAATTTAGCAAAAAATAAGCTTATTTATCTATATATAGGTGTGGATAGAAAAAAAAAAGCAAGTGTGTGGGAAGTTACACACCAACATGTTCAGTGTTGGCTAATTCTAGGTTGGATCCTATGGATAATTTTTTCTGTCTCTTAATTGACATACAATGAACAATCAAGGAGTAATCAGGAAAGCTCTGTCTGAGTGAGCCTCTTGGATGATTTTAAAAGCAAATGCCTGACCCTGGCATTTCATTGTCCCTCTCCCTACCTTGAGAATCATCTGAGAGACCCAAAGGTGATCTGCAGTGGGTGTAAGACAGTGCCAGGTCACCTGTAGTGGAGTGGCAGCTGGGGGACGAGGGGAGGCACTGCCTACTAGCAAAATCTGCTGCTTGGGAGGATGTTTGGGTCGATGATTACTGGCGAGGCTGATTTCTTCCTTCCAACAGTAGCATCCAGAGTCAGTGCTGCCCATGAGGTGCATTTACAGGGGATTAGCAGCTGTCTTCCTCCCTGCCAGGTAGAAACCAGTCTTCCTGGTTTGAATTTGAATGTTTTAATCCAGGTGTTGTAGACTTAGTCCCCGATACTGCAGAGTCTGGAGGCCTTTGAGAGGTGACTGGACCATGAGGGCTCTGACTTCATCCGTGGGTTAATCCATCTGTGAATTCTCAGCTTAATGGGGCTGAGGGTGGAAGGAGCTTTGTTATAAACATCAGCTCTCCCTTCCCACTTCCTGGCTGTCAAGCAGTGAGCAGTTCTGCCCTATCCCCTCTCCCTGCCCTGATGTCCTGCCTCAGCACAGGCCCAGAAACACCTGGCACAGGTGATCATGGCCCAAAACCTCTGAAGTTGTGAGCCAACGTCAGTCTTTCTTCTTTTAAAGCATTGATTTTCTGAGGCATTTCGTCAGAAAAAAGGGAAGACAACTAACTACAGAAAAGTCACCTCTGATACTCCACCCCATCTTTCTCTCCTCAGCTGGGTCTCAGCTCAATCAGGGGTGAAACTGGGCTGGAAGCCCATCACTTTGTCTACTATTGTTTCATTACCTGCCTTTGCCCCCTGCCCAAGAGCCCAGCTCACTTTTCCAATGTAAATAATTTATATATAGCTTAAGGAGGGGCTGGAGAGATGGCTCGGTGGCTGGGAGTGCTTTCAGGTTGCTGTTCACTTCCTAACACCTGCCAGTAACTCCAGCTCCCAGGAATTCGGCACCTTCTTCTGGCCTCTGTGAATACCTCCATACACGTGTACATACACACAGGGACACATAATTAAAAGAAATCTTAAGAACCAGGCTGTTAAACCAGGTGGCCCACACCTTTAATCCCAGCACTCAGAAGGCAGAGGCAAGTAAATCTCTGAGAGTTTGATGCCAGACTTGTCTAAAATAGCAAGTTCCAGGCTAGCCAGGGCTACATAGTGAATCCCTGTCTCAAAACAAAACAAAACAAAAGAGCAGCTCAGGAAAAAACGTCTCCCCTCTTCTCCCAGGAGAGGCTCTTGCCTCTGGCATTCTCTTTCCCTATGTTGTCCCCAAACAGCCACCCTATAGCTCTGGAGTTCAGGGTTTGGAAGAACTAGAAAGTGCACAAAGAAGGCCAATTCCAGAAGAATCTGAACTTCAGGCAATTTAGCAAGATCAGGGCTCCTCCCTCTGGCCAGGATCTGAGTAGCCAGGCTAAGCAACTACCTTGAAGGAAAGGGGAGTTCTTTTGCACCCATGCACCCCTATACTCAAATACAGACAGGGGACTATGCCACACACCAAAATGGCATGCACTCAACCATGTGTACATGCACCCAGAGATACATGCAAACATACACCAACATGAAGCATCTATACATCTAAGTATATACACATAGACAACACACAGGTTGCTTGAAACTGTTAACATGTAGTCACACACAGACATAAATGTACTTTCACACCTATCAGATATCAATACATGTACACATATTTAAAAATCTTTTATTTATTATTTTTATTTTATATATATGAGTATATTGCTTGCATGTATGTAAGCGCACCTGTGTTCTTGGGCCTTAAGAAATCCTAATTGACCGGCTGGCACCTCGTGGCCTGGGCAAGATGGCGCTGAAAGGAGCTAAAACAAAGACCAGCCAGAGGAGATAGGCACATACCATGCATACCACGATAGTTAGGTGAACTTGGGACTTAAGTGCCCTTGGAGGAGAATTACTTCCTCCCTGGTGAACAGGGCATGGACAGTTGTAGCCTCTATGTAAAGTGAAAGGTATGATCAATGTGACCAGTAAAGTGATTGGTAGAAACTTCCCGCTGTATGCTAATACCTGTAACTCTGAGCCTTTATAATGTGCCTGGTAAGTTCAGTAAACAGCTTCCTGCGGTACCACTGAAGGAGTTACATCATTAAAGCTGTATCACCAAAAGAGCTGGCTAGCTGCACGATTCTTTGGTCGGACGGGAACCCCAGTCGCGTCTGATAGTCTCCTGGGATGAGCCAGGAGGCGAGGAATGGGTGGGCTGTAGCCCCCGATCTCCCTTTGCTCCCCTCAAAAGTCCTCTCCTACCTCAGGGAGGGGGCCGGGCAATCCAAGAGAAGTGGGACATGAGCTGCGTGCCTGATCCCCCTCACCGTTCTCTCCCACTGGACGGGAGACAGGGAACTTGGAGAGGGGGTACACCGGACTGATGTCTGTCACTCCACCACAAGAGAGAGCGACACTGTGTCATGCAATATCCACTGAGGTCAGAAGAGGGCATCAGATCCCTTGGAACTGGAGTTACAGACAGTTGTTAGCCACCATGTGGCTGCTGGGAATCGAACCCGGGTCCTCTGCAAGACCACCCAGTGCTCTTAACTGCTGAGCCATCTCTCCAGCCCTTGTATACACATTCACACAGCCATGAACACGCATAAATCTACTACAGGCAAGGAAGACAGCTGACAGGTCGTCTATCCCTCAGAGACCAATGCCACCCACCCTGGCGTCGCTGGGCTGGCTTTATTCTACAAGAAGTTTTTTCAGAAAGTTGCCTATGCCTTTGATAATGAGTTCATCCTTTTCTGCCTCCTGCTTCCCAGTCAGCTCTCTCCTTCCTGTCCCCTCAAGTTTTTCATCCATAGCTGTGCCTGTCCAAGGGGAATGCTGATCGCCATGACAGGAACTGTTTCCACCTGTTTACGTCCCTGCTTGCCTCCCTCTAATGCCATTTCAGACTCTGCCAAGCAGTGACGGAGGCCTGCTGTGCCGGCTGTTGTGGGAGAGGAAAAGGAATGAGCGAAGGGACAGTTGGAGTGTGAAAAGGACCAGTCGCTAAGTGACTCCCTATTCCAACAGCCACACACAAGATGCACATAATTGCTTTTAGCACAGTGGGATGGATAGAGATACAAAAGGTCAAATCAAGGATTTGTCCCATAATATCTTTGCTAAGCAGCGGCGTCAGACGTTGGAAAAGCATATTCATGAATTGAGCTGCCAGAGTGTGGGGCGGGCTTTTCAGAGGCGGCTGTGTGTTCCCTCTTTGAGGTGTGCCTGCCGTGGTGATTGGATTCACATGGAGCAAGTGACTTCTCAATGCTCAACAAAGCTCTGCCTGTGAATTGGACTAAATAGACTACTTGGCAGGCAGCTGAGATAACTATGCTAAGTGAATTTCAGATTTGCTCCCACTCCTCTGACGCCCAAGCTTCCTGGAAAATGCCAGATAAAGGCCACAGTCCTGAGCATGGCACTCAAGAGCCTCTACCACCTGCTCTCACCTGTCTTTCCAAGTTCTCTCTAATATGAGCCCAATGCTGACTAGATCCAACCCATCATGAGACTTGCTGCATGGAGATTTTGTGGCATTTCCCATCATGTAATATTCTCTCTTGCCCATTCAGATCCTACCTGTAACTCAAGACTTGACTCCAGTCCTGATTCTTCAAGCTCTTTCCTGGACCCCCCTCCCCAGGTCCCTTCCCCCTCATCCTGATCCTCCACCACATCCAGAAGAGAGTATGCCCTTCTTAGAAGGAGGGAGGCTGCAGAACATTAGAGAAAGAGGCTGGTCATTTCCTAGCAATGGGGAACAGAGTAGGCAACAGCCTACAGAGCAACGTGCCCAAGTTTTATTGTGACTACTGCAACACATATCTCACCTACGACTCTCCTTCTGTGAGGTAGACACACCGCAGTGGTAAGAAACACAAGGAGAATGTTAAAAACTACTATCAGAAGTGGGAGGAAGAGCAGGCTCAGAGCTGGCTACGTTTTAAGGAAGAGATCCAGTCCCTGCCCCTCCTCTCCAAAATACAGTGATTTCACATCTTCTTGGTCCCCTGGGTCCCTCTCGCCTTAGCATGATGCTAACACCCCTCGTAGGAGGCCCTCCATGATGTCAAAGATGGGCCCGCCTCCTCCTGAGCTGATGTCTGTGGAACCTGATCATGAAAGGTCATATTCCAACGATAGAGGGACCTCCAGTGATGGAACCTCCTGCTTGTCCCGTGATGATGCTCAGTCACCATGACTTGGTCAGTCAGATAAGGATAAAGGAGAGGTCTCTTTATACTAAGTTTATATTACCTGTTTAATTCACAGGGAGAGCATGGTGCTGTGACTCTGTTTTCTGAAAGTGTGACAAAGAGGACTTGATCCTCCTGCCTGTCAAAAAGAGTAGTTTGGAAGTGCAGTTTTGATTTATGCTGTGAAATGTGAAAATGTAATCACCGTTTCTCTCAGTTAAAAGATTAAACAAACAAACAAAAAAAGCAAGATCACCATTTGGATCTTATTACCTGACTTAAGCTAAAACAGATGCCCTCTGGCTGGTTTGGATCTCACTATGTAGACAAGGCTGGCCTCAAACAGAGATCCACCTACCTCTGCTTCCCACGTGCTAGAATTAAAGGCCTGCATCACCACACCCAGCCACTAGACTTTTAAAAAATTATTATTATTATGTGTGTGTGTGTGTGTGTGTGTGTGTGTATGCTGTGCATGATGGGGTCACGTGCCATGGTGTACATGTGGAGGTCAGAGGACAACTTCGTGGAGCTGGTTCTCTCCGTCTACCTTTATGTGGATTCTAAGGATCAAACTCGGGTTGCCAGGCTTGTGTGGCAAGTGCCGTTACTTGATGAGCCATTTTCCTGGCCCCTGATACTAGATCTTAAAGGTAGAATTGAAAGGATTTGCTCAAGAATTAGTTAGAGATTGTGAGAAAAAAAAGTAATAAAGATGATTACAAGGCTTTTGGCCTAAGCAGTAACTCATATGCAGAGAAATCAAATTTGAATGGTAGATATTCAGTCTAGTTTGGACTACATTTAAGGTGCCTGTGAAAAGGAAAAAAATACATATCCATGCATTTAATGTTACTTAGTATACACTTAATAGTATATATATATATACTATTATATATATATATATATATAATACACTTAGTATACACAGTACATATCTTGTAATAACTTTTGTAAAAAGATGTTTGCTCAAAGTTAGTATAGATGTTTTCTAAGGAGTTGTGAAGGAGAACAAAAGACTACATTGCTGTCTTAAGAAACAAATGCCACAGTTGTCTGGTAGAACACCTGTTTGCAGTTGTCCTGCTTGCTAAGGTAGCAGCAGTCACTTCTGTTGTAGAGAATGTTTTTAACCCCTGCCCTCAATATCTGTTTCTGTGAACATGCCCGACTGCTTGACTACAGAAAGAATTTCTCCTCAATGGCCTCAGTGCACATAAGCATCTGTGCTGTAAATCATGTAGGCTACAGTTTAAACCCACCAAAGTTGCAACTGTTAGGAGATGATGCTGGAAAACCAGTAAAAACTGTGGATTTCTGTAAGTTGGGGTCCAGAACTTCAGATGGGCTCCCCTGGGACAGCCAGTATGAATAAAATCTGAGTTCTCCAACCCTCTGAATGAATGCTTGATCTTTCAGTTGCCTGATTTCCATAATGACTGTTAGGAATCCAAGCAGAGAGAGCACAGAGGACACAAGAATGTGTGGGAGGACATAAGAAACCTAGGAAGGGTCATCCCGAGGAGGAAGAACATGACCTCTGATCGACGGAACTGAAAGGTAAGGGCTGTGGACGTTGCTGATCTGGGTGAACACAGTTCTTGTGAAGCAGTGGAGGCAATGATCTGAATTAGAATGGTTTCCGAAGGGAATAAAGGAACAAAGGGGTTTTGTTGCCGTTTCTTTGCGATAAAGTCTCTAGCCCAGTCTGGCCTCGAACTCATGGAAGATGACTTTGAACCTAGTTCTGGGATTGCAGGCCTGCACCATTATACCTGGTTGTAGTCTGACCTAGGGGTCACACTCAGGGCCGTGTGCATTTTAGGCAAGCATTCTACTAACTGAGCTAACTGAGCTACATCTTCAGCTCCTTGAATACTAAGCTTTTGAAATTGTTTTCTTGTTGTTGTTGTTTGGATTTGTATGAATGTTTTGCCTACATGTATGTATGTATACCACATGCATGACTGGTGCCCTTTGAGTCCAGAAGACGGCATGGGATCCCTTGGCACTGGAGCTACAGGTAGTTGTGAGCCGTCTGATACAGATGCTGGGGACCAAACCCAGGTTCTCTGCAAGAGCAGTGAGTGTTCTCAGTTCCTGAGCTGTCTCTCCAGTTCACCTTTGAAGCTTTGCAATAAGAGGAAGCAGAGAAATTTTGGATTTTTTGTTTGTGTGGGGGCGCTAGGATGGAACATAGGGTTTTGCACATGCTAAACACTCTATCACTGAGCTACACTCCTAGTCCCCCGAAAGGATTTCCTTTTGGGGGCGTTGAGGAATAGGAGATACTGTTTTCAAAATCCATTTATCTGAGCCATTCATCTCATCTAACAATGGGAAAAATGCCATAACTATACTAAAATAAGGTCCACTGTTGAGTTCTCATGGGTTAGAAGCATCTCCATTTTAAGTTTCTCTGAAAAGCAGGCCAGCTATTCTTTATAGTAAGCCCAACTTGTGGCTCCAAACACACCAACCATTCTTCCCAGCATCAGGGCCAAGTTATCCTTCCTTCTAGATGTCACTTATAAACCTGGGAAGGAAGGGAACTTCTGTTAGGAGAAACATATATTCTTCAATAAGGAGTGCTGGCAAAGCAGAATTTTTCCTAGCAAGTTAAAAAGATGTAACAGGTCAGGCAGTATGGTACATGCTTCTAATCCCATCACTTGGGAGGCAGAAGCAAAGGCAGGTGGATCTCTGTGTGAGAGAGGTTATCCTAGTCTATATAGCAAGTTCCAGGCCAGCTAGGGCTGCAGGGAGACCCTGTCTCAACAAACAAACAAACAAACACACACACAAAAAGATATAACAAAAATTTTAAATTCAGTGTTCTCCATAGGGCTAAAAAGTACCTAGCATATCAACTGCAGAGATGTTAAGTGCATTTTCAGTTTTCAGAAAATACACTGTGGAGCAGGTACATAATTTTATTAGCCTGGTGTGTGGAGTGAGCTATTGTAAGGGTCCGTCATGTCTCCATTATTCCCAAACCCCATTGAGGTTTAATCACATTCAGGGCCATTTGCAACTACAGTTTCCCATTGCAAATCACATTAGACTAAAATTAGGCCAATAACTTGGACTTTGGGATGCAAACCCACATTATTTTCCATCAGTGAATTACACTGGTTAAGTTGTTTCTAAGTCACGTACAATAAAATATTATAAAATTAAAAGGCAAGTGTGAGAATTTGAGAACTGAGGTGATTTCCCTGAGTAGCATGAGTAACAGACAACTGACAGGAAGGGGGTGAGGCCCAATGCTTTCATCATTGCGTCCACTCATACCAATGGTGTTCAAAGGTCACTTGCCCCTCTCAAGGGGCATGTGACCCCCAACCCGCCTTCAGATCTTCTTCACTGACAGAACTCATCTGCCTGGCCACCGAGGATTGACCTGCACAACAGCAATGGAGGAACCCAGAGCCGCTGCCACAGTAGACAAAAAGGCCTGTTTGCAGTAGGGGACCACACGGTCTGTCCTCCTCTTCCTACTTGGGTAAGACACACCCTTAGCAGCTCTCCATGGTGGGAGTCAATGGGCCTCCCCACACCCCCAAGGCTACTCTACCTCTTCCCTACATTCTCTAAAATACCCCTGACAGCCCTAACATTTTCTTATTCCTTCACGCCCACCCTAACATTTTCTTATTCCTTCATGCCCTGGACACCCTCCTAATTCAAACAAATTATTAAAGCATTGGGAGATACCCCCTACCCCTCTCAACTACATTTACTATACAGCACTCTTCTGAGCCAAACTGCCATCTTCATAACTTCAGCTATGTCCACTTACAGGTTTGTTAAGCGGAGTCATTGGACTCTCACCTAAATATCCAACCACCCCTCTCAGCTTTAATGTTATTATGTCTCGTGGTATTAAGAAAGAAAATAAGAGGGTAAAAGGAAAGGAAATATTTTATGTAAGATTATGAGGGCTGGATATTTCCAGAATAGAAAGAAAAAAGAAAGTCTATGTAAGTGATTGAAGGTATGAGTCTTGAAAGAGGAGTATCTAATCTTATACAGAACATCTTAAGCAAATAACCATTGTTAATGACCACATCTGTGTCTGTGACTCTGAGTTTGACAGTTTCTGGTAGTCTTCAGGATTGGATATAAGGCTAGGATGTGTCTCAATCAGGAACGAATACTATGTATGAAGCTAACCTTTACACACCTCATTTGTCTGACCTCCGTCATGGGCCAATCTTTCTCCCATCTCTACCCCCTTAAAATTTTTTTTTTTTGCAGAATTGTCTTTGATCTCTACCTGGACCTGATCCCTACAAAGTGTCAACTCTCCCATTTCATTAACCTTTTCAGGTCTGAAACAGTGTTACCAGCAGCTAAGCCTCTAAGGTTTATCCTGTCCTCTTATCCCACCAGGGGGCAGGAAGTGGGGAAGGCCTGTCAAGCTTATCTCCTCACTTGTTCTACAGTCTCTTATGCAGGAGGAAGTGTCTCAGAACCAGTCCCTCTGCTTGCCTACACAGGAGGACTGCCTCCAGCTCTCACCCTTCTGCTCTTCTGCTCACCTTCCCACCAGGAACTATGCACGGCTGCCTAACCCTGATGAGGACTCGAACCCATTCCAGCCTCATGTGTCATTCCCTACTCCCCTATCATCACCCAATCTGTCAGCAGGAAGTAGCTAGAGGAGAAACTGTGCCCCAATTCCCTTATGACACAAAAGGCTGGAATGTAAGGTGTGAATGAGACCCCCAACAGTTTCGGACTCTGGAAGAAACCTGGAGCCAGAGCTTATCTAAGCCTTGCAAACCAGTTCCAGATCCCAAATTCCTTGGCAGATAAGCAAGGAATTCAGGAACAGCTCTGGAAAAGGACTACTTCCTGGACAGAAGCTTGCCTGAAACATCAATCAGATGTCATGGCAACCCCCCTCCCCTAAAAGCCAGGAGGGGACTGAAGGTTTAAAAGGTTTTGAGGACTTGGACAACGTGCTTGTGCTCCTGGGGCTTGTGCTTCTGCTGCTGCTGGTGCTGCTGGGGCTGCGCGGCCAGCCTGGTTCCCTGGAGCCCCAGCCCCAAGATGGGGGTGAGGGCGAGGCTAGCCCCCAAGGGAGGCTAGCGTTTCTCCACTCGTGGGTGCGGAGGAGCTAGTCCCATCTGGTCTTCTCTCAATAAAGTCGGGTCCTGTTAGCTGCCAGCGGAGTCCGGTCCCTTCTGTCTGCTGCGACTCTCGAACCCTGAACGTGACAATGCTGAACAGCTTACTGCTTAAGCAGCAGGGTAGCTCACATGTACCCAGGAACTCTTTCTCTCTTCTTGTCTCTCTTCCTCCACCATCTCACTCTGCTGGCTGCACGAAGCTCTGGCTCCACCGCAGCCAGCACCCAGCCCTCTACAAGTCTTCCTCTGATAACTATCAGTCTTGTCTTAACGACTTTCCTCTCTTTTCCCCATTGGAGGGAAGAGGAAAGAAAATCCCCGCCCGTTGTACACTAACTGGCATGTGCTTTCTTCTTTAATGGGAATCTGACATCAGGTCTGGGAACCAGTTTCCTCCTGAGGGTCGATATGTCTGCGACCCAGGCCTATCCTATCACCCACTAACACTCTCTGCAATGTTTTCTTTGTATGCTGAATTTCCCCGGTTTCTCCTCTAGGCTCTCATGTGACCTGGTCCTTCGTCTGCTTCACATCGTCATTGTGAAACTCATGGCCTTGATTCAACTATATACCCAGACAAGGTTATGCAGGAGGCATTTCTTCCTCCTGGTATGCCTGTGCACATTAGAATTTTGTTTCACATAAAATAGTTACAGAGACAGCAAAATATTTCAAAGACTGTTGTTTTAACCCAGTGTGGTAGCACATGTCTTTAATCCCAAGACTCAGGAGGCAAGGGGAGGCAAATTTCTGTGAGTTTGTGGCTTGATCTAGTTAGTTCCAGGCCAGCCAGGGCTACATAATGGGACCCCGTGTTAAACAAATGAACAATTAAAAAAAAAACAGGTTTGGTAAGTAGGAGAGGCCTGGGACAGTGGTGTATCCCAGTACTCAGGAGGCAGAGCCGGGACGATCTCTGTGAGATCAAGATCAGCCTGGTCTACAAAGTGAGTTCCAGGCCAGCTAGGATAATAGGAAGATCCTTTCTCAAAAACAAAACAAAACCACAAAACTAGATTAGATTTGAACTATTATTATATAGGATATATTTATTTATTTATTTATTTATTTATTTATTTATTTATTTGGAGGGCTCTATATTTGGGTGTTTTGTTTTCACTATTTTTAGATAGGGTCTTGCTATGGATCCCTGAATAGCCTGGAACTCCCTCTGTAGACCAGGTTGGCCTTAAACTTGCAGTAATATTTCTGCTTCTGCCTGCTGATTGCTGGGATTACAGGTGTGTACAGCCATGTTTGGCTGAGAAGTACTTTGCTTTGAGACACCATTTTACATATCCCAGGCTGGCTTTGAACCCAGTATGTAGACAAGGTTGACCTTGAATTGGTCCCCTTGTATCCACCTCCTGAGGGTTGGGGTCACTGGTGTCACCTCATTAGTTTTTATGAGGTACTGGGGATCAACGCTAGATAAGCAAGCTACCAACAGAGCTACATCCCCAACCCTGGGAAATGCTTTCAAATGACCTTCATGCCTTTGATATATTAAAAAGACCTGTTAGAGAATTTGATCAGGACTTTTTAAACTTCAGTATGTCATTTCTCCATTTGGGTCTCAACAGCCTCATCAGAAAAAGAGGGGTATTAATTTTATGATCTTCAAACTATTCATAAGTTGTTCTTTCTTAGGGGTCCAAGTGTTACCCAGTACTAAAGGGCAACCTCTTAGCTCCCTGCCCATCAGATGCATGTTTGGAGCCACAAGACCTCTTCTACCTGTACCAGGATGAGGAACCATGTGAGATAGTTGGGGAAAGTTTGGGGCATGGATATGATAATTCTGAGTCCAGACTAGAAGACATCAAGAGAGGTAGGACCATTCTTAGTTCCCACATCTGAGCCAAGCTAAGTTGGAAGTTAGGGGCAGCCTAGAAACTGTGCAAAGGAGGGTTTCTAAATTTCTCCATTTCCTTTTTGTATGTCTGTGCCAAAGTGGGACACGCTTTATGAATTGTGGCTTCTGCTTGTGTTTTGTGGAGAAAATCTTTTTCCTAATAGCATTTCTTCCAGTGGTATTTATGGGAACGAGAGGCCTCTGGGAGTGTGAGGAAGGGGAGGGCCTGACTGTGCCACAGAGATATCCTGTGGTCTCACACTAGGAGACTCAAGCCTATTTTAACTTCCTTCATTCATCTTTGTCCCTCTCACTGTGCACCATGGTCTAGAAAGTCCACTGTAGAGAGAATACATTATTTTTAGTCAGTTTTCAAAATACTACCAATCCCTTGCTGCCTACCATGAAGCAGGAAACAGACATTGCCCTTGTCCATGTCCCCTCAATAGTTCCTTCCCAGAGGATGTGTGGGTTCCCTGCTGCTCTAGAGCTGCATCTTCTCTGCCCGCCTCAGCCAGCTCTGTGCCCTCCCACTGTCCATCCCACGCCTGTAGCCCGCAGGTTGCAGTCTTTACTTAGTCATCAGGGTCTAATCGAATCTCTAACAAGCAGCCTCTTTTGTGGCTTTCTCTCTCTGACAGAATGGATTTGTGTTGATGGGCTGACCGTTAGGCCACCAAGGCCCTGCCAACCTCCTTTGGAAAGCTTGGCTTTTGCAATGCATCAGAACCTTGATTCTTGGGGGCTGAATCAACCTATTCTTTATCACATTTGAGTTTGATTTTCTGAAAAGGACCTAGAAGGACAGCTCCCACCACGGCTGTGATCTATGAATGTATCTGTTTTCTGGAAGGCCTTTCTTTCTCCTGCCCATCCTATTCACCTGGGAAGGATGAGAATCAGAAGCAGGTATGCAAACCCCATTATAATCCCATCAATTAAAGAATAGTCCTACAGACACTGAACATGCTGATAATGGGACAAAAGCATCTGTAGCATGGCATGTTTATTATAATGTAAATGTATGTCCTATAGCTTATCATTATGTTAGAGGAGAAAATAGGATCCCCTTTTACGGTTGTTAGTCTCATTAATCAAAGAATTTAAGAATAAACTCACATGGAACTTTAGAACAATTTTATTAGACTTTCAAGAAAAGTCCTCCACATAGGCAAGCTGCAAATCCCAGCAGCTGCCCTGAGAAGGAGAATGGAGGAGAGAAGGAAAAAACAAACCATAAAGCCCTGTTAGATTAGAGCCTGCATGGAGGCTAGCAGCCTCATGGCAGAGAAGGGAACTTTAGAGAAGGAGTAAAGAAACCCAAAACGTTGGCACAGCACAAAGTGTTAGGCGGGATAAGCTTGGTTAGAAAAGAGACAGAAGAAAAGGAGATTGACACTTTTCTAAAGAATTCAGAAAAGCAGACAGACTTAAATAAAGCTACCCGTCTGTGGCCTGATCCGTAAGCATCTGCCCTCGGGGACAAGGATTTCAGTCAGGAAAGGTTCGCCATCTCATTAGCACACTAGGTATTCTGCCTATCTCTTTAGCATGGACTTCCTTCTTAAGGCTGGTCCTGTGGCCAGATGATTGACCTGGAAAAACTGGAAAGTTGATTCTTCATCCAAGTCAGAGATTTTGTTCTCTTGACCAGGAAAGGGCTGTTCTTGCTACATTAATAATTATTATATCATATCATATCATATCATATCCATTAGCTATTCAGATAATGCCACAGACAACAGAAAAATACTTCCTCACATTTCCAGGGGCTGGAAGTCCAAGATGGCAGTATATTTGGTTTCTTTTGAGGCCTCTTTCCCTGTATGATGACTAATCTTGATTGATTGTCAGCTTGACTGGATCTGGAATCAACTAAAAGGCGCTCCTCTGGATATGCTTATGAGGGCATTTCTGAGGGGATAAGACTCAATGTCAGAGTGGGCAGCACTTTCTGGCAACAGCCCAGACCTGAGGAGAAAGCAGTGCTGTGTTTTGCCTGCCTTTGCTTCCTACTGGTGAGTGTGTCTACCCACTGCTGCCCTCAGAATCCAGCTTCTTCAGCCTTCAAACCAGTGGCTGTCCAGGAATCCCTCAGGCCTTCAGTGCCAGTTAGGACTGTTGAGACATCCAGTCTTGTGGACTGAGCAGCCACCGGGTTCTCAGCCTCTACAGTGTGCAGATGAACCACTCAGATCGTATCCTGAAAGCCAGTCTAATAATTCTCCTTTTGTAATATCTGTTCACTCTACTGGTTGGGTCTGTCCTGAAGAACCCTTGCTAGTGCACTCTGGTTTGCAGATGGTCATCTTTTCTCACATGGTCAGTGTGCACATCCTTGGCATGTTTTTATTTTTGTGTATGTATGTGTGGGCACAGGTGTGCATGTGTGTATGGAAGCCTGAGATTGATGTTTGGGGTCTTCCTCACTCTCCACTTTACATATCAAGGCAAGGTCTGTTACTGAATTTAGAGCTGAATTTTAAGCTAACCTGGCTAGCCAGTGTACTGGGTGAGGGTGAGGGGCGGGATCCCTGTTTCCACCTCTCTGCTGGCATTACAGGTGGGATGCCACACCCTGAAACTTTTGCTTGGATTCTGGGGTTCCAGCCCTCACATCAAGAGTTTTACCTGCTAAGCCATCTCCCCAGACCCTTGGTGTCTTTGTGTGTCTCCTAGTATCAGGAGATGGATTGGACCACCCTGATGGCTTCTTTTAACTAAAGGCTCCATGTTCAAATACAGTCACATTCTAAGGCACATTTAAGTATCTGAAATTTCCCAGGATAAACTTTAGGGGAAACAATCCAGCTCCCAGCAGTGCCATTCTCTGATCTTACCATTGTCTTCCATTACAAAGAAGAGTCCATGTTCACCTGGGGTTCATGAACTCCCAAATGGAGATCCTCACCTGGAATATCATCATGTGGGGGTGGGAAAAAAGAGTGAAGATGAAAGCAGCCGTCTGATAGAATGCAATCTCCATCCATTTGGAACCCTTTCTAGAATGAGGACACTAGAACAAATAACTTCTCAGTCTCAACATTAATTCATTTGATCACCCCCTCATTTAGCAAGTATTCGTGGAGTCTTCACTGGGCTCAAGGACAAAGAACACGGAAGCAAACCAGTCAAGGGGTTTGCCCCCCAGGAGAACTAAATCTGGATATCTGCATCTGGAGGTGGGGTGGGGGGTGGGAGGAGCCCCGGGGCAGCCAGATGAAGAGGTAAGAAAGAACTAAGAATGCCTTGAGGCTTGAACATGAACAGAACCACAGGCCTCCACTGATGGTCAGCCCAGGCTTGTCCATTTCCTTCCTGACACACTGGGCAATCCCCAACTCTCTAGAAGGACAGTACCCTCCTTAACTTTGCTAGAAGTTTGCATGAAGTGTAAACTCCCCTGGTTGAGGGACTTCCTTAAAGACCTTGCAACTTGAGCCAGCCCAAGAGAAGCTGGAGATATTCCAAAGGTCCACATTTGGGATAGGCAAGAGGACAGCCCAACAGTCACCTCGGCCAGAAGCTCTGAGGTCTGGGTTTCAAAGGACCCTAATCCTGGTCCTACTGTAGCCACAAAGGATAGGAAGGGGTTCCCAAACCAGACACCTCTGGGGACCCATCCTTGGTGTGGGCCGGGAAGGTGTTAGTCAGACATATCTTTGAGGTCTGTTCAGGTATGTGTAGCTCTGAAGCTGAAGCAATGCAGCCTGCCAGGGCCTTCAGGCTAGAAAGTGCTAAACGCCTTCATTTAGAAGGCGAGCCTGCCATCTAGTGTCCAAGCCTAGGCCACACAGGCACAAATAAGCTTTCTTTGCCCTGGGCCCCACTCAGCCTCCTGCTATGTGTTCTTACGAACTCACTTCTGGGTGGGTTTGGTTTTTAGAAACAGCTAAAAGTTATTCCAGGCTAAATGGTTATTAATGGGAATACAAAGAAATAAATCAAGAAATAGCCTCAGCTGGGAGTGGTAGAGCAGGCCTTTAATCACAGCCCTTGGAAGGAAGAGACAGGTGGATCTCTGTGAGACTGAGCCCAGTCTGGTCTAGAAAGGAAGTTCTAGGCAGGCTGGAACTAGAGAGACCCTGTCAAAAGAAAAAGAAAAACAAACAAAACCAAAAAACAAATAGCCTCATACCTCAGGAACTTCTAACTATCTAAAGGGCAGGTGACTATTTTGAAGAAAATAAGTATGTAAATCAATCAATCATAAATACATATTCATTTGTGTATGCATGTTCTGGCATCTTTGGAGCAATTTAAATTCTCATTATTTTACTTCCAACAATACATATCCTAGAACCTGACTGAACTGCATTTTTATGCAGAATTTAAACTTATCTTCTCATTAGAAATGAGTATTGCTATTATCTTCTCTGTGCCGCCCCACCTTTTATGAGAAAAGACATATGCCTGGTCTGCCAGTCACTGACTGGACAGTTGTCCTTATACCATCTCACTTGGTGGCCTTCAGAAATGAGCACTAAACCCAGAAAGCAGGTGCTGGCTGCAGGATCTCTTACCATGAACCTTTTTCAACCAACCTCAGAGCTAGAACGGGGTTCATATTAAGAGGGACCCTAGGAAGCTCTGTCCCTGCTAGTCAGAAAGAGTTCCTACAGAAGGCAAGTAGGCCAATGCTCAGGCCAGGGCAGCATAGTTGTGAAGACACAGGGAGACAGGCCAAAGCCAGGTGGCAGAGATGCAGGCATTTGGTTGTTTTCGAAAGTCTCTGAATCATGGCCACTGTTTCTTAGAGAAAAGCATAAAAAGCCAGAGATATAGGCTGAGGTTGTCTTGAGAGGTAGAATTGTGGATCTAAAGAGAGACCTCCCCAAACTGAAAGGGGAACAGTTCTGGAAAGTTCCCGAACAGCCATGACCTCCTCACCTGGGGCTCCTTTTTCCTGAGGCCCAAAGCAGATCAACCTACTTGCTTATGTCATCTGAGCAGAGATGCTTGGGTTGGAATGAGCCTGGGATTTAGATCTGACTACTTTAGATTAATAATGTCCATGCGTACATGTGTTCACATATGTGTATATATACATATGCATGTGGAGGTCAGAGATCTCCTCAGTCGCTTTCCACCTATGTTTTTGAGACAAGGTCTCTCACTGAACCTAGAGCTTTTGATTCTCCTTCAGCCTTTGGCAAGCCTCCATCCTACCCTTCAGAGGTACTGTCTGTGGACTGGCTGGCCAGCAAGTCCCAGGGATTCTCTTGTATCTGCCTCCCCAGCACAGGAATTACAACCATATCCTACCGTGTGAGATGGGGATGGAACTCAGGTCTTTGTGCTTGTACAACAAGGGTTTAATTGAGTCATTACCATAGCCTCTGATTAATGATTTTTTCAAGTGATTTATTTATTTTTGTGTCTAGGTGTTTTGATTGCCAGTATGTTTACTAGTATGTGTAGTGCTTGAGAAGACCAGAAGAGGGCAACAGAGCCACCTGTGGGTCCTGAGGATTGAACTCAGGTCCTCTGGAAGAACAGCAAGTGCTCTTAATGCCTGAACCACCTCTTCAGCCCCTGATTCATCATGCCCACAGGACAATTTGATAGAGGAAATTCTTCAGTTGAGGGTCTCTCTTTTCAGGTATGTCAAGTTTATGTCAAGTTGATAAAGACTCTCCAGCACAGTAACTGTCTACTGGAGATCCTTTGAGTGTTTTTTTATAGTAGTTTGGATTCAGGTTGAGCTCATCTCCCTCTCTTGTAACAATCTGATGGTAGATGGTCCAGGGCCACTTGATGTTGTCATTGTGTCCTTAGGTTTTTCTTACCTCTGTGCTAGGGTAGTGGCTTCTGTTCTGGTTCAACTTTCAGCCACTGGATAGGAGAAAAGTATGAAAGGTGTGAAAGGTGTTTCTCCCCCCATCCCTCTAAGAACAAAGCACACATCACTTCTACTCATAGCTGAATAGGCAGGATTTGGTCTCATGGCCACACTTACAGCAAGGAAGGTCAGGTAGTGGCTCTGTGCCAACTAAAACCATTCTTAGAGAGGGCAGAAAGTTATTGGGGGCTAATCCAAGTCTGCTATCTCCCTCAGACACCTCATGCTCAGTATTTATGGAAGTCAAATCATCTTCTTGGCCCCGTCTCACAGCTGTGCCTCTTAATCAGTCACAGCTTAACAAAAGATCCATTATTTATCCAATCACCCAAGTAGGGTTGTCATATTAAAAACGGTGGTTCCAGTTAAGCTTGAATTTCAAATGAACAAGGAATAATATTTTACTGTGAGCACATCCTAAATATATCATGCATTTTTATTTGCTAAATCTACCAACTCCACATCCAAGTCAGAAACCTTGGAGCCACCCTGGATCCCCTCTCTCTTTGTCTACTTTCAACTGCCTTCCAAGTTTCTCAGCCTTCCCCTTCTTGCTAGTTCCTTTGAACCTTCTTGGTTCAAGCTATCAGTAAGTCTCTCTCTCTCTCTCTCTCTCTCTCTCTCTCTCTCTCTCTCTCAGAGTAATTGCCTCACTCTGCCTTTCCTGTTTCCAGCCTTACCACTTCAAATTCACCGTACACACCACAGATATACTGGTTACTGGTCTTTCTTTGTTTTTAATTAATTAGTGTAGCCTAGGCTAGCCTTGACCTTGGCCTTCTGATTCTCCTGCCTCTACCTCCCAGGTGCTGGGATTATAGGTAAGAGTCGCCATACCCAGTTTACGGGTGCTGGGAATCAAGCTCAAGGCTTTGTGAATGCTAGGCAAACACTACCAACTGAGCCCCTCATTTCTCTTTCTAAAGGATAAATCTGACCACATCCTTCTCCTGCTGAAAATTCTGCCATTGTTCCCCATAGCTTTCAGGATAAACATCAGACCTTTTAGCCAGGTCGATGAAGCTCTGTTCATTTAGCTTCTATAGCTCTCCATCCCTCCTTCCCTAACCAGTTCCTTATCCCTCTCCCCTCTTCTCCCTCCCTCTGGCTCTGTCACCCTAAGCTCTAAGGCATATCCAGCACCTATCCTATTCTTGTGAATAGCATGTCTCCTCCACAGAGCAAGTTTCTCCTTGCTTCACCTGGCTTACGGTCTGCTGTTTTTCCTGGTGAAATCCCACTCATTTCTGAAAATCCAGTTTACACACTTCCTCTAAAACGCCTTCCTAACTTATTTTGCATCAGCTCTTGACACTGTATTTTCAAAATGACTCATCTGCAAGTTTCCCCAATTATACTTTAATATGCGTCAGGGCAAGGACTGTGATTAACTTAATACCCTCAGCAACTGACACCCCAATTGCCACAGTTTATGGGATAAAAGGTGGTCCTTTTCCTGCCTTGGCTGGTCCGGCCTATCTTAGTCCGAAGTTTCACTCCATTTCCAGGTGTGGACCCTTCCGCAGCTGTCTTCGGCCGCCTGTACCTCAGTCCTCGCTGAAATTCTGGGCTTTGATGTCGTGTCTCAACCGTAATGAAGAGCTGTCTCTTCCCTCCATTACGCTCCTAAGTAAGGGATGCTGAAACGCAGAAACGACACCTTAGCGACGGAGGCCCAGCCAGCTCCTCTTCCACGCTGTTTCAGATGCTGAGTCCAGCTGACACTGGGCAGCTGTTAGAGACGAGGTTTTCGCCCACCCTCCAACCCCCACGACCCCTCCAGTCTGGCTCAGCCCCTGGGGAATAGCTTCTCTCCTTTCTTTTTTTTTTTTCTCCTGGTCTCAGCAGTGTTCCGCAGGAACGGTCAGCCATGCCTTGTTTGAGCTGCGATCTAACACCAAGTGACAGGTGGGTTTCGGGGGTGTCTCTGGGGCCGCGGCCTGTTTAGGGGATTTACCACTCTAAACTCAATTACAGGAGACTTTCACGCTCCAGAGGCAACTCCAGGTCCTTTTTGATAAAAACTCTGGTGAGTAAATAAGTCATAATGGTGATAGGGGCCGGCCATTTAATATTCATTGAAGTACACGTTTGGAAATTGGAAGCACAGTTTAATCCATTTTCATATTTATGTTAACATGCAGTTTTAAAAAAGGATCTCTTTTTTTTTTTCTCCAGCAATCTTGTTGGTGTCTTGTTTAGAAAGATAAAGCTATATGAACATCCTTTACTTTTAAAAATTAGAACCATCTGAAGTTATGCTTATTAAAGCAGGAGTCTCAAGTCTGTTCATCTACAGAAGAACTAACTCGTTCATTTTGCTTGAACTCATGGGAGAGATAAGTAACAGGCCAGCAAAAGTCATTGCTATTTCTTATATCAAAACTTCCGGAATTAATTTTGCAATGGGACGTCATGAAAAAGAGGAGTGGGGACCTCAGCCTCAAGGTCTTACGGCTTGGGGGGATGTTTTATAGGCATCCAAAATCATGCCGAAACACCCTTTTCTGAATAAAGATGATTCAAAAATTAACAAGTATTCGTGCTTCCCAATGGAAAGCACAGAGCTGTTCAGCAAGCATGAAAATAAAAAAATAAAGGACATGAATCGGGGGGTGGAGGCGTAGCAAGGTGGGGTTGGACATGCAGGAGAGAGGGTCTGAAGATGATCAAAATATACCGCATAAAATCCTCAAAGAATCAAGTCTTTTCTGAAAGGCCTGGGGGGACAGGATTACCAGAGTCAAGGGTTAGGGGCGCGTGCTGTTTTTTTCTCTCCAACACTCCCACCTCTTTTTTCTTAAATGTAGATGAATGTTTAAGTATGGTGCTTGGTTGAAGGCATCTCTTTTAATAATGCAACATTCAGCTTCCTGAGGGGACAGCAGTTGATTTGGAAACTGAATATGGTGCACTCTAAGTTCTCGTCCCCAAGGAAGGCTGACTAACTGATAAGTGCCATGAGCTAGCATGGGGACTCATTCTGTCAAATCAACTTGCCAGAAAGGCCCCATGCGGAACTTTCTCCAGTCTTTGGGAGCTAATGTGGTCAGACACTTGTGACATTAGACAGAGCGGAAGGCCTGGCATGACAGAAAAGTTCACCATCCACCAACAAGGTAGTCTTTAGATGACCAGGATAAAGAAACCAGTGCAAATTTGTTAATGTAACAACTTGGAAAAGTATGCTTTTTTAAAAAAAGTGCCACTCTACAGGGAGAGAGGATCAAAAGAAAAGGCAGCCACCAGCAGGGCTTGAAAGCTTTCTCGGGTTCTCTGTAGCTTTCTGGCCATTGCTTTTCTTCCAGGCTCTCTTCTATGCTATAGTGTCTTTAGTTAAATGAATGAGTTCCAAACTGTCATACACCACTACCCCACTCAAAATGGGGAAGGAAGGAAAGGAAAACTTATGGAGAGAAAAGAAAAATGGCCTGCCTTTTGCCTTGCTGCAGAAAGTAGTCCCTCACCTGTTTCAGATAGGTTTGGTTTTCTCCCTTTCTTTTGTTCATTCATTTGTTCTTTCTTTTTAAAAAGATTTACTTTTATTTCTATGTGTTTGTGTCTGTGTATATGTATCTGTGTAGGTCACCCATGCAGGTTCCTGAAGATGCCAGAGGAAGGTGTCAAATCTTCTGGAGCTGAAGTTATAGGCAGTTGTGAGCCACTCGACATAGGTGCTGGGACCTAAATTCAGGTCCTCAGGAAGAGCAGCATACACTCTAACCACTGAGCAATCTCTCTAGCCCACTTCTGGTTCTTTCTGAGTAAGGATTCTTATTTGTCTGAATCTGCTTCATATGGCCTAGAGGAACACAAAGTGAATTTTTAGAAGTTTCTGTTTTCAGTTGCTACAGCAGAATACCCAAAACTGGATAATATAAAGGCTAAAGGTACAGCCGGGCATGGTGGCACACACCATTAATCCCAGCACTAGGGAGGCAGAGGCAGCTAGATCTCTGTGAGACTGAGGCCAGCCTGGCCTACATAGTGAGTTCCAGGCCAGGTGGGGACACAGGGAGACCCTGTCTCAAAAAAAAAAAAAAAAAAGAAAGAAAGAAAAAAAAAAGAAAAAGAAAGAAAGAAAGTAAAGGGATATTTGAACTCAAAGTTCTAAGCCTGGGAAATTCAAGAGAATCTTTTCAGCTTTTCGTGAGGGCTTCACGATGCTTCATTCAACTTATGGTGCAAAGCAGAAGGGCAAATGAAGTCATTCTAAAGAGAGAAAAGAAAGCTGAATTCTCACAACAACAAACCCATTCTCACGAAGAGCATCAGTGCATACACAAGGTGTCCTCCGCTTTCATTCTAACACCCCTTACCTTCCAGCACTCGTCCAACACATAAATATCTGTGGGGATGCACTGAAAACACAGCACTCTGTGATACAAAATATAAGTAGAGACCTGTCTCCAGAACAAGAGAAAGTAGTTAAGCATTAAATTGTACTTTGGAGATGTCAACATTGAAATCAGATGAAGAAATCTGAGGGTTCTGTGTGTCTGATTTAGACAAATAATTTTGCCAGTCTTTCCCCCATTAGTTGGGTTACTGTAATCCAATGGCAATTGGTGTCGCATATTTGTCCTAAGTTTCAATTAGGAAAAGTATGGCATACCTTTGAGTGTGGCATGCTGAGCCAGATCTTCTACAGAAAATGGAAGAACATGGACTCTAGGGAGACCCATCTTCCGTCTAGGTCCTGGCTCTGCCGCTGACAACTGTAACTTGTGATGTAAAAGTATCAACCTCAAGAGAGTAGTCCAAAAACACCTGCTCCATAAGATGGTTAGAACATAAGTTAATCCATGTGAGACTCTGAGACTATTCTCTGGGATCTCCCATGTGCTTAATAAATGTGACCCTGGTTATTATTTAATGAGCTTAAATGTTTTCATATTGATTACAATTGTAAAGAACTTTTTGTAGTCAAAAAGAAGTTGAAGAATCAGGTTTCTTGGCAGCTGTTTGTCTGTATATAGTATTTCTCAGTGCCTCCTCTGCAAGTGTGTATTATACATAGTATTTCTCAATGCCTCCACATGCAAATGTATATGATGTGCACCCAAAGGAGAGCTTACTAAATTTGACCATAGAAACCTTTTTCTTCACAGCTAATGTTCATATTAAATATGGAGCTACTAGGATTACCAACCCAATCCTAGGTTTTGAGTTAAAGTAATCTTTGAGTTGTATGTCTGAGCCATAATAGTAATTCTAAGCATTGCTCTATGGTTAACATTGGTTACAATACCTACTCATAGGTCTCACTAAAAACTCATTTCTTCTTTTATTTTAATGTTGTTGTTATATGAGACAGGGTCTTGCTATATAGCCCTATATAGAACTTCCTATGTAGACCAGGCTGACCTCAAATTTATAGTGATTCTTCTGCCTCTGCCTCCCAAGTTCTGGGATTATAGGCTTGTGCCACCACACCTGTCTGGCAACAGGCCTTTTTATTTCCTTCTAAAATGTTTTATTTATTTTTATTTTACATGTATGAGTGTTTTGGCTGCATGTATGTAAATGTATCTATGCATGCAATGCCCATGGAGGCCAGAAGAGAGCGTCAGAGCCCCTGAAACTGCAGCTACAGACAGTTGTTAACCATCATGTGGGTGCTCAGAACTAAACCCAGATCCTCTGAAAGAGCAGCCAGTGCTCTAAACCATTGAGCCAACTCTCCAGCCCCAACAGACCTTTTTCTAAATAGCTTATTATGTGGAACAAACAGAAGTTTGAATAGTGTATTGTTAAAACACAGATCCTTGAGTCAGATATACCTGAATTTGTACCTGTCAGTGGAAGCTATTTAGTATCTGTCAGCTTCAGTTGTAAATGAGGGTGATGGCGGTATTTACCTCCTAGGTTTCTCTATGAATTAAGTGAAGTCTTACTTGGCTCCACTGGTTATTACTGAAGCCTACATTCCAATACCAAGGTTAACATTTGTCAACAAATAATGAAGTAATTATTCTGTTCTCAACCACTCTATGGTTACTACATCTCTCTGTGCCCAGTTTTGTTGCCTGAGAACAATGCATAAGGCACAGCTTCCTTACTAGTCTCAGGGTTATGAGGAGGAGTAGAATGCTGAGGTACAACCAACTTTTTGTGATTTCTTAGATAGCAGCTTGCTATGTAGCCTGGGTTAGCCCTTACTTGTGATCCTTCTGCCTCTGCTTCTCAAGTGCTGGCAGATGTGAGCCACCATACTGAGTTCCATATGACTTCTTTGTGTGTGCACGTATATGTGAGTGTGGGTATTCAGTATGTGTGCAGAAGTCAGAGGAAAACCTTTTGGTGCCTTCTGCTTTTTGTTTGAGACAGGGTCTTGCATATGCCTGAAACCTCATCATGTAGGCTAGGCTAGCTGGTTGTTGAGCTTCCAGGTCTCCACCTTCCATCTCACTCTTGCTGGGATTACAGGTACACACACCACGCTCAGCCTTTTGTGTAGTTTCTGGGGATCCAAACTCAGGTCCTCACACAAGATAACCACTTTAATCAAGCCATCTCCCCAGCCCTTGATTTAAGTTTTTTCACATATATGGTATACATGTGTGTGTATACACGTTTGTATGTGTGTAGGCATGTGTATGTGTGCATGCATGCGCATGTGTGGAGGCCAGAGGTTCTCTCTCTGAATCCACAGCTCATCAGTTAAACTCTCTAGCTCCCTGCTTGCTGTGGGGATCCTCATATCCACCTCCTGAGGGCTGGAATCACACTCCTGACTAGTCCTGCATTTAAGTGTGGGCGGGACATCTGAACTATGGTTGGTCATTACTATTTGTATGGCAAGAGCTTTAAGATTCACTGAGCCATCTTTCCAGCCCTGACTTTCTTAAACTATGAAGGCCCACGATTTCTTAAAAAAATAATGTATGCTTACTATAGACCAAACAGTGCACTATATCTTATAATCAATGACTCATTTGAAGGCTGACTACAAGATAGGTTTTATAGATGAGGAAATAAGGCCCAGGGAGGTGATATACTCCTAATTTCTCTCAACATCTCTTAGCTAATAAGTGGTCAGGCCAAGGATCAAATCCACATTGGTGTGACACAAATCTTTTACAACCACTGTGATTTTTAAAATATCATTAAAACACATTTTAAATTGAAATTAATAGTGGCCACGTTAATTTATCTCTGTTCCAGTTTCAGCAAACATCTTTTAAGGCAAAAATCCTTATCTTGCATAGCTGGGGATTAATGAATGAGGATTCGGAATTATGTCAAAAATTGAATGGACAACCCAGGAGCCACTCTCTTAATTGGATGATTATTTATGGACACTGGCTAATTGATTAACTTTCCATGTGACTTATGTATATTTGCTGTGATTATTACTGTGACTAGCATATATGTGAGAAAATCCAGTCACCTGTATTAATTGATCTCTCCCTCCTGGTGTTTCTAGATGGGAAATTGACTGAACAGCAAGGAGCTTCATGGACTGAGGTAGAGCAAGTTCTGTCAGACAGAGAAAATCCATATTAATGATATGCTCTAAAACACTTTTTGTTAGTTACATATATTCCTTTACTTTCATTTCCTAAGAATAGCTCAGCTGTCAAAGCATTTCCAAGATTTCCATAGATTCGGCAAATACTGTGGGATCGAATTATTGCTCTGAGAGAAGCTACAATTAAAACACATTAATCATGGTAACAAAAGATCCTTATTGAGGCTGACAAAGATGGTGAAATCTGATGAATAATTAGTCTGGTTAATCTTTTAAAAGTGAATTAAATGGCTAACAAGTTAAATCGCTGTGATTTTTAAAATAAGCCTCTAGGGTGAGTAGAGATCAGGAATATTATCATCATTTTAAAATGATATTTTCTTTCTTTCTCACCTCTGTTGCACTGGAGGGCCTGTGGATAGAACAGTGGAGCTCTGGGAGCCAGCTGGGAGAATGTGGCCGGCCATGGAGTGAGGGCAAGTTCTTTCCCTCTTCCATGATTGGTTCCTAGTATGCCTAAGAGAGTCATACAGTATCTGGAAGAGGAACCAGGAATGACCTTTAAACCTGACCCAGAGCTAATATGTGCTTTTTAGGGTTCTTGTCACTAGGGAAGTTCAGGAAACATTGATCATTTCTTTTGCCTTAAAGGGGAAGCTTTACATTATATGACTCTATCAGTCTATCTGTCTATCTATCTATCTATCTATCTACCTACCTATCTATCATCTATCAATCATCTGTTTATTTGACAGAGTCTCAGATTCCCAAACAGACTTCTAATCCACTATCGAGTCAAGAATGGCCTTGAACTCCTACTGATACTCCTAACTTTACCTTCCAAATGCTGGGATTACAGCCATATACCACGACACCTGGTTTTTGGAAGGGTAATTTTGTAAACTGGCTTAAGGATATATGGATTAGGGTCACTCCATGTGTCAGTTTTGTTAATTTGTTAATTTTGTGTGAGTCAAAAATTTAAATATAGGGGCTAGAGAGATGGCTCAGTGGTTAAGAGCACTGGCTGTTCTTGAAGAGAACCCAGTTTGTTTTTACAGCACCCACATGGTAGCTAAAAACCATTTGTAACTCAAGTTATCCAGCACCCTCTTCTGGCCTCTGCAGGCATTGCACTCATGTGGTGCACATACATACATGCAGGCAAAATACTTGCACACATAAAATAAAAATAAATAATTTAAAGTGTAAATGTAAAAACACAAATTTATAAAAAGAGAGAGGAAAGCCCAAGTGAATTTTAAAATGACAAGCTTATGCTAGGAAAGCACTTTCTAAGATGCAAGACCCAGAAACAAAATATATTAAGGAGAAGTATGATAGGTAGTTGGATGCATAACAAATTTCAAAATAGGCATATAACCCCCCTCAAAGTTAAGACAAACACAAAAATTTGCAACCCACATGGTAGGCACAGGGCTGTGCTGAATTGATAAGAAAAACATGAATAATTCTCTGAATATGGGAAAGACTATGCATGGAAGAGGTTTTTCATAGGAAAAAATACATATATGAAGTAGCTCACACAGAATCTAAAGTAAATCAAAGCAATAAGATCTTAAAGGTCTTGGTTTTATATTCATTCATTCATTTATATTTTTGTCTACCAGGAAGCTGTATCACTTGAATTCGATACTTGAGTTTCTTTACTGATACTTCTTTCATAAGACCAAGGTGAGTGTTTAGCAGCAATATTTCAAGATTTCTCTTCTCACTTTAACATTCACTGCTGCCATTTTTTCTCTCTGTCATTGCTGGAGATCAAGCCCAGCACTTTGCACATGTTGTGCAAGCCCTCTACTCCTGCTTTGTAAACTGTTATTTTTTACTTACTCTTTTGTAATGAACTTTGGCCGTATTCCTCCTCCTCCTTCACCTGCCCCCTTCACCCGAGCAAGGTCAACGTACCAGTAGCTACGCCACTGAGTGATGACTCCCATTCCAGATATCTCTGCCATTTTAAAATGTGAATTGCCCCTCGTGCTTTGCCTCTTTGACTTACACCCTCTGGTCTTGCCACTTCTGCCGCTGTCCACCATAACTTGAAGCAACAAAAGCCTTGCAGTGGCACACTCTTGAACTTCCCAACCTTTAGAACCAGGAACCCAAATAAACAGCTATTCTTTTTAAATTACCCATTCTCAGGTATTTTGTTACAGTAATGCAAAATGGACTAAGATGGCTCTGGTCTCTCCTTCTCTAAGTAAGCCTTGTTGATATACCAAACCACAGAATTGCCTCCATTTTCTAACAACACTCAATGCAAAGTGAGTCTCTGCTTTCTTGAACTCTCCCTTAAATTAATCAACTTAAGCCCAAATCTAAACCCAACCCCATAGGTTCTTTCTAACACCCTCTTTCTGAGATGTCCCCTGAATCCCCATAGTTTGTGTTCTCTCTCTATGCAAAAAGCAAAAACTCAACTCATTCAACAGCTATTGTGTTCCCGGTTATCTTTAGCTAAAGGAAATGGATAAAAATAACAAAGACACTGGGCATGGTGGTGTTCACCCACCCTCAGGAGGCAGAGACAGGCAGATCTTTACAAGATCCAGGGCAGCCTGGTCCACATAGTGACTTCTGGGTGGGTTGGGACTAGGAATACCTTGTCAAAAAAAAAAAAAAATAGAAAAGCTCATTTATGAGTGTAAGTTCTAAGTTCTAATTAGTGTTGAACATTAATAAAATATATGTAAATTTCAGATTAGCTCAGTTTTATTACTTATATCTTAATAATGGAATTTTTGGGAAAACTAGTTTGGGACAGTCAATTATATGGATGTATATGGATTCAATTACATAATGTGTATATGTATTTGATTATGTAGTATGTGTGCAGATTTAATTATTTCATATGTGTATGAATTCAGTTATATAGTATATATGTAGATTCAATTATATAGAATGTGTATTGATTCAATCATACATGCTTGTTGATTTAATTGTTTTTATGTGTGTGAGTGCTATGCTTACATGTGTGTAAGTGTACCCATGTTGTGCAGTGTCTACAGAGGACAGAAGCAGGCATCAGATCCATGGAACTGGACTTACAAATGATTGTTAGCCACCATGTGAGTGCTGAGATTCGAACCTGGGTCTTCTGCAAGAACAGCAGTGCTCTTAACTGCTGATTCATCTCTCCAGCCCGTATTGATTTAAACATATAGTATGTATATGGATTCAATTAAGTAGTACATATGTTGATTCAATTATATAACGTGTATGAATTCAATTATATAGCATGCATATGGATTTAATTACTTAGTGTGCATATAGATTCTGCTATACACATATGTCTCAAGAAAAAGCTTCTAACAGTTTGAAACTGTTCTCTCCAGTGATACTTCTGCAGCTGTGTGTGTATTCTATTCCATGACCTAGTGGAAGGAGAGATCATCCCAAAGTACAAAATACCTACATCTCTTGTTAGTACATTTTAAGTAAAAAAAAGTAGCATGGTGATTGTGAAGTCCAAGAAACACAGCTTTATTATTACATTTATTATAATTGTTGTATTGCTTCTTATGAAAAAAACCTTTTCAAAATTGAAATGAGTAAAAATCCACTTTGATTAGCTATGGCTGAAAACGGAATTGGGAAGGAAACTTGGCTGTACTGATTTGTTGGATGGAGCATGCAAAGAAAACTAGCTTTTGTCTAGTCAATGACAAAAGTATAGAAATTAAATCTAAAAACAGGAGCTAAAATGTCATTATGCGTTCAGCTACGGACCAAAAGGAGAAGTGTTTTTATCCTTTAATCTATTTAACCTTTAACCATTTTTGGGGTCTAATGTAATGCCTCAACGGGTAAAGGCACTTGCTGCCAAACCTGGTGACCTGAGTTCGGTTCCCAAGAACCACATGGTGGAAGGAGAGAACCCACTCCTGAAAGTTGTCTTCTGACCTTCACATGTGTACCATTGGTGCATGCCCCTCCGAGTAAATGAACAAATAAAAAATCAAAAGCATATTTATAACTTATAATGTCATCTTATTGTTTTTTTTCTTCAGGTTGCAACATATTTTTATTTTATTGAACCCAGGACTCTGCACATACTAGGTACACTTTCTACCATGGAGCTCTACTCTAAAGCTCTATTTGTTTACATTTTTACAGGCATTATGATATATGTGATGTTCAATTAGAGGGAAACTTTCTCTCTTCATTTTTTTAGTCGTTACTTTTTAATTTAATCTAATGATTACTACTTAATGATTTTGCTGAAGAAGGGGATATTTCAAAAGCATCCACTCTGAATACAGACCACCCCTTAGTGCCCTTAGCTGACCAGCCTCTCAGCCCCAGGAGCTCTCTCTGCACAATTCTTTCTCCTACTCATTCCAGGTCTTAGCTCAACCACATTTTTTTCTGAAAAGTCACCTTTAACCCTTTCTTGGTTAGAGTTCTTACTATTGTTATTGAACAGACTTCCTTTTCCCCGTTGCCAGTGATTATTTCTTACTACAAGGAGACAGCCTGCATCTAGCTTGCTTGTTTGATAAGTGTTTGCTGAGTCCGTGAAATAGTAAATCATCTCCCTCTGCACTTGAGGAAATAAGTCCAACCTACACAGACAGTCTTTTGCTAGAATTCCCAAAGTAGAAAATTTCTAGGTAGATTTTTTTTCTATGAAGAATTCCTACAAAAAGCTTGTGAGATTCAAGAGTCAAGCTTAGTTTGATTTTCTTGCAGTACCCACTTATCCCCTCTCTATCCTCGGATATCAGGAGTGTCTCAGGGAAAGCCAATATAAAGATACAGGAGGTAAAGTCTACTAGCGATGAGTACCAGAAGAGAATAGAGGGCAGAGTCAAAGGGAAGACCGAGTATGGGAAATATCATCCTAACATGCACCTGTTAGCCTGGGGTGGTGGCTCAAGCTTTTAATCCCAGCCTGGAGACAGAGGCAGGTAGATCTCTAGGAGCTCGAGGCACCCTGGTTCACATGGTGACTTCCAGGAGGACTGGGACTAGGGAGATCCTGTCAAACACACACACACACACACACACACACACACACACAAGCATGCACGCACAAGCATGCACACACCACTACCACCACCACAGAAACTAAAGTACATCTGTGAGGCACAAGTACTTCCCCCCAACTCTGCTTGGGTGTGGAAAGCTCTAAGAATTTGGAGAAGTGAAGGGACAGAAATTTTGGACTCCAAAGGCTAAGGAAAATTCTAGAAGAAGACTTAATTCCAAGCAATGGAAACAAAGTCTTCCTGGGGACCCATGGCTAGTCCAAGTCAGCAGGTGACAAAACAGAAGAGGCCAGGTATCCCATTAGAAAGAAGTCTAGAATTTTAATTGTTCTTGTACTTTCCCAGAAGGATTCAGGGTGAAAAATACACATAGTGGCTCATGTTCTTGGCAGCCCTTGAATCATTTGTGCTTGTGGATGACACCCAATATATATACTGGCTCACAGGACCCCCTGATCAATGCCATGGCCTAGACCATCAGAGTTGCTCCTAGAATGGAAGATAATTTGATACAAATGTCCTGAGTGTCCAGCATGGGTTGAGTTGACTTCCACAGCAGAGAAACACAGCCTTCCACATACAGAATTGCTGTACTGATTAAAATGTATGTGTTGAGGCAGACAAAGATTCCCTACATTATAGCAGGACTGAGACCCTGCATGTCAGGTTGAAGCCTGATACAAATTAAACAAATGAGAAACAAATCCTTTTGGAGGGAGCTTATAATGGAAACACTGATGGGATATAATTAGGATCCTGATTTTGATCACTGTCTTTTATTGAAGATACCTCAGGTATACAGCAGTTGTGTAAAATACCTATACACTGTTGTGCATCAGGATACAGTTAATTTTTAAGAGCCTCAGAAACCATGGTGCTGATTAAATGAAAGAGCCAGCACTGCAGTTTCCTGTCTACAAAGGAATTCATGAAAGGAGGAAGGAAGAAGCTTACTGGTGGCCAATAACCCAGATCCCATCTGTTTCTCCTTCAATCTGAGAGGTTTTGAACCTTCATAGTCTATGTCAAAGATCTTACTGAAGGACTGGTATGCAAGTGGAGATGGATACCCAGAATTTTTCCTACATACAACATAAGTCACCATGACTGAACTCTTTTTACAATTTAGTGAGAGCAAATATAACCCACATTCAGAGTGCCCAAATACAAGACTATGCAATTCTCTTTGGAGAATTTAGGAAAAGCCTGTGAAAACAAAGGGCTTAAAGGATAGGTAAAATATTCAGGGAGAAACAAATGTGTGGTGTGCTTAGTACTGGTCGGACAGAGAGGTATGGGATCTCTGATACCTGACTGGACAAATTACTAGAAGAAAGAAGTAATGTAGAATCCTCTGATCAATAAGAGAGCCTGAGAGAATGCTGCAGGAATATTCTCAGTGCCGCATCAGAGACTTAGAGAAACCAGACTCCTTAAACATCAAAGGCTTTTATCACAACCCGCTCCTCCCAGAGTTGTGTTAATGTTTTCAGTGACAGCAAGGCTGGCAATGCTCCCAGTGACAGACTCTTCCCACCACTTTAAGGAAATGTACTTCAGATTCTTCTAAATCCATTTATGCTCTTCTTTCTGCTCTTTCCTTTGGCCTTTTCAGCAGTATATACTACTCTGTCCAGGCTCTAGTGTGTTATTTGGGCTGAACTTTAAGGTAAGCATTTATTTTACTTAAAATGTTTAAATTTCACATTTAATTTGTGTGAGTGTTTGTGTATACACGCCACAGCACATGTGTGGAGATCAGAAGACAAAGAAGACAACTTGTGAGAGCTGGTTCTTTCCTTGCACCATATGGGATTCAAGAGAAAACTCAGGTCATCAGGCTTGGTGATAAGCACCTTTACCCACTGAGTTATCTTGCCAGTGCTAACTAAACTAAGCCTTTTAAAGAAGTTTTCAAACAAAAAAGAGCAAGCAGACATATTCAAGGCCAACAAAAATCTCAGAAGTATACTCTTAGAATTAGGCAACCAGGCCTCTGCAGTTTCTTTTGTCCTTTCTTTATAAAAAAATATTTCTTTTTATGTTTATGAATGTTTTGCTTTTTTATGTATATGATTTGCCTGCATGTAAGTACACCACGTGCATATTGCAGCCACAAGAGGGCGTTGGATCCCCTGGAACTGGAGCTTCCATGTGGGTGCTAGGAACTGAATCCCAGTTCTCTGCAAGTTCAGCAAAAGTTCTTAATGGCTGAGCCATCTCTCTATCCCACTTTTGGCCCTTTTCCATCTTTGGCTTCAGCAGGAAGCAAGCTAGGGTTCAAATCAGGGAGCACTAGCTGGTCTTAAGATGCCCAACATCATGGTCAACTTAGTTCCGTGTCTTGGTGCCTTCTTGGGAAAGGTTGAGTTCAGAAGGGCAAAACTACACTATAAAATCTTCTCATTTTGCTCCTTCAGGATTCTCAACCTCTGTAAGAATTAGTTTGAATTTTCTGAAAGTTTTCAGTTGTGTGAATGCATGTGTATAGTAAGGAGAGATGGGGGGGTAGAGAGAGAGAGAGGGAGGAGAGACCTGTGGAACTCCTCCCTGGTGGGAATCTAAATGAAATTGAGCCAAATGAAAGATTAATCTTTAAAATTCGCTGAAAATTTCCATTCCACTGGTTTTATGTGACACTCTTAGCTGAGCAGGTGTGTCGCTGTCCATGGTGCTAACGCACCACTATCCTGTACCATGTCTCTTAACTCTAGGAACTCTAGGATAGTGATGGTGAACTGAAGGTCCTGTCCAGCACTTACATTAAAATGATCATAACTGTACATATTTTACTGTGACTTTGTATCCCAAGATAGATAGAAGGTTCCTATACACCAAATAGTCTTAGTTAACAGAGCTTTCCCCCTGAAAATGCATGGTTTTATCTACCTTAGTTAGTTTGTGACGCTATAACCAAATACCATAGACTGGGTGTCTTATACAAACAGCAAAATTTAGTTTTCTTTTCATTTCTCTTTCTAGATCCATTTTCTTTTCTTTTGAGATAGGTAATGACTTAAGTAGCCTAGGCTGGCTTAAAATTTCCAAGCCTCCTACCTGAAGGTCAAGATTAAGATTTATTGCCACTGTGACTTGTGACAAATTTTTTTCTTCATAGATCTGGAGGCCAGGAGTCCGAATTCATGGTGCTAGTCAACTCAGGGTTTGGTTTAATCCTTTGTCTGAGTTGTAGACAACTGACTTCTCATAATATTCTCATATGGTGGAAATCAGGGAGAAGCCAGCTCTTTGGCCTCTTCTTTTAAAGGCACTCAATCTCATTTGTTTGAGCTCCACCTTTAGGACTCAGTAACCACCCCCAAAGTCCTACTTCCAATACCATCACATTAAGAATTACATTTCAATATGCTTCTCAGTCAAGGTCTGACTAATGAGTCCTGGGCATTGGCAAACAACACATGGATGTGGAGACATGATTTCTATAAAGTATGTACCCCAAACCCTTTAAAATTCAAAGTGCAGTGTGAGAAAATTTCCACTCTTCACAGCATGCTGAATTTTGACACATTTTCCTCGACATTCTTTATTTCCTATTATCAGAAAGGGCAGAATTTCTTCTGAAAAAGAGAAGAAAAAAAAGATACACAGACTATCAGTTTAAGTGTTATTTTTGCTCTTGAAAAGGCTTCTCATAGTCTTTAAAAGAAAGCTTTTTCCTTCTGAGATTTATTTTGATAGAATTAGCCGAGCCTTGTCAGGAAGAACAAAATTTTTGTGAGCTTACCATACTAGTAAAATGCCAAATTATATGCTGTAAGTTTCTTGTTTTATTATATCTGGGTCCAGTCAAATAGAGAAAAGATTTTGAATCCAGAACTATTAGCATTTGGAGACAAAAGAGAGAAACTTCATTGCAGTTGTTTGCCAAGGACTGCTTTTTCCTAGACCCAGTGGCCCTATCACTCAGGAGGCAGGATGCTGGGTGGCCCCCATACTTTTGGGCCAAGGGATTTCACACATGATCGCTTCTTCATCACCAAGACACTGGCCTAATACTCCCCACACCCTCCAGAAAGGCAAAATTTTACAGGAACCACTAAGTTTAAAAGAAATAGTATGAGGACCTGGAGAGGTGGCTGGGTGGTTAAGAGCACCGGCTTTTCTTGCAGAAGACCCAGGTTTTATTTGATTCTCAGTAACCCCATGGTGACTAAAACCCATTCTTAACTTCAGCTTCAGGGGATCCAATGCCTTCTGACCTCTGTGGGCACTGCATGACACAGGTGCACTTACATACATGCAGGCAATACACTCAGACACATAAAATTAAAATAATAAAATATTTAAAAATAAATAATATGAGGAAAAGGAAGGAATTTTGATTTCAAATCATAAGCACTTGGATATGAATCCCATTGGTACCACTGTCTAGTTCTGCCTCAGTTTCCTCATCTGTAAAGAAAAGGAAGTAATATCTGTGCTGAAGGTGCCATTGTTAAGATTAGCAATCATCTGTGCTGAGGCTGAGGAAATTGCTTAGTTGGGAAAGCGCTTGCTGTACAAGCATGAGGTTCTGAGTTCAGAACCCAGAACCCACATAAAGAACTAGGTACAACAGTGCACACCTCTAATCTCAGCGCAGGGAAGACAGAGAGAGGAGGATCCCTGGAAATTACTGGCCAGTCAGTCTAACCAACTGGTGAACTTCAAGTTCAGTGAGAGACCCTATATCAAAAAAAAAAAGTAGCAAAGCAATTGAGGAAAGCAAATGATAACAATCTCTGCCTTTATACATGTATGCAGGAACACGCACACACACACGCACACACAAACACACACATACACATTATGTATATTTAGTACCTAGTATACTGGATCATACAGAGTTAAGCTTGTTAATGGTATGCAGTTATTATGAATAAAATGTGGGACTATGTCATCTAAGAGACCAAGTTGAGACACCATAGGAGGACCCTGAGTAGAAAGAGGTACTCATGGCTAGCAGGTTGAGATGGAGAAATTTGCAGGGATTACATCATATTAGATCTCATGTAGCCATGGTAATAAAGGAGTTTGGTTTTAAGTGTAATGGAAATGTCATAACAAGTTTTGACCAGGAGAATGTAATAATTAGCTTTAGTTTTTAAAATATGACCTGGAAACTGGACATGGTGGTAATATAATCCTGTAATCCTGACCCTTGCGAGGTAGAGGCAGGAGGTTAAGGAGTTCAGAATCAACCTCACCTGCACAGAAAGTTCAAAACCAATCTGGCTACGGGAAACCTTGTCTCACCCCACCCTACTGTCCCACCCCGCCCCCCCAAAGGAAAGGAAAATAGAACTTGAGCTGCTGTGTGGAAAACAGACAGTTGCTCAGAGCAATTGGGGTAATGAAAGAGACAGGAAGGAGACTAGGAAGACTGAGGAAAGAGCACTGTGGGTCAGAGAGAGTCGGAAGGAAGAGCTTGCTTTGTACGTGTGAGGTGCAAGACAGATATTAACTGTCTAGGCAGGGCTGGAAATGGGACTCAAGAGAGAAGTGAGGTAGAAATTTCAACGCCATCCTCATAAGGTGGTATACAAAGCCACAAGACTACAGGAGATGAGCAAGACAAGAAGTGGAGAGAAAAGAACCCCAAATGTTTAGAGGTTCGAAAAAGTAGGACTACTTTTACCCAATAAGTAAACAGAATATTCCCTCCTGGATTGGGCTTCACGGAGGCTATTGGTAAGTAGAACGGTGGAACCAAATAATTAGACTAAATTCAGGAAGAAATGAAAACTGCCTCTCAGGAGTTTCACCGCAAAGCTGGATCGGGTGTTTGCTGGAAAGGGGAATCAGAAGCCCTTTCCTGATTTCATTTTTCAAGATATTTCAAAAGTATGTGACAATGCATGCTGATGGAGTTCATTTAGCAGAGAGGGTCAGCTTAATATGCAGGAGAAAGAAGGAAGGATTTCAGTCCTGGTGCAGGCAAGAAGAGAAGGAGGTTAGACCTGAATGTAAATGAAAGGGTCAGCCTTAGACACAATAGCTGGTAAGGGGAGAGGCCAAGTTTATGAGGACAAATACAAGGGACTAGTAAAATAATCATCTTACATATTCCAGAGCACATTATTAGCAAGTACCCAGTATCTGGGAAGAATACAGCCTATTAGTGTTAGATTTCCCAGCACAGTTAGGTTATTTTCCTTCTGATTCCCTTCCCACTGACCCCGCCTATGATCTCTGTGGTTTCTCTAACCAGAATCCAGCATAGACACTGCATGCTAATGAGGCCATACTTGGTCCAATCTCAGGCACTTGTTTGTGAATAATTAATCTGGCACTTTACCAACACCCACGAGCCTTGGTTTTGCTGATGATTAATAAAAGGCTCTTAACAATTGCCTACTAGTTCCTCTGTTCAGTTTGGCTTTGTGGCACGTTAACAAATGGGAAGGGGGCGGGGAACCAAGGAAAGATCTGATGAAAAAAACACCTCGCTGTCCAGAGCTTCCCCTTCCCTCCAAACCGTAGCCCAGATAGCAGGACCTGTGAGGAGGTTCAGGAAAATGCAGAAGGGGAGGATGTCCTGAGAACGCTCACCCCACACCCACTTTAGAAGTGTATGTGTGGGGGGTGCACACAGCTCCCATTTGGAGACCAGAAGACAACCTTAGTTTTGTTCCTCCGGGGCTATCCACAGCTTTGGGAGGGTCTCTCACTGGCTGGCCTGGAACTTGCCAATTAGACTAGGCTGACTGGCCAGCAAACCCCAGGTATCCCCTTGTCTCTGCCTTCCCAGTGCTGGGATTACAAGCACACTCCCACACCTGGCCTTTTTATGTGGGTTCTGGGGATCAAACTCAAGTCCTCATGCTTGCACAATAAGCACGTTACCCATCGAAGTATCTCCTCAGCCCTTCCCCATGTCTTTTTTTCTTCTTTGTAGTGCTGGGGATCAAACTCAGAGTCTTGTGCTTGGCAAGCACTCTATCACTGAGGTACATCACACTCATTTCAAGGGTCACCTGGATCCTCTTGCAACTCCTTGCAACCATCCACATGACTTGCTTTGTTTGCTTTCATATATTTTACAGTATTATTTCTCTTTAATATGATTACTGTCAGTGTAAGTTCCTCAGACTATGAGAAAGCCTCTTTTCTAGTGATTTCTTTTAAAGCAACAACAGTTCTGCTGTAGCCTATGTGAACATGACAAACAAACGTGTTGCTTTGAACCAAGCTTCAGGGCTTTGGCTGACACTGAAAGAAGACTGGGTCAGCAGTCAGTGTTTGTGACATCCTGCCCGTGCTGCGGAGCTCCCTGAATTCACAGGGGGCATCAGAGGCACTGAGATGGCAGAGATTGTTGTGGCAGAAGCAACTGGAAAATGTCCCGAGACTGAAAAACAGAAAGATTAACATCACCCTGGTGGATACTAATAACTTGCACTTGGAAATGCCAGAGGCTCATTCTGCCAGTCAAGACAAGGAAAAAACACATCTCTAGTCTCCCAAGACCATAGATCTTTCCAGACTCTGCAGGCAAATGCAGCCCCATGGATTTCTGCAGCAAGGCTAGATGGCCCCTCTATGCCTCGAGGGGAATCACTGCCAGAGTTGCTATGGGCAGCATCGGCAGAAAAGCTGAATAGAACAATCAGTGAACCCTCCCGGAGGTTAAGTTAGTAATGACTCAAATTATATTTCAATGCAGTCCACCTCCATTATTTCCAAATACCTGGCTTATTTTAGGGGTAACATAAATGACTCTTTCCTTTGAGTGCTCAGAAACCCAATGAATAGGTTTTTAGACAAGTTTTATGATCTATCCTTTGACAGATCTTCAGAGTGCCATTTCAGTCACTGGCATCTGGATAGAATAATTTTGTCCCATGTGCATTTTTAGGAAGCAAACAAAAATCAAACAGGAAAGAGCTTGCTAGAAGCTTTGTTCAAAAGGAGTTGCCCCAAACGCCGCTCTCCTCCTCAGGAATAGCCTGCACCATTCCCACACCATTCGATTAGCAAAGTGAATGTGGACTTTTAAGTCATGGGAATCAACAAAAGAATATATGGTGCGACTGAAGAAAGGATCTGGTTAAGCATCTAAAATTGCAAAAGTGGGGCTGGAGAGATGGCTCAGTAGAGGACTCACATGGCTCTTGCAGAGGACTCAGGTTCAGTTCCCAGCACTCTCATAGTGGTTAAGAACTGTCTGTAGATCCCACTGACCTTCGTGGACACTGCATATATTGTATATTGACATACATGCAAGCAAAATACACGTAAGATAAAATAAGTGGATCAAAATTTTTATTTTATTAATTATTTTAATTTTGTGTATATGAGTATATTGCCTGCACATATATAAGTGCACCCATGATGTGCAGTGCCTGTGGAGGTCAGAAGAGGGCGTCAGAGTCCTCTGGAACTGGAGTTAAGGACAGTTGTTAGCCACCATGTGTATGTTGGGAACCAAACCTGGTTCCTCTGGAAGAACAGCCAGGGGCCTCTTAACTGCTGAGCTATTTCTCCAGCCTCCTCCACATTTTTTAATCAGAAAAGGGTAGGCACTGATCAAATGTGATACAAACCTCATGGTCTCAGGCCTAGGGAATCTAAAACTCAGAAGGTTACTAGAGTTGAATTAACATATCTGAAACTGGTCAACAAACAACATAGTAGTGTTCCAGGAATCATAACCAAGGGGAGACACAAAGCTGGACCTGAGCTCTCAGTAAGTTCTGACTGGTACAGTTGAGAAGGCAGACCAGGCAGAGGAACAGGTGTGACTAAATGCTGAATTGTGTGATACCAACTACGCACTGAGCATAAGAGTTTGGAAATGAGTGACATCAGTGTTGGTCAGAAGAATTCCTGGAAGACCACAGAGGGACCTAAGTGTGTCTTCTACTGTCCTGCCTGCAGTTGTCAGTGTTATTTGGTGTGTTTTTCTGTGAAGGCTATTCTTTGAAATGGTATACAATAGTGACTAAATACATTGACCTAGTACCAACCTACCTGCATTCCAAACCTGACTCTACCATTCACCAGAAGGGTAAACTCCAGTAACTTATGCTTTCTGTGCCTCGGTTTCTTTATAGACAAAAGGGGATTCATTACAGAATCTACTTATACTACTTTTATGAAAGCTGTATAATTTGTGTAATGTACTCAGTGAATTTTCAGTTTGGTGTACAACACTATCTCGTGGGAGATTTATGTGAAGTATGTATCATTGGATCTGTAGAAGCTGAAGACAGCAAGCCTTCTAGAGCATGCGGCTGTAGCTGAAAAGACAGTGGGAGAATGTAGAATAGAATCTAGTAGAGATCTTCATCTTTGAAAGTCTCATTTTTAAGCCACTTGTTCGTAAACCGTGTTACTTTGACTTTAGGGTGCCTTTTTCTAAACTTTTACATGATTTTGTGGAATGTTTTTGGAATATTAGTTTTAATTTGTCTATTTTCTGTGTATGTGTACCTGCATGTTCATGCAGGTGCACATGTGTGTGCACATGTGGGTGGAGGACAGAGACAATTTTAGGTGCCTTTCCCAGGAACTGTACACCTTGCTTTTTGAGACAGGGTCTCTCACTGGCCTGGTACTTGCCAAGTAGGCTACACTGGCCAGCCAGGGAACACCAAGGATCTATCTGTCTCCACCTCCCCAGAGCTGGGATTATAAGTGTACACCACTGTGCCCAGCTTTATTTTACATGAGTTCAGGGATCGAACTCCAGTCCTCATGTCTGCCAGGCAAACACTTTCCCAAGCTTTCTTCCCAGACCAATCTTCTAGTTTAAACAAAACTCATTTATTTTTGACTCTCTTTCTGAAACTTTGGGAATTTTTGTTTGTTTTCTTCTTTCTCTCTTTTTAAAAAATGTTTTGAGACAGTGTCATATAGCCCAGACTGGACTTGAATTAATTTTCTAGGTGAGGTTGGCTTTGAACTCATGGTCTTGCCCCTTCTTCCCAGGTGCTGAGATTATAGGCATGTGCCTCCACACCTGACACTTCTTGAAATTTTGTATGATATCTTGGTTATATTTTAATCTTTCACCATTTTCAGTATATTATTTAAGAGAATAATAATTATTATTACTATTTGTGTGTGTCTTTAGACCAGAGAACAACTTTGAGGAGCTTGCCTTCTCTTTCCATCTTGATGAGGGCTCCAGGGATCAAACTTAAGTCATCAGGCTTTGCAGCAAGTGCTTTAACTTAATTTGTTGACCCATCTCGCCCTAAGTGTATCTTTTTCTCGGGGGTGGGGGAGTTTGAGGTGGGGTCACTACATAGCACTGGCTGACCTGGAACACCTCATGTAGGCCAGACTGGCCTGGAATGTATAAAGATCTGCCTGCCTCTGCCTCCCAAGTACTGAGATTAAAGCCATGGGCCACATGCCCAATCCCAGTGTATCATTTAAATAATACAGAATGAACACTTATTCATGCTTAGAAGAAGAGAAGGAATAACCCTAAAGCTAGAGAGAACAATGGTTCTATCCAAAATTCAACATGTATTAAATCTGGCCTTTTCCTTATACAAGCTGCAAAAATGTCTCTTAAACTAAAGTGATTTCTGAGCTCCTATAGCAGCGATGATGTCCTCAGTGCTCTCTTAGTTCCTTGGCTCCAATTCTTGTTTTCCTCATTTTAGAGTATACAGGTTTTGGAGGGGAGTGAGGGAGGGCAGGGAGAGTGGTCATCAGAATTACTCTTTACATTTTCATGCCTTGGGACTTAAAGATTAGATATCTTTCCTATTAGTTGCAGGCAGTAAAATTCAATGCATTATTCCAGTTGGCTTGGTTTGGGTTCCTGAAAAAAAGTCCCTCTAGCCAAAAGGATGAGATTCTTAAAGACTAGGCCTGTAACACATGCTGGTCTCTGTGACCAGGAGAGGGTGAGTGGGTGAGTGTGTGTATGTGCGTGTGTGTGTGTGTGTGTGTGTGTGTGTGTATGCGAGAGAGAGACAGAGACAGAGACAGAGAGAAACAGAGAGAAACTGAAAATCAAAGGACTGCCTAGGGACTGGGAAATGGCTCAGTCAGTAAAGTGCCTGTTATGCAAGCATGAGGATCTAAGTTTGGATCTTCAGAGCCCACAGCAAAACCAGGTAAGACAGTATGTGCCCATAACCGCAGTGCTGGAGGGGCAGGGACAGGAAAATCCATGGTGCTCATGACCAGCTAGTGTAACTGAACCAGTGAGAGATCCTGTCTCAAAAAAATAAGGAAGAAAGTGACTGAAGAAGATACCCAAGTACACCTCTAGTCTTCACATGCATATGCACACACACACACACACACACACACACACACACACACAAAGAAGTATGTGTGGAGGAGAACCATTGTGCAACAACTACAAAACGCTAACATGGGCTGTCCTTTGACTTCCGATATGCAACAATAACTGCGCATCTTTCTTCCATAATTACTTTAAAAGTGTTTTATATTAATTCAACGGAGTCACAATCAATTTGAAAAATACCACTCGCTTTCCAGTGAGTGCAGACAATCCAAAGACAGAGACGTCTTTTCTATGTCCTGATTGGTGTTCCACACTCGAAGGGGGTTTGCACTCCTTCCTGCCATTTAGGACTGAATGAGGCTCATCATGACCTAAATTACAGATTTTCCTCCCCAACATGCTCAACGCATAGAAATGGAAAGAAAACAGGATAATCATAATTTGAATCATGTTTAGGATTGCCAAAGGGCAAAAATAACCAACAGTGGTCAGTGCTAAGCATATATCATTTCCTGTTGGACAGGGACTATAACGAACCCTTTCTGACCCCTAAGGGTAATTTTCTTTGATCTGCAATCTGGCTATGATGGTTTTACCTGATGGAAAGATTTTCTTGTCCCTTAATCTCCATCACCACATCTGAAATCAGTAGTGGAAAGATGCTTGGTCATGTATTTGGAGAGCCTGGGGATTGCTAGGCTTCACACAATCACAAGTCCTTATTTACAAAGGTCAGAACTTCTCTGATAGTAATTTTTTTCCTTCAAACTCATCAATGACCAATTCTTAGGGTTTGCAGGAAGTAGTAACCAATGCCAAAATCTTGTCAAGTTATGTTCTCTGAATCTGAGTCCTGTTTTTGCAGTTTCTATACTTGGTCTTAACAGCTTTAATACAATGCTTCCTCTGAGGGAAGTGATCTAACAGACTGCCCTGGTGGAAGTTCTTCTGTCCCGTCTCGTCCAGCAAGGAAGACGCGACCCCGGACTCTTCTTAAATGCAGTTTATTCAGGAACCTTGAACAAGCTTCTGGCCTTTTTACTTTCTAACTTCTTCTCTCGGGGAAAAGCCCGCCACAGAGTTAAATCCCCTCCTGCCAGCCAACGCCAAACTACCACGTGGTGAAAGCAGATAGGCGCACACATGCGGAAGCAGGGCCAGACCTCAGCCACAGCCAATTATGGAGCTGTTTGCTCCAGAGAGCACCCACCCTCGGGATGGTGGGAGGCGGGAGCAGGCGCCATCTTTAAGACGCGGCATTCCACAGCTCTCTACATTCTTCACCACACCACCCTTTAGGACTGAAGTCCTCAGTTCCTCAGCTGCTGACAGTGCTGAAAGCCAATGGATCTCTGCTTGCATTCCTCACTGGGAATCACCTTCAGCCTCACCTGGCCCATGGCCATGCTTTGTCCTGAGGAGTCACTAAGCCGATGCCAGATCAGTGAGGAGATCTAAAGGCCCACATGCCTTAGCTGGAAACAGGATAATCGGGAAGTGTCTTTTCACATCCAAACCTCTCTGTGGATTCTGAGCCCTCAGTTGCAAGTGAATCGTCATTTGACTTTTCCCTCTACCCAGTCATGCTTTGTGACTCCCGGTAGACACTGTTCTTAGAGCCCATCCCAACAGACCTCGTGTTCAAAGCTGAACCTCTCAATATTTCCCCAGGAAGCTAGCCTGTGAATTGGTGAGAGATGACAATGTGGCCCTGTCACAGATTCTAGGTTGAGACCTAGAACAGGTGCTTGACAAGGAGGAGATTATTACTTTGATCAGAGGAGCACAGAAAAAGAGGTGTTTTGGAGAAAACAATCTTAAGGCTTCTCTCTATTTGTTGATTTCTCTTAGATCTGTTATACCATCTTGTGATACTTCGCACCAACGTAGAACCAAGGCTGAGGGTCCAACTCTGGTACTTCTCCAAGGTCTACCTTATCTCACTATCAGTGGTCTGAGATGGAGGGCAACTGGAAAGATCACTGCTTGACAAACATGTGTTGTGTGAACATTCCAGGTGAGACACAGACAAGAACCTACTCACTCCAGATACCAAAGTATGAATCCACCAAAGTTCACCTTGGTGAACCAATGAGTTTATTAGGCTTACTTAGAGAACATATATGAGGGGTTACTTACACGAGCATTGGAGACCCCCAAAGCAGCTGCACCACCAAAAGTCTCACCCCAACATGGATGATGACTTCCCCATACCTGCATAAGTTAACATTCACCACACCCCCACCCACTTCATGAGACCATGCACGAGGCCACTTGCAGTAAGGTCAGTATTACATGAAGCTGGCACGGGGTTTGCACAAGAGAGTGCCTGACATCTCAGGTGGGGGTCTAATCATACTCCTTATTCCTCCCTTCTATGGGGGAGCATTAAGAAGCGCAATCTCAGGGTCACTGGTGAGTAGTCACAGCTGCCTCTGGAGAAGATGGTCCTGGCTTTTAAGCTCAGAGCACAGTGTACTACAACAAGGTGCCATTTTCCTTTTGCTTTAAGATGACTCAGTGTAAAGAGAAGTTTGTTTCTTTCTACCAGAATGCTGGTGCAGACCAAAAATGAATAAACAAGTAAGGACTGGAGAAGCAGCCCACTGGTAGGATGTATATTTCTTGTGTACAAGGCTCTGAGTTGGATCCCATAAAAATAGATAAGTTATAAATTAATTAAACAAGTAAAATATAGTATATATGTGTAAACAGGTACTCTGAATGCTGACTTTTTAAAATATAACTTATTTTATCTTTATTTATGTACGTGTGTGTGGGTGCCCACGGAAGAAAAAAAAAGGTATCAGATCGCCTGGAGCTGGAATTACAGACACTTGTGTGTCCCTTGAATGGGTACTGGTTATTGAACCCAGGTCCCTCTGGAAGAGCAGCAAGGACTCTTAATAGCTGAGCCACTGTGATTTTTCTTTTTCTAAGAAATTCTCTATGACTCTAGTCATAGTAAGCACATTATAGCAGTCTATTTTTTTCATATCAAGGCCTATATTAGTCTGGGCTCTTTCAGGTAGAAATAACAAAAATCCTACTCAAGTTGGGTGACTGAGTCAACACTATTTACTAGCTCATTTTCCTGGAGAATCCAAGAATGGAATCAAGACACTGCTGGATCTAGGCAAAGTGAGTCTTTAGAATCACTCTCACTCTCATTCTCTTAACCTTGCTCTCTGTTGTTACTTTCTCCCTCCTTCCCCAACTGGTTTCTCCTCTTTCCTGCTCCATCTCTTATCTCCCCGAAGCCCCCTACATATTGATCTCATTATCTCCCATTGAAAATGGACTCTCTTCACACAATGGAGAAGAGGCTGTAAGCAGGCAGATCTTCATATCTTTCAAGTACCATGATCTTAAACTTTAATGTACACTCCTTATTGGCTCCTCTAGTGAAAAACTTTGATTAGGATTAGGATTATCATTTTGTTTAATCATTAGAAAGCAAAACAGAAACTTCACATTACAAACAGTGGGAGAAAATTAAATATATTTTCTAGCTCCTTAAAAACAAACTGAAATAAATACACAAACATCAATTAACAAGGGATGTTGCTGGCAATGGCTGTTCAATAAAGACTTCCTAAAGTTTGTTTTCAGCTTTCCTAAGGATTATAACCATTTTCTCTCTTGAAGGGAGTCAGTTGCACAGTACACTGAGATGCCAATTATGTTTGACCAGCATTCTATATTGATTTATTCAGACACTATCTGCCCTATGGGAAACACATAAATTCTCCATCCTTCACACATGGTAACCCTGGGAAAATATCAGCAACAACTCTGTGTTGCCAGCATGGGTTATTTTCTTATAGTAAATGACCCTGCCTCTGTCTTCCTGGTTTGTGCACTTATAAAAGAATCGCTGTTTGACAGAAGTGTTGCTGAAGGGTATAACAATGAAGCAGACCTCTGCTCTTAATGAGAACTCTTGGGGCTGTATGCAAACAAGGGTCTGAGGAAAATATTTTTTTGAATAATTGGGAATTACATACATGAATAAATTTGGGTATGAAAAATGAATTCACAGCCTTTGATTCATCAGCTAAGTTGCCTTAAGAGAAAACCCAGTCACAGCTAAACATGAAATCTTGTGCTTAAAATATGTTAAGGCTTTTAAATAAGATAGGCACTTAAACTACGGGCAATCTGTGCTCACACTATTTTGGATGTGTTTGTGTAGAAAACTGGCAGAGATTCCAACAGGGCCAGTCTGCACTTAGGAATGATCAGTGCTACTTTCTAATTCTTTGTGATTCTTGTAAACTATTATAAGGCCAGAAACAAGTTTATTAACCAAAGCAAAACAAGATTAATATAGACTCTTCTGTGAATTTCTCATTGAGAGTGTTGAAACTCATTTTAGCTGAGACTTTTGGAGGTGTTTCTTTTTTTATATAAAACTTTAGTCTTCCACGAAGATCACTGTCCATGAAGGTCTACTCCCAGTTCTTCAATGCTTTGTGAAAATGATTTTTAAAATAGTTTATTTATCATTTTTATATGTATGAGTGTATCGTCTGCATGTATGTAAGTGCACTTGTGTAATGCAATGCCCACGGTGCTCAGGAGAGGGTGTCAGATTTCCTTGGAGTTGGCGTTATGGACAGTTGTTAGCTGCCATGTGGGTGCTGGGAGTTGAATCTGGGTCCTCTGCAAGAGCAGCCAGTGCTCATAAACACTGGGCAATCTCTCTAGTCCCTGAGTATGACAATTTTTTAAAAATCAGTAAAAAAAAAAATCTTGTGTTTTACAGTAGGATTTGTTGCTTTCAGACTGTGTAAAACAAAAAATTTATTCATGCTTTTTGCATCTTAAAAAAATCTTATTGTACCAATCGATAAACTATTAAATGCCTATAGAAATAGTGAATAAATGAATGCTCAGATAGATTTTGTTAGTAGCCATTACATATTTCAAGAAGCATAATGGACATGAATATAAATCAGTGGTTGAGAGTTTGTTTATCATGTAGGAGGCTCCAGGTTCAAATCCTAGTCATGAAAAAAAAGTATATGGCACCACAGAGAGTTTATACCAGAGAACAACTGAAGTTGTTGCTGTGATTGCCCAATAGTGTTGTCAGAAGACTTGGAACTAGTTTATAGGAGGAATTTGTAGAAGTTTGGAGGAGAAGGCAGGAAAAAGCTTAGACTGCTGTAAGCAGAGGTTACTGACTAACCTTATGAGATCTCAGAAGACCAGAATGCTGATGGGAATATAGACAGTGAAGGTTGGCTGAATTAGCTTCTTGCCTTGCTGCTTTGACAAATGCCTGACAAAAGCAACTTAAGAGAAGAGGGATTTATTTGGTTCACCATGGCAGGGAAGTCACAGCAACAGGAGTATGAAGCAGCAAGTCACATTATGTTCACAGTCAGAAGAAGAGAGCAATGAAGGCATGCATGTGCTCGGCTTGCTTTCTCCACTCGTAGACAAGGAACTGTCCTGCCCAAAATGAAGATGTGCCTTCTCACATCAATTAATGTAATCAAGAAAGTCCCTCACAGATAATCTCAGAGGTTAACTTTAATCTAGACAGTCCCTCTCCCATATATCTAGAGGCTTGCCTCCCATTAGATAAGCTGACAATTAATTCTAACAATCAACAAGTTAAGGAAGGAAGAGTTGATTTGGCTAGCAGTTCAAGGATACAGTCCATGATGATGAAGTAATAACATGACGTTGGAGAAGTAATGGCAGCAGAAGCTTGAGGCAGCTGGTCAAGTGGCATCTGTAATCAGGAAGCAGGCCTAGATGACTGCAGCTGCTCAGCTCCCTTTCTCCTTTTAAGTCTGGGACCCCAAGTCATGGAATAGTGCTGCTCATACTTAGAATGAGTCTTCCTGCTTCAACTAACTCAATTCAGAAAGTTCCTCACAGACAAGCGCAGAGACTTGTTTCCATGGTAATTCTAAATCCTTTCAAACTGACAGTCATGTTTAACTCCCACAGGTTAGGCTTTTAATCCCAGTACCAGGGAGGCAGCGGTAGGTAGATCTCTGTGAGTTCTAGACCAGCCTGGTCTACACAGTGAATTCTAGAGCAGCCAGCACTACATAGTGAGACCATGCCTCAAAAAACCCCAAACAAACAAACAAACAAACAAAAAACACGTCACTTCGGGCTCAAAAGGTATCAGATGGAAAGGAGGACTTGATTGGGAATTGGACTAGAGGCCACTTATGCTATATTCTGGGGAAGATCTTATATATATGTTGTCCATGTAATGAGACTTTGGGGGAGACTGAGTCTAAAGTCTAAATAATCTAGTGAAAGAAATTTCAAGGCCATGCATTCTGGTCATGACATGGTTATTGTTAACTGCTTTTAGTCAGGCTTACAGTGGGAACTGGGAGCAAAAAAAACGAAACAGAGAAAGACTTGAAGATTTTAGAGCTTAAGTTAGAAAAGTAAGAGTAAAGCTATGCACAGTTTCTAAAGATTAGCACCATTAAAAACAAGCTAATCCTTTGCATTGGGACAATAGGAAAGATGCCTTGAAGACATCTCAGGAATCAGCCAGAGGTCATTGAAACTCAAGGGTATGGAAGAGTAGATTCATTTGTCAGACCTTCCTTTAACACAAGAGTATTTCTAGGGTACCCTGTTCACACAGGGCCACTTAGGAATTCCTGCTTCACCAGGATTCATTTCAGTGTGATCAACTTCTCAGGCACTCAGAGGTCACTGAGGCCGTGAACCAACCAACTGCTTAAGCTGGCAGCAGATCTTGGTATCATCCACATTATGTTGTGTTTTTCAAACATACAGAATGTATGAGATACAGGGTTATAAATGCTTCTCTAGATTTCAGTGGGAGGCTTGGGAGACCAAGCAATGTGTAGCAGTCTCAAGATCTCTATAGGCAGTCAAGGGCAGTGTGTGGAGCTGTGAGTTGTTACCTAAGTTACAATGGAAATCCTAGGATATTGAGGATGTCAGGGACATGGGACTGAAAAAAGATGTAGGCATGGAGCACAGCCTTATAAATGGTAAGGCCGCAGTGATGGAGCTGCCCAAGTCTACTGGAGATCACATCATGACACCACATGCCTTGGATGCTGTCATGGAATTATAAGATTTAACATTTCCTGCTGGGATTTGGTCTTGCTTTGGTGCCATTCCTCTTTTCTATGCCCCCTTTCCTCCATTTTGGAATGGAAATACTTATTCTGTGCCATTGTATGTTTGAAGTGTGTAATTTGTTTTTGAATTGTTTTTCAGGGACTCAAATCTGTGTTGAGTTTCAGCAGTGACTTTGACTTTGGACTTGTGAACAATATATTAACTGTTAAGACTCTGAACACTCTTTGGGATGGATTATATGCATTTTGTTATTATAAGATGGCCACGAGCCTTTGACACCAAGAGCAAAATGTTATGGTTTTAACATGAAATGTTCCTCATAAGCTCATGTGTTGAGCACTTCGTCCCAGATGGTGCTGCCATTTGGTAGGTGGCTGAAACTTTGTGAGTTGGGGTCTAGAGAAAGAAAGTAGGTCACTAGGTCATGTCTTTGAAGGTTAAACTTGGTCTAAATTCTCTTCCTTGATTCTCTACTCCCTGTCTACCATGAGGTAAAGAACCTCCTTTTCTACACACTCCTGTCACTATGATGTTCTGCCCAAATGAGAGAGGTGAGACAACCACAGACTGACCTCTGAAACATGAGTCAAAATTAGTCTTTCCTCCATTTAAGTTGTTCATGTGTGATATTTTGCTACAGTTACACGAAAGTAACTAACAGTCTGGTATGGTGACAGAATGCTGGCTGCTGGATTAGTTACTTTTCTTGTTGCTGTGACAAAATATCTGACAGAAACAGGAAAGGCTTTATTTTGGCTCATGGTTTAAGACGGCACACAGCCCATCGTGGTGGGAAAGGCACGGCTGCAGGTGCATGAGGTTGCTCATCACTTTGCATCCGTAGTCAGGAAGCAGAGGTCAATGCTGGTGCTCCACTCACTCTGCCCTTTTCATTCTCTCTGGGACTCCAGCCCATGGGAGGTTGACACTCACATTCAGGGTGGTTCTTCCACCCTGAAGCACTAACAGATACTCCCAGAGGTTTGCCTCCAAAGTGATTCTAAATCCCATCAAGTTGACAATTAAGACCTGCCATCACAACTGGGGATTAGCTCTCAGGGACAAACACAGAAGATCAGTTCATTATCATGATTACTTCATCAGCCTTGGCACAAATATGTGGGTACATTTGTGCAGTGGCATGCACGTGCAGGTCTGAGGACAACTTGCAATCAGTTCTCTCCTTCTACTATGTGGATCCTGGGGATTTAACTCAGGCTCCTCTCCCCACTGACTCATTCTACTTTACTTCTCCCATCTTAGAAAAATAGAATTTTTGATGACTTCACCTCTCCTTTAGATAATAACTCTGTTCCTTCTTTTATAGAACATCCTCAGTATACATTACAAAAAGTCCCTCTCTATTTCTACCTTCTTCTACTTCTACTTTTCTCCCCATTCTTTTCTTTTTTGTTTTGTTTTGTTTGTTTTTTGAGGTACAGTCTCATGTCGCCCAGTTGTCATGTGGCCAAAGCTGTCTTTGAACAACTTCTGATCCTCATCCTAAGTGCTGGAATTGCAAAACAGACATATACCACCATATTCAAATCATTGAAAAAAAATAAAATTTATTTTATGTGTATGAGTGTTTTTTTTTTTTTTAATTTTTATTATTTTTAAGCCAGGCATTGTTCTGCATGCTTTTAATCCCAGCACTCAGGAGGCAGAGGAAGGCAGATCCCTGTAAGTTCAAGGCCAGAGTGGTCTACATAGTGAGTTCCAGGCCAGTTGGAGCTACAGGGAGACCCTGTGTCAATTTTTTTTTTAATTTTATATGTATGAGCATATTTTCTGCATGTATGTAAGTGCACCCATGTAATGTCTGAGGATGTCAGAAGATGGCATCAGATCCCCTGGAACTGGAGTTACAGGTGGTTGTTAGCTGCCATGTGGGTGCTGGGAATGGAACCTGGGTTCTCTGCAAGAGCAGCCAATGCTCTTAACTGCTGAGACATCTCTCCAGCCTCATGTGTCTTAGTGTTTTGCCTGCATGAAGTGCACCTGTGTTGTGTAAAGTCTGTGGACGCCAGAAGAGGGTGTAAGATCCTTTGGAACTAGAGTTATGGACAGTTGTTAGCTGGGTGCTGGCAACCAAACCTAGGTCCTCTGCAAGAGCAGCCAGTGCTCTCAACCACTGAGCCATCTCTCCAGCCCCCAGACCATCCTACTGTTTTTTGCTCTTTTCCACTACAACCTTCCCTCCAAACAGAAGCTAGACACACCCTTTGAAAAAAATCAGAAACCCTTCCTCTGGCCTCTGTGGGCATTGCATCCATGGGGTGCACTTACATGCATGCATGCAAAACACTTGTACACATAAAATAAAATAAAAATTTGAGCTGTATGTGGTGGCACACGCCTTTAATCCCAGCACTTGGGAGGCAGAGGCAGGCGGATTTCTATGAATTCAAGGCCAGCCTGGTCTACATAACAAGTTCCAAGACAGTTGGGCTATAGGGAGACCTTCTCAAAAAGACCAATAAATAAATAAAAATAAAATAATTTAAAAATGCAAATGACTTCATATCAGAGCAACACACCAAATATTCCAATGGTTTTGTATTTCAGTTAGAAATAAAAGCTTACGTCCTGAGGACTGGCTTCCTTGATGTACACAGGTGCACCCAGGATTCCCCCCAACTTGATTGGGCTATGCCTGGTCTTGCTGCCTTAGAGTTTACTGTTCTCTGAAACTGCTTGTTCTTTTTTTTTTTTTTTCCCCTCCAATCCTTTGGCTTCCTCACTTTCCTTCCTTTAGGTTTTTGTTCAGATGGTGTATTAGTTACTGGGTTTGTTGCTGCAAAACAGTACCTGACCAAGAAAAGTGACTTTTGGTTTGTTTTGGCTCCTAGTTAGTGGCATAGGCCACAGTGGTGAAGTCATGGTAGCTAGAGCTTGAGGCCACGGGTCATTTTGCATCTGCAGTGGGGAAGCAGGGAGAAGAAGGCTGGTGCACAGCTCTTTCTCCTTTTTATTGAACTGGGCCCCAGTCCCTGGAATGGTGCTGCCACATTTACCGTGGGAATTCTCACATGAATGAATCTAATCTGTAAAATTCCTCACAGATCTGCCCACAGGCTTGTTTCAATGGCGATGCTAAACCCTGTCAAGTTGGCAATCAAGATTACTCATTACAGATAGTAACTCATTCTCAACCCCTTTATTCTGATTTATTTTACGCCACAGTTCTTATCTTTCTCTCTAGACTTTGTTGAGTTTCATCTGAGTTCATTCTTGTTTTTCCCAGATGCTATGTGTCCAGGATCTCAAATTGTGTCTGACAAAAAATATGTAATCAGTAAATAAACACTGAACAAGAGAATAAATTAAACTCTAAAAATAATGTTCAATAATATAACTCTGAGTAATTTTTTTCTTGGGGGTAGGGGTATCGACTCGCTCTTCTCTCAAAATAGTCTCCAAATACACATCCATTCAATAAATGGAGTGTGTGCCTCGAAGTGGGTGAGTGCTTTTGCTAGAAAAAAAAAAAGGTCACAGTCTGTGCTCTCAGAACTTTGTTGTCTGGCAGAATAAACAGCCAAATGGAAAAAGTATCATCGAAGAACTTCCTGTAGAATCTGATTGTTCACCCTGTAATGGTCAGGGGACAGCTAGGTAAACGGGTTCACGTGTCTGCACAGGGAACGCTTCCATCTGCAAGCCCCAGGCTTACCCACTACAGGTGCACTTACTCAAAAGGAGGGGCGGGCAGAAGGAAAGAGAAACTTCAACCCCAGCTTTGAAAACTACACGATCTTTGTTAGAATCAATCCATCTTCATAAAGCGTGTCTGTATTTAAGGTTTTATCAGCATATTCGTCTGCACCGTCCGCGGCCCCAATCATAAAAATCACTGTATGTTTAAGCTAGAAGGCCCACAGCACAGGCCCAAAGGTCGTCAACGTTTCCTCTCGCTCTCTGAGAGGCACGAAGAAACTTCGTCACTGAGCAAGAAGGTCCACACCGGCGCGGGGCGGGAGACTCGACCCCGACTCTGGGGTTGGCACGGTCGGCCCTCCTAGAGTCCTCGGGGAAGCTTCTTGTTGGCTCCCCACAACCCCCTGCGCAAACCCGGGCGGAGTCGACCTCTCTGGACTCTACCAACTGCAAAACGCAGGGGGTGGGCTGACCCAACGGACTGAGATGAGAGGCGAACCCCGGAAAGAGGACCGCTGCACATAAGAAAAAGAACGCTCATTGAGGCAGAGCCCGAGCCCCCGTGGCTTCAGGGAGCTCGGCCGCGCCACCTTGCAGGCGTCGAAGCAGGCCCGCGGACCCCTCCGCTGGGCGCGCCGGGCCCTTGGTCTGCCCCACGCCGGGCGCCGCCGCCGTCACGTGCTCCTCCTGTCCTTCTGCGGGAGCGTGCATCCCACCGTGGGGTCGGCCGAGCCATGGCAGCCCTGCTGAGACCCGCGCACTGGCTGCTGGCGGCCGGGGCGTCCCCGCGCCTGCCACTGTCCCTGCGCCTCCTCGCGGGCGGCCCGGGCCGGCCGTCCAGTGTCTCTGGGCTGGCGGCCGCGGGCGTGCGGCCTGCTACGGGGTGAGTGCCGGGCGCTTCCTCCGGCCGCCCCCTTCCTCCAGCGGGGCTGCGGCGGGTGGGCCTGGCCCGCGCCCAGGCTCCGGACTTCCGACGGGTCCCGGGCTTCGGCCTGTCCACTCTGGCAGGGGTTTTTGGGTGACAGATAGGGCGCCTTGGGAAGGTCATGTCCGCGGGCATGGCGTGCTTCTGGCTTGCTTCCTGCCCTCGCCTCTCGCCTCTCTCCTCGTCTTGTATGAGCAGGGAGGATGAGGGGCTTTGGGGGCTGCTGCGGGATCGGGTGGTATTCCTTAGGAGTGCCTAGCCTGGGTGTTGACCCACGTGGGACCATTCGCGATTGGTGGTCACTAACCGGCTTGTGTGTAATCTGTTAGGGTCTTAAGGCTTTTTAGGAGGTAGAGTTTGTATTTTGTGTAAGGCAGGGGTATTTTAGATCTGGACATTTGGTTATGACCAGTTCGGGCTTTTGCCTGCGTTTTCGTAAATGGGATTTTCCGTCAGTGCTTACAAGATACTATGGGTTGGACATTGTCTCGGTGGGATTTGTATCTTTGAATGAATAAACACATGCAAAACTTTCTGTAAGGATCCGGATATGTAAACTCCCAGTGAGAGTCAAATTGAGGTTATACAAGTCTGGTGGAAACTTTCAGGAGAAGTGAGTGAGGAAAGTTGATGAAGGTGCTAATTTGTTTAGTATTCTAATCACCAGCAGAGGAAGGGGGTATTTAGCTCTTAGCATTGGAGAGAAACCGACAGTCAGTTTAGAAAGGTACTTTGGGATCTAACATTAAGACTAATAACTCATGACCTGGAGTAGGGAGTAGTGAGCTGTAGATGTTCTGGTTTATTTGCACTATGCCATGCCAATGGTCAAATCACTCAGCTCCTGGGCAGCAGTCTTCAGCTCCATAAGGTTGAAGCAGTTCTGCCTTAATACTGCATGAGATCCCCTGTATAAAGCATTGATATAGGGCTTGATACGTAGTAGTATGTGCTTTATTAGCTACTATGGTAGTAGGATTTCTCAACTTCGTTGTAGATCTTTGGGATGAAGCCTGCCCGTAGTTTGGAGCCTTGCCTTTTTTTGTGTGTTGGGATTGAACAATGAATTTTCAGATATCGTTCCTCTGCTCCCACCATATACATCTCTGTTTCATAGCTTCCATATCCTTTTGAGAAAGTTGTGTCAGTTTCTCTACTTCCCTTTCACATGAGGTCAGAGGCCAGTATTGCAATGCTGTTGTTGATCTTCTCTATTGGGAAAACTGAGTAGTGAAAATGGTTCAATGCAAGGTCTGTGTATTCGCTGGACCTAGATTCCGTTTCCTTGCTGTATAACTTAGACGTCTTAACTAATCTGCCTGACCCTCAGTCTTATCTATAAGGTAGAGGTGCGGGTATCTATGTAAAGCTGGAATTATGTCATTCAGGACTCCAGAAGCCTTGTCTCAGCGATGTAAAAAGTGGCAGTGAAATAGCTCAATGAGTAAAGGTACTTGATTGCAAGCCAGACAACCTGAGTTCCATCCTGGTCCCACGTGGTGAAAGGAGAGAAGTGACTCCTGAAAGTTGTCCTTGGACCTCCACATGTGTGTTATGGCACACGGGTCCATGCACATACAACGTAAAAAAGATTTAAAAAGTGACATCATTCTCTTTGAGCTTTGTCAGTAACACCACTACTTGTCTCATATAACTACTTGCTTGTTCTCCAGTTCCTTGGTAGAAAGTAAAACTGTTTGAGCACAGGACTTGGTCAAATCATGGGAGGCTATAAAGAAGTGTTTTCTTTCTTCTGGACTTTGAGCACTTTCCCTACAGCCATCTGTCCCACAGCTTCTAAGCATGGCCAGATCTTTCCCATCTGAAAAAAAAAAAAAATACAAAACAAAGAAACAACCTTTTCATGACTCTGTTTATTCTAGAAGCTTCTCGGTCAAACTCTGTCCTGCCCATGCTCTGTCTCCTTTTCTTATTCTGTCTTCTAGCCACTGAAGTTACACCCCTGACTTGAGGTCTTCATTGTCTTACTACCTTTTTTTTATTTTTTTTGTTTTTTGGGACAAGGTCTTCCTGTAGCCCCAACTGGCCTGGAATTCACTATGTTGACCAGGCTGGCCTAGAACTCGCAGAGATCCACCTGCTTCTGCCTCCTGAGTGCTGTGATTAAAGGCATGTGCCACTGTGTCTGACATCTTTTTACTTTTTTGTTGTATTTTTTAGAAAATATTTTATGATTTTTATTTTATGTATATGAGTGTATTACTTGCATGTACGTAGGTGCACCCATGTCGTGCAGTGCCCTTGGAAATCAGAAGAGAGTGTCGGGATCTCCTGGAACTCAAGTTACAGATGGTTGTTAGTTGCCATGTGGGTGCTAGAAGTTGAACCCAGATTCTCTGCAAGAGGAGCCAGTACTCCCTAACCACTGAGCCATCTCTCCAGTCCTGTTTTTGTTTTTTAATTATAAAAGTCATGTCCTTGAATAATTACAAAGTACGAATACTAAAGATCTTCCTTAACTATCACCTAGAAAGCCATTGATAGACTGTATGTCTTTCCAGTCACTTAGGAATATGTGAATACATACTAGTTTTGTTTTTGCAGATGTCTTAGTTATCAATCTGGTTTTTTGGCCTGGCATGTTCCTGACTTCTAATTTCCTCTTTGTGTACCTGCCCTAGCACTGAGGATGTCATCATTGGTTCTTTCTGCACTTGCTTGGTTGCTTCTTTTTTCCCCTGTTCATATGTTAAATTCCCACGTACTTGGGGGATTTGCTGTTTTTCATTTGTCTTGTGGGCCACCCTTTGGTTTTCAGGCCTTAGTCACCAACCTCCCTTTCTACCACCCATGACAAATTTGCTTCTTCCCCTGGGCATGGATTATAACCAGATGCTTCTGTCTTGTATGCTGCAGGTACAAACCCAACACATCTCAGATTGGATTCTGTCTGTCACCCAACTCTGTGTTGCAAGTGTGGCTGCTTCTGTCACTCAGAAAGAGCCTGTACATATTTTATGCTGTTTTTCTTTTTTCATTCTTATTGTCCCCTGTCACTGACAAATGATTAACTCCTGTGAGCTCTACATCATCTGGAATGGAAGCTCCCTCTCTTCTGCCCCCACCATCCCTTCCTAGAGTTCTTGATCCTTTGATTATTTCATTTCTTTGATCATTTGATCATTTTCCTGTTTACAGTTAGGCATGCTGGTGGCTCCTATGTCCAGAGTCAGGTGCAAGTGCTTTGGAACTGACGATGCCTCGGGAGCCTCATCTCTTTCTTGTCTATTTCCTTGGCAGGCTGTGGTCTAGCTATGCCAGACTGAATACTTTGAGGACTAATGAGCATGCTTGCCTAGAAATCTGGTGAAACTTGTGATTTGAAGATCTAGTTGAGGACTGAAATTCTATATCTTAAGCCCCCAGATATGCTCAGTCTTTTCTCCCACTGAGATGTCTTCTTTTGAGAGGCCTTTCTGGACTGCTCCATTGATTTTCTTTGACTGCCTCATCTTAGATCCTAAACAGGTACAACACCATTAGCCCTCTTCCATGTATAACCACTAGACACATCAGTGTGATACTGTAGACCTGCTGTCAGTTCCTTACCTGCAGGGACTTTGTCTTACTCTTCTTGCTTCATTTCTGTCTAACTTTGTGCCATAGAGTAGGTGTAAATTTCTGTTGAATAAATCAAGGAACATCCTAGACATTGAGAGAGGAATGTATGAGATGTAAAAGATGAAAAGGAACTTAATTAACTATGGTCCTGATTCCCAGCCTTGTGTCTGAGCAGGATGATGGGAATCGTTTGAGAATATTACAACAGATTGATTTCAAAATCAGAGCAACAAAAAATGTGCACTTGTCTCTGCATTTAAAAATTGATTTTATTTTATGTGTATGAGTGTTTTGCCAGTATTTATATAAGTGTACCACATGTGTGCAGTGCCCCCAGAGGCCTGCAGAGGACATTGGAGTCCCTGGAACTGAAATTATGGATGGTTGTTAGCTGCCATGTGGGTGCTGGGAACCGAATCTGGGTCCTTTGCAAGAGCAGACAGTGCTCATATCATCTGAGTCATCTTTCCAGCCCTCTTAACCTCCTTTTAGAAAGAGCTTCTCAATAGTTTTAAAAATCTGAATTCCTGGGGCTCATGAGAACTAAGATTAAGCCTCTGCTCCCTATGTGTGTAGGTTAATGAGCCATAGAAGACTGTGGCAGTCACATTCCTTCCTGTTAACATGTCCATAGCAAGAATGTGATAACTTGGTATTTCAGAGAGGAGCAGTCCTGTTCATTTTGTGAACGTAAGCCTTGTTTGTTTTGTTTTGTTTAGAGTTGTTTTAATGTGTGTGGGTGCACAACATGTGTGTAGAGGTCAGAGGATAAGTTGCAGGTGTCAATTCTCTCTTGCCATGTGGGTCCCAGCAGTTGAACTCAGGCAATCAGGCTTAGTTACATGCACCTTTATCCACTGAGTCATCTCTCAGGCCCACAGGGGCCACATCTCCCAAGAGGATATGTGGTATAGCTCATTCAGTGTTCCCAGCTTGGAGAAGCTCACTTGAAGATTTGGAAGCTACACTTGGCTCTTGTGCAGGATGGAGAGAGCTGAAGCTGCTAAGGTTAGCTAGAAGTGTTGTCATAGGTGGGTTGCAACCCATTGGAGGACTTTGAATGTGGTCGGTCTTGACAAAGTTTATGGAGATGGAAAGAGACTGGGAAGGACATTTTGAAAGAGTGTTGGCACTGAAGATTGAGGGTCAGAGGCCTCAGCTGGTGGTGCAGGACTAAAGCTCTTCCTTCCTTGAGAGAGAATGGGAGATGAAAGGTGTTGGCAGAATTAGAAAAAGCAGATTTGGAGGTGAGGATAAGCAGTGTACCATTAGTACAAATCTTTATCCACAGGAGCCCCTTTGTATGCACTGTGCTTGTCCCTTGTGGGTTGATAATACAAATTAGGAAATGGAAGCTGGATCAGTTCGTTTAGCCAGCCTCTTAGATTGTGATTCCCACTTCTGAGGTGTTTTTTAATTTCTACTGTTTTAGGTGCTGAAGGGATGACTTACACAAATTCCTTTTAAGATTTTATTTTATTTTTAATTATGCGTATATGTGTGTGCTATGTGTAGTTTTGTGCACAAGAGTGCGGGTGCCTTCAGGGACCAGAGGAAGAAGTCAAATCCCCTAGAGCCATTTCTCCAGCCCCATAAAAATATTTCTTAAAAGGTAATAACATGTACATTATAAATTTAGAAATTAAAGACCATCATAAGCATATAAACATTGAATGTGTATAATCTGAACGAGATGTGTAGAATCTAGTGTGTGCCATTCTCACTGTATAAACTCTGGAAAGTCTTATATCGTGCTCCAGATCTGGGTACTCATTCTCCAGCACTTGGTGTTATAGTTGAGTGAGGGAGACTAGTGAGCCATCTAGATTGGAAAACACGACTCTTCTAGGACAAGAGGCTATTAGCAAGTATAGAAGGGCTGATACTGGCGCTTCTAGTCTGGCATTCTGAGACGTAGCAAAGTGTAAACTGTGTTTGTGGAGAGCTCAATTTGGCTAAGCTTTCTGGAGAATGAGGGTCTCGTAGCTCAGTGGTTAACAGCACTGACCGCTCTTGCAGAGGACCCAGATTGGTTCCTAGCACTCACATGACAGCTTTTAATCTTTGATTCCAGGGGACCTGATGCCCTCATCTGGCCTTCATAGGTGTCACATGAAATGGGTGCACTTACATACATGGAAACCTAGCACTGCTACTCATAAAAATAAAGTTAAAAACAAATATTGAGTCTTTTGATAATAAGAGCTATTATTTGCTGAGTATTGTTTTATTGGGATTATTTGGAGTTATATTTGTTCATCCCCCTCTGTCTCCAATCCAGTAAACGTCACAAGGTGAACTTGTGTGTGTGGTTCTAGAGATCAAATCCAGGCCTTCTGCGTGTTGGGCCAGAGCTCTGAGCTCTGCCCCTGAGCTACAGCCTAGCCCCGAGGCAGACATTTTATTTCAGTGAAGAACCTAATGCTTAGAATAACCCGTAAGAGTCACTTCCAGAGTCATACAGCTGTCCTAAAAACAGCTTAGATTTGAACAGCCCTTTTAAAATGTGATTTCTACTAATTGATTGAAAAGAGAAGCAAATACCTGTTAATATTTGCTAAGCTTACTTTGCCAGGTACACTTTCTCAGTGTTGCTCAAACCTGCAGCATTTATGTGCTGCCTGCAGATTTTTATTTTTTGGAGGTTTTCTTTTTTTCCTTTCCTTTCTTTTCTTTTCTTTCTTTTTGTCATATCTGAGTATTTCTTTAACTGTTTATATTTAATATTTTCCATTACATTGGTTTAAGGTTTAAACTGACGTTTAAACTTTTTTCTGTTGCTCATCTGTGCTCTTGACTTCTGCTCCTACCTGCAACGCTCACATTCTGCTCAGTGACTTTCCTACATATTCTTTAGTCCAAGTGTGTTGCTGAGGATGACCTTGAACTCCTCACCCTCCTACCTCAGTCTCCCTAGTGTTAGGAGTTATATGCCATCATGCCTAGTGCCCCAGGTGTCTAAATGGCACGCACCATCCTTAAGACTTTTTCTGAAGTAGAGCCTTGCTGTTACTTAACTACAACTGATATTTTTAAAAAGATTAAATATTCTGTGTTTACTCATTAGATAAGTAAAGATCTTAGCACACATATTTATGTGGAAAGTTACTTGAAAATTTTTTTATTTTAAAATGTTGTATATTTTAATTTTACGTGCTTCATTGTTTTGCCTGCATATATGTAAGTGTGCTATGTTTGTGCAGTGCCAAAGGAGGCCAGAAGAGGACATCAGAGTCTCTGGAACTATAGTTAAGGACAATTGTTATCTGCCATGTGGATGCTGGGAACTGAACTCAGGTCCTCAGGGAGAGCAGCAAGTGCTCTTAACTGCTGGGCCATCTCTCCAGCCTTGATAAATATTTTTTTAATTCATAAATGAAAGAACTTAAGCTAACTGTGACAAATGTAAGAAACAATTACAGGGTTATAGAGAAAGATGGTTTGTGGGGGTTCCAACAAGAGCCTCAGAACCATCTCCATGACTCAGCAAGTGGAGTGTGAAGGGTGGAGGAGGTTGAGCAGAGAAGGAATTGCACTGAGATCTTGAGGTCAAGCATTGTATAGTAGTGGTATAGTAAACAACAGTGGACACATGTGAAAGGCATGTGTGCCAATGACTTGGGAGACGGCATTGTGTTTTTGAATTTGTGGCATGTTAAAACTAAAGTATGTGGAATTATGCTTTGCCAAGTGGTCAGGTATGTAGGCTAGTTCAACATTTCCAAATTAGTGGATGCCATTCACCATGTTGACAGGGTAGAGGAAACCCAAGTAGGATGGTTAAGAAGGGATTAGAGAGGTTGTAAGACATGAATTCAAGATCCCTTTGTCCATAAGGGTAATGCAGCAAAGTCAGCTGTGTGTGCAGCTCTGTGGAGTAGCTGTTATGTTGTACAAGCACAGCATAGAATCCAAACTCATTACAGAATCTCCAGTCCTTACTTTACTGCCGTTGGAGGCTTCCCAACATCCAGGTCTACTTACCCTGTCTGGGCTTAATCTTGACCACTTCTCAACGTGACCCCTCCAGTGCAGCAAGGTGATGTTCCTGTTTTGCCCTTGTGCCTCGTGGACCTCATTTCAGATGGGAGTACCCCAATGCAGTCATTGGTCCTGTCTACCTCATCAGTAAATAGCTTTTGCTGTGATTTTTGACAAAGTTCTTCAGTTTTGTCATCTATCAGATAGGGGTATAGTCATAATTTTCTAGTATCTAACCTGTATTAAAAATTACTTATTAGTAAGCTGGGCATGGTAATGTACATCTTTAATCTCAACACTTGGGAGGCTGGGGCAAGTGGATCTCAGTGAGATCAAGGCCATCCTGGTCTATATAGTGCATTCTAGGCCACCTGGTGCTACAGGGAGACCCTGTCTCAAATTAAAAAAACAAAGAACTCTAGTAGTACTTCTCTACAAGATCCCTGTACCCCTTTTTAAACCCTGATAACTCCAAACTGACAGTAAAGAGGATTAAATACCAGTGAGGAAGAGAAAAGGAGAGGAGAGTTTAAAATTGAGCAGAATATCTGCACAGATACCTCATCAGAGGAGTCAGATGGCACATAAGCAAATGAAAAGATACTTAGGAGTTCGGAGGTTATTGGGGACTGGAGAGATGGCTCAGAGATTAAGAGCATTGACTTCCCACACAGAGGACCTGGGTTCAGTTCTCAGCATTCAGGTGGCAGCTGACAGCAGTATATTAACTCCAGTTCCAGGAGATTTGGCACCCCCATCTGGCCTCCGTGGACATTGCACACACATGGTACACTTGCATACATGCAGGCAAAAAACATTTGTACACATAAATAAATAGAAAAATTCAGGGGTCATTGACACATTGTGAGTAAAACATGGCTGAGATGGCTTGTTGGGTAAAATGGCTACAAAGTTCTAGAGAAACAGAACCCACTGCTGACAGGAACACAAATTGTACAGCTAGTTTGGAAAGATAGTTTGGTAGTTTAAGTTAAAAGTAGGGTTAACACCAGGTATTTAGCCACATGAGCCCAAAACTCATGTCCCTACAAAAAATCTACACACAAAGCCAGGAGTGCTGGCATGCTTTGAATCCCAACACTCAGGAGGCAGAGGCAGGTAGATCTCTGTGAGTCCAAGGCCAGCCTGGTCTAAATAGCGAGTTCCAGGTCAGCTGGGCCTACAAGGAGATCCTGTCTCAAAAAGAGAGAGGGGGAAAAAAAAAAAACTAGACATTTTATAGGAACTTTACTTGTGACTGGCAAAAGTTGAAAGCAACCAAAATGTCCTTCAATAGGTAAGTAAATCTCTGTACCATGAAATAGCTGAATGAGGTAAATCCATCCATACCATGGAATATCATACAACAGGAGCAAGCATACTGTGAAAAGACATGGAAGAATGTCTGTTTCTATATGAAAGAAGCCATTCTAAAATGGTTACATATTGTGGTGCAATTGTTTGACAGACTGGAAAAGGCAAAACTGTAGATGAGTGTTTGCCATAGTGCTCCACAGTGACATCAGAGGCTGGACCTGTGACTGCATACTGTGTTTATCAGAATGGGTATTTACAACACAATGGATGATAATGTTAACCACCAGCCTTGGTCAGTGAGGTACCAGTATTAATTTATCATTCATAACAATGTAGGAGCGTAAGGATGCTCCTGGGGAAACTGGAAAGGAAAGGTTTGTGAGAACTGTATTTTTCTGCACATTTTTTCTATAAGCCTGAAAATTCTCTTAAAAATTTATTCTTGGACCGATGAGATGGCTCAGGTGGTAGAGGTATTTCCTAAACAATCCTGGTGACCAGAGTTCAATCCCCACAAGGCTCAGGCTTATAAATGGTTGAATGTTTCATGTTTATCATCTGGTCCTTATTTTGAAATGCAGATACTCCAACACACTGTCATGTTTGTGTTTTTTTTGTGTGTGTTTTTTTGAAACAGTCTCCCTGTAGCCTCAGCTGGCCTGGAATTTAGTATGTAGACCAAGCTGGCCCTGGTCTTGTAGAGATCCACCTGCCTCTGCCTCCCGAGTGAGTGCTAGGTTTAAAGGCATACACCATCACATCCAGAGCGTCACATTTGTTTTCAAACAAACTTTAAAATGCCAGATTTTACCAGAGAAAATCTATGGGTAACCTGCATAAATGATGAGTACCAGAGTCTGAGGAGGTCACCTGAAATGTGAAACTCACATAAAATCACAAAGGAGTGGTTAGCATGGCAGTTGAACGCGATGAGCACGTGTTCTTGTATGACTGCATGGGTTTGGGCCTTAGAAGTTGGAGGCAATGTGCTCTAGCTCTGCAGACCTGGTAGTATGAACCCTGCTTGCTGAACCATGTGGCTTGATCCTTTCTGTTTTGAAAATTACAACATGCCTACTGCTTGTGACTAGAAGTTCTTGTCTCCCTCTGGGTATATTAGTTAGCTTAAAAGCAAATCCTGGCTGGGGTTTCATTGAGGGGTGGAGCATTCGCTTTGTGATGTAGGAGACTCTGTCTCAGTCACTAGTATTGCAAAAAGAAATGAATGGAAAAAATAACTTCTGGACTCGTATTATTGTAAAACAAACGGGACAGTTCTTTGGTTGAATATGTAATCCTTCCTTAAGCCCATTTATTTTGTAGTAGATTCATGTCTCACTTAAAGGCAAGCATCCTTATGTGCAGGAGACTTGGCGACATCCAAGACATTTGTAAGAAAAATTCACTTGGCAGTTCAGAATGGTATACTGCTTTATACATGTGTCCTCTGTCTGAATTTTGTGTTTCTGATAAAACATTTTTAAAGCTACATTTAGCAAAACTTGTTTTTGGTGTGTGTGTGTGCATTTTAGTAGCTGTCAGACTTAAGTTATAAAAAAAATTAGCAAGTATACTTTTACTACTTGGGAATTTCTGATTTAATATTCTTGTATACTAATTTGAACCTCACGCATTGTTTTGAGTTATTTAAATACTATTGCTCCCCGTTTCTGTCATACTAACAAGGTGGGTTGTTGTTGGGTTGGTTTTTTTTGGGGGGGGGTTGGTTTAAAAAAATGCTTTTTTTTTTTTAATGCCTCTGAGTATATTACTTGCATGTGTATAAGTACACTCGTGTCATGCAGTGCCTGTGGAGGGCAGAAAAGGGCGTCAGATCCCCTAGAACTGGAGTTAGGGATGGTTGTTAGCCACCGTGTAGGTTTTGGGAATGGAACCCAGGTCCTCTGCAAGCGCAGCCAGTTCTCTTAACTGCTGAGCCATCTCTTTAGCCCTCTGTTTTTGTTTTTAACTGGTGTAGTAACAAATAAATTGAAAACCTTGGGAAATGGGAAGAAATGTGTCTTCTGTGGTCTATAGATAAGAACCTCTCCTAACCTTTAAGTAATTCATCTCATTTAACAAATCTTAGTTATCTACAGTGTGGAGTTGTGAAGAGAAACAGTTTGTGACTGAGGATGTAATTCAAAGGAGAACATTTGTCCAGCACACACGGGTGGGGGAGCGGCAGCGGCAGGGATACTGTTTTATTTGATAGTATCCCTGTTTCTCCTATTTCCAATTTATTTGTTTCTATATATGGAACCACTGATGGTCCAAGTGGTTCTCATTATTTCTGATTACACTGGTAGAATTTCAAATTGCAGACTCTCTGTTTATTACCTTGCAGTAAAAGCTGTTTTGTTCAGTGTTTTTTTGAGACAGGTCTCCTTGCAACCCCAGCTGGCCTGGAACTCACTATGTAAACAGGTGGCCTCCATATCCCAGTGATCCACTTGCCTCTGCCTTCCAAGTGCTGGAATTGCAGGTATACACCACCATGCCCAGTTCAGTAAACCATTTAATGCCAGTTTGTGACTGATTTTCCAGGTTAATTACATAGGAAAGCAGTGGCCTCTTTTGGGGAGCTGAGATCAAACCCAGGGCCTTTTATATGCTAAGTACATACTGTATCACTGAGTTACACAGTTAGCCCTACAGTTTTACTTTTAAACAGATCACTGACTGTGGTAAAAGTGTGCACACAGCAGACATGACACCTTGCCAGCATTTCCTGAATGAATCATTTTTTAAAATAATATTTACAGTGGCCACTAAAGTTATATGGAGAATTGCATATGTTAAAAGTGAGATACTTGAATTCAGAGAAAGCCTTTAAAGTTCAAAGGTTTGAAACTGTTCTTTTATTCATAAGGATTATTTTTTAGGTCAGATATTTGCAAATCACAGAATTTATTCCGATAGTGTGTGTTACTTTGATCACATGTTTTAGAGCATTTGGTTGCATACTAGACTATTTTTAAAATATTGATTTAAAGAGTTGTCTGTTCTGGGGGTGTAGCTCAGTTATTTGGTAGAGTGCTTGCTTAGCATGGGTTTGATCTCAAGCACTGCATAGACCATGGTGCCAGCCTGTCATCCCAGCACTGAGTTGAAAGAAAGAGGATCATCCTTGGTTTCTTAGAGAATTTGAGGCCAGCTTGGGCTACATGAGACCACATCTCAAAAAAATACCAAGAACTGTGGGTGTAGTGGTATGTGCCTTTAATTCTAGTCTTTGGGAGGCAGAGGTAGGTGGTTCTTTTTGAGATGGAGGCTGGCCTGGTCCAATAATGAGTTCCAGGCAGGCAGGAATTAGGGAGACCATGTCAAAAACAAAGCAACAACTCCTCCCACCCCCGGGAAAAAACAAACAAACAGAAAAAGTTTATGCTTTAGAAACACATATGTTCTGTTCTGAGTTTATCTAATTTTTTTCTGACTTCTTTGAAATTAATGTTTAAAACGAGATGTACAGTTTTATTTTTTGATAGCTATAATTTTAAAGAATTAGGGAAGTATATAACTAGTGTCTGACAAATGCAAAGAAGATAAAAATTGGATGTTAGGGCTGGAGAGATGACTCAGTGGTTAAGAGCACTGACTACTCTGGTAGAGAACCTGGGTTCAGTCGCAGCACCCACATGGCAACTAACAACCATCCATGATTCCAGTTCCAGGAGATCCGACACCTTCTTCTGACCTCTGTGGGCACTTCATGACACGGTGCTCTTAAATACATGCAGGCAGTACACTCATACACATAAAATAAAAATAAAAACAGTTTTTAAAAAATAAGATGTTTAAAAATTGACTTAGACAGATTGGAAATGATTGTAGCGTGAATGATCCTATAAAGTAAATGCATGGTTTTAACTTGAAATGAACCTATTATTTTTAAATTTTTAAAATTTTGTGTGTATGAGTTTGTAGCATAAACTGCTTCAATTTCCTTCATTAAAGAAGCACATTGTTTTAACCTAATTTGAGATGACTCTATGTTGAGGGTTCTCAACATACTCTGAATTACTTGGGAGGCTCATGCAATTTGTGTGAGTGAGTGCATGTATGCATGCATGCGGGTAAGTCTAAAGCCAAGTCAAAACAATTTGTTGCCTACTTCTGAATATTTTTGATGTTGCATTGTGATTTTTAGATATTTAATAACTAAATAAAAACTTTGTATAAAGTTTGCACAAATGATGACCCATGCAGATAGCAGTTTACTTAGCTTATTACTGATTGTGTTTCATTTGCTAGAGAGCTACTGAGCCAAGCCAGGCTATATACCATTGTTGCTGAAAATAGAGATCTAGATGAGTCCGCTTCTCTGAGAAGGAATTCCAGTCAATTTGATTGGGCTCTAATGAGACTGGATAATTCTGTCCGAAGAACTGGCCGAATTACAAAGAACCTTCTACAGAAAGTCTTTGAAAGCACATGTCGCTCAGGTATTTCAAAATTTTCCTGTTTAGTACATTGACCTTTGTAATAAATGTTTGGAGACACACTCATTGTAAAGAGCATTATTTGACACTTTAAATTTTGTTAATCCTGAGTCTGATCTCACAGTCTTTCCAACCCACCAGGCAAAGTTTGGAGGATCATAAAATACTTGGGTTAAACGTTGACTTCAGAATCAGTGGATAAAAACAGTAATTTATCTTCTGTAGTTTATAGAAATAGAGTTGCTTTTAGTGGTGAATTGAAGATGCTGGTTTTTTTTTCCTTTGTGTAGTGTCAAGTTTTCCTAAGATGATCATATAGAAAAATATCATTTCCCTTCCACTTCCAGCTAGCTGCTAAGGCTGGTTTGGATTACGTAGATTTTTGATAATCTGCTAGAAGCTGTGAGCCTTCACTGTCAGACTTCTCCCTCCTCCCATGATCTTGCAGAAATCCAAAACAAACTTGCAAATACCTATCATTTTGTATGTATTTCAAGAAGATTCCCTAAGCTTCCTGAAACCTGTTTGTGGGTGTCAGTTGTAATTAGGACCTGGAGCTATAAAGTCTGATGATGAGGGCGGCCAAGGAAGTGTTGATTTCAATTACAATCATTCACATTCAGAGACCCTTTCTGTTCCTTTTTTAAATTTATTCGGAGTTGTTCAGCCATCACAGCTGATTTGCGAACTTTACAGCATCAGAAGATACTGTGGCCCTAGCCGCCTTACCAGCTCTTCCACCTTTCAGTCCTAGGCACCCACAGGTGCATTTTCTGCCCCTCACTCAATATTTCATGCAAATGGAATTATTTGATTTTTGTTTTGTCTTGAGGTCAGCTTTTGGGACATGTAGATAAAACTTAAAATTTGATAATTATGTGAGTTTTCATTATATTACTTTGTATCATTTTCATAAAATGCCGAGAAGGTTAACCTTTAAATTTTATCAGGCACTGCTTAGAAATTAGGTTGTTTTTTTAAGTTACATAACTAGAGTTTTCTTTCTCCCTCTCCCTTTTTCTTTTTCTTTCACTGGCTGACCTAGAACTCACTCTGTAGACCAGGTTGACTTAGGCCTCCCAAGTGCACTACCACAACTGGCCTTCCCAAGATTTTGTTGCTGTTATGTGTATGAGTGTATGGCCTACATGTGTTTAAGTGCACCATGTGGTGCAGTGCCTGCAGAAGTCAGAGGAGGACATTGGATCCCCTGGAACTGGAGTTGGGACAATTAGCTGCCATGTGGGTGCTGGGAATTGAATCCGGTTCCTCTGTAAGAGCAGTCAGTGCTCTTAACCACTGAGCCATCTCTCTAGCCCCAGATTTCTTAAGAAAACATACTAATATTAAAAATTTTAACACTGCTTTAATTTAGTAATGTCTTGGTCTCTATAAAGCTGTATTTCCAGGGCTGGAGAGATGAGATGGCTCAGGGCTTAAGAACACTGACTGCTCTTGCAGGGGACCTGGGTTCGATTCCCAGCATTCACATGGCAGCTAACAACCATTTGTAACTCCAGTTCCAGGGGATCTGATGCCCTCTTCTGACCTCTGTGGGCATTGCACAGCACAGGTGCACTTACGTACATGCAGACATAACACTCATATACATAAAAAAAAGTTGTATTTTCCAATAATTTGTAAATTTCAGATTGAGGTTGGTATTTTTCTACATGATACTGATACTGTGACATAAACTCCATTGACCTTTTTTCCACAGGTAGCCCAGGTGGTAATCAAGCCTTGCTTCTTTTGCGAAGCTGTGGTTCTCTCTTGCCTGAACTGAGTCTTGCAGAGAGAACAGAATTTGCTCATAAGATATGGGACAAACTTCAGGAATTAGGTATGAATACTTATTTTAATAGGTGTAGCTATTCTATTCATATAATAGTGTTTCTTTACATTAATACTGTACATCAATTTTATGAAAAGACATCTTGGTTTATATTTTTTGGCAGTATGTTTATTTGAGTTATAGTGACATCTAGGGGTATTAGGAATAAAATAGTTTTTCGTATCAAGTATTACAGTTTTGATAAATGAAAAAAATATCAAGATAGAAAGACATATGGCCTGTCAAAATTATAGCTGCACGTACAGTGTTACCCAGCAGTTCCCTTTGTTAGAATTCAGATACAGTTACGCTCATTCACTCTTCATTGTAGCCAACCATAGTAACATCAGAACCAACCCTCTTGCCCTCCTCTGGGGACTATATCAATAAATTATGGCTGTTCTATAGAAGGATACTGTGAAACTCTTAAAATGAATCTCTTCATATCTTGATAGGGGATAGCGTTTCTCCTAAATAATAAATAAACGTCAAGATGCTGAACAGTGTACACAGCACACTCCATCTTGAAGCAGTGCTTTCTTATGTGTGTGTGTGCACAGTATCGACACATTTCTTGAAGGATGACAAAATACTAGGCACCGTCGATGTTTATACCTCTTTTATGCTTTAAATTTTTTGAACCATATAACATTGGATATATTAAAAAAAATTAATTTAGTGACCATACCAGTTGACATGTCAGTATGAATGGGGAAATTTTATATGGTTCTGCCTCTAAATGAAGAACTACAGGCAGTCATTGAATGCTAAGGTCAGGAGAATTAGTTTACTACAGGGAGTAGTCCTGAGAGCTTATTTAATCCCAGGTGGTCATCTCTAAACACATGTACACATGAGCATCACTAAACTGACTCTGTGCCTTGTGTGTGTGTGTGAAAAAAAAATATATAAATACATACACGTAACAATAATCAATAAAGAGACTAATCAAAGAGAAGGAGTGGTGGGAATATGGAGGAGTTGGGATGAGAGAAAGGAATGGAAATGATGTAAGCATAGTACTCATGATCTCATGATATTCCCAAATGACAATGATAATGATACATTTTTATTTGTTTAAGACAGGGTCTCCCTGCAGCCGCAGTTAGCGTAGATTCACAGAGATCTGGCTGCTTCTGCCTCCCTGAGTACTGGGATTAAAGGTGTGTACCCCACACCTGGCTCAATAAAATTTTTAAAAAGTGATTTAAAGTCAGTATTCATTCCTGGTATTTAAAAAGCTTAAAGAGTAGAAGAACACCTCTTTAATATGTTAAAATCTGTAATCATCAGTTCTTATGTGTAGTGAAGTGATGTGAAACAGTACTAGAGATTATTGTTTAGGTGATTATATTGTTTAACTATAGAACCCTAGAAAGTCGACCTACGGTAATTAGCTTGACATATTAAATGTTTGAAAGCCCATAACTTTTCTAATTGAAAAATCCATAAAGGATCCAATTAAGTATAACTACATATATAATTGTCTGGGACTATCTTTTTTTCAGTATCTATATGAAAAAAGACAGAATAAAGATTGATCTTTACCTCACAGTTTTTAATC